>OY997271.1:76836052-78094802 GCA_963921465.1 Triticum timopheevii
ACGCGCTATCTCAGAGTCGTATTGCTTGAGTTAATTCATGTACATCATGTCATCTTACTTAATGCGTTACTCCATTCTTTATGAACTTAATACTCTCGACTCATGCTGGATAGCGGTCAATGTGTGGAGTCATAGTAGTAGATAAAGGCAGGAGTCGGTCTACTTGACACGGACGTGATGCCTATGTTCATGATCATTGCCTTAGATATCGTCATAATTATGCGCTCTTTTATCAATTGCCCGATAGTAATTTGTTCACCTACCGTATTATTTGCTATCTTGAGAGAAGCCACTAGTGAAACCTATGGCCCCCGGGTTTATTTTCCATCATATAAGTTTCCGATCTACTACTTTGCAATCTTTTACTTTCTGGTCTATAAACCAAAAATACCAAAAATGTTTACTCTACAGTTTATCTATCTCCATCAGATCTCACTTCTGCAAGTAACCGTCAAGGATTTGACAACCCCTTTATCGCGTTGGGTGTAAGTTTGTTTGATTGTTTGTGCATGTATTCAGTGACTTGCGCATTGTCTCCTACTGGATTGACACCTTGGTTCTCAAACCGAGGGAAATACGTACTCTACTTTGCTGCATCACCCTTTCCTCTTCAAGGGAAAAACCAACGCAAGCTCAAGAGGTAGCAGGAAAAATTTCTAGCGCCATTGCCGGGAAGATCTACGCCAAGTCAAGCCTACCAAGTACCCATCATAAACTCTCATCTCTCTTGCATTACATTATTCGCCATTTGCCTCTCGTTGTCCTCTCCCCCACTTCTAAAACGATTTTCGAAAAGATTCGCCTTTTCTTCGCCCATCTTCCGTTCGTCTTCTTTGCTTACTTTTTGTGTGCTTGTGTGTTGGATTGCTTGCTTTGTCACGATGGCTCAATATAATAGCAAATTGTGTGACTTTTCCAACACCAATAACAATGATTTTATTAGTACTCTGATTGCTCCTGCTACTAATGCGGAATCTTGTGAAATTAATGACTCTTTGCTAAATCTCGTTATGAAAGATCAATTTTCTGGCATTCCTAGTGAAGATGCCGCATCCCATCTAAACAATTTCTTTGATTTGTGTGATATGCAAAAGAAAAAGGATGTGGATAATGATATTGTTAAATTGAAGATATTTCCATTTTCTCTTCGAGATCGTGCTAAAACTTGGTTTTCATCTTTTCCTAAAAATAGTATTGATTCGTGGAACAAGTACAAAGATGCTTTCATCTCTAAGTATTTTGCTCCCGCTAAGATCATCACCCTTAGGAACAATATTATGAATTTCAAGCAAGTTGATCACGAACATGTTGCACAACCTTGGGAGGCGATGAAAATTGAGGATACGAAATTGCCCTACACATGGTTTGAATTTGTGGATCATTATACAAAATTTTCATGCCAGATTGAATTTTGCTTCTACAAATCTCTTACATTCCGCTGCAGGAGGCACTTTTATGGAAATTACTTTAGGAGAGGCTACTAAACTCCTAGATAATATTTAATGTTTTGATCCTAATGTTATGCCTTTGTCCCCCTTGATTGAGAATAATAATGACTCTATGGATGTGAATTTTTTTGGTAGGAATAATTTTGGTAATAACGCGTATAGATGTAATTTTAATTCTAAGCCGTTTCCTAGCAATTCCTCTAATAATTACGGTAATTCCTACAACAATTCTTTTGGAAATTTCAATAAGATGCCCTTTGATTTTGAGATTAGTGTTAAAGAATTATGAGTTCACAAAAGAAATTTCAATGCTTTGATTGAAGAAAAATTTCTCAAGAAGAATGATTTGGCTAGGATCGTGGATAGAATTTCTAGTGATGTTGATTCTTTGAAACTTAGATCTATTCCACCTAAGCATGATATCAATGAGTCTCTCAAAGTTATGAGAATTTCATTGATGAATGCAAAGAAAAAACCGCTAAGATGCATGCTAAAACGAATAGGTTTATAAAAGCATGTTCTTCTAGTTTTCATGAAAATAATGATGAAGACCTTAAAGTGATTGATGTGACTCCTATTGAATTTTTGTTTATAATATAAATCTTGATAAAGATGGGACTGGATATGAGTCAACTTTAGTTAAAAGGTATCCCAATGATTCGAAGTTTTTAGATCTGGATGCAAAAATTGATAAAAGTGGGATTGGAGAGGTCAAGACTTTAAGTAGTAATGAACTCACTCTTTTGGATTTCAAGGAATTTAATTATGATAATTGTTCTTTAATAGATTGTATTTCCTTGTTGCAATCCATGTTGAATTGTTCTCGTGCTTATAATAAAAACAAAGCTTTTACTAAACATATTGTTGATGCTATGATGCAATTTTTTGAAGAAAGGATTGAGTTGAAGTTTCTACCCCTAGAAAACTTTATGATGAGTGGGAACCTACTATTAAGATTAACGTTAAAGATTATGAGTGCCATGCTTTGTGTGATTTTGGTGCTAGCATCTCTACTATTCCAAAAACTTTATTTGATGTGTTAGGTTTCCGTGAATTTGATGATTGTGCTTTAAATTTGCATCTTGCGGATTCCACTATTAAGAAACCTATGATACGGATTAATGATGTTCTTATTGTTGCAAATAATAATTATGTGCCCGTAGATTTCATTGTTCTTGATATAGATTGTAATCCTACATGTCCTATTATTATTGGTAGACCTTTCCTTACAACGATTGGTGCAATTATTGATATGGAAGAAGGAAACATTATATTCCAATTTACGTTAAGGAAGAGCATGTAACACTTTCCTAGAAAGAAAACTAAATTGCCATATGAATCTATTATGAGAGCCACTTATGGATTGCATACCAAAGCTGATAATACCTAGATCTATTCGTGTTTTATGCCTAGCTAAGGGCGTTAAATAATAGCGCTTGTTGGGAGGCAACCCAATTTTATTTTTGTTCCTTGCTCTTTGTTCCTATTTTGCTTTCAATAATTCATCTAGCCTCTGGTTAGATGTGGTTTTGTGTTTTAATTAGTGTTTGTGCCAAGCTAAACCTTTAGGATAGCTTACGGTGATAGTTGTATTGATCCCGCTGAAAAACAGAAACTTCTACGCCCAGTAAATAATTTCCAGGTATTGAAACGTGCTTTTTATCTGATTCTTTTTGCTCTGGATTGGTGCACAAATTGCTCAGGTTGTCCTAATTTTTCAATGTATTTGGAGTTACAGAAGTATTTGAGTTACATATTACTTCAGATTTTTCTGTTTTTGACAGATTCTGTTTTCTCTGTGTTGATTGCCTTTTTTGATGAATCTATGGGTAGTATCGGGGGGTATGAACCATGGAAATGTTGGAATACAGTACATATTACACCAATAAAAATAATAAATGAGTTTGCAACAGCACAATAATGTGGTGATTTATTTTCCCGACCAAGGGTATTTTCCACGTGTAAAATCATCATTGGCTGGAGGAAACACGTGTCGGCTCACTGTTGGGACGGATGTCATCCGCTCATTGGACCGAAGGCGCCTATGATACGGCGACACGTGGCACGGCCCAACAGAGGCCCATTCCTGTGAAAAGGCCAGTGACGGTGTCCTGGACTAGGAGGCACTCAACGCGTCATCTCCCAATCAGTTGGATTGGGCCGAGGACCCCCCATGGCCGTATACTCATGGGCTAGTCTGGACAGCTGCCGCATACAAGGAAGAATCAACAAGACTTGGCGATCAAGACAAGGACTCCTCCCCCCACCGGCATATTCGGCTAGGACTCTTGTTATCCTAGGCCTCTGGTGCATTATATAAACCGGGGCCAGGCTAGTCAATAGAGGGACAACAATAATCATACCATAGGCTACCTTCTAGGGTTTAGCCTCTCTGATCTCGTGGTAGAACAATTCTTGTACTACCCATATCATCAATATCAATCAAGCAGGAGTAGGGTTTTACCTCCATCGTGAGGGCCCGAACCTGGGTAAAAACATCGTGTCCCTTGTCTCCTGTTACCATTGATCCTAAGACGCACTGCTTGGGACCCCCTACCCGAGATCCGCCGGTTTTGACACCGACATTGGTGCTTTCATTGAGAGTTCCGCTGTGTGATCAGCGAAAGGATCAATGGCTTGACTGCAGGTCAACTGCGACATCGGCTTCTTCGTCACCAGCTCGACTGGTCACCTTGGCTTGACCGAGGACTGCGCCCTACCTCCGATCTTCATGTTCGGATGAAGGCCTTCATCAACACCAACTCCGATCTCTATCAAGATCATGGAGGAGTCATCCATGGAGCTCGGGGGCTCAACATCAACATTGCCCTCAGGCGACCGTGCTGTTTTTCTAGACAACAAACTTGTATCCGCCGCCACCGGCTCCTCGAGTGTCGCTTGAATGATTACTTCGGTGGAATTATGCGGAATTAAGTCTATAACAACCCTGCAAAAATTTCGTCGAGTTCCGATGGAGGAATCTCCGGCAATCTCCGATATACCAGAGCCCTGTTGAATCTGGACGAGAATCCGGACAAGTTTAGGGCGTGGTATTCAGCATCTAGCTCGGATATCCTTTTGAGGATCCAACCGTTGATTTGCTGCGGAATTACCTTATCTACCACCTGCCAAAAATTGAGCTCGATCCGACCGTCCAAACTCCGGGAAACTTCCGATTAGTGCATCACTTTTTGGATCTGTTTTTTGCGCGAGAACGAATCCGACCCGAATTCATCTTCTTTATGAACGGGATCTCGGGCATCCTTTTTGAAGGAAGTTTTCGTATAGGGTGTTGTGTTTTATTCTCAAACACATCCCAGCAGTATGAAAAGTATTCTTGCAATACGAACTTCACCATCGCGCCGGTGTCAAACCAGCCTGACAACATCACTCCACGGCGGCCGACCTGCGTTAGACACGTCGTCGCTCTGTTGAGCCGAGCTCAATTTCTTCGGATCATCATCTCGGCCAGCCGAACAATAGTTCGGCATCGCGAAGGATAAATCGTCACCAACATCGCCGCCCCACAGATTACACGGAGCGGGCACACCTGCATCGCCACATGGTCACTTCATCAAGCCGGCATCGACCACGTCACGACCTGCATCGCTGGACCGGGGGCTTCATCATCTGTTCATCAACCTACTACGAAGACTTCGGCGTTGCTGGCCGACCAGCTCCGTTACGTTAGCTGGACCGAGGGCTTTGCCTCGGCGAGCCAACCTTTGCCAGCATCGCCATGCCATTGCTTTATCGCCCATCAGGCGATAGGTGTGCGGATCGAGTCCCAATTTTGGGAATCACCTTTCTTCGGATTGCTACAACAAATAAGCCAGGTGCTATTAATCCTAGTATTTTTTGCTTGTTAGGGTTCATTTTTTCCAATGAATTATTACTCTGGTTTGTCCGTCATATGTACGCAGGTCTATCAAATGGTGGTCGCATTAACAACGGTCGCATGGTGGTTCGGTCAGTTTCCGTACATAGTCCGGCGAACGCCTCATTCGGAACTCAAACCGACCTGTGAATTCAGGCCTTGCCATGCCTTTACCGCATCACGCCGCTGCCCTGCATCGACATTGACTTCAGTGCCAGGCCATATTTCTTTTATTACTCACTTTGCATAAATTATTTATTATGCAACGATTTTTTTTATTATTACTATTATCTTCGGTTTGCACTATTTTTTGTGCATAGGAAAATGATCCAGCCGGACTATATCCTTTGGCGTCACCTCGGCTAGACTGGGGGCTTCGTCAACACTTCATTACCCCATGCCGGTGACTTCGGCATCACCCTGCCGTCCTGCATTGATCGTGCTATGTCACAACTTCGGAGTGCCGAGCTCTTTGCTCCGCCACCTCGGGACCGGCTCTGGGATGGAACCTTGTCCCGCATCAAGCTCGGACCGCGTCATCAATACCGAACACATTAACCAGCTAAGTTGTCTTCATGCTCAAAGTTTTAAATTTTTAACTTGTGTTCGGCTCGGCCAAGCACTATACTTTTTTGGAAAAAAGTTTCTTGTAGAAATTTCCTTGTCCAAAACTTTGTTTGTGACGCGCAAATTCAAATACCCCGTTTACTTGGGGGCTTCCTTCATGAAGTTTTTTCTCTTGCATATGATTATACTTGTACAGCTTCGTTCCTTGTTCATGTATTACGCCACAATATGCACCATATTGACTTAAGTGATTTGCAAGCTAGGTTGCCTTGCTCCTGTGTTTACCCCTACGTTCCCGATTGTTCGGCTAGGGAGTAAAGGGAGCACCTCTGCGATTGTCATGATTGGGTCACCCGAGCCAGACCTCAGACTGGGTGAAGCCGACAGCTAGCACTCTTATTGTTTTCAATCATGGTCGGCACACAACGGAATTCATGAGTACAAAAAATCTATTGCACAAGTCTCATAATAACAATGAGCACCGAAGAAAGGTATTGGTGGGGGTACTATTTTCTTCGAAGATGCTTCTTACTCTTCGCAGTAAAAGTTCCCTGAGCGCGCTTTGTCTGTTACAGCCTTATGGCCTGATTGCCTGGTTATTGGAAACACCGTCGATATTCTCGACAGATGGAGTACATAACACTTTTCGGTCCTTGACCGAAGAGGGAGAAGCCGACGGTCGGTTAAGACGCATTTAAAGTTCGGTTGAACATTTATATGATATAAGTACTTCGGTACATGCAATCATTCTTTTACCCAAGTCACTTGGGGGCTCTTAAATTTATATCAGCCGTTTTATGATAAGTGTTTTTCTTCTTAGTCGTTGCAAAGTTTTTATTATTATTTATCACTCCTTTTTTCGAGACAAGTGTGCGGTCACTAGCCGGGGAGCCTAATTTCTCTCTCAAAGCCGCTAGAGTTTAGTTTGCTAAACTGGCCTAGTAAGAAGTACTCTGCCTTTGGGATAGGAGGTTGAAGTAGTAGGCTACCCTCTTGAAGTTTTGAGATAGGATGTTTCATGTTAAAGCACGGCAGAAGCACCTTTTTTTTTCTAAAGTCCAATTTTCGGATTGGCACCGAACAGTTGATCTAGTTCGGACATTAACCTTTTGAATAAGTTTTTTGGCTTTTCGAGCCCATGGCACTTTTAAACTATTTGTGTGTTTTCAGCACAAGTCTCGCAGTGCAACGCCGGACACCTTTAGAGATTCGGCAAAAACATTCTCGGATATTGCTATATATGCATCAGTTTCGAGTTGTGTCTTCGGTCAATAGTTGGGTTACCCGGCTCCCGCGCTTGCCTCCTACGTTCCGCTTTGTTCGGCTAGGTGTGCAAAGGGAGAACCATTGCGATTGGGCTTCCAACTCGCATGGTCAAGCACCTCAGTGGAGAAAGCCGAAAACTGACTGTCACAATAGGTGTAAACTGGTCAGCGACCCGATGACTATATTAAATGATGGGCCATTCATAACATTGGCCGAAGTGTTTCCGGCTTGACCTCGACTGTCGCCGAACACTACCGGGGGCTATTAACTAGCCTCCCAAACTAAATCCTCGATATTTTGCTCTTATATTGGAGCTGAGGTTTCATGATCATGCTTAGCATGATAACCCAAAGAAAGGAACCGATAGTGGGACTATTTTCTTTGGAAGACATTTCTTATGTTAAATAGTAATATAACATGTCTCTCCGCGTACCTTTGTTTATAAAAACCGTATGGCCAGATTGACTTGTTTGTTGTAAATCTTTGCCCTCATAAAGGCTTTATAAAGTAGGACAAACATTCCTCGGCTATTGGCCAAGGAGGTGGAAGCCGATGGTCGGTCAACAAAGTTTTGTACAATGCGGATCCGAGCATTAATGACGTAAAGTACTTGGATACATAGAGTCATTACACATAATTTATGATTTTACTATGGATATCGATCCTTAATTCGGCCTCCCGTGCCCGCATTAAGGCTCGGGGGCTACTGGGCTTCGGGCTTATTATTTACAAATATTAAAGGGGCACATCGATCCCCTGATCTAGTATTGCTACCCGACCAGTGTCTCGGGGGCTACTGCATTGCCTGTGCTATGCAGAAAAATTTAAGTGCAATACAGTTTCCGAGGAGATTTTGATCCTCAGGTTGGTCGGCCGCACCCAACCTGAGTCTTGAGGACAGAGCACGCTGCTTTTGTGTCCCGAAGTATTCTGCCGAGCTAGGACTTGATCCTCAAACCGATTTTGCAAATCAACCTGAGTCTCAGCGGCTACGGGGATCAGCGGTCTTATGTCATCCTTCATGTGCATCTCGGGTTTTAGACCGATACCCACCTTGAGGGCTACTGGCACCAATCAAAAATATTGACAAAAATCGGCCCACATTCGGGGTGGTGCACCACCTCAGAAGCAGTCCGGCATAAAGCTCGGGCGCTAGTGGCTGGCCCCATAGAGGGCATTTCTGGCATTAAGCTCGGCTAAACTCCTTCAAACCTCTTTGAACCAAGGTGATTTACGACACCTAGGATACGGTCCGGCGTTGGAGCTCGGATACATAGTCCGGCGTTGGAGCTCGGATACATAGTCCGGCGTTGGAGCTCGGATACATAGTCTGGTGTTGGAGCTCGGATACGGTCCAGCGTTGGAGCTCGGATACATAGTCCGGTGTTAGAGCTGGGAAGCAGTCCGACATTGGTGCTCGGCTGCAAAAGATACCTCGAATGCAGTCCGGCATTGGAGCTCGGACGCAAGAGGACGTTGCCGCCCGGGAACAACTTCAAACCCGAGGTATGGCATAAAAATAACAAGGCATTGATAAAGGCCGGAAACTTAAAGGGGCTCCTTGAATACCCAACGTATAAACTCGTCGAATGCATTTCGGCGATCCTCAAGATAGAAGATGAGAAGATTTGTTGAACCAGTTTTCAAGACCGGCAACCGAAGATGAAGAACAGTTCGGAAGAATCGAGGAGCGTCCCTAACTTGAAGACCGGTTCAGGGGGCTACTGACGGTGTCCTGGACTAGGGGGTACTCAACGCGTCGTCTCCCAATCAGTTGGATTGGGCCGAGGACCCCCCATGGCCGTATACTCATGGGCCAGTCCGGACAGCTGCCGCATACAAGGACGAATCAACAAGACTTGGCGATCAAGACAAGGACTCCTCCCCCCACCGGCGTATTCGGCTAGGACTCTTGTTATCCTAGGCCTCTGGTGCATTATATAAACCGGGACCAGGCTAGTCGATGGAGGGACAACAATAATCATACCATAGGCTACCTTCTAGGGTTTAGCCTCACTGATCTCGTGGTAGATCAACTCTTGTACTACCCATATCATCAATATCAATCAAGCAGGAGTAGGGTTTTACCTCCATCGTGAGGTCCCGAACCTGGGTAAAAACATCGTGTCCCTTGTCTCCTGTTACCATTGATCCTAAGACGCATTGCTTGGGACCCCCTACCCGAGATCCGCCGGTTTTGACACCGACAGCCGGCCCGTTTGAATTGGTCAAAATGTGGCGGGCTGTCCCACGGAAAGCCTGTTAATGGCCTGTTCGCATATAGCCTATTTACAGCCCGCTAACCCAGGGTCCGATATGCTCTATCCGAATTAGGCCCAGTAGCGTCATCTGGGCCGTCCAATATGATTCAGCCCGTTTTAACTTCCGGCCCATGTGTGGCCCATGACTTCTTTCGGCCCATATGAGGACCTTTGTAACTCTTGGCCCATTAACGGCCCATGGTGAAACTGGCCCGTAATGAACAATGTATCACTTTATACCCATTAACGGCTCATTATTCCATTGGGTCGTTTCTAGCCCAAGTTATCTTTCGGCCTTCTCAGGGCCCATTGATTCTTGGGCTCATTTGCAGCATCCCGTTATATACGGCCCGTTACTGTCATTTTCTGCTTGTGGGCCAAATTCAGCCCGTCGTTGCAGTTGGCCCGTTTGCGGACCGTTAATACGTTGGGCCATTTTCATGTCAAAAAACCCGTTGGGCTGTTTTCATAGAGTTATCAAATACGGCTATTAACAGCCCGTTATGGTCCACGAATAGTACGTCCCATGATTGGCGAAATGATGATACGCCCCGTAGAAGGCCCATGGATCCTACGGCCCGTATGAGGCCCATGGATAGTACGGCCCGTAGAAGGCCCATGGACCCTACGGCCCGTAGAAGGCCCATTGATCCCTAAGGCCCGTATAGAAGGCCGATGGATCCTACGGCCCGTATAGAAGGCCAATGGTCCTACGGCCGAACGAAGGCCCATGGATCATACGGCCTGCATGAGGCCCATGGTTACAACAGTCCGTGTGTTGCCATGATTATTTTGGCCTAGTTAGCAAAAATAGGCTATTGTGACCACTAGAAAAACACAGAAAAAGAACTGTAGTGACTACAAGCAAACAACTAAACAAGACAATAAGGAAATAAACAAGCAAGCAATTAAGGCTAGCTTATTACCGCTATTACACATATTACATCCAGTGGGCATCAAATTTCGCCACCAGTGCAAATATAGGGAACAAAGCAGCATATTACATACACTTGGCCGTCAAAATTGGCCACCAGTGCAAATAAACGTGACAGCAAAACAAGAGCATAACTGGAACAACTTCAGAAGAGCTCAAGAAACGTTATCCTGGGTATCCACCATGCTGGCAATAAGCTTAGCAAGCTGATTAGCTTTGTCCTGTTTGGTGCTAAAATCCTCCAACGCTTGCTGTTGCACCAAAAAGTATGCATCTGAATGCTCCAGGGACTTCCGCAGTCCTTCCGCTTCTTGTCGCAGCACAGCTGATTGATGTCTTTCAGCTTGTAGTTGAGACTCAAGAAACCGAACTGATTCAGACAGTGAGTTTGAGTAGCTTGTGCATGCGTTAGTGGCCAGTAACTCGAACACTAAATCAAGACAGGACTTTGGGGTTGTCTCGCTGTCTTAAAGATAGTCTTCCTCAGCTGTTTTATCAGCTTTGTTGGAGACCAACAAGGATGTGTCACTATCCTGGACCTTATCTGCATTATTTCCTTTACCATTGCTTAATAAGGCACTCTTCCCCAATATTTTTTCAGCATTCTAAAAGAAGAAACAAGCAGACACAAAACAAGTTTAGCATGTACTAGTATATGAAACTCATTTCGGTGAACCAGTTCATTAGTAAGGTGGACAGGATTAAACTACCAAGTCTTCTATTGCCAAGTACTAGTACATAATAAAAGCATCAAACAAACATATATCTATGTCCTATGGTCACTGTATTGTCTTACCAAATCAAAATAGAGACACGGTTCAAATCATATCAGTTCAAGACAAAGCAACAGTGAAAGAATACAAAGCGTGGGAAACTACACGGCACAACAATATTTCATATGGGTACCAAGGATCTACATGTACAACAACACTATTGGCTCTGTTGTGATGCTAGTAATGTGCATGATATGAAAGTCAACTGTATACACAATTGAAATTGAAATCAATAGAGCTATTGATAAGAGCAAACCTGTTAAAGAAACATGCGTGAACATATCTGCTGTGCCATTGGAATTTTGATTGGATCCTTCAATTTAAAAATAAGTTTGTATGAGTAAATACAGTGATACAAGAGCAAAGCAATCATAGTTAGAAAAGGCGCGCCTAAGCGAGCGCTTAAGCGCGCCTAGGCTCTAGGCATTGGCAAAACGCATTGTGCATAACTACGCATAATCTGTGCATAACTGCGCATAAGCATGCGCTTTGGTCAGTAAAGCGCAAGGCGGTGGCAAAACGCACAATTAACGCCTAGCGCTTTTTTGAACCATGATAGCAATTTAATCTTAAATTAGAACAATTGTTCTTCAGGTTTAGGCACTTGTTCTACATGAACAGAGTACAGTAAGACGCAAGAATAAAATACTTAAAAATAGAAAATGAGCTCATAGACCTTACCACGTTCTTGGTTCTGGACTAGTACAGAACAAGGCGTTCCCAGTCATCGTCCATTAATGTGTCTCAGGAGAACGTTAGGGAATTTGATGAGTTTCTTTGCCGGTGAAGTACGTTTTCTTCGGGTAATTCCGATACTGCCACCAAGCATTCTTGAAGATAGCAGAGGTATT
The DNA here is from genome assembly GCA_963921465.1 of Triticum timopheevii. Lineage (NCBI taxonomy): Eukaryota > Viridiplantae > Streptophyta > Magnoliopsida > Poales > Poaceae > Triticum > Triticum timopheevii. Next base: position 76,848,030 of record OY997271.1, read on the forward strand.
AGCACAGGTTACCTCATCCTGAGTTTCCAAATCGGTCCTTCTCTATAGAGAAAAATGGGAAAATTTGTTGTATTATAAACATCATGGAGGTAGGATGTATGGGACGAAGCAAAGTAATTGCCATGAATAACATTACTTACACATAACTCCTGGACAAACACCTGCAACTGGCATTTTCCTTCATCTTCAGTATAATATTTCCAAGATGGGAAGATACGCACATACGATTTAACAACATCAAATGCGATAGATGCTAAACTACGACTGGAACTGGGTGGAGATGGTGCCTTTCTAACTGCTGTTGTTTGGGAGCTCTGTGGTGGAGATGGTGTTGTGTCAACAGGAACTGGGTTACTATCGGTTGGGGTTGCGGTTTGATTGGGTGAAGCTGGTTCTCTTTCCATCGCAGTAGGGGTACAATCTGCGAGAGTTTGGGTTATGTGTGGTAGGGCTGGTTCTTGTGCATGTACAACCGGGGTGCTATCTCCACCAAGAGGTTGCACTGTTTTATTTGAAGACCGTGTTTTTATTCCGCCAGATACTGGCATCACCCGCTCAAATTCAAATGGCTGATAAACAGGAAACATAGTTGAATGTACAGACATTGTATGAGAGACAGATGCAATAGATAGTGTGGAAAAAAGAGGGCATGAAATAGTTGATATGTATATTGTTTAACTAAAATGGATAGCATGACATAATTTCACATATATGATGTCTATCTAAACTGGATAGCATAGCATAACATAATTCAAAGATATGATGAATAACTAAACATGATCGCATGACATAATTCACCTACATGTTATCTAAGTAATCAGGATTGCATCATTTAATTCACATATGTGATTTATATGCTAAACAGAGGGCATTCGATATGATGTCTGAACTAAGAAAATGGTGTTGAATATTGTGTATATGATGTCTAAACTATGCAATGCAAGACACTGTATGCATGATATGAGTAGTATAACCGTGCCAAGTTAGAGCATACACCTAAGTGGGGGAATAGGAATGGTGATTTGTCTCTGAATCCATCTCTGAGGAGCTATCGGGACCCAACAAGAGATCTGCTTCGACATGTAGCACTGCCTGCTCTGAAGTCCTTGTTTTCACTCCAGATTTTTCCATCTCCCACCCAAATGGCTGATTCACAGGAAGAGTAGTTTAATGTACAAACATTGTCGACAAATGGAAATGTAATGAAGAAAAGGATGGGCAAGATATCATTCAAATATATGATGCCTGGTTAAACAGGATGGCATTGCACATTTCACATACATTATGGCTGGCTAAAAGACATGAGACTGCATAATTCCCATATATGATATAGAAACTAAACATGTGGCATTATAGAACATGTCTAAACTAAGCAGATGACATATATGATGTCAAAAGTAGGCACTGCAAGGAAACATATGCATGATATGACTAACATCATCATGCCAAGGTAGAGCAAACTCCTTGGGGGGCGTAAATAGGAGTGGTCAGCGGCGTCTGAATACGCCTCAGAACAGATATCTTCCTCTGGATTACAATCTGGAGAGGGGTGGGGAGGGTTTGCCATTGAACCCACCATGGAGCGATGTCTGCATGACATTGTATTGCCGCGCAAAACTCTTCTCTTTTTCTCTACATGTTCAGCATGACTGTGTACAATATTTGACATGCATACGAAAAAAATATGGTGACATTATGTAAGGAGAGCATGCAGAAATTTAGAGTGATGGTAACAACCAGTGGATCGACGTTTTTTCGTTGAACCAAAATAGCCCTAATGGATCGACGTGAATGTATAGTAATAAGTGATTCAACAAGTGTACAACCTCTTTGCCGTAGCCATGTCGACCTCAGCATCATTGGGTTGGTCGCTGAAGCAGTTGAGGCAGAGGTGGCTGTCGGAGGTGTAGAGGAAGATCTGAGGAATCTGTAGATGGCGTCCAGGGCACTGCTCTGTTGTGATGGATCGTTCTGTCGTTGGAGCAGCTCCGGTGAGCCGTAAGACGCCAAGGCTGAAGCAGCACAAGGCAGACATCATCAATCTCAAGTGGGATTCTAATAGCATCTCCAATAGATGACGTAAAATGGATGTAAAATTAACATCACCAAAAACCACCTGACTACAACAGATGAGGTAAAAACTGTTGACTCTGAACTTAATTTTTGAAACTGAAATTAACTGTGGAATCTGAATGCTACTGTCGAAAATGAACGCAATGGTAGCAGAGAGGCACTTGACATGTAGTTTAGGAAGGGCATGCAGTTCATCTTCAACCTGCACCCCCCTGAGCCGCCAGCCACCACCGGCCGAACCGCCGGCCCCAGCGCCACCTCGCCGCCCCGAAACAACTCGCCACCGCTGCCCCGGCCAGCACTCTAGGACCCCCGCCCCCACCCTGAACCCTAAGATAGATAGTGGGGTACCTCTCCGGCGAGCCCCCGTCCCAGCTGCGGGTGGTTCTACCTTAACTCTGGCGAGCCCCCCCCCCCCAACCCCTGAAAATAGACTGACCCAAATGTCGATTAAGTCGACTGAAGTGTGACTTAATCAGAGTAGAGCAGTAGCACGAGCGAGGGGGAGAGCAGCAGCAGCAGCAGCTGGGCGAGCGAGCGATCCAGCGAGAGCCGGAGCAGCAGCAGCAGTGCGAGCGAGCGAGCGAGAGCCGGAGCAGCAACAGCAGATCCGGCTGGTATGGACGCTACCGCCGGAGGGGCCTCGCACTGGGGGAGAGCCGCCGTGGAGATGTCGTCTGCGGTGCCGGCTTCAAGGTAGCCACTCCATGGGGGTGCGGGATGGAGCACCGTTGGCGCCGGGAGGTCGAGTTAAGGAGAAGGTGCGAGGCGATGAGTGTACAACCACTCTGGTGGCGCCGAGTAGGCCTCGGTTTCGTCCGAGGAGTCGGTGAGGATGCTGCGGTTCCGGTGGAGCAGGTTAAGGCGGCGCTGTGGGGACAGAGCAGCCGCGATAGACGAGGCGATCGTCGGAGCAGCTCCTTGGAGGTGGAGGATGGGGCGGCTGAACCGGCGGGACGGCGAGATGGACAACAAATCCTCATCCAGGAAGGTGGACGAGGGACGTCGAGCTATTGCAGTGGAAGACGTCGTCGGGGAAGAGGCTCCGGCTGGGCAGCGGTGACTTGGCGGATGGAGGAGGGTCGTGTTTCGCGGCTGGAGCGGAGAGGTTATGGCGGCCTGGGATTTCGAATGGCGAAAAGGGGGCGATGGGAGGGGGTGAAGCATGACTTAGGGATGCGCTTGTCCAAAATGTAGGGTGTGTTACAAAAGTACCCCCAACCGTTTTGAACTAGCGGCCCTTTTGGCTCAGGGTTAGAAGGGGGATTTCACGTGTCAGGATTTGGCAGCTGGGTTTTCGCGCACGTTGTAATTTCGGGATAGCAAGGCGCGGGTTGTGAAGGCGCCAGTTTTGGGAGCACGATATCTGAATTTTCGGGATATAACAAGACGCGGGTTGAATTTTAGGGACAAGCCTAACGTTTAGTAATATTGTACTTGTACGTACCAAATCAATTCGCACTTCCCTCAACCAAAAAGAAAACAAAAAAATAAAACTATTCGCACCACACAAAGAGAGAGTCTTGCCCCGTTTTACTATACAAATGCTATTCAAAGCTACTCCTTCCTTCCATCTATATAGGGCCTAATGCGATTTTCGATGCTAACTTTGACCAAATATTAGAGCAATGATATATGACATGCAACTTACACAAAGCACACCGTTAACTTCGTCTGTGATAGGTTCTTTCAATGATATAATTTTCACATTGTGCATGTCATGTACTATTAATCTTGTCAATAGTCAAAGGCGGTCTTAAAAATCTCATTACGCCCTATATAGATGGAAGGAGGGAGTATGAATCCATGTTATGTACGATTAATTTTGTACGCTTGCTGTATAATGCATGTAACCTACTCATACCAACATTTTAGTGCATTCCAAATGTCTATACTACCGCTGCAATTTGAACTAAATTTGAATTCGTTTCTCTATTTCAATAAGAATCTACAATCATGATTGTTGCCAACTGCTACCTCTTGAGCACTGCGTTGGATTTCCCCGAAGAGGAGAGGATGATGCAGCAAAGTAGCGTAAGTATTTCCCTCAGTTTTTGAGAACCAAGGTATCAATCCAGTAGGAGACCACGCACAAGTCCCTCGTACCTACACAAAACGATAGCAACTCGCAACCAACGCTTAGGGGTTGTCAATCCCTTCATGGTCACTTACGAGAGTGAGATCTGTTAGAGATAATATTTTTGGTATTTTTGATAGATAGATGCAAAGTTAAAAGTAAAGGCAAAGTAAAAACAAAGCAAGTAAATAAAGTGATAGAGATTGATATGATGAGAATAGACCCGGGGGCCATAGGTTTCCCTAGTGGCTTCTCTCAACAGCATATGTATTCTACGGTGGGTGAACAAATTACTGTTGAGTAATTGACCGAATTGAGAATAGTTATGAGTATATCTAGGCAATGATCATGTATATAGGCATCACGTCCAAAACAAGTAGATCAAAACTATTCTGCATCTACTACTATTACTACACTCATCGACCACTATCCAGCATGCTTCTAGAGTATTAAGTTAAAAACAGAGTAACGCCTTAAGCAAGATGACATGATGTAGAGGGATAAATTCATGCAATATGATAAAAAACCCATCTTGTTATCCTCGATGGCAACAATACAATACGTCCCTTGCAACTCTTTCTGTCGCTGAGTTAGGACACCGCAAGATTGAACCCAAAGCTAAGAACTTCTCCCATTGCAAGAACTACCAATCTAGTTGGCCAAACCAAAGAGGATAATTCGAAGAGACTTGCAAAGATAACTCAATCATACATAAAAGAATTCAGAGAAGAATCAAATATTTTCCATAGATAATACTGGATCATAAACCCACAATTCATCGGTCTAAACAAACACACCGCAAAAAGAAGATTACATCGAATAGATCTCCACGAGAGAGGGGGAGAACATTGTATTGAGATCTAAAAAGAGAGAAGAAGCCATATAGCTACTAGCTATGGACCCGAAGGTCTGAAGTAAAGTACTCACACTTCATCAGAGGGGCTATGGTGATGATGTAGAAGCCCTCCATGGAGGATGCCCCCTCCGGCGGAGCTCCGGAACAGGCCCCAAGATGGGATCTCGTGTATACAGAAGGTTGCAGCGGTGGAATTAGGTTTTTCGCTCCTGTTCTGATCGTTCGGGGATACGTAGGTATATATAGGACGAAGGAGTACGTCGGCGGAGCGTCAAGGGGCCCATGAGGTAGGGGGGCACGCCTAGGGGGGCACGCCCTCCCCCCTCGTGACCGCCTATGGCACTGCTTGGAGTAGGGTCCAAGTCTCCCGGATCACGTTCGGTTGGAAAATCATGATCCCGAAGGTTTCATACTGTTTGGACTCCGTTTGATATTCCGTTTCTTCGAAACACTAAAATAGGCAAAAAACATCAATTCTGGGCTTGGCCTCCGGTTAATAGGTTAGTCCAAAAGTAATATAAAAGTGGAAAATAAAGCCCAATATAGTCGAAAACAGTAGATAAAGTAGCATGGAGCAATAAAAAATTATAGATACGTTGGAGACTGCTATGTCTCGAGCTTGCGCTGGTTTTTCCCGAAGAGGAGAGGATGATGCAGCACAGTAGCGTAAGTATTTCCCTCAGTTTTTGAGAACCAAGGGATCAATCCAGTAGGAGGTCACGCGGAAGTCACTCGTACCTGCACAACACGATAGCAACCTGCAACCAACGCTTAGGGGTTGTCAATCCCTTCACGGTCACTTACAAGAGTGAGATCTGATAGAGATAATATTTTTGGTATTTTTGATAGATAGATGCAAAGAAAAAAGTAAATGCAAAGTAAAAACAAAGCAAGTAAATAAAGTGATATAGATTGATATGATGAGAATAGACCCGGGGGCCATAGGTTTCACTAGTGGCTTCTCTCAAGAGCATGAGTATTCTACGGTGGGTGAACAAATTACTGTTGAGCAATTGACAGAATTGAGCATAGTTATGAGTATATCTAGGCAGTGATCATGTATATAGGCATCACGTCCGTGACAAGTAGATCGAAACGATTCTGCATCTACTACTATTACTCCACTCATCGACCGCTATCCAGCATGCATCTAGAGTATTAAGTTAAAAACAGAGTAACGCCTTATGCAAGATGACATGATGTAGAGGAATAAATTCATGCAATATGATAAATACCCCATCTTGTTATCCTCGATGGCAACAATACAATACGTGCCTTGCAACTCTTTCTGTCACTGAGTAAGGACACCGCAAGATTGAACCCAAAGCCATGCACTTCTCCCATTGCAAGAACTACCAATCTAGTTGGCCAAACCAAACGGATAATTCGAAGAGACTTGCAAAGATAACTCAATCATACATAAAAGAATTCAGAGAAGAATCAAATATTTTCCATAGATAAGTTGGATCATAAACCCACAATTCATCGATCTCAACAAACACACCGCAAAAAGAAGATTACATCGAATAGATCTCCACGAGAGAGGGGGAGAACATTGTATTGAGATCCAAAAAGAGAGAAGAAGCCATCTAGCTACTAGCTATGGACCCGAAGGTCTGAAGTAAACTACTCACACTTCATCAGAGGGGCTATGGTGATGATGTAGAAGCCCTCCATGGTGGATGCCCCCTCCGGCGGAGCTCCGGAACAGTCCCCAAGATGGGATCTCGTGGATACAGAAGGTTGCGGTGGTGGAATTAGGTTTTTGGCTCCTGTTTTGATCATACGGGGATACGTAGGTATATATAGGAGGAAGGAGTATGTTGGTGGAGCTCCGAGGGGCCCACGAGGCAGGGGGCACGCCCAGGGGGGGCGCCCTCCACCCTCGTGACCTCCTCGGAAGCTTCTTGGAGTAGGGTCCAAGTCTCCTGGATCACGTTCGGTGAGAAAATCACGTTCCCGAAGGTTTCATTCCGTTTGGACTCCGTTTGATATTCCGTTTCTTCGAAATACTGAAATAGGCAAAAAAACAATTCTGGGCTAGGCCTCCGGTTAATTGGTTAGTCCCAAAAATAATATAAATGTGGAAAATAAAGCCCAATATAGTCCAAAACAGTAGATAAAGTAGCATGGAGCAATCAAAAATTATAGATACGTTGGAGACGTATCAAGCATCCCCAAGCTTAATTCCTGCTCGTCCTCGAGTAGGTAAATGATAACAAAGAATTTTTGATGCGGAGTGATACTTTGGCATAATTTCAATGTAAATCTTCTTAATCATGGTATAAATATTCAGATCCAAAAGATTCAAGACAAAAGTTCATATTGACACAAAAATAATAATACTTCAAGCATACTAATCAAAGTAATCATGTCTTCTCAAAATAACATGGCAACAGAAAGTTCATCCCTACAAAATCATATAGTTAGGCTATGCTTCATTTTCGTCACACAAAGATGTTCCCAACTTCTATACCCCCGATGACAAGCCAAGCAATTGTTTCATACTTAAATAATCTCAAACTTTTTCAACCTTCACGCAATACATGAGCGTGCGCCATGGATATAGCACTATGGGTGGAATAGAATATGATGATGGGGATAGTGTGGAGAAGACAAAAAAGGAGAAAGTCTCACATCAACTAGGCGTATCAATGGGCTATGGAGATTCCCACCAATAGATATCGATGTGAGCGAGTAGGGATTGCCATGCAACGGATGCACTAGAGCTATGAATGCTCAACAAAAGAAAACTAGTGGGTGTGCATCAAACTTGCTTGCTCACGAAGACCTAGGGCATTTGAGGAAGCCCATCGTAGGAATATACAAGCCAAGTTCTATAATGAAAAATTCCCACTAGTATAAACAAGACAACTTATGAGACTCACTATATGAGAAACATGGTGCTACTTTGAAGCACAATATATAAGACTCACTACATGAAGAACAAGGTGCTACTTTGAATCACAAGTGTGGAAAAAGAGATAGTAGCATTGCCCTTACTTATTTTATCTTTTTTTGGGCGTTTCTTTTTTTTTATTTTGGCCATTCTCTTTTTTTGGGCCTTCCCCCCTTTTTATTTGGCCTTTTGTGGGCAATGCTCTAATAATGATGATCATCACACTTTCATTACAAGACACGAATTACAACTCGAAACTAGAACAAGATATGACTCTATATGAATGCCTCCGGCGGTGTACCGGGATAGTGTGATGAATCAAGAGTGACATGTATGGAAAATAATGCATGGTGGCTTTTCCACAAATACGATGTCAACTACAAGATCATGCAATGGAAATATGACAAAAGTAATGCATGTCACGATGATGATGGTGGAAGTTGCGTTGCAATATATCTCGGAATGGCTATGGAAATGCCATGATGGGTAGGTATGGTGGCTGTTTTGAGGAAGATAATAGGAGGTTTATGTGTGATAGAGCGTATCATATCACGGGGTTTGGATGCACCGGCAAAGTTTGCACCAACTCTCAAGGTGACAAAGGGCAATGCACGGTACCGAAGAGGCTAGCAATGGCGGAAAGGTGAGAGTGCGTCTAATCCATGGACTCAACATTAGTCAAAAGAACTCATATACTTATTGCAAAAATTTAGAATTCATCAAAAATCAAGTACTACGTGCATGCTCCTAGGGGGATAGGTTGGTAGGAAAAGACCATCGCTCGTCCCCGACCGCCACTCATATGGATGCACAAGTCAGGTACACTTCATGTTTCAAATTTGTTACACAACTTTAACCATACGTGCATGCTACGGGATTTGCAAACTTCAACACAAGTATTTCTCAAATTCATAATCACCCAACTAGCACGACTTTGATATTATCACCTCCATATCTCAAAACAACTATCAAGCATCAAATTTATCTTAGTATTCAACGCACTCAAAAGAAAGTTTCACATATCTTGAATACCAAGTATATTAACATTAAGCAAATTACCATGCTATTAAATACTCTCAAAATAATCCAAGTGAAGCATGAGAGATCAAGTTTCTTTAAAACAAATCCACCACCGTGCTCTAAAAGATCTAAGTGAAGCACAAGAGCAAAAATTATAAAGCTAAAAAGGTATAAGTGAAGCACTATGAACAAACTATCAAGCTCAAAAGATATAAGTGAAGAACATAGAGTATTCTAACAAATTTCAATTCATGTATGGCTCTCTAAAAATGTGTGTACAGCAAGGATGATTGTGGTAAACTAACAAGCGAAGACACAAATAATACAAGACGCTCCAAGCAAAACACATATCATGTTGGTGAATAAAAATATAGCTCCAAGTAAATTACCGATGGAAGTGGACGAAAGAGGGGATGCCTTCCGGGGCATCCCCAAGCTTTGACTTTTTGGTATCCTTGGATTATCTTGGGGGTGCCATGGGCATCCCCAAGATTAGGCTCTTGCCACTCCTTGTTCCATAATCCATCAAAAGAATTCACCCAAAACTTGAAAACTTCACAACACAAAACTCAACAGAAATCTCGTGAGCTCCGTTAGAGAAAGAAAACAAAAGACTACTTCAAGGTACTGTAATGAACTCATTCTTTATTTATATTGGTGTTAAACCTACTATATTCAAACTTCTCTATGGTTTATAAACTAATTTACTAGCCATAGATTCATCAAAATAAGCAAACAACACACGAAAAACAGAATCTGTCAAAAACAAAACAGTCTGTAGTAATCTGTAACTAACGCAAACTTCTGGAACTCTAAAAATTCTACCAAAATAGGAAGTCCTGGAAAATTTGTTTATTGATCATCAGCAAAAAGAATCAACGCAAAATCACGTTCATGTGATTTATCATAACTAACTTCGTGCGCACAAAGTTTCTGTTTTTCAGCAGAATCAAATCAACTATCATCGTAGGTTATTCTTTAGGTCTTACTTGGCACAAACACTAATTAAAACATAAAACCACATCCAAATAGAAGGTAGATCGAATATTTATTTCTAAATAGAATAAAAAACAAAAAACACAAAATAAAATTGGGTTGCCTCCCAACAAGCGCTATCGTTTAACGCCCCTAGCTAGGCATTGAGAATATGATGATGCTCACATGAAAGATAGGAATTGAAGCACAAAGAGAGCATCATAAAACATGTGAAAAACACACTTAAGTCTAGAATACTTCCTATGCATAGGCATCTTGTAAGCAAACAAATTATCAAGGCAAGCAAAAACTAGCATGCAAGGAAGTACAAAGAGATGATAGCAATCTCAACATGAAGAGAGGTAATTTAGTAACATGAAAACTTCTACAACCATATTTTCCTCTCTCATAATAATTACATGTAGGATCATAAGCAAATTGAACAATATAGCTATCACAAAACATATTCTTAACACGATCCACATGTATGCAAATTTGACACTCTTCCAAAATAGTGGGATTAACATTAACTAAAATCATGACCTCTCCAAACCCACTTTTATCAAAAACTTCATAAGATTGAACATTATCCAAATATGTGGGATCTAAAGTTGACACTCTTCCAAACCCACCTTCAATATTATTGCAAACACTATTATCAATCTCATATTCATCATGGGGATTAAATAAATTTTTAAGATCATAAGAAGAATCACCCCAATCATGATCATTGCAACAAGTAGAGGGCATAGCAAAACTTGCAACCCCAAGCTTAGGGTTTTGCATCTTATTAGCGCAATTGACAACAAAATATTTTATAATAAAATCATTCCAATCATGCTTTTTATTCAAACATCTATCATGAGTCACTTCATGGATTTCAGGCAAAACCTTATAAAGATAATCTAGTGCATCCAAATTACTAGGAATTGGTTCATCATAATTGGATCCCTTAAAAAGATTGGCAAGCGGATCAAGACCCATGGACTTTTAACAAGCGAAGATGCAAGCAAAAAGAAGGTACAAGCAAACATAATATCGAACGAAAGAAGGGCGAATAAAACGGCAAGGGTGAAGAGGGGGAGAGTAAAACGAGAGGCAAATGGCAAATAATTTAATGCGAGAGATAGGGATTGTGATGGGTACTTGGTATGTTGACTTTTGCGTAAGCCTCCCCGGCAACGGCACCAGAAATTCTTCTTGCTACGTCTCGAGCTTGCGTTGGTTTTCCCCAAAGAGGAGAGGATGATGCTGCACAGTAGCGTAAGTATTTCCCTCAGTTTTTGAGAACCAAGGTATCAATCCAGTAGGAGGTCACACGCAAGTCCCTCGTACCTGCAGAACACGATAGAAACTCGCAACCAACGCTTAGGGGTTGTGAATCCCTTCACGATCACTTACGAGAGTGAGATCTGATAGAGATAATATTTTTGGTATTTTTGATAGATAGATGCAAAGTAAAAAGTAAAGGCAAAGTAAAAACAAAGCAAGTAAATAAAGTGATATAGATTGATATGATGAGAATAGAGCCGGGGGCCATAGGTTTCACTAGTGGCTTCTCTCAAGAGCATAAGTATTCTACGGTGGGTGAACAAATTACTATTGAGAAATTGACAGAATTGAGCATAGTTATGAGTATATCTAGGAAATGATCATGTATATAGGCATCACGTCCGTGACAACTAGATCAAAACGATTATGCATCTACTACTATTACTCCACTCATCGACCGCTATCCAGCATGAATCTAGAGTATTAAGTTAAAAACAGAGTAACGCCTTAAGCAAGATGACATGATGTAGAGGAATAAATTCATGCAATATGATAAATACCCCATCTTGTTATCCTCGATGGCAACAATACAATACGTGCCTTGCAACTCTTTCTGTCACTGAGTAAGGACACCGCAAGATTGAACCCAAAGCCATGGACTTCTCCCATTGCAAGAACTACCAATCTAGTTGGCCAAACCAAACGGATAATTCGAAGAGACTTGCAAAGATAACTCAATCATACATAAAAGAATTCAGAGAAGAATCAAATATTTTCCATAGATAAGTTGGATCATAAACCCACAATTCATCGGTCTCAACAAACACACCGCAAAAAGAAGATTACATCGAATAGATCTCCACGAGAGAGGGGGAGAACATTTTATTGAGATCCAAAAAGAGAGAAGAAGCCATCTAGCTACTAGCTATGGACCCGAAGGTCTGAAGTAAACTACTCACATTTCATCGGAGGGGCTATGGTGATGATGTAGAAGCCCTCCGTGGTGGATGCCCCCTCCGGCGGAGCTCCGGAATAGGCCCCAAGATGGGATCTCGTGGATATAGAAGGTTGCGGTGGTGGAATTAGATTTTTGGCTCCTGTTCTGATCATACGGGGATACGTAGGTATATATAGCAGGAAGAAGTACGTCGGTGGAGCTCTAAGGGGCCCATGAGGCAGGGGGGCGCGCCCAGGGGGGCGCCCTCCACCCTCGTGACCTCCTCGGAAGCTTCTTGGAGTAGGTTCCAAGTCTCCTGGATCACGTTCGGTGAGAAAATCACATTCCCGAAGGTTTCATTCCGTTTGGACTCTGTTTGATATTCCGTTTCTTCGAAATACTGAAATAGGCAAAAAACAACAATTATGGGCTGGGCCTCCAGTTAATAGTTAGTCCCAAAAATAATATAAAAGTGGAAAATAAAGCCCAATATAGTCCAAAACAGTAGATAAAGTAGCATGGAGCAATCAAAAATTATAGATACGTTGGAGACGTATCAGGCATCCCCAAGCTTAATTCCTGCTCGTCCTCGAGTAGGTAAATGATAAAAAAAGAATTTTTGATGCGGAGTGATACTTTGGCATAATTTCAATGTAAATCTTCTTAATTGTGACATGAATATTCAGATCCGAAAGATTCAAGACAAAAGTTCATATTGACACAAAAATAATAATACTTCAAGCATACTAATCAAAGCAATCATGTCTTCTCAAAATAACATGGCAAAAGAAAGTTCATCCCTACAAAATCATATAGGTAGGCTATGACTCATTTTCGTCACACAAAGATGTTCCCAACTTCTATACCCCCGATGACAAGCCCAGAAATTGTTTCATACTTAAATAATCTCAAACTTTTTCAACCTTCACGCAATACATGAGCGTGAGCCATGGATATAGCACTATGGGTGGAGTAGAATATGATGATGGGGAATGTGTGGAGAAGACAAAAAAGGAGAAAGTCTCACATTGACGAGGATAATCAATGGGTTATGGAGATGCCCATCAATTGATGTCAACATGAGGAGTAGGGATTGCCAAGCAATGGATGCACTAGAGCTATGAATGCTCAACAAAAGAAAACTAGTGGGTGTGCATCCAACTCGTTTGCTCACGAAGACCTAGGGCATTTGAGGAAGCCCATCGTAGGAATATACAAGCCAAGTTCTATAATGAAAAATTCCCACTAGTATGAAAAGGACAACTATATGAGACTCACTACATGAGGAACAAGGTGCTACTTTGAAGCACAATATAAGAGACTCACTATATGAAGAACAAAGTGCTACTTTGAAGCATAATATATGAGACTTACTACATGAAGCACAAGGTGCTACTTTGAAGCACAAGTGTGGGAGAAGAGATAGTAGCATTGCCCCTTTTTATATATTTTTTTGGGCCTTTATTTTTTATTTTGGCCTTTCTCTTTTTTTTATTTGGGCAATGCTCTAATAATGATGATCATCACACTTCTATTGATTACAACACAAGGATTACAACTCGAAACTTAGAACAAGATATGACTCTATATGAATGCCTCCGGCGGTGTACCGGGATGGTGCAACGAATCAATAGTGACATGTATGGAAAATAATGCATGGTGGCTTTGCCACAAATACGATGTCAACTACATGATCATGCAATGGCAATATGACAAAAGTAATGTATGTCATGATGATGATGGTGGAAGTTGCATGTCAATATATCTCAGAATGGCTATGGAAATGCCATGATAGGTAGGTATGGTGGCTGTTTTGAGGAAGATATAAGGAGGTATATGTGTGATAGAGCGTATCGTATCATGGGGTTTGGATGCACCGGCGAAGTTTGCACCAACTCTCAAGGTGAGAAAGGGCAATGCATGGTACCAAAGAGGCTAGCAAAGGCGGAAAGGTGAGAGTGCGTATAATCCATGGACTCAACATTAATCAAAAGAAATCATATACTTATTGCAAAAATTTAGAAGTCATCAAAAATCAAGTACTACGCGCATGCTCCTAGGGGGATAGATTGGTAGGAAAAGACCATCGCTCGTCCCCGACCGCCACTCATAAGGATGCACATGCCAAGTACACTTCATGTTTCAAATTTGTTACACAACTTCAACCATACATGCATGCTACGGGACTTGCAAACTTCAACACAAGTATTTCTCAAATTCATAATCACCCAACTAGCACAACTTTGATATTATCACCTCCATATCTCAAAACAATTATCAAGCATCAAACTTATCTTAGTATTCAATGCACTCAAAAGAAAGTTTCACATATCTTGAACACCAAGTATATTAACATTAAGCAAATTACCATGCTATTAACGACTCTCAAAATGATCTAAGTGAAGCATGAGAGATCAATAGTTTCTTTAAAACAAATCCACCACCATGCTCTAAAAGATCTAAGTGAAGCACTATAGCAAAAATTATCACGCTTAAAAGATATAAGTGAAGCGCTATGAGCAAAACTATCAAGCTCAAAATATATAAGTGAAGCACATAGAGTATTCTAACAAATTCCAAATCATGTATGGATCTCTCAAAAGATGTGTACAACAAGGATGATTGTGGTAGACTAATAAGCAAAGACGCAAATAATACAAGACGCTCCAAGCAAAACACATATCATGTGGTGAATAAAAATATAGCTCCAAGTAAATTACCGATGGAAGTGGACGAAAAGAGGGGATGCCTTCCGGGGCATCCCCAAGCTTTGAATTTTTGGTGTCCTTGGATTATCTTGGGGGTGCCATGGGCATCCCCAAGCTTAGGCTCTTGCCACTCCTTGTCCCATAATCCATCAAAAGAATTCACCCAGGGACGGTCCTGATATTTCGGGGGCCCAGGGTGAAATTACAACCCGAGGCCCCTATTATAAAGATCAAAATAATAATCCATTTCTTTTTAGATTCATCTTGCACATAAGAGGCATCTCACGAATGAGGAATAACACAATGGGACCGGGGACCTAGAGGAAGACCAACCGGCCGCATGGCGGAGAGCGATCTACATTAGAGTCGCAACTCGCGATCGGGGGCCCTCGGGGGAATAGGATCTTCGCGAAGCGGCGAACTCGCGATGGGAAGAAGGAAAACAAGGATTTCTCCGTGCGCTCTAGGTCGACGCCTCCTTATGGTCTGGGCCATGGGCTCCTTGGGAACCCTGGAGGGGCCCCTAGATTTCGGGGGCCCTGGGCGGCTGCCCCCCTGCCACCCCCTCAGGGCCGGCCCTGAATTCACCCAAAACTTGAAAACTTCACAACACAAAACTCAACAGAAATCTCGTGAGCTGCGTTAGAGAAAGAAAACAAAAGACTACTTCAAGGTACTATAATGAACTCATTCTTTATTTATATTGGTGTTAAACCTACTGTATTCCAACTTCTCTATGGTTTATAAACTATTTTACTAGCCATAGATTCATCAAAATAAGCAAACAACACACGAAAAACAGAATGTGTCAAAAACAGAACAGTCTGTAGCAATCTGTAACTAACGCAAACTTCTAGAACTCTAAACATTCTACAAAAATAGGAAGTCCTGGGCAATTTGTTTATTGAACAGAAGCAAAAAGAATCAATGCAAAAGCATGTTCCTGGGATTTACGAAAATTATATTTGTGCGTGCAAAGTTTCTGTTTTTCAGCAGAATCAAATCAACTATCATCGTAGGTTATCCTATAGGTTCTACTTGGCACAAACACTAACTAAAACATAAAACCACATCCAAATAGAAGGTAGATGGATTATTTATTCCTAAATAGAAGCAAAAACAAAAAACATGAAATAAAATTGGGTTGCCTCCCAACAAGCGCTATCGTTTAACGCCCCAAGCTAGGTATAAAAGCAAGGATAGATCTAGGTATTGCCATAGAAATAAGATAGATCGGTGAAACTCATTTCATATTCTCTACGTTTGCAGCAAGTTTTCTTTGAGGTAAGCAAAAGTAATCAAAAGGGCTAAATTTAATAGGGCAAAAATCCCCAAGATCAATTTTAGGAGGTATAGGTTCCTCTTTCGGCCCTTCATAATGCACAACCAATTCATCATTATAAGCGTTCTTTTGACAGAACCTTGTGAGTCTACACTCAAGAGAGTATCCTAACTCATTATTTCGAATAGTCAAATTATCGTTAAGTTCAGATATTCTATCAATTAAAATATTGGTTGGCACCTTTTTTCTAAGGTTTTCATTGAAAGCAACATAATCAAGAGATTGAAAACGCATAATTTCTTCTTGATCAAAGAGGATAGATTCTATGGGAGGACGGCCAGCGTCCACCCTATAATGTGCAAAGATTTCTTTGGCCTCTTTTATTATAAATCTGAATTCATGAGCCAAAAAGATAATAGCGGCACGCTTAACAGAGGAGTGTTCGATATTAGAAAATTCTTGGAAAATCCTTTGTATAGAAGGGTGCATATGCATAAATTGCATTTCAAGTTCAACGATAAGCATGGCAATGGCATCAGCAAGACTGTTGGTTCTATGAAGAATAGAACTGCCCATAGTGGGCAAAGCATCAGCACAAGTAAAGAAATCTTGAATAACTCCTTTTCCAATAATATTACCACTACCAATTCGAAATCTTTTTGTATGATAAGTAGGGGATTCTTCAGCAGGAGCTTCAGAATTTTCCATGATATTATTATCGCCCATGTCGGCAATAATTTCCCCAATTTCACACATAACGACAAGCAAGCAAACTACCACACGAGCAAACAAGCGGACGGGAAAAAGGCTAACGGAAAAGAGAGGAGGAGATTGGGAAAGAGGGGGGAAATAAAACGGCAAGGGTGAAGTGGGGGAGAGGGAAACGAGAGGCAAATGGCAAATAATGTATTGCGAGAGATAGGGATTGCGATGGGTACTTGGTATGGTTGACTTGCTTGCGTGAGCCTCCCCAGCAACGGTGCCAGAAATTCTTCTTGCTACCTCTTGAGCACTGCGTTGTATTTCCCCGAAGAGGAGAGGATGATGCAGCAAAGTAGCGTAAGTATTTCCCTTAGTTTTTGAGAACCAAGGTATCAATCCAGTAGGAGACCACGCACAAGTCTCTCGTACCTACACAAAATGATAGCAACTCGCAACCAACGCTTAGGGGTTGTCAATCCCTTCAAGGTCACTTACGAGAGTGAGATCTGATAGAGATAATATTTTTGGTATTTTTGATAGATAGATGCAAAGTGAAAAGTAAAGGCAAAGTAAAAACAAAGCAAGTAAATAAAGTGATAGAGAATGATATGATGAGAATAGACCCGGGGGCCATAGGTTTCGCTAGTGGCTTCTCTCAAGGGCATAAGTATTCTACGGTGGGTGAACAAATTACTGTTGGGCAATTGACAGAATTGAGCATAGTTATGAGTATATCTAGGCAATGATCATGTATATAGGCATCACGTCCGTGACAAGTAGATCGAAACGATTCTGCATCTACTACTATTACTCCACTCATCGACCGCTATCTAGCATGCATCTAGAGTATTAAGTTAAAAACAGAGTAACGCCCTAAGCAAGATGACATGATGCAGAGGGATAAATTCATGCAATATGATAAAAACCCCATCTTGTTATCATCGATGGCAACAATACAATACGTGCCTTGCAACTCTTTCTGTCGTTGAGTAAGGACAGCGCAAGATTGAACCCAAAGCTAAGCACTTCTCCCATTGCAAGAACCACCAATCTAGTTGGCCAAACCAAAAAGGATAAGTCGAAGAGACTTGCAAAGACAACTCAATCATACATAAAAGAATTCAGTGAAGAATCAAATATTTTCCATAGATAATACTAGATCATAAACCCACAATTCATCGGTCTCAACAAACACACCGCAAAAAGAAGATTACATCGAATAGATATCCATGAGAGAGGGGGAGAACATTGTATTGAGATCCAAAAAGAGAGAAGAAGCCATCTAGCTACTAGCTATGGACCCGAAGGTCTGAAGTAAACTACTCACACTTCATCGGAGGGGCTATGGTGATGATGTAGAAGCCCTCCATTGTGGATGCCCCCTCCGACGGAGCTCTGGAACAGGCCCCAAGATGGGATCTCATGGATACAGAAGGTTGCGGCAGTGGAATTAGGTTTTTGGCTCCTATTCTGATCGTTCGGGGATACATAGGTATATATAGGAGGAAGGAGTACGTCGGTGTAGCGTCAGGGGGCCCACGAGGTAGGGGGGCGCGCCCAGGGGGCCCGCCCTCCACCCTCGTGACCGCCTCTGGCATTGCTTGGAGTAGGGTCCAAGTCTCCTGGATCACGTTCGGTTGGAAAATCACGATCCCGAAGGTTTCATTCCGTTTGGACTCCGTTTGATATTTCGTTTCTTCGAAACAATGAAATAGGCAAAAACAGCAATTCTGGGCTGGGCCTCCGGTTAATAGGTTAGTCCCAAAAGTAATATAAAAGTGGAAAATAAAGCCCAATATAGTCCAAAACAGTAGATAAAGTAGCATGGAGAAATCAAAAATTATAGATACGCTGGAGACGTATCACCAACTTCAACCATCATAGTTTCCTTGCTATCCACCAGATATAAATCGGACAGCCTATAATGCAGGATGGCAGGCACATTATCATCAACAACTCCGTTTTTTATAAGAGTAGAGATAAAATATATTAAATGTAGTATAACATGTTCATAAACACACCATGTGCATATGCATAAATTGCCTTTCAAGTTCAACGATAAGCATGGCAATGGCATCAGCAAGACTGCTGGTTCTATGAAGAATAGAACTGCCCATAGAGGGCAAAGCAGCAGCACAAGAAAAGAAATCTTGATTAACTCCTTTTCCAATAATATTACCACTACCGATTCGAAATCTTTTTGTATGAGAAGTAGGGGATTCTTCAGCAGGAGCTTCAAAATTTTCCATGATATCATTATCGCCCATGTCGGCAATAATTTCCCCAATTTCAGAAATAACGACAAGCAAGCAAACTACCACACGAGCAAACAAGCGGACGGGAAAAAGGCTAACGGAAAAGAGAGGAGGAGATTGGGAAAGAGGGGGGAAATAAAACGGCAAGGGTGAAGTGGGGGAGAGGGAAACGAGAGGCAAATGGCAAATAATGTATTGTGAGAGATAGGGATTGCGATGGGTACTTGGTATGGTTGACTTGCTTGCGTGAGCCTCCCCGGCAACGGTGCCAGCAATTCTTCTTGCTACCTCTTGAGCACTGCGTTGGATTTCCCCGAAGAGGAGAGGATGATGCAGCAAAGTAGCATAAGTATTTCCCTCAGTTTTTGAGAACCAAGGTATCAATCCAGTAGGTGACCACGCGCAAGTCTCTCGTACCTACACAAAACGATAGCAACTCGCAACCAACGCTTAGGGGTTGTCAATTCCTTCAAGGTCACTTACGAGAGTGAGATCTGATTGAGATAATATTTTTGGTATTTTTGATAGATAGATGCAAAGTGAAAAGTAAAGGAAAAGTAAAAACAAAGCAAGTAAATAAAGTGATAGAGATTGATATGGTGAGAATAGACCTGGGGGCCATAGGTTTCGCTAGTGGCTTCTCTCAAGAGCATAAGTATTCTACGGTGGGTGAACAAATTACTGTTGAGCAATTGACAGAAATGAGCATAGTTATGAGTATATCTAGGCAATGATCATGTATATAGGCATCACGTCCATGACAAGTAGATCGAAACGATTCTGCATCTACTACTATTACTCCACTCATCGACCGCTATCTAGCATGCATCTAGAGTATTAAGTTAAAAATAGAGTAACGCCTAAAGCAAGATGACATGATGCAGAGGGATAAATTCATGCAATATGATAAAAAACCCATCTTGTTATCATCGATGGCAACAATACAATACGTGCCTTGCAACTCTTTTTGTCGTTGAGTAAGGACACCGCAAGATTGAACCCAAAGCTAAGCACTTCTCCCATTGCAAGAACCACCAATCTAGTTGGCCACGCCAAAAAGGATAATTTGAAGAGACTTGCAAAGATAACTCAATCATACATAAAAGAATTCAGTGAAGAATCAAATATTTTCCATAGATAATACTAGATCATAAACCCACAATTCATCGGTCTCAACAAACACACCGCAAAAAGAAGATTAAATCGAATAGATATCCACGAGAGAGGGGGAGAACATTGTATTGAGATCCAAAGAGAGAGAAGAAGCCATCTAGCTACTAGCTATGGACCCGAAGGTCTGAAGTAAACTACTCACACTTCATCGGAGGGGCTATGGTGATGATGTAGAAGCCCTCCGTGGTGGATGCCCCCTCCGACGGAGCTCTGGAACAGGCCCCAAGATGGGATCTCATGGATACAGAAGGTTGCGGCGGTGGAATTAGGTTTTTGGCTCCTATTCTGATCGTTCGGTTATACGTAGGTATATATAGGAGGAAGGAGTACGTCGGTGTAGCGTCAGGGGGCCCACGAGGTAGGGGGGCGCACCCAAGGGGGCCCGCCCTCCACCCTCGTGACCGCCTCTGGCATTGCTTGGAGTAGGGTCCAAGTCTCCTGGATCACGTTCAGTTGGAAAATCACGATCCCGAAGGTTTCATTCCGTTTGGACTCCGTTTGATATTTCGTTTCTCTGAAACACTGAAATAGGCAAAAACAGCAATTCTGGGCTGGGCCTCCGGTTAATAGGTTAGTCCCAAAAGTAATATAAAAGTGGAAAATAAAGCCCAATATAGTCCAAAACAGTAGATAAAGTAGCATGGAGCAATCAAAAATTATAGATACGTTGGAGACGTATCACCAACTTCAACCATCATAGTTTCCTTGCTATCCACCAGATATAAATCGGACGGCCTATAATGCAGGATGGCAGGCACATTATCATCAACAACTCCGTTTTTTATAAGAGTAGAGATAAAATATATTAAATGTAGTATAACACGTTCATAAACACACCATGTGCATATGCATAAATTGCCTTTCAAGTTCAACGATAAGCATGGCAATGGCATCAGCAAGACTGCTGGTTCTATGAAGAATAGAACTGCCCATAGAGAGCAAAGCACCAGCACAAGAAAGGAAATCTTGAGTAACTCCTTTTCCAATAATATTACCACTACCGATTCGACATCTTTTTGTATGATAAGTAGGGGATTCTTCAGCAGGAGCTTCAGAATTTTCCATGATATCATTATCGCCCATGTCAGCAATAATTTCCCCAATTTCAGACATAACGACAAGCAAGCAAACTACCACACGAGCAAACAAGCGGACGGGAAAAAGGCTAACGGAAAAGAGAGGAGGAGATTGGGAAAGAGGGGGAAAATAAAACGGCAAGGGTGAAGTGGGGGAGAGGGAAACGAGAGGCAAATGGCAAATAATGTATTGCGAGAGATAGGGATTGCGATGGGTACTTGGTATGGTTGACTTGCTTGCGTGAGCCTCCCGGGCAATGGTGCCAGAAATTCTTCTTGCTACCTCTTGAGCACTGCGTTGGATTTCCCCGAAGAGGAGAGGATGATGCAGCAAAGTAGCGGAAGTATTTCCCTCAGTTTTTGAGAACCAAGGTATCAATCCAGTAGGAGACCACGCACAAGTCCCTCGTACCTACACAAAATGATAGCAACTCGCAACCAACGCATAGGGGTTGTCAATCCCTTCAAGGTCACTTACGAGAGTGAGATCTGATAGAGATAATATTTTTGGTATTTTTGATAGATAGATGCCAAGTGAAAAGTAAAGGCAAAGTAAAAACAAAGCAAGTAAATAAAGTGATAGAGATTGATATGATGAGAATAGACCCGGGGGCCATAGGTTTCGCTAGTGGCTTCTCCCAAGAGCATAAGTATTCTACGGTGGGTGAACAAATTACTGTTGAGCAACTGACAAAATTGAGCATAGTTATGAGTATATCTATGCAATGATCATGTATATAGGCATCACGTCCGTGACAAGTAGATCGAAACGATTATGCATCTAGTACTATTACTCCACCATCGACCGCTATCTAGCATGTATCTAGAGTATTAAGTTAAAAACAGAGTAACGCCTTAAGCAAGATGACATGATGTAGAGGGATAAATTCATGCAATATGATAAAAACCCCATCTTGTTATCCTCGATGGCAACAATATAATACGTGCCTTGCAACTCTTTCTGTCACTGAGTAAGGACACCGCAAGACTGAACCCAAAGCTAAGCACTTCTCCCATTGCAAGAACCACCAATCTAGTTGGCCAAACCAAAAAGGATAATTCGAAGAGACTTGCAAAGATAACTCGATCATAGATAAAAGAATTCAGAGAAGAATCAAATATTTTCCATAGATAATACTAGATCATAAACCCACAATTCGTCGGTCTCAACAAACACACCGCAAAAAGAAGATTACATCGAATAGATCTCCACGAGAGAGGGGGAGAACATTGTATTGAGATCCAAAAAGAGAGAAGAAGCCATCTAGCTACTAGCTATGGACCCGAAGGTCTGAAGTAAACTACTCACACTTCATCGGAGGGGCTATGGTGATGATTTAGAAGCTCTCCGACGGAGCTCCGGAACAGGCCCCAAGATGGGATCTCATGGATACAGAAGGTTGCGGCGGTGGAATTAGGTTTTTGGCTCCTATTCTGATCATTCGGGGATACATAGGTATATATAGGAGGAAGGAGTACGTCGGTGGAGCGTTAGGGGGCCCACGAGGTAGGGGGCGCGCCCTCCACCCTCGTGACCGCCTCTGGCATTGCTTGGAGTAGGGTCCAAGTCTCCTGGATCACGTTCGGTTGGAAAATCACGACCCCGAAGGTTTCATTCCGTTTGGACTCCCTTTCATATTCCGTTTCTTCGAAACACTGAAATAGGCAAAAACAGCAATTCTGGGCTGGGCCTCCAGTTAATAGGTTAGTCCCAAAAGTAATATAAAAGTGGAAAATAAAGCCCAATATAGTCCAAAACAGTAGATAAATTAGCATGGAGCAATCAAAAATTATAGATACATTGGAGATGTATCACCAACTTCAACCATCATAGTTTCCTTGCTATCCACCAGATATAAATCGGACGGCCTATAATGCAGGATGGCAGGCAAATTATCATCAACAACTCCGTTTTTTATAAGAGTAGAGATAAAATATATTAAATGTAGTATAACACGTTCATAAACACACCATGTTCATATGCATAAATTGCCTTTCAAGTTCAACGATAAGCATGGCAATGGCATCAGCAAGACTGCTGGTTCTATGAAGAATAGAACTGCCCATAGAGGGCAAAGCACCAGCACAAGAAAAGAAATCTTGAGTAACTTCTTTTCCAATAATATTACCACTACCGATTCGAAATCCTTTTGTATGATAAGTAGGGGATTCTTCAGCAGGATCTTCAAAATTTTCCATGATATCATTATCGCCCATGTCGGCAATAATTTCCCCAATTTCAGACATAACGACAAGCAAGCAAACTACCACACGAGCAAAACTACCATGTGTATCACTGTTATATATATTCACATATGTGTCGATTTAAAACACTAAGATAAATTCTTCAAATATCCGAATTCGCTTTTTATAATGAAGTATATATGCTCTCTATTCTTCTTTTACACCCACAATCCCCTCTTATCTTTGTAGCTAGCGCTAACTTTCTCTTGTGCATGCACACGCCCGCATCCCTCTCACCCTCCCTCACCATTCTCTAGCTCCATCGTGCAAATTCGTATTTTCACTTTAGGTCGTTCACCCACGGTGTGTATAGGCCCCCCAGCTCCTTCTTTACGGCACACATCGATCGATATGCCTCTCTAGCCAGGCGTGCCTAGCACAAACACAAGCATCCCCTCTTCTCTTGTCACCGTCAATTCCTCACTCCCACCACACTTTTCATTGTTCTCGTACTCGCACACTCCTCCCTGCTCGATATAGTATGCCTCTCGTAGCACCTCCTACATGCATCCCTCTATCTCTATCCTTCTCATCGTGCCTCGTTTGCTTCGAACACACACATGCATGTATACCGATCGATCTCCCAACATATACCTGGATCGACTTTAACTACCCCCCCATCGATCGACGTACCTCACAAGTTATGTCTCTCCTTTCTCTAACAAAGGGTGATTGATCTTCCTATGTAGTTATGTCTTCTTACCACAGCCACATCGTCCCCCCTCATCATTCGTGCATGCCTCCTGACTCGTCTCTCACACGCACGTGCATAGATAACAACCAGCCATCTCCTCTCTTATTGATATTGCGGGCGTGCCCTCTGTTTGTCTAGCAAGCCTATCCCACCATTTGTTAGAAGCAACTCCACTACCACCCCCTCCAACACTCTAGCTTTGTCTCTCTCCCAACCTTATTCCTCTCCTGCACATATGCATGGATGCCGATCGATCTCCCTTAATACATGAGGCAGATCGATCTCCTTAATACATGAGGTAGGCCTCTCTCCTCCTCCACACATATAACAGCCATTGTACCTCTATAGTTAATCGAGCGCTGCAGGTAGGTATCCATGCCACATAGACAAACTGCACATGTCCCCTCTCACGTTCCAGTAGGCCAGACACTCTATATCTTTGACGTGGGCACACACAAATTTGATGGCACTCTATATCGATCGCGCGCGCGCACACACACATCATTCCTATTTTCCATTCTATGGACACCTCAAGACGGTGATACCTCCACTCTCTTCTCGTGGATCGCCCCCTCTATATATATGTTATATCCAGGACTCTATTTCACACACATTGCATATGTTACATTTTT
Source organism: Triticum timopheevii (assembly GCA_963921465.1). Classification (NCBI taxonomy): domain Eukaryota; kingdom Viridiplantae; phylum Streptophyta; class Magnoliopsida; order Poales; family Poaceae; genus Triticum; species Triticum timopheevii. The sequence continues at coordinate 76,872,905 of OY997271.1, forward strand.
TGATTGAACTCCCCTCTCCCAAAAAAACTCTCAATAACCCACACACTATATCTCTCTAGGTTTGTATCTCTCTCACACAACCCCACGTAAGTGGTGTACGTATACAAGAAGAGAATAGGTGCACCGTGCACGTACTCACGCTTCGTGCCCAGCCACACCTGCGCGGGTACACGGTTGTAACTCCCCGGATTCGATGCGCCAGGTGTCTGCCAGTTATTCGCCATCGTTGCCATGTCATTTGCTTGCGTGTTGCATATTATCATGTCATCATGTGCATCTCATTTCGCATTCGTGTTTGTCTCACGCATCCGAGCTTTTTCCCCGTTGTCCGTTTTGCAATCCGGCACTCCTATGTCCCCCGGCGTCCCCCTTTTGCCTCTTTTCATGTGCGGGTATTAAACTTTCTCGGAATGGCCCGAGGTTTGCCAAGCGGCCTTGGTATACCACCGGTAGACCGCCAGTCAAGTTTCGTGCCATTTGGAGGTCGTTTGATACTCCAACGGTTTACCGGGTAACCGTAAAAGCCTCTTTTGTCTTGCAGCCCAACACCCCCTCCAAAGTGGCCCAAAACCCAGCAAACTCCCGTCCATGCTCTCGTTCGTTCGATCACGATCGTGTGGGCGAAAACCGCTTCTCATTTGGACTCTCCTAGCAACCTTTATCTATAAATATGTGTGCCTCCCGGATTTTTTCCGCGCAGATGAAACCCTACCCTTCGTCCTCCTCGCGCCGCCGGACGTTTCTTCCTCCGGCGCCGGACTTGTCCGCCCTCCACGTCACTCGGGCCAATCCCGTCGTGCCACCTCAGCCCCGCCGACGCATCCAGCCACACAGCGCACGCCACCTGGCCGGTGCCCGCGCGCCACATCGCCCCCGCGCCCGCCGGCCAGCGGAGCCCATCCAGGGCCCGCGCGAGCCCGGATCCTGCCGCCACTCAGCCCGCATCGCCCGCGCGCGCCGCCCATGCCCGAGGCGCCCTGCCGCTGCGAGCCCCGCGACCGCCCGGCCTGCCGCCGCCCGACGACCGCGCCTCGCCGCGCCGCCCCTCCGCCTCAGCTCCGGACACCGGCCGCCGCCCGGCTCGCCTCCTCACGCCCGACCCCGCCTCCACGTCGACCGCCGCCGGTGAAGCTCCTCGCCGCCGGTGCCTCGCCTCCCGCGCCGTCCTCGGCCCCAGATCCGGTGACCCCTAGCTCCGGCGGCCGCATCTTCTTCTTCCCCGACGCTCTCCGGCGAACCTCGGGACCCGTGCAACCCAGATCTGAGCGGAGGTTGACTTTCCTCCCCCTCTGTTTTTCTCCAAGTCCTGAAATATTTGCATTATCATGCCATGTTCATCGCATCATATCTCCAGGCATACTGCTCCGTTTCGTGCGTGTAATAAGTCAAATTGTTCGCCTCAATGAGTACTTCATTTCATCTCATGGAATCATTTTCATTTGAGCTCATCTTGATGCCCGAAATGCTATTAGAAGAGTGCTATATAATGTTATCTGCTGTGTGTTAACAGAACATGCTCATTTGTCATTTTTGCCATGAGTGATGTGTGCATCTTATGAACTTGAGCCCTACATATGTTTTGAACTATACCATGCCATCTTCACAGTGGTGCCATCCATGTATTTTTGTGAGTTGTGTAGTGAGTGCATCAAGCTTGTTAAGTAGTATACTTGTTGTTGCTGTTTTCCTGACTGATTCTGTTATAATATGATGCTATGTAAACCTGCTGCTACAAGTCATTCTCGGCATAATCTGGAGATGTTCACTAAGGATGTTTTGTTATACATATCATGATCTATCCAGCCATGCCCCTATTTGCATTTATGGCTTGCTGTAGCTTGTTGCTATCTTGCTCCAAACTTGCTAAATAATGTTGCTGTCAGCCTGTTAACATTAAGTTAAATGTTGCCATGATTGTTGCTAGTGATCCTTGCACCCTATGAACTTGCTCTTGCCATTCTTAGCTTCATAAACATGTCTTCTTACTGTTGGTTGCCTTGTCATGCCATGTATTGCTCTGTGGTGAGTGGTTCAAGCTCACCAACATGCTTACTTATTGTTGTTCCTGCCATGTATGAATTTGTCATATAACTTGCCATGTTTACATGGGTGCCATCATATTTTCTGTGCCTTTTTGGCTCATGGTCAGTAAGGGACTGTCGGAGTAATGCGCCACGGGTAGGCTAACCCGAGCCCTAGGACCTTTCAAGACTTCGGGGCAGACTACGCCCCTCAAGTATCTACGGCGACTCCGAGATGGCCGAGTCCCAGAGGCGACTCCCATTCGAGCCGAGTCCAGGAGGCGACTCCAAGACGGCCGAGTCCCAGAGGCGACTCTCACCCAAGCCGAGTCCCAGAGGCGACTCCCAAGAAGCCGACTATGGGGAGTCGGCCCGCGACTCCCAACCACCCGATAATTAAAGGCGGGCATGTCCATAGTGCACCGTACCCGCGGAGATCCCCGCCCGGCGCGACACTGTTGCCATGCCAGCCCTGGCATCAGTCCTTGAGGCAGGGCCCTGTGCCCCACGACGCCTTGTTTGTACGGCCCAAAGACGGCAGGGCCTACCAGTCAGCGAGAGTATTGAAGACGGCGGGAGCGCCGAGAGTCGGACCCGTTGGGAGTCGGCCCCCTGGAGTCGGCGGCCCCTCCCACTGGCCCCACACGCCATTAACCAGACGCGACAGGGGAATGGCCACAGTGATCGCCCGAAGGCGGCGACACTTTTGCCATGACCCACTGACCAAGCCCGCGTCATTAGAAGGACGGGTACAGTAATCTGCAGCCGGCAGGACCCGCCCGCGGCGGACACGGGCAGACGCCCTCGTACCACACCAGTCGATGGGGCCCACCAATTGGCGGGCCCCAGGAGTCGGCGGAGAAGACGGCACCTGAGAGACAGAAAGCTGGGACCCGCGCCCAGCCGGTTTTACCATTGTAACCCTGGGGGGTAGGCCTATATAAACCACCTAGGGCACCTATGCAAAGGGTTCGCACCTAGTAGCATTAGACAGAACACATCGGAGGGAGAGACTAGCCTTGCCTTCTCCTTCCCCCAGAAATAGCTCTAGGAGCACCCTTGTAGTCACTTTGCCTTAGTGATCATGCGGAGACCCCGCAGAGCAGCAGTAGGGGTGTTATCTCCTCGGAGAGCCTTGAAGCTGGGTAAGATCCGCCGGCGTGCATGTCTTCGCCTCATCCCGTTTCCAGGCACCGGCGATGTTCTATTCGCCCCCACCATGATAAGCCATCCTTTGGCATATGTCGCACCCAACACCCGACATTTGGCGCCCACCATGGGGCTTGGTGCATCGTCTTCCGGAGATCTGTTCTGGACGGGAACCCTCTTCCTCCCTGGCGAGCGCAGCCAGCCAGGCTCGCCAGATGAAGTCAGCATCGACGCGCTGTGCGGCGCTGAGGCTGCCTGTGCAGCGAGCAGCCTCGCCGAACTTGTCGGTGAGGTTCGCCTCTCCAACTAGCCTGCATCCAACGCAGGCACGGGTGGCCCCGAGAGCCTCCTCGCGGGCCTCCTCGACTAGCTCCACGTCATTGGCGAGCCTTTCGTGGATTTGGAGTCTGTAGGCTCCACCGACCCGATGCTGGTCGACTCCGACGCCGTGTCGCTTGACACTTTCCCCAACAATGTGGTGGTCTACGACGAGCCACTTCCTAACGAGGAGAGCGGCGGAAGCGCTGTCACGGAGGTGCTCGTCATCAGTCACGATGAGCGCTCCGATGAAGAAGCTCAGGACCCGCTCGCCGCGGCCCTGCAAGACCTAACTGCGCCCATTCCGGAGGACGCAGACGCCGAGACGCTGGAGACACGCCGCCTTCAGATTATCGAAGGCGCCAAGAGGCTTGCGAGCATGAGGCGCTTGTTAGAAGCCTACCAGCACGAAGTGGATCGCGCCGTGGGCGGCTCGCCGGCTCCGACTGGGCCGAGTCGCCTAGGCGCGGTCTGGCAACGCGGCGCGACCATCGCCGACTTGTTTGGGGCCAATCGCCCCGTATATGCAACCCCTGTGGAGAACATCCGCGCCGCCCAAGTGGCGACTGACGAGCTGAAGAACTTCGAGGGCGAAGAGCGCCGCATGATGACGGAGCGAGTCCAGCAGCTCCTCGACGCGGTTGTTGCGCAGAACGCAGCCGGTGGCCACGCGGATGCGCTGCAGCAACCGAATGACGACTTGCCTCCCCGCCGAGATCAAGGCGCGACATCTCGGATGCCGACTGGCGGAGTCCGCGGAAGGAAAGAGAAAGAGCCGGCTGTCAGTCACAGTCGGACTCGTAGAAGAGAACGGTGAGTTTCCCTGTCGGCCGAGAGTAGTGGAGCGGCGGGACGACTACCTGCCTCCCCCACCCAGAAGAGAACGGTGAGTTTCCCCATCGCCTGTTGAGCATCCGACTCTCGGTGGCCGCCTAGGCCGCTGAGAGGGAGTCGGAGAAAACGACGCCCGCCATCGGATCGACCGACTCCACCGATCCCTGGCACTGGAAGAAGAAAACGAGCTGGGTCCGTCTTGCTTTGGACCCCGCATCCAAGAAGAGCCCTTCCCCAAAGGATTCACGCTCCCCCGAGACACACCCAAGTACACCGGCTCCGTGAAGCTGGAAGACTGGCTGATTGATTACTCCACGGCCGTCAGCATAGCGAACGGCAACAAGCGAGTTGCCATGAAGTACATTCCACTCATGCTCTAGGGCACGGCCCGGACGTGGTTGAACAGTCTGAAGCCCCGCAGCATCAATAGCTGGGTCGACTTCACCGAAGCCTTCATCCGCAACTTCACGAGCACGTACAAGCGACCTCCCAGGCCGCGCCAGCTTTCCTTGTGCGTGCAAGGTCCTGATGAGTCAATGCGCGACTACCTCACGCGCTGGGGCGAGCTTTGGAACTCCTACGAGGGCGTGTACGAGGTGCAGGCTATCGAGTACTTCACTGCCGGGTGCCGAGAAGGCACCCTCCTCAAGCACAAGCTCCTCTGCAACGAGCCAGAAACCCTCGACGAACTGCTGGTCATAGCAGACAAGTACGCCACAGCCGACTCCTCCATGAAGACAGAGATTCAAGTCAATGCGGCTGGCAAAGTGGCCCCTCAGGCTCCCAGAACAACAACAGAGCGACAACAAACGCAAGGCCCAACAGCCGACTTCCAGCAGTAGGCAGGTTGCGACAGTCGAAGATCAACAGCCGGAAGGGCAGCCTCCGGCCAAACGGCAGAAAGGCGGCAAATCCAATTCGTTGCCGGCCTTTTCCTCTGAGCAGACTCTGGATGGTCCCTGCAAGTTCCACAGTGGCACAAAGCCGTCGAATCATACCACCCGAAAGTGCCACTGGCTCACCAGAATCGCCAAGGGAGACGGCCTCCTTCCCCCTCCGCCTGCTGGGCCGCCGTCTCCACGGCCGCCCCAGCAGCCGGCCGCCCGGCCAGTCGGCGCAGTGCAAGACGAGTACCCCGAAGAGCATGGAGCTTATGTAGTGTTCACCAGTGTGGCTGACGATCGACGCGGCAGAAGGCAACAGTAGCAAGAAGAAAGTGCAGTGGCAACAGATGCTCCAGAGTTCATGCATTGGTCCGAGAGGCCTATCAGTTGGAGCAGAGCGGATCACCCAGAGGTGATGCCGAATCCGGGCTCCTATGCCCTGGTCCTAGGTGCCAACTTGGCCACTGATAGGCGAGCAACCCGCTTCTCGAGAGTGTTGATAGACGAAGGCAATAGCATCAACATCCTATACAAAGATACTATGGAGAAGCTAGGAATCAAGCAAAGACAGCTGCAGAGCAGCCGGACTGTGTTCCATGGTATTGTACCCGGCCTTTCCTGCTCACCAATCGGCGAGATCCTGATAGACGTCCTCTTCGGAGACAAAGATCATTTCCGCCGAGAGTCGGTCTGGTTTGAAGTAGTGGACCTCGAAATCCTGTACCATGCGCTGGTTGGCTGACCTGCATTGGCCAAGTTCATGGCGGTTCCGCACTACGCCTGCCTCAAGATGAAGATGCCGAGTTCCAAGGGAATTCTGACCGTAGCCGGCGACTACAGGAACTCGTCCACCTATGCGGCCGAGAGCAGCCGGCCGGCCGAGTCCCTGGTGATCGCAGCTGAGAAGCGGCTCCTTGACCGGGTCGTGGCGATGGCCGGAAAGCAGCCAGAGATATCGCCTGACCCCAAGGAGTCGGAAGCTGAGGGTTCGTTCAAGCCGGCCAAAGAGACCAAGAAGATACCCTTGGACCCGGAGCACCCAGAGAGGTACGCTGTCATGGGCACAAACCTTGACAGTAAATAGGAAGGCGAGCTCGTCGGTTTCCTCCGTGAGAATCGAGACATCTTTGCATGGTCCCCCAAAGACATGCCAGGTGTACCGACGGAATTCGCCGAGCACATGCTGCATGTCAGGCCAGATGTGAAACCCGTCAGGCAGCCCTTGCGCCGCCTGTCAGAAGAAAAGAGAAGAGTTGTAGGAGAAGAGATAGTCCGGCTTCTTGCAGCCGGCTTCATCATGGAAGTGTTTTTTCCAGAGTGGCTGGCAAACCCGGTTTTGGTACTGAAGAAAAACAAGCAGTGGAGGATGTGCATTGATTACACAAGCCTCAACAAAGCCTGCCCGAAGGATCCGTTTGCCCTGCCAAGAATCGATCAGGTGATAGACTCCACAGCCGAATGCGAGCTGTTGAGCTTCTTATATGCATATTCAGGATATCACCAGATCAAGCTGAACCGGGCAGACAGACTGAAGACCGCCTTCATCACGCCGTTCGGAGCCTTCTCCTACCTGACTATGACGTTCGGCTTGAGGAATGCTGGTGCCACCTTTCAGCATTGCATGCAGAAGTGCCTCCTCAAGCAACTCGGAAGGAATGCCCATGTCTACGTGGATGATGTGGTGGTGAAGACGGAGAAGCATGGGACGCTGCTGGAAGACCTCAAGGAAACCTTTGAGAACTCGCGCCGATTCCAGATCAAGCTCAATCCTGAGAAGTGCATTTTCGGAGTACCATCCGGCCAACTCCTTGGCTTCCTAGTCTCTGAACGCGGTATAGAGTGCAATCTCGTGAAGATCAAGGCCATCAAGAGGATGGAAGTACCCAGCCGACTGTTAGATGTGCAGAAGTTCACCGGCTGCCTGGCGTCCATCAGCCGATTCATCAGTCGGCTGGGCGAGAAGACTCTCCCATTATATCAATTGATGAAGAAGACCACCTTTTTCGAGTGTAATCACAAGGCGGATGAAGCATTTCTCCAGCTAAAGAAGATGTTGACTACTCCCCCTGTGTTGGCGGCTCCGACTCCTAAAGAGCCCATGTTCCTGTACATCGCCACCACAAGCCGAGTAGTCAGCACAGTTATTGTAGTCGAGCGCAAGGAGGAAGGCAAGGCGCTCCCTGTCCAGAGACCGGTATATTACCTGAGTGAGGTATTGTCGACCTCCAAGCAGAACTACCCCCACTACCAGAAGATGTGCTACGGTGTGCATTTTGCCGCCAAGAAGCTGAAGCCTTACTTTCAAGAGCATCCAATCACTGTGGATTGCACGGCCCTGCTGGCCGAGATCATTGGAAGCCGAGACGCCTCTGGCCGAGTAGCCAAATGGGCCATAGATCTGGCTCCTTACACCATCTACTACCCCCGCACCGCCATCAAGTCGCAAGCACTGGCCGACTTCCTCGTCGACTGGGCCGAGACCCAGTACCTGCCGCCAGCGCCCGACTCCACCCATTGGCGGATGCATTTCGACGGCTCCAAGATGCGTACCAGCCTGGGAGATGGCATCGTCCTCACCTGCCCCAAAGGCGACAAGCTCAAGTATGTGCTGCAGATCCACTTCGCCGCCTCCAACAACGTCGCCGAATACGAGGCACTCATTCACGGACTCCGGCTTGCCAAAGAACTCGGCATTTGCCGGATTCTGTGCTATGGCGACTCCGATTTGGTGGTCCAGCAGTCATCTGGCGACTGGGATGCCAAAGATGCAAACATGGCGAGCTACCGTTTCCTGGTGCAGCAACTCAGTGGATACTTTGAGGGGTGCGAGTTCCTGCACGTGCCAAGAAACGACAACGATCAAGCAGACGCCTTGGCACGAATCGGCTCCACCCGTCAAGCAATACCGTCCGGCGTCGCTCTTCAGTGGCTCCTTAAGCCGTCCATCAAGCCTTCACCAGAATCATACTCCATCTTTGTGCCGGCTCCTCCCGAAGAAGTCGGATCTGACTCAAGAGCCCCAGCAGACGGCCCCAAGAAAATTATAGTCGAAGCCAGCCCGGGGACTTTAGAACCCGGCCCGGGGACTGTGCCAGTCGGCCCGGAGACTACGCAAGTCGGCCCGGGGACTTTGTTAATCCAGCAAGCGGCCGCAGACTCCAGCCCGCCGCCTCCCGGCCCAGCCACCCTTGTCCAAGTCGCTATGGTGGCGGTTGAAGAAATAGCAGCACCCTCATGGGCGCAGCCCATCCTCAAGTTTCTAGTATACAGAGAGCTGCCAACTGATGAGATCTTGGCTCGGCAAGTGCAACGCCGAGCGGCAGCATACAGCATAATCAACGCCTGACAACTCTCTGTTGATTATGGTGTATGCTGCCGCTCGGCATTGCACTTGCCGAGCCAAGGTCAGGCCGAGATCGTTTCAAGAGGGCGACCTTGTGCTCCGGCTGATTCAGCGAACAGCCGGCCAGCATAAGTTGTCGGCGCCTTCGGAAGGCCCCTTCATCATTAGCAAAGTGCTGGGCAACGGCTCCTACTACGTAATCGACGCTCAGAAGCCTCGAGCGCGCAGGAGGGACGACTCCGGCAAGGAGTCAGAACGGCCATGGAACGCAAATCTCCTCTGAAGATTTTACGGTTAATGCAGTATGTACCACGCTATCCTTTGTGTTAAAGTACCGAGACTTTGGGCCCCCGAGACGAGCTCGGGGACTGCCCTTTTTGTTATCTGTATGATAAGAATTATGCCTCCGAGTATGCTACTTTTTTGTCATGCCGCTTGGCACCGGGTTCGACTAGTCGGCCCGGGGACTTGCCGTCTTGCGCTATGAAATGCTTCCTGCAGTCAGACAAGTAGTGTGCTGCGCTTAAGCCGTCTCCTGTCGAAAGCCGCAGCTCGCAGAGCGACTATTGGTAGGCAGAGAATAAGCAAGAACGAGCGCACACACGAAAAAATGGCTAAGGACTCAAAGCATATGCATAGCCCAAGCCGGCTCCCAGCCTCTCTCTGCGGAGCCGACTCTCGAATAGTCGGCTCACCGCCTTCTATCCCACTTGTTAAAAAACTCTAAAAAGGCGAAGTACTTGCCTTCCCTAAAGTAGCTAAGCATTTGACTTGCGGCAGTTCGCGGAGCGACTGTCCGTCTGGCAAAGCAGCGACTATGGAAAGGCGGCAAAGGAAAAAGCCAAAAAAGAGCAATAAACAAGGAAAGCTAGAAGGCAGATAGATATTTACATAAGACAATGCCTCTGGCCGAGTTCAAAATACACCCCGCGGGTGGAATTGTGCAAATTAACAAGTTCTTCAAAGACTATGAAAGCAGATAAAGTAAAGACAAGACGACAGCCTAAGGAGCGGCAGACGGGTTCGGCGGGTCGGCAGAGACGGCGGTGTCAGGCGCCGGAGCGGCCGGCTGGGCGGTCTCGGCTTGATCGGCTCCGGCTGCAGTCGGCCCGGTCGGGCGCGGCTCGTTGCTGGAGGCACGGTCGAGCTGAGGCTGGTCGTCCGCTCTGTCTTCTGGCGCCTCTGTCTCGTCTTCGTCCCCCGCCTCGTCTTCCTCCTCGGTGCTGGAGCCAATCACCCGTCGTAGTCCGGGTTCATCCCGAACCACTCCGGAGGCACCTCCTCGCCGTTCGCGGCCCGCTCGGGAACAAAGACGCTGGTGTCGGTGTAGTCGGCGATCGCCACCGCACGCTCGATGAGGGCGCCTTCCACGGCCGCAAGTTCTGCCTGGGCCTCTGACCGGAACGCGGCCAGCCGGTCCAGGTCCAGCCCTGGATACCAAGCCTTGACGAATTCCAAGGCCCGGCGCTCTCTAGCCCGGGCCGAGGAACCCTTCCAAGCCTCAAGACGACCGGCTGCGACCTCCAGCCAGTCGGTAGTTCGACTGGCTGTGCGCAGAGCCGGCATGCCTGGCCACAGGGCAGAGATCGCCTGGGCCCCGGCACGTTGAAGCCGCCGCAGCAGCTGATGGGCCGGCCGTAGACGGGTCTCGATGCTCAGGAGCTGCTCGTCAACGGTCAGGGGGGCGTTGGCGGCGATCTCCTCGCCATTCGCCCTCCGCGCCTCGCGGTCAGCCTCGATGGCTCGAGTGACCGCTTGCGAGTGGCCAGGGAAGAAGTCTGCCCAAAACAGAAAGAAGTAAAAAGAAAATCAGCAGCGGCCTTACTTACAGTCGGCAGCTCGAGGAAAGAAAGGAAAGGAGCTCACCATCGACAATGTCCTCGATCTCTTGGAAGCCGAAAGTCAGCATTGCCTCCCTGTCGGTCCAGGAGGAGCACTCCATCTCGAACTCGGCCAGGAGAGCGGTCTCTTTCTTCCCACCTCGTCCCAAGCCGTCTTCAGCAGCTCCTTCTGCTCCGCCAACTGTTCGGCCAGCAAGTCGCGCTCTTTGGCGAGCTTCTCACACTCCTCCTCCTTGGCACGAAGGGCCGTGCTGACTTAGCCCAACTGTTCCTAAAGAGCGGCATTGTCCTCTGAAAAAAGAGAAAGACGTTAAGTCGTCAGCAGCAAAGGTCGCCGGGAAGAAACGGCCCGACTTGCTCAGCAGTCGGCCTAAATCTCGGGGACTACAGCCCGTGGGTGCGCCAGCGCGCCCCCGCGGAAAAGAAGAACTTACTCCGACTCTCCGCCAAGTCGGCAGTCCACTTCTCCAGCCGCTCAACGTTACGGTTAAAGGTGGTAATGCGGAGGTTGTGATACTCCTGCGATAAAAATCAGACAAAGACAAAAATGAGGAAATCGCCAAATTGAGTTCTGGGCCGCCTGCGCAGTAGCCGGCCCGAAACTCGGGGACTACACCCAGTGGGTGCGCTGGCGCGCCCCCATAGAGAAGAATGAGAAAAGGCAAAGTCAAAAAAGAAAAACGTACTCGGATAGATGCTCGCGACGCTAGATGCGCCCTGGTACATCCCTGGATGGCCTCTCCTTCAGCTTGCAGCTTCGCCTGGACATCCAGGAGCGCCTGGTTCAGCGGATCGTCGCCGCCTCCTCGCACCCAGCCAGTAGGCGCAGCACTTGATGCCTCAGCATCTGGAATGGCCGAGCCGGCGGTGCCGGCTTCCAAGGGGCGCGGCGCCGAGACCGCCTTCACAAGACGGCGGCATGCCGGTGAGGCGACTTGAAGAAGCAGCCTCGCCACTGCCTCATCCTCAGCCGGCGGCACTGGAGGGCCAGCCGGCTGCTTGCCATGCGGCGGAGGCGGCGGTGGCGGCGAGGCCGTGCCCGACGCAGAGGCCTCACCTCCGTCCCTCTCCATGATGGAGTGCTCCCCGCCGACTTCTCCAGTCTGCCCCGTGAACTCCGGGGGCGGCGGCACGGAGTTCAGCGGAACGACAAGCAGCGCCGACTGGCGGCGCGCGGCCTCCTCGGCCCGCTGTTTGGCCGCGGCGGCGGCTTCGGCTCCCTCCAGCTTCTTTTGGGCGGAGGCCACCGCCTTCTAGGCCTCCGCCTTCTCCAGACGGCCGGCCTCTTCCTCGTCGCGCTTCTCCCGTGCATTGCGCTCCGTCGCCTCCCGGAGGTCTGCGGCGGGGTCAATCCGCTGGGTATTGGTGGACGTCTCGGCCGGCCCCATGACAGAGGGGACGGCGACCCTCTCAAGAGAAAGAGGGGCCTTGAAGCAGAGAACAGAATGAAAAAGACTCGGAACATATCCGTCCAGAGAAACAAGAACAAGCGATAGTTAGCAATTACGCAGAGACCAGCGGCGGCTTCTTCACTTCCTTGCGGAAGCGGTCGTCGATGTCGCTCTCCACGTGGTCTGGAGCGAACTCGCGTGGCCGGCCGGTGGCGCTGGCTGTAGGCTGGATGAGGGGGTTCTGACTCAGAGAACCAAGCAGATCAGAAGTCGGAGTCAGCTATGAAGAAAAACAGAAACAAAAAGATTCGACTTACCACAGGCGGAGGGTTGGCACGGGAGTACGGCTCCTTGACGAACTTCCAGTCTTCCGCGAGCTCGCAGTTCGCGATGTGGTTCACCATGTTCACCACCTCCGCGTGGGGCATCTCCCAGGTACTCATCCGGCTCGGGTCTTGGCGGTCGCTCATCTGACAGATCAGATGAGGTCGGCCTTGGAGTGGGAGGACTCGGCGCGCCACGAAGGCGGCAAGCAAGTCGGCCCTGAGCAGGCCTTCCGACTGCATTAGCGCTCGGAGTCAGGCGACGGCGGCGGTGCCGGCAGGAGACAGCATCTTGGCCCGATTGGATCAGATGGGAAGCCTCCTAGCCAGTGCGCCTGTTAGGGAACGTAGTAATTTCAAAAAATTTCCTACGCACACGCAAGATCATGGTGATGGCATAGCAACGAGAGGGGAGAGTGTCTGTCCACGTACCCTCATAGTCCATTAGCAGAAGCGTTATGACAACGTGGTTGATGTAGTCGTACGTCTTCACGATCCGACCGATCCAAGCACCGAACATACGCGGCCTTCGAGTTCAGCACACGTTCAGCTCGATGACGATCTCCGGCCTCCGATCCAGCCGAGCTCCGGAGATGAGTTCAGTCAGCACGACGGCATGGTGACGATGTTGATGTTCTACCGGCGCAGGGCTTCGCCTAAGCTTCGCGACGATATGACCGAGGTGGAATATGGTGGAAGGGGGCACCGCACACGGCTAAGGAACGATCCGTAGATCAACTTGTGTCTATGGGGTGCCCCCCCGCCCCCGTATATAAAGGAGCAAGTGGGGAGGCCGGCCGGCCCTTGGGGCGCGCCAAGGAGGTGGGGTCCTCCTCCTAGTGGGAGTAGGACTCCCTTTTCCTAGTCCAACTAGGAAAGAGGAAGGGGGAAGGAAAGAGGGGGAAAGCGAGAGGGAAAGAGGGGCCGCGCCCCCCTCCCCTTGTCCAATTCGGACTCCCCTTGGGAGGGGCGCGCCACCTCCTGGGCTGCTGCCCTCTCTCTCCCCTCAGGTCCACTAAGGCCCAATACTTCCCCGGGGGGTTCCGGTAACCCCTCCGGCACTCCGTTTTTTCCGAAATCACCCGGAACACTTCCGGTGTCCGAATATAGTCGTCCGATATATCAATCTTTATGTCTCGACCATTTCGAGACTCCTTGTCATGTCTGTGATCACATCCGGAACTCTGAACAAACTTCGGTACATCAAAACTTATAAACTCATAATAAAACTATCATCGTAACGTTAAGCGTGCAGACCCTACGGGTTCAAGAACTATGTAGACATGACCTAGAACCATTCTCGGTCAATAACCAATAGCGGGACCTGGATGCCCATATTGGTTCCTACATATTCTACGATGATCTTTATCGGTCAAACCGCATAACAACATACGTTGTTCCCTTTGTCATCGGTATGTTACTTGCCCGAGATTTGATCGTCGGTATCCAATACCTAGTTCAATCTCGTTACCGGCAAGTCTCTTTACTCGTTCTGTAATATATCATCTTTATAACTAACTCATTAGTTACAATGCTTGCAAGGCTTATGTGATGAGTATTACCGAGAGGGCCCAGAGATACCTCTCCGACAATCGGAGTGACAAAACCTAATATCGAATTATGCCAACCCAACATGTACCTTTGGAGACACCTGTAGAGCACCTTTATAATCACCCAGTTACGTTGTGACATTTGGTAGCACACAAAGTGTTCCTCCGGTAAATGGGAGTTGCATAATCTCATAGTTGTAGGAACTTTGTGTAAGTCATGAAGAAAGCAATAGCAGTATACTAAATGATCAAGTGCTAGGCTAACGGAATGGGTCATGTCAATCACATCATTCTCCTAATGATGTGATCCCATTAATCAAATGACAACACATGTCTATGGTTAGGAAACATAACCATCTTTGATTAATGAGCTAGTCAAGTAGAGGCATACTAGTGACTATATGTTTGTCTATGTATTCACACATGTATCATGTTTCCGGTTAATACAGTTCTAGCATGAATAATAAACATTTATCATGATATGAGGAAATAAATAATAACTTTATTATTGCCTCTAGGGCATATTTCCTTCCGCGCCAGCTTCATAATGCGGCAGGTTGACCCAGTCGCCTTCTGTGGCGACGTTCTTCACGTAGAAGTACGAGCGTTGCCACATCTTCACCGACTTGATCAGCGTGATGGAGGGGAAGGGGTTGTCAGCGGTCGTCCTGCGCATGGCGATGAAGGCGCCGCACTGGGCCGGTATGCCGGCGGAGTGCGTGCCGAGCTTCGATTGAAAGAACTCTCCCCACAGCTCGAGGGTGGGGAGAACGCTGAGAAAACCCTCGCACAGGGTGGCGAAGGCGGCCAGCAGCACCACTGTGTTTGGGGTGAGGTGGTTCGGCTGGAGTCCGTTGAACTCCAAGAACGAGCGGAGGAAGCCGCTCGCCGGCAGGCCTATGCCGCGCATGAGGTGCGAGCGGAATATGACCCGCTTGCCCTTCTTCGGCGCCGGCGTTATCTCCCCCTCCGGTGCAGCGCGAGCTTGCACCAGGTGGGCGCCGGGGAGGCGGCGCGTCCTGCGGAGGTGCTCGATGGCATCGTCATCCACCTGGGAACCATCCCATGCGTCGGAGCGGACGGCAGAGGCCACAACGGATGAAGAGCTCATCGCTGCGGAGCGGTGCGGCGTGGTGCGGCGAAGGCAGGAAGAAGGAGAGGAAGGAGGAAGAAGGGGAAGCAGGGAAGAGCGAGTGCGCGCTTCACCATCCCGCTGCCCCCGCCTATTTATAGTCTCAAAGACAGAGAAGCCGATGGGGCGGCGTGGGGATTAACTGCGCGCGAGCCCCCACGCCCCCCACGATTAAACCCATGAAGTTACTGCGCGCAGTAACAACGTGGGGAGCTCAACCGCCCGCCCGACCGCAGCGGATCCGTTCGCATGCCGAGGCGCGGTAGTGGCGGGCCCTGCCTGACGGCCTGTCCCGTCGTGCGCGTGGGCAGGCAGACTGCCCCTGCCACGTGGCCCCGCGCGACGGGGCCGCGGCGGGCGGCCACGGGAAGCGTATCAGGCACGCCGCCTGGTTGCCACCATGACGTTCGAAACACCTCAAGGGGAAAGGCGGCCCTCTGCGAATCCGACTCCAGCCAGTCGGCTTGAGCATGACGGCGCACAGAGAATCCGACTCCAGCCAATCGGCTTGGAGGAAGGCAGCCATCAAAGCTTGCTTTCCCCCATCTAAAGAATGAAACTGTTGAGGCACACGACGTATCAACCTCGGAGCCTCACCAGCTTCGAGGACTACTGTCGGAGTAATGGGCCACGGGTAGGCTAACCCGAGCCCCAGGACCTTTCAAGACATCGGGGCAGACTGCGCCCCTCGAGTATCTACGGCGACTCCGAGATGGCCGAGTCCCAGAGGCGACTCCCATTCGAGCCAAGTCCAGGAGGCGACTCCAAGACGGCCGAGTCCTAGAGGCGACTCTCACCCAAGCCGAGTCCCAGAGGCGACTCCGAAGAAGCCGACTATGGGGAGTCGGCCCGCGACTCCCAACCACCCGATAATTAAAGGCGGGCATGGCCACAGTGCACCGTACCCGCGGAGATCCCCGCCCGGTGCGGCACTGTTGCCATGCCAGCCCTGACATCAGTCCTTGAGGCAGGGCCCTGTCCCCACAACGCCTTGTTTGTACGGCCCGAAGACGGCGGGGCCCACCAGTCAACGAGAGTATTGAAGACGGCGGGAGCGCCGAGAGTCGGACCCATTGGGGTTCGGCCCCCTGGAGTCGGCCGGCCCCTCCCACGGGCCCCACACGCCATTAACCAGACGCGACAGGGGAATGGCCACAATGATCACCCGAAGGCGGCGGCATTGTTGCCATGACCCACTGACCAAGCCCGCGTCATTAGAAGCACGGCTACAGTAATCTGCAGCCGGGAGGACCCGCCCGCGGCGGACACGGGCTGACGCCCTCGTACCACGCCAATCGGCGGGGCCCACCAGTCGGCGGGCCCCACGAGTCGGCGGAGAAGATGACACCTGAGAGACAGATGGCTGGGACCTGCGCCTAGCCGGTTTTACCATTGTAATCCTGGGGGGTAGGCCTATATAAACACCCGAGGGCACCCATGCAAAGGGTTTGCACCTAGTAGCATTAGACAGAACACACCGGAGGGAGAGAACTAGCCTTGCCTTCTCCTTCCCCCACAAACAGCTCTAGGAGCACCCTTGTATTCACTTTGCCTTAGTGATCATGCGAAGACCCCGCAGAGCAGTAGTAGGGGTGTTATTTCCTTGGAGAGCCCTGAAGCTGGGTAAGATCCGCCGGCGTGGATGTCTTCGCCTCATCCCGTTTCCAGGTACCGGCGATGTTCTACTCGCCCCCACCATGATAAGCCATCCTTTGGCATATGTCGCACCCAACCCCCGACAGGGACTTTTGTTCTATGCAATTAGTAGATTCATGCCATGCCTTTGTTTGCCATGATAAGTTCCTATAACATGTTGTTTGATAACTCTAAACAATGCAACCTGATGTTATTTCTGCTAAGCCTGAAACTGTTATTATTTGCAATCTTTCCATGTCCTTTTGAGCATGTTCTAGTTGTTTCTGGAGATAGCTCAGTGTTCATGTTTTTTCATGCTTTACCTGTACTTCATGCCCATGCCGTTTGTTCTTACGTTGAGGTGCTTTAGCATGTTGTTTTGATCCTTGCAATATGCCTAGTTGCTGTTTTGGACAGATTGTTGTCATATCATGTATAGAGTGTATGTGTTGAACCGTTGCTCCGTTTTAAGTGTGCTCTATATGAAACTTGCTTGATTTTGCATGTAGTTTCATATTATCATGTTGCATCTATGTTTGGGAGTGTTTTCTTGATGTTTGTATGCATTTTGCATCAATGCCATGCTTAACTTGTTTTGCTCATATCTTCTAGGTCGTAGCTCCGAACTAAATGAACTTTATATGTAACTTGACTAGAATTTCGTGTAGATCCCCTTGGTGCTCTTTAACTTGCTGTTGAACAACTTCAACTTAATGTTTGTTCAGATCTGGACCAACTTTGAAATTTGCATATGAGGATTTACCGGAATTGTTATATGTTGTTTCCGGCCTCATTTAAACTTGTTTTGATGTGTTGTTCTTGTTTGCATCATCTTTTGCCATGAGTAGCTTCATGTAGCTTTGTCATGCATCATGCTTGTTGTGCATCATGTCTTGTCTATGTGCGGTGTATTTACCTTGTTGTGTGCTTCTTCTCGATAGTTCCTGTTTCGTTGCGATTGTGAGGATTCGTTCGTCTACGCTTGGTTCGTCTTCGTGGCTTCATCTTCTTCATGGACTAGTTCTTCTTCCTTGCGGGATTTCAGGCAAGATGACCGCAACCCTGGATCTCACTACTATCATTGCTATGCTAGTTGCTTCGTTCTATCGCTTTGCAGCGCTACCTATCTTTTGCTCGTCAAGCCTCCCAAATTGCCATGAACCTCTAACCTTTGACACCCTTCGTAGCAAACCATTGCTTGGCTATGTTACCGCTTTGCTCAGCCCCTCTTATAGCGTTGTTAGTTGCAGGTGAAGTTGAATATTGCTCCATGGTGGACAGGGTTATGTTGGGATATCACAATATCTCTTATATTATTAATGTATCTATATATTTGGTAAAGGGTGGAAGGCTCGGCCTTATGCCTGGTGTTTTGTTCCACTCTAGCCGCCCTAGTTTCCATCATACCGGTATTATGTTCCTGGATTTTGTGCTCCCTACACGGTCGGGTGATTTATGGGACCCCCTTGACAGTTTGCTTTGAATAAAACTCCTCCAGCAAGGCCCAACCTTGGTTTTACCATTTGCCTCACCACCACCTACTTTTCCCTTGGGAGTAATTAACCCAAGGGTCATCTTTATTATAGCCCCCCCCCCGGGCCAATGCTTGTCTAAGTGTTGGTCCGAACCAGAGCCACTTGCAGTGCCACCCCGGGGAAACTCAAGGTCTGGTTTTAGTTGTACGTAGTGTTCATCCGGTGTTGCCCTGAGAACGAGATATGTGCAGCTCCTATCGGGACTGTCGGTGCATTGGGCGGTCTTGCTGGTCTTGTTTTACCATTGTCGAAATGTCTTGTACACCGGGATTCCGAGACTGATCGGGTCTTCCTGGGAGAAGGTATATCCTTCGTTGATCGTGAGAGCTTATCATGGGCTAAGTTGGGACACCCCTGTAGGGTATAAACTTTCGAGAGCCGTGCCCACAATTATGTGGCAGATGGGAATTTGTTAATGTCCGGTTGTAGATAACTTGACACCAGATCCGAAATAAAATGCTTCAACCGCGTGTGTAGCCATGATGGTCTCTTCTCGGCGGAGTCTAGGAAGTGAACATGGTCTTTGGGTTATGTTTGACGTAAGTAGAAGTTCAGGATCACCTCTTGATCATTACTAGCTTCACGACTGTTCCTTTGTTTCTCTTCTCGCTCTCATTTGCGTATGTTAGCCACCATATTATGCTTAGTCGCTGCTGCAACCTCACCACTTTACCCCTTCCTTTCCCATTAAGCTTTGCTAGTCTTGATACCCATGGTAATGGGATTGCTGAGTCCTCGTGGCTCACAGATTACTACAACAACAGTTGCAGGTACAGGTTATGCGATGATCATGACGCGAGAGCGATGTTTGCGTGTTTTGGAGTTCTTCTGCTTCTTCGATCAGGGGATAGGTTCTAGGTCAGCAGCCTGGGCTAGCAGGGTGGATGTTGTTTGAGTTTTTGTTTGTGTTTCATCCGTAGTCGGATGTTGATCTTATATATGAGATGATGTTGTATTCGTGTGGCATTGTATGCCTTATGTATGTATCCCCATCTATTTATGTAATGTTGATGTAATGATATCCACCTTGCAAAAGCGTTTCAATATGCGGGTCTATCCTTGGTGGTACCTTCGAGTTCGTCTTGGATAGGGTCGCATATTGGACGTGACAAGTTGGTATCAGAGCCTCGACCGACCCTTGGAGTCTAGTTATATCGGAGAGTAGGAATTCTTTTTACTCCTTTGCCTCTTCGTCGCTCTGGTCTTGATGTAGGTGTTTTGAATTACTCCTCTTCCCATTCAAATTTTTCTTTAGGTTCACGCAGTTGGTTTTTCCGATCATTGGTTCTCAGCTCTTTTGATTCGGTGCTTTTCTCATGGACTCGAACCTCTTTGTCTTTTGTGAGATCAATCCTTAGTTGTTTTCCTTTCACACCCGCCCTCCCTTTTTCTTCTCGGAACCAGATTCGGTAATCGAGTATCCTTCCTACTCGTGCGAAGCCTTTGCTTTCTATCCTCATTGTTTTCAACCGGTGTTTTCTCTTCAAGATATTCGTCGTTTTCCCCCTTCCAAGTTTCCCTTGTTTTCCCGCCCTCCCACCCTTTTTCTTCCCGGAGTTTGAGTCTGTTTCGACCATCAATTTCATTCGTACGGAGCCCCTTCAGTCTTCCCTCAATTATTTCAACCAGTGAATTCTCGTCTCGTTCGTCAGACTTCATCTCTTTCTTTTCCGGTGGACTTAATTCAAGTTTTTCGGGTTGAGAATATTCTTTCCCTCAGTTCAAGTGTTTTCCCTGCTCGTTCGCCTCTCGCCAATTTATCATTCCGGAGTTCGGAAGACATCTCAGGAGATTCGTCTGTGTTCCAATTAATTCGAGGGTGTCACCTCATTCAAATTCTTCAATCATTCTGGTGCATCATCTATCTCTTCAACAATCCTTTTCAACGGTGTTTTCTTTTAGTGGGCCCTACTTTAATTGGATTAAGGGATCCTCCAGTTGGAAATGATAACAGAATGCATAAGTCATTAGAAGGAATTCTAATAAACAAATAGATATAGCATACCACCTAACGACTTTGTTTCCCTTATGAGGTAAAAAGAAAATTAATGAACCTGCAAATATCGGCAAAACAACAAGTATTGTTAACCAAGGAAAATAACTCATGATAAAGTGATAAAGACAAGATACATTTTGACCAGAAAAGCCCGTGCTCGATTATTTCGAGCACAGGCTTCTTCGGTAAAGAGGAATCAGATGATTCGAGTGAAATTTTTTGTAACGTATCAATAAGATAGAGCCATGCTACGTGTTGTTTCAGGCCCTAAATAAACGCGGACACTTAAAAAATCTGTCGGGCAGGCAGATTCACATCTCTTACAACCCACACAATCTTCGGTTCTCGGCGCGGAAGCAATTTGCTTGGCATTACAACCATCCCAGGGTATCATTTCTAATACATCTGTTGGACAAGCTCGTACACATTGAGTGCATCCTATACATGTATCGTAAATTTTTACGGAATGTGACATTGGATCTATAAATTTTTCTTTTCAACATAAAATTTTTCGATCTGGTAAAAATGAAATTAGTACTATAATGAGTTATATGTATTGTTGACACCAGACGAAGCAATGGTTTATCCAAACTTCAAAAATAAAAATCTATTTTTTAATCTGTTTGTGACAAAGCGTGAAGAGAGCCAAGAGACTTTAATTTTGGATTTCAACAATAAGAAATAAGAAAGAATTTTACGAATTGTACAGACGAATTCGAATTAGCCAATAAATTGGCTATCATCTTTTCAATATAAATTATTGCAATATTCAAATTGCAATATCAATGAATTACAAATACAAAAATTCATTTAAGTGAAAAAGAAAACTATGCAATAATCTACTAAAAAAATGGATATTCTCAAATAATACTAAGAAAATAGTATTGATTTCTATATTAATTTAATATGTGCGCCTTTGTTTAGAGGATTCTATGGCTAATTATTCAAAAGTCTAATTATTCAATAAATTAGATTGAATGATACGAGTGGATTTCCTATTACGATGGATGGAAGAAAGAATGGATAGTCCAATAGCGGCTTCAGCAGCCGCAAGGGCTATCACAAAAATTGCGAAAATATCTCCTTTTAATTGGCGACTATCAAATAGATCAGAAAATGTTACGAGATTTAGATTAATTCAATTCAGTATAAGTTCAAGACATATTAGACCTCTAACCATGTTTCGGCTTGTGATCAATCCATAGATACCAATCGAAAATAAATAGACACTCAAAAAAAGTACATGCTCAAACATCATTAACTAACTCCTTATCAATCTCGATTCATTTCAATATGAGGGCAAGAATTGAACTGATTCAATTAATTACAATAGAACAATTACACAACAAAAGAGAAAATAAAGGAGGTATTTGTTGGCAGTAGATGGGTTTTACTAAATCAAAATTGTGATTCTTTAGTTATTTATTTTAGATTTGCAATTCTTATAATTTGTACTTTTTCTAAGTTTTCTTATTGTCGAGCCATAGTAATTGCACCTATTAAAGAAACTAGAAGAATTATGGAAATGAGTTCAAACGGAAGATAAAAATCAGTTGCTAAATGAATTCCAATTTGTTGAACATTATTTATGAGACCCTGTTCTACTATTTGGTTTGATCTTGTAGTCCAAAGAATTCCATACCACGACGTATCTGGGATAGTAGTCATTAGTGAAAAAACAATAGTTATACAAACGAGTGAAGTGAACCCATCTCCAATAGTCCAATAATTCTTATCTTTAGACCATTCTGAGCCATTTACGAACATTACAGCGAATATGATCAAGACATTTATGGCTCCCACATAAATAAGAAGTTGTGCGACAGCTACAAAGTAGGAATTTAATAAAAAATAGAATAAGGATATACAAACAAGAACTAATCCCAGCGAAAAGGCAGAATAAATGGGGTTGGTAAGTAATACTACTCCTAGACCCCCTAGTAGAAGAACAAATCCCCCAAATAGCATAAGAATCTCATGTATTGGTCCAGGTAAATCCATTATGGATAAAAAGAAATTAATAGTATAAAATTTTTCATGAACTGACTAAAACTAAAGGATTCAAGGAAGGAAAAAAGGATTAGGGTATTTTTTGTGTATAAACTGTATAGTTATAAATTATATTATATCACGAAAATATAGTCTGATTTAAAATAAGAAAGAATTTCCAATAAGCAGTAGTTTTTCCCACAGGTCTTTTCCCAGGATCTTACCTGACTCTTTTCTTTTCCCCGGAGTTATTCTCAATTCTTTTCAAGTGTGATGTAACAATGGATCACATCAGTCACATGCCTTCTCCAAGATAGATTTCAAATCATTTTCATTGTTGGTTCAAACCCCTTTGCTTTTCATTCTCCCGGACTATCTCAGTAATTTTGGTGGTGTTTCTCGTCATTATTTGAAGACCAAAGAAGAAGATTTCTCTTTAATTTTGTCCATTCTCCCGGAGATTTGCGGTGCTAGCTTGATGTTATCCTATCAAATTGTTTCAAGTCATGCAAATTATTTTCATCCATCCAGAGCATTTCAGGAGTTGCTTTCTCTCTCGATCATCCGGAGGCCATCTTTTCGGAATATTTCTTTGCTCTAAGTGTCAAATTTGATCTCCAATTATTCTATATCCGTGCCCCTTCGTTCATCCCAATATTATCCGGGTGCTTCGTTCAAGTGTTCTTTATCAACTCATGATCTCTTTGTTCTTTTGCATCTAAATCCCCCTCTAGCATATTGATTCTTCTAATTGTTCCCGGTGATCCATTCTCTCTCATCAGTATTTTTCGAATTCTTACGGTGGTTCGTTCAAGATTTTTTTTCTTTGATTATCATTTTAATTCATTCGTTCTTTCAACCCTACCGGTGGTTCATGAAGACTCTCTCAAGTTTTGTGCTATACCCTCCTCAATCCTTTTCAGGAAGAATAAGTAGTATGCAAAATCCAATGCTTGTCATCAATTTAATTTGATGAAGGATAAGCATACAATAAATCTTATTCTTATTTCATCCAAGTGAGTAATCCCTTCCTTCGGAGTTTGTTCGTAATGAATAAATTCTAGTTCCAAGTGTTTTCATCTTTACTTTTCCGTAGTTCAAATTTCCTCGGCCATCTTGTCGGAACCTCCATCTAAATCACCGCAAGGCTCATCTTATTCCTTCCATCCCTGAATTCTATCTAATCATCCTTTTGTCACTGGAGTTCTTCATGGTGGTTCTTCATGATTTCATTCATTCCTCAAGTGTTCATCAAGATTCTTCTCGAAGGAGTTCAAGTATCTTCTCTCCTCGCATCTTGAAGCGCAATTAATTCTCCGTATCCTTTTGAAGTGGAGTTTTGCATTTCTTCGTTCTTCTCAGCTATTTAATCTTTTCCGTTTGTGGTCGGTTATCACCTCGTAATTTTGAGATGTTTTCCATAAGTCCACAACAAGCTTATTATTTCGTTGTTGATTTTCTCAACAACTTCATTCAATCATTCCTTCTAAGTTCTTTTCATCCAATTCTTTCAATTCTTCCGGAGGCTTTGTGTTGTTCCTCTCGTCAAGTATCATTCCATCTTCTCTAGTTCATGATTCGATCCTCTCCATGTTCAACCAGAGTGCTGCCTAAATCCTTTCAGTCTTATTCGTTTCTTATCTCGTTATAACCGAAATGGTTTCATAGTCTATCTGATTCCGTGAGCTTTCGATTCTCGTCATTCGTGTCGTTCCTCTCTTCTTCTCGAGTGCCCTCGATTCTTTGCTTCTTCTCTTGAGTTCTTGTTTCACCTCATCCCTTTTTCCTTCCGTCTCGGTCCTAAGATCTCAGGGCGAGATCTCTTGTTAGTGGAGGAGAGTTGTAACGCCTCGGATTCCATGCGCCAAGTGTCTGCCAGTTATTCGCCATCGTTGCCATGTCATTTCCTTGCGTGTTGCATTTTATCATGTCATCATGTGCATCTCATTTCGCATTCGTGTTCGTCTCACGCATCCGAGCTTTTTCCCCGTTGTCCGTTTTCCAATCTGACACACCTATGTCCCCCGGCGTCCCCCTTTTGCCTCTTTTCATGTGAGGGTATTAAACTTTCTCAAAATGTCCTGAGGTTTGCCAAGCGGCCTTGGTATACCACCGGTAGACCGCCTGTCAAGTTTCGTGCCATTTGGAGGTCGTTTGATACTCCAACGGTTTACCGGGTAACCGTAAAAGCCTCTTTTGTCTTGCAGCCGAACACCCCCTCCAAAGTGGCCCAAAACCCAGCAAACTCCCCTCCATGCTCTCGGTCGTTCGATCACGATCGTGTGGGCGAAAACCGCTCCTCATTTGGACTCTCCTAGCTCCCTCTATCTATAAATATGTGTGCGTCCCGGAGTTTTTCCGCGCAGATGAAACCCTACCCTTCGTCCTCCTCGCGCCGCCGGACGTTTCTTCCTCCGGCGCCAGACTTGTCCGCCCTCCACGTCACTCGGGCCAATCCCGTCGTGCCACCTCAGCCCCGCCGACGCATCCAGCCACACAGCGCGCGCCACCTGGCCGGCGCCCGCGCCCCACATCGCTCCCGCGCCCGCCGGCCCGCGGAGCCCATCCAGGGCCCGCGCGAGCCCGGATCCTGCCGCCGCTCAGCCCGCATCGCCCCGGCGCGCCGCCCGCGCCCGAGGCGCCCCGCCGCTGCGAGCCCCGCGACCGCCCGGCCCACCGCCGCCCGACGACCGCGCCTCGCCGCGCCGCCCCTCCGCCTCAGCTCCGGACACCGGCCGCCGCCCGGCTCGCCTCCTCGCGCCCGACCCCGCCTCCACGTCGACCACCGCCAGCGCCTCGCCTCCCGCGCCGTCCCCGACCCCAGATCCGGCGACCCCAAGCTCCGGCCGCCGCATCTTCTTCTTCCCCGACGCTCTCCGGCGAACCTCGGGACCCGTGCAACCCAGATCTGAGCGGAGGTTGACTTTCCTCCCCCTCTGTTTTTCTTTGTCCTGAAATATTTGCATTATCATGCCATGTTCATCGCATCATATCTCCATGCATACTACTCCGTTTCGTGCATGTAATATGTCAAATTGTTCGTCTCAAAGAGTTCTTCATTTCATCTCATTGCGTCATTTTCACTTGAGCTCATCTTGATGCCCGAAATGCTGTTAGAATAGTGCTATATAATGTTATCTGCCGTTTGTTAACAGAACATTCTCATTTGTCATTTTTGCCATGAGTGATGTGTGCAGCTTATGAACTTGAGCCCTACATATGTTTTGAACTATGCCATGCCAAGTTCACAGTGGTGCCATCCATGTATTTTTGTGAGTTGTGTAGTGAGTGCATCAAGCTTGTTAAGTAGTGTACTTGCTGTTGCTGTTTTCCTGACTGATTCGGTTATAATATGATGCTATGTAAACCTGCTGCTACAAGTCATTCTATGCATTATCTGGAGATGTTCACTAAGGATGTTTTGTTATACATATCATGCTCTATCCAGCCATGCCCCTGTTTGCATTTATGTCTTGCTGTAGCTTGTTGCTATCTTGCTCCAAACTTGCTAAATAATGTTGTTGTCAGCCTGTTAACATTAAGTTCAATGTTGCCATGATTGTTGCTAGTGATCCTTGCACCCTATGAACTTGCTCTTGCCATGCTTAGCTTCATAAACATGTCTTCTTACTGTTGGTTGCCTTTTCATGCCATGTATTCCTCTGGGGTGAGTGGTTCAAGCTCACCAACATGCCTACTTATTGTTGTTCCTGCCATGTATGAATCTGTCATATAATTTGCCATGTTTACATGGCTGCCATCATATTTTCTGTGCCTTTTTGGCTCATGGTCAATAAGGGACTTTTGTTCTATGCAATTAGTAGATTCATGCCATGCCTTTGTTTGCATGATAAGTTCCTGTAACATGTTGTTTGATAACTCTAAACAATGAAACCTGATGTTATTTCTGCTAAGCCTGAAACTGTTATTATTTGCAATCTTTCCATGTCCTTTTGAGCATGTTCTAGTTTTTTCTGGAGATAGCTCAGTGTTCATGTTTTGTCATGCTTTACCTGTACTTCATGGCCATGCCTTTTTTTCTTACATTGAGGTGTGTAGCATGTTGTTTTGATGCTTGCAATATGCCTAGTTGCTGTTTTGGACAGATTGTTGTCATATCTTGTATACAGTGTATGTGTTGAACCGTTGCTCCGTTTTTAGTGTGCTCTATATGAAATTTGCTTGATTTTGCATGTAGTTTCATATTATCATGTTGCATCCATGTTTGGGAGTGTTTTTTGATGTTTGTATGCATTTTGCATCAATGCCATGCTTAACTTGTTTTGCTCATATCTTCTAGGCCGTAGCTCCGAACTAAATGAACTTTATATTTAACTTGACTAGAATTTCGTGTAGATACTCTTGGTGCTCTTTAACTTGCTGTTTAACAACTTCTACTTAATGTTTGTTCAGATAAGGACCAACTTTGAAATTTGCATATGAGGATTTACCGGAATTGTTATATGTTGTTTCCGGCCTCATTTAAACTTGTTTTGATGTGTTGTTCTTGTTTGCATCATCTTTTGCCATGAGTAGCTTCATGTAGCTTTGTCATGCATCATGCTTGTTGTGCATCATGTCTTGTCTATGTGCGGTGTGTTTACCTTGTTGTGTGCTTCTTCTCGATAGTTCCTGTTTCGCTGCAATCGTGAGGATTCGTTCGTCTACGCTTGGTTCGTCTTCGTGGCTTCATCTTCTTCATGGACTCGTTCTTCTTCCTTGCGGGATTTCAGGCAAGATGACCGCTACCCTGGATCTCACTACTATCATTGCTATGCTAGTTGCTTCGTTCTATCGCTTTGCAGCGCTACCTATCATTTGCTCTTCAAGCCTCCCAATATTGCCATGAACCTCTAACCTTTGACACCCTTCGTAGCAAACCATTGCTTGGCTATGTTACCGCTTTGCTCAGCCCCTCTTATAGCGTTGTTAGTTGCAAGTGAAGTTGAATATTGCTCCATGGTGGACAGGGTTATGTTGGGATATCACAATATCTCTTATATTATTAATGTATCTATATATTTGGTAAAGGGTGGAAGGCTCGGCCTTATGCCTGGTGTTTTGTTCCACTCTAGCCGCCCTAGTTTCCGTCATACCGGTATTATGTTCCCGGATTTTGTGTTCCCTACACGGTCGGGTGATTTATGGGACCCCCTTGACAGTTCGCTTTGAATAAAACTCGTCCAGCAAGGCCCAACCTTGGTTTTACCATTTGCCTCACCACCACCTACTTTTCCCTTGGGAGTAATTAACCCCAGGGTCATCTTTATTATAGCCCCCCCCGGGCCAATGCTTGTCTAAGTGTTGGTCCGAACCAGAGCCACTTGCAGTGCCACCTCGGGGAAACTCGAGGTCTCGTTTTAGTTGTATGTAGTGTTCATCCGGTGTTGCCCTGAGAACGAGATATGTGCAGCTCCTATCGGGATTGTCGGCGCATCGGGCGGTCTTGCTGGTCTTGTTTTACCATTGTTGAAATGTCTTGTAAACCGGGATTCCGAGACTGATTGGGTCTTCCTGGGAGAAGGTATATCCTTCATTGATCGCGAGAGCTTATCATGGGCTAAGTTGGGACACCCCTGCAGGGTATAAACTTTCGAGAGCCATGCCCGCGGTTATGTGGCAGATGGGAATTTGTTAATGTCTGGTTGTAGATAACTTGACACCTGATCCAAAATAAAACGCATCAACCGCGTGTGTAGCCGTGATGGTCTCTTCTCGGCGGAGTCCGGGAAGTGAACACGGTCTTTGGGTTATGTTTGACGTAAGTAGGAGTTCAGGATCACCTCTTGATCATTACTAGCTTCACGACCGTTCCTTTGTTTCTCTTCTCGCTCTCATTTGCGTATGTTATCCACCCCATTATGCTTAGTCATTGCTGCAACCTCACCTTCCTTTCCCATTAAGCTTTGCTAGTCTTCATACCTATGGTAATGGGATTGCTGAGTCCTCGTGGCTCATAGATTACTACAACAACAGTTGCAGGTACAGGTTATGCGATGATCATGATGTGAGAGTGATGTTTGCGTGTTTTGGAGTTCTTCTTCTGCTTCTTCGATCAGGGGATAGGTTCCAGGTCGGCAGCCTGGGCTAGCAGGGTGGATGTTGTTTGAGTTTCTATTTGTGTTTCATCCGTAGTCAGATGTTGATCTTATATATGAGATTATGTTGTATTCCTGTGGCATTGTATGCCTTATGTATGTAACCCCATCTATTTATGTAATGTTGATGTAATGATATCCACCTTGCGAAAGTGTTTCAATATGCGGGTCTATCCTTGGTGGTACCTTCGAGTTCCTCTTGGATAGGATCGCATATTGGGCGTGACAACGGTGGAGCTCATTTCTTTACGAAATAGCAGCTCATGTGCTAATTTGAATGCATGTAGCGGTTGTTTACCTATGGAGGTCGTGTACCACACCTGCACGAAACAAAGTTCGACTTGACGCGTTGCCGCGTTATTTTTAATTAAATTTATAGCGCTCAATGGCACGCACACAGAATATAAAACAATTTTTATGGAGAAAAAGGTAGTCCGCTCACTATATACAATGGTGCCTTGCATGCCTGGTTTGTCGCTCTTCAGAGTATCTCACACAAGGCTGCGGTGGCCTCTCTCTCTCTCACCGTTGGTCAGTAATCCGGCCGCATCCCGTCCGCCGGGGGAAAGGGACTGCGGTGGCCTCTCTCTCTCTCACCGTTGGTCACTGATCCGGCCGCATCTCGTCCGCCGGGGGAAAGGGAGGAAGTGCATCGTTTCTCCGTTCAACGGCGCCGAGGCAGCACGTCTCGATCTGCGGTACACGTCGTTCTCTCGAACCAAGCTCTGGTGCGGTAGGGCCTACGCCACCTGCTCGCAGATTCCGCCCACTGCCCTCACCTAGTTACATCCCGACGACCTCCAGGTATCCCCTCCGGCCTTGCTCCACTGCCTGTCTTCCCACGTCGCTGCATGTGGATCTTGCATAGTTCTTTGGCCAAAACGTAGCTCGTCCAACGTACTTTCCATATTAAATTCTCGTCCTCACACCGTTTTAAACAAACACAACCATGTTGTTATATTCCCTTAGGGCAAGAAATATGCTTCTTTTTTGTCGTCGCATGTGTCATCAACTGTTATTGGCCAGTAATTGTTTCCTTTCTACCTCTCTTTTGCAAACAGGGCTATCCATTTCACCTCGTTGCTATTGCGACCTTTTGGTGAACTGCACAAATCACTTTTTTCGTAAGAGTGTTTTGTGCAGTTGTACTAAAATGTCACATGGGCAACGTCTCTACATTTGAGTGCGACTGCACAAAGGGAGATTGGTTTTGCTCTATCCTCCTCATCCAACTCCGAGCCTAATCTTCTCCAACTAGTTAGTCTTAAGAGAGATTGCAAAGGTGACTGGCTTCTATTTATGTGTTTATTATTTCATCAGCAGTCCTCTATTATCGTAATCACACTTAATATCTTTGGAACAGGGATGCTCAGCTCTATTTTAGTGGAACTGCACAAAATGATCGGAATGTTGCATGCTCCAGACAGCTACTTTTTTCCGAACATGACTTGTTGATTTAGACAGAGCTGGGGGGACGTTGCTGCCAATGAAAGCATGGATCAATTTTAATTTAACACCTTCTCACAACTCTGTCTTCAGTTGTGATGTAATTATTAGCTCCGATCTGCTAAAAATTGACATGCATTAGCAAGGAATTTAGTTTTTTATTGTTTCCAAAAGAGCATCGATGGCAAGACACGTGAAACAGAAGCTGAAAGCTCACACCATTGTACAATTTCATGTGTTGCTAGAAAATTATATTTACAGTACGTCAATTATGTAAACAAATGATGGAAGCTTGATAGCATTGCCAGATGCCTCTTCATCATCCAGGTCCATGTGTCATGCAAAAAATTATACTCCTTCGTTCCTAAATATTTGTCTTTTTACAAATTTCAAACGGGCATATTTTAGAGTGTAGATTCACTCATTTTGCTTCATATGTGTACTCCCTCCGTTCCTAAATATTCTATTCGTCTTTCTAGAGATTTCAACAAGTGACTACATACGGAGCAAAATGAGAGAATCTACACTCTAAAATATGTATATACATCCGTATGTTCCAGTCCATTTGAAATCTCTAAAAGGACAAATATTTGAGTAGTCACTCGTTGAAATCTCTAGAAAGACAAATATACTCCGGAGTATATTTAAGAACCGAGGGGGTAGTGCACAACTGCATGGGAGACTCAGCCCGTTCGTTGCGCCGCATTAATAGTGAGTAATGAGAAGTCAAATCATAAGCCCCACCTTTCCCACTGTAAGTTGCTCTGAAGAAGCAACCATCAATACACTCTTCATTGAATGAGCTCATACTACTCCATCCGTCACTGTTTATACAGCGCGCTTCAGAAAAAAGAAAAAAGATCTATGGGACCAAGGCGAATAATGCGTACACACAAGCCTGCAGTGCTTCCACCCCGGGTACACACATGCATGCACTTACTCCACTCCGTAGTTACATGGAGAGAAAATTGTGGACTTGATTGCGGTTACCATGCCCTAATTAATTGACCATCAAACCAAACGCGTCTAAAGTCTCTCTGGTGGTGGAAATTCATTGAGAGAAATGCATCATAATGAAGCGCACCCTGTAAACTATGACAGAGGGAGGAGTAGTATGAAGGTTCAAAACCAAGTACGCGTATGGCCAGTCGGTCAATGCACCTCCTCTTGGAATATCACTGACATGTGGGACAGGAGTGTGAGCAAACCGATCTCAATTGACGGCAAAGAGCCAACCCGCCGTTCCTTGAGAGAGACAAGGAGCGAGAACACACAGATGAGTTCGCATGGAGGCCAAGATATATTCGAGCATGGTTGGTTCATCGATATCATTCATTACATGTTGGGCTGCCGTTTTCCGCCCTTCTTCGGAATAAATGTGTACTTTATCAGAGATAAAATGAAATAAGAGTACAAACGCTCCACCATGCGGTTCTAGTAGTAGTACTACTCGTACTACTGTGCTTTGCTCTTCGCCTCTTCGTGAAGTCGAACAATGATGGTACTCCGCATGTTGGGTAATACAGTGTATGCCTCTGACAATCTAACACCGCATGGACTGATGCATGTCCACCGAGGGTAGGTTGCATTAGTAAAAAGGCGTAAGCGAGCTTCACCTTGTCCTGCAAGCTTCTCCTCATTCTGCGAGTTGACGGGACACACCAAAAAGTAGTGCTAATACATACTCCCTCCTTTCCGGTTAATATGGCTTAATCTTTTTTGCGGGTAAATGAGAGAGCTTTATTCATATATAAGCATTCTTAGGACAATCAGCCAAGACACTGGTCACTAGGAAGCGAGGTACCCCGCAAAAAAAGAAGTAGGAAGCAAGGTGTTTCATCAAGCCAGCTCTCGGCCACATTCAAAGTGCAGCAAGCACAGTTCGCACGAAGATGCGCCGCAAGGTTTGCTGACCTGTTTACATGTTGAATAACAAAAAAAGAGGAAACATTACCGAGCGCTACTATTTGTAACAGGATATGAGCCAGAATTAAGCGAGAATTGTGGCTAGTGTTCCATGCAATCAACTTCCATTATCCCATGCGAGAACCCTTGAAGAGAACCAAATGAGTTGAAGATTGCTTTATCACATTTTAAAATTATAATTAGAGTGTAGATGCTCCTCCATCCGGTTCCTAGTACTAGTATAGTACATACCTTTATAGACTATATTAGTAAACTTTGGGCTTGGCTGTTCGCCTATTCGGGAAGTCGAACAATAGTAGCACTAGTAGTATAGTGTATGCTTCTGGCAATCTGACACTGAATTATTGTTGCACGTCCACCGCCTGAGGGAGGGAGAGCTTGCATTAGTCAAAAGTTTCTCCTTGTCCCGCGAGCCACTGCGCGCAAGTAATCCTAGTCCATACTGCCTCCTCTCCGGTTAATATGGATTAATTTCAAACGAGATAAATACACTGTCTGTCACTGTATATTTGTAGAAATACGGTCAGTGGACTTCATAATACGCTCATTGCGCTCAATATATATATTTTCCGGTGTTTATACGGTCACTAGCTCACCCTGATTGAGTATGTGTGTGCATGCATGTGTAGGTTGAGCACTTAGCGTGACCGCGTGTGTTCCGTCGTGTGCTCGGACATGCATGCATTAGGGCGTCGCGCGCGTTTTTGCGTCCATGTGTACGTGTGACTATTGCATACACGTAGGGGGAGTACATGTAGGGGCCACTAAGGAGCAGTAAAATCACACAGTAAGTGTTGGGGAACGTAGTAATTTCAAAAAATTTCCTACGCACACGCAAGATCATGGTGATGCATAGCAACGAGAGGGGAGAGTATTGTCCATGTACCCTTGTAGACCGTAAGTGGAAGCGTTATGACAACGCGGTTGATGTAGTCGTACGTCTTCACGATCTGACCGATCCAAGCAACGAACGTACGACATCTCCGAGTTCAGCACACGTTCAGCTCGATGACGATCCCTGGACTCCGATCCAGCAAAGTGTCGGGGATGAGTTTCGTCAGCACGACGGCGTGGTGACGATGATGATGTTCTACCGACGCAGGGCTTCGCCTAAGCACCGCAACGATATGACCGAGGTGGAATATGGTGGAGGGGGGCACCGCACACGGCTAAGGAACGATCACGAAGATCAACTTGTGTGTCTATGGGGTGCCCCCAGCCCCCGTATATAAAGGAATGGAGGAGGGGGAGGGTCGGCCCTCTCTATGGTGCGCCCTAGGGGAGTCCTACTCCAACCGGGAGTAGGATCCCCCTTTCCTAGTAGAACTAGGAGCCCTTCCATGTAGTAGTAGTAGGAGAGAAGGAAAGGGAAGAGAGATGGGAAAGAAGGAGGGGGTGCGGCCCCTCCCCCTAGTCCAATTCGGACTAGGCCTTGGGGGGGCGCGCTGCCTGCCCTAGGCAGCCCCTCTCTCTTTCCCGTATGGCCCAATAAGGCCAGATACTTCTCCCCGGCGAATTCCCGTAACTCTCCGGTACTCCGATAAATACCCGAATCACTCGGAACCTTTCCGAAGTCCGAATATAGTTGTCCAATATATCGATCTTTACGTCTCGACCATTTCGAGACTCCTCATCATGTCCCCGATCTCATCCGAGATTCCGAACTCCTTCGGTACATCAAAACTCATAAACTCAGAATATAACTGTCATCGAAACCTTAAGCGTGCGGACCCTACGGGTTCGAGAATAATGTAGACGTGACCGAGACACGTTTCCGGTCAATAACCAATAGCGGAACCTGGATGCTCATATTGGCTGCTACATATTCTACGAACATCTTTATCAGTCAAACTGCATAACAACATACGTTGTTCTCCTTGTGATCAGTATGTTACTTGTCCAAGATTCGATCGTCGGTATCTCAATACCTAGTTCAATCTCGTTACCGGCAAGTATCTTTACTCGTTTTGTAATGCATCATTCCGCAACTAACTCATTAGTTACATTTCTTGCAAGGCTTATAGTGATGTGCATTACCGAGAGGGCCCAGAGATACATCTCCGACAATCGGAGTGACAAATCCTAATCTTGAAATACGCTAACCCAACATGTACCTTAGGAGACACCTATAGAGCTCCTTTATAATCACCAAGTTATGTTGTGGCATTTGGTAGCACACAAAGTGTTCCTCCGGTAAACGGGAGTTGCATAATCTCATAGTCATAGGAACATGTATAAGTCATGAAGAAAGCAATAGCAACATACTAAACGATCAAGTGCTAAGCTAACGGAATGGGTCAAGTCAATCACATCATTCTCCAAATAATGTGATCCCGTTAATCAAATGACAACTCTTTTGTCCATGGCTAGGAAACATAACCATCTTTGATAAATGAGCTAGTCAAGTAGAGGCATACTAGTGACACTATGTTTGTCTATGTATTCACACATGTATTATGTTTCCGGTTAATACAATTCTAGCATTAATAATAACATTTATAAGGAAATAAATAATAACTTTATTATTGCCTCTAGGGCATATTTCCTTCAGTCTCCCACTTGCACTAGAGTCAATAATCTAGTTCACATCGCCACGTGATTTAACACTGATATTCATATATGTATATGATTAACACCCATAGTTCACATCGTCATGTGACCAACACCCAAAGGGTTTACTAGAGTCAATAATCTAGTTCACATCGCTATGTGATTAACACCCAAAGATTACTAAGGTGTGATCATTTTTTGCTCGTGAGAGAAGCTTAGTCAACAGGTCTGTCACATTCAGAGCCGTATGTATTTTGCAAATATTCTATGTCCACAATGCTCTGCACGGAGCTACTCTAGCTAATTGCTCCCACTTTCAATATGTATCCAGATTGAGACTTAGAGTCATCTGGATTGGTGTAAAGGCTTGCATCGTTGTAACTTTTTACGATGGGCTCTTTTATCACCTCCATAATCGAGAAACATCTCCTTATTCCACTAAGGATAATTTTGACCAATGTCCAGTGATCTACTCCTAGATCACTATTGTACTCCCTTGCCAAACCAGGGCAGAGTATACAATAGGTCTGGTCCATAGCATAGCATACTTTATAGAACCTATGACTGAGGCATTGGGAATGACTTTCATTCTCTTTTCTATTTTCTGCCGTAGATGGGATTTGAGTCTTACTCAATTTCACACCTTTGCAACATAGGAAAGAACTCTTTCTTTGACTGTTCCATTTTTAACTATTTCAAAATCTTGACAAGGTATGTACTTATTGAAAAACTTATCAAGCGTCTTGATCTATCTCAATAGATCTTGATGCTCAATATGTAAGTAGGTTTACTGAGGTCTTTCTTTTAAAGAACTCCTTTCAAATACTCCTTTATGCTTTCCAAAAAATTCTACATCATTTCTGATCAACAATATGATACTCACATATATTTATCAGAAATGTTGTAGTGCTCCCACTCACTTTCTTGTAAATACAGGCTTCACCGCAAGTCTGTATAAAACTGTATGCTTTGATCAACTTATCGAAGCATATATTCTAACTCCGAGATGCTTGCATATTTTGTTAGCACCTTTAGGATTGACAAAACCTTCTGGTTGCATCATATACAACTCTTCTTTAAGAAAACCATTAAGGAATGCAGTTTTGACATCCATTTGCCAGATTTCATAAATTGTGGCAATTGCTAACATTATTCGGACAGAGTTAAGCATCGCTATAGTTGAGAAAATCTCATTGTAGTCAACACCTTGAACTTGTCAAAAACCTTTTTGCGACAAGTCGAGCTTTGTAGATAGTAACACTACTATCAAAGTCCGTCTTCCTCTTGAAGATCCATTTATTTTTCTATGGTTTGCCGATCATCGGGCAAGTCCACCAAAGTCCACACTTTGTTCTCATACATGGATCCTATCTCAGATTTCATGGCCTACAGCCATTTTGCGGAATCTGGGCTCATCATCGCTTCCTCATAGTTCGTTGGTTTATCATGGTCTAGTAACATGACTTTCAGAATAGGATTACCGTACCACTCTGGTGCGGACCGTACTCTGGAAAACCTACGAGGTTCTGTAGTAACTTGATCAGAAGTTTTCATGATCATCATCATTAGCTTCCTCACTAATTGGTGTAGTTGTCACAGGAACCGGTTCTTGTGATGAACTACTTTCCAATAAGGGAGCAGGTACAGTTACCTCATCAACTTCTACTTTCCTCCCACTCACTTCTTTCGAGAGAAACTCCTTCTCTAGAAAGGATCCGAATTTAGCAAAGAAAATCTTGCCCTCGGATCTGTGATAGAAGGTGTACCCAACAGTCTCTTTTGGGTATCCTATGAAGACACATTTCTCCGATTTGGGTTCGAGCTTATCTGGTTGAAACTTTTTCACACAAGCATCGCAACCCCCAAACTTTAACAAATGACAACTTGGGTTTCTTGCTAAACCACAGTTCATATGCTGTCGTCTCAACGGATTTAGATGGTGCCCCTTTTAACGTGAATGCAGCTGTCTCTAATGCATAACCCCAAAACAATAGTGGTAAATTAGTAAGAGACATCATAGATCGCACCATATCCAATAAAGTGCGGTTATGACGTTCAGACACACCATAACATTGTGGTGTTCCAGGTGGCGTGAGCTGTGAAACTATTCCACATTGTTTTAATTGAAGACCAAACTCGTAACTCAAATATTCGTCTCCGCGATCAGATCGCAGAAACTTTATTTTCTTGTTACTATCATTTTCCCACTTCACTCTGAAATTCTCTGAACCTTTAAACTATTTCAGACTTTATGTTTCATCAAGTAGATATACCCATATCTGCTCAAATCATCTTGTGAAGGTCAGAAAATAACGATACTTGCCACGAGCATCAACACTCATTGGATCGCATACATCGGTATGTATTATTTCCAATAAGTCAGTAGCTTGTTCCATTGTTCCGGAGAACCGAGTTTTAGTTATCTTGCCCAAAAGGCACGGTTTGCAAGCATCAAATGATTCATAACCAAGTGATTCAAAAATCCATCTTTATGGAGTTTCTTCATGCGCTTTACACCGATATGACCCAAACAATAGTGCCACAAATAAGTTGCACTATCATTATTAACTTTTCATATTTTGGCATTAATATTATGAATATGTGTATCACTACGATCGAGATCCAACAAACTATATACATTGGGTGTATAACCATCGAAGGTCTTATTCATGTAAACAGAATAACAATTATTCTTTAACTTCAAATGAATAACCGTATCGCAATAAACACGATCAAATCATATTCATGCTCAACGCAAATGCTAAATAACATTTATTTAGATTTAACACCAATCTTGAAAATATAGGGAGTGTGTGATGATGATCATATCAATCTTGGAACTATTTCCAACACTCATCGTCACTTCCCCTCAACTAGTCTCTGTTTATTATGTAACTCCTGTTTCAAGTTACTAATCTTAGCAACCGAACAAGTATCAAATACTCAGGGGCTACTATAAACACTAGTAAGGCACACATCAAACACATGTATATCAAATATACCCTTGTTCACTTTGCCATCCTTCTTATCCACCAAATATTTAGGGCATTTCCGCTTCCAGTGACCCACAGTCGATACGCGGTCGACATCGGCGAGGGAGAAAACCCATAGTCAGTACGACCCAATCGGGGGTCACTGCGGTATGGCCCGATGCCGCGTCCCAACCGCCCTTCTAGCTATAGCCCGACGTCCCAGGTAGTCCATCTTCCTTTTGGAGCCGGCTTGATCCACTACCGTAGCTCCATCTCCATGTCGATCTTTCTCTACTTCTACCGGCTTCTACTTCTGATGAGTTTATGTCTCATGAACTAGTGTCGTACTATTATTCTAATCACACTTCTTCAATATCTTTGCCATCAGGGATGCTCAGGTCGATTTTAGTGGAACTGCACAAAAGCATCATATGATCTGAGGGGGCCAGCCGTATTTCCTTCGACAGGTTCTACCTGGCCAGGGAATTAAATCATGTTTAGGGTTTAGGGTTTAAGTCATAGTGACCCCATTAGTAGTTTTTCTTTCGTACACGCTCTCACAACTTTTTTCTTTAGTTGTGAAGTAAATATTGGCTATGATCTGTGAATCATTGAGATGCATCAGCATGCGTGTTAGTTTTCCTTTGTATTTGATGGAATGTTGTAACGGGGCAACCTTGGAATAGGAATGAAAATGGAGTGGAAAGTTTCCGTTTTTCCGAAGAAAAATTGGAAACGGAGAGAAACAAACATTTCGTTTTGTTGGATCGCGCCATCGAGAAAAACCAGTTTTTAAATCATGTCTATCGTGTTTGTGTCTCACCCTACTCAACGGCTCGACCCCACACGGTCGCTCGGCAAGCCACTCACCGCAAACCGAGTATACGATAACTTTCCCGTCTGCTTGTCGATGGATCGCGCCATGGAGTACTACTAGCACTACTGGAAGAGATTGACGAGTTGGGGGAGGACAGCTAGCTGTATCACGAACTCCCAAGAAATTTTTACATGCATGTTGTAACCGGCTATTGCGACCTTTGAATACGGAGCAGCCGCGTGCACCCGGAAGCGGCGCGGGTGACGCTCTCTCGGCCGGCGCTCCGCTTCAATGCCAACGCCAGTGAGAGGTTGCGTCCGCTCTGGCCGGGCATGAATGCGACACTGACCGTTTCGGGCGGGAAGCAAGCACGGGTGATGAAGAGGGTTCGGGTTGGTCAGGACCGGCCGTGGCAGCGGTCCGGACATGCGCAAACAAGAGATGATGTATGTTAATATTGCTGCGTATATAATTAACAATGTAAATAATGTGCCAGTTGGACAAATATGATTGGAGATGGAGATGGAAATGGAATTTTACATAAACACAGATATGCATGTATATGTCTATGTGTGTGTGCGCGACGACTCTCGCGACCTGGAAGCGGGGGCGTGTTTTTGATCGAGTTTTCTTTCTTGGTACGTTAGAAAATCAGTTTGTCTAGTTCACATCTAGATGTTATTTAAGGATATCACATCTAAGCTCCCACAAGTATATAATGTAGCAACAAGAAACAAAAAAACTAGGACAAAAAAAATAGACCAAAAAACAGAGTGGACATCATATTAAATGTGACATAACTATGTCACATCTAGATGTGTCCTAGACAGACCCTTAAAAAATGTCCTCGAGTTTTTGTTTCTTTTTTCTGGGAACGCGTGTATTCTATTTAAAACCACTGCTATGGAGAGATTTTTTTACTCCATTATAGCCTCTTGTTTGATAGAGTTTCTCGCATCTCGCTCTCTCACCCTCTTCATATCAAAACAAGATGACAGTGTCAAGTCTATCTCTCTCCTCACCGGTGGTAACAGATCCGTTCGAATCCCGTCCGCTGCGGGAGGTG
Organism: Triticum timopheevii; assembly: GCA_963921465.1. Taxonomy (NCBI): domain Eukaryota; kingdom Viridiplantae; phylum Streptophyta; class Magnoliopsida; order Poales; family Poaceae; genus Triticum; species Triticum timopheevii. The sequence goes on from OY997271.1 coordinate 76,911,721, forward strand.
AGGAGGTGCAGCGTTGACATTGTCGCCGTCGGCGACGGAGGGAGCCGATGTGCACAGTCCTCTTGGAGCCGGCGCTGGCGCGGACGAAGATCCTCCGCACCCTTGTTCGCTGTTATCGTGTGGGCAGATCCTGCCCGCCCACCTAAACGACATCTCGCCCACCTGAGGTATAACTTCTTGTACTGGTCTAGCTCCCCAGGTCACTGCGTGCGGGTTTTCTTCTATGCGACTACTCCCCAGCTCCCCATGCATAGTAGCTAGGGTTCGTCGGCTGGTCCAACATCACCTACTAGTACTATTAGAGAGGAAATGCCACTCGAAAAGTTGTCCTGATTTATGCCTCGGTGGAGGTATACATGTTGTCTCAACAAAAAGTACATGGTGGTTGTTGATACGTCTCCGTCGTATCTATAATTTTTGATTGTTCCATGACAATATTATTCAACTTTCATATACTTTTGGCAACTTTTTATACTATTTTTGGGACTAACATATTGATCCAGTGCCTAGTGCCAGTTACTATCTATTGCATGTTTTTTGTTTCGCAGAAACCCAATATCAAACGGAGTCCAAACGGGATAAAAACAGACGGAGATTTTTTTTGAAATATTTATGATTTTTGGGAAGTAAAATCAACGCGAAACGGTGTCCGGGGTGGCCACGAGACAGGGGGCGCGCCCTCCCCCTGGGCGCGCCCTGGACTCTCGTGGGCCACCCGTAAGGAGGTTGACGCTCATCTTTTGGCGCAAGAAAGCTAATTTTATGAGAAAGATCTGGGCGAAAGATTCACCCCTCCCGGGTATGTAAGAAACGGTGAAGGGGTAGAATCTGAGAACGCAGAAACAGAGAGATAGATCCAATCTCGGAGGGGCTCTCGCCCCTCCCATGCCATGGGAGCCAAGGACCAGAGGGGAAACCCTTCTCCCATCTAGGGAGAAGCTCAAGGAAGAAGAAGAAGAAGGGGGGCTCTCTCCCCCTTGCTTCCGATGGCGCCGGAACGCCGCCGGGGGCCATCATCATCACCGCGATCTTCACCAACACCTCCATCATCTTCACCAACATCTCCATCACCTTCCCCCTTCTATATCCAGCAGTCCACTCTCCCGCATCCCGTTGTACCCTCTACTTGAACATGGTGCTTTACGCTTCATATTATTATCCAATGATGTGTTGCCATCCTATGATATCTGAGTAGATTTCCGTTGTCCTATCGGTGATTGATGAATTGCTATGATTGGTTTGAGTTTCCTGTTTTATTATTGGTGTTGTCCTATTGTGCCCTCCGTGTCGCGCAAGCGTGAGGGGTTCCCGCTGTAGGGTTTGTAATATGTTTATGATTTTCCTACGGTGGGTGGCGTGAGTGACAGAAGCACATACCCGAGTAAGTAGGTTGTTTGCGTATGGGATAAAAGGGGACTTGATGCTTTAATGCTATGGTTGGGTTTTACCTTAATGAATCTTTAGTAGTTGCGGATGCTTTCTAGAGTTCCAATCATAAGTGCATATGATCCAAGTAGAGAATGTATGTTAGCTTATGCCTCTCCCTCAAATAGAATTGCAATAGCGATTACCGGTCTAGTAACATAGTCAATTGCTTAGGGGCAATTCCACAACTCCTACCACCACTTTTCCACACTCTCTATATTTACATTATTGTTCTTTATCTAAACAGCCCCTACTTTTTATTTACGTGTTCTTTATTATCTTGCAAACCTATTCAACAACACCTACAAAGTACTTCTAGTTTCTTACTTGTTCTAGGTAAAACGAACGTCAAGCATGCGTAGAGTCGTATCAGTGGTAGATAGGACTTGAGAGAGTATTTGTTCTACCTTTAGCTCCTCATTGGGTTCGACACTCTTACTTATCGAAAGAGGATACAACTATCCCGTATACTTGCAGGTCATCAAGACCTTTTTCTGGCGCCGTTGCCGGGGAGTCATAGCGTGGGGTGAATATTCTCGTGTGTGCTTGTTTGCTTTATCACTAAGTATTTTTTATTTGCTGTTCTTAGTTGTTTTCTATCTTTAGTTATGGGTAGGAAATGCAAAATACCAAAAAAATTAGTTGTACCTGCTGAACCAATGGTTGAAGAACCACTCAAAATCTATCACACTGCTAAAGCTTATTACTTGGATCATCTTCGATCCCTATGTGCTCATGCTGAAACCGCAACTAGCTTAGTTGAGGGAAAATCTTTAGATGAGCATGCTTGTTATGTGCGACACCGTGTATCTGAAAAAGGGAAACTATTATGGAGTCAAATTCAATGTTTGCAATGCTATGCTTGGAATTTATGTTGGGAATATGATTTTACTTTTTGTTCTGAAAACCCTAAAAAACACCTTCCCTACCAATGTGAGTTTATTGATAATGAAATCTTTTGTTAGTATGCTAAGGGTGTTTATAGTTACTATGATATTCAACAATTGAAGAATTTGTTGCTTTTAAGGGTGCTTTTGGAATTGCTTCTTTGATTGAAAAGTATGATGCTACTCTTTACAAATCTGAAAATTTTGCCATACTTGAATATTGCTATAATAATTATGCTTCTAATGCCTATGTTAAACTATATATTGAGAAATTCTCCTTTGTCCAAGAAGAGACTAATATTTTGCAGGAAGCTATGGAAGAAAAAATTGATGAAACTGTGAGCTCATTTGATGAAAAAGATGACGAGGAGAGCGAAGAACAAAAGGAGGAAGAGCGGATTGATCACCCGTGCCCACCTTCTAATGAGAGTAACTCTTCAACTCATACATTGTTTAATTACCCTTCGTGCTTACCGAAGGATGATTGCTATGATGATTGTTATGATCCCGTTGATTCTCTTGAAATATCCCTTTTTGATGATGCTTGCTATGATTGTGGCCAAGATGCCAATATGAATTATGCTTATGGAGATGAACTTGCTATAGTTCCTTATGTTATGAATTAAATTGTTGCTATTGCACCCACGCATGATAGTCCTATTATCTTTTTGGATTCTCCCGACTACACTATATTAGATAAGTTTGTGCTTATTAAGGACTATATTGATGGGTTGCCTTTTACCATTGCACATGATGATTTTGATGAATATAATATGCATGTGCTTGCTGCTCCTACTTGCAATTATTATGAGAGAGGAACTATGTCTCCACCTCTCTATGTTTCCAACATAATAGAGTTGCAAGAAACTGTTTATACTATGCATTGGTCTTTACTATGTGTGCATGAATTGTTCTTTTATGACATGCCGATGCATAGGAATAGAGTTAGACTTCGTTGTTGCTTGATATATGTTACTTTGTGCTCACCACTAAATTACAAATCATTGTTAATTAAAATTGGCTTCGATATACCATGGGATCCAGGTGGATCCATTACTTGAGCACTAAATGCCTAGCTTAATGGCTTTAAAGAAAGCGCTGCCAGGGAGACAACCCGGAAGTTTCAGAGAGTCATTTATTTCTGTTGAGTGCTTTCATTTAGTTTTAAAACAACAAAAATAAAGAGGGGAACCCAAAACTTTTCAAAAAGAGAAGTGAAAGTGAGAGAGACGAGAATTGTGAAAGTAGGGGACGTCCTTAAACTTGTTCAAGTCCATGGGAACTTCCTGAATATTAATTACAGAAACTTTTCAATAAAAATAATTATCCCCTTGTACAATTCCATTGTATTATAAAAATAATGTGCCAAGGTTTGCCTTTAGGATGTTTACAATGCTTGTTGGTTTGTACGGTGCTGGACAGAAACTTTGGTTGTAGTGTGTGATTTTACATTTTTAACTAGAACGTCAATTGGTTCTGATTCCTTTTGCACTGTCTTCTATACAACTTGTTTATGCTTCCTCATTTTGGTAGAATTTTTGGGGTACCAGAAGTATGGTGGCTGTTCAGATTTCTACAGACTATTCTGTTTTTGACAGATTCTGTTTTTGATGCATAGTTAGCTTGTTTTGATGAATCTATCAATTTATATCAGTGGATTAAGCCATGAAAAAGTTATGTTACAGTAGACACAATGCAAAAATAAATATAAATTGGTTTGCAACAGTACTTAGAGTGGTGATTTGCTTTTTTATACTAACGGATCTTACCGAGTTTTCTGTTAAAGTTTTGTGTGGATGTAGTGTCTAATCGAGGATGTTTCAATGTGAGAAGAAGGAAGAGAGGCAAGATCTCAAGATTGGGGATGCCCGAGGCATCCCAAGTAAATATTCAAGGAGACTCAAGCGTCTAAGCTTGGGGATGCTGGGGAGGCATCCCCTCTTTCTTCAACAAGTATCGGTATGTTTCGGATTCGTTTCGTTCATGCATTATGTGCAAGTCTTGGAGCGTCTTTTGCAACTAGGTTTTTATTTTCCTTTATGCACCATGCTGGTATGAGATATTCCTTGGTTGATTTATAGAATGCTCATTGCACTTCACTTAAATCTTTTGAGCATGGCTTTATAGAATGTTTCATGTGCTTCACTTATATCATTTGAAGTTGGATTGCTTGTTTCTCTTTACATAGAAAACCGCCATTTGTAGAATGCTCTTTTGCTTCACTTATATTTGTTAGAGCGTGGGCATATCTTTTGTAGAAAGAATTAAACTCTCTTGCTTCACTTATATCTATTTAGAGAGATGACAGGAATTGGTCATTCATATGGTTAGTCATAAAATCCTACATAAACTTGTAGATCGCTGTATATGATATGTTTGATTCCTTGCAATAGTTTTGCGATATAAAGATGGTGATATTAGAGTCATGCTAGTGGGTGGTTGTGGATTGTAGAGACAATTGTGTTCAGGTTTGCAAGTCCCGTAGCATGCACGTATGGTAACCGTTGTGTGACAAATTTGAAGCATGGGTTGTTTCTTTGATTTTCTTCCTTATGAGTGGCGGTCGCAGACGAGCGATGGTCTTTTCCTACCATTCTATCCCCCTAGGGGCATGCGTAGTAGTACTTTGCTTCGAGGGCTAATAAACTTTTGCAATAAGTATATGAGTTCTTTATGATTAATGTGAGTCCATGGATTATACACACTTTTACCTTTCCATCATTGCTAGCCTCTTCGGTACCGTGCATTTCCCTTTCTCACCTCGAGAGTTGGTGCAAACTTCGCCGGTGCATCCAAACCCCGTGATACGATACGCTCTGTCACACATAAGCCTCATTATATCTTCCTCAAAACAGCCACCATACCTACCTATCATGGCATTTCCATAGCCATTCCGAGATATATTGCCATGCAACTTTCATCATCATCATATACATGACTTGAGCATTCATTGTCATATTGCTTTGCATGATCGTGAGATAGCTAGCATTATGTTTTCATGGCTTGTCCGTTTTTTGGTGTCATTGCTACGCTAGATCATTACACATCCCGGTACACCGCCGGAGGCATTCATATAGAGTCATATCTTCGTTCTAGTATCGAGTTGTAATGTTGAGTTGTAAGTAAATAAAAGTGTGATGATCATCATTATAGAACATTGCCCCCCCCCCCCCAAAAAAAGGGGAAAGGCCAAAGAAGACTAAATAAAAAAAAGGGGGCCTGTCGGTGTCAAAACCGGCGGATCTCGGGTAGGGGGTCTCGAACTGTGCGTCTAGGCGGATGGTAACAGGAGACAAGGGACACGACATTTTTACCCAGGTTTGGGCCCTCTCGATGGAGGTAAAACCTTACTCCCGCGTGATTGATATTAATGATATGGGTAGTACAAGAGTAGATCTACCACGAGATCAAGGAGGCTAAACCCTAGAAGCTAGCCTATGGTATGATTGTTGTTCGTCCTATGGACTAAAACCCTCCGGTTTATATAGACACCGGAGAGGGCTAGGGTTACAAAGAGTCAGTTACAATGGTAGGAGATCTACATATCCGTATTGCCAAGCTTGCCTTCCACGCCAAGGAAAGTCCCATCCGGACATGAGACGGAGTCTTCAATCTTGTCTCTTCATAGTCTTGGAGTCCGGCCAATGATGATAGTTCGGCTATCCGGACACTCTCTAGTCCAGGACTCCCTTAGTAGCCCCTGAACCAGGCTTCAATGACGACGAGTCCGGCACGCATATTGTCTTCGGCATTGCAAGGCGGGTTCCACCTCCGAATAATTCGTAGAAGATTTTGAACACCAGGATAGTGTCCGGCTCTGCAAAATAAATTCCTCATACCACCGTAGAGAGAATAATATTTACACAAGTTCGATCTGTTGATGTATTTCGTGGCATGACGTCACACCATGGCCAAGCCTTTACTCGAATCGGTTTTATTGTTCCACCTCAGTGCATTTAGCGAAGCGGTTTCCTTGGCACGTCTTGTCACAGCAGAGATGGTGTCCCATTATTCTGGGATTCTCATCAATACGGATGTGGGAACCCAACCGCGCCCGTTGGGCCGCCCCCTGCATCGAAGGCGACTCCCAAAAGGTTACGGGGACGGCTCTTGGTATTCAACCCCTTTATAATGAGACCAAGGCCTGTTCTTTGTCTTCAATCTTCAATCGAATCTGCCCCTCGCCCCGAGTTCCAGCACCCAAGTCTCCAGATTCAGGCGCTTTGGACCTTTCGACAATATCCGGCTCCGACCTACAGGGCCAGTGGTTGCCCTCTTCCGTCACGGAAGAAGATGTGCTAAAGCTGAGAGACGCCAGGTATCTAACTGGCGAAATTTCGCATAGGCTTCCCGCCCAAGGGCAAGTCATTCCCAGTCCCGAGCCTGGTGAGAGCGTGGTGTTCATGTCTCACTTCCGTTGGGGTTTAGGTTTCCCGATGGACCCCTTCGTGAGGGGGCTCATGTTTTATTATGGGCTGGAATTCCATGACTTGGATCCGGAGTCCATCCTCCATATCTCATCGCTCATTATTGTATGCGAATCCTTCCTCCACACCACTCCTCACTTCGGATTGTGGCTCAAGACCTTCAACATGGAGCCGAAGATGATCGAGGAGCGGCAGGCAGAGTGCGGAGGGGCAGTTATAAGCAAGAGAGCTGACGCTCCGTGGCCCGAGGGCTGTTTTTAAAAGGAGCTCGGTTTGTGGAAACAGGAGTGGTTCTACATCACCGCTCCCAGGGGCACTAGATGGGTGGCGCCGCCTGCCTTTCGCTCGGGCCCTCCACAACGGCTGGCATCATGGGTCAACAAGGGGCTAGACTAGGGGCCGTCCAAGGACGTGCCATTATTGCAGGGCCGTATTCAAGACCTTCAATAGAGGGAGATCAATCTAGTTGTAGTGGCGCAGGTCATGCTGATTCGGCGCCTTCTGCCCTGCTAACGTTGCCTCCTCCGCCTGTGGAAATTCAATCCGGAGGGACCGCGATCTCTCCAACACTTCATGGGTGCGACGCCCGTGGAGATGTATAAACTGTTCTTCGGATCACAAGAGATGTGTCCGGACTTGACCGAGGACGCAGGCCTGAGCTGCAATCGCCCGGATACTCAAGTAGGTAGTCCTGTGCCCGGACACGCTGTCCATATATTTACCATAAACTTGCCCTTTAACCAGCTATCCCTTGAACAGGAGTGGATAGCAAAAGCCAAACTGATACGGTGTCCGGCCACCCTCCCTGAGACCACGCCGGATCCTGTGTTAATCAAGATGCTGGAGGCGGCACCTTCGGAAGAGGGCGAAGGGGAAAACAGCAAAACTACGGCCTCCGCTAAGGAGGCTCTTAAGAAAGGGGGGATCGAGAATCCCTCCCTTCAAGGGGAGAAGAGGACCGCTTCTGAAGAAATCTTCAGCAAAGGGCCCTGTGCCAGGAGAAGCCCCGGCCGCACCGTTTCCCCAAGGGGACAAGCCCTCCAGCAAGCCGTAAGTAGAAAGAGCAGTTTTGTAATAAGGGACATCCTTGTTTTTATTTCTGAGGATAACCGAAGTTTTTACCTTGTAGTTCGGATCTCAGCCCTTCTCAGCAGAGCTCATCTTCGGGTGATCTTCGTCCGGAGATGATGGAGAGCGAAACACCTCCATCTGCCACACCGTCAGGCGGGGAGGACGACCCTGAGGTGTCGTCGCGGAGGGTCTCCCCGAGTCCAGCGGGGCAGGAGAGTTCGGCACCGACTGGTGTACGGCCGGAGGAGCTAAAGGATCTGCTCGGGCGGGCGTCTATCTTAGAAGATCACCGTACGTTGATGAGTATGGTGAATGAAAGGATTTCATCCGCTGAGAGCGGGTTGCATGAGGCCGTTAGAAGTTTACTGACGGGGTTTGAACTACGCGAAAATGATATACCTTTTGATAGTTTTGCACATAGAATGCGCCCTATATAGATAGTAGCCCCTGAGACTCGGTACGTTGTCAAAAGCGACAGCGTGCCGAGGATCATAATCTCAGTTATAAGATGCCGCCCTTCCTATTCAGGTGGCGGAGTGTTCGGTGACCAACCGGACTGATAGAGTTGCCAAACTGAAGCGGCAACTTGACGTTGCGGATGCGGACATCGCGCTGGTCAATAAACGGCTTGACGAGTCACAAGGTATGTGGCTTCTCCGCGGACACCTTGTAAGGGAGCCTGACCCCCATGCCTTACAACATGTATGCTTAATGCAGATGGCGTTGCTGCTATGGAGGACCTTCGGGCAGAGCTTGCCCGAGCCAAGGAGTAAGCCAGAGAAAGTAATGCGGCTGCCTTGAAGGCGGCCGAACAGCTAAAAGCCGAACAGGCTGCTCACTGCCGAAGCAGGGAGGAAATGGCCGAAATGGCCGTGAAGCTGAATGATGCTACCGACTGCTATGAGTTTCTTGAAGGAGAACGCCGAGCGGAGCAAGAGGACCTGAAGAAGGGCACTGCCGAAGCCAAGGATGCCCGCTCCGCGATGAGAGCTAGAAAGGAGGAGCTACGTCAGGCCGGGGATATTGTGGCTGGAAAGCCCTTTCTGCTGCATAGGAAGTTCATGGATCCGAAGTATGCTTAGTTGGGCCAGTTGTGGGGTGCGGAGGATGCTTATCTGAATTTGGCGGCGAGTGCGGCGGACGCAGTTGCACACTTTCGAGGCCAAAAGGATCACGGAATGGAAGAGCTTTTCTAGTCTCAATTCCATAGTCTGGAGCCTCCACTTCCATTAACCGATCGGTTGGCTAAGTGGGCTGAGCTGAATAGGTTGTCCGGACTTGCCATGAAAGATGTTGTGGCCCATCTGTGGCCGAAAAGGCCCGAGCCGAAGAGTTATTTTGGTTTGGTGCAGCAGTTCCTTGATGCGGTGCCGCATATCAAGGCGATGAAGCGGTCGGCATGCATAGAGGGTGCACGGATGGCTCTCGCCTGTGTCAAAACATACTGGGCAGAGATGGAGGCCACCGACGTTGCATCCCGGGATTCGGACAGAAGCCGATTACCAGCCGAGCACTATTTTGAGGAAGTCCTACAGGGCGCTCATTTAATAGAGTCGCAGTGCTCGAAAAACGTTATGTTCAAATGACATGTATGATTTGTGAAACCATGTTTCAGATATAATATAAGGGCTTTTTATACTTGGGCGTTCAAGTGTTGAAATACCTCCTGTGTGGCCGTTAACGTATATGTGTATATAACCTGAAAGATGGCAGTCTTCGGCTTCAGCCCCCACGCACATAGTGCGGGGGTGTTTGCAAAAAAAGCGCATTTTCACACTTAATCCAACGTCTTGGTCCTGTGAAGGAGGTGATAGCGTAGCAAACTAGGCAACCGGACTATAATGCTTTATCACTTTCACTTAGCCATAGGAGTTCGATGGTGGGGCTACTATATAGCCCCTAGGGGCACTGCACTCTCCGAATTTCAGGGCGCGTATGTGCCTGACCGGGAAACGGTCCTTCGTTAAAGCAGAGGGATTCTAAACATTCCGGTGGTCGATCGAGTGGTTGACCAGTCTCTCTCTATGTCATGACAGTCAATTTTCGGCTTTCTTTACTGAGGTGCTCACCTGGGCGAATCGGGGCACAATCGCAGTAGTTCTCCTGGTGCCGCGTTAGCCGATAGAGCGGAACGTAAGGCAGCAAAACACAGGAGCCGGGCAAACCCAACATTTGACCAAAGACATGATTCAGAGCTGATGCATATAAGGCCTAACTCGAGACGCCGAACACTCCCTAAGGTATTCGGTCTTGATGAAAACGGGCAGAACAATGCCCTAAGCCCCTAGTGTCCAGGTACGCGCAAAAATTTCTGACGCGGCCGATGCCAAAACGCCAGATTCCTCCTTGGTTATAGCAAAAAACCAGGGGATGTGTATCAACAAGAGACAGTAAAAAAGGTTTACGCAGGGTCTTAATCTGAAAAGAATACTTGCATCGGGTCCCTACTGCACGTCTGCGCCTGTGTCTCCGTTGTGCCGTATCCTGGACGGGTGTCGCACTGTGTTCATCTGTAAAAGAGAAGAACTTAGTTGGAAAAGAGTTCGTGCGAAAGATGTGCTTTGAAATAAACAGAGTATGATTCAAAGAATGAATAAAATTGAGCTTTATTGTCTCATTTTGTGCATGCGTGGAGCCCCTTGTAAAGGGGTACGCGGCTGGTAAGCCCGTTGTTTATTTATACCAGACTCGCCTAACCGTTTCCGGGGTCTGAATGACCTGTTTAGGGCTTTGATCAACAAAGCCGGATTAGTGTGTGGCTGTCAAGGCAGTCTCACGTTTTTCCGTAGTCAAGGAACACTCGAAGCTACCCTTTAATGAGATGATGCCGCGTGGACCGGGCATTTTAAGTGTAAGAGACGCGTAATGCGGTATTGCGTTAAAGCGGGCGAAAGCTTCACGTCCCAATAGTGCTTGATAGCTACTTTTAAATGGGGCGATGTGGAAGATTAAGTTTTCGCGACGGAAGTTGTCGGATGAACCGTACACAACTTCTAGTAGTAGAGAGCCTGTACAATTGGCATATGGGCCTGGCGTCACTCCTGTAAAGGAAGTGTTGCTATGGCAAATTTTGGTTGGGTCTATCTCCATTCTGTGGATTGTGTCCCGGTATAGCAGGTTTAGATCACTGCCGCCGTCCATTAGGACTTGTGTAAATTGTAGTCCGTAGATTATAGGATCCAATATCAAAGCAGTCCATCCTGCGTTTCGGATACTTCCGGAGTAATCCTGATGGTCGAAAGTTATTGGTTTTGACATCCAGTTTCTGGACTCCGCTGGGGTGGACCGTTCGGCGCGTACTTTAGTGGGCGCCGCTCTATTTTTCCCTGTTATCACTTGAAGTGAATTCACTGTTTTGACCTCTTGTGGGAAATTCTTTTGTTTTCCGGTGCTCTGCTTGTGGGGTTCGTCATTGTCCTCACTTGGTGTGTCGAGCCCCTTGTGTTTGGCGTTAAGTCGGCCGGACTGCTTGAAGACCCAACAATCTCTGTGGGTATGGTTTGTAGGCCTCCCGGGGGTACTGTGGATTTGGCATATCCTGTCCAAGATTTTGTTTAGGTTGGATAGCTCATCGCTGTTGTCCTTGAGAGGCAGTGTTTTGCTATTCTGTCGAGAGCTTTTGAACCCGGCATTGACTGCCGTGCTCTTTGGGCCATTTTCCTTAGTCCGGCGCTGGTCCTTTTTGCGTCGTGGTTTCCCATTTCCATTCCTGTCCTCGGATGTACTTGGGTCGCTGGTGTTGCATCTTGCCAGCCAGCTATCCTCTCCCGCGCAAAAGCGGGTCATGAGGCTTGTTAGTGCGGCCATTGTTCTTGGCTTTTCCTGTCCGAGGTGTCTGGCGAGCCATTCATCTCGGACGTTATGTTTGAAGGCTGCTAAGGCCTCGGCGTCCGGACATTCGACTATTTGATTCTTTTTGGTGAGGAACCTGTTCCAGAATTTGCGGGCTGACTCTCCGGGCTGTTGAGTTATGGGACTTAAATCGTCTGCATCCGGAGGGCGGACATAAGTCCCCTCAAAATTTACCCGAAACGCATCCTCGAGCTCTTCCCAACTTCCAATGGTATTTTCTGGGAGGCTTTTGAGCCAATGCCAGGCTGGCCCTTTGAGCTTGAGGGGTAAGTATTTTATGGCGTGGAGGTCACCTCCTCTAGCCATATGTATGTGTAGGATGTAATCCTCAATCCAGACTCCGGGGTCTGTTGTTCCATCATATGCCTCTATGTTTACGGGCTTGAATCCCACTGGAAATTCATGATCCAGTACCTCATCGGTGAAACATAGGGGTTGTGCGGCGCCCCTGTATTTGGGTGTGTCGTGATTTTTGAATACTCGACGTGTTGTGTTGCTTTCTGGAGCTGGCTTTCTTGGCCCATAGATGGACCTGACCGGGCCATCCTTTTTGCGAGGATCCTTATGCGGATCCCGTGCCGGTTTGTGTGCGGCGCCGCTTGCCGCTCTTTGTTTGTCATGTGGTCGTCTATCCGACCGACGGCCTCTTTGTTTTTTGATTGTGGGGGCTCTATGGCCTCCTCATCAAATTCGCGCAATAGTTTGCGCTTCGGGTAGCTCTTTTCTTGGCGACTACCGCCGTATTTGTCTACGGTCTTGAGTACTTTGCTCCGTCTCATTCTGAGTACGTCTTCCGCTGTTTTGAGCTTCCGCTTCTGCTTCTTTAGACTTCGTGCAGTGGCGACGAGCCTTTTGTGGAGGTTCTTCTGCTCCATCGATGTGTCCGGCGTGAGATCATCCGGACTGTTGTTTTCACCGGGGATGGGTTGCCTATCCAATTCATCCTATTCGGATGTTTGCTTGGTGGCATGTTCGTCGTCCACTAGTTCGCCCTGCTCTATGGCTGGGTCTGTATGGGTGCTGTTGTTGTTGAGGCGGGACTTTGGGCAGTGCTTGCGTCGCTGTTTCGGCTATTTTTCGGGGGAATTATCCTTCGCAGCGTCCCGTTGTTCCTCATTATCGCTTCCTTTGGGTGTATCCACCATATATACATCGTGAGTTGAGGTGGCCTTCCAGTGCCCTGTGGGCGCTGGTTCTTGGTCGTCTCCGGCATCATCGTCCATACCGTCAATGTATTCGGAGTCGAAGTCTAGCATGTCGGTTAAATCGTCGACAGTGGCTACGAAGTGGGTGGTGGGTGGGCTTTGAATTTCTTTGTCGTCCGCATCCCAACTGTCCTGGTCATAATCCGGCCAAGGCTCTCCTGATAAAGAGAGACATTTTAGCGAATTCAGGATATCGCCGAAAGGTGAGTGCTGAAAGATGTCCGCAGCAGTGAACTCCATGATCGGCGCCCAATCGGGTTCGATTGGCAGGAGCGCGGATGGTTCGGGGTCCGGAGAAGAGTCCGGCACCTTGGAGTCACGAGCTTCACAAGGGAAAGGGTCGGTATTCGGCTCCATCGCCGTAGAGGTGGCAGCCCTCGAGGCGGTGTCTAGCCACCCATCCTCGATCGGCGCAGTCTGCTCCGAGTTAAGGGTCGGAGTGGACTCTTGCGCGGCCTCCAGGGCACTGTTCGGCAGCATAGCTAAATCATGCCCATCGTGACAGTGGGGCACGCTCGGCAGTGGCTCGAATCCGTCGAAGATCAAGTCTCCGCGGATGTCGGCTGTATAGTTCAAACTGATGTCGGCCGTATAGTTCAAACCTCCAAATCTGACCTGATGGCCAGGGGCGTAGCTTTCGATCTACTCCAGATGGCCAAGTGAATTGGCCCGTAGTGCAAGGTCGCCGAATACCAAGATCTGTTCGGGGAGAAAAGTTTCGCCCCGGACCGCGTCGTTGTTGATGATCGAAGGAGCCATCGGGCCTATGAGCGACGACATAGAGGAACTCTCAATGAAAGCACCAATGTCGGTGTCAAAACCGGCGGATCTCGGGTAGGGGGTCCCGAACTGTGCGTCTAGGCGGATGGTAACAGGAGACAAGGGACACAATGTTTTTACCCAGGTTCGGGCCCTCTCGATGGAGGTAAAACCCTACTCCTGCTTGATTGATATTGATGATATGGGTAGTACAAGAGTAGATCTACCACAAGATCAAGGAGGCTAAACCCTAGAAGCTAGCCTATGGTATGATTGTTGTTCGTCCTATGGACTAAAACCCTCCGGTTTATATAGACACCGGAGAGGGCTAGGGTTACACAGAGTTGGTTATAATGGAAGGAGATCTACATATCCGTATTGCCAAGCTTGCCTTCCACGCCAAGGAAAGTCCCATCCGGACACGAGACAGAGTCTTCAATATTATCTCTTCATAGTCTTGGAGTCCGGCCAATGATGATAATTTGGCTATCCGGACACCCCCTAGTCCAGGACTCCCTCAGGGCCCAAAGAAGCCCACCCAAAAAAAGAAAAAAAAGAAAAAAATAAAAAGGGGCAATGTTACTATCTCTTTTTCCACACTTGTGCTTCAATGTAGCACCATGTTCTTCATGTAGTGAGTCTCATATCTTGTGCTTCAAAGTCGCACCATGTTCTTCATATAGATTGTCTCCTATGTTGTCACTTTCATATACTAGTGGTAATTTTGATTATAGAACTTGGCTTGTATATTCCAACGATGGGCTTCCTCAAATGCCCTAGGTCTTCATGTGCAAGCAAATTGGATGCACACCCACTTAGTTTCTTTTGTTGAGCTTTCATACACTTATATCTCTTAGTGCATCCGTTGCATGGCAATCCCTACTTCTTGCATTGACATCAATTGATGGGCATCTCCATAGCCCGTTGATTAGCCGCGTCGATGTGAGAGTTTCTCCTTTTTTGTCTTCTCCACATAACCTCCATCATTATATTCTATTCCACCTATAGTGCTATATCCATGGCTTGCGCTCATGTATTGCGTGAGGGCTGAAAAAGCTAAAGCACGTTAAAAAGTATGAACCAACTGCTCGGCTTGTCATCGAGGTTGTGCATGATGTGGGCATTTTGTGTGACGAAAATGAAGCATGGCCAAACTGTATGATTTTTTAGGGATAATCTTGCTTTGGCCTTGTTGTTTTGAAAAGACATGATTGCTTTATTGGTACGCTCGAAGTATTATTGTTTTTATGTCAAATGATAGACTATTGCTTTGAATCACTCGTGTCTTAATATTCATGCCATGATTAGACATATGATCAAGATTATGCTAGGTATCATACCACATCAAAAATTATCCTTTTTATCATTTGCCTACCCGAGGACGAGCAGGAATTAAGCTTGGGGATGCTGATACGTCTCCGTCGTATCTATAATTTTTGATTGTTCCATGCCAAAATTATTCAACTTTCATATATTTTTGGCAACTTTTTATACTATTTTTGGGACTAACATATTGATCCAGTGCCCAGTGCCAGTTCCTGTCTGTTGCATGTTTTTTGTTTCGCAGAAACCCAATATCAAACAGAGTCCCAATGGGATAAAAACGTACGGAGATTTTTTTTGGAATATTTATGATTTTTGGTAAGTAAAATCAACGCGAAACGGTGTCCGGGGTGGCCACGAGACAGGGGGCGTGCCCTCCCCCCTGGGCGCTCCCTGGACTCTCGTGGGCCACTCGTAAGGCGGTTGACGCTCTTCTTATGGCGCAAGAAAGTTAATTTTATGAGAAAGATCTGGGTGAAAGATTCACCCCAATCGGAGTTACAGATCTCCGGATATTTAAGAAACGGTGAAGGTGTAGAATCTGAGAACGCAGAAATAGAGAGATAGATCCAATCTTGGAGGGGCTCTCGCCCCTCCCACGCGCTGGGAGCCAAGGACCAGAGGGGAAACCCTTCTCCCATCTAGGAAGAAGGTCAAGGAAGAAGAAGAAGAAGGGGGCTCTCTCCCCCTTGCTTCCGATGGCGCTGGAACGCCGCTGGGGGCCATCATCATCACCGCGATCTTCACCAACACCTCCATCATCTTCACCAACATCTCCATCACCTTCGCCCTTCTATATCTAGCGGTCCACTCTCCCGCATCCCGTTGTACCCTCTACTTGAACATGGTGCTTTATGCTTCATATTATTATCCAATGATGTGTTGCCATCCTATGATGTCTGAGTAGATTTCCATTGTCCTATCGGTGATTGATGAATTGCTATGATTGGTTTGAGTTGCATGTTTTATTGTTGTTGCTGTCCTATTGTGCCATCCGTGTCACGCAAGCGTGAGGGATTCCCGCTGTAGGGTTTGCAATATGTTTATGATTTGCTTATGGTGGGTGGCGTGAGTGACAGAAGAACAGACCCGAGAAAGTAGGTTGTTTACGTACGGGATAAAAGGGGACTTGATGCTTTAATGCTATGGTTGGGTTTTACCTTAATGAATCTTTAGTAGTTGTAGATTCTTGCTAGAGTTCCAATCATAAGTGCATATCATCCAAGTAGAGAAAGTATGTTAGCTTATGCCTCTCCCTCAAATAGAATTGCAATATCGATTACCAGTCTAGTAATATTGTCAATTGCTTAGGGGCAATTCCACAACTGCTACCACCACTTTTCCACACTCGCTATATTTACTTTATTGTTCTTTATCTAAACAGCCCCTACTTTTTATTTACATGTTCTTTATTATCTAGCAAACCTATCCAACAACACCTACAAAGTACTTCTAGTTTCTTACTTGTTCTAGGTAAAGCGAACGTCAAGCATGCGTAGAGTCATATCAGTGGCAGATAGGACTTGAGAGAGTATTTGTTCTACCTTTAGCTCCTCGTTGGGTTCGACACTCTTACTTACCGATAGAGGCTACAACTATCCCGTATACTTGCGGGTCATCAGTTGTGCGGTCATTGTCCATATGGTGGTAGTACTATGACTGGTTAAATGAAGAAATGCTTGTTTTCTCGGGTATCCTGGTTTAGTTCCCATCAAGATATAATTATGATGCCTCTGTTTGTTGGTGTACTTTTCATTAACCCTTTTTTATATTTTTGGAAACAGCGATGCGTGTCTCCATACCCGGGCATGTCTTCCTCAATTTTAGTGGAACTGCACAAAATTGGATGGCCATTGTTGTTCCGCCTCACTGTCCTCTGCCACGTGGTTCTTCCTTCCTCGAGCTTGATTACTGAGAAGAAACGGACCACAGTGAGGATTTGTCGAACTTCATAGGTGCCTCACCCAAACTTGATGCCAAATGGATGATGCATCACCACGATGACCTATCGATGCTCATGGTTGTGCCTCATGGTTGCGTCGGCTGGTGAAGCTGATTGATTTTCAATGAAAAACAAGCTGTCTTCCATCAGTGCTCTTTGCTTGTTACGCACAAAGATGATATCCTTCGTCAGTTCACCTTGGTTGCGTTGGAGACGCAGTCGTCTTTCATGTTGGTGCAATTTTATCACACAATTGGCTATGAACCAAATGTTTCCTCGAAGAAGGATCGACGTTGGTACTAAGAGCATAAGTTTTGTATTGATTTCTAAGCCTTCTCACAACTTTGTCTCCAGCTCCCCTGTAATTTTAATTGTCTAGCTATTAACTTTGATTTAAAAAATGGTGTGGACTAAAAACCCGGATGGACGTAGTAGCCCTCCATTTTTATTTACTCCGCATATTAGATTTGACTGAAGTCAAACTTTGTAATACTCTCAAACCTTTCCGATAATTGAAATTAAAATTCTTTATTTGTACACACTATCACACGTTTCCGATAATTTGGCGCATGTGTGGTTGTTCACTCAAGGGAGGGTAGTGTACCACACGTTCATTTGCTAGGGTTTGCTATATTCACAGTCTCTCACCCTCTCTTCACCAGATCTAAACAAGACTGTGTTGGCCACTTGTCTCTCTCTCCCCCCTCACAGCTGGTGAAGGAGGCTTCCGTATCCCATCGCGCCGGGAAGGGGAGGAGGTGCAACGTTAACTCTATCTCCTTTGGCGAGGGAGGCAATCCACTGCCGGCTGCGTTGTTCTCTTTCACCTAGCGCCTGTGTGGGAGGGCCACCGACCCCTTCTTCCTCGCTGCCGTACATAGTGTGGGCCGATCCGGCCTCCTGCCGCACGCCTTGCCACACCCCGACGACCCTAAGGTATAAGTTTCTTTGAAACCGTTGTTGCTCTAGCTGCATGTGGATCTTTTTCGATCTGTAGTCGAATCTAGGTCTTGGTTCAAAGAGGAAAGATAGGTGCGGTGGGGTGGAGCATGAATCTAGGACGTGGTTCAATGAGGAAAGGAGGGAGGAAAAGTAGTATAGACTGGCTATCCAGCCGCTTTGTTGGTCGAAAAGGGAAAAAGGGGGTAACCCAGTACACACATCTGTAAGGAACCAATCTCTTTGTTGAAAAGGGAAAGAAACTGTGGGGGGGGGTCGGGTAGTTTGTGCAGGACTAGATTTGCTGCCCTCACATAGGAAAAAAGTTCAAAGAGAACAAATATGGGACCAACACAGATATGCTGCTTGGCTACATACTCTGCATCACCCATTTATACATGTGGACGCACATGGTGCTAGCATGTCCCATACAGCTATTTTGCTGTTGTTAATCTAAGAATGCCACCGGAAAATTGAAGCAATGCCACTGTTAAAAGTAAATTACATTTTTTAACAAATGTTGTTTCAAGAGACTATCTCTGTTAATATGAATCAATGCAACCGTTTTGGAAATGCTACTATCCTACTTTGTTTTCCATCCAAGATAAGTTAGATGCTTCTTTCTGTCACCGTTTGTTTCATCCTCCTTTATCGGCAAGTAACTGTTTCCTTTTTTGTCTCTGTTAAAACAGGGGTATCGATTCAACTTGTTGATATTGCGACATTTTTCTTCGCTACTCGAAACACATATGTTTTAAGAGTGTTTTGTGAAGTTCAACTTGAATGTCACACCGGTGACTTTGCTTAATTTTGGTGGAACTGCACAAAAGGAGATCGAGATTTGTTTCCAGTGTTCCTGTCGAGTTGTTTCAAATCTTGGTCCCAACCACATGATATCTATTCAACTTGTTGCCATTGCGACATTTTGCTTCGCTACGCGAAACACTTTGCTTGATTTCAGTGCAACTGCACAAAAGGAGATTCGTATTTGTGTTAGCAGATTCGTATTTTATCTTGGTGTTCTCATGAAAGGTCAGTACAGGCCTTCATCCACATGACTGTGCAGTGTGCTTTGAGATGTTGTGCTACTTGTATTGGTACTGTTTTAAATAAATGTTGAACTGAAGCTATTATATTGCTGTCTTTTCCCATTAAGTAGTGAACAAAAATGGGACCAACCCAGACATGATGCTTGTTGCTTTGTTACAAGAAACTCTGCATCACCCCCTTCATAAGTAGATGGAAGCACATATTGTTGTTGCACCCACTCTCCCCTGCAACTGTTTATGCTTTTCGTTAATCTAATGCCGCTGGTAAAATTAAGCAATGCCACTCTCAGAATTAATTAACTACTGAATCTTAGTTCAAAACTGCAAGACTTGTTAGGAATGGTACTATCCTGCTTTGTTGTTCTTTCTACATGTTTAACCAAGGTATTGTTAAGATAATGTCTCTTTAAAAATGAATCAGTTGCATTGTTTTAGGAATGGTACTTTTCTGCTTTGTCGTTCTTTATACATGTTGAACCAAGGCATTGTTAAGATAATGTCTCAGTCAATATGAATGAATCACACTAATGGAGAATAGCTACTCTCCTGCTTTGTTTCCCATTACGATAAGTCATCAACTGTTATTTCTCAGTAATTGTTTCCCTTATACCTATTGTTGCTTACAGGGATATAAAAATTAAAGCTTGGTTTTATTCCAACTTCAATTTTAGTTGAACTGCACAAAAGGAGCCAATGTGTCCATGGCAAACTACTGCGTTACTGGGTCCAGTTGGTCATTCCACGTTGCAAAAAGAAGCAGTCACTGGATGCGGTACATTACAGAAGGAATGACCGAGAAGCTTTACAGAGTATTATTAGACACCAGTGACATGACTAGTCTGCAGAGACCATTGGCAATATAACAACACGTGGAGTGCCCTGGACAAAAAGTGCCCAAACAAGTACAAGAAGCTAAGACAGGACACGATCATAGGCATTATATATTTTGAATGGGAAAAACTTGTCAAAGATTAATCATTGATGTTAGCAAGAAGAGGTTAGTTTAGTATATTTGGATTGGAAAACCTTGTCAAAATTTGCTCATTGATGTTAGCAAGAAGACGTTAGTTTAATATATTGGAATTGGAAAACCTTGTCAAAATTTGCTCATTGATGTTAGCCAGAAGACATGCATTTGATATTTTTGAGTGGGACGCCCTTGCTGTGGGCAGCATCGAGTGTTTTTTCCTATTCCTGTGTTCAGTTTAGAAGTAAATAGTTACTCTGCTGAGATATTCCAGTGTTAAGAGTTTGTTCTGAATATTGTCTATGTAATGCCAGGCCTTGTGTTTGATTACAAAGTTGAGCTTGGAATGTTGTGGCATGCGGCATCACGAGCTGTTCACCGTGCCTCCTGAGAATATTGCTTCGTATTGTTTTGCAAGTCAATCTAATGCCAGTGATTTGCTTGTTAAGAAGATCATCCTCTTCTGTTGTTTCCGTGCGTAAGAAGTTCATCGTCTGATGTTTCATTCATAGCTAATACGACAAGTCGGGTAGGTTAGACGTGAAACCATATGATCTTCCGACCAACTCATGATATTAGGCCGTGATTGGATCGTTGTTTTCCAACCAAAACCGCTTGTAAAACTGACGCTTGTATATTAAAGAAGATGGTCCCGGCGAAGCCACTTGGTTGGTCGATTTCGACTAGTTAAATATCGGAAGTACTTCACACACGATAAAAACGCTGAACGACACTCGGACGATTGCTAATCCAGCTGATAGCTGTTGTTTCAGCCTTGCCCAACAATGCTCGTAAAATATACACTGGTCTCTCAAATTACACGAGTAACCCGCCAGTTTTACTTGCAGACCTCGGGCCTTCCGATGACGAATAAATTACACTTGTATGTTAATACAGGTTTGAAACAAACCAGAGCTCCCAAGCGCGGCCTTACCGTTTCATGCCGTCTCAGTTTCTCGAAGGTGCTCATAGGTGTCCGATGATCTTGGCTTCCTGAATGAGCAGCGGGCGCTGTATCAGACCTCCGTAGGGCCCGCGAGGTCCTCTCTGTTATCATTCGAGTTGTTGCGCTCGCCGTGGCGCCGAGCATTGTTAGCATGGTCAACGAACATGAGGATTCAGGAGATGACTTTATTTTGACTGGATGACACTAGGGACCCTCTAGGGCCATAGCCGTACGTACGGAAGTGCCTCCTTATTATGTACAACTATATTTTTTTTGCTTTCTCCTGGTTTCCTGACATCACGGTCCCACACCATTGTCAACCTATGTAGTCAATATAAATGAGAGAATTGAACAAGGTGCGGCCGACAGCTGGGACCAAGCAGCTTGAGCAGTATTTGTGATTTTGAGGCGTGAGCACTGCCAAGTTTTTCTGGGAGATGATTTCTTTGTTGTTCGGAGGAGAGCAGGGTATTAACTGGGCGGGCTGTAGCCCATCTAGCCCAGGCCAGATAGCCAGCGCAGATACTACTTTTTTCAAGATGAAAATGGCTAGCCCAGCTATACGTCTTTTTGAGGAATACCCAGGCAAGGTCAACTTGTTATTCTCCGCCCCGCTAGGCTGCAAATCTTTCCTAGGAGGGATGCATTAGGCTTAACAGGAAAATTGGCTTTAAAAATAATAAATGGGATGTAATTATAAAAACTGGGCAATAACTATAAAAAATGCACCAAACACGAAATTAGTTTATAAAATATTATTTATGGATTTTGAAAATCTTAAATTTTCATGATTGCGCGCGCAATGTTTCGTTGCATTTTTATGTAATACAAATTTATATTTAATATGACTAGAAATTTCGGGATAAAAATATTTCGGATCCCATCAAAATGTGGGAAATTTTACTGAATTCTGTCTTCAACGGTTGGTTCAAATTATTAATTGTTGTCCTAGCTAGAAAATGGGTTGTACTTTTAACAAACTATAAATGGGCTGTTGTAAATTCCATTAGAATTCAAAAATGGGTTGTACATTCTTACAAAACGCAAATGGGCTATAAGTTCTCTGCCACACACTTGTGGGCCTATTAAGTGATGTGTCCCCTAAAAAAATAACTTGACGCGTATGCAAGGCTTTTTCAACTTATTATAGTCAACACACGGTTCTAGCAGCAGTGGCCGTTAGATGTCTATCCAACGGATGTCGTGCTTCCTCTTCAATCTCGGATATTCTTAGCTTCGGCCGCCCAAAAAATGATTCCTCCCCCTGACATCTGGGGCGCACCGTTTCGGAGGCTGTCCTGTGGGCCTACTAAGTTGCAGCGTGCCAAGGGCTTTGTCAACTTAGTCAATATAAATGATTCTAGCTTCAGTGACCGTACGATGTCCATCCAACGGTCGTAGTGCTTCTTCAACCTCTGGTCTTCTTGGCCCAGCCGCCCAAAGCAGCGCCGGTCGTGCCGCCTGCTCCTGCCTCCCGTGGCGGGCTGTGCTGGCGCGGAGGCCTCACCGCCCCCATACTACTCCCACCGCTGGCCTGGCCATCCCTCCACTCACCCACACCCCCTGTTATTCTGCGGCGGCGGCAGCCACACACCGCAGCCGAACCAGTGAACCCTTGTACTCCTCTCCGCGCGGGCTTCCACTGCTGCGTCTTCCCCGGCTCCGCATCGTCCCCTTCCTAGGCGTCACCGTCGTCCACGGCCCTGGTGCTCTCGGTGCAGCGTGGTCAGCGTGGTCAACGACCGACTTCCATCGGAAGAGTACTGTACATGGAGAGGCTGACAGTTGGGTCCACGGCGGCCGCAAGGAAGTGCCTCCTTATTACGAGCAAAATAATTATTCCTCTGCCTGAGAGCAGGGACCCACCGGACGGGCCACCTTATTTCGTGAAATAACCTTTTCCCCCCTGACTGCTGGTACCCACCGGACGGGCCACCGTATTTCGCGAAAAATACATTCCCACCGCTGTCAGCTCGGACCCACCGGAAGTGCCTCTTTATTATGCACAAAAAAAATTAATACTCCCCCTGCTAGCTGGGACCCACCTTTGTGGGAAGCTGACTTGTGGGCCTACTAAGTTGACGGGGACGAAGGGCTTTGTCAACTTAGTCAATATGAACGATTCTAGCTCCAGTGACCGTACGATGTCCATCCAGCGGTCGTAGTCCTTCTTCAACCTCTGGTCTTCTTGCTCCAGCCACCCAAAGCAGCGCCAGTCGTGCCGCCCGCTCCTGCCTCCTATGGCCGGCTGTGCAGCCGCGGAGGCCTCACCGCCTCCATACTAGTCCCACCTCTAGCTAGGCCATCCCTCCACTCCACTCACCCACACCCCCTGTTATTCTGCGGTGACGGCAGCGTAGCCAAACCAGTGAACCCTCGTACTCCTCTCCGCGTGGGCATCCACTGATGCGTCTTCCCCGGCTCTGCGTCGTCCCCTTCCTAGGCGTCGCCGTCGTCCACCGCCGTGGTGCTCTCGGCGCGGCGTGGTCAATGTGGTCAACGACCGAATTCCATCGGAAGAATACTGTACATGAAGAGGCTGACAGCTGGTTCCATCGCAGCCGCAAGGAAGTGCCTCCTTATTACGCGGAAAATAATTAATCCTCCACTTGACAGCAGGGACCCACTGGACGGGCCACCAGTATTTTGTGAAAAAAATGTTTGCGCCTGACTGCTGGGACCCACCCGACGGGCCACCGTATTTCACACAAAAAATGTTCCCCCTGCTGTCAGCTCGGACCCACTGAAAGTGCCTCCTTATTACGCACAAAAAAATTAATACCCCCCTGCTACCTGGGACCCACCTAGGTGGGAGGCTGACTTGTGGGCCTACTAAGTTGACGGGGACGGAGGGCTTTGTAAACTTAGTCAATATAAATGATTCTAGCTCCAGTGACCGTACGATGTCCATCCAATGGCCGTAGTGCTTCCTCAACCTCTGGTCGTCTTGCTCCAGCCGCCCAAAGCAGCGCCGGTCATGTCGCTTGCTCCTGCTTCCCGTGGCCGGATGTGCTGCCGCGGAGGCCTCACCGCCCCCTACTATTCCAACCACTGGCCAGGCCCTGCCGCGACGGCATCCTCACAACGCAGCCGAACCAGTGAACCCTCGTACTCCTCTCCGCGCGGGCTTCCACTGCCGTGTCTTCCCCGGCTCCCTGTCGTCCCCTTCCTAGGCCTCGCCGTCATCCACCGCGCTGGTGCTCTCGACGCGGCGTGGTCAACGTGGTCAAGGAATGACTTCCATCGGACGTGGAGTATATGTGGAGAGGCTGACAGCCGGGTACATGGCCACAGCAAGGAAGTGCCTCCTTATTACGCGGAAAATAATTATTCCTCCACCTGTCTGCGGGGACCCACCGGACAGGCCAACGTATTTCATGAAAAAAATGTTTCCCCCCTGACTGCTGGGACCTACCAGCTGCACCTTCGCACGAAAGGAAGTGCATCCAGGCAAAAAAAACGATTTGCCCCCTGACTGCTGGGACCCACTAGCTACATCTTCGCACGCAAGGAAGTGCATCCAAAAAAAAAGATTCACCCCCCTGACTGCTGGGACCCACCAGCTACATCTTCGCACGCAAGGAAGTGCGTCCGGGCAAAAACAAAACAAAACGATTCGCCCCCCTGACTGTTGGGACCCACCAGCTACATCTTCGCAGGCAAGGAAGTGCCTGACAGTCGGGACCCACCTGGTCGAAGCGTACGTAGCGTTGTCATTCTGGTCGTGAATGTGTACGTACATACTGGTCGATGTAGAGGCGCGCATATGTTGTAGTAGAGGCGCGCGCGTGTCGTAGTAGAGGCGCGCACATAGCATGTACACGTATGTACAGCGGCGAGGGTGCAAGAAAGAAAATACAGCCACGTACGTACATACGGGCAGGGTCTCGAACGCCTGCTCGCGCATACGTACATGGTTGGGTCGGAACAGAGAAACAGCGTCGTTGTCGTGTTCATGGGGAGGCAATGAAATGCGTCTTGTTCATGGGGAGGCAACGAAATGTGTCGTGTTCATCGGGAGGCAATGGAACGCGTGGGAGCCAACCGGCTTGGACGGAACAGGCGATGGAAACGAGGCCTGGCGTACCGCACAACGGAGGAAACGGACCTCATACGTTCGGAACGGGGTCCTATTGATCGGGAGGGGTGTGGCGTACCGCAAAACGGAGGAAACGGACCTCCTAAGGTCAAAACGGAGGTCCTGTTGATCGGGAGGGGTGTGGCGTACCACAAAACGGATGAAACGGACCTTCTACGGTCGAAATGGGGGTCCTGATGATCGGGAGGGGTGTGGCGTACCGCAAAACGGATGAAACGGACTTGTGTTGGAGTGCTACGGTCGAAACGGGGGTACTGTTCATCGGGAGGGGTGTGGCGTACCGCAAAACGGGACTCCACGGGATACTGTTCACCTCCACCGTCGACCTCCTCCAGCCTCCACGGGCTACCGTCGACCTCCTCCAGCCTACACGGGCTCCTGTTCATCCAGCCTCCACCGCGCGCTACTCTACCAGCTACTGTTCAACCACCCCTCCACGGGCACCCCTCCACCGTCTACTGTTCATCCAGCCCTCCACACCACGGGGTACTGAACCACCCCTCCACGACCACCCCTCCACCATCTACTATTCATCCAGCCCTCCACACCTCGGGTTCCTGTTCATCCAGAGGCAATGCCACCGCTCACTGTTCATCCAACCCCCTCCCGCCCGCAATGCTCACTATTCATCCAATCGATCGGCTTTAGTTAGCAGCAGTAGCGAAGGAATGGATCCATCGGGTTCAGTTAACAGCCATCAATCGATCGCTCGGGTTCAGTAACGCGTAGCCTGCAGTGCAATCGCTCGGGTTCAGTTAGAGCCCAACGCCTCACTCGGGTTCAGTTAAAGCCAACGCCTCGCACACACGCGCGTACGTACGAGAGAAACACGCATCGCTCGCCCCCCGACCTCCCACCGTAAACTGGCAACTCCCCGAAATTTTCCTCCCCCTCGCTTCTACCATGGTTTTTCCATCATGGACGGCCCAAAGAATCTCATGCAGCTGCGTCTCTGGCTCGCCCAGGATGAAAAGCCCATTTTTTGTCATGATTTTTTGTCATAGAAGTAGGAGCCCACCACATCTATGATGGTACCGGGTTCTGTCACAATTATCGTCATAGAAGTGTCATATGTATGACAGAAAAAAATTCGTTCGGCCCAAAATGTCACGGATGTGCCTTTTTTTTGTAGTGACGGTGGTCAAAACCTTCGGGAGTATATATAATGTATTTTTACCGACCAAAATACGTAACATACAAGAAAACGGAGTCAGGGAGGCACACGAGGTGCCCACGAGATAGGGGGCGCGCCCTACAGGGGGGGCGCGGCCTCCTCTCTCGTGGGAGCCTCGTGTCCCTTTCGGACTACTTCTTTCTTCCTAAAATTCTTAAATAATCCAAAACTGATAAAAATTGCCATTAGAGTCATTTTGGAGTCGGTTTACTTACTGTACCACGTACCTATGCCTTTTCGGAGTCTGAAACGTTCTGGAAAGTGCCTCTTATGTATTCCTCGGGGGTTATGGTTTCAATAATATTAGTTTCAACATTGATAGGATTACCTGAAATATAATGTTTAATTCTTTGACCATTTACCTCCCTCGGATTTGTGCCTTCGAAGTTGTTGATTTTTATAGCACCAGAACAATAGACCTCCTCGATAACGTCGGGATCTTCCCATTTTGAGAGAATTTTTCCTGCAAAAAATCTTAAACGAGAGTTGAACAATAACACATAATCTCCTACGTTAAACTCACGCTTTTGTATCCTCTTATCATGCCATCGTTTGACTTTTTCTTTGAAAAGCTTGGCATTCTCATATGCTTGGGTTCTCCATTCATCAAGTGAGCTAATATCAAATAACCTTTTCTCACCAGCAAGTTTGAAATCATAATTGAGCTCTTTAATAGCCCAATATGCTTTATGTTCAAGTTCAAGAGGTAAATGACATGCTTTTCCATAAACCATCTTATAAGGAGACATACCCATAGGATTTTTCTATGCAGTTCTATAGGCCCATAATGCATCATCAAGTTTTGTGGACCAATTATTTCTAGATCTATTCATAGTCTTTTGCAAAATTAATTTGAGCTCTCTATTGCTCAACTCTACCTGACCACTAGACTACTGATGATAAGGAGATGCGATTCTATGATTGACATCATACTTAGCGAGCATCTTACGGAAAGCACCATGAATAAAGTGTGAACCACCATCAGTCATAAGATATCTAGGGACTCCAAACCTCAGAAAAATAACTTCTTTAAGCATTTTAATAGAAGTGTTATGATCAGCACTACTAGTTGGAATAGCTTCTACCCACTTAGTAACGTAATCAACAGCAACTAAAATATGTGTAAAACGATTGGAGGCAGGAAAAGGTCCCATGTAAACAAAGCCCGAAACATCAAACGGTTGAATAACAAGAGAATAATTCATAGGCATTTCTTGACGTCTACTAATGTTACCTATTCTTTGACATTCATCACAAGATATGACAAACTTACGAGCATGTTTGAAGAGAGTAGGCCAGTAAAAACCAGATTGTAGTACCTTGTGTGCAGTTCTATCTCCAGCGTGGTGTCCTCCATAGGATTCGGAGTGACACTTGCATAGGATTTGTTCCTGTTCATGCTCAGGCACACAATGTCTAATAATACCATCTACTCCTTCTTTATAAAGGTGTGGATCATCCCAAAAGTAATGTCTTAAATCATAAAAGAACTTTTTCTTTTGCTGGTATGTGAAACTAGGCGGTATATATTTAGCAACAATGTAATTAGCATAGTCAGCATACCAAGGAGCAGTACGAGAAGCATTGGCGACCACTAATTGTTCATCAGGAAAGCTTTCATTAATAGGCAGTGGGTCATCAAGAACATTCTCTAACCTAGACAAGTTGTCTACAATGGGGTTCTCAGCTCCCTTTCTATCAATAATATGCAAGTCAAATTCTTGGAGCACGAGAACCCATCTAATGAGTCTAGGCTTAGCATCTTTCTTTTTCATAAGATATTTAATAGCAGCATGATCAGTGTGAATAGTAACTTTGGAATCAACAATATAAAATCTAAACTTATCACATGCAAGCACAACAGCTAAGAACTCTTTTTTAGTAGTACCATAATTTCTCTAGGCAGTATCAAGAGTCTTACTAGCATACTAGATAACATTCAATTTCTTATCAACTCTTTGCCCTAAAATAGCACCTACAACATAATCACTAGCATCGCACATAATTTCAAAAGGTAAATTCCAATCAGGTGGCTGAACAATAGGTCCAGTGATCAAAGCTTTCTTAAGTGTTTCAAATGCTTCTACACAACCATCATCAAAGACAAAGGGAATATCTTTTTGCAATAAATTAGTCAGAGGCCTAGAGATTTTAGAAAAGTCCTTAATGAACCTCCTATAAAAACCGGCGTGACCAAGAAACTTCTTATACCTTTTATGTCCTTGGGACATGGCATATTTTCAATAGCATCAACTTTGGCTTTATCAACTTCAATACCTCTGTCGTAGATCTTATGCCCCAAGACAATGCCTTCATTAATCATAAAGTGACACTTTTCCCAATTCAGGACGAGTCTAGTGTCTTCGCATCTCTGCAAAACTCGATCAAGGTTGCTCAAACAATCATCAAAAGAGGATACATAGACAGAGAAGTCATCCATGAATACCTCACAAATCTTTTCACAAAAATCAGACAATATAGCCATCATTCATCTTTGGAAGGTAGCAGGTGCATTACATAAACCAATAGGCATACGTCTATAAGCAAAAGTACCAAAAGGGAAAGTAAAAGTAGTTTTAGATTGATCCTTCGTTGACACAGGTATCTGAGAGAAACCAGAATAACCATCTAAAAAGAAAAAATGTGTGTGTCTGGATAGCCTTTCTAGCATTTGATCAATAAAAGATAAAGGGTAATGATCTTTCTTAGTAGCTTTATTTAACTTACGGAAATCAATTACCATCCTATAACCTGTAATAATTCTTTGTGGGATCAATTCATCTTTATCATTAGGAACAATGGTAATACCTCCATTTTTAGGGACACAATGGACAGGGCTTACCCATTCACTATCAGCAATGGGATAAATAATACCTACCTCAAAGACCTTTAGTATCTCCTTTCTTACCACTTCCTTCATCTTGGGATTTAATCGTCTTTGAGGATCTCTAACTGGTTTGGCATCTTTCTCCACTCAAATTTTGTGTTGACATAATGTGGGACTAATGCCCTTAGGATCATCCAGAGTATATCCAATAGCAGCTCTGTGCTTCCTCAGAGTTTTCAATAATTTTTCTTCTTCTTTCTCTGAAAGGTTAGCACTAATAATAACATGATATATTTCTTTTTCATCAAGATAAGTATACTTAAGATTATCAGGTAAGGGTTTGAGTTCAAACACGGGATCACCCTTGGGTGGAGGGGGATCCCCAAGAATTTCAATGGGAAGGTTATGTTTTAGCATAGGTTCCTGTTTAAGCAACACTTCATCTATTATTCCCTTTCCTTCATAAACATATCATTTTCATGGTCTAGCAAACATTGTTCTAATGGATCAGTTGGAGGAACAGCAATGGAAGCAAGACCAATAATTTCATCCTTACTGGGTGATTCTCTTTCACGAGGTTGTCTACTAAACTTAGCAAAATTGTACTCATGAGACATACCATCTATGCCAACAGTGACGACCTTGCTTTTACAATTAATCTTAGCACTAGCAGTATTCAAGAAGGGTCTACCAAAAATAATGGGACAAAAATCATCTTGTGGGGAAGCAAGAACTAGAAAATCAGCAGGATATTTAACCTTCCCACACAAAACTTCAACATCTCTAACAATCCCAATAGGTTTGATGGTGTCCCTATTAGCAAGCTTAATAGTAACATCAATGTCTTCTAATTCAACAGGTGCAATATCGTGCATAATTTCTTTATAAAGATCATAAGGTATCGCACTAGCACTAGCACCCATATCACATAAGCCATGATAACAATGATCTCCTATTTTAACAGAAATAACAGGCATGCCTACAACAGGTCTATGTGTCTTAGTATCAGATCTAGCAATATTAGCAGTTTCACCCAAGAAAGAGATAACATGCACATCTAAGTCCTCATCCAAGAGATCTTTAATCATAGCAACACCAGGTTCAACATTAATTTGCTTAGGAGGTGTATCAGTCCTAGTATTACTCGTACGAACAACAGTCGAAGCTTTAGCATGATCTTTTATCCTAACAGGAAAAGGAGGTTTTTCAACATAAGCAGTAGGAATAATAGGATCACTATATGTAATAGTCTTTTCTTTGACTGTAATAGGTGCAACTACTTTCACTTCAACAGCAGGATTATATTTAAACCACTTCTCTTGAGGGAGATCAAAGTGAGTAGCAAAAGTTTCACAAAAAGTAGCTACTATCTCAGAGTCAAGTCCATACTTAGAGCTAAATCCACGCAAAGCATCGGTATCCATAAAAGATTTAACACAATCAAACTTAGGTGTCATACTTGACTCCTTACCATCGTCAGAACCCCAATCTTCAGAGTTGCGTTTAATTCTTTCCAATAAGTCCCATTTGAAATCAATAGTCTTCAGCATATAGGAACCAGCACAGGAAGTATCGAGCAGGTTGCGATTATCAAGAGAAAGCCGAGCATAAAAATTCTGAATAATCATTTCCCGAGAGAGCTCATGATTGGGGCATGAATATAACATTGACTTAAGCCTCCCCCGAGTTTGAGCGATGCTTTCTCCTTCGCGAGGCCAGAAATTATATATGTAATTACGATCACAATGAACAAGATGCATAGGATAGAACTTTTGGTGAAATTCCAACTTCAATCGCTTATAATTCCAAGATCTCGTATCATCACATAGCCTATACCATGTCATTGCATCTCCCTTCAAAGATAAAGGGAAGACCTTCCTTTTAACAACATCTTCGGGAATACCTGCAAGCTTAAATAATCCACAAACTTCATCCACAAAGATAAGGTGTAAGTCGTGATGCAATGTTCCGTCTCCTGCAAAAGGATTAGCTAGCAGTTTTTCTATCATACCCGAAGGAATCTCAAAGTGAATATTTTCATAAAGTTCAGTAGGTTGAGGAGCATCTCTTTGCTCTTCTGGTTGGGGTGAAGATACCCCAAACAAGCCCCTCAAAGGATTAGTTTCCATACTGACAACTAACAAAAAAATTCAGCACACTATATAAATGTTTCCTTACCAAGTTCCACTCACCAAGTGCGCTACGCTCCCCGGCAACAGCGCCAGGAAAGAGTCTTGATGACCCACAAGTATAGGGGATCTATCGTAGTCCTTTCGATAAGTAAGAGTGTCGAACCCAACGAGGAGTAGAAGGAAATGATAAGCGGTTTTCGATAAGGTTTTCTCTGCAAGCACTGAAATAGTAGGCGATAGATAGTTTTGTGATAAGATAAATTGTAACGAGCAACAAGTAACAAAAGTAAATAAAGTGCAGCAACGTGGCCCAATCCTTTATGTAGCAAAGGATAAGCCTAGACAAATTCTAATAATGAAGAAGGAGCTCCCGAGGACACATTGGGAATTATCGTCAAGCTAGTTTTCATCACGTTCATATGATTCGCGTTGGGTACTTTGATAATTTGATATGTGGGTGGACCAGCACTTCGGTACTGCCCTAACATGGACAAGCATCCCACTTATGATTAACCCCTATTGCAAGCATCCGCAACTACAAAAAGGAGTATTAAGGTAAACCTAACCACAGCATTAAACATATGGGTCCATATCAACCCCTAACGAAGCAACACATAAACTAGGGTTTAAGCTTCTGTCACTCTAGCAACCCATCATCTACTTATTACTTCCCTATGCCTTCCTCTAGGCCCAAATAATGGTGAAGTGTCATGTAGTCGATGTTCACATAACACCACGAGAGGAAAGACAACATACATCTCATCAAAATTTCGAACGAATACCAAATTCACATGACTACTAATAGCAAGACTTCACCCATGTCCTCAGGAACAAACGTAACTACTCACAAAGCATATTCATGTTCATAATCAGAGGGGTAATAATATGCATAAAGGATCTGAACATATGATCTTCCACCAAGTAAACCAAATAGCATCAACTACGAGTAATCAAGACTACTAGCAACCCACAGGTACCAATTTGTGGTTTTGATACAAGATTGGATACAAGAGATGAACTAGGGTTTTGAGAGGAGATGGTGCTGGTGAAGATGTTGATGGAGATTGACCCCCTCCCGATGAGAGGATCGTTGGTGATGTCGTTGGTGATGATTTCCCCCTCACGGAGGGAAGTGTCCCCGGCAGAACAGCTCCGCCAGAGCCCTAGATTGATTTCGCAAAGGTTCCGCCTCGTGGCGGCGGATTTTCGTCCCGTAAGCTTGCCCACGATTTTTTCAAGGGTAAAAGTGATGATATAGCAGAAGATGGACGCCGGAGGCCCACCAGGGGGCCCAGGAGATAGGACGCCGCGCCCTACAGGGGGGCGCGCCCTCCTGTCTCCTGGATAGGGTGTGGGCCCCCTGGCCTATTTCTCTCGCTCATAAATTCTTATTAAATCCAAAAAGTGGTTTCGTAGAGTTTCAGGACTTTTGGAGTTGTGCAGAATAGGTTTCCAACGTTTGCTCCTTTTCCAGCCAGAATTCCATCTGCCAGCATTGAGAGAATAGCCATAAGTATTGAGATATAATGTGTAATAACAGCCCATAATGCAATAAATATTGATATAAAAGCATGATGCAAAATGGACGTATCAAGGAGCCACGGAAACACTTATATGCATGATCAGATTATCTATGAATATTATTTCAATCTTCTCTGAATTCTTATATGCATGATGTTATATCTTTGCAGGTCTCTTCGAATTATCGGTTTAGTTTGGCCTACTAGATTGGTTTTTCTTGCAATGGGAGAAGTGCTTAGCTTTGGGTTCAATCTTGGGGGGTCATTTTCCAGTGACATTAGGGGCAGCAAGGCACGTACTGTATCGTTGCCATCGAGGATAAAAAGTTGGGTTTTCATCATATTGCTTTAGTTAATTCCTCTACATCTTGTCATCTTACTTAATGCGTTCCTCCATTCTTTATGAACTTAATAATCTAGACCCATGCTGGATAGAGGTCGATATGTTGAGTAGGAGTAGTAGATGCAGGCAGGAGTTGGTCTACTTCACATAGGCGTGATGCCTATGTTCATGATCATTGCCGTAGATATCGTCATAATTATGTGCTCTTCTATCAATTGCTCGGAAGTAATTTGTTCACCCACCGTATTATTTGCTAACTTGGGAGAAGCCACTAGTGAAACCGATGGTCCCCGGGTCTATTTTCCATCATATAAGTTTCTGATCTACTATTTTGCAATCTTTTACTTTCTGATCTATAAACCAAAAATACGAAAAACATTTACTTTACCATTATCTATCTCCATCAGATGTCACTTTTGCAAGTAACCATGAAGGAATTGACAACCCCTTTACCGCATTGGGTGCAATTTTGTTTGATTGTTTATGTAGGTATTAGGTGACTTGTGCGTTGTCTCCTACTGGATTGATACCTTGGTTCTCAAACTGAGGGAAAATACTTACTTGTCACGTCCCTAGTTCTGGTATGACCTAGACTAGCTAGTCATTTGTGCATCATGTTTAAATTCCATTTAAATTTGAAATGAGGATTTGTGAACCCTCAGAATCATCTATGGAAATGACCCAAATAAAAATTGCTCCAAAAGGGTCCAAGAAAATGCTCATGTTGCTCTCTGAAAATATTGGACAGAGATAAAAATCAAGCCAATATTTTTAGGAGCTCATAAGTATTTACTTTGGGCATTTGGAATTAATGCATAAATATTTGCATTGGAAATATATTAGTTATATATATTAATATATGTCCAAAAATTATGCCACTTGTTGGGGAGTTCTGGAATAATACCACTAGTTCCTACAAAAATTGGCATAAGAAAATAAAATGGTTTAGCATTTTATTTAAACCAAACAAATGTCAGAAAAATAGAAAAAGAAATAAATGGGAATAACCTTACCTGGACCTACCTGCGGCCCAGTTCCTGTGTTGGCCCGGCACTGTGCAGCCCAGCAGCTGGCCCAGCCCACCTGGCCCCCCTCCTCTGTCGTCTTCCTCCCCGACAGGAGGATGGGCGCGTGTCCGACGCGCGCGCACCGCCGCGCTGCGCCACCTCCTCCCTCCCTGCCTGCCTGTCCTCCCTCTCGTCGTTCTGGATGCCCCGCGCGACGCCACGCGCCACCCCACGCCCCGCTCACTCTCCCCCTGCTCTCTCCCTCGTCGTTTCCCCACCATGCCCAAACGCTGCCGTCGCCGTCGCACGCTGTTGCCGTAGCCACCGCCTCCCCCTCACCTCTCCGACACGCGCAGGAGCTCCGCCTCCTCGCTCTGAAGCTCTCCGCCGAGCCACACAAGTCGGAGCGCCCCGTGGAGCCGTCGCTGACGCCATCTTCGCCTCCGACCGCCGTGGATCCCCATCGCCGCCCTGCCGTCTCCAGTGCGTCCCCGAGCTCGCCATAAAGCCCGTCGAGTCCGCGGTGAGCTCCGCCACCGTTCCCCCTCTCCGCTTAGTCGCTCGCGCGCCGTAGCATCGTTCCCCGCCATGGCCGTAGTGCCTCGCCGCCGTCCATGTCGCCGTCGTCGTCTCGGCCCGCCTCCGCCCAAACAGAGCACCCCATCGCGCTCCTGGTGCCACGAGGGTGCCACAGAGCCCCTCGGGTGGCCTCCCAGCGCCCCGCAGCCCGCTCCCGCTCGAAGCCGAACTCGGGCCGCCGCCGCGAGCTCTGCTTCGGCGAGCTCCGGCACCCCCACGGTCTCCCGCGTGTCCCATTGGATGCACGCGAGCCTGGGCTCATCGCAGATGGTCTCCACGGCCCTTTTGGTCGCCGGAGACGCGGTCCCGAGCCCCTCCGCCGCGTTCGGCCTCGCCGGCGGCTAAACGCCAGCGGGTTTGACCGCTTTGACCCCGCCGGTCTAACCCTGTTTAGGTTAATGCTAATAACCCCCCGGCTAATTAAGTTAGGTTAGTACTAACTAAACTAGATTAGTTAGGTTAGACACTAACATATGGGTCCCGTTGGTCAGGTTTGACCTGGACCGACACGTTGACTCGCTGACGTCATGCTGACGTCAGGCTGACGCAATTATTTATTTTTTGGAATTAAATCAGGAATTCCAGAAAATTAGCCAAACTTAAAAAAATCATAGAAATTCAACCGTAACTCAGATTGAAATAATTTATATAAAAAAATTATAAGAAAAATGCAATCTATCCATCTGTGCCAGCTTCATGCATGACAAACCAACTTATACATGTTGTATAGGTGAAAACACATAAATGGCATTTATAAAGACTTAGCTTGGAGTTGCATTTGAATTCTTGATTCAAATGGACTTCAAGCAAATGAATGCTAGCTGCATTAGCTCAAACAGCATCACATCTACATGCCATGATCATGCATCTTATTGTTGCATATGCTTGTGTTTTGATTGTTGGCACCGTTCCTTCTCGATAGGTCCTGCTCCGGAGAGTGCTCGAGAGTACCTGTCTATGAAGCAGTGCCTTCCTTGTTGATCTACCAGGCAAGCAAACCCCCCTTGTTCATTCCGATACAATCCTACTCTCTCGCTCCTGCTCTCAGTTATTGCATTAGGACAACAACGATTCATCTGCTACTTTGTGCTGCGGTAGTTGAACCCATTCCTCTGCATGACCTGTTATTGCCACAGTAAATAGTTGAAACCCACTAGCATGTGTAGGAGTTGATTGAGCCATGCTGTGTTCCTACCATGCCATGCCTGCTATTGCTTAGAGTTGTGTCAGGTCTGATTCATTGGGAATGAATTGGAGTGCAGTGTTCGATGTTCTGATGTTGAGAGTGAGGTGTGTGAACATGATTTGGTAAAGGTAGCGGTGAGAGGCCATGGTGGGTTGTCTCACTGGAACCGTCCTTAAGCACTGATTTCTATGTATGTTGTCCAATGACTCGATACTACCACACATTGGGATCCTTAATTGACTCTCTCGACTTATTAACCAACTTGGTCTCTGTCCAGGAGTCGCAACTAGTTTCTGGTGTTTGTAGGTAGTGCTATTTTTCTAACAAGTGGCACCCGGCAGGGTGGGCTTGGGACAGACTAGGCACACGTGGCCTGGTGTACCGAGTGGCACCCGGATGGTGGGCTCGGGAACCCTGCACACATCGTTTGGGGCCGTGAGCGACACCCCGGCCGGATCTCCTTGCAGATGGAACCCGAATAGGCGATAAACCTGGGCTACAGTCTTGTGTGGTTCGTCAGGTCGTAGCCGACACCCTCGCCAGGCTTCCGCTTGAAGGTTGCCGAGATACATGACGTGTACATGGCGGTAAGTGGCGGGAGCGTGTGTAAAGAAGTACACCCCTACAGGGTTAACATGATCTATTCGAATAGCCGTGTCCGCGGTTATGGACTTCTTGGATGCTTACATGGTACATAGAAAACTTGAAGTGGATACTCTGACATGCTCAAGAAAAGTGTGAGTGCTATGGATGGCCTTCTCGTAGGGAGACGGGGATGAATCCATAGTAGTGTATTGTGTGGTGATTAGTGGACTTGTGTGCGCCATATCACCTCAAAGAAGTTCTGGTAGTCGTAGAATAGGATAGCCACAGAGTCAAAGCTGGCTTGCTGCAACTAAACCCCACATTACCTTCTTGATACAAGTGCATGTATGATAGGATATGATGTAAGTCTTGCTGAGTACCTTTTACTCATGTTGCTTTATTTATGTTTTTGCAGCGGAGACTTCGGTCTTACTAGTGTTCTTGTGGACTTCGACAAGTAGCTTGTACCTCAGCTACGATCTTGATCGGATGTTGTAGATAGTCAGGCTCTTCAGCCTTCTTCATTTGTAGATGTCTGTACCCAGACATGTAATGCTTCCGCTTGTTGCTTGTATGCTCTGTATGATGGGTCTTGTGACCCCTGTTTGCAATAAATGCTATGATGGCTCTTTGAGCCTTATCTATATGAGTTGTTGAGTTATGCTGTGATGCCATGTTGTACAACACATACTTGCATGTTATGCATACGTGTAATGTGTATTGCTATGTGTGGGATCTGACTATCTAGTTGTTTATCCTTAGTAGCCTCTCTTACCGGGAAATGTCTCCTAGTGCTTCCACTGAGCCATGGTAGCGTGCTACTACTCCGGAACACTTAGGCTGGCCGGCATGTGTCCTTCTTTGTTCCTGTGTCTGTCCCTTCGGGGAAATGTCACACGGTGTCTACCAGAGTCCTGTTAGCCTGCTACAGCCCGGTTTACCAGAGTCCTGCTAGCCCAGTTGCTACAGCCCGGATTCGCTCGCTGATGACTGACACGTTCATTGTTGGGTCATGTATGCCTGTCCCTATAAGTTAGTGCCACTCTGGGTTCACGACTAGCCATGTTAGCCCGGGTTCTCTGTCATATGGATGCTAGCGACACTATCATATACGTGTGCCAAAAGGCGCAAATGGTCCCGGGCATGTTAAAGCGACACCCGTGGGAATACCGTGCGTGAGGCCGCAAAGTGATATGAGGTGTTACATCCTAGATCGATGTGACTTAGGATCGGGGTCCTGACATTACTGCACTTTGCTTCATCACCCTTTCCTCTTCAAGGGAAAAACCAACGCAAGCTCAAGAGGTAGCACTCCAAAAATTCCTATACGTGAAACCGCAACATCTACATTAACTTTTGCGTGATCCTCTTGTGGTGCCATCCACATGTCGATCTGGGAGCTGTTGTTTGACCACACTAGATGTTGGTTTCTTCAAGAACTGTAGATCAGTGTCTAGCATACGGGACTGATAGATACCTTCATAAATGAGTTTCCGTCGCGCAGACCAAATGGCCTAGAGATTTACGATCACGGCAGTAAGCTCTTCTTGTGAAAGTGTCTCACTCATTGCAAAGCGCCAGCTCTTGGCACTCTCATCCTGATTCAAGGACATGTGTTGGACCATCTCATCATTGGATAAAGCCCAAACACATCTAGACATCGTGCAGTTCATCAATGAGTGACCCCAATTATCATTTGCCCTGCAAATCACGCACACATGCATTGGGGACAAATTTATGTGATGAAGAACATCACCGGTTGATAATGAGTGTTGCGCCAGCCTCAACTTAAAATTCTTCAGTTTAGAAGGCACCTGCATCTTCCATATTGCCACTAGTGCAGAACCGGCCTTTAGTGCAGGTTCGTAACGGCCTTTAGTGCCAGTTCACCAACCGGCACTAAAGAGTGGGGGCTAAAGGTCCCCCCCTTTAGTACCGGTTCGTCACGAACCGGCGCTAAAGAGCCACCACATGGCACGAGCCAGGTCTGGGTGCGTGTAGGACATTAGTACCGGTTGGTAACACCAATCGGTACTAAATGTTTGGGAGGGTTTTGGCTTTATTTTCCATTTAATTCTTTTTTGTTTGCTGGTATTTCACGATACTACAAATTGTACACGTTATGCATATATATAAATATATTTTCTCGTACGTAGAACCGCATATCTATATAATATATCATCGAATGTCTCACAACCAACACCATTAACTATTCACACATACACATGTATATACATATACAATTTCTCCTACATGTTGCCTTGGTGCCTTCGGAGCACGATGACAAGTGGTTCATGGGGGCGGTAGTGGGTAATAGTATTCTCCTTTGGGATCTATGACCTGGTCGAGCAAAAATTCGGCTATTTCCTCTTGAAGTGCTAGTATGCGGTCCGCTGTTAGGAGCTTATTGTCGGTTCAATATCCAGCGTATCTCGTAGTAGGGGTCCTAAGCTAGGCGTCTTGGAATGATGGTAACATGGAGACGGGATTTTACCCAGGTGCGGGCCCTCTTGATGGAGGTAAAACCGTACTCCTGCTTTTGATTGTATTCATATGGGTGTAGTATAGAGTACATATGTCTACCACGAGATTGTAGTAATGAATATAAGATTGTCTATTGACTAGCCTGGCCTCGGTTTATATAAGACACCGGAGGCCTATGGTTTTGGAGAGTCCTCGCCTTGGGCATCAAGTCTTGTGGAGTCTTCCTTGTATGCGGCAGTGGTTTTCCAAACTGGCCTATGAGTATACGACCATGGGGGTCCTCGGCCCAATCCAACTGATCGGGAGATGACGTAGTGAGTACCCCCTAGTCCAGGACACCGTCAGTAGCCCCCTGAACCGGTCTCCAAGTTGAGGACGCTCCTCGATTCTTCCGAACTGTTCTTCATCTTCGGTCGTCGGTCTTGAAAACTGGTTCAACAAATCTTCTCATCTTCGATCTTGAGGATCGCCGAAGTGCATCCGAAGAGTTTACACATCGGGTATCCGAGGAGCCCCTTTAAGTTTTTAGTCTTTATCAATGCCTTGTTATTTTTATGCCACACCTCGGGTTGTTCCCGGGCGGCAGTGTCCTCTTGCGTTTGAGATCCAACGCCGGAGTGCATTCAAGGTATCTTTTGCGGCCGAGCACAAACTCCGGACCGCTTCCGAGCTCCAACGCCAGAATGAATCCGAGCTCCACCGCCGGAATGTATCCGAGCTCCAGCACCAGAATGTATCCGAGCTCCACCGCCAGAATGTATCCGAGCTCCACTGCCGGACTGTATCTGAGGAGTATTGTTATAGCCGAGCTCCAACGCTGAACCACATCCGAGCCCCAACGCCGGACTATGTCCAAGCTCCAACGCCGGACTATATCCAAGGTGTCATAGATCACCCTGGTTCAAAAAAGTTGAAGGAGTTTAGCCGATCTTAATGCCGGAAATGCCCTCTACGGAGCCAGCCACTAGCGTCCGAGCTTTATTCCAGATTGCTTCCGGGGTGTCTATTGTAGACGAGCACCAATGCCGAACTGTATCCGAGGTGGTGCACCACCTCGACCACAGGCTGATTTTTATGAATTTAATTCCAAATTATGCAATGTAATCTCTGCCGACGTGTATTGCTAGTAGCCCTCAAGGTGCGTGTTGGCCTAATATCCAGGATGCACCTAAAGGAAAAAAAATCAAACCGCTGACCTTGGTAGCCCCTGAGACTTAGGTCGATTCATAAAATCAGCCTGAGGATCAATTCCTAGCTCGGCAAAGTCCCTGAGGATAATAATCTCCTCGAAAACTATATTGCATTTTAAATTTTCTGCATTTGATTGTCAATGTAGTATCCCCCGAGACACAGGTCGGGTGGAAATACCAGATCAGGGGCTCGATGTGCCCATTTAATATTTGTAAATAATAAGCCCGAAGCCCAGTAGCCCCCGAGCCTTAATGTGGGCACGGGTGGCCGAATTAAGGATTGATGTCCGAAGTAAAATCACAAATTATGTCTAATGATTCTACGTACCCAAGTACTCTACATCATTAATTCTCGAATCCGCATTGTACAAAAACTTTGTTAAAAGACCATTGGCTTAAACCTCCTCGGCCAGTAGCCGGGGAGTGTTTGTCCCACTTTTATAAAGCCTTTATGAGGGCAAAGATTTACGACAAACAAGGCAATCCGGCCATACGGTTTTATAAACAAAAGTATGCGGAGAGATATATTATATTATTTTATAATGTAAGAAACATCTTCCAAAGAAAATAATCCTGCTATCAGTTCCTTTCTTTGGGTTGTCATGCTAAGCATGATCATGAAACCTCAGCTCCGATCAATGTGGGAGGAAAGTACTGAGGATTTAGTTCAGGAAAAGCTTCCAAACTCTGTGGTCTAAATGAACCCAAATATTCACTTCCGTTGCGACTGTTTATAATCTAAAAGTGGCCCATCGTCGGCTTCTACCCCCTTGTAGATGCTACGCGGGGTTTTTCCATAATAACAAAACAACCCTTAGCCGACGTCTCGGTGCTCGAAGGCGGTTGTGTTAGCGGAAACGAGGAAATCAGATATGCGGGCTTTATAACTTTCACTTAGTCATAGGATCTTAAAGTTGGGAGGCCACCAAGTAGCCCCCTGGTTAGTGTTCAGCGACAGCCGAGGTCAAGCCATAAACACTTCAGCCAATGTTATGAAGGGCCTGTCATTTAATACAGTCATCGGACCGCTGACCAGTTTATGCTTTATTGTGACAGTCGGTTTTCGGCTTTCTCCACTGAGGTGCTTAACCATGTGAGCTGGAAGCACAATCGCAATGGTTCTCCTTTTGCACACCTAGCCGAACAAAGCGGAACATATGAGGCAAGCATAGGAGCCGAGCAACGCAACTATTGACCGAAGACACAATTCGAAACTAATGCATATATAGCAATATCCGAGAATTTTTGCCGAATCTCTAAAGGTGTCCGGCGTTGCACTGCGAGACTTATGCGGAAAACACACAAATGGTTGAAAAGTGCCATAGGATTGGAAAACCAAAAGCACCAGTGAAAACTCGACGTCCAAACTAGATCAATTGTTCGATGCCCATCAGAAAATTGGTCTTAGAAAAAAAAATTGTGCTTCTGTCGTGCTTTAACATGACACATCCTATCTCAAGACTTCAAGCGGGTCAGCCAACGGTTTCAACCTCCTATCCCGAATGCGGAGTACTTCTCATTAGGCTAGTTTATCAAACTTTAGCGGATTTGAGAGAGAAACTGGGCTCCCCGGCTATTGACCACACACTCGCGTCGAAAAAAGGAGTGATAGAAAAGACATTGCAGCGACTAAGAAGAAGAACACTTATTATAAAACAGCTCACATAAATCTAAGAGCCCCCAAGTTACATGGGTAAAAGAATTTTATGTGTAATGATTGTATGTACCGAAGCACTTATATCATATATGTGTTCACCCGAACTTTAAACGCGTCTTAACCGACCGTCGGCTTCTCCCTCTTCGGCCAAGGGCCGAAAAGTGTTATGTACTCCCCCTGTCGAGAATATCGACAGTGTTTTCGATAACCAGGAAATCAGGCCATAAGGCTATGACAAACAAAGCGCGCTCAGGGAACTTAT
The DNA here is from genome assembly GCA_963921465.1 of Triticum timopheevii. Lineage (NCBI taxonomy): Eukaryota > Viridiplantae > Streptophyta > Magnoliopsida > Poales > Poaceae > Triticum > Triticum timopheevii. The sequence continues at coordinate 76,953,558 of OY997271.1, forward strand.
GCTATATTACCAACGAAGTGTAAGAAGCATCTTCGAAGAAAATAGTACCCCCACCGATACCTTTTTCGGTTGCTCACTATGAGACTTGAGCAATAGATTTTTTGTACTCATGATTTCTGTTGTGTGCCAACCATTATTGAAAACAGTAAGAGCACTAGCTTTCGGCTTCACCTAGTCTGAGGTCCGGCTTGGGTAACCCGATCGTGACAATCGCAGAGGTGCTCCCTTTACTCCCTAGCCGAACAATCGAGAACGTACGGGTAAACACAGGAGCAAGGCAACCCAGCTTGCAAATCGCTTAGGTCAATATGGTGCATATTGTGGCGTAATACATGAACAATGAATGAAGCCATACAAGTATACTCATATGCAAGGGGAAAAGCTCCAGGAAGGGAGCCCCCAAGTAAACGGGGTATTTGAATTTGTGTGCCACAAACAAAGTTATGACAAGAAACTTTTTCACAAACAACTTTTTGCCAAAAAAGTGTATAATGCTTGGTCGGACCAAACAAAATTTAAAAATTTAAAACTTTGAGCATGAAAGCAACTTAGCTGGTTCATGTGTTCGGCATTGATGACACGGTCCAAGCATGGTGCGGGAGGTGGTCTCAGCCCCCAAGCCCAATGTGGCCGAGCGAAGAGCTCGGCACTCCGAAGAGGTGAAGCCCCCAGTCTAGCCGAGGTGATGGAGCAGGTCGCTGGGTGACACTGGAATCTCTGGCCGAGTAGGTTGACGAAGCGATAATGCGCGGTTCCCAACACAGGGCCGCGCTCCAAGGTAACGACACAATTTGGTCGATGGAGGTGGGCGACGACGTCACCCTGCCGAGGTGGCCGTGCGGCCAGCAGCGTGGCATAGTCTAGGCCGATTATCTGCATGCATGAAGTAGCACAAAGAAGATAGCAAAAATAAATAAATAAAAATTCTTTATGTAAAATAAATTATTAAAAGAGATGTGGCGTGGCGCGAGGCCATTGTCGACACTGAGCGTTGGCGTGGCTGGGTGACAAAGTCCGAATTCGCACGGGCGCCCGAATTACGGACGCAATGCGCACAGGGCAGCGACAGCATATGGGATCGCCCTGAAATGGCGGCCGAAGTGTAGACCTGATTGCGGAACCTCCAGCACAAAAAGGCTGACCATCAGAGAATACTCTTTGAACGGAAAACACATGTACATGCAACAACAAAATATCTCTACAAAAAATAATTCAGTACAAACGGACAGAAAATATTCTATGTGTAATAACTTCGTGTGATAAACGAAGTCAGGAAAAACAAAACTTGTTTGACCACGATGATTGTACCAGACCAAAGCGAATAAAAGAAGCTGATCTGGTCTGCCCTAGTACGAACTAGTACCGAGAATTGAGATGCTAGTACCCAGAATTGACAACATGAGGTAGTAGTACTAGTTGAATGGCTAGTTTTATCATCTAAATCTTGGAGACCGTGCTGCAAAACTGACCATGGACTGTACTAGCACTATGGCACACTCAAAGCAGCAAAAGAAAACTGCTATCAATAATCGATAGTGGCCACCTTGCGTAGAATTGAAAAAGAGGACATCATATAGAAGGAAAAAGACAAAAAGAAAAGAGTCTCCCTGATAGCCGCTGCCGTGCAGGAGCGTCTTCTGATCTGTCGCCGGATACTGGCATGTACTTGGCCTTTATGTCTGGGACCCAGCACAAAGGGCGTTCGGATACGTCTTGATTTGACGTCCTGCAGTGTACCGCATCTGCCTGATCGAGGCAGGGCTGGCGCTGCGTGAAGCATGCATGTCCGGCGGAGGCTTCGGATCGCTAAGTGTATTCGGATCTCTTGACGGCGCTCGAGATCAAAACCAATCTACAAACAAAATAGCGCAAGACTACCAACATTAATCGCAAAAAGAATCTTGATGATTTAGAGGGAACATATCGAATTGAAATCATTACACCTGACTTATGTCGTCGCATCCGCGATGACACCTAGGAGGCTCTCAATGAAAGCACCAATGTCGGTTCAATATCCGGCGTATCTCGTAGTAGGGGTCCTAAGCTAGGCGTCTTGGAACGATGGTAACATGGACACGGGATTTTCCCCAGGTTCGGGCCCTCTTGATGGAGGTAAAACCCTACGTCCTACTTTTGATTGTATTCATATGGGTGTAGTACAGAGTACATATGTCTACCACGAGATTGTAGTAATGAATATGAGATTGTCTATTGACTAGCCTGGCCTCGGTTTATGTAAGACACCGGAGGCCTAGGGTTTTGGAGAGTCCTTGCCTTTGGCATCAAGTCTTGTGGAGTCTTCCTTGTATGCGGCAGGGGTTGTCCGAACTGGCCCATGAGTATACGGCCATGGGGGTCCTCAGCCCAATCCAACTGATCGGGAGACGACATGGTGAGTACCCCCTAGTTCAGGACACCGTCACTTATCCCGCACCTCTCTGAACTATTAAGAAGGAGATCAATATGCATGTGTATTAGTTGTGTTACAAGATATCGATAATGATGTGAATAGTGTTCTGACAAACGTACCCAGTCCTGTCTTTGAGATCTGCTCCTTTCGGACGCAATCATGCAAATGTTCTCGCGAACGTAGAATGCACACAGATCATTCCCCGGCGCCTGCTTCAGGGCCTTTACGAGAATGGAATTGAATCATATAATGATTAACCAAGCATGATAATTAATTAACGGTATTGAAACAAGAATTAAAGAGATGGTAGCTAGCTAGTACTACTTAATTACTTACCTTTGGTCGATGCCAAAACAACTTTTTTGGCCATTTGCCTGGAGTCACCTTGATGAACTTTGCCCAAGCCCTGCCCGCCGGCAAAGAAAATTAATAAAGGGGTTATTAAATAGTTCATATCAGGAAATGAAGAACTAATAATAGGCCGAGATATAGTTAATAATGATTGAAATTACCTATTGACTATCCCCTTCATGATGGTGTAGTCTTTATCTTCTTTAAGTAGTGAGTCCAGTACTTCAACTGTTGCTTTGTCAACTTTAATGTCTAACAAGATCCAGTGGAAACTGCATGCACACACGTTTGCATGTATTAATTAAGCGGGCATGTGCATAAAATTAATAAACTATCGTAAATCATATAAACTTAATTATTAACATCTGTATTAACTCACAGGAAGTTGTAAGGAAGTAGTATATCTTCATTGGTATTGAGGCACTTCAAGAACTCTAGCATGCTTTCCTCTACACTTGCTTGAGAAGTTGGAAGATTCCATGTGTACTCATTAATGGTATTTGGGTCAATGAACCCAATGGCATAGCGTCCAGATTTTTTCATTTCATACATCTTCATCCTGCATATAATACCACAGAAAAGAATATATAGTGAGGATGATTACATGTAATGATTGATCAAAAATTACAAAAAGCAATCACTTATAGACAATAGCAACTAACAATAGATTTGTCGAGTGCGTCTTGATTATATAACTGAAATAGTTCTGAATACTCAACGCACAGAGCTTTCTCATTGAAGTAATGCTCCTTCTTGACATTCACCATGAGGGACTCTCGATTGGAAATCTTAGTAATGTTCAGGTACCATTGATGCAATTCATACATTCTCGTTGGGAGGTTCTTGACCTTGTCTGGCTCGACCAAAGGTTGGCCCCGGAAAAATTTCCGTTTTATTTCCTCCTCTCTAAGCGGAGACATGGGTTCAATTTCGAGGAGTTGTCCAACAGAGATCTTGACCATTTCAGCCTGCATTATATACTCTCCGTTATTACCACATCGCCTAACTGGGGAACTTTAACGGTTTGCCCACAATAATATTGGGCGCACGGCCTCCTCTCATGTCTTATCGGCACAACAAGCGGGGGGATCAATTGCGCCGCCTGTTCTCCCAGCTGGGGAACGGTTTTCCTGCATGTTTTGCCCGCTACTTGTTGGCTCGAGCTCGAGCTCGCTTCCTTCTTTAGCCGTTCTCGATGTAGTTTCCTGATTTGGCGCTCATAGTCCAAGTCAACAGGCTTGGGAGCTGGTTCTCTAGCCATACGAATGAAGTGGTCAATCGTTTTCTCAGGCAATTTCTCCTTTGGCGGCGGTGCCGGTTTCGGTCCAAAATGGGCATCCACTTGGGCCAGCACTATGGCTGCGTTTTGCTCCTCAGTCATGTCGTAAGGCTTCTGAGGAAGAGGAGTGAGGCTTGGACCATATTTATATCGCTTGTCTCCGCCAGTACTTCCTGAACTACCTCGACTCGTACCGCCTGTACTTCCTGAACTACCTCTTCTGCGATTGCTGAGACGGCGGAGACGGCTGACGTGGCTGAGTTGGAGCAGGAGAAGTGGCCTGACGATGTGCCGGACTTGAAGCAGGAGGTGTGGCCTGACACGGTGCTGGACTTGAAACCGGAGAAGTGGCATGACGCTGTGCCGGAGTTGAAACTGGAGGAGTCAGCTCACGCATTCGGGGACTTGGAGGAGGTGGCAGACTTCATGGAGGAGTCGGCTCACGCGTTCGTGGACTTGGAGGAGCGGGAGTCTGCTGACTTGGTGGCGTACTTCGAGGAGGAGTCGGCAGACGACACGGTGTCGGTGGACTTCGAAAGATGATGCAATCCTTTCTCCATAGTGTGCGCTCGTCTTCACCTCCAGGAATGTCAAGCTATAGACGCGAATATGGGTCCACCACTTCATCAACCAAGACACGAGCATAGCCCTCTGGAATCAGTATGCAATGGAAGGTTGCTTCGGCGGTAATTGTAAAAGCAGCGCCGTCCGCCACCTTCATGGATATGTTCTTCATTTTGGAGTGTAGCTCATAGTTAGTGTTCTCTATGATGTCATCCACAGGGTATGTATCCAGCAGTGTGTCGCCCGGGGCAGAACCAATGCTGCTTCTCGGCATGGATGGGACGGTGCTATCCAATGCTGGACGATCATCCGCTTGCTGTTGCCGCTGCTGAGACCCCCTTTCCTGGCTAAGTGAGTCGATCTGCTGCTGCTGCTGCTGGAATTTGAGTGCCAAGTCCACGTGCCTTGCTTCTAGGCCTTGAAGGCGTTCTGCGTCCTGCTTCCTCTGCTCCTCCTCCAGCTTCCTTTTCTTCTCCTCCTCCATCTTCCTTCTTGAACGGGTCGTGTAGTCCTCATTCATTCCGAAAAGCCCTCATACCATGGAATAATGCCCTTGCCTCGTGTTTTTCCCAGGTGTTCAGGATTTCCCAGGGCGCGCGTAAGCTCGTCGTTCTCTGTGTTGGGCGTGAACACCCCCTTCGAGCTTCTTCTATTGCGTCAAGTATCTTTTGTTTGGCTCCTTTTAGATTTGACTTCCGCGAAACTTCGCCTGTCTTCGGGTCCAACGCCCCCCATGCGCATAGAACCAAGTTCTGCACCTTGGGGGCCAGCTCCTAGTAACCGGAGTGACCCCCGCATCCTCCATCTCTTGCTCATACTAATCCCACTTAGGCAATCCCACTGCGTAGCCACCTGGACCCAACCTATGGAACTGCATATTTTTTGCAGCATTTGCCTTATTTTTTATCGACCGTTCCTTAGATAATTCTGAATCCTTGAAGGTCACGAAATTGTCCCAGTGTTCTCTTTTCTTCTCCAGTGTTCCCGTGAATTCTAGAGTCTTCCTTTCTGCAGCGAGGTAGTTGGCCCATACAGTTTTATTGTGGGTGTTGAATGCAATTGCCATCTTCTTAAGAGCATCTTTCTTGACTTTCTCCACATCTTCTTCAGTGAAATGATCTGGTAGGGTGAAATGTTCCATCAGTGATTTCCAAAGGTCTTTTTTGGCTCTGTCGTCGACCCAAGTAACACCTGGACATTTAGTCTTTGGCTCTTTCCATTCTTGAATGGAGATCGGGAGTTTGTCCTTCACAAGAACTCCGCACTAACGAGTCCACTTGTTCGCAATGTTCTTAGGCATGAGGGGTTCGCCACTAGCTTTGATGGATTCGATGTTGTACTTTACACCATCCTTCAACAATCTGCCCCGGCCTCGCTTTGTCCTGCTGTCTGTAGAAGCAGATTTGCTCGATTCGGAGGGCTGAAAGAAGAAAGATCGATTCGTTAATATATCTTCAATAAAAGAACATGTGATGATCACCATGATGCATGCTTATATAAATATACCTCGCTGATAGTCTTTGTTATTTGAAGATCAGCATTGTCTGTGTCATCACAAACATTGTCTGTGTCATCATAATCATAATCATAGTTCATGACTTCATCAGATCGGTCGTCGAGATCGAATATCTTTTCATCACCCTCTCTGGTATTGTTCAGATATTGGGAGCGGTCATCTACTTCATTCAGATCATCTAGCCTGTGAGGGCTGCGTATGATGTCGAACAATTCCTCTTCTCTCTCTCTCGACGGGTATTGTCCGTCATAGCTTTCACTTAACTAATACAGAAGAAATATAAAACAATTTAGTATTCAAATTACAATGAATGGATGCAATCAATAAGGAAAAACTGAATCTCGAATATATAATCTCGAATGCATCATCGTCTTAATATATATAATCTCGAATACATCATCTCAAATATTATATATTGAATACATCACTGGCTAGGTACCTAATAAAGATCGAGTACTACATAAGAATCTAGACCACTCGCGGTTCCTGGGGCGCGGGCGGTGAACACCCAAAGAGAAGGAACCGTCACAGGATCATATCTCCGGTCATCTGCCCAAAGAACCTGCCAAGTATTGGAGAACATACCGTCCATAGCAGCCATGTAGCAATGGACGTGCTCGTCCTCCTCCCTGATACGGCGACGCACCACCTCCGGCGGCACCGGCTCCCTCTGCACCGAATGTGGCCCATGCGAACGCCACCAAAGGACATCAGGGTCGACGACAGGACCCGAGGCCGGGTTCCTCACCAAGTGGCGTGCCCCTCCAGGCAGCACCTCCCAATGCTAGCCTGGCGGAGCCCAGTCCCGGACATGGGTCCTCTGAAGCAGGACGTCGTCGCGAACGGGTCGACGGCGAGGATGCGGGTCGGGCATATCGTCGAGAACAAATACTATATGCCCGCAAAAAGTAACATTTTTTAAATGATTGGATTGTGATAACTAAAATTCTATATATATGCAAATTCTAACAATTTGACATTAATCTAATTCATCTAACTAAAACTAATTCTAAAATTTCCTGATTATATAACTAACATTTCTATAACATTTCTAATATTTATATAACTAAAAAACAGAAAATTGCTAACATTTCTATAAATATTTATATAACTAAAAAACAGAAAAAAAAATGTATAACATTTCTATATATAACTAACATTTCTAATATTTCTATAACTAAAAAATAGAATAATTTCTAACATTTCTATAACTAAAGAACAGAAAAATTTATAACAAACAAACTAATGTGTGTGTGTGTACTGTGTGTGTGTAGTGTATGTGTGTGTGTGTGTGTGTGTGTGTGTGTGTGTGTGTGTGTAGTGTGTGTGTGTGTGTGTGTGTGTGTGGACATGACGGCCGGGGAGAGCTCACCGGTGAGGCGATGACGGGGCGGCGACGATGGGGCGACGGGACGGGGCGGCGACGACGGGGCGGGGCGGCGACGACGGGGTGGACGGGGCGCGGTGACGGGGACGACGGGTCGGGGACGGCCGGGGCGGCGACGTCGACGGGGGCGGCGACGAGGGGCGGGGACGGCTGGGGTGGTGACGGTGTTGATTGGGGCAGGGCGGCGCGACGGAGGGAAGAACTGAGAGGGAAAGTGATTTTTTTTCAACTATTGTATATATAGGATGGACCTTTAGTACCGGTTGGAGCCACCAACCGGTACTAAAGGTTTGTTTTGGCCAGGCCAAGCGGCGGGAAGCACACCCCTTTAGTACTGGGTCGTGGCACCAACCAGTACTAAAGACCCCCTCTTTAGTACCGGTTGCAGCCACCACCCGGTACTAAAGGGGGTGCTCTGGCGCAGTGCGGTGTGGAAAGTTTAGTCCCACCTCGCTAGTCGAGGGGCTACCGCACTGGTTTATAAGCCCCAGTGCGGTAGCTCTCTCGAGCTCCTCTCCTAAGCAGGCCTACTGGGCCTACCTATTCTGTGCTTCCCTATGGGCCTACTGGGCCTTTGCGGGCCTGCTTCCTGGCCCAACAAAAGGTTGTGTTTCTAGTCGTATGCAGGCCGCTTTGGCCCAGTAGGCGGGCTTTTTTATTGCTTTATTTATTTTTGTTTTATTTATTTTTGAGTTGTTTTTTGCGGTATTTAGAGTTTCTTTGTGAATATTTTTGCTTTAGGTACAAAAAATTACAAACTTTCTGTTAGTGCCGGTAGTTTTCAAATTTGAATAGTTTAAATTTTGAATTATTTGAAATTTGTATGAATCACTACTTTGTGAATAACTTAACTTTGAAAAAAGATTTTTCAGTGATTCTTTTTTCTTATGTTTAATATTAGTGTGTTTTATTATTATATTCAATTTGGTAATGCTTAGTTTATTTAAAAAATGAAATGCTTTGTAACAGATGAGTTTTCGCCAGAAACCCTGATACTTCGAAAGAGATTGTCCATTTTGTACATGAAGTGCATCCAGTTTTTGCCATAACCCTCTCTACTTTTTTGCACATGCTATGTGGATGAAATTATGATACCATGCCAACTTTCAACCTTTTCTGAGTTCATTTGAAATGCTTTTCAATTTCAGGGTCATTTAGCTGGAAAAAATCAGTAAATGCATGAAAGAATTTGTTTGCACATAAAATTTCTTCGCGTTTCAAATGCCAAAACACATAACTACCCTAACTATTACAGACATTCCCTCCTGGGTGTGAAACACAGAAGAAAGTATTGATAGTGAAGCCGATCACATCCTAGATCTTTGGGTGTGAAACTTTTTCTTCGCGTGTGTCCCTTTGCGCCGTAGCCATGGAAAATCTTCATCATTTAACTGGATGCTCGGGTCAATATTCACTGTGAATGGAGCAATTTGATCAAACTTTTCATAATCTTCTGACATGTCTGTCTTGTCATCCACTCCCAGGATGTTTCTTTTTCCTGAAAGAACTATGTGGCGCTTTGGCTCGTCGTATGATCCATTCGCTTCCTTATCTTTTCTTTTTCTCGGCCTGGTAGACACGCCTTTCACATAAAAAACTACGCCACTTCATTGGCTAGGAAGAATGGTTCGTCTGCATTTGCAAGATTGTTGAGATCCACTGTTGTCATTCCGTACTGCGGGTCTTCCGTTACCCCACCTCGTGTCATATTGACCCATTTGCACCAAAACAAAGGGACCTTCAAATCACCTCCATAGTTAAGTTCCCATGTATCCTCGATGTAACCATAATATGTTTCCTTTCCCGTGTTGGTTGTTGCATCAAAGCGGACACAACTGTTTTGGTTGGTGCTCTTCTTATCTTGGGCGATCGTGTAAAATGTATTCCCATTTATCTGGTACCCTTTGAAAGTCATTATATTCGAAGATGGTAACTGGGACAGCGAGTACAGGTCATTTTGAATATCGCCATCATTCATGGCACGTTTCTGCAACCAACCGGCGAAAGTCCTCGTTTCTTCACGTGTAATCCAGTCGTCAGACTTCTCCGGGTGTTTGGAGTGTAGATAATTCTTGTGTTCCTCCACATACGGAGCCACCAAGGCGGAATTCTGTAGAACTGTGTAGTGTGCTTCAGTGAGAGAATGCCCGTCCATACATATTATTTGACGCCCGCCTAGCGTGCCTTCTCCATCCAGTCTGCCCTTATGCCGCGATTCGGGAACACCAATCGGCTTAAGGTCAGGAATAAAGTCAATACAAAACTCAATGACCTCCTCATTTTCATGGCCCTTCGAGATGCTTCCTTCTGGCCTAGCACGGTTATGAACATATTTCTTCAAGACTCCCATGAACCTCTCAAAGGGGAACATATTGTGTAGAAATACAGGACCCAAAACTTTAATCTCTTCACAAAGGTGAACTAGGATGTGCATCATGATGTTGAAGAAGGATGGTGGGAACACCAACTCGAAACTGACAAGACATTGCACCAAATCATTCTGTAACCTTGGTATGATTTCTGGATCGATTACCTTCTGAGAGATTGCATTGAATAATGCACATAGCTTCACAATGGCTAATCGAACATTTTCTGGTAGAAGCCCCCTCAATGCAACTGGAAGGAGTTGCGTCATAATCACGTGGCAGTCATGAGACATTAGGTTCTGGAACTTTTTCTCTGCCATATTTATTATTCCCTTTATATTCAACGAGAAGCTAGACGGTACCTTCATGCTGAGCAGGCATTCAAAGAAGATTTCCTTCTCTTCTTTGGTAAGAGCGTAGCTGGCCTGACCCTGATGTATGTTGTCTTTTCCGTGCATACGTTGCTGGTCCTCCCGTGCCTCTGGTGTATCTTTTGTCTTCCCATACACGCCCAAAAAGCCAAGTAGGGTCACGCAAAGATTCTTCGTCACGTGCATCACGTCGATTGCGGAGCGGACCTCTAGGTCTTTCCAATATGGCAGCTCCCAAAATATAGATTTCTTCTTCCACATGGGTGCGAGTCTGTCAGCGTCCTTCGGAACAGGTTGTCCGCCAGGACCATTTCCAAAGATTACCTTCAAATCCTTAACCATATCATGTACATCAGCACCAATACGGTGGCGAGGCTTCGTCGGGTGATGCGCCTCACCTTTGAAATGCTTGCCTTTCTTTCTTACGGGATGCCTGCTCGGAAGAAACCGATGATGTCCCAGGTACACATTCTTCCTACAATTCTCCAAATATATACTGTCGGTATCATCCAAACAGTGTGTGCATCTGCGGTATCCCTTGTTTGCCTGTCCTGAAAGGTTACTGAGAGCAGGCCAATCATTGATGGTCACAAACAGAAACACCTTGATGTCAAATTCTTCATGTCCATGCTAATCCCACGCACGTACACCTGTTCCATTCCACAACTGTAATAGTTCTTCAACTAATGGCCTTAGGTACACATCAATGTCGTTGCCGGGTTGCTTAGGGCCTTGGATGAGTCACAGGCCACATGCTATGGTTGCTGCTCTGCTCTCCAAAAGGATTAATGCCATTTGCGCTTAGACCAAACCATACGTTCCTTGGGTCACCTGCAAACTCCTCCATGTACTTTCTCTCAATTTTTCTCCACAGCGAACCGCCAGCGGGTACTCTCAACTTTCCATCTTTCTTACGGTCTTCTGCGTGCCACCGCATCGCCTTCGCATGCTCTTTGTTTTGGAAGAAATGTGTCAACTGTGGTATTATAGGAGCATACCACATCACCTTGGCAGGAATCTTCTTCCTGGGGCGCTCGCCCTCGACATCACCAGGGTCATCGCAATTGATCTTATAACGCAATGCACCGCATACCAGGCAAGCGTTCAAATCCTCGTCCTCACCGCGGTAGAGGATGCAGTCATTAGGGCCTGCATGTATCTTCTGCACCTCGAACCCTAGATGGCAGACAGCCTTCCTTGCTTCATACGTATTCTCAGGCAATTCGTTATCCTTTGGAAGCATATTCTTTATCATTACCAGCAACTTTCCAAATCCCTTGTCAGATACACCATTCTCTGCCTTCCATTGCAGCAATTCCAGTGTGGTGCCCAACTTTTTTTTGTCAGCTTCGCAATTCGGGTACAACAATTTCTTGTGATCCTCTAACATGCGTTGCAACTTCGTTCTCTCCAGATCACTTGCACAGTTTCTCTTTGCATCGGCAATGGCCCGACCTAGATCATCAGCGGGCTCATCTGATGCCTCTTCTTCAGCTTCTTCCCGCATTGCCGGCTCTGCTTATTCCCCCATTGTTGTATCATCGTATTCAGGGAACCCATGGCCAGGATAGCCGTCGTCGTCCTCTTCTTCTTCATTGTCTTCCATCATAACCCCTATTTCTCCATTCTTGGTCCAAACATTATAGTGGGGCATGAAACCGGACTCAAAATAGGTGGACATGAATGGTTCTTGACGTAGAGTAATTGTAACCATTCTTACAGCCAGCACATGGACAAGGCATAAAACCATCCGCTCGCTTGTTTGCCTCAGCGGCAAGCAGAAAAGTATGCACGCCATTAATGAACTCGGGAGAGCATTGGTCATCATACATCCATTGTCGGCTCATCTTCATTACACAACACCAAATAGACCAAATTAATATAAGTTAATACATAAAGTTCATACATAAAGTTCATATACAACACTTAATTAAATGCAACATACAAATAACTCTCTGGCTAAAGAATTAAAATGCAACAACAAATGCGATCAAGATCGCAACTAAGCTAACAATTGATCCAACAGCATAATGATACCAAGCCACACTATCAATTGCATATTTTCTAATCTTTCTAATCTTCAACCTCATTTTCTCCATCTTGATCTTGTTATCATCGACGACATCGACAACATGCAACTCCAATTCCATCTTCTCCCCCTCAATTCTTTTCAATTTTTCTTTCAAATACTCATTTTCTCTTTCAACTAAATTTAACCTCTCGACAATAGGGTCGGTTGGAATTTCCGGTTCACATACCTCCTAGATAAAAATATATATGTCAACTTGATGGGCATAATTTTTCATAAACACGAAAATGCAACAACTAGTTTTAATAGAGAATATACCACATCCGAATCATAACAAGGACGAGGGCCGACGGGGACGGATATCAAAACCATGGCACTACGTATAACAAACAACGTACGGGTAAGATAATTAAATGAGTAACTATATATCCAAATCACACAAACATCAATTTGGTAATGTAAAACATTCATGAACAAGAGCCTCACCACAAGGTGGTGCCAGTGATGGGACGGTGCGGGCGATCGACGGTGGTTACGATGGAGATTTAGAAGGCACTAAGTAAACCACACCTACATATGCAAACTAAGTGTTATTTTTGACCTCAAATTGCATATAAATCAAATACTAGAAAATATAATTCCTCCCAAATTAATCACATAAAAAGCATTGCAAGAGCTAATCTAGCAATGAGAGTTGAAAGGACAAAGTGGCTAACATTTGTGATCATTTGAATGGATGGGGGCCTTAAAATCTTGAGAAATTTTGGGCAAAATTTGTGAGGAGCTCGAGGAAGAGAGGGGAAGAAGAGAGGAAGTGAGGGGAAAGGGGAAGAACAGAGCAACTTGGGTGGACGAAGGGTTTATGTATGTCGACCTTTAGTACCGGTTCATGCCACGAACCGGTACTAAAGGTGCTGGACGGGCCCCAGACTGACAACATCCTACCACCACTCTCTTTAGTATCGGTTTGTGGCACAAACCGGTGCTAAAGGTTCGCCACGAACCGGTACAAATGTCAGCGGCCAGCTAGCCATTGGAACCAGCACTAATGGACACATTAGTGCTGGCTCAAAATCAAACCAGCACTAATGTGTCTCAGATTTTCCCCTTTTTGTACTAGTGTGCTCACCAACCCTTGCTCTGTCCCACTAAATTTGACGTATCCTCAACTTCATCCAACCAGGCATGTCTACTATTTTTCATACGGAAGAACATTTTATATGCTGAGCGGACTGAAAAGAATCCCCACGGGTTCGCTGACCAAGCCCAGAAATCTTCTATATTCCATGTACAAAGTGCAATTGTTAATATTGCTTCTGCGTCTATTGGCCAAAAGACTTTCCTGACTAGCTCCTCACGCCGAGAAGCTATGGTCGCATCAATCAGCTCGACCAAAAGAAGTGGAGGGTTTGGAATATGTTAGCTAATGGGCCTCATTGGGGCCAGTCCGAGGAATCCAATTGTGTTCCCATATCCATGTTGATCTGCCATCACCAATTTGCCTAATGAGTCCTTTTGCTTAAGAATATTTCTTCATTCAATAATCGCCCGCCAAATCTGAGAGGGATGTGGCCCAAGTTTAGCATCAAGGATAGAAGAATCCGGCAAATAAACTGCCTTAATAATTCATGCACTTAAAGATTTAGGTTCCTGCAGAATATGCCAAGCCCGCCGTGAGAGAAGAGCAATGTTAAAAATCTCCAGGTCACAGAATCCCAAACCGCCTAAAGTCTTTGGCTTTGTCATCATGTCCCATGATACCCAACAAGATTTTCTTCTCCCATGTTTACTTCCCCACCGAAACTGGCAAATGATAGATGTCACATTCTCATCGAGCCCACTAGGAAGCCTAAAACATGACATCGAAAAAACTGGTATAGTCTGGGGGACAGATTTAGTGACGACCTCTTTGACAGTAGCTGATAGTAACTTTTGCATCCATCCTCTGACCTTCTCCCATACTCTTTCTCTAAGATACTTGAAAGTACCATCCTTCGACTATCCCACTTCATAAGGCAGTGTGGCACCCCGGCTCAGAGCAACCGGTTTACCTTGCATTGCCGGCCTAGAGATCAAGTCTTCTGGCAACACACAAGAACTTGGCACAGAAAACAACCGCTTTATTGATGCTAGCGGAAACATAAGTTCGATAATACATCAAGTAGTGAGGCCAAGCGGCATACACGGTTTGGCCGAACAATATGTGCATTATTTTACGAACATTAAGGGGCCTCGATCATGATAACTACGCGGCAGCGGAATGACGACGAAGCGGAACACAATAGCACAGGGACAACGATGTCGACACGATATAGACTCGGGAATCACTCTGATTCGGTAAGACTTTCCTCAGATCTGGCATGACACGCCAGGTCAGTACATTGTATGTACTTGCAAGTTCACAACAAGCATAAGCATAATGGCAAACAGTATCATGACAATTAATCAATTTAAATCCAATGCAATAACATACACTGGTACGCGTCGGTGCTATACAAACGGTTTTAAACCCCTTTCCGCGACGACATTTGGAACCGTCGCCAAGTGAGTGTGGGTGATAGGGGGGTGTTTCTCACACGACCCAGAAACCGTTGGGGATATGCCCTCCTGGCACATTCACTCGGCAAAATGAGGTCGTGTGCGACCGAAGAGCGAACAAATATAGTTATACATACAGCAGTGCTAAAAAATACAATTATATAGGCGAAATCATTTCCGGTCGTAAGTAGAACCCACACAGTCAGCCCCACTAAACGTTTCCGTTCGTATGTACATCGGACAAAGTCCATCCAAGGAATACGTTTCCGTTAGTGTGAACATCATAAACAGTTAATAATTTCGTAGCGTGCGTGATAAGGTGACTATCGCAAACATTTAATAAGAAAGAACTTGTGCGATGTTGTTGTTAATTGCACATGTTTTTCCTTGATTGATCGTGTGTGCAGTGGAGATTGATCGCACATGTTTATTCCTGGCTGATTTTGTGTGCGGTGGCGATTGATCGTACACGTAGTGGATCCTAGAAACGTGTCTGATCTCCACGTACATTACAGATGATTATCTTTTGCAAACCGTGTGCAGTGTAATCTCTAATTAATACCTATTTAAACCCAAATTACTCCCTAGTTAATCATTGGTACGCGTCGGTGCTATACAAATGGTTTTGAACCCCTTTACGTGACGGCATTTGGAACCGTCACCTAGTGAGTGTGGGCGATTAGGGGGTCCTTCCGACACGACCCAGAAACCGTCGGGGATATGCCCTCCTGTCACACAGGCTTGGCAAAATGAGGTCGTGTGCGACCGGTCAGCTAGCAAAGACGGTTATACGTACAGTAGTGCTCAAAAAATACAATTATACATGCGAAATCATTTCTTGTCGTATGTTCATCCCACACAGTTAGTCCCAGCGAAACGTTTATGTTTGTATATACATCCCACACAGTCGCTGCAAGGAAAAGGTTTCCGTTAGTAGGTAGATCACACAAAATTTTCTCCGTTAAACCATTTGTGATGTCGTTCCCATCGCACACAATATTAAATTTTTTTATCGTTTACGTTATTGAATGCATCACACATGGTGCGTAGAAGAAACTGTGTGGCAAAGGTTGTCCATCAAACACAGTTTTTACGCGGTAATCGTTTGTGGAAGGTGGCCTAACACAAACAGTTTTGAAGAGAATGTCGTGTGTGATTGTTCATCTATCCAACACGGTTTATTCCTAGAAATTGTGCGCGTTGCCTTAGGTCATCGCCCATGGTATTTTCTCAATAACCGTTTGCAATAGCAAAAACCAAGTAGCAGGCTAATTCCCCATTAGCGGGTTAATTGCCCTATTATTAAAATTACATTTATTAATCTAATTGACATTCATATTAAACACATAATATATTTCATTTCCATATTAAGGAAGCAAGATTTCATAATTGAAATACATCAGAGTACAACATGATATAGCTTCAGCACTCAGCTACCCCATTACACAACTGCACCAGCACCAAGTTTCACATGCAACATCTAGAACCTTTCGAAATTAGCATCATAGACGGTACATAGACAGATGCATCTCATCGGGAAAACTGGTGAAGCGGAAGGCGAATATTGAGCCTTCATTGATGTTGAAGGTCTTTGTAACTTTAGGTCAGTTCCTATGGATGATTGACCGTCCAACCTTCGTCCTCTTCAGGAACACTTCAATATTGAACCGTGGGTGTTGTATGAATACCTTCCTTGCCTCCTATCCATACAGGTGGTTTGAGAGGTAATCATCAGTGAACTATTTTGGAAAGGCCTGAAAACAAGGATGTGCATAAATATCTTCTCTATATTTGAAATGGGGCAAAGGAATAGAAAAGACAAGGTATAATAGTTAGTACCATCTTGTAGTGAACTAATATCTTCCTCATCGTGCAGACAAAGATCTTATTCTTTTTTGTCGCTAATTTCTTTATCCTAACAATCTTTCTAAGTTTCTTGACTTGACTGATATTCATGGACAACTCATTTCCCCATGTGCAAAAAGGGTCGAATAGTGGGTCAAAACCTCTGACAACAGGACCTACATGTGCAAGACCAAATTGTTTAAAACCTAAGTATTAGAATGGTACTTGCAATTGCACAATAATGTGCTATTAGACAAAGGACCATGCATGTGCAAACCTCGATTGTAAATATCAGTCCTTCCTATTGCTTCCCTACAAAACATATAAGTCAGTTAGTGATCAGGTTATGTGAGGGTCCGCATGCTATTAGTAAAATATGTTGATGAAAAATAAGCACATTGCAGATTCATCAGATTAACACAAGCCACATGGAATACCCATTTATCCAAACCAAGCATCATTAAGAACTAGGAAATATAGCAATTGTATATGTTTCCCATGTATTAAGTGCAACCAAATTCGATTATTCCTCACATGCACAACAATACAAAATTCTACTCACGACAATTGGACATTCAATTGCGGAATTGAACCAAGCAGTTAACTAAACACAACAACAAATGAACCAAACATTAACTGAGAACCACATTGCACAACGTATAACATACTAGAAGATCAAACAGTCAACCAAACCAAGCATGCTTGACAACTTGGAAATATAGCAATTGGATTTGTTTCTCATGTATTTTGTAAAGAAAAATTTGATTTATTTCTCACATGGAAGACAATACAAAATTGCACCCTGAAGAATTAAACATCACATTTGCAGAATTGAACCAAATAGTTAACTGAACATGACAACTAATTAACCAAATAGTTAATAAGTGGGCACCACATTGCATGGCATATACAACATATACACTAGAGCAACAGATTGCATGGTAAAAGTAGATAGCACAATTCACTATAATTTGTTAAGGAAAGGCAGGAGTGGCACAGGCAACGGGTAAACCGAGCATGCTTAACTAGCGTAGCTAGCAAATGGCAAGGTGCTCTTCCAAGATCTGGGGGTCAGCACGAATGGCCGCGATTTTCTTCTTCGCTGCAAAATGCTCCTTGAGATCCTGGCTATACTGCATGCACCATGGCATAGGGAGGCGCTTATTTGGTGGAGGGGTCGGTGATCTGGGTGGAAGGTGTCGTGCTCGCGCCGGCGGTCGGGGCATGTGGGATGTGGAAGGAGGAGGAGGATGGGGGTCGGATGTGGATTACCTGCCTGGATAGGCGAGGCCGAGCAGCGTGAAGGAGGGTCGCTGGCGAGGGGGGCAGTGCTGCAAGCAAGGAGTGAAGGTTAACTTGGAAAGGAAGGCGAAAACAGGGGAAATGTGGCTTTTGGTAAGGGGGAGGGGGCGGGGAGGTAGATATTTCCGTAGAAGCCAAAAATTTGGAATCGCTTTAGTGGAAAAACTAGCGCACAAAGTGGCATCAGACACGGTCCCTTATTAAGAACTGTGTACGATATGTGAACATCACAAATGATTCAGATAGCTTGGACTATCCACATCCCCATCTTTTACCGGTGATGATTGAATAGTGAAATGATATATGGGGAGCGAGCTAGTGTTCTTGACACGCCAGCTGTGGACTGTAGCCGATGAACCTTCTCGCGTAAGCCATAGGCGTACTATACATCAACGGTGCTCCAGGATATTTTGTACTGCATCTCACACGGTTGGTGATAATAAACTGTGTGGGATGTACTTGATTTTTCATGTTGGTTTGAATTACATAATGGGATCACAGCTGCAAAGGATGGTGTTTGAATTGCTAGAACTTCTGTTTGTAGTGAACATGCAACTATAGGTGTGTCGTCCAAAAATTTGGAATTATTCAAGGTTCGTTTGGAAAATTTTATATGGTAAATTGGTTTTCTAGGCATTTCAGGTGCACAATTCAAAATTAAACCACATGGACATGCTCCGGTGCACCAAAATGGGTTTTAAAATCATATATGTGTCCATGGGTTGATGCTTACGTCTTATTCAAGAAATGGGGATGAATTTCAAACACCACGACACCGTGGCTCTCCGGCAAACATTGAGGTGCTTGCTTTTGTAATTCTAGTAAATACAAAACTCATTTGAAATTCATGAACCTTGTCATGCTATCATGGAACGGCATGAAGATGCTGGGGTAAAAAGATATTGTCCCATTTGGGCCAGGTTATGGTATAAGCTTCTCGCAAACCAGAGCTTCTCTCACAACAAGAATGATGGTTTTAGTAGGGAACGTGCCACCTCGGGGGACGAAACGATATTTGTTGCATCGTCTTACTTTCATGAATTTTCTTGTGTCAACATAGAACAAAATGAGTGTTTGCAATTTTTTGGGATATTTCAGGGTTCGCGTGGACATTTTTATACATTAACTGAGTTTTCTATGCATTCATGTGCATAATTCAGATTTGAACTACATGCACATGCTCCAGTGCATATAAATGGGTTGAAAAATCAAATGTGTGTCCTTGGTAGCAACCTTAGGTCCCATGCAATAAATGGGAATCAATGTCAAACATCTTTGCCACCGTCGCTCGGCCGCTAACATTGAGATACATGGTTTTAAAATTCTTGTAAATCGAAAACTTGTCTGAAATTCATGAAACTTGACTTGCTAATCATGGAACGGCAGCAACATGCAGTGGTAAAAATATTGTCCCATTTGGGGCAGGTTGGGGTATAAGCTTCTCACAAACCAGAGCTTCTCGCAACAAGCCTCATGGTTACGGTAGGGAACGTCTCACCTTTATAGATAAAACGAGATATGCTGCCTCCTCTTGATTTCATTTTTTGCTCTAGTGTCAACATAGAACCAGAGGAGTGTTGTGTTAAATTTTGGAATTTTTGGGGTTCATTTGGACATTTTTATGCATTAATTGACCTTTCAATGCATTAATGTGCAGAATTCGAATTTGAACTATATGCACATGCTCTAATGCATATAAATTGGTTAAAAATTCAAATATATCTCCTTCGTTGCATGCTTAAGTCCCATGCATGAAATGGGAATGAATGTCAAACACCCTGCCACAGTCACTCGGCCACAAAGATTGAGATACCTGATTTTTAAATTCTAGTAAATCCAAAACTCGTATGTAATTCATGAAACATGGCATGCTATCATGGAGCGGCATCAACATGCCATCGTAAATTTTTTATCCCATTTGTGGCAGGTTTAGGTATGAGCTTCTCACAAACCAGAGCTTCTCACAACAAGCCTGATGGTTTCGGTAGGGAACCTTTCACCTTTCTGGACAAAACGATAGCCGTTGCCTCTTCTTGATTTAAATTTTTTCTCTAGTGTCAACATAGAACAACATGAGTGTTCTATTAAATTTTGGAATTTTTGGGGTTCACTAGCACATTTCGTATGCATTAATTGAGTTTTTAGTGCATTTATGTGCATAATTTAAATTTGAACTACATGCACATCCTCTAATGCTTATAAATTGGTTGAAAATTCAAATATGTGTCCTTGGTTGCATGATTAGGTACCATGCAAGAAATGGAAATGAATGTCAAAGACCCTGCCATCGCCACTCGGCCGCAAACATTGAGATACCTAGTTTTTATATTCTAGTAAATTCGAAACTCGTCTGAAATTCATGAAACCTGGCATGCTATAATGGAATGTGGCATGTTCGAGTATAAGTTTGTCACAAACCAGAGCTTCTCACAACAAGCTTGATGGTTTCGGTAGGGAACGTGCCACCTTTGGGGACGAAACAATATACCCATTGCCTGTTATTGCTTTCAAAAAAATTCTAGTGTGAACATAGAACAACAGGAGTGTTGTGTTCTATTTTAGAATTTTTCGGGGTTCGTTTGTACAATTTTATATATTAACTGGGTTTTCTAGGCATTTTATGTGCATAATTTAAATTTGAACTACAAGCACAAGCTCCAGTGCATATAAATTGGTTGAATAATCAAATCGGTGTCCTTGGGTGCATGCTTATGTCCCATGCAAGAAATGGGAATGAATTTCAAACACCAGCACTATTGTCTGCCGACAAAATGTTGAGATACTTTGTTGCTAAATTCTAGTAAATCCAAAGCTCGTCTGAAATTCATGAAACTTAGCATGCTATTATGGAATGGCACCTGACATGTTGTGGTAATTTTCGTGTCCATTTTGAGATAAGGTGCACACGAATAACAGTCAACAGAGGCATTTTGAAACAACTAGCAGCCACTCTAACATAACAAACATTTTAGATAGAACACTTGTATGTACACTGACAGCTTCCCCAGTAAGCCAAGGGAAAATGTGCCGAGCAGGATTTGTGCAGCTCTTCATCACAAACGTTTTAGATAGAACACCTGTATGCAAAGTGAGAGCTATGGTCTTCCGCAGTAAGCCAAGGAAAAATTCACTGTGCAGGATTTGTGCATCTCTTCAACACAAACAGTTTAGGTTGAATAAGGTATGCAAAGTGAGGCTTTGGCACTAAGCCAAGAGAAAATTTGGCAAGCAGGATTTCTACCTCCCTTCAACGCAAACGGTTTTTTCGGATGACCCGTGTGCTACTACTTACAGACAATTTGGTAAGATTTGCATCTATCATATTGGGTATATTGCCATTTGTCAAATTGGAAAGATTGACATTTGTTGATCTAGTAACATTACCATTTGTCAATCCTTGTAACACTGTGATTTTTCAAAATATGCAGCTAAAAATCACTGGCACTATCTGTTTTTTGCAACTAAAATTCAGTAATTAAGTATAGATTTCATTCATAGATTAAGCAGTTGTTCTTAATTTATACAAACAGTCAACTTTACAGTTGAGCCGACCAAACCTTTCCCGTAATTGTTGCCAACCACGTACTGAAATAGCTAGTTCAACTATATATACTAGCTACTTTTAACTACGTTGTACAGTTCCACCACATCTATAGTCAGATGAACCGAACAAAATGGCCCCGAAATACTACTACGGAGGGCCTTTGTACTACTTATGGTAGCCTCTCCTCTGCGGAGCGCGCTCTGTAAGAGGAACAGGAGGAGGAGACTACCGACGAGCTGGACAACGGTAATACGGTGCCTGCCACTGCTGCAACTTCAGCGACGCTCACCTCGAACGCCCTCTGCCGCTCCAAACAACCCCTCTCGAAGCGGTGGTTCTAAGCCTAGATCTTCTGATTCCTCACCTCTGCGTCGGCATGTGCCATGGCCATGGCGGCGGTAAGGATCTTTGTGTGCTCTACGAGGAGCTCCTCCTCCTTCCGCAGGAACTCGATGTAGCGGTTAAGGTCGCTGCCGCATGTGCGGGCCTCCACCTCCGCCCACCTCCTGCAGGCGGTGGTGGCGGAGCGGGTGATGATACCGGCGGTCGATGGTGGGCTAGCAGCCACGAAGGACGACGATGGGGTGGAGGCCAAAACCACCACCTCCCGCCTTTGGGCCATGGTGGCAGAGCGTGTGATGGCCACGGTGGCCGGAGGTGGGGTGATGGCCACGGCGTCGAAGCGGGCGATGGCCACCACGGTGGAGTGGGTGATGTCCCTGGCTTTCGACGGAGCTACGGCAGCAATGGCGGCCGACAACGGCTACCGACGGGCACCGGCGGCCGGGCGTGTGGTGCATGTTCCGCGCACACCCAACTGGGACACTGCACGCACTACAGTACACCAGGGACTGCGCCGCCGCCGCGGTGTAGCCTATCAGTTGGAGCTGTGCCGTGATGAAGGTGGAGTGGCTGAGCTATGACGACGGTCCACTGCCATTGCCGATTTTGGGACAAGTAGACGAGATAAGATACAGAGAGGGAGGGGAAAATGCGATGCAGCACTCGCTGACCGTCAGGGTTTATATAGTAGGCTGATAAGCATTGGCATTTTGGGGGATTTCACCGAGTCGGGCGGGAAGCTTGCGTTGGAACCTTCACGGTTGCGCGGGAATGTTTGGCCAAAAGAACGCCCCTGCGCGCTGCTCAAGCTTGCGCTCAAACCATCTGCGACAGCGGGGTGACAAGATGTCCTACAGAAGGACGAAACGACATGTACACATACGTTTAATAAAAAATGTTTGCGATTTAATTAACTACTATATCGTCAGATTCATATTTGAACATAGTTTCCAATTATATAATTTTTGTAACATGCATTATCATTTTGTTGGTTAAATTTGAGGTTATATACCAGCAAGCGTTTGCCCACAGCACACACGGCGCCAGCCTCTACTCGCGACCCTCGGCAAGCTTTGCTCGCCATTAGGCGCCGTAGCACACTCTTCTCGTCATTAGGTGCCGCGGCGCGCTCGGGTTGTGGACAGCTTTTCCTTACGTGTTCAACTGCTATATGCATATATATGGTTGCTTGCCATTGAGGCGACCGTGAAGTGCTCTGCTCGCGTCCCTCCGCGCGTGCTCTGCCAGCGGTTGGGCCTGTGCACGATCACGTCGGGGGCCCATATGCATGCGGCTGCGCTGCGCGCGTTGCCACGCGATGCAGTTACGTGCAACATGATGGAGTTACACGCAGCAAATTAGAACTGCCATCAAGACGTGTCATCCGGCCTCCCCTTTAATTCCGGCGGCCATTATAACCTTAGTCTATTCAACCTTTCGATCGCGCCCCACAACACGACAAGCACACCCACGACGATGCATAGAGAGGGGATGTCTAGTGGCGCTCCAATGGAGTTCGGCGAGCATAAAGTGGAGACCCATGCGAGGGAGACGGATCTCTTGGTGTTGTACACCATCGACCCGGACGTGGTGGACAACTACATCAACACGTTGAGCAGTTGCTTGCTAGAGACAAGTACAAGGTTGTCAGCATCGACCTCCAGTACACCGCAGGTAGTCTAGGCATAGATCATAAGGTTGTCGTCGCTTAATTGTGCGTGCACCATCATGTCCTCATCTACCACTGTGGCATGGCTAGAGAGCCTTGAGACCGTTTCAACAGGTTTGTCAACAGCACCGACTACAAGTTCGCCATGGTGGAAACCACTGATACGTCCATTTTGCATCATGCTTTTATAACGATATTTATCGCATTATGAGCTGTTATTTCACGATATGTCACAATACTTATGGCTATTCTCTCTTATTTTACAAGGTTTACCATGAAGAGGGGGAATGCCGGCAGCTGGAATTCTGGCTGGAAAAGGAGCAAATATTGGAGACCTATTCTGCGCAACTCCAAAAGTCCTGAAACTCCACGGAATATCTTAAAAGAAATAAAGAAAAATCGTCGCCAAAGGTGAAGGCCAGGGGGCCCACACCCTGCTCACGAGGGTGGGTGGCGCGCCCCTCCCCCTGGGCGCGCCCCCTACCTCGTGGGCCCCCTGGTGGCTCTCCGACGCCCATCTTCTCCTATATGAAGTCTTTCGATGAGAAAAAAAATAATAAGCAACCTTTCGGGACGAGACTCCGCTGCCATGAGGCGGAACCTTGGCGGAACCAATCTAGGGCTCCGGCAGAGCTGTTCTGCCGGGAACACTTCCCTCCGGGAGGGGGAAATCATCACAATCGTCATCACCAACACTCCTCTCATCGGGAGAGGGCAATCTCCATCAACATCTTCATCAGCACCGTCTCATCTGCAAACCCTAGTTCATCTCTTGTATCCAATTCTTGTCTCCAAGTCCGGGATTGGTGCTAGTAGGTTGCTAATAGTGTTGATAACTCCTTGTAGTTGATGCTAGTTGGTTTATTTGGTGGAAGATCATATGTTCAGATCCTTTATGCACATTATTACCCCTCTGATTATGAACATGAATATGCTTCGTGAGTAGTTATGTTTGTTCCTGAGGACAAGGGAGAAGTCTTGCTATTAGTAGTCATGTGAATTTGGTATTCGTTCGATATTTTGATAAGATGTATGTTGTCTAACCTCTAGTGGTGTTATGTGAACGTCCACTACATAACACTTCACCATTGTTTGGGCCTAGAGGAAGGCATTGGGAAGTAATAAGTAGATGATGGGTTGCTAGAGTGACAGAAGCTTAAACCCTAGTTTATGCGTTGCTTCGTAAGGGGCTGATTTGGATCCATATGTTTCATACTATGGTTAGGTTTACCTTAATACTTTTGTTGTAGTTGCGGATGCTTGCAATAGAGGTTAATCATAAGTGGGATGCTTGTCCAAGTGAGG
Organism: Triticum timopheevii; assembly: GCA_963921465.1. Classification (NCBI taxonomy): domain Eukaryota; kingdom Viridiplantae; phylum Streptophyta; class Magnoliopsida; order Poales; family Poaceae; genus Triticum; species Triticum timopheevii. The sequence continues at coordinate 76,978,376 of OY997271.1, forward strand.
GCAGTACCCAAGCATCGGTCAACCCACATATCCAATTATCAAAGTACCGAACGCGAATCATATGAGCATGATGAAGACTAGCTTGACAATATTCCCATGTGTCCTCGGGAGCGCTTTTCCTATTATAAGAGTTTGTCCAGGCTTGTCCTTTGCTTCAAAAAGGATTGGGCCACCTTGCTGCACTTTATTTACTTTTGTTACTTGTTGCTCGTTACAATTTATCTTATCACAAAACTATCTGTTACCACTTATTTCAGTACTTGCAGAGAATACCTTGCTAAAAACCACTTATCATTTCCTTATGCTCCTCATTGGGTTTGACACTCTTACTTATCGAAAGGACTACGATAGATCCCCTATACTTGTGGGTCGTCAAGACTCTTTTCTGGCACCGTTGCCGGGGAGGCCTACGCAAAAGTCAACATACCAAGTACCCATCACAATCCCTATCTCTCGCATTACATTATTTGCCATTTGCCTCTCGTTTTGCTCTCCCCCACTTCACCCTTGCCGTTTTATTCGTCCTCTCTTTCCCAATCCTCTCCTCTCTTTCCCGTTTGCCTTTTTCCCTTTGCCTTTCTGTTTGCTTGTGTGTTGGATTACTTGTTGCCATGGCGCAAGATAATACCAAATTGTCTGATTTCTCGAAAACCAATAATAATGATTTCCTTAGTACTCCAATTGCTCCTCTTAATAATGATGAGTCTTGTGAAATCAATACCGCTTTGCTGAATCTTGTTATGAAAGATCAATTCGCCGGCCTTCCTAGTGAAGATGACGCTACTCATCTAAACAATTTTGTTGATTTGTGTGATATTCAAAAGAAAAAAGATACGGATAACAATATTGTCAAATTGAACTTATTTCCGTTTTCACTTAGAGATCGTGCTAAAGTTTGGTTTTCGTCTTTGCCTAAAAATAGTATTGATTCTTGGAACAAGTGCAAAGATGATTTTATCTCTAAGTATTTTCCACCCGCTAAGATTATCACTCTTAGGAACGATATCATGAATTTTAAACAACTAGATCATGAGCATGTTGCCCAATCTTGGGAAAAAATGAAATTACTACTTTGCAATTCCCCTACTCATGGTTTGAATTTATGGATGATCATACAAAATATTTATGCCGGATTGAATTTTGCTTCTAGAAATCTTTTAGATTCAGTCGCGGGAGGCACTTTTATGGAAGTTACGTTAGGGGATGCTACCAAATTGCTTGATAATATTATGGCCGATTATTCTCAATGGCACACCGAAAGATCTTCTGGTAAAAAAGTGCATGCTATAGAAGAAATCAATGTTTTGAGTGAACAGATGGATGAACTTATGAAGATGTTTGCTCCCAAAAATACTCCTCCTTGATCCTAATGATATGCCTTTATCTACTTTGCTTGAGAATAATAATGAATCTATGGATGTGAATTTTGTTGGTAGGAATAGTTTTGGAAACAACGCTTATAGAGGGAATTTTAATCCTAGGCCTTATCCTAGCAATCCTTCTAACAATTATGGAAATTCCTACAACAACTCTTATGGAAATTTTAATAAGATGCCCTCTGAATTTGAGAGTAGTGTTAAAGAGTTTATGAATTCACAAAAGAATTTTAATGCTTTGCTTGAAGAGAAATTGCTTAAAGTTGGTGATTTGGCTAGGAATGTTGATAGAATTTCTCTTGAAATTGATTCTTTAAAGCTTAGATCTATTACTCCTAAGCATGATATCAATGAGTCTCTCAAAGCTATGAGAATTTCCATTGACGAGTGCAAAGAAAGAACCGCTAGGATGCGTGCTTCCAAAGATGCCTTTATTAAAGCGTGTTCTTCTAAATGCTATGAAAATCAAGATGAAGATTTGAAAGTTATAGATGTGTCCTCTATTAAATCCTTGTTTTGCAATATTAATCTTGATGAATCTGAATACGATATTCCTTTACCTAGAAGGCGTTCTAAGAATTCTGATTTTTTAGATCTTGATGATGAAATTGATAAAAGCGGGATTGAAAGAAATAAAAATCTAGTTATTGCTAAACCCACTTAGATCTCAAGGAATTTAATTATGAAAATTCTTCCTTGATTGATTGTATTTCCTTGTTGCAATCTGTGTTAAATTCTCCTCATGCTTATAGTCAAAATAAGGCCTTTACCGAACATATTGTTGATGCCTTGATGCAATCTTATGAAGAAAAGCTTGAGTTGAAAGTCTCTATCCCTAGAAAACTCCATGATGAGTGGGAACCTACTATCAAAATTAAAAGTAAAAATTATGAGTTTCATGCTTTGTGTGATTTGAGTGCTAGTGTCTCTACTATCCCCAAAACTTTGTGTGATTTGCTAGATTTCCGTGACTTTGATAATTGCTCTCTAAACTTGCATCTTGCGGATCCTACTATTAAAAAACCTATGGGAAGAATTAATGATGTTCTTATTGTTGCAAATAGGAATTATGTGCCTGTAGATTTTATCGTTCTTGATATAGATTGCAATCCTTCATGTCCTATTATTCTTGGTAGACCTTTACTTAGAACGATTGGTGCAATTATTGATATGAAGGGAATATTAGATTCCAGTTTCCCTTAAAGAAGGGCATGGAACACTTTCCTAGAAATAAAATAAAATTACCATATGAATCTATCATGAGAGCCACTTATGGATTGCCTACCAAAGATGGCAACACCTAGATCTATCTTTGCTTTTATGCCTAGCTAGGGGCGTTAAACGATAGCGCTTGTTGGGAGGCTAGCCAATTTTATTTTGTTTTTTTCTTCTGTTTAGGAATAAATAATCCATCTACCTTCTGTTTCGATGTGGTTTTATGTTTTAATTGGTGTTTGTGCCAAGTAGGACCTATAGGATAACCTACGATGATAGTTGATTTGATTCTGCTGAAAAACAGAAACTTTAGCGCTCACGAGATTAGCTGCCATTTTTTACTGGAGAGTGCTTTTGCGTTGATTCTTTTTGCTGCTGATAAATAAGAAAAATTTTCCAGGACTTCCTATTTTGGTAGAATTTTTTAGAGTTCCAGAAGTTTGCGTTAGTTACAGATTACTACAGACTGTTCTGTTTTTGAAAGATTCTGTTTTTCGTGTGTTGTTTGCTTATTTTGATGAATCTATGGCTAGTAAATTAGTTTATAAACCATAGAGAAGTTGGAATACAGTAGATTTAACACCAATATAAATAAATAATGAGTTCATTACAGTACCTTGAAGTAGTCTTTTGTTTTCTTTCTCTAACGGAGCTCACGAGATTTCTGTTGAGTTTTGTCTTGTGAAGTTTTCAAGTTTTGGGTGAATTATTTTGATGGATTATGGAACAAGGAGTGACAAGAGACTAAGCTTGGGGATGCCAATGGCACCCCCAAGATAATCCAAGGACACCAAAAAGTCAAATCTTGGGGATGCCCCGGAAGGCATCCCCTCTTTCGTCCACTTGGAGCTATATTTTTATTCACCAACATGATATGTGTTTTGCTTGGAGCGTCTTATATTATTTGTGTCTTTGCTTTTTAGTCTACCACAATCATTCTTGCTGTACACACCTTTTGAGAGAGCCATACATGATTTGGAATTTGTTAGAATACTCTTTGTGCTTCACTTATATCTTTTGAGCTTGATAGTTTTGCTCATAGTGCTTCACTTATATCTTTTTGAGCGTGATAGTTTTTGCTCTAGTGCTTTACTTAGATCTTTTAGAGCACGGTGGTGGATTTGTTTTAAAGAAACTTGATCTCTCATGCTTCACTTAGATTATTTTGAGAGTCATCAACAGCATGGTAATTTGCTTAATGTTAATATACTTAGAGTTCAAGATATGTGAAACTTTCTTTTGAGTGAATTGAATACTAAGATAAATTTAATGCTTAATAATTGTTTTGAGATATGGAGGTAATAATATCAAAGTCGTGCTAGTTGAGTAATTGTGAATTTGAGAAATACTTGTGTTGAAGTTTTCATGTTCCGTTTGCAAGTCCCGTATGGGTAAAGTTGTGTAACAAATTTGAAGCATGAAGTGTACCTGGCTTGTGCATCCTTATGAGTGGCGGTCGGGGACGAGCGATGGTATTTTCCTACCAATCTATCCCCCTAGGAGCATTGTGCGTAGTACTTGATTTTTGATGGCTTCTAAATTTTTGCAACAAGTATATGAGTTCTTTTGACTAATGTTGAGTCCATGGATTATACGCACTTCTACCTCTCAGCATTTGCTAGCCTCTTCGGTACCATGCATTGCCATTTCTCACATTGAGAGTTGGTGCAAACTTCGCCGGTGCATCGAAACCCCGTGATATGATATGCTCTTTCACACATAAACCCCCTTATATCTTCCTCAAAACAGCCACCATACCTACCTATTATGGCATTTCCATAGCCATTCCGAGATATATTGCCATGCAACTTTCCACCGTTCTATTCATCATGACATACTTTACTTTTGTCATGTTGCCATTGCATGATCTTGTAGTTGACATCGTATTTGTGGCAAAGCCACCATGCATTATTTTTCATACATGTCACTCTTGATTCATTGCACCATCCTGGTATACCGCCAGAGGCATTCATATAGAGTCATATCTTGTTCTAGTTTCGAGTTGTAATATCAAGTTGTTGTAATAAAAATGTGATGATCATCATTATTAAAGCATTGCCCTAGTGAGGAAAAGGATGATGGAGACTTTGATTCCCCCACAAGTCGGGATGAGACTCCGGATGAAAAAAAAGAGAAAGGCCAAATGAAAAAAAGAGAAGGCCCAAAAAAATGAGAGAAAAAGAGAGAAGGGGCAATGTTACTATCCTTTTACCACACTTATGCTTCAAAGTAGCACCTTGTTCTTCATGTAGTGAGTCTCATATATTTGTGCTTCAAAGTAGCACCATGTTTTTCATATAGTGAGTCTAATATATTGTTTTGTTCATACTAGTGGGAATTTTTCATTATAGAACTTGGCTTGTATATTCCTACGATGGGCTTCCTCAAATGCCCTAGGTCTTCATGAGCAAGAAAGTTGGATGCACACCCACTAGTTTTCTTTGGTTGAGCATTCATAGCTCTAGTGCATCCTTTGCATGGCAATCCCTACTCCTCATGTTGACATCAATTGATGGGCATCTCCATAGCCCATTGATTATCCTCGTCAATATGAGACTTTCTCCTTTTTTGTCTTCTCCACACAATCCCAATCATCACATTCTATTCCACCCATAGTGCTATATCCATGGCTCGCGCTCATGTATTGCATGAAGGTTGAAAAAGTTTGAGATTATTTGAGTATGAAACAATTGCTTGGCTTGTCATCGGGGGTATAGAAGTTTGGAACATCTTTGTGTGACGAAAATGAAGCATAGCCTAACTATATGATTTTGTAGGGATGAACTTTCTTTGGCCATGTTATTTTGAGAAGACATGATTGCTTTGATTAGTATGCTTGAAGTATTATTATTTTTATGTCAATATGAACTTTTATCTTGAATCTTTCGGATCTGAATATTCATACCATGATTAAGAAGATTTACATTGAAATTATGCCAAAATATCACTCCGCATCAAAAATTCTTCTTTTTATCATTTACCTACTCGAGGACGAGTAGGAATTAAGCTTGGGGATGCGTGATACGTCTCCAACGTATCTATAGTTTTTGATTGCTCCATGCTACTTTATCTACTGTTTTGGACTATATTGGGCTTTATTTTTCCACTTTTATATTATTTTTGGGACTAAACTATTAACCGGTGGCCCAACCCAGAATTGCTGTTTTCTGCCTATTTCAGTGTTTCGAAGAAACGGAATATCAAACAGAGTCCAAACGGAATGAAACCTTCGGGAATGTGATCTTCTCACCGAACATGATCCAGGAGACTTGGACCCTACTCCAAGAAGCTTCCGAGGAGGTCATGAGGGTGGAGGGCGCCCCCCTGGGCGCGCCCCCTACCTCGTGGGCCCTTTGGAGCTCTACCGACGTATTCCTTCCTCCTATATATACCTACATACCCCCAATAGACCAGATACGGAGCCAAAAACCTAATTCCACCGCTGAAACCTTCTGTATCCACGAGATCCCATCTTGGGGCCTGTTCCGGAGCTCCGCCGGAGGGGGCATCCACCATGGAGGGCTTCTACATCATCACCATAGCCCCTCCGATGAAGTGTGAGTAGTTTACTTCAGACCTTCGGGTCCATAGCTAGTATCTAGATGGCTTCTTCTCTCTTTTTGGATCTCAATACAATATTCTCCCCCTCTCTCGTGGAGATCTATTCGATGTAATCTTCTTTTTGCAGTGTGTTTGTTGAGACCAATGAATTGTGCGTTTATGATCCAGCTTATCTATGAATAATATTTGAATCTTCTCTGAATTCTTTTATGTATGATTGAGTTATCTTTGCATGTCTCTTCGAATTATCCGTTTGGTTTGGCCAACTAGATTGGTAGTTCTTGCAATGGGAGAAGTGCATGGCTTTGGGTTCAATCTTGCGGTGTCCTTACCCAGTGACAGAAAGGGTTGCAAGGCACGTATTGTATTGTTTCCATCGAGGATAACAAGATGGGGTATTTATCATATTGCATGAATTTATTCCTCTACATCATGTCATCTTGCTTAAGGTGTTACTCTGTTTTTAACTTAATACTCTAGATGCATGCTAGATAGCGGTCGATGAGTGGAGTAATAGTAGTAGATGCAGAATCGTTTCGATCTACTTGTCACGGAGGTGATGCCTATATACATGATCATACCTAGATAACCTCATAACTATGCTCAATTCTATCAATTGCTCAACAGTAATTTGGTCACCCACCGTAGAATATCTACGCTCTTGAGAGAAGCCACTAGTGAAACCTATGGCCCCCGGGTCTATTCTCATCATATCAATCTCCATCACTTTATTTACTTGCTCCGCCTTTTACTTTTTACTTTGCATCTTTATACCAAAAATACCAAAAATATTATCTCTATCAGATATCACTCTCGTAAGTGACCGTGAAGGGATTGACAACCCCTAAGCGTTGGTTGCGAGTTGATATCATTTTGTGCAGGTACGAGGGACTTGCGTGTGACCTCCTACTGTATTGATATGTGGGGACCCCGACTCATAAGTCGAGATCACCGAATGCACGTGTACAATGATCCCATAGATCAATGCTCACTGAACACATAGAAGCTGAATAAAAAGAGTCTTACAACCATACATACCGTTTTACACAAGTAGGACCATTATGGCCAAGTCTTGAGTATAACATTGCAGCAGAAATCTTCGTTGATAACTTGGACCCATGCCATCTGCCTTAACCCTACAGGCATTCTGACTGGGAGGCATCCTAGGTCGCATGTTCGTCACCGAAGTATTCCTCATCATATCCTGTTCTTTCATGCCTGGCCAATAAAATAACTAGTGGAAAGCCAATGAGTACTTTGAATGTACTCGCAAGCAACCCATGTTTTGGTTCAAGATACAACAATGCATGATATAGGTAAATTTTTGCAGAAAGCTAGTTTTGAGTGCAATGACATGTTCAACAACTTGTAAGACATGCATCAGGAGAAGTCAAGTAACCATGAGGACAGGTTACAGATATCAACATAAATAGAGTGGGCACCAACCCAACTCAATCATGTCAAGTCCTTTGACTTGACCCAAGTAGTTTTATCAACTCACACACACACGCTTGTAAAACTCTGGACATAGTATAAGCAGCACCGCCCAACTGTCCTTGGCCGTGGACAGAGCTATTCGAATAGTTTTACACTCTGCAGAGGTTGCACACTGTACCCACAAGATCCGGGGAACTTCCGTGTCATCCACGACCCGCGGTACCTCAAGTACCCGGGGTAAGCACCCGATCACTATCTTTCCCTAGACGACACTAACAAGGAGTCCACTCGTTGTTCCGTTTCTTCACGATGTACATCATACGAGACTCACTCGAGATCGTAACATCTGAGAGGGGACAGAACGGTGTATCCGGTGCCCTGTAAAAACAGTCATGGCCGCCCTACCAGGCACGACACCGTCCCGAGAGAGTGCACCAACAACTCTCCTGTTACTAGTAATGCGGGCTCCAAGCTAGTATCGGTCTAGGTAATCAATAATGCCCTTTCCCATATAAGGGTAGAGTGGTTGCGCATGTAAGGTTGGGACAGTCGACAAATCTTAAATCTAATACGTTTTCAAAAACAACACACACTTTCCTTGGTACACCACTTCGTCATCAAGTGGTTACCCATGTCATAATCTCCCTCGGGCATAAGTGGAACCCGACGGGGTTTTCGAAAAGTCCTTTGAAAATACTTTGCCTCCTTCATCATGCATATACCCGTCCCTTTTTGCGTAGCATCTACTTTAGCATCCTATCTACTCCCACCGGCATAACCCTCATAAGAAGGTAGGGTCATGCACAATGCAAGTATCAACGAGGAATTAACGGTGGCAAACCATCAAAGTGGGTACCACCTCATCATGATTCCGTTGCAACAACAATATGGTGCTATATGACATGCATAAAAAGGGTTTCATAGACATGGTCAAAGGGCTGCTTGCCTATTTTAACAAAGTCTTCGAGGTCTTCAAATATCTCTAGTCCAACTCCGAGCATTTCGTCTACTTTGTCAACTGTCATCAAAAGCAACCATAATAAGCAACACAACAAGGCAGGAAATAAAAGTGCTCTAAAAACATGAGTTGGATTTTTCTAGGATACCTCTGGTCATATGAGGAATGACCAAGGTGATTTCATTGGAAGTGGATCAATGGATATCTCTGAACATTTTGATATGATGGAACCAAGGGATTTATGGATTTGCAAGAGGTGTCCAGAAATATATATTTGGAAAATGAGCAAAGGCACCCATTTAACAAATCATGATTTTAGAAGCATCTAGGAGCTGGTTTCACTGGATTTGGAGTTCAAATGAATTCCCTATGAATTTGCAAAGTTGAAAAATATGAAGAAATGGCTCATTATATTGTGGGGTACAGAAAGTATTAAGAAAAATGTTCATAAACTAAGTTATGAACATAGAAGCATCTACGAATTTGAATCATGGCATTTGGATCAATTTTGAGCTCTGTGTGATTTTCTAAAGTTCATCACAGAAATGGAAAATGGGGTTTTGATAAATATTTTTGAAGGAAATCATTCTGGAAAAATGTGCAAATATCACCATGTGATAGGGAATGATTTTAGGAACTACTAGAAATTTGAATCAACAAATTTGGAGTTAATTTGAATTATTTATGGATTTTAGAAACTCATTTGAAAAGAATAAAGAGAAATATAAGGCATTACCCTTATCCTGCGCACCGGCGAGAGATAGCCGTGGGCCGGCCCAGCGGCTCGGCCACGCGGACGACAGGCGACATCAAAGGCGTATTTCGCCCGGCCCGTCTCCACTTGCCAGCGTGACCCGGTGGCTGGGCCACTAACGAGCGGGGCCCGCCTGCAGGTCATCGTCTTCGTCTTCCTCCCGCGCGCTCGCCTGGTCGAGGGAGGAGAGAGCCTCGACGACAACTGCCGGCGCTACGGAGCACCTCCAGCGATGCTCTGGCTATGGATGAGCTCGGCGTTGAGCGCCGCATCCATTCGTGTATGCCACGGCTGCCGGGGATGGTCGAGGCGACAGCGGCTTGGATGCCGGCGGACGGTGGCATCGGGCGAGATTGGGCACGGCACTACGGTGCATCCTCGGATGAGGGAAAGAGCATGGGAGCTCCGTCTTGCTCAGGGGAGCCTGCTGGTGGAGAGAGGAGAGGGAGAAGAGCTCGGGCTCGGCTGAATTTAGGTGGAGGCCGACAGCGGCTCTCCGGCCATGGAGGGCTATGGAAGGCGCGGGGAGAGGAGTGAGTTGGTCCAGGGGGTCTCTGTGATGGAGAGAGAGGCAAAGGAGTAGAGAGGAGGCTCGGGGTGGCCTTAAATAGAAGGGGGCGAGGTGCACAGCGGGCCCGTGCGCCGGCGAGGTTGTAGCCATCGCTGAAGGCCACGTGAGTGCTTGGCTTCGAGTCGGGGTCTTCCTGGGCGTGGTCTACGGCCAGGGGAAGGGAGAGAAGGAGCAGGGGAGTGTCAGGGCAGCGCGTGTGTGAGCATGCTCATTGGAGCTCTCGGGAGGCCATGGTGCGCGTGCGAGCAGGGACAGGAGAGAGAGAGGAAGAAGGGGGCCGATAGCATGCCGTGTACTGGACGTCAAGGCGACCTTAGGGGACATGAGGGGGAGGCCCTAGGTGGTCCGGTGGCTCGGGCAGAGAGCGGCTATAGTGCTAGGGCGCACTGTAGCATGCTCCAGAGCGCGTCTTTGGCCGGCATGCGCGGCTTTTCCGTGCGTACTCGCGCGCGCACTTATGTCTGGCAGCTGCAAGGGGGAGTAAACAATGCAGCAATGGCATTGGATGCCCTGAGGATCCAATGGAGTGAGGAGGAAGGTTGAGAGAGAGAGAAATGGTGCTGTCCAGAGAGGGAAAAAGAGCTTTTCACCGCATAATCATGGCTCCTCGTGCAGGGAAAGATGCAGGGGCTAGAGGAGGACCAGATGGTGCTGTGGGAGAAAGATTAGCTCATGGAGATTAGTGGAAATGGCCAAAACATGCATTTTAAATTTCTGCCAGAAGGTGTTTGATGGTGGTTTGGGCAAGCAAATGGGTTCCAAATGATATGAATATTAACAGGGTCAAGTGTCATATAGAAATGAGGGTGATCACCAAGGTGGAGCTCATTTGAAGAAAGCTGACATGCAACTTTGGTAAACCCTAGAAATCAGCAGAAATGGACTTTCCAAGATTTAGTCATGCAAATCTGTTCTCCTTGATGCACCACTTGGTGTAGTGTCATCATTTGAGGTTATGAACATGTCCACAAAAGTTGAGATCAAAAGGAGAAAGTTTCCAATGTAGAGTTGTTCAAATATGATTCTGGTCAGAGAGGGTTTTGGGGCACTTTGATCAATATAACTTTTTCTCCAACTTGTGCCATTTGGTCTAGATGAATTATTAGACCATTTGAGAATGTTCACAAGATTTGAGAGAATTTGGAAATGTTTGGCAATGTAAAGTTGCTCAAACTTCAAAATGGACAGAAATGCTTTTGAGGGGATTTGATGATGTTATATTGTTCTCCAAGTCATGAGACTTGGCAAGATCATCAAATATGTCATATGTGACATGATAGAATTTTCTTGGAATATTTGTAGAATATTGCCTTTGTAAATATTTCAAAAGCTTGAAATATCCAAAAAGGGTTTTTGAGGGGTTTGACCAATATTTTGAACATGACCATGTGTTGAAATTCTTATATATGGACAATATATGTCCACTGAGTTTCCCTAGGTTTTTGTAAAAATATTTTTCAAATAATAAAATAATTTTTCCCTATTAAAGACCATTTCTGGCCTTAAGAAAAAGCTTTTAAAAAAAGAGGAAAGTAACTTTTAAAATCATATTTTTGTGGTTTCTGGGTATCATATGTCTAATTGGAGTCAAATATATTTTTGGAAAGATTTTTACTGCCCTTAATTAAGTACTTGCAGTGCAAACCTCAATTCAGGTGTTTTTGGAAAACTAATTTTTGAAAATACTTTTTGGCCAAATTATTTTTGTAAGAAAATACTATGTTGCTCTATACACATGGCATGATTATTGGGAAAGGTTTTTGGATCAAGGGGAAGGGAGTATAAGAGTTGGAGGATTTATTTTATTTTTAGAGAACTTGCAAACAACAGACAAAAACCAATCAACGCAAGGTCCAAAACACTCAAAAGTTTTTGTCAAACCACATTTTATCATGATTGTTAGCTTAAGTGTAGTGGCATGAAAATCAGGATGTGACATGATACCTTGGTTCTCAAAAACTGAGGGAAATACTTACGCTACTGTGCTGCATCACCCCCTCCTCTTCGGGGAAAACCAATGCAAGCTCGAGACGTAGCAAGAAGGATTTCTATTTCTGGCGTCGTTGCCGGGGAGTGTAGCGCCTTTGGTAAGTGGAATTTGGTAAGGAAAAATTTATATAGTGTGCTGAAATTTTCTGTCACTTGTTACTATGGAAAGTGAATCTCTGAGGGGCTTGTTCGGGGTATCTTCACCCCGTCCAGTAGAGCAAAGAGTTCCCCCTCAACCTACTGAACCTATTGAAAATGAAACTCCTTTTGAATTTCCTTCGGGTATTATGGAAAAACTGCTGGCTAATACTTTTACAGGAGATGGGACAAAGCATCCCGACGAGCATCTACGCTATTTAGATAATATTTGTGGATTATTTAAGCTTGCAGGTATACCCGATGATGTTGTTAAGAAGGAGGCTTTCCCTTTATCTTTGAAGGGAGACACATCGACATGGTATAGGCTATGTGATAATACGAGATCATGGAACTATAAAAGAATTAAATTGGAATTTCATCAAAAGTATTACCCTATGCATCTTGCTCATCGTGATCGCAATTATATATATAATTTTTGGCCTCGCGAAGGAGAAAGCATCGCTCAAGCTTGGGGGAGGCTTAAATCCATGTTATATTCATGCCCCAATCATGAGCTCTCAAAATTGACAATTCTTCAGAATTTTTATGCTCGACTCTCTGATAATAATAAAACCATGCTCGATACTTCTTGTGCTGGCTCTTTTATGATGAAGCCTATTGAGTTCAGATGGAATTTATTGGATAGAATTAAACGCAACTCTGAAGATTGGGACCTCGACGAAGGTAAGGAGTTAGGTATGACACGTAAGTTTGATTGTGTTAAATCTTTTATGGATACCGATATTTTCCGTAAGTTTAGCACTAAATATGGACTGGACTCTGAGATAGTAGCTTCTTTTTGTCAATCTTTTGCTACTTATGTTGATCTCCCCAAGGAGAAGTGGTTTAAATATCATCCTCCCATAGATGTAAAAGTAGCTGCACCTATTAAACTTGAAGAAGAAACCATCACTTATAATGATCCTATTGTTCCTACCTCTTATGTTGAGAAACCACCTTTCCCTGCTAGAGTAAAGGATCATGCTAAAGCTTCAACTGTTGTTCGTAAAAGCAATACTAGAACTTATACACCTCCTGGGCAAGTCAAAGTAGAACCTAATATTGCTATTGCTAAAGATCTCTTGTCCGATAATATTGATGGGAATGTCATTGAATTCTCTGGTGAAACTGCTAGAATTGCTAAACCCTGTGATAGAGATAAACATAGATCCGTGGTAGGCGTGCCTGTTGTTTTTGTTAAAATAGGAGATCATTGTTATCATGGCTTATGTGATATGGGTTCTAGTGCTAGTGTTATACCCATTGACTTATATGAAGAAATTATGCATGATATCGCACCTGCTGAATTAGAAGATATTGATGTTAAAATTAAACTTGCCAATAGAGATACTATATCTGCAATGGGAATTGTTAGAGATGTTGAAGTCTTGTGTGGGAAAACCAAATATCCCGCTGATTTTCTTGTTCTTGGTTCCCCACAAGATAGCTTTTGTCCCATTATATTTGGTAGACCCTTCTTGAATACTGTTAATGCTAAGATAGACTGCGAAAAGAATGTTGTTACTATTGGCTTGGATGATATGGTTCATGAGTTTAATTTCTCTAAATTTAGTAAACAACATCGTGAGGAAGAATTGCCTAGTAAGGATGAAATTATTGGTCTTGCTTCTATTGCCGTACCTCCTAGTGATCCTTTAAACATTATTTGCTAGACCATGAAAATGAGATGTTCATGAATGAAAGAAGGGAAATAGATGAAGTATTCTTTGAACAAAAACCTATTCTGAAACACAATTTGCCTGTTGAAATCCTAGTGGATCCTCCTCCAACCAAGGGTGATCCCGTGTTTGAGCTTAAACCGTTGCCTGATAATCTTGAGTATGATTATCTTGATGAAAGGAAAATATATCCTGTTATTATTAGTGCTAACCTTTCAGAGCATGAAGAAGAAAGATTATTGAAAACTCTGAAAAAGCACCGTGCTGCTATTGGATATACTCTTGATGATCTTAAGGGCATTAGTCCCACTCTATGTCAACATAAAATAAATTTGGAAACGGATGCCAAACCAGTTCGTGATCCTCAACAATGTTTGAATCCTAAAATTAAAGAAGTGGTAAGAAAGGAAATACTCAAGCTTCTGGAGGCAGGTATAATTTATCCCGTTGCTGATAGTCAGTGGGTAAGTCCTGCCCATTGTGTCCATAAGAAGGGAGGTATTACTGTTGTCCCCAATGATAAAGATGAATTGATCCCGCAAAGAATTATCACAGGTTATAGGATGGTAATTGATTTCCGCAAATTAAATAAAGCTATTAAGAAAGATCATTACCCCTTACCTTTTTATTTATCAAATGCTAGAAAGATTATGCGAACATACACATTATTGCTTTCTAGATGGTTATTCTGGTTTCTCTCAAATACCTGTGTCGGCTAAAGATCAATCAAAGACTACATTTACATGCCCTTTTGGTACTTTTGCTTATAGACGTATACCTTTTGGTTTATGTAATGCACCTGCTACCTTTCAAAGATGCATGATGGCTATATTCGCTGATTTTTGTGAAAAGATTTGTGAGGTTTTCATGGACGACTTTTCCGTCTATGGTTCCTCTTTTGATGATAGCTTGAGCAATCTTGATCGAGTTTTGCAGAGATGTGAAGAAACTAATCTTGTCTTGAATTGGGAAAAGTGCCACTTTATGGTTAATTAAGGTATTGTCTTGGAGCGCAAAGTTTCTGAAAGAGGTATTGAAGTTGATACAGCCAAGGTTGATGCTATTGAAAAGATGCCATGTCCCAAGGACAACAAAGGTATAAGAAGTTTCCTTGGTCACGCTGGATTTTATAGGAGGTTCATTAAGGACTTCTCAAAAATTTCTCGGCCTCTGACTAATTTATTACAAAAAGATGTACCATTTGTCTTTGATGATGATTGTGTAGAAGCATTTGAAATACTTAAGAAAGCATTAATCTCTGCACCTGTTGTTCAGCCACCTGATTGGAATTTACCCTTTGAAACTATGTGTGATGCTAGTGATTATGTTGTAGGTGTTGTTCTAGGGCAAAGAGTTCATAAGAAATTAAATGTTATCCATTATGCTAGTAAGACTCTAGACAATGCTCAAAGAAATTATGCTACTACTGAAAAGGAACTCTTAGCAGTTGTGTTTGCCTGCGATAAATTCAGACCCTATATTGTTGATTCTAAAGTAACTATTCACATCGATCATGCTGCTATTAAATATCATATGGAACAGAAAGATGATAAACCTAGACTAATTAGATGGGTTATTGAGGGAGTCCTGGACTAGGGGGTGTCCGGACAGCCGGACTATCATCGTCAGCCGGACTCCAAGACTATGAAGATACAAGATTGAAGACTTCGTCCCGTGTCTAGATGGGACTTTCCTTGGCGTGGAAGGCAAGCTTGGCAATACGGATATGTAGATCTCCTACCATTGTAACCGACTCTGTGTAACCCTAGCCCTCCCTGGTATCTATATAAACCGGAGGGTTCTAGTCCGTAGGACAACAACCATTACAACAATCATACCATAGGCTAGCTCCTAGGGTTTAGCCTCCTTGATCTCGTGGTAGATCCACTCTTGTACTACCCATATCATCAATATCAATCAAGCAGGAGTAGGGTTTTACCTCCATCGAGGGCCCGAACCTGGGTAAAAACATCGTGTCCCTTATCTCCTGTTACCATCCGCCTAGACGCACAGTTCGGGACCCCCTACCCGAGATCCGCCGGTTTTGACACCGACATTGGTGCTTTCATTAAGAGTTCCTCTGCGTCGTCACCAATAGGCTTGATGGCTTCTTCAATCAACAACAACGCCGTCCAGGGTGAGGCTTTTCTCCCCGGACAGATCTTTGTGTTCGGCGGCTTCGCACTACGGGCCAATTCACTTGGCCATCTGGAGCAGATTGAAAGCTACGCCCCTGGCCATCAGGTCAGGTTTCGAAGCCTAAACTTCACGGCAGACATCCGCGGGGACCTGATCTTCGATGGAGTCGAGCCACAGCTGAGCGTGCCGCACTGTCACGATGGGCATGATCTAGCTCTGCCGCCGGACAGTACCCTGGAGGCCGCACACGAGTCCGCTCTTGCCCTTAGCTCAGAGCAGACCGCGCAGATCGAGGGCAGGTGGCTGGACATCGCCTCGGGGGCTGCAACCTCTACAGCGATAGAGCCGAATATTGATCTTGTCCCTTATAAAGCTCGTGACTCCGAGGCGCCAGACTCCTTGCCGGACTCCGAACCTCCCGCGCCCCTGCCAATCGAATCCGATTGGGCGCCGATTATGGAGTTCACCGCCGCGGACATCTTTCAGCACTCACCCTTTGGCGACATCCTAAATTCGCTAAAGCATCTCTCGTTATCAGGATAACCCTGGCCGGACTACGGTCAGGATGGTTGGGATGCGGACGACGAAGAAATTCAAAGCCCACCCACCACCCACTTTGTAGCCACTGTCGATGATTTAATCGACATGCTAGACTATGACTCCGAAGACATCGATGGCATGGACGACGATGCCGGAGACGACCAAGAACCAGCGCCTACAGGGCACTGGAAGACCACCTTGTCATATGACATATATATGGTGGACACCCTAAAGGATGGGGACGGCGAAGAAGCAGCGGAGGCAGATTCCTCTAAGAAACAGCCCAAGCGCCGACGTCAGCGGCGCCGCTCTAAATCCCGCCACAACAAGGATGGAGAATCCGGCACCCCAGAGAGTGCCGAAGACAACCCCCTCCAGCAAGATTCAGCACAGGAGGACGGGGAAAGCAGCCCTCGAGAGAGAGCGGCAGACGAGGAGGATGACAATTACGTGCCTCCCTCCGGAGATGAGGCAAGCCTCAACGATGACGAATTCGTCGTGCCCGAGGATCCCGTCAAACAAGAGCGTTTTAAGCGCAGGCTAATGGCCACGGCGAATAGCCTAAAGAAAAAGCAGCAACAGCTTCAAGCTGATCAAGGCCTGCTGGCCGATAGATGGACCAAGGTCCTCGTGGCCGAAGAGTATGAACTCGAGCACCCCTCCAAAAGTTACCCAAAACGCAAGTTGCTCCCCCGACTAGAGGAGGAAGCATACAAACCTTCATCACCAGCGCACAATACGGCAGACCGACCACCCCGTGGTCGCGACAGAGAGGCATCTAGGCCCTCCACCAGAACCATACCCCGGCACCGCTTGATAAGTACGAAGCCACGGGGGAATGCGCCGGACTTGCGGGATATATTGGAGGACAAGGCAAGGCAATCTAGATCTATCTATGGATCACGTGGACGCCCCATGACCCACGACGACTACCGTCGCGCCGGATACAGCAACTCCGGCCGGGCCGAACACAGCAGACAACGCTCTATTGAGACGCGTCGTGATATTGCTCAGTGTAGAGGCGCCGCACACCCATTATGCTTCACTGACAAAGTAATGGATCATCAAATCCAAGAAGGGTTTAAACCCGTGAACATTGAATCCTACGATGGCACAACAGACCCCGCGGTTTGGATCGAAGATTATCTCCTTCATATCCATATGGCCCGCGGTGACGATCTCCACGCCATGAAATACCTCCCACTCAAGCTTAAAGGACCAGCTCGGCATTGGCTTAACAGCTTGCCCGCAGAGTCAATTGGGTGTTGGGAAGACCTGGAAGCCGCATTCCTTGACAACTTCAAGGGCACATATGTCCGACCACCAGACGCCAATGAACTAAGCCACATAATTCAGCAGCCAGACGAATCGGCCAGACAGTTCTGGACACGGTTCTTAACAAAGAAAAATCAAATCGTCGACTGCCTGGATGCAGAGGCCCTCGCAGCCTTGAAACATAACATCCGCGATGAGTGGCTGGCCTGGCACCTAGGACAGGAAAAGCCGAAGTCCATGGCAGCCCTCACATCACTCATGACCCGCTTCTGTGCGGGAGAGGACAGCTGGCTAGCTCGCAGGAACAACCTCAGCAAAAAATGCTGGCAGTGCAGATACTAAGGACCACAATGGCAGGTCGCGTCGAAACAAAAACAAACGCCGCGTTAACGGCGATAACAATGAGGATACGACAGTCAATGCCGGATTCAGAGGCTCTAAACCCGGTCAACGAAAGAAGCCATTCAAAAGAACTACTCCGGGTCCGTCCAATTTGGACCGAATACTCGACCGCTCTTGCCAGATACATGGCACCCCCGAAAAGCCAGCTAACCACACCAACATGGATTGTTGGGTATTCAAGCAGGCAGGCAAGTTAATTTCCGAAAACAATGACAAGGGGCTGCACAGCGACAATGAGGAAGAAACCTGGCCGCCGAACAGTAGAGGACAGAAGGGTTTCCCCCCACAAGTGCGGATGGTAAATATGATATACGCAACCCACATACCCAAGAGGGAGCGGAAGGGTGCACTCCGGGACGTGTATGCGATGGAGCCAGTCGCCCCGAAGTTCAACCCATGGTCCTCTTGCCCGATCACTTTCGATCGAAGGGACCACCCCACCAGTATCCGCCATGGCGGATTCGTCGCATTGGTTTTAGACCCAATCGTCGATGGATTTCACCTCACTAGAGTCCTCATGGACGGCGGTAGCAGCCTGAACCTGCTTTATCAGGATACAGTGCGAAAGATGGGCATAGACCCCTCAAGGATTAAACCTACAAAGACGACCTTCAAAGGCGTCATACCTGGTGTCGAGGCCAATTGTACAGGCTCGGTAACACTGGAAGTGGTCTTCGGATCCCCGGATAATTTCCGAAGCGAGGAGTTAATCTTCGACATAGTCCCGTTCCGCAGTGGCTATCACGCCCTGCTCGGACAAACCGCGTTTGCAAAGTTCAACGCGGTGCCGCATTATGCATACCTCAAGCTCAAGATGCCAGGCCCTCGTGGAATCATCACGGTCAACGGAAACACTGAGCGCTCCCTCCGAACGGAGGAACACACAGCGGCTCTCGCGGCAGAAGTACAGAATAGCCTCTTAAGGTAATTTTCGAGTCCGGCCGTTAAAAGACCGGACATGATCAAACGCGCCCGGAGCAACATACATCAAGACCACCTGGCACGTTCCGAGCACGCATAGCAATGCGGCCCCACCCCGAGCCCCTGCATGGTTGCAAGACAAGCTCCCCGCGTACATCATTACACTCTGGAGATACCTTGGGCATAGGGGAGGGGCACGACCACGGCAGGCCCAGAGTGCGGCTCAACCACACCAGAGGCTCCTAAGTGTGTCGCTCTTTTTCTTTTCCTTTTTATCTTATCTACAGGACTCCGTTTACAAGAGGTCCTGTCCGGCAGTAGATTGGCCGAACTCACAATGCAACAGCCAGGGAGCATCAAGGGCTACGACGAACATTCAGGTGGTCTCCATTACGAGCATTAAATCTGTTTATTACACAATTCCGCAGCCCACCACTAGAGGGGGACATGATTAAATAGTCCAAACCCTTGCTTTCCGCACCATTTGTATCGTTATGCACTCATAGCAGAATTCCTTGAAATAAACAATGCAGCACTTTTTGCCTATAATTGCATTACCTTTTTTTACATATATGTTCATTAATGACATCTGGCACCCGTACATCTTGGTACGGCCGAATACACCAGGGGCTTATGTTCCCCGCATTATGGTGTGATAAGTCCGAACACTTTCACAAGTGCGGCACCCCGAACTTATAGCATTATATGCATCGGCTCCGAATCATGTCTTGGGTCAATCGTTGGGTTTGCCCGGCTCCCATGTTTTGGTACCTTACGTTCCGTTCTATCGGCTAAGGTAGCACTAGGAGAACCACTGTGATTGCGCCCCGATTGAGCTGGGCGAGCGCCTCAGTGGAGAAAGCTAAAACTGACTGTCATGATAAGGCGAGAGACTGGTTGCTGTTCAAGAGGTCTTTTCGAGTCCCTAAAGACTTACGCCGCTTAGAGCGAGGAACCGGATAGTGTCTGGCCCAGGCGTGGATAGCGCCCCGAACTCGGTCTTCCGACACTAGGGGCTTCGCCGAAATTTAAAATTATAGAATTATTTGGCTAAGTGAGAGTGTTCAAGTATTATAAGTCCGGTTGCCTTGTTCGTTGTGTTGAGCGCCTCCCTAGATGGACCCAAAAATGGGAACAAGAGCGCTCAAGTTTATCCCGAACACCCCAGCACTCGTGGCATGGGGGCTGAAGCCGACGAATTGCCATCTCTCAGATTTGATATACGGCCGCACAGAAGGTAATATTTTAGATCAAACAAGCGTTGCTTAGCGCATATGAACAATGTTTTCAGCGCACAGGATAACACATGGCGAGTCTACTCAATAATTACATCTCTGGGGCACTCATCTGCAATTTTGCGGGCACCCTTCAGGACAATCTTATAGTACATCTCGGGCATATGATACTCTTTGCCCGGCGGCGGCGCGTCCGTCAGGAGCCTCTCCGCATCCAGCCTACCCCAATGCACCTTTGCGCGGGCAAGGGCCCAACGGGCACCTTCAATACAGGCGGAGCGCTTGATGACCTCCACCCAGGGGCACGCATCCACCGGCCACCGCACGAGGCCGGAGTAGCTCCCAGGCATGGCCTCTCCAGGCCACAGCCGGACTGTGAGGCCCTTCATGGCCTGCTCGGCTACCTTGTGGAGCTCGACCAGCTGCTTCAGCTGGCCGCTAGGGGGCACCGGATGTCCGGCCTCAGCGTACTGAGACTAGAAGACCTTATCCATTGAGCTCCCCTCCTCAGCCCGGTAGAATGCGGCGGCATCGGACACGCTGCGAGGCAGATCTGCTAACGCCCCTGGAGATCTCCCAATTCAGGTAAGTAACAGGTAATTTACATTCACATGCTTGCTTTGCATGAAAAATACCTTACCCGCCGCTATCTTCTTCATCGCCTCAATCTCCTGGAGGGCCTTATGGGCCTCGGCCTTAGCGGCTTTGGCACTTTCAAGAGCCGAGGCAAGCTCGGACTCTCGAGACTTCGAGTCGCGCTCCAAACTCTCATGCTTTTCCATGAGAGCCTGGAGCTCTTGCCGCACCTCCGCCACCCGCGCCTGCTTCTTCTCTCGCTCCGCCCGTTGCGCGGCCGCATTGCGTTCGGCCGTGGACACGGCCTCCTTTAGGGTCGCCACCTCGCTCGTGGCCCATGCAATACCGACGTTATCCTCATTATTTCTATTGCAACCAAAATCCTTTTCTGTAAGGTACAAAATTAAAAGTGGTGTTACTCACCTTATTTGTCCTCGAGCTGCTTCTTGGCAAGGCCGAGCTCTTGCTCGGACCGCTCGAGCTCCTACTTCAAAGCACCAACCTCCGCAGTCAGTGCGGTAGAGGTCAGCAGCACAGCCTGCAAACCCATATTGACATAATTTTTAGCACTCCTGCATATATCTTTAATAGATCCTCAGTCCGGTTTTTCTTTCCGAACACCGAACCGAGCATCAGGGGCTACTGTCTATGCGACATTACATTACGTATTTTAAAGCTTCTTACCTCAAAGCCTGTTAGAAGGCTGCTGCAAGCTTCGGTCAGCCCACTCTTGGCAAGCTGAACCTTTTGAATCACCACACTCATAATAGTGCGGTGTTCTTCCTCGATGGAAGCGCCGTTGAGCGCCTCCAACAAGTTGTCCGGCACCTCCGGTTGGACGGAGGCTGCCGGTGCCATGGTCTTGCCCTTCTTGCGAAGGGGCCGCCTGCCGGACTCCGGAACCACTGCGGGTTCCGGTATGGACTCCGGCGCAGAGGCTGGAAGGCTGCCTTGCAGCACCTCCGGAGCCTCCTCCCGATGGGTCCCCTCCTGGGATCCCACCTCGGCATCCTCAGCACCACGAGGGGTGGAGGCGGTCAGAATGGAATCCACATCCGACGGTGCCAAGGACCTGCTGTAAGAAGCGGGAAGATCCTCCTCGGCCGGGCTACAGGCAGTATTCGGCATTAGAAGGACGCTACGTGGCACGAAAAAGAAATCACAAATCACTTAGGAGTACGGACACTTACGATCTTGCCCGAGGCTTGGCCCTTGAGGGCCACTCCTCGTCGCCGTCCTTGGCGTGGGCGGTGCTGTCCGGAGGAAGGGTCCTTCCCCTCTTGGACCCTTCGGCCTCCCCCGTTGGGGAAGCCTTCCTTTTCCTCTCTCCCCGGAGAGTCCTCTTTCTCCTCCTCGTCTTCGGGGGAGGAGTCCGCCTTAGAGCCATCGGAGGATGAGTCCGATATCACCTGGCGCCGGGAACTACTTCGAGTTCCCGCGGCCTTCTTCTTGGCCTTCTTCTCCGGCACCACATAAAGTGCCGGGACTAGCAGCCCCACTAACCGGGCGTCCGCTGGTTCTTCGGGAAGGGGAGCCGGACAGTCTACCTGTCCGGACGTCCTCTGCCAGTCCTGTCAAAGGCATTGGGAGTTTTTAGATCCCACATAACATTAAATTGTGAAACAAAATAAATGTCCCATAGAGGATAAAAAAGCTTACCTCGCCGGCCGGGCGCTTGGTGCTGAATCTGCGGTCTTCTGTCGCGGACTCAGGGGCTTCTCCGCCCTTGAACAGCACCCTCCAGGCATCTTCGTACGTTGTGTTGAAGAGCCCGCTCAGGGTTCGGTGCTGTGCCGGATCGAACTCCCACAAATTAAAGGCCCACTATTGGCAGGGGAGAATCCGGCGGACGAGCATGACCTGGATCACATTGACAAGCCTAAGCTTCTTGTTCACCAAGGTCTGGAGCTAGGACTGGAGTCCTGTCAGCTCCTCCGAACTGCCCCATAGCAAGCCCTTCTCTTTCCAGGAGGTAAGCTGCATCGGGATACCAGATCTAAACTCGGGGGCCGCCGCCCATTTCGGGTCACGTGGCTCGGTGATGTAGAACCACCCCGATTGCCACCCCTTGACGGATTCCACGAAGGCCCCTTCGAGCCACATGACATTGGGCATCTTGCCCAACATGGCGCCTCCGCACTCCGCTTGAACGCCCTTCACTACCTTCGGCTTGACATTGAAGGTCTTGAGCCACAAGCCGAAGTGGGGCTGGATGCAGAGGAAGGCCTCGCACACGACGATAAACGCCGAGATGTTGAGGATGAAGTTTGGCGCCAGATCATGGAAATCCAGGCCGTAATAGTACATGAGCCCCCGGACGAAGGGATGCAATGGGAAGCCCAGTACGCGGAGGAAGTGGGGAAGGAATACAACCCTCTCATGGGGCCTGGGGGTGGGGATGAGCTGCCCCTTGTCGGGCAGCCGGTGCGCGATGTCGCCGGACAGGTATCCGGCGCCGCGCAGCTTCTTGATATGCTCCTTCGTAACGGAGGAAGCCAACCACTTTCCTCCCGCTCCGGACATGACTGGAGAAGGTTGAGACGAGATGTGCGGGCTTGGGCGCTGGAGCTCGAGTGCGCGGAGATGGATAAGAAAAGGAGGAAGAAGGCGTAGGTAAAAGAGGTGGATCCTTATCCCCTTATATATGGGTGGACGAAGACTATGCGTCCCGACCGGCCTGGTAAAACTCGCTTATCTCCCAAGCGCCACCATCAATTGCGCGGTAGGGTTACCCACGTCCGTATTGATGAGAATACCGGAATAAGGGGAACACGATCTCTGCTTTGACAAGACGTGCCAAGGAAACTGCTTCGCTAAACGCACTGAGGTGGTATAATAAAAAACGATTCAAGTAAAGGCTTGGTAGTGGTGTGACGTTATGCCACAAAATACGTCAGCAGATTGAACTTGTGTACATGTTATTCTCTCTACGGTGGAATGTGGAATTTATTTTGCAGAGCCGGACACTATCCCGGTGTTCACAATCTTCTATGAATTATTCGGAGGAGGAACCCGCCTTGCAATGCCGAACAATATGCGCGCCGGACTCATCGTCAATGAAGCCTGGTTCAGGGGCTACTGAGGGAGTCCTGGACTAGGGGGTGTCCGGACAGCCGGACTATCATCGTCAGCCGGACTCCAAGACTATGAAGATACAAGATTGAAGACTTCGTCCCGTGTCCGGATGGGACTTTCCTTGGCATGGAAGGCAAGCTTGGCAATACGGATATGTAGATCTCCTACCATTGTAACCGACTCTGTGTAACCCTAGCCCTCCCCGGTGTCTATATAAACCGGAGGGTTTTAGTCCGTAGGACGACAACCATTACAACAATCATACCATAGGCTAGCTTCTAGGGTTTAGCCTCCTTGATCTCGTGGTAGATCCACCCTTGTACTACCCATATCATCAATATCAATCAAGCAGGAGTAGGGTTTTACCTCCATCGAGAGGGCCCGTACCTGGGTAAATACATCGTGTCCCTTGTCTCCTGTTACCATCCGCCTAGACGCACAGCTCGGGACCCCCTACCCGAGATCCGCCGGTTTTGACACCGACATTGGTGCTTTCATTGAGAGTTCCTCTGTGCCATCACCGATAGGAAGGATGCCTCTTCCCGTCTTCAAGGACGGTATCTTCGCCAAAGGAGCCTTGGCTGCCGGCCAAACTATCCGGCTAGGTGGTTTTCTCATAACCGGCTCTTCGGCCACCGCTTCGACAACGACCTCTCAGGTCGTCAAAAGCAATCTTCATGTCAGCTTGGAATTCGCCGAGCGGCAGGATCCAATAGAGCTCTCGTCCGTAAACGAACTCTTGGATCGCATCGCCGCCCTGGGAGTCGCTATAGACTACAATCAGATTGGGCTTAAAACCGATCTGAGAGAGATTAACCCTCCCCAGGTCACCCACCACGTTGCAATGGTAGAGGAACAACATGGCGACTCTTCTCCTGTATTGAAAACTAGTCATGTCCGGGCTCCCGAACCCTCCATGCCGGATTCCCGCGGAGGGACGGACTTCGATCAAGCACTGAACCTAAAGTCAGGCATCGGACCGGACTCGTTGGACAACATCCAGCAATCCAAGCTTCCAAATTTGGAAACTTCTCGACCCTTGAGCCTCGAGATGGGTAGGGTTCCGGACTTTATTCCACCCACCCTCCCAGACATATGTGATCTATCTCTAATCCGGCAAGAGCCCACTGAAACAGTACATCACTACTGGGCCAGATTCCTCCTGGTCATTGACAGGATAAAGGACTGTCGAGAGGAAAATGCAATTTCAATTTTCTGCAATAATTGCACGGACGAGGGAATCTTGAACGCTGTCAGCCGTTGTGAAATTACACGCTTCGCCGACCTGGCGTTCATAGTACAAAAGAACTGTGCGATGGAGAGTTTCCGGAAAACCAAAACTATGTTTTCGGACAATCCGGCCCCGGATACAACCCTAGTCCGCAACAAAAGGATGCATTACACTCAGGCACCAGGTACAAAAACCAAAAAGCAAAAACCCCATAAAGGGCACGGAACCGTACTAGAGGGATGGCTTAGCAGACCCTGTAAAATTCACAGAATAGAAGGCACCACCCCAACACATAGCCTTCGAGCATGTTGGATGCTGCGGCAGGTGGCCAAAAGTGGCGAGGAGCTTCTAGCCCCGGAAAACCACTCCAACAATACCAGTACGGTATCAACAGTCTTTGAGACTTACGCATCAAATAATATACGGAAACGAACAATCTGCAGCCTCGCCGAAGTCTACCAAGTAGCAACAACTAATCCATGGAGTGACACGGCCATCACCTTCAACGCCAGCGATGAACCTAAATTCCGAACAGCCCGAGCACCAGCTGCATTGGTCCTCAGTCCGATAGTGGACGACTTTCGTCTTACCAAGGTACTCATGGACGGCGGCGGCGGACTAAACCTCATTTACAAGGAAACTCTTCAAAAAATGGAAATAGACTGGAGCCGCATTGAGCGAAGCAGCACAACCTTCAGAGGAATAATCCCCAGCCGGGAAGCGCGCTGCACAGGAAAAATCACACTTGATGTGGTGTTTGGCTCACCGGACAATTACAGGTCCAAAGAAGTCACGTTCCAAGTGGCCCCGTTCAGCAGCGGATATCACGCTATATTAGGACGGGAGGCATTCAAAATTTTTCAAGCCATACCCCATTACGGGTACATGAAGCTTAAGATGCCCGGGCCCGGCGGAACAATCACTCTCGCTAGTGTTCCGGACATAGCACTCCGCGCTGAAAACAAGACAGCTGCATTAGCCCTGGAGGCACTATTCGAAGCCCTAGCGGCAGAAGAACTCACCGCGCTGCGCTCTATGGTAAATACGGACGACGTGATACTCGATAAGAGATCCAAGTCCACCTCTTTCAAACCAGCGGACGAAATAGTCAAATTCCAAGTCCACCAAACGGACCCAACAAAGACGGCCTCCATCGGGGCATAGTTGAACCCTGATGTAGACGCCGCACTGCTAGAATTCCTTCTGGAAAATTGGGACATCTTTGCCTGGCACCCTTCAAATATGCCAGGAATCCCATGCAGATTGGCAGAACATAGCCTAAACATCTTAAAAGGATTCAAGCCAGTCAAACAGGCTCTTCGGCGATTTTCCAAACCCAAAAGACAGGCAATGGGAGAAGAGCTGGCCAAATTACTGGAAGCCTGATTCATCAGAGACATCAAACATCCGGACTGGATAGCAAACCTGGTAATGGTACCAAAGAAGGACAAATCCTGGCGCCTATGTGTAGATTTTAAAGACCTCAACAAGGCCTACTGAGGGAGTCCTGGACTAGGGGGTGTTCGTACAGCCGGACTATCAATGTCCGCTGGACTCCAAGACTACGAAGATACAAGATTGAAGACTCCGGCTCGTGTCCGGAAGGTACTTTACTTGGCGTGGAAGGCAAGCTTGGCGATACGGATACATAGATCTCCTACTATTGTAACCGACTCTGTGTAACCCTAGCCCTCCCCGGTATCTATATAAACCGGAGGGCTTTAGTCTGTAGGACAACATACACAACATACAATCATACCATAGGCTAGCTTCTAGGGTTTAGCCTCCTTGATCTCGTGGTAGATCTACTCTTGTACTACCCATATCATCAATATTAATCAAGCAGGAGTAGGGTTTTACCTCCATCGAGAGGGCCCGAACCTAGGTAAAAAACATTGTGTCCCTTGTCTCCTGTTACCATCCGCCTAGACGCACAGTTCGGGACCCCCTACGCGAGATCCGCCTGTTTTGACACCGACATTGGTGCTTTCATTGAGAGTTCCTCTGTGTCGTCACCGATAGGCTTGATGGCATCTTCAACCTGCAACGCTGTCCAGGGTGAGACTTTCCTCCCCGGACAGATCTTCGTATTCGGCGGCTTCGCATTGCGGGCCAATTCACTTGGCCATCTGGAGCAGATCGAAAGCTACGCCCCTGGCCGTCAGGTCAGATTTGGAAGCTTAAACTTCACGGCCGATGTCCGGGGAGACTTGATCCTCGACGGACTCGAGCCACAGCCAAGCGCGCCGCACTATAACGATGGGCATGATCTAGCTCTGCCGCCGAACAGTGCCTTGGTGGCCGCACACGGATCCGCTTCGGCTATTAGCCCGGAGCCGATCGCCCAGATCGAGGGTCGGTGGATAGACGCCGCCCTGGGGGCTTCAACATCCACGGCGATGGAGCCGAACACTAATCTTGTCCCCTGCGAAACTCGTGATTCCGAGGCGCCGGACTCCTCGCCGGACTCCGAACCTCCCGCGCCCCTACCAATCGATCCGGATTGGGCGCCGGTTATGGAATTCACCGCCACAGACATCTTCCAATGCTCGCCTTTTGGCGATATCTTAAATTCACTAAAGCATCTCTCGTTATCAGGAGAGTCCTGGCCGGATTATGGCCAGGATGGTTGGGATGCGGACGACGAAATTCAGAGCCCACCCACCACTCACTTTGTAGCCACTGTCGACGATCTAACCGACATACTAGACTACGACTCCGAAGACATCGACGCTATGGACGACGATGCCGGAGGCAAACAGGAACCAGCGCCCACAGGGCACTGGAAGGCCACCTCGTCATATGACGTATACATGGTGGATACCCCAAAAGAGGGGGACGGTGAAGAGACAGTGGAGGCAGATCCCTTAAAGAAACAGCCCAAGCGCCGGCGTCAGCAACGCCGCTCTAAATCTCGCCACAGCAAGAATGGAAATTCCGGCACAGGAGACAATAATACTCCAGAGAATGCCGAAGACAATCCCCTCCAGCAAGATTCAGCATAGGAGGATGCAGAAGCAAGCCCTCATGAGGGGGCGGCAGATGAAGAGGTTGAGGATCATAATTATATACCTCCCTCCGATGACGAAGCAAGACTCAACAATGACGAATTCGTCGTACCCGAGGATCTCGTCGAACAAGAGCGCTTCAAGCGCAGGCTTATCGCCACAGCAAAAAGCGTGAAGAAGGAAAAACGGAGGCTCAAAACAGCGGAAGATACACTCAGAATGAGATGGAGCAAAATGCTCAAAACCACAGATAAGTACGGCAATGGCCACCAATCAAAGAGCTACCCGAAGCGCAAGCTGCTACCAAAATTCGACGAAGAGGCCATAGAGCCCCCACCGCCCAAAAATAAAGAGGCTGCCTGGCTGGATAGACGGCCAGATGATAGGCCAAATTCTGACAACGTCGCCCCACATAAACCAACCAACGAACCTGGAAGGATAGATGGCCCAGCCAGATCCATCTACGGGCCAAAGGAGAAGGCCCCAGGAAGCAAGACAATACGTCAAGTGTCCGATGATAGCGGCACACACAAATACAGGGGCGCCGCACACCCACTATGTTTCACTGATGAGGTGATGGACCATGAATTCCCAGCAGGATTTAAACCCATAAACATAGAAGCATACGATGGGACAACAGACCCTGGAGTCTGGATAGAAGATTATATACTACATATACATATGGCCAGAGGAGATGATCTCCACGCCATAAAATACCTACCCCTCAAGCTCAAAGCGCCAGCCCGTCATTGGCTTAAAAGCCTCCCAGAAAATACTGTTGGGAGTTGGGAAGAGCTCGAGGATACGTTTAGAGCAAATTTTCAAGGGACTTATGTCCGCCCTCCGGATGCAGATGACCTAATTCATATAACTCAGCAGCCCGGAGAGTCAGCGCGGAAATTATGGAACAGGTTCCTCACAAAAAAGAACCAAATAGTCGACTGTCCGGACGCCGAAGCCTTAGCAGCTTTCAAGCACAATGTCCGAGACGAATGGCTCGCCAGGCACCTCGGTCAAGAGAAACCGAGGACAATGTCCGCACTGACAAGCCTCATGACCCGCTTCTGTGCGGGCGAGGATAGCTGGTTAGCACGATGCAGCACCAGCGACCCAAGTACATCAGAGATAAGAGATGGAAATGGAAAATCACGGCGCAGAAAAGAGCAGCGCCGGAATAAAGAGAAAAGCCCAAAGAGCGCGGCAGTCAACGCCGGATTCAAAAGCTCGCGGCCCAATAATAAAACACAGCCTCTTAAGGATGACAGTGACGAATTGTCCAACTTAAACAAAATTTTGGGTCGGATATGTCAAATCCACAGTACCCCCGGAAGGCCTGCAAATCACACCCACAGGGATTGTTGGGTTTTTAAATAGTTCGGCCGACTAAATGCCGAACACAAGGGGCTCGACGCGTCAAGCGAAGAAGATAAACCCCACCAGCAGAGCACCGGAAAACAAAAGAGTTTCCCACAAGGGGTCAAAACAGTAAACTCACTTCATGTGATAATACGGAAAAATAGTGCGGCACTTTCTAAAAAGAGCTTCGCACGGTCCAACCCAGCAGACTGTAGAGATTGGATATCAAAACCAATCACTTTCGACCACCTGGACTATTCCAGAAGCATTCAAAATGCGGGACGGACTCCCCTGATATTGAATCCCATAATAGATGGATTGCAATTTACTAACGTCCTAATGGACGGAGGCAGTGACTTAAACCTGCTATATTCAAACACAATCCGTAGGATGGGGATAGACCCTTCCAAAATTCGACAAAGCCGCACTTCCTTCAAAGGAGTGACGCCAGGCCATTACGCCAAGTGCGCAGGCTCCATATTACTAGAAGTCGTGTTCGGATCGCCGAACAATTCTCGACACGAAAAATTAATTTTTCATATCGTCCCATTTGAAAGTGAATATCAAGCACTCTTGGGACGACAGGCTTTTGTCCGCTTCAACGCCATACCGCATTATGCATCTCTTACACTCAAGATGCCCGGACCGCGTGGCGTAATTTTAGTGCGAGGGTCACTTAAAGACCCCGGACTTGGATGGACGTATCCGGCGTCAGTGGGCTAGGGGCTCCCTAGCAGCATACCCCTTTACAGGGGGCTGCACGAACAAATCACCGCGGGTTTATACAAACCCTGCTTTAATTATTTATATTTCTAATATTTTTCGCACAATTTTTTTTAAAACTAAAGTTCCTCTCATTTTACAGATGAACAACGTGCATACCCATCCAGGATAACGGCGCAACGGAGACACGGGCGCAGACGTGCAGTAGGGTCCCGTTGTGAGGATTCTTTTCAGATTAAGACCCTACGTAGACCTTTTTCACTGTCTTTCGTTGTTATTCTCCCTTGGTTTCTTCCTATAGCCAAAGCGGAGCCTGACGCTTTGGCATCAGCCGCGTCAGAAGACCATGCCTGTACCTGGACACTAGGGGCTTAGGGCATCGTTCTGCCCATTATTATAAAGACCGGACACCTTAGGGAGTGTTCGGCGTCTCGAGTTAGGCATTATATACATCAGCTCCGAATCATGTCTTTGGTTAAATGTTGAGTTTGCCCGGCTCCTGTGTTTTGATGCCTTACGTTCCGTATCATCGGCTAACGCGGCACCAGGAGAACTACTGCGATTGTGCCCCAGTTCGGCTGGGCGAGCACCTCAGTAGAGAAAGCCGAAAACTGACTGTCATGATGCAGCGAGAGACTGGTCAGCCCTCGATCGACTATTGGAATGTTTAGAATTCCCCGCTTTGACGAAGGGCCGTTTCCCGGTCAGGCACACGCACTCCGACTTCGGAGAAGGGCGATGCCACCAGGGGCTATATCGTAGCCCCACCCTCGAGCTCCACTGGCTAAGTGAAAGTGATAAAGCATTATAGTCCGGATTGCCTCATTTGCTACGCTACTACCTCCTTATAATAGGACCGAGACGTCGGATTAAGTGTGAAAACACGCAATTTTTGCGAACACCCCAGCACCTTGTGCGTGGGGGCTGAAGCCGAAGACTGCATCTTTCAGGTTATACACAAGTATACGTAAACGGCCGAAAAGGAGAAGTTTTACTACTTGGACGCACAAGTATAAAAAGCAGTTATAACATAATCATCGATTTATAAGCTAATGCGTTCATTTGAACGGTACATTCTTCGAGCACTGCGACTCTATTACATGAGCGCCACGCATAACTTCCCCAAAATAGTGCTCGGCAGGGAGCAGGTTTTCATCCGAACCCTGGGCAGCAACAGCGGTGGTGTCCATCTCTGGACAATATGCCTTTACACGGGCAAGAGCCATCCGCGCGCCCTCTATACTGGCCGACCCGCTTCATCTCCTTTATATGCGGCACCGCTCCAAGGAATTGCTGTAATAAACCAAAGTAGCTCGTCGCCTTGGACCTCTCTGGCCAGACATGGGCCACGATGTCAGACATGGCAAGTCCGGACAATCTATTTAGCTCGGCCCATTCGGCCAACCGGTCTGTCAATGGAAGTGGGTGATCCGGACTGTGGAATTGAGACCAATATAGCTCTTCCGTCTTATGATCCTTCTGGCTCCGGAAGTGCTTAATGGCATCGGCCGCACTTGCAGCTAAGTCCATATACGAATCCTCCGGACTCCACAGCCGCTCAAATTGAGCATACTTTCCATCCATAAATCGGCGACGCAGCAGAAAAGGCTTGCCAGCCACGATCTCTCCGGCCTGGCGCAGCTCCTCCTTCATAGCCCGCATTGCAGAGCGGGCATCCTTGGCTTCGGCGGTGGCCTTCTTCAGGTCTTCCCGCTCCGATAAGCGCTCCTTTTCAAGAGCCTCATTGCGGTCGGCAGAATCCTTTACTTTCATGGCCAATTCGGCCACCTCGGCCCTGCTTAGGCAGTGCGCAGACTTTTCGGCTTTCAGCTCCTCGGCCGCCCTCGAGGCAGCCGCTTCACTCCTTCGGGCTTGCTCCTTAGCTCGAGCAAGTTCGGCCCGAAGGTCCTCCACAGCAGCAGCACCGTCTGTATAAACAGCATATAATTTATCAGAGGAGGGCTTTGACCCCCCTAATAAAGCAACTGCGGAGAACTCTTTTACCTTGCGACTCGTCAAGTCGCCTGTTGACAAGTGCGATGTTCGCATCTGCCAATTTCAATTTCCGATTTAACTCGGCAAACTCACTAGTCCGGCTAGACCCCGGACTATCTGCCACCTGCATAGGAACGACGGAATTCATTTCTTTAGATTTCGATCCTCGGTACGTTGTCGTTTCCGACAACCTACCGAGTCTCAGGGGCTACTATCTATACAGGGCGCATTTTTTATATGCAAAACTGTTAAAAGACAAAGGGGTGCATTATTCTCGCATACCTCAAATCCCGCCAGCAAACTCATGGCAGCATTACGCAATCCGCTCTCAGCGGACGAAATCCTTCCAACCACCATACGCATTAATGCACGGTGATCTTCTGAAATAGACGGCCTCTCGAGCAAATTCTTCAGTTCTTCCGGCCTGACACTAGTAGGCGCCGAACTCTCTGGCCCCTGTGGACTCGGGGATACCCTCCGTGATGACACTTCGGGTTCGCCTGCCTCATCTGGCGGCGCTGCGGATGGAGGCGTATCGCTCTCCGTCATCTCCGGAAGAAGGTCCCCCGAAGATGAACTCATCTGAGAAGGCCGCAGATCCAAACTGCAATATAAATATTTTGGTTATCTACAGAAGCACAAATGAAGGTATTTCCTTACTAATCAACTCTCTCTTTCATACTCACGGCTCGCTGGAGTGCCGATCCTTTGATGATGACTGTGCGTCCGGATTCTTTCCGGGCGCCGGACCCCCCGGGGAAGATCTCTTCCCACGCTTAGGGGCTTTGGCCTCCGGATCTTCGGAGGCGGTCCTCTTCTCCTCCTGAAGGGAGGGGTTCTTGCTTCCTCCTTCTTCAGTTGCCCCTTTGGGCGAAATATTAGCTCCTCTATTTTCCCCGTCGCCCCCTTCTATGGGCGCGGCCTCCAACATTCTGACCAGCACGGGCTCCTATGCGGTCTCTGGGAGGGGGGCCGGACACCTTATCAGCCTTGATCGCGCCACCCATTCCTGTAAAGAACAAAGGGTCAGAAGGCGAACTCTAGAAAGGCACATAAACAGAATGTCTGGACTCTGAGCTACTTACCTGAGTATCCGGGCGATCGCGGCTTAGACCTGCATCCTCGGCTGAATCCGGACACGCCACCCGCGGTCCGAAGAACAACTTGTACATCTCCACGGGTGTCGCACCCATGAAGTGTTGGAGAATCCGAGGTCCCTCCGGATTGAATTCCCATAGATGGAGAAGACGGCGTTTGCAGGGCAGAAGATGCCTGATTAGCATGACCTGCATCACCTTGATCAGGTCGATCATCCTCGCTTGGAGATCTCGAATCCGGCCCTGCAGTGAGGGCACGTCTTCGGACGGCCCCCAATTGAGCCCTTGGTTGACCCACGACATCAGTTGGCGTGGAGGTCCCGGGCGGAATAAGGGTGGCGGCTTTTGCTTGCTGCCCCTTGGAGCGGTGATATAGAACCACTCTTGCTGCCACAATCCAAGTTCCTCTTGGAAGGAACCCTCGAGCCACGGGGCATCGACCTTTTTGCTTATGGTCGCCCCGCCGCACTCCGCTTGACGCCCCCCGATCATCTTCGGCTCCACCTTGAAGGTCTTCAGCCATAAGCCGAAGTGGGGAATGACGCGGAGGAAGGCTTCGCAGACGATAATGAATGCGGAGATATGGAGGATGGACTCCGGAGCCAAGTCGTGAAAGTCCAGCCCATAGTACAACAGGAGCCCTCTCACGAAGGGATCCGTCGGGAAGCCTAAACCCCAACGGAGGTGGGATACGAAAACGACGTACTCACCGGGCTCGGGGGCTGGCACAGCCTGCCCTTGGGGAGGCAACCTGTGCGAAACCTCGTAGGCCAGGTACTTGGCCTCACGCAGCTTCAATATGTCTTCCTCCGTGACGGAGGAGGGCATCCACCGGCCCTGGAGGTCGGAGCCGGACATGATTGAGGATCCGAAGCGCTCGAATCCGAGGCTCTGGGTGTTGGAACCGGGAGCGGGGAAGAGATTCGATGCGAGATTGAAGAACAATGGCGAGCCTTGGTCCTGTTATAAAGGGGAAAAAATACCAAGGGCCGTCTCCGTGACCGTTTGGGATTCCCCTTCGATAGAGGAGGCATGGCGACGGGAGCGGTTGGGTTACCCACGCACGTATTGATGAGAATCCCGAAATAAGGGGAACACGATCTCTGCTTCGATAAGACGTGCCGAGGAAACTGCTTTGCTAATGCTGAGGTGGTATAATGATTCAAACAAAGGGCTGGTGGTGGTGTGATGTCACGCCGCATAATACGTCAGCAGATTGAACTAAGTGTACATTTTATTCTCTCTACGGTGGAATGTGGAATTTATTTTGCAGAGCCGGACACTATCCTGGTGTTCATTATCTTCTCTGGATTATTCAAGGGAGGAACCCGCCTTGCAATGCCGAACATTTTGCACGCCGGACTTATCGTCATTGAAGACTGGTTCAGGTGCTACTGAGGGAGTCCTGGACTAGGGGGTGTTCGCACAGCCGGACTAGCAATGTCCGCCGGACTCCAAGACTACGAAGATACAAGATTGAAGACTCCGGCTCGTGTCCGGAAGGTACTTTACTTGGCGTGGAAGGCAAGCTTGGCGATACGGATACGTAGATCTCCTACTATTGTAACCGACTCTGTGTAACCCTAGCCCTCTCCGGTATCTATATAAACCGGAGGGCTTTAGTCCGTAGGACAACATACACAACATACAATCATACCATAGGCTAGCTTCTAGGGTTTAGCCTCCTTGATCTCGTGGTAGATCTACTCTTGTACTACCCATATCTTCAATATTAATCAAGCAGGAGTAGGGTTTTACCTCCATCGAGAGGGCCCGAACCTGGGTAAAAAACATTGTGTCCCTTGTCTCCTGTTACCATCCGCCTAGACGCACAGTTCGGGACCCCCTACCCGAGATCCGCCGGTTTTGACACCGACACCTGCCCAAAGGATCCCTTCCCCCTCCCCCGCATCGACCAAATAATCGATGCTACTGCAGGGCACGATTCATTGTGCTTCCTTGACGCATATTCCAGCTACCATCAAATCAAGATGGCGGAAGCAGACCAAGCCGCAATGGCATTCATTACTCCATATGGACCATTCTTCTTCAACACGATGCCCTTCGGACTTAAAAACGCCGGCGCAACATATCAGCGCATGATTCAGACATGTCTGGCTACCCAGATCGGCAAAACAGTAGAGGCTTACATAGACGACGTATTCGTCAAAACCAAACACGTCGAAACTCTAGTAGACGATTTGAGGCTCACATTCGACAACCTCCGAGCATATGACATCAAGCTGAATCCGGAAAAAGGCATTATCGTCATTGAGTATCCCCGGTGTACTTCAGATAATGCCTTTTCTCCCAAGTGGGAGATAAAGCGGCTTAGAGCCGCCAAGCATCCAGTCAATTTTTGTATTTGTTTGAGGTCCTTGGGAATATCCAGCTGTGACAGAGCTCGGATCTTGGCTGGGTTCGCTTCCATTCCTCTACCGGATACAATGAATCCCAGAAGCTTTCCGGCTGGTACACCGAAAACGCATTTTTCTGGATTCAGCTTGATGTCATATGCTCGGAGGTTGTCGAATGTGAGCCTCAAATTGTCTACTAGAGTTTCGACGCGTTTGGTTTTGACGACTACGTCGTCTACGTAAGCCTCTACTGTTTTGCCGATCTGGGTAGCCAGACATGTCTGAATCATGCGCTGATATGTTGCACCGGCGTTTTTAAGTCCGAAGGGCATCGTGTTGAAGAAGAATGGTCCATATGGAGTAATGAATGCCGTTGCGGCTTGGTCTGCTTCCGCCATCTTGACTTGAAGGTAGCTGGAATATGCGTCAAGGAAGCACAATGAATCGTGCCCTGCAGTAGCATCGATTATTTGGTCGATGTGGGGGAGGGGGAAGGGATCCTTTGGACAGGCCTTGTTGAGGTCTTTAAAATCGACACATAGGCGCCAGGATTTGTCCTTCTTTGGTACCATTACCAGGTTTGCTAGCCAGTCCGGATGTTTGATGTCTCTGATGAATCCGGCTTCCAGTAATTTGGCTAGCTCTCCTCCCATTGCCTGTCTTTTGGGTTCGGAAAATCGCCGAAGAGCCTGTTTGACTGGCTTGAATCCTTTTAGGATGTTTAGGCTGTGTTCTGCCAATCTGCGTAGGATTCCTAGCATATCTGAAGGGTGCCAGGCAAAGATGTCCCAATTTTCCAGAAGGAATTCTCACAGTGCGGCATCTACATCAGGGTTCAACTGTGCCCCGATGGAGGCCGTCTTTGTTGGGTCCGTTGGGTGGACTTGGAATTTGACTATTTCATCCGCTGGTTTGAAAGAGGTGGACTTGGATCTCTTATCGAGTATCACGTCGTCCCTATTTACCATAGAGCGCAGTGCGGTGAGTTCTTCTGCTGCTAGGGCTTCGGATAGTGCCTCCAGGGCTAATGCGGCTGTCTTGTTTTCAGCGCGGAGTGCTATGTCCGGATCACTAGCGAGAGTGATTGTTCCGCCGGGCCCGGGCATCTTAAGCTTCATGTACCCGTAATGGGGTATGGCTTGAAAAATTGTGAATGCCTCCCGTCCTAATATAGCGTGATATCCGCTGCTGAACGGGGCCACTTGGAACGTGACTTCTTCGGACCTGTCATTGTCCGGCGAGCAGAACACCACATCAAGTGTGACTTTTCCTGTGCAGCGCGCTTCCTGGCTGGGGATTATTCCTTTGAAGGTTGTGCTACTTCGCTCAATGCGGCTCCAGTCTATTTCCATTTTTTGAAGAGTTTCCTCGTAAATGAGATTTAGTCCGCTACCACCATCCATGAGTACCTTGGTAAGACGAAAGCCGTCCACTATCGGACTGAGGACCAATGCAGCTGGTGCTCGGGCTGTTCGGAATTTAGGTTCGTCGCTGGCGTTGAAGGTGATGGCCGTGTCGCTCCATGGATTAGTTGTTGCTACTTGGTAGACTTCGGCGAGGCTGCGGATTGTTCGTTTCCGCATATTATTTGATGCGTAAGTCTCAAAGACTGTTGATATCGTACTGGTATTGCTGGAGTGGTTTTCCGGGGCTAGAAGCTCCTCGCCACTTTTGGCCACCTGCCACAGTATCCAACATGCTCGAAGGCTATGTGTTGGGGTGGCGCCTTCTGTACTGTGAATTTTACAGGGTCTGCTAAGCCATCCCTCCAGTACGGTTCCATGCCCTTTATGGGGTTTTTGCTTTTTGGTTTTTGTACCTGGTGCCTGAGTGTAATGCACCCTTTTGTTGCGGACTAGGGTTGTATCTGGGACCAGATTGTCCCAAAACTTAGTTTCGGTTTTCCGGAAACTCTCCATCGCACAGTACTTTTGTACTATGAACGCCAGGTCGGCGAAGTGTGTAATTTCACGACGGCTGACAGCGTTCAAGATTCCCTCGTCCGTGCAATTATTGCAGAAAATTGAAATTGCATTTTCCTCTCGACAGTCCTTTATCCTATCCATGACTAGGAGGAATCTGGACCAGTAGTGATGTACTGTTTCAGCGGGCTCTTGCCGGATTAGAGATAGATCGCATATGTCTGGGCGGGTGGGTGGAATTAAGTCCGGAACCCTACCCATCTCGAGGCTCAAGGGCCGAGAAGTTCCCAAATTTGGAAGCTTGGATTGCTGGATGTTGTCCAACGAGTCCGGTCCGATGCCTGACTTTAGGTTCAGTGCTTGATCGAAGTCCGTCCCTCCGCGGGAATCCGGCATGGAGGGTTCGGGAGCCCGGACATGACTAGTTTTCAATACAGGAGAAGATTCGCCGTGTTGTTCCTCTACCATTGAAATGTGGTGGGTGACCTGGGGAGGGTTAATCTCTCTCAGATCGGTTTTAAGCCCAATCT
Source organism: Triticum timopheevii (assembly GCA_963921465.1). Lineage (NCBI taxonomy): Eukaryota > Viridiplantae > Streptophyta > Magnoliopsida > Poales > Poaceae > Triticum > Triticum timopheevii. The sequence goes on from OY997271.1 coordinate 77,016,436, forward strand.
GATTGTAGTCTGTAGCGACTCCCAGGGCGGCGATGCGATCCAAGAGTTCGTTTACGGACGAGAGCTCTATTGGATCCTGCCGCTCGGTGAATTCTGAGCTGACGTGAAGATTGCTTTTGACGACCTGAGAGGTCGTTGTCGAAGCGATGGCCGAACAGGCGGTTATGAGAAAACCACCTAGCCGAATAGTTTGGCCGGCGGCCAAGGCTCCTTTGGCGAAGATACCGTCCTTGAAGACTGGAAGAGGCATCCTTCCTATCGGTGACGGCACAGAGGAACTCTCAATGAAACCACCAATGTCGGTGTCAAAACCGGCGGATCTCGGGTAGGGGGTCCCGAACTATGCGTCTAGGCGGATGGTAACAGGAGACAAGGGACACGATGTTTTTACCCAGGTTCGGGCCCTCTCGATGGAGGTAAAATCCTACTCCTGCTTGATTGATATTGATGATATGGGTAGTACAAGAGTGGATCTACCACGAGATCAAGGAGGCTAAACCCTAGAAGCTAGCCTATGGTATGATTGTTGTAATGGTTTTCGTCCTACGGTCTAAAACCCCCCGGTTTATATAGACACCGGGGAGGGCTAGGGTTACACAGAGTCAGTTACAATGGTAGGAGATCTACATATCCGTATTGCCAAGCTTGCCTTCCACGCCAAGGAAAGTCCCATCCGGACACGGGACGAAGTCTTCAATCTTGTATCTTCATAGTCTTGGAGTCCGGCTGACGATGATAGTCCGGCTGTCCGGACACACCCTAGTCCAGGACTACATGAGATCCGGACACGTGAGGAACTCTCAATGACAGTTTGGTGCTTTCATTGAGAGTTCCTCTATGTCGTCACCAATAGGCTTGATGGCTTCTTCAATCAACAACAACGCTGTCCAGGGTGAGACTTTTCTCCTCGGACAGATCTTCGTGTTCGGCGGCTTCGCACTACGGGCCAATTCACGTGGCAATCTGGAGCAGATCGAAAGCTATGCCCCTGGCCATCAGTTCAGGTTTGGAAGCCTAAACTTCAAGGCTGACATCCGCGGGGACTTGATCTTTGATGGAGTCGAGCCACAGCCGAGCGTGCCGCACTGTCACGATGGGCATGATCTAGCTCTGCCACCGGACAGTACCCTGGAAGCCACACACGAATCCGCTCCGACCCATAGTTCGGAGCTGATCGCGCAGATCGAGGACGGGTGGCTGGACACCGCCTCGGGGGCTGCAACTTCTACGGCGATAGAGCCGAATACTGATCTTGTCCCTTATAAAGCTCGTGACTCCGAGGCGCCGGACTCCTCGCCGGACTCCGAACCTCCTGCGCCCCTGCCAATCGAATCCGAATGGGCGCCAATTATGGAGTTCACCGCCGTGGACATCTTTCAGCACTCACCCTTTAGCGACATCTTGAGTTCTCTAAAGGACCTCTCGTTATCGGGGGAACCCTGGCCGGACTACGGTCAGGACGGTTGGGATGCGGACGACGAATAAATTCAAGGCCCACCCACCACCCACTTCGTAGCCATTGTCGACGATCTAACCGACATGCTAGACTATGACTCTGAAGACATCGATGGTATGGACGACGATGCCGGAGACTACCAAGAACTAGCGCCTATCGAGCATTGGAAGGCCAACCCAAACCATGTATATATGGTGGACACCCCAAAAGAAAGCGATGACGAGGAACAACGGGACGCGGCAAAGGATAATTCCGCTGACAAACAACCAAAGCAGCGACGCAGACGCCGCCCTAAGTCCCGCCTCAATAAAAACAGCACTCCTAATGACCCAGCGATAGAGCAAGGCAAACCAGTGGATGACAAGCATGCAACCAAGCAGCCATCCGAGCAGGACGAATCGGACAATCAATCCATGCCCGACGAAAACAACAGTCCAGACGAACTCACGCCGGACACACCACCGGAGCATAAGAACCTGCACAAAAGACTGGTCGCCACTGCAAGAAGTCAGAAAAAGGAAAAACGGAAGCTCAAAATAGCGGAAGACATACTTAGAATGAGGTGGAGCAAAGTACTCAAGACCGCGGACAAATATAGCACTAGCCACCAAACAAAGAGCTATCCAAAGCGCAAGCTGCTGCCAGAATTTGATGAGGAGGCCATAGAGCCCCCACAGTCAAAAAGCAAGGAGGCCGCCTGGCCGGATAGATGACCAGATGACAAGCCAAAAAGCGACAAGCGGCGCCGCACACAAGACGACACACGATCCTCATAAAACAGATGTCCCAGTTAGGTCTATTTACGGGCCAAAAAAGAGGGCCCCAGGAAGCAACACAACATGCCGCATGCTTGAAGATAACAGCACGCCTAAATACAGGGGCGCCGCACACCCACTATGTTTCACCAATAAGGTGCTGGATCATGAATTTCCAGCGGGATTCAAACCCGTAAACATAGAGGCATACGACGGAACAACAGACCCTGGAGTCTGGATTGAGGATTACATCCTCCACATACACATGGCCAGAGGAGATGATCTCCACGCCATAAAATATCTACCCCTCAAGCTCAAAGGGCCAGCTCGGCATTGGCTCAAAAGCCTCCCAGAAAATACTGTTGGAAGTTGGGAAGAGCTTGAGGACGCGTTTCGAGCAAATTTTCAAGGGACTTATGTCCGCCCTCCAGATGCAGACGATTTAAGTCACATAACTCAACAGCCCGGAGAGTCAGCGCGCAAATTCTGGAACAGGTTCCTTACCAAAGAGAACCAAATAGTTGACTGTCCAGACGCCGAAGCCTTAGCAGCTTTTAAACATAATGTCCGAGACGAATGGCTCGCCAGACACCTCGGCCAAGAGAAGCCTAGAACAATGGCCGTGCTAACAAGCCTCATGACCCGCTTTTGCGTGGGGGAAGACAGCTGGCTAGCAAGATGCAACACCAGAGACCCGAGTACATCCGAGATCAGAGATGGAAACGGAAAATCACGGCGCAGAAAGGATCAGCGCCGAAATAAAGAAAAAAGCCCAAAGAACACGGTGGTCAACGCCGGATTCAAAAGCTCACGGCCGAACAACAAAACACTGCCTCTTAAGGACAACAGTGACGAGCTATCCAACTTAAATAAAATTTTGGACTGGATATGTCAAATCCGCAGCACCTCCGGAAGGCCTGCAAACCACACCCATCGCGATTGTTGGGTCTTCAAACAGTCCGGCCGACTCAACGACGAACACAAGGGGCTCGACGCGTCAAGCGAGGATAACGACGAACCCCACCGGCAGAGCGCCGGAAGACAAAAGACTTTCCCATAAGAGGTCAAAACAGTAAACTCACTTCATGTGATAATACGGAGCAACAGTGCGGCACCCGCCAAAGTAGGTATCGCACGGTCCACGTCAGCGGAACCTCGAGGTTGGATGTCAAAACCAATTACTTTCGACCACCTGGACTATTCCAGAAGTATCTGAAACGCAGGATGGACTGCTCTGATATTGGATCCTATAATCGACGGACTACAATTTACACAAGTCCTGATGGACGGCGGCAGCGATTTAAACCTGCTATATCCAGACACAACAAATTGGGGATAGACCTTACTAAAATTCTATATAGCCGCACTTCCTTCAAAGGAGTGACGCCAGGCCCTTACGCCAAGTGCACGGGCTCCTTACTACTAGAAGTTGTATTTGGGTCACCCAACAACTTCCGACGCGAAAAGCTACTCTTTCATGTCGCCCCATTTAAAAGTAGCCATCAAGCACTATTGGGATGTGAAGCTTTTGTTCGCTTTATTGCAATACCACACTACACGTCTCTTACACTTAAAATGCCCGGTCCACGCGGCATCATCTCACTAAAAGGTCGTTCAAGACCCCGGACACGGCTAGACGAGTCCGGCATAAAAAGCTAGGGGCTCCCTAGCAGCACACCCCTTTATAAGGGGCTGTGCGTATGAGCTAACATAGGCTCAGCTTTATTCATTCATTCATATTTTGATTTTTAATACATTTTTTGCACGTTTTCCTTTCAAGCTAAGTTCCTCTCTTTTTACAGATGAACAATGTGTGCACCCGTCCAGGATACGGCACAACGGAGACACAGGCGCAGACGTGCAGCAGGGACCCGTTGCAAGGATTCTTTTCAGATTAAGTCCCTGCGTAAACCTTTCTTAGTGTCTTTTGTTGATCCCATCCCACGGTTTTTAACCATAACCAACGAGGAGGCTGGCGTTTTGGCATCGGCTGCGCCAGAAATTCTCGCCTGTACCTGGACACTAAGGGCTTAGGGCATCATTCTGCCCGTTATTATAAGGACCGAACACCTTAGGGAGTGTTCGGCGTCTCGAGTTAGGCCTTATATGCATCAGCTCCGAGTCATGTCTTTGGTCAAATGTTGGGTTTGCCCGGCTCCTGTGTTTTGCTGCCTTACGTTCCGTATCATCGGCTAACGCGGCACCAGGAGAACTACTGCGATTGTGCCCCGGTTCGGCCGGGCGAGCACCTCAGTAGAGAAAGCCGAAAACTGACTGTCATGATGTAGCGAGAGACTGGTCAACCACTCGATCGACTATCGGAATGTTTAGAATTCCGCTGCTTTGACGAAGGACCGTTTCCCGGTCAGGCACATACGTGCCCCGAATTCGGAGAGCGCGGTGCCCCTAGGGGCTATGTCGTAGCCCCACCCTCAAACTCCTATGGCTAAGTGAAAGTGATAACGCATTATAGTCTGGTTACCTCGTTTGCTACGCTACCACCTCCTTCACAGGACCAAGACATCGGATTAAGTGTGAAAATGCGCTATTTTTGCAAACACCCACGCACCTTGTGCGAGGGGGCTGAAGTCGACGACTGCCATCTTTCAGGTTATACACACGTATACATAAACGACCGCACATGAGATATTTTAATACTTGAACGCACAAGTACAAAAAGCGCTGACATCATAAACACCGTTTACAAACCCAAATGTTCACTTGAACATGACATTCTTTGAGCACTGCGACTCAATTACACGAGCACCATGCAGAACTTCCCCAAAATAGTGCTCGGCGGGTAACCGGCTCTCGTCCGAACCCTGGGTCGCAACTGCGGTGGCATCCATCTCTGTCCAATGTGTCTTCACACGGGCGAGGGCCATCCGTGCACCTTCTATGCAAGCCGACCGCTTCATCGCCTTGATATGCGGCACCGCCCCAAGGAATTGCTGCAACAAGCCAAAATAACTCTTCGGCTTGGGCCTATCCGGCCAGACATGAGCCACGATATCCGTCATGGCAAGTCCGAACAATCTATTCAGTTCAGCCCACTCGGCCAGCCAATCGGTCAGCGGAAGTGAACGCTCTGGACTATGGAATTGAGACCAAAACAGCTCTTCCGTCTTGTGATCCTCCTGACTTCGGAAGTGCACAACGGCGTCTGCCGCACTCGCCGCCAAGTCCATATAAGGATCCTCCGGACCCCACAGCTGGCCAAGCTGAGCATACTTCGGATCCGTAAACCTTCGGTGCAGCAAAAAGGGCTTGCCAGCCACAATGTCTCCGGCCTGGCGCAGCTCCTCCTTTATAGCCCACATTGTAGAACGGGCATCCTTGGCTTTGGCGGTGGCCTTCCCCAGGTCTTCTCGCTCCGCTAGGCGCTCCTTTTCAAGAACCCCATTGCGGTCGGCAGCATCTTTTAACTTCACGGCCATTTCGGCCATCTCTTCCCTGCTTCGGCAGTGTGCAGCCCTTTCGGCTTCTAACTCTTCGTCCGCCCTCGAGGCAGCCGCATCACTCCTTCTGGCTTGCTCCTTGGCTTGAGCAGGTTCTTCCCGAAGGCTCTCCATAGCTGCGGCACCATCTGCATTGAACGCACATGTGGTAAGGAGTGGGCTTCGTCTCCCTTACCAGGTGGCCACGGAGAAAAAACCTACCTTGTGACTCATCAAGTCATTTATTGACCAGCGCGATGTCCGCATCTGCAACATCGAGCTGCCGCTTTAGTTCGGCAACTCCATCTATCCGGCTAGCCACCAAACTATCCGCCACCTGCTTAGGAAAGGCGTAAATTAATACCTGGGATTTTGATCCTCGGCACGATGTCGTTCTCGACAACCTACCGAGTCTCAGGGGCTATTATCTATACAGGGCGCACTTTATGTGTAAAACTGTCAAAGAGTATGTCATTTTTACGTACCTCAAACCCCGCCAGCAAACTCCTGACAGCATCAGGCAATCCGCCTTCGGCGGATGAAATTCTTTCTATCACCGCACTCATTAGTGTACGGTGACCTTCTGAGATGGACGCCCTCTCAAGCAGATCCTTCAGCTCCCCCGGTCGCACACCAGTCGGTGCCGAACTATTCGGCCCTGCCGGACTCGGGGAAACCCTCCGTGACGACACTTCATGCTCATTCGCCCCATCCGATGGGGCAGCAGATGTGGGCGTTTCGCTCTCCATCATATCCGGACGGAGTTCCCCCGAAGACGAGCTCATCTGAGAAGGGCGGAGATCCAAACTACAAGGTAAAAACGTAAGTTATCCTCAGAAGCACAAATAGGGATGTCCCTTATTACAAAACTCCCTTTTTTCTACTTACGGCTCGCTAGAGGGCTGATTCTTTAAGGGAGACTGTGCGGCCGGAGCCTCTCCAGACGCAGGACCCTCCGGGGAAGATTTCTTCCCCCGCTTCGGGGCTTTGGCCTCCGGGTCTTCGGAGGCGGTCCTTTTCTCCCCCTGCAAGGAGGGATTCTCGATCCCCCCTTCCTCAAAAGCCTCCTTGGTTGAAGCGGTAGTTCCTTTGTTCTCCCCTTTGCCTTCCTCCGAAGGCGCAATCTCCAGCATCCTGACCAGCACGAGATTCGGCGCGGTCTCTGGGAGGGGGGCCGGACACCATATCAGTTTTGCTTGCGCTATCCACTCCTGTTTAGAGGGTAGTTGATCAAAAAGCGAATCATAGAAAGGCAAACAAACGGCATGTCCGGACATGGAGCTACTTGCTTGTGTATCCGGGCGATTGAAGCTTAGGCCAGAATCCTTGGTCAATTCCGGACACATTTCTTGTGATCCGAAGAACAGTTTGTACATCTCCACGGGTGTTGTACCCATGAAATGTTGAAGAGCTCGCGGCCCCTCGGGATTGAACTCCCACAGACGGAGGGGGCGACACTTGCAGGGCAGGAGGCGCCGAATCAGCATAACCTGCATCACCATCACCAAACTGATCTCCCTCTCCTAGAGGTCTCAAATCCGGCCCTGCAATAGGGGCACGTCCTTTGACGGCCCCCAGTTGAGCCCTTGGTTGACCCACGACATCAACCGTCATGGAGGGCCCGAGCGAAAGATGGGCAGCGGCTTCTGCTTGCTGCCCCTTGGAGCAGTGATATAGAACCACTCATGTTGCCACAAGCCGAGCTCCTCCTGAAAAGAGCCCTCAGGCCACGGGGCATCGGCCCTCCTGCTTATGGCCGCCCCGCCGCACTCTGCTTGATGCCCCCCAATGATCTTTGGCTCCACATTGAAGGTCTTCAGCCATAGACCGAAGTGGGGGGTGGCACGGAGGAAGGCCTCGCAGACGACAATAAATGCGGAAATATGGAGGATGGACTCCGGAGCCAGGTCGTGGAATTCCAACCCATAGTAGAACATGATCCATCTCACAAAAGGATCCATCGGGAAGCCTAAACCCCGACGGAGGTGGGATACAAAGACGACGTACTTGCCGGGCTCGGGGGGTAGGGATGGCCTGCCCTTCGGCAGGCAACCTGTGCGAAATCTCGTAAGACAAGTACTTGGCCTCTTGCAGCTTTAGCACATCCTCCTCCATGACGGAGGAGGGCATCCACCGGCCCTGAAGGTCGGAGCCGGACATTGTTGAAGGTCTGAAGCGCTCAAATCTGGGGCTCTGGGTGTTGGAACTTGGAGCGAGGAGAAGATTCGATGGAAGATTGAAGAAAAGAAATGAGCCTTGGTCCTATTATAAAGAGGGAGAATACCAGGAGCCGTCTCCGTGACCGTTCGGGACTCGCCTTCGATAGAGGGGGCATGGCGACGGGCGCGGTTGGGTTACCCACGTCCGTATTGATGAGAATCCCGGAACAAGGGGAACACGATCTCTTCTTCGACAAGACGTGCCAAGGAAACCGCTCCGCTAAACGCGCTGAGGTGGTACAATAAAAAACGATTCAAGTAAAGGCTTGGTAGTGGCGTGACATCATGCCACAAAACATGTCAGCAGATTGAACTTATGTACATAATATTCTCTCTACGGTGGAATGTGGAAATTATTTTGCAGAGCCGGACACTATCCTGGTGTTCGCAATCTTCTATGAATTATTCGAAGGAGGAACCCGCCTTGCAATGCCGAACAATATGCACGCCGGACTCATCATCATTGAAGCCTGGTTCAGGGGTTACTAAGTGAGTCCTGGACTAGGGGGTGTCCGGACAGCCGGACTATCATCGTCAGCCGGACTCCAAGACTATGAAGATACAAGATTGAAGACTTCGTCCCGTGTCCGGATGGGACTTTCCTTGGCGTGGAAGGCAAGCTTGGCGATACAGATATGTAGATCTCCTACCATTGTAACCAACTCTGTGTAACCCTAGCCCTCCCCGGTGTCTATATAAACCGGAGGGTTTTAGTCCGTAGGAGGAACAACCATTACAACAATCATACCATAGGCTAGCTTCTAGGGTTTAGCCTCCTTGATCTCGTGGTAGATCCACTCTTGTACTACCCATATCATCAATATCAATCAAGCAGGAGTAGGGTTTTACCTCCATCGAGAGGGCCCAAACCTGGGTAAAAACATTGTGTCCCTTGTCTCCTGTTACCATCCGCCTAGACGCACAGTTCGGGACCCCCTACCCGAGATCCGCCTGTTTTGACACCGACAGCAACCTTTCGGGACGAGACTCAGCCGCCACGAGGCGGAACCTTGGCGGAACCAATCTAGGGCTCTGGCAGAGCTGTTCTGTCGGGGCACTTCCCTCCGGGAGGGGGAAATCATCACCATCGTCATCACCAACGCTCCTCTTATCGGGATAGGAAACTCCATCAACATCTTCATCAGCACCATCTCATCTCCAAACACTAGTTCATCTCTTGTATCCAATTCTTGTCTCCAACTCCGGGATTGGTGCTAGTAGGTTGCTAGTAGTGTTGATTACTCCTTGTAGTTGATGCTAGTTGGTTTATTTGGTGGAAGATCATATGTTCAGATCCTTTATGCACATTATTACCCCTCTGATTATGAACATGAATATGCTTTGTGAGTAGTAACGTTTGTTCCTGAGGACAAGGGATAAGTCTTGCTATTAGTAGTCATGTGAATTTGGTATTCGTTCGATATTTTGATAAGATGTATGTTGTCTAACCTCTAGTGGTCTTATGTGAACATCGAATACATAACACTTCACCATTCTTTGGGCCTAGAGGAAGGCATTGGAAAGTAATAAGTAGATGATGGGTTGCTAGAGTGACAGAAGCTTAAACCCTAGTTTATGTGTTGCTTCGTAAGGGGCTGATTTGGATCCATATGTTTCATGCTATGGTTAGGTTTACCTTAATATTTTTGTTGTAGTTGCGGATTCTTGCAATAGAGGTTAATCATAAGTGGGATGCTTGTCCAAGTGAGGGCAGTACCCAAGCACCGGTCCACCCACATATCAAATTATCAAAGTACCGAACGCGAATCATATGAGCGTGATGAAAACTAGCTTAACACTATTCCCATGTGTCCTCGGGAGCGCTTTTCCTATTATAAGAGTATGTCCAGGCTTGTCCTTTGCTACAAAAAGGATTGGGCCACCTTGCTACACTTTATTTATTTTTGTTACTTGTTTCTTTTTACAATTTATCTTATCACAAAACTATCTGTTACCACTTATTTCGTTACTTGCAGAGAATACCTTGCTGAAAACTGCGTTTCATTTCCTTCTGCTCCTCGTTGGGTTCGACACTCTTACTTATCGAGAGGACTACGATAGATCCCCTATACTTGTGGGTCATCAACCACCGGCAATGTAAAAGCGCTCAGTGTTATGGGCTTGGCCTGCAAGAACCTTGTCAAAATCCGTGACCACTAGAGGGTTTGGTGCAGCAAGGAGAAGGACTCCCTGGTCGAACTCGCCTCGGCCATCATCGACCCCTACTACGAAAAGATGAAGCAGGATGCCCAGAGAACAAGTCCCATACCTTGGCACAGGGCTTGGATGCGACGACTAGATGAACCTCACCTCTGGTTCATGGCCAAGAGCGTGTACACATGCTACGAGATGCACAGGCGGATCGTTGACATGAGGAAGTGCCTTGTTACCCAAATCGACCATCCTGGATTGAGCAACAAGCAGAGCAAGCGTCACAAGAAGTAGATGATGATCAGATGATCGTTTATGCTAGTTAATCATGCATGTAATATATAGTTTACTTTATTGGTGTTTGAAAGTGTCATGTGTGTAGTAGCCACCTATGAAATTATGCATGTAATAGTTTACTTTGATGTGTGCAAATGCCATGGGGTTGTAGTAGCTACCTATGTAATTGGATGTTTATTTTGGTTAATCATGCATGTAATATATATGTTGTTGTTCTATATGCAATCCCATCACACAACACACATGTCATATTAGCAGCAACCGTTTGTGTTATTATCGGTCTTCGCACACATTTTTGATTACAAACCAAGTTGCCGCGTATCACACAGATCTTGTTATATTGAACCGTTTATGTTCTCTTGTCTCAACATAAACAGTTCATCCGAATGAACCGCATGATGTATATCGCACACACCTTGATCTGGATGACCGTTTCTTTTGTGTTGCCTAATCACAAACAGTTCATCCTAGTGAACCATATGCTGTGTATCACACACGCCTTCATCTGGCTGCCCGTTTCTTTTGTTACACCTCATCACAAATAGTTAATTGAACTGGACCGTATGCCTTGCATCGCACACACAACAAAAATCTGAACTGTGTTTGATGCATTCGTCATCGCAAACATTTTGGATATTTTGACGGTTCTCTGACACCACCATTTGCGATTATTGCATCGCACACAGTTTCTCGAAGGGTCTCTGGTCGTAGTTTTGCGTTAGCAGCATCCTGCACTAGTGAATCCCTAATTTACAAATCACCTTTTTGAATTTTAAAGTAGGCAATCACTTATTTCATATCCAACCAGGTTTATTACAAATATAGGTTCAACCACGAATGCATAATTTGATGCACATGTACATATACTGAAGAACTATAGAAGCACTAGGTAAAGAATGATGAACCACAGTTGTACTAAAGACTGTAAAGAGAGAGGCGAAAGACATTATGGTTGATGGAGAAGCTGAAGCGACACGCCCGTATTGTGCCCGCCTCCATGCGTAATGCGCGCACGACTCTAGGCAACCCTTTGTGATGGCTGCCCGTCCATCCTTCACTATCTTCATTATGACTTCTTGATGCTCATTGTAGTCCGGATGAAATACTTTAGCCTTCATTGCATGTCCACCAATCATGTACTTTGCGAGGTAATCTTGAGTGAACTGCTTTAGGAACTACTGTGAACGAACAATATTCAGACATTGTTGTCTAACAACTCATTATGGGAAGAAAAAAGAGAAGGCTGCAGAGTTTGTAGTTACCATCCTATAGCTCACTGTTGTGTTGGATAGAGCATAAACAAATAATTTGCTTGCCACCATTCGTATCTTTTTGCTAATAATCCTTGTCAGTTTCCTCACTTGATGCTTGTTCACGAATATTTCATTGCCCCATACGCAAAAAGGGTCGATATTAGAAGCAACAAGTCAATATTAGAAGCTAACAAGTGTCCAGGCCTGGATCTATATGCACTACACTATGGAACGATGGGGGAGTAGAAGCCGAGGGATGAAGCTAACCTCGGCGGAAAATGGTGGCCACTCCCATTGTTGTCCTGCATAAGTAGTCGAAAGGCATGATAAGTACTGCAACCTTAACATCAAACAAATATAGCAAAGGTAAACAATATCATCTCCAAATGTTAGCTTGAATGTGTTGGTTTCAGCATGCTGTTAAAGCATATATAAAATGGAAGGCAATGTTATCGACAGCAGGCTTAATGGCCATCAAGTATTGCAATTCAAACTGGTATTGTTGAAAATGAATAGAAGATAGTAATGCTTAAACATCACTAGATAAATGTGTAAAACTGAAATAAAGGGCATGTGTTAACTACACAAGGCATAACCAGAACCAAATATTGCCGTTCAAACTAGTATTGACGCAGTCGAGCGGCACAGTTCCGACTTGCACATAATGACCAACACACTATGAATGACTGAAATAAACAAGGCATAAACGATCAATATAACAATGAAATATAGCCATTGAAAACTGGACAAAGTCTCACTGGAACCAACCTAACAAGCAAATAAAGATAAACGGGGCATATGCTTGAAAGGTGGACAAATCCTCACTTCAACCAACCAAACAAGAAAATACAGATAAACAAGGCATCTGCTTGAAAACTGGACAAATGGTAAAAAAAGCAACCTAACAACCAAATACAGATAAACAAGGCATCTTCTTGATAATTGGACAAATGTGCAACCAAACTAAGACAAAATACATATAAACAAGGCATCGGCTTGATAACTGAAAAAATGCTCACTGCAACCAACCTAACAACCTAACACAGATAAACAAAGCATCTACTCACTATAAACAACCAAATATAGCCATTTGTGAAACTGAACTGGACAATTCATTCTTAAACATCACATAGCCCTATTGAACAATACATTTTTGCATAATTGAAATATTTAAACACAATACATTTATAGCACCGCACGGCAAATGCTACTACAAGAAAGAATACGGGTTGGCAAGCTAGAAAAGGTAAGATTTGCTAATAGGATGCTGCCTCACATTTCATGCACAGGTTCCTTCCAGTTGGAAGAGCACATACCCATGGTGGAAGAACCTTTGTGGGTGCTCTCCTCGTGGTCGTGGTCGATGAGATCTGACTTGGCAATTGAGGATTCCAAGCCGCTGCCGTAGAATGTGTCCTTCAGAAATGACAAAATGGGCTCGATGGCGTATAAGGATCACAAATCCATGACCGCTTGGCGGAGGAGATCAGCAGCAGGATCGTCGAAAAGATCGACGACGGTTGAACCAGAGGGGTTGGGGATGGACCACGTAACCTGTGACATGGCTCGCACGAAGCCATCGCTGTCGACGAGCTTGATGTCGTAGCGTGCTTTCCCGAGATACAGTAATATGCAAGCCCGCTGACATGAAGCCTTCGACATGGCAACATAGTCAACGTCTTCGCGGGCTTCCGCGGTGACTTGTTGCTTCGGGATCGACCGGTCGGGGTGAACGACGGCCAACCCGCCTACGTCCGCTGGAGAGGCCATGATAAACCACTTCTTGGCCGAATGCTCATCGGACTCGCCGGGATAAGTGGTCGAGCTTAGGATGCGACATTCTGGAGCAGGGGATGTGGATCTGGCGGGGAGGGACAACATAGGCCTCATCAAAAAACTCAAGGGAGTGGGGCGATGGTATGGGAATCGCTGGGTAACCTGAACTTTATTATCTAAGCTAGGAGGAATGGGCAGACCAGCATGGGTTGGCGGCGCTGCCAGTGGCGGCCGCAAGCTAGGGTTCCAGGGGGGAGGGAGCTGGTGGGGGGACTGTGTTGGTTGGGCGGTTGTGGTGTTTGAGGATATGCCGCGGCTACTGAAAATTTTAGTAATGGTGGGCAGAGATGGTGGTAGATGAGGGAGGGCAACGGTTCAAATGCCTCGGCTACTGCAATTTTACTATAAGGTTGGTGCTAGAGGAGTGTGGGCGACGGTTGAAGTACGAGGCTACTATAATTTGGGTAAAGGAATTGATGCGGGGTGGTAGTGCCCAAGATCGCGCACGGTCCAATAAGAATATGCTTGTATGATAATAACGAAAAATGGCAGAACCGCCGATTTTTGCAACGCTCAAGGCTGGTAGTTTGTTTTTATATTTCTAGCTAGCTGGTCTATCGCACACGGTTCGTCCTAATTTCTAAATAAACTTGCCCGCCTTTAACTTGCATAGTCGTCTTGATTTTACAGTGCACTTGCATCGCACACAATTAACCCAGTACCTGCACCATTTTACTCGCACTTGCGCAATCGGGGTGATTTTACAGCATCACACACACCTAAGCCAGTACCTGCACCATTTTGCTTGCGCTTGCGTAGTCATGGTGATTTTATAAAGCACTTGCATCACACACGGTTAAGCCAGTACCTGCACCATTTTGCTCGCGCTTGCGCAATTGTGGTGATTTCACAGCGCACTTGCATCGCACACGGTTAAACCAGTACCTCCACCATTTTCTCGCGCTTGCGTAGTCGTGCTGATTTTACAGCACACTTGCATCGCACACGGTTAAGTCAGTACCTGCAGCATTTTGCTCGCACACATTTGTTCTTTTACAAACTTGGTGCGATGGCTGGTGTGTCGCCGCCTAGCCTTCAATGAGCACGAACACTGGTAGCAGAAAACCGATGGGAGAAGAGGCGGGAAACTGATGAGAGGAGTGGCGGGAAATGGTAGCCTTTTTAGAAAACGTACAAGAGAAGGAAGTGAGAGCTAGCACGACGCATGCGCACAGTGCTTACCCATCTACTGCATGTGCTGTCGAAAGGGCTGAGGGTTGTCGTTGGATTTGGGAGCATCCAACGATGCAGACGTACGATTTGTGGGGTTTGGGTTCTGGTCAATCAGAACGCATGACTCAGATCGCGGGCGGCATCAGCCATGGTTTGGATGGCACACGGCTTTCGTTTGGCCTTTTTATACACTAATTGACTTTCCTAGGCATTTAATGTCCATAATTAAAATTTGAAGTTCAAATACATGCTCAAGTTCACCAAAATGGCTAGAAAAATTATACGTGTGCCCTTGGGTGCATGTTTAGGTCCCATGCCAGGAATAGGAACGAATTACAACCATACCGGCATCCTGGCTCATCCTAAAACATTTAGAATCTCGGTTTTTAAATCCGCGTAACTCCTAAACTCACCAGAAAGTCATGAAAGTTGGCATGGTGTCACGTCATGGCGCATATATATCATGGTAAAAACATTGTCCAATTTGGGCCAAGCTTTATTCCAAACCTCAAATGAACTCTGAAAAGGTTGAAAGTTGGCATGGTTTCATCATTTCACCCACATAGCATGTGCTGAAAAGATGAGAGGGTTACGGGAAAAACTGGATGCACTTCATGTGCAACGTGGACAATCTCTTTTGAAGTATCAGGGTTTCGAATGAAAACTCATCTGTTACAAAGGGATTTCATTTTTTGAACTTACTTGAACTCCAAACTTTTTGTGTGTTCAAAATGCACCATTCAAAGCCACATCATCAATTTTCAACCCTTGCTGGCTTCATTTAGTATTTTTCATGCATTTACTAATTGTTCTGAGCTAAATGGCCCTGAAATTAAAAAGCACTTCAAATGAACTCTGAAAAGGTTGAAAGTTGGCATGGTATCATCATTTCACCCACATAGCATGTTCTAAAAAGTTAAGAGGGTTAAGGAAAAATCTGGATGCACTTCGTGTGCAAAATGGACAATCTCTTTCAAAGGCATGGTGTCACGTCATGGCACATATATGTCGTGGTAAAAACATTGTCCAATTTGCCAAGCTTTATTACGAACCTCTTACAAATCGGAGCTTCTCTCAACAAGAAGCCTTGTGGTTCCGATAGGGAAACGTGTTCCCCTTGTTGTCGAAATGTAATCACGGCCTCTTTTTGCATTGTATTTTCTTCTACGGGCAACATGGAACTACATGATAGCCATGCTGAAATTTAAACTTATTCAGGGTTCGTTTTGGCCTTTTTATACTCTAATTGAGTTTCTTAGGATTTTAATGTCCATAATTCAAATCTGAAATACAAATACATGCTCAAGTTCACCAAAATGGCTAGAAAATTTGTACATGCATGTGTCCATGGGTGCATGTTTAATTGGATCCCATGCCAGGAATGGGAACGAATTACAACCATAACGGCGTCCTGGCTCGTCCTCAGACATTTGGAATCTCCGGTCTAAATCCCCATAAAATCCAAAACTCACCAGAAAGCCATCAAAGGTGGAATGGTGTCACGTCATGGCACATATATGTCGTGGTAAAAACATTGCCAATTTGAGCCAGGCTTTATTACAAACCTCTTACAAACCGGAGCTTCTCTCAACAAGAAGCCTTGTGGTTCCAATAGGGAAACATGTTTCCCTCGTTGTCGAAACATAATCACGGCCTCTTCTCGCATTGTATTTTCTTCGATGGGCAACATGGAACTACATGATATCCATGCTAAATTTTAAACATATACCGGGTTTCTTTGGCCTTTTTATACACTAATTGATTTTCCTTGGCATTTAATGTCCATAATTCAAATTTGAAGGACAATTACATGCTCCAGTTCACCAAAATGGCTAGAAATTTTTTACATGCATGTGTCCTTGGGTGCATGTTTATGTCCCATCAAGGAACGGGAACGAATTACAACCTGAACGGCCTCTTTGCTCGTCCTCAAACATTTGGAATCTCGGTTTTTAAATCCCCATAAATCCAAAACTCAACAGAGAGTCATTGATGGTGGCATGGTGTCACGTCATGGCACATATATGTCATGGTAAAAACATTGCCAATTTGGCCCAAGCTTTATTACAAACCTCTTACAAACCGAAGCCTGTCGCAAGAACCCTCATGGTTTTGATAGGGAAACGTGTCCCCTTGTGGGCCAAACGATAATCGCTCCCTCTTCTAGCCTCGTATTTTTTCTACACGCAACACGTACGGAACAACAGGAGGTTCGCCCAGAATTTTGAAATTATTCAGGGTTCGTTTGACCCTTTTTATTCATTAATTAAGTTTTGTAGGCATTTAATGTCCATAATTCAAATCTGAACTACAAATACATGCTCCAGTTCACCAAAATGGCTAGAAAAAACGTACATGTATCCTTGGGGTGCATGTTTAGGGTTCGTTTGGCCATTGTATATATTACTAATTAAGTTTTCTACGCATTAAATGTAGTCCATAATTCAAATTAGAACTACAAGCACAAAATGGGTGGGAAATCGTACATGTGTCATTGGGTGCATGTTTAGGTCTCATTTAAGGAATGGGAAGGAATGATAAACGTGTCGTCGTCCTGGAACATTGAAATCTCGATTTTTAAATCCTAGTAAATCCAAAACTCACCCAAAAACATGAAACTTGGCATGGTTTCATGACATGGCACATATATGCCATGGTAAAAAAATCGTCCAATTTGAGAAGAGGCGCACACATTAGTAGCCAACGAAGTCCATTTTGAAACAATAAGCTGACACGTTAATATCACAAACAGTTGTATTATATCAACCATGTCAATATTTAACCATACTCAGTGGCGTGCGTGCAGCTGTTTGATTAGACGGGACGAGCACGAGACATCCGTCGTGCAGGCCCGAGAGGATGCGTGTGAGCAGTGCACCGCGCAGGTGAGGGAGTCCTGGATAAGGGGGTATCCGGACAGCCGGACTGTGTACGACGTCCGGACTATTGAAGCGTGAAGATACAATACTCAAGACTTCAGCCGTGTCCGGATGGGACTTTCCTTGGCGTGGAAGGCAAGCTTGGTGATCCGGATATTATATTTCCTTCCTTGTAACCAACTCCATGTAAATCCTAGCCCTCTCCAGTGTCTATATAAACTGGAGAGGTTGGTCCTTAGAAGGCCAATCACAATTACATTCATACCATCATAGGCTAGCTCCTATGATTTAGCCTCTACGATCTCGTGGTAGATCTACTCTTGTACTACCCATATCATCAATATTAATCAAGCAGGAAGTAGGGTTTCACATCCATCGAGAGGGCCCAAACCTGGGTAAACATCTGTGTCCCTTACTTCTTGTTACCATCAGCCTTGATGCACAGATCGGGACCCCCTACCTGAGATCCACCGGTTTTGACACCGACATTGGTGCTTTCATTGGGAGTTCCTCTATGACGTCGCCGCAAGGCTTGATGGCTCGACTCGTCTTCAAGGACGACATTACTTCGGAGGGAGCTCTGGCTGTAGGCCAGACGCCCCGGCTCGACGGCTTTATCATGGCCGCCCCACCGGCGACGGAGCCGGCGACGGCCTCTCGGTTCATCAATCATAACCTTCGGGTTAGTTCGGAACTTGCTGAACAGATGTATCCAATGGAGCTTTCCTCCTTTAATGAACTCTTGGATCGCATCGCCGCTCTGGGAGTCGCTATGAACTACGATCGGATTAGGCTTAAACCCGACCAAAGGGACATCAGATCCCTGCCGGTGTCACGCCCAATATGCGATACTATCCTAAAGAGACTCGAAGGTCCCACCAAGGATAGAACCGCATATTGATACGCTTTTGCAAGGTGGATATCATTACATCAACATTAAATAATAGATGGGGATACATACAAAAGACATACAATGCCACACGAATACAACATCATCTTACATAAGAGAACCATCCGACTACGGATGAAACACAAACAGTAACTCAAACGACATCCACCCTGCTAGCCCAGGCTGCCGACCTGGAACCTATCCCCTGATCGAAGAAGAAGCAGAAGAGAACTGCAAAACAAGCAAACATCGCTCTCGCGTCATGATCATCGCATAACATGTACCTACAACTGTTGTTGTAGTAATCTGTGAGCCACGAGGACTCAGCAAGACTAGCAAAGCTTAATGGGTAAGGAATGGATAAGTGGTGAGGTTGCAGCAGTGACTAAGCATATATGGTGGTTAACATACGCAAATAAGAGCGAGAAGAGAGCAAGCGGAACGGTGTGAAGCTAGCAATGATCAAGAGGTGATCCTCAACTCCTACTTACGTCAAACATAACCCAAAACTGTGTTCACTTCCCGGACTCCGCCGAAACGAGACCATCATGGCTACACACGCGGTTGATGCGTTTTAATTTGGATCTGGTGTCAAGTTATCTACAACTGGACATTAACAAATTCCCATCTGCGACATAACCGCGAGCATGGCTCTCGAAAGTTTATACCCTGCAGGGGTGTCCCAACTTAGCCCATGATAAGCTCTCGCGATCAACGAAGGATATTCCTTCTCCCAGGAAGACCCGATCAGTCTCGGAATCCCGGTTTACAAGACATTTCAACAATGGTAAAACAAGACCAGCAAAGCCGCCCGATGTGCCAATAAATCCCGATAGGAGCTGCACATATCTTGTTCTCAGGGCAACACCGGATGAGACTAGCTACGAGTAAAACCAACCCTCAAGTTGCCCCGAGGTGGCCCCGTAGGCAGCTCAGTTCAGACCAACACTCGAAGGAGAACTGGCCTGGGGGGGTTAAATAAAGATGACCCTCGGGCTCCGGAAACCCAAGGGAAAAAGGGCTAGGTGAGGCAAATGGTAGAACCAAGGTTGGGCCTTGCTGGAGGAGTTTTATTCAAAGCGAACTGTCAAGGGGGTCCTATAAATCACCCAACCGCTATAGGAATGCAAAATCCAGGAAGATAACACCGGTATGACGGAAACTAGGGCGGCAAGAGTGGAACAAAACACCAGGCATAAGGTCGAGTCTTCCACCCTTTACCAAGTATATAGATGCATTAATAATATAAGAGATATTGTGATATCCCAACATATTCCTGTCCACCATGGAGCAATCTTCAACTTCACCTACAACTAACAACGCTATAAGAGGGGCTGGGCAAAGCGGTAACATAGCCAAGCAATGGTTTGCTAGGAAGGGTGAAAAGGTTAGAGGCTGACATGGCAATTTGGGAGGCTTGAAGAACAAGTTATAGGAAGCACAGCAAAGCGGTAGAACGAAGCAACTAGCATAGGAAAGATAGTAGTGAGATCCAGGGTAGCGGTCATCTTGCCTGAAATCCCGCTAGGAAGAAGAACGAGTCCATGAAGAAGATGAAGCCACGAAGAAGAACCAAGCGTAGACGAACGAATCCTCATGATCGCAACAAAACAGGAACTATCGAGAAGAAGCACACAACAAGGTAAACACACCACACATAGACAAGACACGATGCACAGCGAGCATGATGCTTGACAAAACTACATGGAGCTACTCATGGCAAGAGATGATGCATACAAGAACAACACATCAAAGCAAGGTTAAATGAGGCCGGAAACAACATATAACAATTCTGGTAACTCCTCATGTTCAAGTTGCTAAACAGCAAGTTAAGATGCACCAAGACGATCTAAATGAAATTCTAGTCAAGTTACATATAAAGTTCATTTAATTCAGAGCTACGGCCTAGAAGATATGAGCAAAACAAGTTAAACATGGCATTGATGCAAAATGCATACAAACATCAAGAAAAAAACTCTAAAAAACATGGATGCAACATGATTATATGAAACTACATGCAAAATCAAGCAACTTTCATATAGAGCACACTCGAAACGGAGCAACGGTTCAACACACACACTCTATACAAGGTTAAAGGCATGTTGTCCAAAACAGCAACTAGGCATATTGCAAGCACCAAAACAATATGCTACAACACCTCAACATAAGAACAAAAGGCATGGGCATGAAGTACAGGTAAAGCATTACAAAACATGAACACTGAGCTATCTCTAGAAAACAATATAACATGCTCAAAAGGACATGGCAAGATTGCAAATAATAACAGTTTCAGACTTGGCAGAAATAACATGAGGTTACAATGTTTAGAGGTATCAAACAACATGTTACAGGAACTTATCATGGCAAAAAAAGGCATGACATGAATCTAATAATTACATATAACAAAAGTCCGTTACTGACCATGAGCCAAAAGGGCACATAAAATATGATGGCACCCATATAAACATAGCAAGTGATATGATAGATTCATAGATGGCAGGAGCAACAATAAGTTGGCATGTTGGTGAGCTTTGACAACTCACCACATAGCAATACATGAGGTGACCAATAGTAAGAAGACATGTTTGCAAAGCTAAGCATGGCAAGAGAAAGTTCATAGGGTGCATGGATCACTAGCAAAGGTCATGGCAAAACTGAACTTAATGTTAACCGGCTGACAGCAACATTATTTAGCAATTTTAGAGAAAGATAACAACAAGCTACAACATGCTATAAATGCAACCAGGGTCATGGGTGGATAGAGCTTGACATGTATAACAAAACATCCTTAGTGAACATCTCCAGATTATGCATATAATGACTTGTAGCAGCAGGTTTACATAGCATCATGATATAGCAGATTCAGCCTAGCAAAACAGTAACAGCAAGTACCCTACTTAACAAGCTCTGCACTCACTACAAGACTCACAAAAAATACATGGATTTCACCACACTAAATATGGCATGATGTAGTTCAAAATACATGTAGACATCAAGCTCATAGGATGCACACACAAAATGCAACGAAAAAGACAAAACAGCAAGTTATAACAGATTCAGCGGGTTAACATCCCATAGCACTCTTGCAACGATGATTAGGGCATCAAGATGATCTCAAACAAACATGGCACAATAGAATGAAATGAGGAGCATCTCATGACGAACTTTTGGAAATATTACATGCATGAAACGGAGCCACGGTCACAGAGATATGACCCTCACAAAAGGCCTATATGATGCTGGAATTAAAGGACTTGGTCGAAAATCCAGATCTGAAATCTGAGCGTTAAATAGATAAAAGACGCCTGGGTGGGGAATAGGGCATCTCACCATGTGGGCTTCAGCCCAGTTGACGTGGCAGCAGGCCACGAGCAGGAGGGGTTGCTGGGCTGGGCCGATGGAGCCGGCCAGCTGGGCCTGGAACTGGGCCGGACGGGGATGCGTGGATCGGGCTCCTCCCGATCCCGCACGGCGGTGACGGCGCGGTCGCCGGATCCAGGCGAGGGGCGGCGGCCTCGCCGGATCCATGCGCGAGGGTAACGAAGGGACGGCACGGAGGCGAGCGCGGGCAGGGGCATGAGGTGGAGAGGAGGAGGCCGGCGGGGTCACGGCGCTGGAGGCGGAGCGGGCGGATCCCGGCGCGGCGAGGAGGGTTGCCGGCGGCGGGGCCTTGCTGGCGGCGGCACCGATCTACAGGGAGAGAGCGGGGTCAGGGATGGAACGGAGAGGAAGAGGGGCGACGGGCGGCGACCTGGCGGGGAGTGGCGGAGGCGCGCCGGCGGTGGTGGAGGCTGGCGGTGGCAACGAGGTCTCGGGGTCGAGGGATCCCCCCTTGATCCATAACGGGAGCGGGAGGCGCGGCGGCACTCGGGCCCTCGCGGGCTGGGGCGGCGCGGTCTTGACCGGGCTGGCTAGATCCGGGCCCCGACAGGCCTCGCGGCGGAGGAAGCGGGGCGCGGGGACGCGGGAGACGCGTGGCGCCTTCCGGTTGGGTGAGGAAGGCTGCACGGCGGCGGCTGGCCAAAGGGGCGCTGCCAAGTGGCGAAGGAGGTGTGGATCTCGCCGGAATTTGAGGAGGGGGGAGGTTGGCTGTGGCTGGTGGCAGCAGATCCGAGGAGAAGGGGGTCTAGGGGTAGCGGAAGACTAGGGTAGCCCATTTTTGGGAAGGAAGGGGTGTATATATAGGGTAGGTGCTAAGGTTAGGGGGGTTTCTGGACCCTTCGAACGCGATCTGACTGTCCGGAACGGAGGGGGGTTTTGGTGGACTATAGGAGGGATTAGTGGGTTGTAGGAAGAGAAGAGAAGGCAACCCGGCATGGGTTTCCGGAGACCGAAAACGTCCGACGAATTAACCGACAACGGTGCCGCTATATATTTAACGTTTGGGCTATCAAACGAGCACCGAATGCGACGAAACTTGACAGGCGCTCTGTCTACACTATAATAAGACCGCATGCCAAGCTTCAACACATTCCAAGAACATTTTTTCGGCCACTCACGAAACGAGGTAGAAGGGGGCGCCGGAGGACATAGGAGTGCCGGATCGCAAAACGGACAACGGGAAAAATGCTCGGATGCATGAGACGAACACGTATGCAAAATGAGATGCACATGATGACATGACAAAATGCAACACGCAAGCAAATGACATGGCAATGACGGCAACTAACTGGCGGACACCTGGCGTATCGAATCCGGGGTGTTACACCTCTCCTCTACTAACAAGAGATCTCGTCCCGAGATCTTAGGACCGAGACGGAAGGGAAAAAGGATGAGTTGAAAACAAGAACTCAAGAGAAGAAGCAAAGAATCGGAAGCACTCAAGAAGAAGAGGGGAACGACGAGAATGACGAGAGTCGAAAGCTCACGGAATCAGATTGACTATTGAAAACACTCCGGTTAGAAGAAGATAAGAAACGAATAAGACTGAAAGGATTTAGGCAGCACTCCGGCTGAAACATGGAGGAATAGAACACGAGCTTTGAGAGGATGGATTGATACTTAATGAAGACATGACACAAAACCTCCGGAATGAATTGAAATAGTTGAATGAAAAGAACGGAGAAGAAAATGACAACTTGTGCCACAAATGAAATTGAAAGCGTCCATAGAAGGAAGGATTGAACGGAGTTGTTGAGAAAATCAACAACGAAAAGAATAAACTAGTTGTGGTCTTATATGTAACATCTCCAGATCATAAGGTGATAACCGGCCACAAACGGAAATGATTGGATAGGTTAGAGGAACGAAGAAATGCAAAACTCCACTTCAGAAGAATACGGAGAATTAATTGCACTTCGAGATGCGAGAAGAATAGATACTTGAACTCCACCAACAAAATCTTGATGAACTCTTGAAGAACGAATTAAATCATGAAGAACCACCATGAAGAACTCCAGTAAACAAAAGGACAATGAGATAGAATTGAAGGATGAAAAGAATAAGACTAAAGCCTTGCGTCGATTTAGATGGAGGTTCTGACGAGATGGCCGAGGAAAATTTGAACTTCGAAAAAGAAAAGATGAAAACACTTGGACCTAGAATTTATTCATCAAGAACAAACTCCGAAGAAAGGGACTACTCACTTTGAGGAAACAAGAATAAGATTTATTGTATGATTATCCTTCATCAAATTAAATTGATGACAAGCAATGGATTTTTGCATACTACTTATTCTTCTTGAAAAAAAGATTGAGAAGTGACATACCCAACCTTGCGAAGGTCTTCATGAACCACCGGTAGGATTGAAAAGAACAAATTAATTAATATGATAAAAAAAGAAAAAGAATCTTGAACGAACCACCATTAGAATTCGGAAATGACTGACGAAAGAGAATGAATCACCGGGAAGAATTAGAAGAACAAATATGCTAGAGGAGATTTAGATGCAAAAGAGCAAAGAGATCATGAGCTGATTACGAACACTTGAACGAAGCACCGGGATAATTGGACAACTGTAGCTGAAATGTGAGGACAAAGAATTCTTCTGGAACGATGGCCTCTGATGAAAATAAAACGGGAAAACAACTCCTGACATACTCCGGGTGGGTAAGAAAAGGAAACTCTAGCAAATGGAATAATTCGAGAGGATAACATGAAGCTAGAACCACGAAACTTCGGGAGAACAGACAACATTTAGTGAAACTCTTCTTCGGTATTCAAATGACGACGAGAAAAACCACCAAAATTACTGAGATACTCCGGGAGGATGAAAAAGAGGAAGGGTTGAACCAAAGATGAAAAGAATTTGAAAGCAATCTTTGAGATGGCATCTGACTGATGAAACTCATTCTTACGTCAAACTCAAAAAGAATTGGGAATAACTCCGGGGGAATTAGAAGAGTCAGGTAAGATCCTGGAAAAAGCCTGTGGGTTAGGGCCCACTAAAAGAAAGCACCGTTGGAAAGGGATGTTGAAGATATGGATGATGCACCGGAACAATTGAACTATTTGAATGAGGTGATAATCTCGAATTAATTGGAACATAGACGAATCTCCTAAGATGTCTTCCGAACTCCGGAATGATTGAATGGCGAGTGGAAAACGAGCAAGGAGAACACTTGATCCAAGGAAAAGAATGTGATCAACACCGAAAAAAATGTGAATTGAGTCCACCGGAAAAGAAAGGGATGAAGAATGACGAACGAGACGAGAATCCACCGGTTGAAATGATTGAGGGAAGGCTGAAGGGGCTCCGCACGAATGAAGTTGATGCTCGAAAGAGACTCAGGCTTCGGTTAGAAAAAGGGTGGGAGGGCGGGAAAAACAAAGGCAACTTGGAAGGGGGAAAATCGATGAATAACTTCAAGAGGAAACACCGGTTGAAAACATTGAGGAAAGAAAGCAAAGACTTCACACGAGTAGGATGGATACTCGAATACGGACTCCGGTTCCGAGAAGAAGAAGGGAGGGCGGGTGGAAAAAAACAAGGACAACTTTGGTCAGGGAAACACCATCGAAAGAGAAAGAACTGACGACTGATCTTGCAAAAGATGACGAGGATCGAAACCACTCGAAGAGAAAAGCGTCGGATTGAAAAGAGGATGGACAACGAACGAAAAACTAACCGCGTGATCCTAAAGAAAAATTTGAAGGGGAAGAGGAGTAGTTCAAAACACCTATGTGAAGAATCCTTACCAGAGCGATGAAGGGGCAGAGGAGTAAAAAGAATCCCTACTCTCTGATATAACTATGCTCTGAAAAAGTTTTCTTCTAGACTCGACAACGGCCAAACTACACGATCAATCAAGGGGGCTCCAATGGTCGGTCGAGGCTCTGATACCAAATTGTCACGCCCAATATGTGATACTATCCTAAAGAGACTCGAAGGTCCCACCAAGGATAGAACCGCATATTGATACGCTTTTGCAAGGTGGATATCATTACATCAACATTACATAATAAATGGGGATACATAAAAAAGACATACAATGCCACACGAATACAAGATCATCTTACACAAGAGCACCATCCGACTACGGATGAAACACAAACAGTAACTCAAATGACATCCACCCTGCTAGCCCAGGCTGCCGACCTGGAACCTATCCCCTGATCGAAGAAGAAGCAGAAGAGAACTCTAAAACAAGCAAACATCGCTCTCGTGTCATGATCATCACATAACCTGTACCTTCAACTGTTGTTGTAGTAATATGTGAGCCACAAGGACTCAACAATCCCATTACCATGGGTATCAAGACCAACAAAGCTTAATGGGTAAGGAATGGATAAGTGGTGAGGTTGCAGCAGCGACTAAGCATATATGGTGGCTAACATACGCAAATAAGAGCGAGAAGAGAGCAAGCGGAATGGTGTGAAGCTAGCAATGATCAAGAGGTGATCCTGAACTCCTACTTACGTCAAACATAACGCAAAACTGTGTTCATCTCCCGGACTCCGCCGAAAAGAGACCATCACGGCTACACATGCGGTTGATGCGTTTTAATTCGGATCTGGTGTCAAGTAATCTACAACTGGACATTAACAAATTCCCATCTGCCACATACCCGCGGGCACGGCTCTCGAAAGTTTATACCCTGCAGGGGTGTCCCAACTTAGCCCATGATAAGCTCTCGCGATCAACGAAGGATATTCCTTCTCCCAGGAACACCCGATCAGTCTCGGAAACCCGGTTTACAAGACATTTTGACAATGGTAAAACAAGACCAACAAAGCCGCCCGATGTGCCGACAAATCCCGATAGGAGCTGCACATATCTTGTTCCTAGGGCAACACCGGATGAGACTAGCTACGAGTAAAACCAACCCTCAAGTTGCCCCGAGGTGGCCCCGCAGGCAGCTCACTTCGGACCAACACTCGAAGGAGCACTGGCCCGATGGGGGGGGGGGTAAATAAAGATGACCCTCATGCTCCGGAAACCCAAGGGAAATAGGGCTAGGTGAGTCAAATGGTAAAACCAAGGTTGGGCCTTGCTGGAGGAGTTTTATTCAAAGCGAACTGTCAAGGGGGTCCCATAAATCACACAACCGCGTAAGGAACGCAAAATCCGGGAACATAACACCTGTATGATGGAAACTAGGGCGGCAAGAGTGGAACAAAACACCAGGAATAAGGCCGAGTCTTCCACCCTTTACCAAGTATATAGATGCATTAATAATATAAGAGATATTGTGATATCCCAACATATTCCTGTCCACCATGGAGCAATCTTCAACTTCACCTGCAACTAACAACGCTATAAGAGGGGCTGGGCAAAGCGGTAACATAGCCAAGCAATGGTTTGCTAGGAAGGGTGAAAAGGTTAGAGGCTGACATGGCAATTTGGGAGGCTTGAAGAACAAGTTATAGGAAGCGCAGCAAAGCGGTAGAACGAAGCAACTAGCATAGCAAAGATAGTAGTGAGATCCAGGGTAGCGGTCATCTTGCCTAAAATCCCGCTAGGAAGAAGAACGAGTCCATGAAGAATATGAAGCCACGAAGACGAACCAAGCGTAGACGAACGAATCCTCACGATCGCAACGAAACGGGAACTATCGAGCATGATGCATGACAAAACTACATGGAGCTACTCATGGCAAGAGATGATGCATACAAGAACAACACATCAAAGCAAGGTTAAATGAGGCCGGAAAGAACATATAACAATTCCGGTAAGTCCTCATATGCAAATTTCAAAGTTGGTCCAGATCTGAATAAACCTTATGTTCAAGTTGTTAACACAGCAAGTTAAGATGCACCAAGATGATCTACATGAAGTTCTAGTCAAGTTACATATAAAGTTCATTTAATTCGAAGCTACGGCCTAGAAGATATGAGCAAAACAAGTTAAACATGGCATTGATGCAAAATGCATACAAACATCAAGAAAACGTTCTCAAAAACATGGATGCAACATGATAATATGAAACTAGATGCAAAAATCAAGCAAGTTTCATATAGAGCACACTCGAAACGGAGCAACGGTTCAACACACACACTATACAAGGTTAAAGGCATGCTGTCCAAAACAGCAAAATAGGCATATTGCAAGCACCAAAACAATATGCTACAGCACCTCAACATAAGAACAAAAGGCATGGGCATGAAGTACAGGTAAAACATTACAAAACATGAACACTGAGCTATCTCCAGAAAACAATATAACATGCTCAAAAGGACATGGCAAGATTGCCAATAATAACAGTTTCAGACTTGGCAGAAATAACATTAGGTTGCAATGTTTAGAGCTATCAAACAATATGTTACAGGAACTTATCATGGCAAACAAAGGAATGCCATGAATCTACTAATTACATAAAACAAAAGTCCCTTACTGACCATGAGCCAAAATGGCACAGAAAATATGATGGCACCCATATAAACATAGCAAGTGATATGACAGATTCATACATGGCAGGAGCAACAATAAGTTGGCATGTTGGTGAGCTTGGACAACTCACCACAGAGAAATGCAAGGCATGACAAGGTGACCATCAGTAAGAAGACATGTTTGTGAAGCTAAGCATAGCAAGAGCAAGTTCATAGGGTGCATGGATCACTAGCAAAGCTCATGGCAAAACTGAACTTAATGTTAACAGGCTGACAAGCTACAGCAGGCTATAAATGCAACCAGGGGCATGGATGGATATAGCATGATATGTATAACAAAACATCATTAGTGAACGTCTCCAGATTATGCATAGAATGACTTGTAGCAGTAGGTTTACATAGCATCATGATATAGCAGATTCAGCCTAGCAAAACAGTAACAGCAAGTACCCTACTTAACAAGATCTATGCACTCACTACAAGACTCACAAAAATACATGGATTGCACCACAGTAAATATGGCATGATGTAGTTCAACACACATGTAGACATCAAGCTCATAGGATGCACACACAAAATGCAACGAAAAAGACAAAACAGCAAGTTATAACAGTTTCAGCAGGTTAACATCCCATAGCACACTTGCAACGATGATTAGGGCATCAAGATGACCTCAAACAAACGTGGCACAATGGAATGAAATGAAGAGCATCTCATGACAAACTTTTGGATATAGTACATGCATGAAACAGAGCCACGATCACAGAGATATGACCCTCACAAAATGCTTATATGATGCTGGAATTAAAGGACTTAGTCGAAAATCTAGATCTGAAATCTGAGCGTTAAATAGCTAAAAGATGCCTGGGCTGGGAATAGGGCATCTCACCACGTGGGCTTCAGCCCAGTTGACATGGCAGCAGGCCATGAGCAGGAGGGGTGGCCGGGCTGGGCCGATGGAGCCAGCCAGCTGGGCCTGGAACTTGGCCGGACGGGGATGCGCGGATCAGGCTCCTCCCGATCCCGCACGGCGGCGACGGCACGGTCGCCGGATCCGGGCGAGGGGCCGCGGCCTCGCCGGATCCCTGCGCGAGGGCGACAAAGGGATGGCTCGGAGGCGAGAGCGGGCAGGGGAACGAGCTGGAGAGGAGGAGGCCAGCGGGGTCACGGCACTGGAGGCGGAGCGGGTGGATCCCGACGCGAGGAGGAGGGCGGCCGACGGCAGGGCCTTGCTGGCGACGGCGCCGATCTGCAGGGAGAGAGCAGGGTCAGGGAGGGAACGGAGAGGAAGAGGGGTGACGGGCGGCGACCTGGCGGGGAGTGGCGGAGGCGCGCCGGCCGCGGTGGAGGCTGGCGGCGGTGACGAGGGCTAGGGGTCGAGGGATCCTCCCCTCGATCCAGAATGGGAGCGGGAGGCGCGGGGGCGCTCGGACCCTCACGGGCTGGGACGGCGCAGTCTCGGGCTGGGCGGGCCAGATCCGGGGCCCGACGGGCCTGGTGACGGAGGGAGCAGGGCGCGGGGACGCGGGAGACGCGTGGCGCCTTCCGGTTGGGTGAGGGAGGCTGCACGGCGGCGGCTGGCCAAACGGGCGCTACCAAGTGTCGAAGGAGGTGCGGATCTCGCCGGAATTTGAGGAGGGGGGAGGTTGGCAGTGGCTGGTGGCGGCACATCCGAGGAGAAGGGGGTCTAGGGGTAGGGGAAGACTAGGGTAGCCTATGGAAGGTGATGACCCGACGGCAGTGGAAACCTGGAGGGTCAGAGAGCTCCTCCGGACAGCCCTAGCTCAGCAGGAGACCTATTCTTACAGTCGGGACAGGATACATTCAACTCCCTCGCCCTGGGTAGCACCACCTCGCCAGAACCGGAGCCCGAGTTACAGCAGACACATGGAGTCGGAAGCTTTGTCAAGCAATGCCCAACGCTGTAACCAGCCCGGGGGCTATAATCCGGTGCAGGACCGAATACGTTAGGAGAATGAACGAGCGGCTCAGGCAGCGGCTTATGAGGATCACCAGTAGTATCCAACGACGTCTGTTGAGGCGGGGGTAGCCATTAGAACCGGCGGTGTCCCTTGCCTGGTACCGGCTCTGCGCAATGTACGTCTGCCCAAGGACTTCAAGGGACCTCGAAAGGTACCAAATTACGCAACCGACTTATAGCCCGGGGCGTGGATCGAGAGTTATGAGATGGCCATGGAGCTGCTAGAGGTCAGTGACGCGGCGATGGCTAAATATTTCACCATGATGTTAGATGGAACAGCCCGGTCTTGGCTAAAAGGCTTACCACCCAATTCCATTGGTTCATGGGGCGAGTTAAAGGCCCGGTTCATCCAGAACTTCAAGGACACCTGTAAGCTAGGTTTTGGATCCCAAATAGGCAAATTTTCTCGTGGGTGGGTGATATTCCCGGTAACCACGGTTACCAAGAAATAACGAACAAATTTCAGACGAAATTTACAATTAAATTTTGAATTCAAACAATTTTAACTTAGATATAATAATACCTTGAACTGAATTCATTTAGAAAAGAGGTAGTAGCGCAGTGGTACCACAACTACGTGCGCCCTAACCTGTGTTTAAGGTCGCCAGTTTGATTCTCTGGGCCATCATGTTTCACGTTTTTAACTGCCTATTCTGAAAAATAACAAAAAGAACAGAAAAAAGTGAGGAAGGAGGACTCGAACCAGCTACCTCCCGAGGGGCATAACAGATGGCTACCACTACGCCAGAGTAAGGGTGTTGTCTGAAATGAGAAACAAAGATAACTTATTAGACCTTGAGCGTTCAAATTCAAATTATTCAAAAATTTTGGTATTTTTTGCTCGGGATAGGTATTTCTCGTGGGGCGGCGAGAAACGCGGTAACCGCCCGGTATCCGTTTTTCTCGGGCGGTACCCAAAACCATGCGTGTAAGCAATTTATGTCGATTGTGGACTTGACGGATTGCAAGCAAGAGGAAGGTGAATCCACCACCCATTGGGTACGCCGGGACAAGGAGATAATTCGTTCCTCCGATAAGATGGATGCCGGCTCTGCAGTTCTTATGCTGGAGAAAAATTGTCGTTTTGAGCCGCTGAGGCAGAAACTGGGGCGCCTTAAGCGTGACCTCACAGATATGGGTACGCTGATGGCGGCTTTAGTCAAATATGCCGATTCTGATAGTACCAAGGATCCTGCGTCTGACGATGAGAAGACAGGGAAGGGAAAAAGGAACGGCAATGGAAAGGGTCAGCAACATAACTCGGGGAATCAAGGCGGCAATAAGTGTAAGGCGGACGGTAACCCAGAGTTTGTGGCCAATGCCAATGCGCGGGGTAACAATAAGAGATATAAGGGTAAGCCGCCTCGGGCCGGTGGGTCAGGCCCATCTCTTGAGCAGTTACTCAATGAGCCCTGCCCAAAACACGGCACCCGGGAGCGCCCCGCCACACATCTATGGAAGGATTGCGCAATCATGAAGGCGTTTAAAAATTCCAACACCTTCGATGGCGGTCATGGATCTGGCGGCGGCTCAGGGGCTGGCGGTTTTCATGGCCCGGGCGGTGGCTCAAATTCCGGTTTTCAGGGGCATCCAGGTAGTAATAATCAGCAGCATTCTGGTCAAGGTGGGCAGCAGCAGCTGTAGTCGGGCTATCAAAGCCATCCGAAGAAGTTGAGTGGTGGGCAGTATCACGTGTTTACCACTAGTTTGTGCAGACGTGACCAGAAGTTTCATAAGAGGGCTGTGAACTCTGTTGAGCCGGCAGTCCCTCGTTATTTGAGGTGGTCAGAGCAGCCCATTGTATGGAGCAGAGAGGATCACCCTCCGTGGGTCGATAATCCGGGTCAGTTAGCTTTGGTGGTGGCGCCCCAGGCTGGTGGTTATAAATTCACTAAGGTACTCATGGACGGCAGTAGCAGTATCAATATCCTCTACTACGAGACCTTTCAGCGCATGGGGTTGACTGAGAAGAATTTGAGAACATCCAACACTGTTTTCCATGGAGTGGTTCCGGGTAAGTCGACTTATCCAGTTGGCAAGATTAAGCTGGAGGTGGCCTTCGGGGACGAACACGATTCCAGGGCTGAGAAGTTAACGTTTGAGGTGGTCAAAAGCAGGAGCCCGTATCATGCTCTGTTTGGGCGGCCGGCTTACTCTAAGTTCATGGCCCGACCATGTTATGTTTATCTGCAGCTAAAGATGCCGGGTCACAAGGGCACTATCACTGTGCATGGAAGTCGGAAGGTGGCACTGGAATGTGAAGAAGGCGACGGGGCTTATGCTGAGTCGGCCTGTGCGGCCGAAGAGCTCAAGTTTTATCAAGACAATGTTGACCTGGCGGATATGACCTCCCTCAAGAAACCAACTACTGAGCATGACCCGGCGTTGAAGTTTGAATCGGCCGCTGAGACAAAACTTGTTGACTTTACCCTCGGAGATGCCTCAAAACAGTTCAGTATCAGTGCCAATTTGGATCATAAATAGGAAGGCGCGCTCATCGAGTTCATCCGTGAGAATCGGGACATCTTTGCATGGAAACCTTCTGACGGTTCAACGAGGAGAGACGGAAGGCTATTGGGTACTCGCTGAGCACACTCTCAATATTGATCCAAAGTACAAGCCGAGCAGGCAGTTTCTCCGACGGTTCAACGAGGAGAGACAGAAGGCTATTGGGGAAGAAGTGGCCCGGCTCTTGGTGGCCGGGTTTATTGTGGAAGTTTTTCACCCAGAGTGGTTGGCTAACCCGGTGCTTGTCCTCAAGAAGAACGGCACTTGGCGGATGTGTGTGGATTACACGGATTTAAACAAGGCTTGTCCGACTGATCCCTTTGACCTCCCCCGTATTGATCAAATTATTGATGCTACGACGGGTTGTGAACGTTTGATTTTTTTGGATGCTTACTCTGGTTATCATCAGATCAAAATGGCAGTTAAGGACCAGGGGAAGACGGCTTTCATCACTCCGTTTGGAGCCTTCTCCTATGTATCTATGCCGTTTGGGCTCAAGAGTGACCAGGCGACTTATCAGCGGTGTGTGCAGAACTGTTTGCAAGATCAAATTGGGCGTAATTTTCATGCTTACATGGATGACATTGTGGTGAAATCCAGAGAAAATGAGACCTTGATATCTGACTTAAAGGAGATCTTTGATAATCTCTGGGTTTATAAGATGATGCTTAACCCGGCCAAGTGTGTGTTTGGCGTTCCTGTGGGCAAGCTCTTGGGCTTTCTGGTGTCCAACAGAGGCATCGAAGCTAACCCGGAGAAGATTAAAGCAATTACCTCTCTGGCTAAACCGGCATGCATCAATGATGTTCGGCGACTGGCGGGTCGTGTTGCCGCCTTAAGTCGGTTCATAAGCCGGCTAGGTGAGAAGGCCCTTCCATTGTATCAGATGATGAAGAAAACTGACACTTTTGTCTAGAGCGAGGCCGCTGATGCTGCTTTTGAGGACTTAAAGAGACAATTGTCTGAACCGCCGGTTCTCACCGCTCCAATTGATAAGGAGCCTTTCTGTTGTATGTGGCTGCCAATTCACGAACCGTCAGCTTTGCCATCATGGTGGAACGTAAGGAAGCTGGCATGGAGCATCCAGTTCAATGGCCGGTTTATTACATCAGTGAGGTGCTTATTGAGTCCAAGCAAAGGTACCCACATTGGCAGAAGCTTGATTACGGGGTGTTTATGGCCAACCGGAAGTTGAAGCAGTACTTTCAAGGTCACCCTATAACCGTGGTAAGTTCTGCCCCTTTGAGAGACATCATTCAGAATAGGGAGGCCACAGGACGAGTCGCCAAATGGGCCATTGAGCTTGGGCCTCATGGCTTGAAATACATGCCTCGGATGGCTATTAAGTCTCAGGCCTTGGTGGACTTCATCAATGATTGGACAGAGTTGCAGGCCCCTGAGGAGAAGCAGGATAACACATACTGGACTATTCACTTTGATGGGTCCAGGCAGCTAGAAGGCTCGGGGGCTGGAGTGGTGTTAACTTCCCCTCAAGGTGACAAGTTTTGTTATGTACTCCTGCTTATGTTTCCATGTACAAACAGTGCAGCTAAATACGAGGCCTTACTCCATGGTCTCTGGATGGCTAAGGAGATGAATTTAAGCCGGGTACGATGCTTGGGTGATTCAGATCTTGTGGCTCAACAAGTGTCAGGCAAGTGGGATTCCAAAGACCCCTTATGGCAGCTTATCGTCGTGAGGTAGACGCTGTGGCTGGTCACTTCATGGGTTATCAAGTGGAGCACATCGATCGAAGGAAGAATAAGGCGGCTGATGCTTTAAGCCGGTTGGGATCCCAACGTAAGTCGGTGCCGCCCAATTCCTTTCTCGATGTGTTACATAATCCTTCTGTCAAGGTGCCTATCAAGGAGGAGCTAGCAGTACCAGACCCGAAGGCACAACTAGTGGCGGCTCTTCATGTTATCCCGGATTGGACAGTGCCTTACTTGGCTTATATGACCCGGGGTGAGTTGCCGGAGGATGAGACCTTGGCAAGACAAATTATCAGGCGCTCCAAATCCATGACAATTGTTAACGGTGAGTTACATCACCTAAGTGTCACGGGGGCGTTTCAACGCTGTGTGTCACCTACAGAAGGCCAAGAAATACTTCGTGAGATCCATCAAGGAGATTGTGGCCATCATGCCGGGTCAAAATCTCTCGTAGCAAAGGCTTTCCGTCATGGTTTCTATTGGCTGACGGCTCATGCTGATGCGGAAGATCTGGTCAGTAAATGTGATGGTTGTCAAAAGTTCTCACGACAAGCTCATGTGCCAGCTCAAGAATTGAGGATGATCCCAATCACTTGGCCGATTGCAGTCTGGGGGCTTGACATGGTTGGACCTTCAAAAGGTCTAAAGACAAAAAGACACATCTACTGGTGGTAGTGGACATGTTTACCAAGTGGGGTGAGGAAGAGCCGGTCAGTAAGTGTGATGCAGCCACGGTGGTTTAGTTCATGAAAAACGTGATCTTTCGTTTTGGTTTTCCACATAGCATCATAACTGATAATGGCCCTAATCTCTCTAAGGGTTCCATGGAAGACTTCTATCAAAGAGAACATATCCGGCTTGATGTTTTGGCCGTTGCTCATCCTCAATCCATTGGTCAAGCAGAGAGAGCTAATCAAGAGATCCTGAAAGGTATCAAACCCCGGCTCTTAGTCCCCGAGGAGTTACACTCCGTGTTACGGAGCATCAACACTATGCCAAACAGATCTATGGGATACACACCTTTTTTCATGGTTTATGGAGCAGAGGCGGTCCTGCCAAGTGACATCCGGCACGATTCACCCCGTGTGGCGGCTTACGTTGAGGCGGATAACGAAAAGGCTCGTCAGGATGCACTTGACCTGTTGGACGAGGAGCGAGACTTGGCAATATCCCGCTCGGCGATTTACCAGCAAGACCTGCGCCGCTATCTCAGCCGTCGGGTTAAGAGCAGAACCTTTCAAGAAGGCGACTTGGTGCTCCGGCTCAACCAGGATCAGTCTAACATGCACAAGCTATCCCCGCCTTGGGAAGGGCCCTTTGTGGTCAGCAAGAATCTGCAGAATGGGTCATATTATCTCATCGATATTCGAGAGCACAAGGACTCACTTAAATCGGAGGAGGAGACCCGCCGGCCATGGAATATAGCTCATCTCCGGCCTTACTATAGTTAAGTTACTTCTTAAGATACTTTTTACGATGTACATATTATATAAAGCAATAAAGCAGGGCCTCTGTCCTTTTTCCCATAAAGAATGTTTCATGTCTTCTTTATCAGGTGAAGGGCACTACCAACAGGGGATGGATCATATCTGAATCTGGCTTTTCCTTTGGTCCGTCTTATGATCATATATGAATCTAGCCATGGTCACTTGGGGTGTTCAAACATAGGTCGTATTCGAACCAAAGAGAACATAGCTATCGATACCCACTTGATCGCCATACTGCCAAACTCACTTGGGGGCTTCTTGATCATATTTGAATCACAGCTTAACCCCTTTGGGTCTGACGTGGATCATATTCGAATCAGCGTCATTAAACAACTCTTATGTTCACTTGGGGGCTTCCTGTTCAAACATAGGTCGTATTCGAACCAAAGAGAACATAGCTGTCGATACCCACTTGATCGGCATCGCCAAAGCCACTGGGGGCTGTATGATCGTATCCGAATCTTAGTTTAACCCCTTTGGAACGGTTCTCTGATCGTATTCGAATCAGGAGCCTGTGAACATTGCTTATAAGTATGATTACTTTAAACCTTCTTGAGGAGATGGTTCTTGATCCTTCTGGTTTTGTATTGATTACCTCATATTCTAAAAAGTGGGAGACTATTAAAAAGGTCACATATATGCTATTGTGATCATATTTTAACTAATCATGAACCGGCTCATACATGTTGTCTTTTGATCATGCTCCGGGTTATCAATACTCTATAACCCCCTGGCGCAGTAAACCGCCCAGGAAGTCTTTACTTGTTTATATGCAGGGTAA
This sequence comes from Triticum timopheevii, assembly GCA_963921465.1. NCBI lineage: Eukaryota > Viridiplantae > Streptophyta > Magnoliopsida > Poales > Poaceae > Triticum > Triticum timopheevii. The sequence goes on from OY997271.1 coordinate 77,053,018, forward strand.
GGCAAAGCAAGTTAAAACATCAAGAAAAAACATGGTTCATATAAGCCAGCAAAATGTAGTGATGGCGGCTTACAAAAGTAATAAGCACCATAAAACATGCACGAAGGCATGACCAACATTGAGAAGTTTTTCTATCCTATTACAAGACTCCCCGAGTCTGAATAACTGAAGCATCATTTTGACAAAGGATAAGACCCATGGCAGTTCATTCATTTGGCGGGCTTGATGGCTCCGGGTTATCCTTCTCCGCCTCTCTGTCGGTTGCTTTGTCCTAGAAGGTGGACGAGGCCCAGTCAATGCCGCTCAAGGCTTCAAATTCAGCCTCATCATCTATTAAACCGGCCGGGTCCACTTCAGGGGCAAAGGTATGCTTACGCGTTGGAGGGATCAGGCTGACTTGATCATACGGAACGTTTGGGATTCTCCAGTTCTCGCTATCATAGCCCGGCGAGTACTTAGTGAGATTAGTATCGTTGGCAATAAGAGTCGCCAAGGGACGAACGACTTAGACACAGGCGGTGAAGTCTTGGTCGTCAAAAGCAGTGCCATCCTCTTTAAGGCTTGGGTAGCCGAGAGAGAGATCAGCAAGGTCAAGTTCCGGCACCCATGCTCTTGCCCGACTCAATGCAGCCACGGCTCCGGCTCTCGCAGATGCCCGCCTTATATCATGAATTCGTTGAGGTAGCACCAAAAGATGCCTCAACACATCTTGTAGAAGCCGAGGAGTGGTATTTGATAAGGCCACAACGGCCAACGCACGTTGTGACCCGGAGTACAACTGCTCTACTAAGGTATACACCGCCTTAAGCTTGATCGGCATATTTTCCTTCAGATTGGTAGTCCTGGGGCCTGTATGTTCACAGGTATAACAGTAAGCCGGAGGTAACTATTACGATAACCCTTGAAAGATTACAATATTTACGAGTTACTTACCGAAGATGGCTGAGACCATTTGGGATATCTGCCGTTTTATGTCGGACAGCTCGTTTGTTGCCTCGGCAAGAGATGCATCTGCTGTTTCAGCCCAAGTCACCAGTGAAGCCCTCTCATCAACCCAAGTTTTCTTCTCCGATTCAAATATATTCTTTAGATTCTCTTGTTCGGAGACACTGAATTCAAACTTGGAGTTGGCTTTCTGAGCTTCGAGCTCTTGGGTTTTCAACTGGCTCTTCAGATCGGCAATCTCCGCCTCAAATTGACTTATGGTGGCCTACATTGACATCAGGCTATGGTTAGAATTATGGTAAGATAAACTTCAAGTCCCAAACACTTTACGAGTAATGATACTTGGCACTTGGGGGCTAATGTAGGCTTAAAGAATTTTTTACCCTATTTTACCGAGTCCTACATATTAAATCTCAAGCACTTTACAAGTAAAGGTATTTGACACTTGGGGGCTAATGTGTAACCCAAATTCAAAGTCTCATGCTATCACCGGATTAAAGATATTCAATTTAAACGGGACAAAACTAACAGTACGTAGATTATTAAGTCTACAGCGTATTTATTCATAAGCACTAGACTTTGGGGCTGGTACAGTAAATAAGGTTAAGAGTAAAAACATAAATTATACCTCAGATTTATGCTGTATTTGCTTCACCATGTCAATTTCCAGGTCACGACTACTGTGCACTTGGTTCAGATAGCCCGAGACTATATCACCAATACTTAGGTGAGAATAATCAGTGATGTCCTGTTTGGCTTTCCGACACTGGGCAAACTACTCCTTGGTAGTGCATTGAGCAAGAGCGGTAGGCCGGCCCGGTTCAACATATTGGCTCTTCACAATTTCAATCTCCGGGTCAGTCGTCTTGACCGGGCTAGGAGTTTCCGGATCATCTAAGTTGTGGATAACGTCTTCGGCAGGCGGGTCAGAGGTTGGCACCGGTATGTTAGAAGCCGCTTTAGGTGCTGGCTGATGAGTGAGGCTGTCAGGAACGGATGAGTTAAGCGCCGGTTCAGTGACCACCGGGTCTCAGGACGGCTTATTCTTCTTTGCCCTCTTGCTGGGTTTTACTTGCAAACTGTCAATCAAAGTGGAAGGATAAGCATCAAAGTATAAGTATGGAAAAACTTAAAGTAATAAAGGTTATATTACCCGGGAGCCATTTTGAAAGCCGGCATGTTTGATTGCATCGACTCGTTGGAAGACGGAGAAGCATCCTGATAATTGGAGTCAGATGAATTGAGAGGTTGGCGAATTAGACCCGCCAAAGGAAAAACAGAATGTAAATCAGAGATAACCTCGGTCCGACGCTTCCTGGTTACGTCAGGTAAACCGGTGGAGAGTTCTGCGTCTTGAGTGGCCCGAGTTTGCCTCCGGTTCTCAAGCTGTTGTTGCTTCAAAAGAAATTGAGGATCTTGGTAAGCTAGAGGATGTAAAAATCTTACTTTTCGGGTCACCCTTCGGATTTTTTGTGTTGGCAAAGGCTCCGAGTCGAGGGAGATTATAGTTACCTGTTCGTCAATTGCTTGACTGTTCCCTGTATCCTCCTGAAAGGATAAAATGTCAGTAAAATAATGACAAAGGAGTTAAGAAAATCAAAAGATTACCTCTTCCTCATCTGAAGAAGAGTCGTCCAATTTGAACATATCAGAGGCGCTGGGTTTCTTCTTATTAGAGGTGCCCGTCCTGCCGGCTTTCCTTTCAGTCTTCTTGGTCGCCCTGGCCTGTTTGGCAGCCTCATGGTCATATTTGAACTTCCAGAAATTATCACCGGCCTGTGGAGACAGATAAAGAATTATAAGTACAAGAAGGTAACATGTAAAAGAGTATTTTTGAAGATTAGTAACTTACTGCAGGAGCCGGGTTCTTCTTGCAGAAGGGAAGTAAACCGAAGGTATTGCTGGTTAAAGTGCCCTCCTTCAATAGCGACTGGACTGTAGCATCTACCACATCATCTGGTAAGTCCTCAGGGCTATGACGCATTGGGTCTTCTTTCTCGCCTAAGTACACATTAAGCCGGAGCAGCGGCTTAATAGTAGTATCCGCCAGGTGACCCAGACCCGAACCAAGTCGATGCCACTTAACCCGTTGCCTAAAAGGGCTTTGATCTTCTTGATGGTGGGATTAAGGGGCAGGCGCTCAACGGCAGTCAACTTGTCTGCCAGATGATGGTTGGACTCAAGACGCAGGGAACGAAAGCCGGGCAGAGGCTTCTCATTAGCCAGAGAGGTGTCTTGACAGTAGAACCACGTCTGGTTCCAATCCTTCGGGTGACTCGGCAGCTCAGCGTAAGGAAAAAGGCAATCTCTCCACCGCTGGATTGAGATGCCGCCAAGCTCAGGACTAGGCCCGTTGGCACGTTCATTCTGCCAATTCAAGTAAAAAAATTCTCTGAACAGCAGCAAACTTGGTTCCTCTCCTAGGTATACCTCGTAGAAGACTTGGAAATTACACAGATTTGACACGAAATTGGGTCCAATGTCTTGAGGCTTCAGGTCAAAGATATCCAAAACTTCCCTGAAGAATTTTGAGCCGGGAGGGGCAAATCCCCGATTCATATGGTCTGTGAAAACTACTACCTCCCCGTCTTTGGGTGGAGGTATCTCCTCAGACGGGTGAGGAGCACGATAAGACATGGCCTCCTTCTTTGGCAGATGGCCAGACTTCACAAATTCGGCAAGTTTGTTTTTGGTCACTGTGGATGGAACCCAATTGCAAGTCACAGGGGCTTTGGCCGCTTTAGGAGCCATAACAGCAGTGGCCTACGAAAAAATAAGAAAGCTCCGGTTCAAGTTTAACCCGGGAGAAATATTTAAAATTATTTAAAGTGGCGGCTTAAAGAAAGGGGCCTAATGATATAAGGGCGTTTGTGCAATCATATTTAAGCCGCTAAGTACTATCAAGAGCAATTCAAGAATTCTTAAGATCATGAGAAGAAGAAGAAGTTTGCCGGGTGATAGAAACAAGTTTCACAGATGACTGCTATTATTTTGGATCAAAGTATTGCTCTGAAAGAGAAATTTTCTAGACCTAAAAAATGGGCAGAGAAGTTCATACACTCGAAGAGAGTTCCTAAGCAAGGGAAATGAGATCTATCCCTATGCAAGATCAATACAAACAACTACCGCAGCAGTCCTGCACAGGTTTTTTTATCTAAACAGGGCTTTGGAGGCGAAAACTAATGAGGGTCTGCATCGGGTAGTGATGAACACCGACGAACTCGGCAGAGCTTCAAGATAGATCTAAGAAAGGGGAAGAAAGGAACTCACGGATGAGGATGAGCTGCGGAGGCTCCGCGTTGATCTCTTGTAAAAGTTAGGTCGATGCAGCGGCCTGAGTCGATGAAGACGAGGGGGTCGATGGTGACGGCGGCGGAGCTTGAGCGGCAGGGAGGAGAGGAAGAAGACGACTGAAAGGATAAAAAGGAAAATACCTAAGTCGCGACTATTTATAGGGAGAAAATAACTGAGACGGCACGGGAATCGAGGAGATAAGAATTATTATCCAGCGGCCCCGACGCCTTGATTTTCGGAGCAATCAGTAAAGAAGAGATCCGTTGAAGGATTCGATGGAATAAAAAAAATGAGTTAAAGGAAGAATGACGTCACGCCGAGTTAAGACGGATCCAGAAGATGACGTCATGGCGGGTTTACAAAAACCCTATGTATAGTCAGAAGACTGAAGACTTAACTCTTTAAAAATATTTTTTAGATTGAGATGAACAGGTTCAAATCAATATGGGGCCTAATGTTGGGAATACAGTTATTTGTGTAAGCCGCCCAGGAGGGGCCGGGTTACGCAAAGAGTATTCATCAGAGAGAAGCCAAGGCCAAGAATGAAGATGGCGGTTCATAAAGGGCCCAAAGCCCATAGGCGACTTAAGGCCCGTTGTAGTAAACCGCCATGATGGCATGACTTACAACATAAGGTAGATTTAACTAGTCACCGAGCCGGACACTGTTTATAAGCCGGCCGGGACTCTGCAATCCACAGGGCGTCAACCTGTGTATATAAGGGGACGACCTGCTGGTGGCTTAGGGCAAGAAACAACTCATCGAGAGCCGGGCATAGTGTATCTCGCTCCCTTGTCATCGAAACATCAATACCAACCCAACTAGACGTAGGCCTTACCTTCACCGTAAGGGGCCGAACTAGTATAAACCCTCTCGTGTCCTTTGTCCCGATTTAACCCCTTCAGGCTTCCTAGTTGCGATGGCTCACAACTAAGTCCTTTCACGAGGACATCTCATGTGACTATTCCACGACAATATGTGGACGGCGTTGTCATAAAAACCAGACACGTCGAAACCCTAAGGAATAGAAGCACGTGGAAAATGTGTTTTCGGTGTCCCTTCGGGGAAGCTCCTGGGCTTCATTGTTTCCAATAGAGGAATAGAAGCGAATCCAGCAAAAATCCAAGCCCTGTCGCAATTGGCCATACCAACACACCTCAAGCACATCCAGAAGCTAGCGGGATGCGTGACTACTTTGAGCCTCTTTATATCCAGGCTAGGAGAAAAGGCGTTGCCTCTTTACCGCCTCCTTCGGTGCACCGAACACTTTGTATGGACGGATGCAGCCGCGGCTGGAATCGATGAGATAAAGTACTTATTGGCCAGTAATCCGGTCCTAACAGCACCAAACATCGGCGAGCCTATGCTACTATACATAGAAGCAACAGATCAAGTGGTAAGCGCAGTGCTCGTCGTCGAACGAGAGGTAGACGGATACAAATTCCCGCTTCAAAAGCCGATTTACTACGTATCAACAGTCCTCACCCCATGTAAATCCTGATACACGCACTATCAAAAAATAGCATACACAGTCTTTATGGCATTTTGGAAGCTAAGACACTACTTTCAAGAGTGTTCGATTACCATCGCCTCCGAAGTACCACTCAACGACATAATTAATAACCGTGATGCTACGGGCCGGATTGCTAAATGGGCTATCAAGCTCCTACCGTTTGACATAACATACAAACCATGGCGAGCCATTAAGTCACAAGTATTTGCTGACTTTGTCGCCGAATGGACAGAAGCCGAATGGATAGAAGAGTACGGCGCGTACTCCAACTGGATCATGCACTTTGACGGCTCCAAAATGCTGGCCGGACTGGGAGCAAGGGTAGTCCTAACGTCTCCCACTGGGTACACGGTCCAGTATGTCCTACAAATATTATAAACAAATTCCAACAATGCGGCCGAATATGAGGCCCTGTTACATGGTCTTCGGATGGCAGTCTCTATGGGCATCCAATGCCTGGAAGTGTGCAGAGATTCGAACCTCGCAATATCACAAATAAATGGAGACTTTGATGCCAAGGATCCGAAAATGGCGGCCTATTGTAATGCCGTCCTCAAAATGTCAGCTCGGTTCGAGGGGTCCAATTCCACCATGTGGGTCGAGAAAACAATCAAGCAGCGGACGTCCTTGCCTGCATCAGCGCCAAACGCGACCCTGTCCCACCCAATATATGGAAAGGCTGTTCAAGCCATCCGTAGTATGGGAAGGGGAGTCCGGCAATACCAGCACGGATCCGAATACACCCCCAGATTCCGAACCATCCGACACAATCGGAGGCTCTGCCACCAAAATAACACCTTCGGACCACGAAATAATGGTCGTAATCGCCCCGTGGACCAAGCCGTTCTTGGCCTACCTAAATAGGCAGGAGCTCCCCAAAGACCAAAATGAAGCACGCTGCATAGTTCGGCGTTCTAAAGCTTACAAGGTCCATGAAGGGGAACTCTACAAGAAAAGCGCGACCGGAGTGCTCCAAAGGTGCATCTCCGAAGAGGAAGGGCGGCAACTCCTTGCTGAAATTCATGCCGGACTGGGCGGACACCACGCTGCAGCTCGAGCACTAGTCAGCAAAGCCTTCCTTACAGGCTTCTATTGGGCGACGGCCCGAGCAGACGCACAGGACCTTGTCCAACACTGGATCGGCTGCCAACTCTTCGCCAATCAGAGTCATATCCTACCGCTCTCCAAACAATCCCCATAGCTTGGCCCTTCGCGGTCTGGTGGCTGGATATGGTCGGACCCCTTAAAGGGGGAAGCCATAAGAAAAAAATACCTACTAGTCATGGTGGACAAATTCACCAAATGGATCGAAGCCAAACCGGTTAAAACGGCCGAATCCGGACCAGGAATAGACTTCATATCCGGGGTTGTACACCGGTACGGTGTCCCCCACAGCATCATCATTGATGATGGCTCAAATTTCATAGCCAATGAAGTGAAAACTTGGTGCAGCAAAATGGGCATTAAGCTTGACTACGCTTCCGTCTACCACCCGCAAACAAACGGCCATGTCGAACGGGCAAATGGTCTTATCATGAGCGGCATAAAACCTAGATTAGTGCGATCTTTAACAAAATCGGATACGCACTGGGTAGAGGAGCTCGACTCCGTACTCTAGGGACCGTGGACCACACCGAATCGAACCACCGGATACACACCATTCTTTATGGTGTACGGTGCGGAAGCAGTACTACCCTGCGAAATAATACATGATTCGCCACGCGTACGCATTTAGGAAGAGAAGGAAGCCGAGTTAGATCGGCAGGATAACTTGGACGCCCTGGAGGAGGAGCGTGATATCGCAAAAGCCTGTTCCGCATTCTATCAGCAGCAGGCTCGGCGATATCAAAGCAGAGAAGTGCGGGCCAAAACTAACAATATTGGCGAGCTCATTCTACGCCTACCGGAGAAGAAGGACAAACTCAAACCCAGATGGGCAGGTCCCTTCGTCATCGACAAAGTTCTCACCGGAGGAGCGTACCGCCTATGTAATACATCTGACAACAGACTCGAGCCGAACCCATGGAGCGCGGCTAGACTCCGGAGATTCTATGCCTCACGCCAAACGCAGTGTTTGTCTCCTCACCCCTCCTTTTTAAATTATGATCCACCACTATTCACACAAAGTATTTAATACAGTGCGGATTCCCGGATTATCCTGGCCGTACCATGTGTGCAAGCTGTATCTGGGGGCTTCTTATTCGGAAGCTTGACATAATTACTTTAATGGCTTTTTGCCCATCACATATGCGTTATTTCTCCGTATGTGCCTTTTATTCACCATTATATGCATCAATATGACTTAAGATGGGGCCAAGCTGGGTTGCCTGGCTCTTGTGTGTATGCCCTACGTTCCCGTTAATTCTGCTAGGGCATAAGGGGAGCACCTCTGCGATTGTTACTGCTGGTTGAGCCGGATGTGTACCTCAGACTGGGTGAAGCCGAAAGCTAGTTTCCTTAAGAGAATATTCGATCGGTGAACAAAGGATGTATTCGTTGGTTACAACAAAGAACCCCAGAAGCTTTGTATCCTGCGCCATCGAGCGTAGTCCGGACATGTGCATCAACACATGGATACCTAGGGAAAGGAACCCCTAACAGAACTATTCTCCCTAGAAGATGTTTCTTGCCAACCATGCAATATAACATAACTAGTTGGGTACTTGTCTATTCAAGCACCTATGACCCCTACGCTTGGTCTCCAAGCATGCCCCGATTTTCGCATAACCGAGCGGGTATTCGAACACACCCCGGACTATAGGGTCCGGGGGCTGAAGCGAAAAGGTCCGCCATGACAAATGATTTCAATCCAACTAGAGGCTACTTATGCCAATCAATTTACACAGTCACTGAGAATGACTATATTCCTCCTCTATACCATCTAATAGGTTATCTAGCCTACAATCCTGCTGAGAATACTTAGCGGCTAATGGTACCTGGTCATACACCAGGCTAATAGGAATTTCTTGCCCATCGGGCCCCGCCGGTCCCACTTCGGCCATATGGTTGGGATCCAGCTTAGTGTAGCGCGTCTTCACCATCACCCAGGCTTCTCTCGCTCCTTGCCGGCATGCTGATATCTTCCATAGACGGAAGCGCCGCCGGGCTCCTTGGAGCAGGTCCGCAAGCCCCCTCATGCCATTCGGCAGTAGGCTTGATGGCCACAAGGCCTGAGCAACGCCGTGCATCACCTGTCGGGCACGCTCGTGCATCTGCGACAGTTCTTGCAGCAAATCACCTGCATATGAGGGCATCTCGTCTTCAGGGTGACCCGTTAACATTCCTGTAAGGAAAAATCTTTTTAATAAACTTCCTCGCCGAACTATCAAACAGTTCGCTTGCGTTCTTACCATAAATGCCATGATGAAGTTTGTTGTTCTCTTTCACGGAGTGCGCCAGTTGTGCGTGGACGTCCTTTAATTCCACGTCCAGACGAATATTGGCATCATGAAGCTTGTTCTTCTCTTGCGTCACCTGTGTAAGAATGCGCTTGCCGGCCTTTAGTTGCCGTTGGAGATGCGAGTCGTCACCTACTGCACCCTCCGGATTCACCCCGGTATTGTCTGCAGAATTTAATGTTAGACTAACCGCACAAGCCATCTATTAACTAGTACATCTATGTATAATAAAGACAAATATTACCAGTAGGGGCCTTTTGGGATCCCTCTAACTTGGCTACCACATCAGATAATTGGGCCTTGCAGGCCTCCAGCTCCCGCGCCATTTGTTCATTCTTGTCCACAAGGACTTGCGGATATATGGATCCTTCAAACAGTTCTCCCAACTATTTTAAGTCTCAGGGGCTACTGCTAGGCATACTTATCAAAATCTCTTACCCGTAGGTCTTTGGTATACTGGCTTGTGGCTTGGGCAAGCCCGCCTCGAGCGGCTCGGACACATGCGTCCGCCGAATTGAAGGCATTAAAAGCCTCTTCGGAAAAGATGTTGTGCCAGAGCATGACCCTCCGGCGCCGGTGGTTCATGGCGCTCTCCACTTCGGAGTTCATGGCCGAACACATATCCGCGTCGGGGAGCTATGCGGTGCTGGCCCCGTGTCCGCCTCCGCCCCCGAAGCCAGTTCTGGAACCTGGCTGGTGGAGGCGTGGTTGGTGGGGTTTTTCCGGATATAGCCCGGTTATTCCTCTTCCTACCAAACACAAAGGGCACTGTCAGGATTCGAATTCTATGACTGCGGGACGGGCTATCACTTTACCTCTCCAGCGGTGTGTCGGCCCTCACCACCTTCCTCTTGAGCCTGCCCGATCCGGACACCCGTGGTTGATGAGTCACTAGGGGCTCGGCCCCTCGCTCCGGCCGTCGTTTCTGCAAATAGAGCGATGCCTCAAAGGGAAATTACAATACCTGGGGAATGTACTCTTCGGAGCATAGGGTTTTTTTAGCTCAGATTACACGCGACGTAGGAAGCAGTCCAAGGGAGTCAGCCGTAATGGCCACTAGGGCGCCGTCCCAGCTCGCCTGATAAAATACTCCATTGACAAACTCCACAGTAATATCCGGATCTACTTTGAGTCCCGGATCTAGGGCCCTTCCAGGGTCCTCTGGTTGTGGGGAGGGGCTGAAGATTCCTTCTACGGCCCTCCTCGGAAGCATCGATGCAAGTAATCTTAGCAGGAGAATGCTGGACTAAGTGAAGATGGGAGAAGAATAGCAACTTACCCACGTCGAGGGGTTGTGCATGGAGAATCCGTCCTGCATTTTTATGCGAAGGAATTCCTCTTCTTCCCCTTTGTACAAATTGGACAGTATCCTTGCCAAAGCGGCAGCGGAGTCTGGACCCTTGCGACCATAGCGGGTGGCGTCGTCTTCCCCGTTGAAATGCCACATGGGCTTCCCCCGATATTGGAGCAGCTGGACTCCTCGCTTTATGCATATTGCCATGACCTCAACAATCATCTGTCCGAACTTGGCCAGCAGCTTTATCCTATTCATCAGGAGGAATATCTCCCTTGTGTCCTCTTCTTGAGGGCCCCGGGCACGCCAGCTTAGGCGTGCCCTTGGTGGGGCATTGCTGATCTTGGAGAGACCCCTCCGGACTGGATCCGGAAGGGGAACATCATTTATATAGAACCACTCTGAAGGCCAATTTTCTGGTGCATTCTCAGGAGTCTCGGCAATGCGCCATACTTCGGCCCCACCGACTTGATACAGGGACTCCCCCTGGGTGCGGGGGACAAGGCAGAATAGCTTCCTCCACAATTCGAAGTATGGTTCGTAGCCTAAAAACAGCTCACAAAGGGTGACATACCCTGCTATGTGCAGAATGGAGGCTGGGGTAAGATGGTGTAGCTGGAGGCCATAGAACTCTAGGAGCCCGTGGAGAAACGGGCGGATAGAGAACCCGACACCACTCAGCAGATGCGAGATAAGGCATATTCGTTCCTCTGGAGACGGGTTAGGAAATCCCTCCGCTTGTTCCCCTCCATCGTAAGTAGCTATTCCAGCTCGGACAGAGACCATGAATGCCGGTGGAAGAAACCCTTGAGTTTGTAACTTTACCAAACGGCTGTGGGGAACTGAGCACTCTCCCCAATCCCCCGACTTAAAGCGAGGAGGGCAAGCAGAAGAGCAGTGATGGTCGGCCATGCTGGAATGGCTTTTCGCGAAGCGCTCTTGGATGCTAGCACAAGGGGGGAGAGTGAGGTTTGGATCTGAGAACCCCTGTCCCTTCAAATAGACGGTTGGCTCGGAGGATCGAGGGTGGCAAATGCAAAAATACCTCGACTCCTCGCATTCGCTCGACACGTGGGGATGGTCATTATTAAGGCACTGAAGCCGAGGAGCACAACACCGATTGGAGACCGGACACTATTCGTCGTAACAGGTACTTTGGAGTATTCGAAGGAGGAACCCGCCTTGCAATGCCAAAGACAATACTGCGCGCCGGACTCACCGTCATTGAAGCTTGGTTCAGGGGCTACTGAGGGAGTCCTGGATAACGGGGTATCCGGACAACCGGACTGTGTACAACGTCCGGAGTATTGAAGCGTGAAGATACATGACTCAAGACTTCGGCCCGTGTCCGGATGGGACTTTCCTTGGCGTGGAAGGCAATCTTGGCGTTCCGGATATTATATTTCCTTCCTTGTAACCGACTCCATGTAAACCCTAGCCTCTCCGGTGTCTATATAAACCGGAGAGGTTGGTCATTAGGCCGATCACAGTTACATTCATACCATCATAGGCTAGCTCCTAGGGTTTAGCCTCTACAATCTCGTGGTAGATCTACTCTTGTACTACCCATATCATCAATATTAATCTGCCAGGAAGTAGGGTTTTACCTCCATCGAGAGGGCCCGAACCTGGGTAAACATCTATGTCCCTTACTTCTTGTTACCATAAGCCTTGATGTAGATATCGGGACCCCCTACCGGAGATCCGCCGGTTGACACCAACAGGAGGCTCGACGGGACGCATGCATCTTGTCCAACTTGCAGGCTCAACAGGACACGTGCGAGCAACAAGACCGCCCATACTCACCGGGAAGCGAGCTCTTTGACCTCCATGCACCAGCCGCCGCCTGCCTCGCTGAAAATATCGCCATTAATGGGTTAATTAAAGCGCCTGGACGTAGGGTTTTTTTACTAGTGGACGGAGGGTGTTTGGTTGTGTTCCCATGGCAGCATTTGCTTTGTCCGTGTTTTCAACTCGTATTTCGGCCTATTAAATTGCCACATAGGGCAATGGATAATACGACAACAAATAAAATGGCAACGGATAGTACGACAACAAATTTACAATGGCGTAGATAATAATTGTCTTACATATTTCGGATAATTTTAAATGCCACATGCGGCAAAGTTCGGAAGATGTGGGGGCAAGAGAAGAAGGAAATCATAAACAACGATCTAGATCTCTACTGTATATACTGTTCGATGGATCACCGGGAGATGACATCCTCGAGCTCCTTCCTCATTTCCTCACGGCTTTGCTTGAAAGAAGCCACAGATTTCTCCACCTCCTGCTCACGCTTGATCTGGATTTTCCTCAAGTCACCCATCAGTTCCTCGACGACCGCTATCAGCATCATCCCTGCGGCACTGCTCTGCTCATGCATCATCTTCTAGCTGGTGGCCTCGTCCTCCTTCTCAGTGAGCGCCTTTAGGAGCTTCGCATTGTCACCGATGAGTTGCTTGACGAGGCCGGTCGCCTTGTCAACCGAGGCATCGCTGATCTCGAGCAGTCCTGCTGCTTAATGAGGCCAGCGAGAATGTCGTCGTCGTCGGCCAAGGACTACAGCAACGTCATCTCGTCGTGATCGCTTACATGGTGAGTTCGTTTGTGAGAGCCCTCGCGTGCCCGTGAGAGCTTGTTCGAGGGCTCCGTGGCGCGCCAGGACATCTCTGCTGCAGCTGCTGCTTCGCGGCGGGACCTTTGCATCCGCGGTGTTGGTCTTTGTTGCCGTGTTATACGCCCACCCGAAACTCCTCCTACCGGTCATGGCGGAACGACTTGACAGGAAAGACCAGTTTCGTAGGTGATGAGGAGAGGACATGTGAAGTAATTTTTGAAGGAAATGTGCCCTAAAGGCAATAATAAAGTTATTATTAATTTTCTTAATTCATGATAAGTGTTTATTAGTCATGCTAGAATTGTATTACCCGGAAACTTAGTACATGTGTGAATACAGACAAAACATATAGTCCCTAGTATGCCCTCTACTTGACTAGCTCGTTAATCAAGGATGGTTAAGTTTGCTAACCATAGACATGTGTTGTCATTTGATGAACATGATCACATCATTTGGAGAATGATGTGATGGACATGACCCATCCATTAGCTTAGCATTATGATCGTGTTAGTTTCATTGCTACTGCTTTCTTCATGACTTATACAAGTTCCTCAGACTATGAGATTATGCAACTCCCAAATACAGGAGGAACACTTTGTGTGCTACCAAACGTCACAACCTAAAAGGGCGATTATAAAGGTGCTCTACAGGTGTCTCCAAAGGTGTTTGTTGGGTTGGCATAGATCGAGATCAGGATTTGTCACTCCGTGTTTCGGAGAGGTACCTCTAGGTCCTCTCGGTAATACCCATAACTATAAGCCTTGCAAGCATTGTAACTAATAAGTTAGTTGCGGGATGAAGTATTACAGAACGAGTACAGAGACTTGCCGGTAATGATATTGAACTAGGTATTGAGATACCGACGATCAAATCTTGGGCAAGTAACATACCGATGACAAAGGGAACAACGTATGTTGTTATGCGGTTTGACCAATAAAGATGTTCATAGAATATGCAGGAACCAATATGAGCATGCAGGTTCCGCTATTGGTTATTGGCTAGAGATGTGTCTCGGTCATGTCTACATAGTTCTTGAACCCACAGGGTCCATGCGCTTATCGACTGATGACGATTGGTATTATGAGTTGACATGCTTTGATGTACTAAAGGTAGTTCGGACTTCCGGATGTGATCACAGACATGACGAGGAGTTTCGAAATGGTCGAGAAATAAAGATTGATATATTGGAAGCCTATGTTTGGACACCAGAATAATTCCGGATGAGTTCGGGCACTTACTAGAGTACCGGGAGTTACCGGAACCCCCCAGGAAGTATATGGGCCTTATTGGGCCATAGTGGGAGAGAGGAGGAGGCGGCCAGGTGGAGGACACGCCCCCCAAGCCCAATCCGAATCGGGTGGCGGGCCGGCCCCCCTTTCCTTCCTCCCTCTCTCCCCCTTCCTTCTCTCCTAGTCCAACTAGGGAGGGGGGATCCTACTCCCGGTGGTAGTAGGACTCCACCAGGGCACGCCATAGAGGGCCACCCCTCCTCCTCCAGTCCTTTATACACGGGGGACGGGTGCACCCCATAAACACACAAGTTGACATTGGTTAGCCGTGTGCGGGGCCCCCTGCACAGTTACACACCTCGGTCATATCATCGTAGTGCTTAGGCGAAGCCGTGCGCCGGTAACTTCATCATCACCGTCACCATGCCGTCGTGCTGACGACACTCTCTCTCTCGGCCTGAACTGGATCAAGAGTACGAGGGACGTCCCCGAGCTGAATGTGTGCTGATCGCGAAGGTGTCGTACGTTCAGTGCTAAGATCGATCGGATCGTGAAGACGTACAACTACATCAACCACATTGTCATAACGCTTCCGCTTTTGGTCTACGATGGCGCGTGGACACACTCTCCACTCTCGTTGCTATGCGTCACCTAGATAGATCTTGCATGATCTTAGGGATTTTTTTGAAATTATCACATTCCCAACAGTGGTATCAGAGCCAGGTCTATGCGTAGATGTTATATGCACGAGTAGAACACAAAGAGTTGTGGGCGATAATAGTCATACTGCTTACCAGCATGTCATACTTTGATTCGGCAGTATTGTTGGATGAAGTAGCTCAGGCCGACATTACGCGTACGCTTACAAGAGACTGGTTCTACCGACGTGCTTTGCACATAGGTGGCTAGTGAGTGTCTTTTTCTCCAACTTTAGTTGAATCGAGTGTGGATACGCCCGGTCATTGTTGAAGGTTAAAACATCCCACTTGATGAAAAATCGTTGTGGTTTTGATGCATAGGTAAGAACGGTTCTTGCTAGAAGCCCGTAGCGGCCATGTAAAACTTGCAACAACAAAGTAGAGGACATCTAACTTGTTTTTGCAGGGCTTGCTGTGATGAAATATGGTCAACCATGATGTGATATAAATTGTTGTATGATATGATCATATTTTGTAACAAAGTTATCGGCAACTGGCAGGAGCCATATGGTTGTCGCTTTATTGTATGCAATGCAGTCACCATGTAATTGTTTTACTTTATCATTAAGCGGTAGCAATAGTCGTACTAAAAATAGGTGGCGGGACGACTACGATGCTATGATGGAGATCAGGGTCTCACTGTCGGTGTCAAAACCGGTGGATCTCGGGTAGGGGGTCCCGATCTGTGCGTCTAAGGATGATGGTAACAGGAAGCAAGGGACACAATGTTTACCCAGGATCGGGCCCTCTCGATGGAGGTAAAACCCTACTTCCTGCTTGATTAATATTGAAGATATGAGTAGTACAAGAGTAGACGTACCACGAGATTGTAGAGGCTAAGCCCTAGGAGCTAGCCTATGATGATTATGATTGTAATTGTGATCGGCCTTCTAAGGACCAACCTCTCCAGTTAATATACACACCGGAGAGGGCTAGGGTTTACATGGAGTCGGTTACAAGGAAGGAAACACAATATCCGGATCGCCAAGCTTGCCTTCCACGCAAAGGAGAGTCCCATCCGGACACGGGACGGAGTCTTGAGTCTTGTATCTTCACGCTTCAATAGTCCGGATGATGTATATAGTCCGGCTGTCTGGTTACCCCCTAATCCAGGACTCCCTCAGTAGCCCCTAAACCAGGATTCAATGACGATGAGTCCAGCGCGCAGTCTTGTCTTCGGCATTGCAAAGCGGGTTCCATCTCCGAATAAACCAAAGTAATTATCGAACACTTGGACCTTGTCCGGATCTGCGAGATGATCTTCACAAACCATTGTAGGGAACATATCATAAATCTGATCCGCAGGCAATCTCCGTACGTCGTGCCCTTGCATCGTGGCCTGGTCCAACGCGAACTGGTGTTTCTTGCTCCACCTTGACTCGCGTCGCGAGGCGGTTTTACTGGCATGTCCTGCCAAAGCAGAGATCGTGTTCCTCTTATTACGAGATTTTTATCAATAAGGGCGTGCGTGACCCCATGACGACCGTTCGTATAACTCAGTGTGTTTTTAGATAAGCCTCAAGCGGTCACGCTGAGGACTCTTGATATTCACCACGTCTATAAATGGGCCGAGGCCTATGCCTCTTTTCCACCTCCCTTGCGCCTCCTCGCATCTCAAGTTCTAACACCTGAGACCTAAGCCAAAACACCCCAGATCCTCCAATATGTCCGGATCCGACCCTCAAGGCTGGTGGGTGGCCTCCTCGATCCAAGAGGAGGACATTGCGAGGCTTAGGGAGGTCGGATACCTGACTGCCAACATCCAGCATAGGCTTCCTACTCCAGGGCAGGTCATCCCTACACCAGAGCCCAATGAGAGCGTGGTGTTTGTTCCTCACTTCCTCCGCGGCTTGGGCCTCACCCTCGATCCCTTTGTGAGGGGGCTCGCACTACTAGAAAAAGGGCTATAGATGGGATTGACACTAATGGCGCACCAGACAGGTGGTGCGCCATTAGTATATACTAATGGCGCACCACCTCCTGATGCGCCATTAGTGTTGAAACTACTAATGGCACACGCTGCCCACGGTGCACCATTAGTATCAATTTTTTTTGAACTAGTGCGCCTGTCCAAACATACTAATGGCGCATCAACAGGAAGTGCGCCATTACTAGTTGTAACTAGTAATGGCGCACTAGCCAGAAAGTGCGCCACTAATGTTATTTTTTTTATTTTTTTTATACCTTTGTTTTGCTAAACTACTAATGGTGCACTCTCACGAGGTGCGCCATTACTAGTTTAAACTAGTAATGGCGCACCCTGCCAGAGTGCGCCATTAGTATGTTTTTTTTGCAAAACTACTAATGGCGCACCACCAGGGGGTGCGCCATTAGTAACCTGGATTACTAATGGCGCATTTGTTGCTGGTGCGCCGTTAGTAAGTGGGCAGCAACAAGATATTTTGGACAGCCTCTCCTCCCACACTCACTTTCTCCCCACTTCATTCTCTCCACCGCCTCCTCCTTGTCTCGGGTGCCTCCTCTTTTTCACCTCATTTCCACCATAGATTCATTCAAATTAAGTGGTTAAGTTACCTAGCTAGATCTATGTATGTTCGTGGTGTTGCATATGTTTGTGGTGTTGCATATGTGTTTGTGTTTGGAGGTGTACCGGTATTTGAAATGCGATAGTTGCCAATATTTTGCCGGAATGTTGATTCATTTCCGTTTCGGCGAGAATTTTGGCATTAAGCATTCCTTTTGGTCCTATTTTTAGGGAAAGTCATGCCAAATTTTTTCTTGGTTCTAAAATATCGTTTTGCTCTACCCCATAGGCGACCATGGTCCGCACGATGACCGAAGGCATCGTGAATAGGTTTTTGAGATCCGCGAAGGCCGAGATGCTTCAAAAGAACGAGACAGAGAAAAGATGTCCGTGTCGAAGATGCAAGCTGAATAGCCTCATTGCGGACCCGGATTCCGGGCAGGTGCGGGACCACCTTCTCTTGCGTGGTTTCATGGATAGCTATCGGTGGCAAGGTGATGAAGATGACTACGAAGTCGTTCATGGGGGCCGGGCAAGAAATGAGGAAGGGCAGCAAGACAACCACCGCGGCTCGGGCGGGCGAGAAGACGAAGAATCCCCAGGAGATGATCACGACGGTGATGTTGTACACAGTCATCATTTAGAAGATGCAGGACATGATGATGTTGCCGGCGGAGCAGACGACGCTGGACCATCGATGGGCTGGGTGCAGGACCCTCATATTCAAGAGCTGCTTCTCAAGCAGACGGATAACGCAAGAGCTACCGCCCGAGAGAAAGCTAAGATGGATCAACTTGAGTTAGATGCGGTTACTACATTGTATGAAGGATGCAGGCCCGAGGATACCCGCCTGAAAGTAACGCTCATGGCTCTGGAGATGAAGGTAAAACACAAAATGACCGACGCATGCTTCGACGAGAACATGTCATTCTGGCACGAACATCTTCCCAAGGGGAACAAGTGCCCGACCAGTTTGGAGGAGGCATGTGAAATACCGCATGTGAAATACCATGTGTACATGAACAATTGCATCATTTATCGGGACGAGCACGCGGAGTCTACCATATGTCCGGTGTGCGGTGTCACTCGATACAAGAAGAGGAAGAAAGCTCCTCGAAAAGTGGTGCGGTACTTTCCGATCACTCCTCGTCTGCAGCGGTATTTCGCGAACCCTAAGGTAGCAAAGCTCCTGCGTTGGCACGCGGATAGGGAGGAGAAGAAGCGAGAAGATGACGCAAATGATCCGGAGATAGATAAAAAAGACAAGATGCTGAGTCATCCTAAGGATGCGAGCCAGCGGCAAGCGTTGAACTTCAAATACCCAGAATTTGGGAACGATCCAAGGAACATCGTGTTGGGCGCGAGCACCGATGGAGTCAATCCGTTTGGCAGCCAGAGAAGCACACATAGCACCTGGCCTATGTTTGTGTGGATGTACAACCTTCCCCCCTGGATGTGCATGAAGAGGAAGTACATTCACATGAGTATGCTAATTGAAGGGCCGAAACAACCAGGGAACGACATCAATCTGTATCTGGGGCTGCTGAAAGAGGATCTTGACACGCTGTGGAAAACGCCAGCCAATACGTGGGACGCCGCAGAGAAAGTATATTTCCCTATGAGAGCCGCACTGCTCACGACGGTGCACGACTATCTCGGTTTCGGATATCTTGCGGGGCAGGTAGTCCACGGATTTTTGGGATGCGTAAGGTGCATGGATGACACAACATATCGCCAGCTAGATAGAGATCCGGGGTCTTCGAAAACCGTGTTCATGGGACATCGAAGGTGGCTTCGCGACGATGACCCGTGGAGGAAACGCAAGGATCTGTTCGATGGTGAAACCGAACCCCGAAAACGCCCGTGTACGAGGAGCGGCGAGGAAATAGACAAGCTATTGAAAAATTGGAAAGACTGTCCACTGCCGGGAAAGAAGCAAAAGGCGCCAGAGCCGGGAAAGAAGCGAAAGGCGCCAGAGCCGCTGCTGAAGGTATGGAAAACGAGGTCTGTTTTCTGGGACTTGCCGTACTGGAAGATCCACCGTGTGCCTCACAGCCATGATGTCACGCATATCACGAAGAACGTGTGCGAGAGTCTGCTTGGTACCCTGCTCAACATGCCAGAGAGGACCAAAGATGGGCCGAAAGCAAGGGCAGACTTGAAATCAATGGGCATCAGGCAGGAGCTTCACGCTATATATGATGATGATGATTATGATGATGATGATGATTAGGCGAAGCAGGACACAGAAAGTCGTCGCAAAGGCAAAAAGGCCAAGAAGACCGGAAATGACTACCCTCCCGCGTGCTTCACTCTAAGTCAGGAGGAGATCGAGCAGTTTTTCACCTGCCTCGTAGGAGTAAAACTTCCTTATGGTTACGCGGGGAAGATAAGCAGATACCTAGACCCAGCGAAGCAGAAGTTCAGCGGGATGAAGTCTCACGACTGTCACGTGCTGATGACGCAGATACTTCCAGTTGCAATCCGTCGGATCATGGACGCGCACGTTCGTGAAACGCTATTTGGCCTATGCAACTTCTTCGACGTCATCCCTCGGAAGTCGATTGGCGTGAGGCAACTCAGAAGGCTACAGGAAGAGATCGTGGTGATACTATGCGACCTTGAGATGTACTTCCCGCCCGCATTCTTCGACGTTATGGTGCATCTGCTGGTCCATATAGTGGAGGATATCATCCAACTCGGGCCGACGTTCCTGCACAGCATGATGCCGTTCGAAAGGATGAATGGTGTCATCAAAGGATACGTTCGCAGCATGTCACGTCTAGAAGGAAGCATAGCCAGGGGCTTTCTGACCGAAGATTGCATCTCCTACTGCACGAATTATCTAGGCATCGAGAACCCCGTTGGTCTGCCCGTCAACAGGCACCTCGGCAGGCTCGCTGGACGGGGTCACCGTGAGGGTTGCCGCGAAATGCATGTCGACTTCGAGGGTCGACTCGCCGACTTTGAAAGAGCAAACCTAGTCGCGCTACAACACATAGACCTTGGGTGGTAGAGCACAAAACCTTTATTAAGAAGACGTACAATGACCGAGGCCAATAGAGGACGGACGGAGATATACTCAAAGAGCACAACTCATGTTTCACGCGTTGGTTCAAGCAGAAGCTTCTGTCGTACCCTTTACATGAGGATTCTTCCGCGGAAGAACAACTCATATTCGCCTTGTCACTGGGCGCCGAGCACAACCTGATGACCTATGAGGCGTACGATATTAACGGCTACACATTCTACACCGAGGCCAAGGACATGAAGAGCGATGGTTATCAGAACTCCGGGGTAACGATGGAGTCCTACACCGGTAACGACAAGGACAGATACTATGGAAGGATCGAGGAGATCTGGGAGTTGAGCTACGCTGGAGAGAAGGTCCCGATGTTCCGTGTTAGATGGGCCAAGAACGTCATAAAAGAAGACCGGTATTTCACCACCATGGTTATACCCGAAGCCAAATCCAAGATCGCGGGCGCAAACGTCACCGCGAAAAATGAGCCATGGGTACTGGCTTCCCAAGTGGACCAATGCTTCTTCATTACCGAACCGCCAAAGCCCAGTCGTGTTGTCGTGAGGAGAGGCAAAAGGAAGATCATCGGAATGGATGGAGTAGCCAATGAGCAAGACTTCGACAAGTACACCACAAGAAGAAGCAGGACCACCCGAGGATCGAACATGACGACGACGATGAAGTAGCAGCATACACCACAAGAAGAAGCAGGACCACCCTACCTAAAGGACGTCCGTTCCACAGAAGAACTCCATTTGTGAAAAAGAAGGGCAAGAAGATTGTGAACAGATAGCTAGCTAAGATCGATTGTATTTAAATCGTAGCCTTCATTTCTCGATTGTATTTCATGGGTACTTTTTGAACTATCATGAATATTTTTAAATTTCATGGACACTCGATCTCGATCCCCCTCCATCTCGATCGCTATCCCACCTCGCCAAATCCGGTCCCCCTCGCCCCCGAGCACCCGCCAGTCCACCGGCGGCCGCCGCCGACCCCCCGCACCCTCGATTCCCCTACTCAACCGCCGCCGCCGACCCCCCGCACCCCGCGCACCCTCCCTCGCTCCACCGGCATTACTGTTTGATGATATTTTTTAAAAAATTATTACTGTCTTATAAAAAAATATTACTGTTATGATTTAAACAAGTTTGAACATATTTAAACACAAATAAGTATCACATATCCCACCTCGCCAGATCCGGTCCCCCTCGCCGCCGAGCACCCCCCAGTCCACCGGCCGCCACCGCCGACCCCCCGCACCCTCGATTCCCCTACTCAACCGCCGCCGCCGACCCCCCACACCCCGCGCACCCTCCCCCGCTCCACCGGCATTACTGTTTGATGATATTTTTTTTAAAATTATTACTGTCTTATAAAAAAAATATTACTATTATGATTTAAACAAGTTTGAACATATTTAAACACAATTAAGTATCAAACAACTTTTTAAATGCTAAAAAAAATTGTGGATCCTGGGAGTCGAACCCAGGACCTCCTGGTGTGAGAACTGGCTGCTGCCCCGCCGCCTCGACGTGACCCCGCCGCCCGGACGCCGCCCCGTCCACACCACCGACGCCGGAGCACCACCACCACCCGGACCTCGTCCCCGACATCCTCCCCGCGCCCCTCACCCCGGTCCCCGTGAGCTCCCCCTCCTCCTCTCACCCTCTCCCCCTCTACACTGTAATTACTGTGCATTTTCAGTGAAATTTACACTGTAATTGTTAGTGGAATTTACACTGTAAATGTTAGTGGGTTTACAGTGTACTTCTAGTGGATTTTTGCTCTCTATTTGCAAATGGCATTTTTAGTGTAATTACTGTGTATTTCCATGGTTTTTACACTGTAATTATTAGTGTAAGATATTGTTGCAATTAAATTTAGAAATGGCAGCTCTTGGTGGCTTGGTGTACCTGTATTTTCTCTCTGGAAATTCTCTAAACAAGCATTGCAATTTGATTTTGGCCCTGGTACATGTAGTAGTAGTAATGTTTGAGGGTTGCATGCTTCGGTGCTAAATTTGCATCAGCGGTTGACGTTTCTTGAGTGATTATAACTTGTGGAATATGCTGTCTCAAACTATCGAACATGAGATCTGCGTTTAGGAGCAGCCAAGGTGGTTTCTTTTTGTTGTACACTCCAGTTTGATTCTTGTGTGCATCACACTGGTTCATAGTCTAGAACATTCAGTCTTGCTTGCTCTATGTTTGTTCGATGTCCAGGGGCCCAATTACAGTTAAGTTGTGGATACAACACCTATTTCACCAACAACAGAGAACACAACAACACAATTAGGGCTCGAAAATAAATCAAGCAACACAAGTATTTCTATCTAGTGAAGACTAAAGTTGCATCATCAGCAGCTTCATATAGAAGATAATGATTCCTGTTTTTTAGTCTACTGTAATTGTTTTTTAGCCCACAGCACTTTGCATTGTTTTGAGGTTTTGTACATCAGCTTTCTTGCTAATCCAGCCCACGCGGCTGCTGTACTACTTGTCAAGTGATGCTGCTGCTACTTGTGATCTTCTAAAATAACCCCTTTCTCCTGAAACATTGATTAATTTCCGTTTCGGTTGAGAAATGGGGCACTCCTAGGTCAAGAAAATTAGCAAAGGTCATGCCCAATTTTCTTGACCTAGAAGGTGCCCGATTCTCAACCGAAATAAAAATTAATTTGCTTTAGTGGTTGGATTAGTTTAGTATTTTATTCACACACTCAGACACCCTTGCTTGCCATGTGTGATAGAGAGATAGTGAGAGGAGACAATAAGCTATCTGTAGCTTAATTTGCATTGCATACTAGCTAGATAGCTTTTGTTTTTCAGGACCAACCGAACAATACATACATATACCTGTAGGCACCAACTTAATTTCCAAGGCAGGACAATTACTTGCTTCCTTATATTCATCCGTCCATCCATTTTGCATCATGTACAGAACCAAAAATAATCGCAAAAGCCTTAGTTCAAAGCGGATGAGCATTCTATTCTCAGGCAGCAAAGGCATTCTCAATATATGTTGGTGAATGTCAAAACCTACAATTTCTTTGTTTGTTGCAAAATGAATGATCCGAAAGAAGATATCAATAGCCTTTAAAGCCACCCAATTGTTTGTATACACAACATGAATCGCAAAACTTACAGTGTTGAAGATGATCAGAAAGAAGAGGACAAGTCAAACCTTCAAATCGATCAGATCAGCTAACAGCTACTGCAATTCGCCCGCCTTGACCTCGAACTCTTCTCTGGTTGATAGTATCTTCACACGAACCATGCCTCGCTCCCACTAGGATTTCCCAACCAAGATCAGCCTGCTAGCGTTTATCCTCTCCGCGTGTTTGAACACCCTGCGGTGTAGTAAAAAGTAATTACAGATACACTCACCCACATAAGTATTCAACACAATGAAAAAATAGTACAAATTAAGGAAAGGCAATACCATTTCAGACGCTTGTCTTCTAAAAAGAAGAGTGAACTTTCTAGACACACCCCTCAAGAACTAGGTTACCCTGAGAATGTGGACTTGGACCTTAGCAACAACACACTAACAGGTTCTATCCCAAAACACCTAGGCAATATCACAAACATCTCTCAATTGTTCCTTGACAATAACCAACTTTTTGGCGACATTCCTCGAGAATTAGGTTATTTGGTCAACTTAGAGATCTTGTTCCTTGACAATAACCAACTTTTTGACCAAACTTTGTTTCTATTTAGAGAGAAACATGGCCCACAACGATGAGGCCGGGGGTTCGGGCGGCAAGGCATTCTGGGAGCTGTCCCAGGAGATGGAGGAACAACCTCACTTGTATGAGGCCGCCACCTTCCCCACCGATCCTGAGACCACTGATGGTGCCGCCGAGGATGACCACACTGATGCCACCACTGATGGTGCCGCCGAGGATGCCACCACTGATGATGGCGGCGCCCGCACAGATGGCAGCCAACCGAAGAGGCAACGAAAGGACCGGCGCCCGATCGTGCTCCTCACCCTCAAGGAGGAAGTTACTGAAGTGGACTCCAACGGGAATCCAACGGCGCCCGAACGAATAGTCAAGGGGTACTCGCTTCAGCTCGGGTGCATTGTCCGGAGCACCATCTCGATCAACACCGAGAACCTGAGGCATCCTGACCGAGGGAATTTGTGCCACCTCCTCTTCACGAAGCTACACGAACGATACAAGTTCCCCGCTGAATTTGCAAACACAAGCCTCAAAGGGAATAAAGTGAACAATGCTGCCCTCACGAAGATGAGCAAGGCCCTGTCTACTTGGAAAAGCAATGTGAAGAAAATGATCGAGAAAGGTGAGAGTTATCAGAAGATCAAGGAGAAAAATCCTTCGATCACCGAAGATGACTACAACGACTTCAAGATCAATTGCTCGAGCACCGCAAGCTCCCAATCAAGTGAGTGGGGGATACAAATGTGGGAGCTGAACATAGGGGAACACACACTCGGTCCCGGCAGTTACAGAGTGGCGGAGCCTATATGGGACAAGGAGGAGGCGGACCATGCCGAGCAAGGCCTACTGCCCCTCTTCGAGAAATACAGCGGTAACAAGCAGACCAGGAACTTTGTTAGGGCCCGGTACAAGAAGGACCCGAAAACAAAGGAGCTTACCACGGATCCGAAGACCAGGTGGCTTGAGCTTGTTCTGGTAAGGAATACACACCCGCGTAATTAGCTCCATATGGTTGCATTCTAATTAATGAAGCCAAATTTCTAAATGGTTCACATTCCTTCCGCAGGCGACTGAAAGCAGTAGCGCGGGGTCGACTGAGAGCAACCCTTGGGACACCACTCTAAATAGGGCGTTGAATGTAATGAAGAACAAGGATAAGTTCAGTAAGCCGACGTCAGCTGGTCGTGTGGCCGGCAAAGGCTTGTCGACAAAATGGGGGTCATACTATACCGCTGGTGTGCGGAAGGAGAAAAAGACCAGCTCAGAAAGCCAGGCGCGAGAGGTTCAAGAACTCAAGGCACAGGTGGCGCGGATTCCGGAGATTGTCCAAGAGCAAGTGGAACAACGACTCGGAGCGACGATCACCGCCATTGTGCCTACCTTGATCTCGGGGTTGAGTGCGTGGATTGCGGGCGGCCAACAGGGGCCGGCCCCGATTCCTAGCTTCACGGCCAGCAACTCGCATAATGCGATGGCGGGGCCATTGGTGCCTCCGGCGGAGGCGGCATTGGTGTCTCCGACACCGGCACGGGAGCTTAATGCACCTGGGTGTACGCCGGCCGACACCTCTGCAGCAAGCGGCCCCTCCGTCAACTGCACGCCCGCCGTTGGCGGTGCGTCGACATTAGCCGAGCTCGACGCCATCATCACGGTAACTAATTAAGCCTCTCTCGGCCGAGGACTTCATCTCCTTGCCTTTGACTGGGCATCCCTGACGCCCTACATGTTTTCGTAGGGCGCCGCCGATGTTCCGTGCACTCTCCTCCACTTCGTGAACAACGAGTTGGTCAATGTCGCCAAGGGCAAAATCGTTCAATCGGGCAACCCCTTGTTCCACGGTACCCAGATGCCACCCAACTTGTTTAGGGTTCAACTGGTTCGGGTGCTGCCAGGCTGCGACGACTTGTTACCTCCGATTCGACCCGTCGGGGCCGACAATGATGACGTGATGACCCTCAGCGCCTGCCTGAGCTGGCCCCTGGTTTGGCCGAAGAGCCAGATTCGTTTGGGGGCGGGGGACACCACCCCAAAGACAACACCGCCAGTCGTGTCGGCGCCAAGTCGGCCCCATGGCAAGACCGCCGTAACGGTGCCGGACATCCCTATGCCACTGGATCCAAACATGCATATGGCACAGGATCAGAACGACGACGACGACGACGATGATACATTTGGCAACGTCGATCAGTACTTTGCCGATCATGGGTACGATGGCGACTTCATGGGGCCTCCTTCTCAAGAACCAAACCCAACAAAAGGCGTGTGCGATCTAGCTGGTACCACGGAGAAGCCAAGTTCTCAGGAGACGCCTCCAGCTGCCGACTTCACCGAGCCTCAGATAGGCGAGGTGCGAAATATTATCAGCCCCAACACACTCAAGAAGGCGGTCTGTGAGCAGAACTCGGTCCCATTACAGGAGAAGAAGAAGGCACGCAAAAGAAAGAGTAAGAAGGGTGCGAGCCAGCCGGCACCGAGTACGATCCGTGCTCAGGACGGGCCACCTTCACCGCAGGATATCTCGAGGAGGGTGCATGTGGCGGGTAGGGCGATGCTACCGACAAATATGCTCAATGTTGCAACCGGTGCTATGCGGAGTCTGCATGACAGTGTTCTTGCTTTGGAGAAGCGGCATCTCAGAGAGAAGGATGTGGCATACCCGGTTTTCACGGCCAAGGTGCCAGAGGGCAAGGGATTTGTGGATAACTCCATCGGGCGTACGATCGTCCTGCGTTTTGATGACATCCACGCTATGTTGAACCTTCATCCACTGCACTACACCTTCGTTCGGCTATTTTCGCTGAGTATGGAGATGCGGATCATTCGCGACAAGACCCCGGACATCGTGATAGTCGACCCCTTCTACATGCGTGACAAGATCTTGGGCAGCGCTGGGGACCGGCAAGTCGCGAGTTCTTACCTCTGAGGCGTCATTCTGGCAAACCAAGATAAGGATAACTTCCTCGTGACTTAATTTCCCAAGTAAGTCCTCCCCTCAACCGGCCCGTAACATATGAATTCTTACATTTTGATCGTTTTTCTTTTAACATTCCGTGTTTTCTGTAGTGACACACGTTGCACGCTCATCCTCCTAAGCCCCAAATATTCCATGGCCACGTATTTCGACCCAGACCGTCAGTCGAACGTAGATTACACAAATGTCAAGAAGGTTCTTGATGACATTCTCCCCGGCTACGCCAAATCTGGAGGCACCTTCACCAAGCCTATTCATAAGTACGGCAAGCACGTGTTCTCCCACAATACGACGTTCTGCTGCGTCAAGCAGCCGCCTGGTGGTCAGAAGGGTGCCTACTATGCCATCCATCACATGCGGGCGATCGTACGGGACCATGATCAACTTCTGCTACCGAGTAAACTCAAAGATTGGACAAAGAGCATGTCGGCAATCCAGGACGCGGACCTCCGACAAGAATTCTTTTGCATCCAGTCGGAGTTTGCGGAAATCATCCATCAAGATGTCCTTCGTACCTCGGGGCAGTTCTACCTCAACAATCAACCGTCCAACAGTGACATCGACACAATGCTAGAAATGCAGGCTGACAACGACCGTTATTTCATGACTCCCACGATAGACGGCGGCTTCATCCACGCTCCGGTCCCTTGAGTCGAGTCGAAAGCAGTGATGCTGTGTCTAGTTCTGAAACATCGATTGGCTCATGTTGTAATTAAACTTTAATGAACTTGTAGTATGTCTCTTTGGTTTCGAGAGTCGTTCAACTTAGATGTAATCGATGCTATTAATGTCTTGCTTTTCTCTTCCGATCATTCTGTTGCATACTTATATATTGCTTATGTATTGTCTGTGAATTGGTACTAATGTTTCGTTTGGCTAGTGCATAGCGATGCCGACGTATGTCGTGTACAAGGGTAAGGTTCCCGGAGTCTACGATGACTGGGAGGAGTGTCGGAGACAGGTTCACCGATTCAGCGGTAACAGTTACAAAGGGTACACCACTAGGGCCGAGGCCGAATCTAGATACGCCCGCTATCTAGCCGGAGAGGGGAGGGAGCGTTGGAGGAACCGGATGAAGACGAGTTTCATCGTGATGATGCTCATCGTGATGACCGCAGCTCTCTTCTATGTGATGGTAGTTTAGATGATCGATATTGACTTGTAATGTGAAGACAAACTCGCTACTCGCGGTCTCGAGACTTGTAATATTATGTTCTATCTTTGTTCGGTCTTTTCAATTCAGAGACTAATATGATGAATTGTATTCGGAGACTAATATGATGAATTGTATTCAAAGACTAATCTTCTATTGTATTCGATGAATCTGGTGTTGATGTGTGCTGTCTATATTTTGTCAAATTATACATTTTGTAACCTGTGCAAAAAACAGAAAATAAAAAATAAAAAAAACCTAATATTCATACTAATGGCGCATCAAATGACAGTGCGCCATTAGTATGACAAAGCATACTAATGGCGCATCACAGGACAGTGCGCCATTAGTATGCCGTGGTTACTAATAGCGCATCACGTTGTAGTGCGCCATTAGTATGCCAAAGCACCTGGGTATACATGGCCACTGGGAGGCATACTAATGGCGCACCCTAGCCTATACTAATGGCGCACCACTTGGCGCACCACTTGGCGCACCAGTGGTGCACCATTAGTATACCAGATACTAATGGCGCACTAGTGGTGCGCCATTAGTAAAAATTACTAATGGCATGCTACTAATGGCGCACCACTGATGCGCCATTAATGGCCATATTTGGTGTGCCATTAGTAGGGGTTTTTCTAGTAGTGTCATGTTCTATTATGGGTTGGATTTGCATGATCTAGCTCAAGACGCTATCCTCCATATCTTCTCATTCATCATTGTATGCGAGGCCTTTCTCCACGTCACTCCACACTTCGGCTTATGGCTCAAGACCTTTAATATGAAGCCGAAGATGATCGAGGGGCGACATGTGGAGTGTGGAGGTGCCATAATAAGCAGGAACGCCGATGCCCCATGGCCAGAGGGTTCTTTCCCAGAAGTATCCAATGTATGGCAGCGGAGGTGGTTTTATGCCACAGCTCCCAGAGGCACAAAGTGGGTAGCTGCCCCCAAGTTCCGCTCGGGCCCTCCGTCACAGCTAGCGTCTTGGACTGACGTAGGAAGGAATTGGGGGCCCACTGGCGATGTACTAGTACTGCAGAATCGCATCCGGTAGCTTCTTGAGAGGGACATTAATCTTGTCAGCATAATTCAAGTGATGTTAATCTGACGGATGTTGCCATGCCAACGCCGGCCTCTCCGGATGTGGGAGTTCAATCGAGAGGGTCCGCGGACTGTTAAGCACTTCTTCAGTCTGAAGCTCGAAGGGATGTGCAAATTATTCTTCGGACCACAAGTACAGTGTCCGGACACCACCGAGGATGCGGGCCTAAGCTGGAATCGCCTAGATACCCAAGTAAGTAACCTTGATACCGGATACTATGTTTTATATTTGCCATATTTGTTATTCTGAAAATCATCCATGGCCAGGAATGGCTCAGCAAGGCGGAGAGAATCAGGTGTCCGGCGCCACTTCCCGAAGGCTCGCCTAGTCCAACCATTGCCAAGATGCTTGACCGGGTGCTCAGCAGAATGCCCTTAGCAAAGGACAAGGGGAAGAACAGGGAAGCCTAACTTCACACGCTGCACACCCAAACCGAGGGAATTGTTTCCTCCCCTAAGGAGGATAGTCGGGAAGGGGAGGTCAAAGCCTCCTCCCCGCGCGCGAAGAAGATGGCAGCCTCCGAAGACATGGAGAGGGAGATGCCCGAGCAAGGGAAAAAGGTATCACCAAGGGGCTCTTCCTCGAGGGGCACCCTCACTGCGTCGTGCCCACCAACGGGCCAGACCTCCACCGAGCTGTAAGTTAATCGTTAATTCGAAGGTACTGTGTTTCTCCGAGATCCATAACCAGGATTCGTCTTTTGCAGTCCGGCTAGCAGCTCTTCTCAACACAGCTCGTCTTCGGGGGATCATCCTCCGGAGATGATGGAGACTGAGACTCCACCCCCCTCTCCGCCTCATGAAGCGGGCGATACCGAGGTGTCGTCATGGAGGAGTCTGGACCTGCCGAGGCCGGAGGCCAATACATCAGCCGCCCTGAGCGCAGAGCGTTTGGCTCCCACGGGGCCAATGAGAAGGGCTCAGCATAGTTCAATGTCCGGCCAGATATATTGACAGGCCTCCTGGAGCGAGCTGTGCTATTTGAGGACACTGCTCAATAATGAGCTTGGTGCTTAAAAAGATTTCATCCGCTACAAGCGGTTTGAATGAGGCATTTACGAGCCTGCTAGGAGGCTTTGAGGTATGTAGTGAAGAATACATAATTTTTGGCAGTGAGGTATGCGCTAGGTGTGCCCCATATGGATAGTAGCCCCTGAGACTCTGGTTGCCTGCCCTAGGCGCCAAACGGAGGATTGTATTTTGTAAGTACTGATTGTGCTGTACATAGGCGCATGTATCTAAGGATCTGACTGACGAACAGTCCATTGAAGTTGCCGAACTAAGGAGGCAAATTGGATCTATTGATGCCGATATCACGCTGGTGAACGAGCGGCTGAACGAGTCACAAGGTATGTGCTCTTCTTTCCTTATTTATATAGGAAAATATGAGAGTGGCATAATATGAATGTAATATGCTAGGACTGCAGACTGTGCTGCTACTGTGGAAGCCCTGAGGGCGGAACTTGCCCAGGCCAAGGAACAAGCTCGGGTTAGCAATGCGGCTGCCCTAAATGCGGCCGAGGAATTGAGAGCCGAACAAGCTTCTCATCGCCGGAGCGAGGAAAAGATAGCCAAAATGGCCGTGGAGTTAAAAAATGCCACTGACCAGTATGAGCTCCTTAAAAAGGAGCATAAGGATAGTTCAACCGACCTGAACAAGGCACTTATTGCCACCAAAGAAATACGGACCGAGCTCAGGGTTGCGCAGGAGGGGCTTCAACAGGCCGGTAAAATCGGCTAGGGGCTCCTACTTGTTGCGGATGAAGTTTTTCGATCCGAAGTACGCTCCCCTAATGGACGCTGGAGTCCTGCGGATGCGTATGCGGATTTGGCGAAGAGTACAGCTAACACTGCCAAGTTTTCGAGGATCAAGGTGATAAGGAAGTGGAGAAGCTTTTCTGGTCGCAATTCAATGCCCCCACTCGCCCATTGCCGTTAAGTCACAAGATGGCTGCTATAGCAGAGCTTCACTAGCTGTCCGGGCTTGCAATGCGGTCTGTCATAGACCATCTTTGGCCAAAGGGGCCGAAGCCGGATAGTTACTTTGGTTTGGTGCAACAATTCCTTGGGGCCGTGCCTCAGATCGACGCCATGAGAAGGTCGGCGTGCATAGAGGGTGCATGAATGGACCTTGCCCGCGTTAAAGCCTATTGGACAGAAATGGGGGCCACCATTATAGTAACCTAGAATCCGGCGGGAGGCCAGTATTCGGCCGAGCACTACTTCGAGCAGGTAACAGAAGGTGCCCGCTTAATAGAGGCGCATTGCTCGAAGAGTATATTGTTCGAATGAAACATCGAATCATTGTAAAAACAATGTTATTTTGATTATGAGGCTATATTTAAACTTTTTGCCAGAAAGTATTATTGTGTCCCCTGTCCGGCCGTTTATATATATATATATAAGTAATCCGAAAGTTAGCAGTCGTTGGCTTCAGCCCCCACGCATACAATGCGGGGGTGTTCGCGAAAAATATGCGTAATCACAGTTGACCCAACGTCTTGGTCCATTAAGGAGGTGATCGCACATCGAACTAGGCAACCGGACTATATAGCTGTAACACTTTCGCTTAGCCATGGGAGTCTAACGGTGGGGCTACTGTGTAGCCCCTAGTACTTTTGCGTGCATCCGAATAGGGGTGCATATGTACATGGCCGGGAAACGGCCCTTCGTTAATGCGGAGGAGTCCTAAAGATTCTGGTTAGTCTTCGAGTGGTTGAACAGTCTCTCGCTGTATCATGACAGTCAGTTTTCGGCTTTCTCTACTGAGGTGCTCATCCGGAATAACCAGGGCACAATCGCATTAGTTCTCCTTTGGCTGCCTTAGCCGATAAGAACGGAACATAAGGCGGCACACCCAGGAGCCGGGAAAACCCAACATTTGACCAAAGACATGATTCGGAGCTGATGCATATAAGGCCAAACTCGTGACGCCGAACACTCCCGACGGTATTCGATCTTTGTAACAGAAAATAGGCTGGAGAATGCCTTTTCAATGTAAACCCTGTATTTCCAGGTACGTGCGTTAATCTGTCGTGGCGAAATGCCAATAACGGCAGTATCCTCTGTGGGTATGGAACCCATGGGATGGTTAAACAACAAGAGGCAATAGAAAAGGTTTACACAGGGGCTTAATCTAAAACGAAACCTGTTGAGTGGGGCCCTGCTGCACGTCTGCGCCTTTGTCTCCATTGTGCTGTATCCTGGAAGGGTATCGCGTGAATGTTGTCTGTAAAACAAAACTCGTGTAGGAGAGTACAACGTAGGTATGCGATGGATAGTAAAAGTGTAAGATGTTGGCCTGCCAATAAGGTTAAGCCAAGTTTGGGGCTGTATTAAATATTTTTAGCCCCTGGTGTCCTCTATGGGATTACATATACGGTGCCCTGGTTTATCCGGGCTGCCGGACTCGTCTAACCGCGTCTGTGGTCTTAATGACCAATCATAATTTCTGATATTAGAGGCCGCTTATAGTCCGGCCGCTAGGGCCGTCGCGTGTTCCTCTGCGCATGAAGAGCGCTCTGTGTTTCCGTTAATGGTTATGACGCCACGTGGACCGGGCATCTTGAGTGTAAGGTAGGCATAGTGCGGTACTGCGTTGAAGCGGGCGAAGGCCGTTCTTCCAACCAATGCATGATAGCCGCTTTGGAAGGGTGCGTTGGTGAACAGTAGTTCTTGGCTTCTGTAGTTTCCTGGGGAGCCGAATGTTACCTCTAGTACGACGGAGCCCCTGCCGTAGGCTTCAACACCTGGTATCACCCCTTCAAAGGTGGTGTTGCTTTGGCTAACTCTGGATGGGTCTATCCCCATCCTGCGGACAGTATCCTCATATATTAAATTGAGAATGCTATCGCCGTCCATGAGGACGTGGGTGAGATCGTATCCGTCAATTATTGGGTCAAGCACCAAGGCCTCTGATCCTCCGCGCCGAATACGAGTTGGGCAGTCCATGTGATCGAAGGTGATCGGACAAGCCGTCTAGTAGTTAGGTGTGGGTAGGATGGGCTCTGTATCGTACATGTTTCGGAGCGCGTGTTCGTGCCTTATTGTGGATGTGTGCATCGTGTGGATCATATTTACCGTTTTAACCTCTGCTGGGAATTTTTTTGTCCCCCAGTGTTCGGCTGGAGAGACACATCCTCGTCTTCACTTGGTGTTTCCCTCCCCTTGTGTTGGGCATTTAATTTGTCGGCCTTCTTGAAGACCCAGCATTCTCTATGCGTGTGGTTCGCAGGTTTCTCTAGGGTGCCATGAATTTGGCACAGTCTGTCCAGGACTCTGTTCAGACCGGACGGTCCCTCTTTACTGCCTTTGAATGGCTTATTTTGCTGATCAGGTCGAGAGCCCCTGAATCCGGCATTGACCGTTGTGTTGTCCGGGCTCTCTTCCTTGTTTCGGCATTTGTTTTTATTACGCCGTGGCTTCCCGTTGCCATCCCTTATTTCGGATGTGCTGGGGTCGTTTCTGCCTTTACGGGCTAGCCAACTATCTTCACCCGCACAAAAGCAGGTCAAAAGGCTTGTTAAGGATTCCATTGTCCTTGGCTTTTCTTGGCAGAGGTGTCTGGCGAGCCACTCGTTGCGGATGATGTGTTTGAATGCCGCTAAGGCTTCGGCGTCCGGACAATCGACAATTTGATTTTTCTTAGTGAGGAATTAGTTCAAAAGCTTGCGGGCGGACTCTCCGGGCTATTGGATTATGTGACTTAGATCGTCCGCATCCAGAGGCATCCTCGACTTCCTCCCAACTCCCAATTGAATTTTCGGGGAGGCTTTTCAACCAGTGTCGTGCTGGTCCCTTCAACTTGAGGGGAAGGTATTTGATGGCGTGGAGGTCATCCCCACGAGCCATGTGAATATGTAGGATAAAATCCTCGATCCAGACCCCTGGGTCTGTCATTCCGTCATATGCCTCTATATTCACAGGTTTAAAACCCTGTGGAAACTCATGGTCCAGTACTTCTCGGTGAAGCACAGGGGGTGGGCAGCCCCTCTATATTTGGACGTGCTGTGGCATGTCATCGGCTGTTGTTGTGTCTGGTGCTTATTTCGAACTGGTATTTGGTTGGTATGATCGTTTTGGTGACCATAGTCCCTCGCCGGGGTGTGTCCCTTAGACCCGTATATGGACCTGGCCGTGCCGGCTTTCTTATCCAGGTGCTCTCGTAGATCGTGCGCATTGTCGGTAGCCACTCTGTTACGGTTATGAAGTGGTACGTCTGGCCTCCTGGTCGTGTTATTCTTTGGTGGAACAGCCTCGTCGTCGAATTCTGGCAGTAGCTTACGTTTTGGATAGCTCTTTGTGTGGCGATCGTCGCCGTATCTTTCTTCAGTGTCTAGCACTTTATTCCATCTGCGATTGAGCGTTTCTTGTGCGGCTTTTAGCCGTTGCTTCTGCTTCTTTAGACTTCTCACTGTGGCCATGAGCTTTCTGTGGAGGTTATCTCGTTCCACACATTCTTCCATAATGATGAATGCATCATCGTCCAAACTGTTTTCTTGTCCTGGGGCGGTTTGATGAAATCGTCCCTCGTGATCATTGTGATTGGGCATCTGTTCCGAACTCGGTTCGGCGTGACCTGGCTCGTCCTGCTCCATCGCTGGGTCCATGTGGTCGTTGTTGTCTTTGGTGTTTACTGGTATGTCGATCTTTCTTGCACTCTTTTTGCTATATTTACTGTTGCCGGACTTTGAGTGGCGTCTGCGCTATCGTTTTGGCTTTTGTCCGGGAGTTTTATCTTCCGGATTGTCGTTGTCGTCCTCCTTGGGTGTATCTACCATGAATATGTCATGTGACGAGGTAGTAGTCCAGCGTCCCAGAGATTCTGAATCCTCTCCTGCATCGTCGTCCATACCATCGATGCCTTCGGAGTCGAAGTCAAGCACGTTGGTTAAATCATCAACCATGGCAATGAAGTGGGTGGTGGGTGGGCAACAAATTCCTTCGTCGTCTGCTTCCCACTCGAGCCGAACATAGTTCGGCCGAGAGCCTCCTGACAAAGAGAGAGACTTTAATGAGTTTAGCATGTCGCCAAAAGGCGAGTGCCGGAAGATATCCGCAGCGGTAAACTCCATTACCGGAGCCCAGCCAGGCTCGGCGCGCTCGGGAGCGCGCGGACTGGGACCGACGACCGGATACGAGTCCGGGGGTCCGGAGTCACAGACTTCCACAGAGGTCAGACCTGTGTTCGGCTCCAACACCGATGAGTGTACGGCCTGCGGGGCGGGGTTCATCCCTTCGTCCTTAGGCAATGCAGCCCACTCCGGATTTAGGTTCGGGGCTGCTGCAGGGGTGATATCCGAACATTGTCCGACAGAAGGTCTAGGCCATGCTCATCGCTACTATCTGGTGCTCCTCGCATAGGCCCGAATCCGTCGAAGATCAAGTCTCTGTGAATATTCGGCGTGTAGTTCAAGTTTCCAAACCTGACCTGGTGGCCAGGGGCGTAGCTGTCGATCTGCTCCAGATGGCCAAGGGAATTGGCCCGCAGCGCGAAGCCGCCGAACACAAAGATTTGTCCGGGGAGAAAAGTCTCATGCTAGACCGTGTCATTGATGATGATTGAAGGAGCCATCGAGCCTTGTAGCAACGAAACAGAGGAATTCTCAATGAAAGCACCAATGTCAGTGTCAAAACCGGCGGATCTTGGGTAGGGGGTCCCGATGTTTGTGTCTTAGGCCGATGGTAACAGGAAGCAAGGGACACAATGTTTACCCAGGTTCAGGCCCTCTCGATGGATGTAAAACCCTACTTCCTTCTTGATTAATATTGAAGGTATGAGTAGTGATGAAGCCATGTACCTAGGGTAGGGTCATGGACCTGTCCAAGATACCCTCCCCAAGGACATCTCTAGAAGAAACCACCTTTCAGTCGACCTGGAAAGGTTCCACTCGACGGACTCGAAGACACTCGACCATGAAGCCAATCACTCGACTGCCAGGAGATCTAAAGTCACTTTGCACGCAAACGGTCGGTCATTAAGTAGCTTTTATGGTCATCATAGCACTTTATGTATGGCGTTATCAGTAACGCCATATCTTAATGTACCTTAAACCCTGCATAACTGAGGGCCGGATAGGTCTGGCGGACTCTATATAAGCCACCCCCTCCTCAGTGTAAAGGGTTCGCACCCCTGTAACTCATATACACATAATCCAGTCGACCGCCTCTGGGCTCCGTGATGTTAGGCTGTTACTTCCTCCGAGAAGGGCCTGAACATGTAAATCCCTTGTGTATACAACTACTCCGTAGCTAGGATCTTGCCTCTCCATTCCTACCCCCATATTCTACTATCAGACTTACAACCATGACAAGTAGTACAAGAGTAGATGTACCACGAGATCGTAGAGGCTAAACCCTAGGAGCTAGCCTATGATGATTATGACAATAATTGTGATCGGCCTTCTAAGGACCAACCTCTTCGATTTATATAGACACCAGAGAAGGCTAGGGTTTACATGGAGTCAGTTACAAGGAAGGAAATACAATATCCGGATAGCCAAGCTTGCCATCCAGGCAAAGGAGAGTCCCATCCGGACATGGGACGGAGTCTTGAGTCTTGTATCTTCACGCTTCAATAGTCCGGACGATGTATATAGTCCGGCTGTCCGGATACCCCCTAATCCAGGACTCCCTCAGTTGCGCCGGTGACGTTGGAAATCATGACGATGCTTCGGTGATGGAGATCATGAGCACAAGATGATGATGGCCATATCATGTCACATATTTTGATTGCATGTGATGTTTATCTTTTATGCATCTTATTTTGCTTAGAACGTCAGTAGCATTATAAGATGATCCCTTACTAAATTTCAAGGTACAAGTGTTCTCCCTGAATATGCACCATTGCTACAGTTCATCATGCAGAGACACCATGTGATAATCGGGTGTGATAAGCTCTACGTTCACATACAACGGGTGCAAGCCAGTTTTGCACACGCAGAATACTCGGGTTAAACTTGACAAGCCTAGCATTTGCAGATATGGCCTCGGAACACTAAGACCGAAAGGTCGAGCATGAATCCTACAGTAAATATGATCAACATAGTGATGTTCACCATTGAAAACTACTCGATCTCACGTGATGATCGGACATGGTTTGATTGATTTGGATCATGTGATCACTTAGATGATTAGAGGGATGTCTATCTAAGTGTGAGTTCTTAATTAATATGATTAATTGAACTTTAATTTATCATCAACTTAGTAACTGATAGTATTCTGCATGTCTATGTTGTTGTAGATCAATGGCCCATGCTACTGTTCCTTTGAATTTTAATGCGTTCTTAGAGAAAGCTAAGTTGAAAGATGATGGCAGCAACTACACCACTAGGTCCATAATTTGAGGATTATCCACATTGCTACACAGAACAATTACGTCCTGGAAGCACCGCTAGGTGCCAGGCCTGCTGCAGATGCTACTGATGACGTTAAGAACGTCTGGAAAAGCAAAGCTGTTGACTACTCGATAGTTCAGTCTGCTATGCTTTATGGCTTAGAATCAGGACTTCAAAGATGTTTTGAACGTCATGGAGCATATGAGATGTTCCAAGAGTTGAAGTTAATATTTCAAGCAAATGCCCAAGTTGAGAGATATGAAGTCTCCAACAAGTTCTACAGCTGCAAAATGGAGGAGAATAGTTCTGTCAGTGAGCACATACTCAAATTGTCTGGGTATCATAATCATTTGACTCAGTTGGGAGTTGATCTTCCAGTTGATTGTGTCATTGACAGAGTTCTTCAATCACTACCACCAAGATATAAAGGCTTCATGATGAACTATAATATGCAAGGAATGGACACGACTATTCCCAAGCTCTTCGCGATGCTAAAGGCTACAGAGGTAGAAATCAAAAATAAGCATCAAGTGTTGACGGTCAATAAGACCACTAGTTTCAAGAAAAAGGGAAAGGGAAGAAAGGAACTTCAAGAAGAATGGCAAAAAGGTTGATGCTCAACAGAAGAAACCCAAGTCTGGACCTAAGCCTGCAACTGAGTGCTTCTACTGCAAAGGGACTGGTCACTAGAAGCGGAACTACCCCAAGTATTTGGCGGATAAGAAGGATGGCAAAGTGAAAGGTATATTTGATATACATGTTATTGATGTGTACTTAACTAATGCTCGCAGTAGCGCCTGGGTGTTTGATACGGTTTCTGTTGCTCATATTTGCAACTCCAAATAGGGGCTACGGATTAAGCAAAGATTGGCTAAGGACGAGGTTACGATGCGCGTCAGAAATGGTTCCAAAGTCGATGGGATCGCGGTCGGCACGCTACCTCTACATCTACCATCGGGATTAGTTTTAGAGATGAATAATTGTTATTTGGTGCCAGCGTTGAGCATGAACATTATATTTGGATCTTGTTTAATGCGCGACGGTTATTCATTTAAATCAGAGAATAATGGTTGTTCTATTTATATGAGTAATATCTTTTATGGTCATGCACCCCTCATGAGTGGTCTATTTTTGTTGAATCTCGATAGTAGTGATATACATATTCATACTGTTGAAGCCAAAAGATTGAAGTTTAATAATGATAGTGCAACTTATTTGTGGCACTGCCATTTAGGTAATATCGGTGTAAAGCACATCAAGAAACTCCATACTGATGGACTTTTGGAATCACTTGATTATGAATCACTTGGTGCTTGCGAACCGTGCCTTATGGGCAAGATGACTAAAACTCCGTTCTCCGAAATAATGGAACGACCTACAGACTTGTTGGAAATAATACATACCGATGTATGCGGTCCAATGAGTATTGATGCTCGTGGTGGGTATTGATACGTCTCCGTCTTATCTATAATTTTTTATTTTTCCATGCCAACATTATTCAACTTTCATATACTTTTGGCAATTAATTATACTATTTTTAGGACTAACATATTGATCCAGTGCCCAGTGCCAGTTCCTGTTTGTTGCATGTTTTATGTTTTGGAGAAACCCCATATCAAACGGAGTCCAAATGGGATAAAAATGGACGAAGAATATGTTTGGAATATTTATGATTTTTGGGAAGAAGAATCAATGCAAGATGATGCCCGAGGGGGCCACAAGGCAGGGGGTGCGCCCAGGGTGGTGGGCGCGCCCCTGACCGTCGTGGGCACCCTGTAAGGCGGTTGATGCTCTTCTATTGCCGCAAGAAAGCTAATTTCCGGAAAAAAATTGTGGCAAAGGTTTTAATCCAATCGGAGTTACGGATCTCCGGATATATAAGAAACGGTGAAAGGGTAGAATCTCGTAGCACAAAAACAGAGAGAGACAGAGAGACAGATCCAATCTCGGAGGGGCTGTCGCCCCTCCCACGCCATGGAGACCATGGACGAGAGGGGAAACCCTTCTCCCATCTAGGGAGAAGGTCAAGGAAGAAGAAGAAGGAGGGGGGCTCTCTCCCCCTTGCTTCCGGTGGAGCTGGAACGCCTTCGGGGGCCATCATCATCACCGCGATCTACACCAACACCGCTATCATCTTCACCAACATGTCCATCACCTTCCCCCATCTATATTCAGCGATCCACTCTCCTGCAACCCGCTGTATCCTATACTTGAACATGGTGCTTTATCCTTCATATTATTATCCAATGATGTGTTGCCATCCTATGATGTCTGAGTAGATTTTCGCTGTCCTATCTGTAAATGGTGAATTGCTATGATTGGTTTAATTTGCTTGTGGTTATGTTTCTGTCCTATTGTGCCCTCCGTGTCGCGCGAGCGTCAGGGATTCCCGTTGTAGGGTGTTGCAATACGTTCATGATTCGCTTATAGTGGGTTGCTTGAGTGACAAAAGCATAAACCCGAGTAAGGGGGTTGTGGCGTATGGGATAAAGGGGACTTGATGCTTTAATGCTATGGTTGGGTTTTCCCTTAATGATCTTTAGTAGTTGCGGATGCTTGCTAGAGTTCCAATCATAAGTGCATATGATCCAAGAAGACAAAGTATATTAGCTTATGCCTCTCTCACATAAAACTTGCTATCGGTCTAGTAAAGTAGTCAATTGCTTAGGGACAATTTCAGAACTCCTACCACCACTTTTCCACACTCGCTATACTAACTTTATTGCTTCTTTATTTAAACAGCCCCTACTTAATTTCTATTTACATGCTCTTTATTATCTTGCAATTTTATCCAACAACACCTACAAAGTACTTCTAGTTTCATACTTGTTCTAGGTAAAGCGAATGTTAAGCATGCGTAGAGTTGTATCGGTGGTCGATAGAACTTGAGGGAATATTAGTTCTATCTTTAGCTCCTCGTTGGGTTCGACACTCTTACTTATCGAAAGAGGCTACAATTGATCCCCTATACTTGTGGGTTATCAAGACCTTTTTCTGGCGCCGTTGCCGGGGAGTCATAGTGTGGGGTTAATATTCTCGTGTGTGCTTGTTTGATTTATCACTAAGTTATTTTTATTTG
Organism: Triticum timopheevii; assembly: GCA_963921465.1. NCBI lineage: Eukaryota > Viridiplantae > Streptophyta > Magnoliopsida > Poales > Poaceae > Triticum > Triticum timopheevii. The sequence goes on from OY997271.1 coordinate 77,093,847, forward strand.
ATGTTGATAGTTGTTTTCTATCTTTAGTTATGGATATGGAACACGAAATACCAGAAAAATTAGGTGTACTTGCTACTCATGGAGATGGGGAACCTCCTAAAACCCTCGATGCTGGTTATGTGAAAAATATCATGTACTACTTTGATAATCTTGAGAAAATCCCATTCAATTATGTCATGGGAGACACGTTGGATCAATGTGAATACTTTAGGGATTATCGCTTGACACAAAAAGGGAAACTATTATGGGGTCAAATTCATATTTGCATTGGTATGCGCAGCAACTATGCTTGAGATATGGTTATACTTGTTGCTCTAGGCTGAAGGCTCCACACCTTCCCTTTTCATGCAAATTCAATGATAATGAAAACTTAGCTTCTTATGCTAATGGTATATATGATTACTATGATGTGGATCAAATAGAAGAATTCGTTGCTTTTATGGGTGCTTATGAGATTGAATCTTCGTTTAAAGAGTGTGAAAATCTTGATGATGCTGTTTACAGACCTGAAAATTTTACTATAGTTAAATATTGCTATGAGAATTGTGAATTCAATTCTGATATTGATGCATTTATTGAGAAAGTCTCTGTTGTCCAAGAAGAGACTAATATTTTGCAGGAGTCTATGGAAGAAGAAATTGATGGAACTATGAGCTCATTGGATGAAAAAGATGATGAGGAGAGCGAAGAACAAAAAGAGGAAGAGCGGATTAGCTACCCGTGCCCACCTTCTAACACTACAAAAAAAGTCATATCCGTGACATTTTGGGCCAAACGAAATTTTTTTTGTCACACTTATGACACTTCTATGACGATAATTGTGACAAAACCCGGTATCATCATAGATGTGGTGGGCTCCAACTTCTATGACAAAAAATCATGACAGAAAATGGGCTTTTCATCCTGTGTGGGCCGGAGACCCAGCTGCATGGCATTCTTTGGGCCGTCCATGACGAAAAAAATCATGGTAGAAGCGAGGGCGAGGAAAATTTCGGGGTGTTCCCGGTTACGGTGGGTGGTCGAGGCCGAGTGATGCGCGCTTCTCTCGTACCATAAGCGCGCGTGTGTGAGGCATTGGGCTCTAATTGAACCCGAGCGAGGCGTTGGGCTCTAACTTAACCCGAGCGATTGCACTGCAGGCTACACGTTACTGAACCCGAGCGATCGGTCGATGGCTGTTAACTAAACCCGATCGAGCGATTCCTTCGCTACTGCTGCTAACTGAAGCTGAATGATGCTACCTCTGGATGAACAGTGAACTTTGCTGGGGGTTTGGATGAACACAGAGCGGTGGGGGTGGATGAATAGGACCCCGTGGTGTTGCCTCTGGATGAACAGGACCTTGATCGATCGAGCCAGTTGGGGTTGGATGAACAGGTCCCCGTGGAGGGCTGGATGAACAGGACGACCCCGTGGAGGGCTGGATGAACAGTAGATGGTGGAGGGGTGGATGAACAGTAGCCCATGGAGGGGTGGTTGAATAGGAGCCCGTGGAGAGGGGTGGTTGAATAGTAGCCGGTGGAGTAGCACGCGGTGGAGGCTGGATGAACATGAGCCCGTGGATGAACAGGAGTGGGTGGAGGCTGGAGGAGATCGATGGTGGATGAACAGTAGCCCATGGAGGCTGGAGGAGGTCGACGGTGGAGATGAATAGTATCCCGTGGAGTCCCGTTTTGCGGTACGCCACACCCCTCCCGATGAATAGGACCCCCATTTCGACCGTAGCGCTCCAACTCAGGTCCGTTTCCTCCGTTTTTTGGTACGCCACACCCCTCCCGATCGATAGGACCCCTTTTCGACTGTAGGAGGACCAACACAAGTCCGTTTCCTCCGTTTTGCGGTACGCCAGACCCCTCCCGATGAACAGGATCCCGTTTCGAATGTGGCTGGTCGAACACAAGGTCGTTTCCTCCGTTCTGCGGTACGCCAGGCCTCATTTCCATCGGCTGTTCCGTCCAAAACGGTTGGCTCCCATGCGTTCCGTTGCCTCTCGATGAACACGACGCATTTCATTGCGTCTCGATGAACACGACGCATTCCGTTGCCTCCCCATGAACACGACAATGATGCAATTTCTCCGTTCCGACCCAGCCATGTACACGAGCCCTGGCCATACGTATGCGCAAGTAGGCGTTCGAGACCCTGCCCGTATGTACGTACGTGGCCGTATTTTCTACCTTGCACATTGTCCTCTATACGTACGTGTACATGCTACGTGCACGCCACGCCTCTACTACGACACGTGCGCGCCTCTACATCGACCAGTATGTACCTACACGTTCGCGACCAGAATGACAACGCTACATACGCTTCGACCAGGTGGGTCCCGACTGTCAGGCATTTCCTTGAGTGCAAAGATGTAGCTGGTGGGTCCCGGCAGTCAGGGGGGCGAATCGTTTTTTTTTTCGAATGCACTTCCTTGCGTGCGAAGATGTAGCCGGTGGGTCCTAGCAGTCAGTGGGGAAATGTTTTTTTGCAAAATATGGTGGCCCGACTGGTGGGTCCTTGCTGTCAGGTGGAGGAATAATTATTTTGCGCGTAATAAGGAGGCACTTCCTTGCGGCCGCCGTGGACCTAGCTGTCAGCCTCTGCACGTACAGTACTCTTCCGATGGAAGTCGTTCCTTGACGACATTGATGACAGTGGAAGCCCGCACGGATAGGAGTACGAGAGTACACTTGTTCGGCTGCGATGTGAGGCTGTCGTCGCTGCAGGGCCCGGCCAGCTATGGGAATAGTAGGGGACGGTGAGGCCTCCGTGGCAGCACAGCCGGCCACGGGAGGCAAGGGCATGCGGCACGACCGGCGATGCTTTGGGCGGCTGGAGCAAGAAGACCAGAGGTTGAAGATGCACTACAGCCGTTCGACGGACATCGTATGGTGACTTGAGCTAGAATCGTTCATATTGACTAAGTTGACAAAGCCCTCCGTCCCCGTCAACTTAGTAGGCCCACAAGTCAGCCTCCCACCAAGGAGTGTCCTAGCTAGCAGGGGGAGTATTCATTTTTTTTATAATAAGGAGGCACTTCCGGTGGGTCCGAGCTGACAGAGGGGGGAACATTTTTTCGCGAAATACGGTGGTCCGTCCGGTGGGTCCCAACAGTCAGAGGGGAAATGTATTTTTGCAAAATACGGTGGCCTGTCCGATGGGTCCCTTCTGTCAGGTGGAGGAATAATTATTTTGCGCGTAATAAGGAGGCACTTCCTTGCGGCTGTCGTGGACCTAGCTGTCAGCCTCTCCACGTACAGTACTCTTCCGGAGGAAGTCGGTCATTCACCACATTGACCAAGCCGCGCCGAGAGCACCACGACGTTGGACGACGGCGAGGCCTAGGAAGGGGACGACGCGGAGCCGGGGAAGACGCGCCAGTGGATGCCCACGCGGAGAGTGATACGCTTCAACTTATTTTTTTAAGGGACGCATCAACTTAGTAGGCCCACAATTGTGTGGAAAAAAACTTATAGCCCATTTCCAATTTGTAAAAATGTAAAATCCATTTTTGAATTCTAATAGAATTTACTACAGCCCATTTACAGTTTGTTAAAAGTACAACCCATTTCCTAGCTAGGACAACGATTAATAATTTCAACCAACCTTTCAAGACAGAATTCAATAAAATCTCCCACATTTTGAGGGGATCCGAAATATTTTTATCCTGGAATTTCTATTCAGATTAAATATCAATTTGTATTACTTAAAAATCCAACGAATCATTGCGCACGCAAAAATTAAAAATTAAGATTTTCAGAATCCATAAATAATATTTTAGAAACTAATTTCGTGTTTGGTACATTTTTTATAGTAACTGCCCAGTTTTTATAATTACATACCGTTTATTATTTTTAACGCCCAGCTTCTTGTTAAGCATAATGCATCCCTCCTAGGAAAGATTTGCAGCCCAGCGGGGCGGAGAATAACAAGTTCACCTTGCCTGGGTATTCCTCAAAAAAATGTATAGCTAGGCTAGCCATTTTCATCTTGAAAAAATTTAATATCTGGGCTGGATATCTGGTCTGGGCTGACGGGCCACAACTTGCCTAGTTAATACCATGCTCTCCTCTGAACAAGAATGAAAACATCGCCAAGAAAAACTCTGCAGTGCTCACGCCTCAAAAACACAAATACTACTCGAGCTGCTTGGTCCCAGCTGTCGGCCGCACCTTGTGCAATTCTCTTGTTTATATTGACTACATAGGTTGACAATGGTGTGGGACCGTGATGTCAGGAAACCAGGAGGAAGCAAAAAAATAGTTGTACATAATAAGGAGGCACTTGCGTACGTACGACTATGGCCCTAGTGGGTCCCTACTGTCATCCAGTCAAAATAAAGTCATCTCCTAAATCCTCATGTTCGTTGACCATGTTAACAATGCTCCGCGCCACGGCGAGCGCAATAACTTGGAGGACGACGGAGAGGGCCTCGCGGGCCCTACGGATGGTCTGATACAGCGCCCGTTGCTCATTCAGGAAGCCAGGATCATCGGACACCTATGAGCACCTTTGAGATACTGAGACGGCATGAAACGGTAAGGTCGCGCTTGGAAGCTCTGGTTTATTTCACACATGTATTAAGATACAAGTGCAATTTACTCGTCATCGGAAACAACGCATAAAATATAGGGCTAATGAAACTGAGGGCCCGAGGTCTGTAAGTAAAACCGGCGGGTTACGCGTGTAATTTGAGAGACGAGTGTATATTTTACTAGTCGAAATCGACCAACCAAGCGCTTCGCCCGAGACCATCTGCTTTTATTTACAAGCATCAGTTTTACAAGCGGTTTTGGTTGGAAAACGACGATCGAGTCATGGACTAGGATGATGTGTTGGTCGGAAGATCATATGGTTTCACGTCTAACCTACCCGTCTTGTCGTATAGGCTATGAATGAAACATAAGATGATGATCTTCTTAACAAGCAAATCACTGGCATTAGATCGACATGCAAAACAATATGAAGCATTATTCCCAGGAGGCACGATGAACAGCTCGTGATGCCGCATGCCACAACATTCCAAGCTCAACTATGCAATCAAACACAAGGTCTGGCATTACATAGACAATATTCGGTACAAACTCTTAGCACAGGAAATCTCAGCAGAGTAACTATTTACTTCTAAACTGAACATAGAAATAGGAAAAAATGATCGACGCTGCTCATAGCCAAGGGCGTCCCACTCAAAAATATCAAATGCATGTCTTCTGGCTAACATCAATGAGCAAATTTTGACAACGTTTTCCAATTCCAATATATTAAACTAATGTCTTCTTGCCAACATCAATGATTAAACTTTAATAAGCTTTTCCCATTAAAAATATGTAATGCCTATGATCGTGGAGTCCTATCACATTCTCGTACTTGTTTGGGCACTTTTTGCCCAGTGCACTCCACGTGTTGTAGAGTTGCCTATGCTCTCTATAGACTAGTCATGTCACCAGCGTATACTAATACTCTTTATAGCTTCTCGTTCATTCCTTCTGTAATGTAGCGCAAACAGTGACTACTTCTTTCTGCAAAGTGGAACGACCAACTGGACCCAGTAATGCACTAGTTTGCCTTGGACACATTGGCTCCTTTCGTGTTGTTCAACTAAAATCAAAGTCAGAATAAAACCGAGCTTTAATTTTCATATCCCTGTAAGCAACAATAGGTATAAGGGAAACAATTACTGAGAAATAACGGTTGACGACAAGCAGAAATTACTGAGAAATTACTCCCAGAAGAAAAGGATCTACTAATCTACCTTATCTTAATGGGAAACAAGGCAGGAGAGCAGCAATTCTCCATCAGTGTGATTCATTCATATTGACTGAGACATTATCCTAACAATGCCTTGTTTCAACATGTATAAAGAACGACAAAGCAAAAAAGTATCATTCCTAAAACAATGTGACTGATTCATTTTAACAGAGACATTATCTTAACAATACCTTTGTTAAACATGTAGAAAGACCACAAAGCAGGATAGTACAATTCCTAAAACAATGCGGCTGAGTCATTTTAACAGAGGAAAAAAAGGAATCAATTACTAGCCAATAAAGGAGGATGAAACATGCGGCCACAAAAATGGTAACCCCGCCAAACCCTAAAAAGTGTTACAGTTTTGAACTAAATTCAATAGTTAATTAATTCTGAGAGTGGCATTGCTTAATTTTACCAGTGGCATTAGATTAACAAAAAGCATAAACAGTTCTAGGGGAGAGTGGGCGCAACAACAGCATGTGCTTCCATCTACTTATAAAGGGGGTGATGCAGTGTTTTGTTGTTACAAAGAAACAAGCATCATGTCTGGATTGGAACAATTTTTGCCCACTTAATGGTAAAAGACAGTAGTTCAATAGCTTCCACTACTAGGAAAAGGACTACTAATGGCGCACTGGTTTTGCCTACTAATGGCGCATTACCAGTGCGCCATTAGTATCATGCCACTAGAATTTTTTACTAATGGCAGACCACTGGTGCGCCATTAGAATCTGGTATTCTAATGGCGCACCAGTTAGTGCACCATTAGTATTGCCCATAGTGCGCCACTATTATCTACTATACTTATAGCGCACCACATGGTAGTGCGCCATTAGTAACAATTTTTTTAATTTTTTTTTGTTTTTCCTTAATCTCACGTCACTATTTCACATATGAGATATTCAACAAATATATATACAACAAGCATCCATATAACAATCATATCCAACACAAAAGTTTCATCATATATACATACATAGCCAACACATAGTTCCGTCGTTACATATTACAAAAGTTTCACATTGTTCATCCAACACCGTTATCCATCAATTCACAAAAGTTTCACATTGATACAAAATAAAAACACAAATGGAAAAGAAGCACTCCACCCACGCAAGGTTCAGTCAATTAAATCAAATCTGCAAAACGATAAACAAGAAGTTAGAAGATGAAGAACTTAGGTAACTTAGGTAAAATGAAGCTAAACTATGTCATTTTGCAAAAGAAGAAGAATAAGAAAAATACTATAAGCTTATTATGTAAACTTAATCATTTTGTGCTAACATAAGTTATTTTGGAGCTAACCTATAGGAAACTAAGCATATAAGCTCTTAGTTAGTATATTAGAGCCAACTTAGGTAAAATGAAGCTAACCTATGTCATTTTGGAAAAGAAGAAGAATAAGAAAAAGACTATAAGCTTATTATGTAAACTTGATCATTTTGTGCTAACTTAAGTTATTTTGGAGCTAACCTATAGGAAACTAAGCATATAAGCTCTTAGTTAGTATATTAGATCCAACTTAGGTAAAATGAAGCTAACCTATGTCATTTTGGAAAAGAAGAAGAATAAGAAAAAGACTATAAGCTTATTATGTAAACTTGATTATTTTGTGCTAACATAAGTTATTTTGGAGCTAACCTATAGGAAACTAAGCATATAAGCTCTAAGTTAGTATATTAGAGCCAACTTAGGTAAAAATGAAGCTAACCTATGTCATTTTGGAAAAGAAGTAGAATAAGAAAAAGACTATAAGCTTATTATGTAAACTTGATCATTTTGTGCTAACATAAGTTATTTTGGAGCTAACCTATAGGAAACTAAGCATATAAGCTCTAAGTTAGTATATTAGAGCCAACTTAGGTAAAAATGAAGCTAACCTATGTCATTTTGGAAAAGAAGAAGAATAAGAAAAAGACTATAAGCTTATTATGTAAACTTGATCATTTTGTGCTAACATAAGTTATTTTGGAGCTAACCTATGGGAAACTAAGCATATAAGCTCTAAGTTAGTATATTAGAGCCAACTTAGGTAAAAATGAAGCTAACCTGTAGGAAACTAAGCATATTAGAGATAACATAGGTAACTAAGTATATATATATATATATATATATATATATATATATATATATATAATTTTGGATAGCTAACCTATAGGAGATCTGACATACATGACAAGGTTCAGTTCTCATGCATTGTTCTTCTCCTTCTTCTCCTTCCTCTCCCTGATGCACCTAGAGCGGCGAGGCGGTGGAGGCAGTGGAGGCAGTGGGATGTAGTCTTCTACCACAATTGGCGTGGTCATGTCGCCCAGCTGTGGGATCGCCGGCGGCACCACCGGTGCGTGGTCATTGTCAGGCACCACCACCATCGCGAGGCCACCTTCAGGCACGACCATCGCTATGTCATCCTCAGCCACCTCCATCTCTTGCCCATGGTCAGCCACCACCATCTCTTGCCCTTGGTCAGCCAACACCAGCGCTAGGTCATCCTCAGCCTGATGCCCATCATCATCCTGTAGCTCCTCATCCGCACTCTGCTCCTCTTCTCCCGCACTCCAGTCCGGATCATCCTTCTTGTTGTCTATGCTGCTGCCAGAATCGCTGCTGCTTTCGCTACAGCCAGATTGCTGCTGCTTTCGCTACAGCCATAGTCGCTACTGCTGCTCCCATTACCTGTCCAAAATGCAACAATGACCGTTAACAATCGATGTGAGACAAAGCCAAATGTAGAGGAATAAGAAGAGGCAGAACGTACCGGCATCATCATCAGCAGCGTAGCGCATGCGACACATAGTCTTGTTGAACACCTTCATGATGAGCATGTTGGCGTCGTCGTCGTACCTGAAGAGAAGGAAGTACCCCAGCTGCAGGTCGTAGGCACGGTTGAACTTCTCCCACCCACGAGACAAGTACATGTGGCCCTTCTTGATCGCCAACTGCACATCCCACTGCCTGCGAAACCCGCTGCCGGCCTGTCATAGCTACACATTATTTGGCGGATCTTCACCCATCAGCATGTTCATAAAACTGTCAGGCAGCCTCTGCAGTTTGGGACAATGATGATGTAGCACACAATAGATATAATAATGAGATGGGTGAAGGGGAGATCTCTCGTTTTATATACCTGCGTCATGGATGATACTGAAGCCTCAAGTATGATAGTGAAGAACTCGGAAGCATCCAACTCGTACTGCGGTGTCGCAGATCGGTGGTGGCTGCTTCCCGCCATCTCTGATAAGTAGCAGAAGAGACCAATTAGTACCCATGCATGATAACAGGCATTAGTCGCAAGTACCCCATATGTCCTATTTTTAGCAAAGTAACGCTGAAATTCACGAAAAATTTCAGCATTACCTTTGCTGAAAATAGGACATATGGAGTACCCGAATTTGCCGGAACGGAAGTTCATCGACATTCCGGCAAACTCAAGGGCCTCTCTGGGTACCTGCAAATTAATCACGACACAATGGGCGGAGACAAAACCCAGCAAACTAGCACCACAAAGCACATAACAAAATTCAGTAAATTTCCAGCAACTACTCCTAATGCAAACAAGATTCACCTAGCAAGGTTTATTTGACATGGAGTAGTTTATTTCATAGAGTAAACATTAGCACTATTTGACAGTAAAAGGTTTTAGCTAATTTGAATTAACTGAAAGAAGCAGTACATCATTTACACTATCAGTACACTAGCAGCAAAATGTTCATTTACTTTGAATAAACAAATATTCAAGCAGATTTGCTTGTCATACTCCTGCAGATCACCAAGCATCTTTTTTAATCCAGCTAATTAACTGAAACTTGCACTAAACTACTATTGTCCCGCACTACTGCAAGTGCCATACTACTGCAAGTGCTATACTACTGCAGAGAATTATGCCCACTTGAGTTGGAGTTAATGACCCCGATAGACTGTCACTGGCAGTAAGAGAGTAGCACTACTAGTACTAGCCTTATGGGCATATTTATTCGGTTCAGCAAACATCCATAGCAGGAGATAGTTGTAGGTCTAGGCCATATAGGCATATTTCTGCATATGTTTGGGATGTCAGTAAGTGATGATACATGAACCGTTAGGAGCCTATCAAACCATCAACCCGCGTGTTGTCGAAAAGAAGAAAAGCCAGTTACCATTATCTTAATATTTTGCAATACTCCTAAGTCTTTGGTACTGGACAGTTGTGTCAAACATTAAACTGAATTTGTGTCAAACATTAAACTTGGAGTATATGTTGGTGCTTAACATTGCTTGAGGGAAAATATTGAAGGCAATTTATTTTATGAATTGCGTATAAAACAGACCAAGGATGTTGAATTCTGTTCTAAGTTTCCCCTACACTGAATGAATTAAGGCGATTTACTTATGAATCAGAACACTTAAAATATTGGATGAGTGGTCCATACTCTGTGTTTTGTTTCTACTGTTCAAAGCATAATTTTAATTAAAAGCATAATTCTCTTGATCTTGCTGTCCAGGACATGGAGAGAGAGGGAGAAGGGGCAGGGAAGCTCACCTTCGATGGCGCAGAGAGGAAGCAGGGGAGCTCAGGGTTGGCAGCGAGGGTCACGGCACCGTCCTTGGCTCGCCGGCTTCTGCGGAGGTGACCAGTGGCGGAGGACTGCAGGTGCAGGCGGGGTGGGTGCGTCGGGGCCACGCTTGCCGGCTGCTGCAGGGGCCGGAGGAGGCCCTCGCTCGTCGGAGGGAGGAGGAGAGGAGAAGAGCGGGCGGCGGGGTGAGGAACCCTAGCGCGTGCGCTCGGCCGATCCCGTTCGGGGGGCGCGGGGGTGGCGGTGGTGGAGTCCGGCGGCGGTCGGGGCGGCGGCGTCGGGGCAGCACAAGACCACAGCTAGGAGAGGCGGCGGCGTCGCCGACGGCGTGCAGGCGCGGTGGACGGAGGGGTGGAGCAAGGCGGGACGGCGAACACGGGGGGGGGGCAGTGGGTGAGGTCGATGAGGCAGGGGAGAGATTAGAGTGATTGGGGATTTAATTAGTGTACGACTATTCTAATGGCGCACTAGCGCTCGGTGCGCCATTAGAATTTTTTCTAATCTAGCCCACTAGCCCTATCTACAACCTAACCCTATCTACAACATAACCCACCCACTAGCCCGACTGGTCAGCACGCAGCACACACACGAGGAGGTCCTGGGTTCGATTCCCAGGCTCCCCATTTTTTTATGCATTTTAAATGCTGTTTTTTATATTTATTTGTGTTTAAATATGTTCAAACTTGTTTAAATCATAACGGTAATATTTTTTATAAAAACAGTTATAATTTTTAAAAAAATATGTTCAAATTTGTTACTTGGAAATATCATCGGCAGCGGCGGTGGAGCGGGGGAGGTTGCGGGGGGGGGGGGGGGGGGCGTTAGCGGCGGTGGAGCGGGGGAGGGTGCGGGGGGGGGGGGGGGGGGGGGGGCGGGTGCTCGTCGGTGGCGGTGGAGCGGGGGAGGGTTGCGGTGGGTGGTCGGCTGCGGTGGAGCTAGCGGGGGAGGGTGCGGGAGATCAAAAAGTGTCCATGAAAATATACACGGTGCGCCATTAGCAGTTTTGCAAAAAAGTAAAAAAAATTATATACTAATGGCGCACTGCTTACAAGGTGCGCCATTACTTGGTAGAACTAGTAGTGGCGCACTTTGGCACCATGCGCCATTAGAGTGTATGGAAAAATGGAAAGAAAAAAATCAATACTAGTGGCGCACCCTGTGCCTGGTGCGCCATTAGTGTCTTCCACACTAATGGCGCACCTCCGACCGGTGCGCCATTAGTATATAGTAGTGGCGCACTGCTTACCAGGTGCGCCATTAGTATCAATCCTATCTATAGCCCTTTTCCTAGTAGTGCTCAATTCAACATTTATCCAAAATAGTACCAATACAAGTAGCACAACATCTCAAAGCACACCGCACCATCATGTGGATGAAAGTCGGTACTAACCTTTCTTGACCATGATTTGAAATAGATCGGGAGGAGGATTTGAACGAAATCCAGAAACATATATGAAATCTCGATCTCCTTTTGTGCATGTCCACCAAAATTAAGCAAAGTCGCCAGTGTGACAATCAAGTTGAACTGCACAAAACACTCTAAAAACATAAGTGTTTCGCGTAGCGAAGCCAAATATCACAATAGCAACAAGTTGAATAGAGATCCCTGTTTAAGCAGAGGCAAAAAAGGAATATTTACTGGCTAATAAAGGAGGATGAAACATGCGGCCACAAAAATGGTAATCCCGCCAATCCCTAACAAGTGTTGCAGTTTTGAAATAAGATTCAGAAGTTAATTCTTTGAGTGGAATTGCTTAATTTTACCAGCGGCATTAGATTAATGAAAAGCATAAACAGTTCCAGGCGAGAGTGGGCGCAACAACAATATGTGCTTCCATCTACTTATAAAGGGGGTGATGCAAAGTTTGTTGTAACAAAGCAACAAGCATCATGTCTGGGTTGGTCCCATCTTTGTTCACTACTCAATGGGAAAAGACAGCAATACAATAGCTTCAATTCAACAATTATTTAAAACAGTACCAATACAAGTAGCACAACATCTCAAAGCATACTGCACAATCATGTGGATGAAGGCCTGTACTGACCTTTCATGAGAAGACCAAGATAAAATACGAATCTACCAACACGAATAGGAAATCCAATCTCGTTTTTTTGCAGTTGCACTAAAATCAAGCAAAGTGTTTCGCGTAGCGAAGAAAAATGTCACAATAGCAACAAGTTGAAAGAGATCCCTGTTTAAACTGTGGCAAAAAAGGAATCAATTACTGGCTAATAAAGGAGGATGAAACATGCGGACACAAAAATGGTAATCCCGCCAATCCCTAACAAGTGTTGTAGTTTTGAAATAAGATTCAGTAGTTAGTGTCACTGCTTAACTTTACCAGCGGCATTAGATTAACAAAAAGCATAAACAGCTCCAGGGGAGAGTGGGCGCAACAACAATATGTGCTTCCATCTACTGATAAAGGGGGTGATGCAGAGTTTGTTGTAACAAAGCAACAAGCATCATGTCTGGGTTGGTCCCATTTTTGTTCACTACTTAATGGGAAAAGACAACAATACAATAGCTTTAATTCAACATTTATTTAAAATAGTACCAATACAAGCAGCACAACATCTCAAAGCACACGGCACATTCATGTGGATGAAGGCCTGTACTGACCTTTCATGCGACCACCATGATAAAATATGAATCTACCAACACGAATAGGAAATCCAATCTCGTTTTGTGCAGTTGCACTGAAATGATGCAAAGTGTTTCGCGTAGCAAAGCAAAATGTCGCAATAGCAACAAGTTGAATAGATACCCCTGTTTTAACAGAGGCAAAAAAGGAAACAATTACTTGCCGATAAAGCTCGACGAAACAAACGGTGATAGAAAGAAGCATCTAACTTATCTTGATGGAAAACAAAGTAGGATAGTAGGATTTCTAAAACAGTTGCATTGATTCATATTAACAAAGACATTCTCTTAAAACAACATTCGTTAAAAAATGTAATTTACTTTTAACAGTGGCATTGCTTCAATTTTCCGGCGGCATTCTTAGATGAACAACAGCAAAATAGTTGTATGGGACATGCTAGCACCATGTGAGTCCACACGTATAAATGGGTGATGCAGAGTATGTAGCCAAGCAGCATATCTGCGTTGGTCCCATATTTGTTCTCTTTGAACCTTTTTCCTATGTGAGCGCAGCAAATCTAGTCCTGCACAAACTACCCGACCCCCCAGTTTCTTTCCCTTTTCAACAAAGAGAACAGTTCCTTACAGATGTGTGTACTGGGTTACCCCCTTTTCCCTTTTGCGACTAACAAAGCGGCTGGATAGCCAGTATATACTATTTTCCGTCCCTCCTTTCCTCATTGAACCACATCCTAGATTCATGCTCCACCCCACCGCACCCTTCTTTCCTCTTTGAACCAAGACCTAGATTCGACTATAGATCGAAAAAGATCCACATGCAGCTATAGCAACCACGGTTTCAAAGAAACTTATACATTAGGGTCGTCGGGATGTGGCAAGGCATGCGGCAGGAGGCCAGATCTGCCCACACTACATACGACATCGACGAAGAAGGGGTCGGTGGCCCTCCCGCACAGGCCCTGGGTGAAAGAGGACAGCGCAGCCGGCAGTGGATTGCCTCCCTCGCCGAAGGCGATAGATTGAATGGTGCACCTCCTTCCCTTCCCGGTGCGACGGGATCCAGACGCCTCCTTCACCAGCTGTGAGGGTGGAGAGATAGATAAGAGGCCAACGCAATCTCATTTAGATCTAGTGAAGAGAGGGTGAGAGACTGTGAATATAGCAAACCCTAGCAAGGAACGCCGAGCCCCAGCGCGCGCGCGCGTGTGTGTGTCTATATATATATATATATATATATATATATATATATATTCAGATGGTCTATTCTACTAATATTAGCAAAATAACTATTCTGCACACCACTTCGGCACTGCACGCTCAACAGAAGCGCACTGCATCATTTTGACGACGAGCACTCCAATAGAGACTAGTGAACTTCTCGTCGGAAAAAACTGCACGCGTTATTTTTTCGGTACTGTTTTCGCTCTAATTTTTTAACCGTTTATCGGAATGAGGCATGTAATATACCATTCAAAAGCTATGGATTAGGCGCAATTACGACATGTTGAACACTTTTCGAGATTCCACACGGTTTAAGAGCAGTTTTGAACATAGTGCGGCGGATGATGAGTGGCAGCGAGCGTTTTTTCGCGTTTTTTTCTAAACCACTTGTCAGAACGAAGCAAATGATATGCCGTTGGATAGATATCGTCGAGGCGCATCTTTTTTATATATAAATCTTTCTCTAATTCATTACGGTTTAAGAGCAGTTTCAAATTTACTAAATTGTGGAACTCTGTTTTTCAAATTTTTTGAAATTTTCGGTACTGTTTTTGCTCCAGTTTTCTAACCGTTTGTGGAAATGAGACATATGATAAGCCGTTGGAAAGCTACGGACAAGGCACAAGTTTCATATGCTGAAATGGTTTTGAGATTCCTTACAATTTTTAGTTAATTTTGAAAATCGTGCTGCTGACTTCGAGAGGCAGCGGCTGTTTTTTCGTGAAATTTTGACGAACAGCTGGTCGGAATAATTCAAATCATACGCAGTTGAAAAGATATTGACGAGACGCAACTTTTTCATGTAGAACACTCTCTCTAATTAATTATGGTTTAAGAGCAGTTTTCAAATTACCAAAATGGGGGCACTCTGTTTTTCGCGACACCCAAATCGACGTGGGTACTTCATCCGATTGAAAACCGCACTGCATCGGATGAAAAACCGCACTGCATCAAACGGGTAAAAGAACTTCCTGGTTTCTTTTATTCAAACGTAAATTTTTCAAGGACGAGAAAGTGAATCGCACCTCATGGGACAGAAAACCGCACTGTATCAGACAGTCAAGTGAACTTCATGATTTGTTTTGTCGGGCGTAAATTTTCTCGGATGAGCTTTTGTGAGTTTTTTTGTCATTTTTTATGAACGAAAGTGGACCGCAGAGATGAGGGCAAGTGGACCGCGACATATATCGAAGTGAACCGCATTGCTTTTTTTGTTTTACTAATCTATTTTCACACTTCAATGTTGTGCGCAAGGGAACAGTATCACTTTCAAAAGTGAATGACATCGAGAACCAAACGCACTACAGGTGTTGATGATAGACAATGGTAGTGTACTGCTTCATTATATTTTTCAAACTATGTCCATATTCAAACTCCTCAACAAACAAGAATGGAGTGAGCTGCAACGAATGCACTGTGCCTTAGGCAAGTGAAACCAAAGTGAGCTGCGGACAGGAAACCAAAGTGAGCTTCAAATACCATTTAAAGTCATTTACAGAAATAGAGTGCACTGCATGAACCTTTTAAACACATTTTTTTCTTGCCGCCCTAGGCCGGCCAAGCGCGCCCAAGAGCTTTTTTATTTTCATTTTTTTGAACCACACAAGCCCATCAATCCATACCGCAATATTTGATCGTGGAGGACTGCACACACTTTGATCGACTCCGACACGGCTTGCAAAACCTGAAAACTATGAAGAAAAAACACAAAAACCAAGTGGACTGCTTGCTCTGCTACTACTCTTTCCATCGATCGTCGTCGCCGCCATGGAGGAGACCACCTCCCCACTGCTGCTGCTACTTCAGTCTTCGGTGGTGTGGGCTCTCTCGTAGGAGTGGACTGCATGCGATGCATCGGGTGGAGATCTTGTAGAGCAGAGGAGGCCGATGTCGGAGGTGGGGAGGAGGGAGCCGATGTGGTGGCGGGTTATGTGGTCGCCGGATCCCGTCCATGGCCACCAACTAGACGAGGAGGAGCCCACCATCGGATGCGTCCTCCCCGCAAGGAGGAGATATTTTCTTGGCACACGCGCGGTCATGGCCCCGATCTGGACGAGGAGCTTGGGGGAGGCAGCCATGGCCTCGATCTGGATGAGGACAGGGCATCTGCACTCTACGGGTGGAGATGCAGTTCGATGCGGAAGGGAGTGGGGTGCAGTCCTTTTCCCCCCTGGTTGAGGCGGCGGCCGTTGGTGCCCACGAGCAAGACAAAAGCCAGATCCGGCAACGAAGACGAGTGAGGGGGAAATCCGGCGACCTATGGAAGATGGAGGCGCCCGGATCCGGCGACCACCGGGGCGCGCCGGCGTGGCGAGGGGGGCGGGAGACCTATGTGAGGGGACGCCTCACCTCTATTTTGGAATGATCGCGTCACTGGGCCGGCAAGGGAGGAGGATCCCGCCGGAATCCAGTGGTTGCAGGGGCGGGTAGATGGCTAGGCGGGGGAGGGAGGTGGGAGGTGGATGAGAATGCCGCCGTCTGCTGCTCGAGGGTGGACCGGGGGCGGGGCAGTGCGCTGCAGGCCAGGACGAGAAAGTAGAGTGCACTTCACATCGGTTGTAAATGAACCACAACACCATCAAAAAGTGAACCGCATTACTTTCTTCGCTTCCGTACAATTTTTTTGCATTTACGGGATGAACAACATCATACGGCCGACTGCACTGCTTCAGAATGAAAACCGCACTGCATCGGATGGGCAAGCGAGCTGCATAATTTCTTTTGTCGGACGTTATTTTTCTCATACGAGTATTTGTTGTTTTTTAACATTTTTTTATGAATGAGAGTGGACCGCAGAGACGACGGCAAGTGAACCACATCATATATCAAAGTGAACCGCTTTATTTTTTTGTTGATTCGCTAAATTTTTCACATTTTTCATGCTAGGCGTAAGTGAATAGCATAACTCTCAAAAGTGAACCACATTCGAGGACCAAACGCACTGCAGGTGTTGATGTAGTCGACTAATTTTTGAAACACACAAAACAATTGCACTTCATATAAGGGTAGTGAAACATCATTATTTTTATAGAAACCAATTGCACTTCAAAAAAAAAGATCTCCAAAAAATGTACTGCACGCATGCGCAGGACAGGAGGCAGACTGCACGGGCGTCCGGCGGGACTGCAAAAGAGAGCGTCGATTAAACTACACACTGAGCCTTCGAGCTAAATGGGATTGAAGCGAACTACAAAATTTGTCATAATCCCGACGATGATCGCCTCACAGTAGAGAAGTGCACTGCATGGCAAGTCGATGATTGCCGCATGCGCTTGCTGTGTGGACTGCTCCAGGGAGACCTTGCGCTGCTCATCCTGGAGAGTAGGAATGGGGGAGTGCCCGGTTTTCACAAATTAACTACTGTGGTAAAATACGTACATAGTAACATAGCGAATTACTTGTCGAGGGGATGTTAGTGGACAAAGCAAGTGGGCCACACAGTCAAGAAAAATGAAATGTAACACAACGCGGGATGAACTTCTGTTAAAAAAATCATTATAAGTTTGCCTGAAAAACCCACAGAAACATCCCAGAAAAACTAAGTCCTTTTTTTGCGCAAAGCATGCGCCTTCTGCACTGCACCGACACACACCACAAACTGCAGAGGGCTCCTCCGTGAGCCCATGATCCCGCGGGCACAGCAGGGTGAGCAGGGGGTGGGCGAGGAGAGGAGGCCGTCGGACCACCGCCAACCCCTGGATGCCGGTGCAGACCCCTAACTTCCCGTCACGGGAGGAGCCCACGGGGTGGAGATGCTGCACCGCGCTCCTCTTTGTTGGGGCGGATCTGCCTGACAGCGGTTGGATCCCACGCGAGTACGTAGCACGACGACGGCTAGATCCAGAGCGGTGGTGATGGGGCTAGCTTAATATGGCACGGTGGATCATGCGAGACAAGTGTGTGAGGGAGATGTGAGGAGGAGGAAGAAGGAAAGGAGGGAGAGGAGGGGCATGCAACGTGGAGGGGCGGGCGGGCTGGCCTCTGATGCTACTCAGGCCGTCCGGCGCGGTGGTGTGAGGAGGGAGGGAAGCCGGGACCCGTGCAGCAGCGGAGTTTCTGAGGAGGGGGAGATGAGGGGAGGTGGAGCCGGATTCCGCCGGATCTGATGGTTGCTGGGTGGTGCTTGGCCAGCGGAGGTAGGTGGCTGGGGGGACACGGCCCTGTGCCACGACGGCGGCGGGTGGGAGAGGAAGGCAGTGTAGGGGAAGGGGGCTGTCGGGCGGGCGGGGGGGAGGGGGAGCTGGTGGTTGTAGGGTAGGGCGCTGCGGTGGTTCGCACCGTCGTTGTGGTTGCCGGGCAGGAGGGTGGTGCGGCGGTGCGGGGGAGGGGTGGTGCGACGGCGGGCGTGGCAGGGGTTGGTCGGGCGACGCGGGGCAGGGGATGAAGAAGCAGGTCGGGGTGGGTGGGTGCGCAGGGCAGGGGATGAAGGCAGTGGGTGGGGTTGTCTTTTTATTGTTTTTGCTGCGGTTCGCTTCGGTGGTTTGTGCAGTGTTGAATTGTTAGCAGAATAAGCCTGCTGTTATTAGAATAAGACTCTTAAGGGTGTTATCATAATAGACCCACCTTATATATATATATATATATATATATATGCGGCGAGGGTGTGGAGAGTGCAAACCCTAGCGAATAAGCGCTGAGGCTCCTGCTTATATATATACTGTAGCACAGACTGAGCCACATTTTGGGCCTGATTTCGGGTGTATGACAGGTGGGCCTGCCACATTTTGGGCCCACCTGTCATAAACCCAAAGGCAGGTGCACTAAAGTCAATGAAGCTGCGGCCATATAGTTCTTGTGTATATACGACTAATATATAGTGGAGTGGTTTACTTATTCTTTCCAGAACAATCGTTTTAAATTGTGTAAGTTCGAAACGAAACTCTTTATTTAATGTACCAGTGAAGAAAACTACTACTCCCTCTGTTCCTAAATATTTGTCTTTCTAGAGATTTCAAAAAATGACTACATAAGGAGCAAAATGAGTGAATCTACACTGTAAAATATGTCTATATACATCCGTATGTGGTAGTCCATTTCAAACCACTTGAAAGACAAATATTTAGGAATGGATGGAGTACTTCCGATGAACTAACGATCGACGCATCCTGGTAGTATTCAACCCAAATTTATTGATTCGACACAAGGGGAGCCAAAGAATATTCTTGAATATTAGCAGTTGAGTTGTCAATTCAACCACACCTGGATAACTTAGTATCTGTAGCAAAGTATTTAGTGGAAAAAGTGGTATGATAATAATGGTAACGGTAGCAAAAGTAAAGATAAATGTTTTTGGGTTTTTGTAGTAGTTGTAACAGTAGCAATGGGAAAGTAAATAAGCGAAGAACAATATATGAAAAGCTCGTAGGCAATGGATCAGTGATGGATAATTATTCCGGATGCGATTCCTCATGTAATAGCTATAACATAGGGTGACACAGAACTAGCTCCAATTCATCAATGTAATGTAGGCATGTATTCCGTAAATAGTCATACGTTCTTGTGGAAAAGAACTTGCATGACATCTTTTGTCGTACCCTCCCGTGGCAGCGGGGTCCTAGCGGAAACTAAGGAATATTAAGGCCTCCTTTTAATAGAGAACGGGAACAAAGCATTAGCACATAGTGAATACATGAACTCCTCAAACTACGGTCATCACCGAGAAGTATCCCGATTATTGTCACTTCACGGTTGTCGGATCATAACACATAATAGGTGACTATAGACTTGCAAGATAGGATCAAGAACACACATATATTCATGAAAACATAATAGGTTCAGATCTGAATCATGGCACTCGGGCCCTAGTGACAAGCATTAAGCATAGCAAAGTCATAGCAGCATCAATCTCAGAACATAGTGGATACTAGGGATCAAACCCTACATGATAAATCTCATCCAACGCATCACCATCCAGCAAGCCTACGATGGAATTACTCATGCACGGTGGTGAGCATCATGAAATTGGTGATGGAGGATGGTTGACGATGACGACGGCGACGAATCCCCCTCTCCGGAGCCCCAAACGGACTCCCAATCAGCCCTCCTGAGAGAGATTAGGGCTTGGCGGCGGCTCCGTGTCGTAAAACATGATGAAACTTTCTCTCTGATTTTTTTATCCCCGAACGTGAATATATGGAGTTGGAGTTGTGGTCGGTGGAGGTCCAGGGGGCCCACGAGATAGGGGGGCGCCCCCCTGTCTCGTGGACAGGCCCTTGGCCCCCTGGTGTATTTCTTTCGCCCAGAAATTCTTATTAATTCCAAAAAGTGTCTCCGTGGATTTTTAGGACATTCCGAGAACTTTTCTTTTCTAGACATAAAACAACATCATGGCAGTTCTGCTGAAAACAGCGTCAGTCCGGTTAGTTTGATTCAAATCATGCAAGTTAGAGTCCAAAACAAGGGCAAAAGTATCAACTCCTCCAAGCTTAAACCTTTGCTTGTTCTCAAGCAATTCAGTTGATAAACTGAAAGTGATAAAGAAAAACTTTTACAAACTCTGTTTGCTCTTATTGTTGTAACATGAAAAGCCATCATTCAAGTTTCAGCAAATATTATGAACTAACCATACTAACAATAACACCTAGGTCTCATAATTACTCATATCAATAGCATAATTAGTTAGCGAGCCATAATAATAAAACTCAGATGACAACACTTTCTGAAAATAATCATAACATGATATAACAAAATGGTATCTCGCTAGCCCTTTCTAAGATCGCAAAACATAAATGCAGAGCACCTTTAAAGATCAAGGACTAACTAAACATTGTAATTCATGCTAAAAGAGATCCAGTCAAGTCATACCCAATAAAACCAATAGAAATGAATGCAAATGATAGTCTGCTCTCCAGCGGGTGCTTTTAGTAAGAAGGGTGATGACTCAACATAAAAGTAAAATAGATAGGCCCTTCGCAGAGGGAAGCATGTATTTGTAGAGGTGCCAGAGCTCGATTTTAAAATAGAGATTGAATAACATTTTGAGCGGCATACTTTCACTGTCAACGCAACAACTATGAGATGGCTGTATCTTCCATACTACATGCATTATAGGCAGTTCCCAAACATAATGGTAAAGGTTTATACTCCCCCGACCACCAACAAGCATCAATCCATGGCTTGCTTGAAACAACGAGTGCCTCCAACTAACTACAGTCCTGGGGGAGTTTTGTTTAATTATTTTTATTTGCTTTGATCTTTTTGGATCATGGGACTGGGCATCCCGGTTACCGGCCCTTTCTCACGAATGAGGTGCGGAGTCCACACCTCGTGAGAATAACCCACCTAGCATGAAAGATATAGGCAGCCCTAGTTGTAACATGAGCCGCTCGAGCATACAAAATAGAATTTCATTTGAAGGTTTGGAGTTTGGCACATACAAATTTACTTGGAACGGCAGGTAAATACCGCATATAGGAAGATATGGTGGACTCATATGAAATAACTTTGGGTTTTAAGGAGTTTAGATGCACAATCTGTATTCCCGCTTAGTACAGGTGAAGGCTAGCAAAAGGCTGGGAAGCGACCAACTAAGAGAGCGACAACAGTCATGAACATGCATTAAAATTAATTCACACCGAATACAAGCATGAGTAAGATATAATCCACCATGAACATAAATATCATGAAGGCTATGTTGAATTGATTCAACTACATGCGTGAACATGTGCCAAGTCAAGTCACTCAATTCATTTAAAGGAGGATACCATCCTATCATATCACATCATAATCATTCTAATAGCATGTTGGCACGCAAGGTAAACCATTATAACTCATAGCTAATCATTCATGGCACAAGCAACTATAATCTCTAAATGTCATTGCAAATATGTTTACTTCATAATAGTTGACTCAGAAATGATGAACTCATCATATTTACAGAAACAAGAGAGGTCGAGTTCATACCAGCTTTTCTCATCCCAATAAGTCCATCATATATCGTCATTATTGTCTTTCACTTGCACGACCGAACGATGTGTATAATAATAAGAGTGCATGTGCATTGGACTAAGCTGGAATCTGCAAGCATTCAACTCAAGAGAGAAGATAGGGTAATATGGGCTCTAAGTTAAATATACAATCATGCATATAAGATCCACTAAGCATTTTCAATCACTACAGGAATCAGTTAGTTTGTCGTCTGGCAGTTACAGACGGCAAAGAGCGAAATACAGATGGCAAAGAGTTTGCCGTCAGCCGGCTGACGGCAAACATAGACGGCAAAGAGGATGCTGACAAAGACCGCTTTGCCTTCAGCTTTTAATCGGGCAGACGGCAAAGATTTTTCCGTCAGCCGAACCACCTTTCCCGTCCTACACATATACCCCAGATGGCAAAGAAAAGCGTCGTCGCCGTCAGCTAGAATCTATGTCTTTGCTGTCTGCCTCCAAAATCACTAACGGCAAAGAATTTTTTATATTAAAAAAACAGACCACGACAACCACAATATCCATACACTTGTTGTTCCAAGACTCCACGGATGAATTTCACAATACAAAATTGTTCCATTTCACAAAATAAACAGATTACACACGAATGGATTACAAAGAGTAGATGCAAATGAATTAGTACACACAAATGAATTACAGAGAATACAAGAGGGATATCTCACAAAAAAAATTCAAGAGGGATGGGGCTCAAGGCGTCCGCCGCCGCAACGGAGCTTGCCATGCTCATCCGCGAGGTGCTGCGGCGCTGCAGCATCGAGGGATGGGGCCGGCGGCCGGGAGGGCGAAGCGGGACGATGTGGCCTTGGCGGCGCCGGAGGCGGAGAGGAAAGGGGCCAGTTGCCGACGGGGGATGGGGGACGGGGCGGCGGCCGACGGAGCTTGCAGGGGACGCGGCCGGAGCCTCCGGGGGACGGAGCCGGGAGCCTACGGGGGACGGAGCCGGCGGCCAGCGGAGGACGGGGCCGGAGCCGGCGGCCGATGGGGGCGACGGGGTAGGAGCACTGAGGTTGGCCCTGGCGGGCTCCGATGGAGAGGCGGGAGGAGACAGGGGCGCGGCAGCGTCCGGACGGTGAGTGGCGGAGCTGCGGCCGGGCCGGTGGGGCGCGCAGTGGCCGGGGCCAGTGAGGCGAGCGGCGGCAAGGGCCGAGGCAGCGAGCGGCGGCCGGTACCTGCGCGTGAGAGAGAGAGAGAGGTGTGCGAGAGGATAAGGCAGAGGGAAGGGGTTTGTGGTGGGGATGGATCATGGTGAGTGGTGGGTCCGCGAGAGAGATTGTGCTATGACCGTTGGTTGGGATTTCTAGGTGGGCCGCGGATCTGCTGCCATGTCATCGATCCGCGAGATCGATCGGTGGGTTGTACTTTCTCTTTGGTGTCTGCGGTTTTATTTACAGACGGCAAAGAGCATACTTTGCCGTCTGCAAAAAACCACAGACGGCAAAGACACTTTGCCGTCTGCAATTTTATGTACGGACGGCAAAATATGTGATTTGCCGTCTACAAAAAAATGTGCGGACGGCAAAGTGTTTTTGCCGTCTGTTATTTCTTTTGCAGAAGACAAAGTATGTATTTGTCGTCATCCATTCTTTGCCGTCAGCCGCTGTCGGTAAAATGTCTCTTTGCTGTCTGCCCCGATGAAATGCTGATGGCAAAGAGCAGTACAGACGGCAAATCTCCTGTTTCTTGTAGTGAATAAGGTCTTCTCGACACCCAAAGGAAAGAAAAGAAAATAAAACTATTTACACGGGGAAGCTCCCAACAAGTAAGAAGAAGAACTAGAAATGTTTTTGGGTTTTCTTTTTAATTTCTACTACCATCATGGAAATTAAACTAACTAAATTTTTTGTTTTTTCTTAAGGTTTATCAAACACACAAGAAGAAAACTAGAAAAAGGAATTTAAACTAGCATGGATAATACAATGAAAGAGTATGAGCACCGACGACTAGTGTGTGAACATGAATGTAAAGTCGGTGAGAAATACGTACTCCCCCAAGCTTAGGCTTTTGGCCTAAGTTGGTCTAGTACCAAGGACCGCCTGGCTGATATCCATAAGTAAAACCGGGGTTGTACTAAGATGCAGCGGCAACCGCCTCCTAAGCAGTAGTGTGTTGGCGAGCTGCCTCCACTCCCCTCTCGTATTCAGCTACTTCCGCCCTGGTGACAACATATATTCCTTATGCCTTATAATTAAAAAGGTGGGGAGCAGGAAGAGTAATAGGGACGACGTTGCGGCTGTCATAGATTAGTCGATAATGGAGGAATTGTTCATTCCTCTCAAGAAATTAATGATTGAACATACCTTCTTTATCCAAATAAACAGGAGGTAAAATCATATCCCCCTCTCGTGGGGCTATATTAAGATAATTAGCCACACGGGTTGCATAAATTCCTCTAAATAAATCCCCCTTTCTACTATTATTCTGCAACCTACGTGCAACTATTTCCCCCAAGTTATAACCTTTATAACCTGACATAGCGCTCTTGAGGACACAAAGATCAGGGACACACATGTGACATGCTTCGTCCTTACCATTAATGCATCTACCAATGAAGAAAGCAAAATAATGTATAGCAGGAAACTGAATGCTCCCTATGGTAGCTTGTGCTATGTCCCTAGATTCTCCCACAGTAATACTAGCAAGAAAATCTCTAAATTCATATTTGCGAGGATCATTAATATTACCCCGCTGCGGGAGTTTGCAAGCAGTTGTGAAATCCTCTAAATCCATGCTATAAGATGTATCATAAATATCAAACATGACACTAGGAGAATTACGCGCACAGTTATATTGGAACCTCCGCACAAAGGAATCAGTCAATTGATAGTACTGAGGACACTTATCTTTTAAGAAGTCCTCCAGCTCGGCATTACGCACATACGCGTCAAATTCCTCCTTGAAGCCTGCTTCGACCATAAAATCATCAGATGGCCACTCACAAGCTCGTACATCCGCATGCCTCGGCAATTCAACGTCTTGCTCACATATAGCATTCGTTGGCCCTTTCTTTGCCGAGGAACCAACTTGGTACATTCTTCTAAGCATAATTCTTTTTCTGAAAATTTCTGAAATTTTACTAACTTCAAAATAAAAGTGAATAAATCTAAGCGAGATTGATAGCAACTACTCCTACAAGTGCCTAGAGCCTATATCATGCATTGGAATTGCTTGGGACCTAAAAAATTTAACATGCAAGCTCAAGAACAAGGACACCTATGGAGCAAAATTTTGCAATGAATAAAGCACTAGTACAAAACTAATTGGACCAATGGAGGAGTCACATACCAAGCAACAATCTCTCAAAGCAGTTTTGTGAATGGAGCTTTGAGCTCAGAGATCGAAAATCGCAACAAAACGAGCTAGAACTCGTGCTTGAGCTGGATGGGGATTTTTTTGGGTAGAAGATGAAGTGTGTGGATGCTGGCATAAGTGGAGGGGGGCCACCAGGGGCCCACGAGACAGGGGGCGCGCCCTATAGGGGGGGCGCCCTCCACTCTCGTGGCCCGGTGCTTGCCCCTCCTGCAGTGTTTTCAGTGCCTAAAATCCTCAAATATTCCATAAAAAATCATACTAAATTTGCAGGGCATTTGGAGCACTCTTATTTTCATACTATTTTTTAATGCACAAATAATTCAGAAAACACACAGATTATACTATTTTTGCTTTATTTATTCTAAATAACAAAAAGTAAAAAAAGGGTACAGAAGGTTGTGCCTTCTAGTTTCATCCATCTCGTGATCATCAAAATTAATCCACTAACAAGGTTTATCAAGTCTTGTTAACAAACTCATTCCGAATAACACGGAACCGGAGAAATTTCAAATAACTATAAGTTACCTCAACGGGGATATGAAAATCCCAACAATAAGAATATCATACTTTTTCTTGAGAGTAGGGAGAGGAAATTCAAAACCTCCAATAATAATAGTTGGAACTTTTCCAATAGAATTGATGCTATGAGCTTGAGATTGTTTCCTCAGAAAGTGTACCGTATGTTCATTACCATTAACATGAAAAGTGACATTGCCTTTGTTGCAATCAATAACAGCCCCTGCAGTATTAAGAAAAGGTCTACCAAGGATAATAGACATACTATCGTCCTCGGGAATATCAAGAATAACAAAGTCCGTTAAGATAGTGACATTTGCAACCACAACAGGCACATCCTCACAAATACCGACAGGTATAGCAGTTGATTTATCAGCCATTTGCAAAGATGTTTCAGTAGGTGTCAACTTATTCAATTCGAGTCCACGATTTAAAGAGAGAGGCATAACATTAACACCGGCTCCAAGATCACATAAAGCAGTTCTAACATAATTTCTTTTAATAGAGCATGGTATAGTTGGTACACCCGGATCTCCAAGTTTCTTAGGTATACCTTAAAAGTGTAAGTAGCAAGCATGGTGGAAATTTCAGCTTCTGGTATCTTTCTTTTATTTGTAATGATATCCTTCATATACTTAGCATAAGGATTTACTTTGAGCATATCAGTTAAGCGCATACGTAAGAAAATAGGTCTAATCATTTCAGCAAAAGCACTCAAAATCCTCATCATCCTTTGACTTGGTTGGTTTAGAAGGAAAGGGCATGGGTTTCTGAACCCATGGTTCTCTTACTTTACCGTGCTTCCAAGCAACAAAATCTCTCTTATCATAATGTTGATTCTTTGATTGTGGGTTATCAAGATCAAAAGAAGGTTCAATCTCTACATCATTGTTTTTGCTAGGTTGAGCATCCACATGAACACGATCATTAACATTATCACTAGGTTCATGTTCATCACCTGATTGAGTTTCAGCATCAGAAATAGGAATATCATTGGGATTCTTAGGTGTGTCTACAGTAGGTTCACTAGAAGCATGCACATTCCTATCTTTTTTCTTCTTCTTCTTTTTTGAAGAACTAGGTGCCTCTAAATTATTTCTCTGAGAATCTTGCTCGATTCTCTTAGGGTGGCCTTCAGGATACAAAGGTTCCTGAGTCATTCTACCAGTTCTAGTGGCCACTCTAACAACAAAGTCATTTTTATTTGTTAACTCATCAAGCAAATCATTTTGAGCTTTGAGTACTTGCTCGGCTTGAGTAGCAACCACAGGAGCATATTTGCTAATGAGTTTGAGTTCATCTTTAACTCTAGCCGGATTATCGCTTATGCGTCCTATCTTGAAAGCATTATTCTTTAACTCTCTACCAACATAAGCATTAAAACTTTCTTGTCTAGCCATAAAGTCAACAAATTCTTCTAAGCATGGGCTATGAAATTTAGTAGAGGGGATTTTGATACGTCTCCAACGTATCTATAATTTATGAAGCATTCATGCTATTTTATTATCTGTTTTGAATGATTACGGGCTTTATTATACAGTTTTATATTACTTTTGGGACTTGTCGGATTTCGGGTTCCGGCAGACCCTTGAGGTTCGAACTCTGGGGTGCGCACGAAGATCTTTCCCCTAGTAGCTCACGTATCAAAGTCTCGCAAAGGATCTAGGCTAGAAAGAAGAACACACAAGGGACACGAGATTTATACTCGTTCAGGCCACCATTGTGGTATAATACCCTACTCCAGTGTGAACAGCCTCTCGAGGGCTGTTCTTGAGCTAGTGCGATGAACTGCTTGGGTGAGTTCAGTCGCCTCTCTAGTCTATGCGTGATCTAGATTCTCGATCCCTCTACTCTGTGGTGACTAGTCCTATTTATAGAGGGAGGCCCTGGGCCTCTTCCCAAATAATGAGCGGGAACGGTGCCAACAATTGGCCATTTTGAAGGAGAACATCAAGTACGCTTATCCTGACTAAAGTTGGTCTTCGGCTGCCAAAGGCTCTCACGATGACACCGTCCTGGGCTCCACGATGACCTCCGTCCTGCCGTTCTGCTGGTCTTGGTCTTGTTGCACCGAAACGGTAACCTTTGCCCGATGCCTTGGCCTGTGCTTGCCCCCTTTGCACCGAAGGGGAAACAAGGACACTGCACAGGACGGTGCCCGCCTGGCGCCCGCCTGGTCTCGATCGTCATGGCTTGCGTCACGGGCTCCTCGCGAGGTACCCTTGCCTTGATCTCTCCGCATCCTCGCGAGCCTTCCTGACGAGGCTGCTCCTGAGGAAGCTTCCTGTCGTCCGCCCCGCGAGGCTTGGCCCCTTGCGAGGGTCTTGAGCTTGAGCTGATGAAGCTGGGCTGCGCTGGGCCCCCACTTGAGCCACACCGCAGGCCGCAGGCAGGCAAGTCTGGGGACCCCCGTTCCCAGAACACTGACAGGACTAACCTATTAACCGGAGGCCCAGCCCATATTGCTGTTTTATTCCTGTTTTAGTATTTCGAAGAAAAGGAATATCAAACGGAGTCCAAACGGAATGAAACCTTCGGCAGCATTATTTTTGGGAAGAAAATGATCCTAGAGACTTGGAGTTCACGTCAGAAGATACTCGAGGACTCCACGAGATAGGAGGGCGCCCCCCTGTAGGGCGCACCCCCGGTCTCGTGGCCCCCTCGAGCACCTCCCGACCGACTTCTTTCGCCTATATAAGCCTACGTACCCTAAAACCGTCGAATATCAAGATAGATCGGGAGTTCCACCGCCGCAAGCCTCTGTAGCCACCAAAAACCTCTCCGGAGTCCGTTCCGGCACCCTACCATAGGGGGGATCCCTCACCGGTGGCCATCTTCATCATCCCAACGCTCTCCATGACGAGGAGGGAGTAGTTCACCCTCGAGGCTGAGGGTATGTACCAGTAACTATGTGTTTGATCTCTCTCTCTCTCTCATGTTCTCTCTATGGCACGATTTTGGTGTATCACGATCTTTGCTATTATAGTTGGATCTTATGATGTTTCTCCCACTCTACTCTCTTGTGATGAATTGAGTTTCCCTCTTGAAGTTATCTTATCGGATTGAGTCTTTGATTTGAGAAAACTTGATGTATGTCTTTCCATGTTTATCTGTGGTGACATTGGGATATCACGTGCCACTTGATGTATGTCTTGGTGACCAACTTGCGGGTTCCGCCCATGAACCTATGCATAGGGGTTGACCCACGTTTTCTTGACTCTCCGGTAGAAACTTTGGGGCACTCTTTGAAGTACTTTGTGTTGGTTGGATGAATCTGAGATTGTGTGATGCATATCGTATAATCATGCCCATGGATACTTGAGGTGACAATGGAGTATCTAGGTGACATTAGGGTTTTGGTTGATTTGTGTCTTAAGGTGTTATTCCAGTACGAACTCCTTATTAGATCGATCCGAAAGAATAACTTTGAGGTGGTTTCGTACCCTACCATAATCTCTACGTTTATTCTCCGCTATTAGTGGCTTTGGAGTGACTCTTTGTTGCATGTTGAGGGATTGTTATATGACCTATCTATGTTATTATTGTTGAGAGAACTTGCACTAGTGAAAGTATGAACCCTAGGCCTTGTTTCCTATCATTGCAGTACCATTTACGCTCACTTTTATCATTATTTACCTTGCTGTTTTTATATTTTCAGATTACAAAAACCTATATCAACTATCCATATTGCACTTGTATCACCATCTCTTTGCCGAACTAGTACACCTATACAATTTACCATTGTATTGGGTGTGTTGGGGACACAAGAGACTCTTTGTTATTTGGTTGCAGGGTTGTTTGAGAGAGACCATCTTCATCCTACGCCTCCCACGGATTGATAAACCTTAGGTCATCCGCTTGAGGGAAATTAGCTACTGCCGTACAAACCTGTGCACTTGCAGGCCCAACAACGTCTACAAGAGGAAGTTTGTGTAGTAGACATCAAGCTCTTTTCTGGCGCCGTTGCCGAGGAGGTGAGTGCTTGAAGGTATATCTTGAGATCTTGCAATCAAATCTTTTTGTTTCTTGTTATATCACTAGTTTAGTTTATAAAAGAAAAACTACAAAAAAATGGAGTTAAGTTTGTCTCATACGCTTCGGCTTTTTAATATCTTTTGTCAGTTTGATGGAAATGAAAATTGTGCTCAAGTGCTAGAAAAAGAATGCTTTAAAATGCTTGGTACTAAATCTTTGAATGATGAGCATGATTGCAATGTTGTTAGTATAAGCTCCTTGAATATCCATAGTACGAATGATGATTGGTCTAGTCATGATGAAAATATATCTTATGAGCATGTCAACTTTTGTAGAGTGCATGTATTTTTGCATGAACACACTAAATAGAGAAGATATATATTGCAAGAGGCATAAGAATTTAGAAACTAAATGGTTGCAAGAAAGGCTAGATGTGAGTGCTGAAAATTTAAAATTCCTTTGCCGTACTTGTGAACTTTGCAATGAACGTGGTCATTTACATCTCCAATGCAAATTGTTTCATGACCGAATCGTGTCCAAAAATTGTGATGATTCGATTTCCCTTGCACATTATAATGAACTTAGTTTGCTTTTGGGTTATGAAGAGTTGAAACGTTTAACCAGGCCTATTCCATAATTTAATCTTAACAATTTCCTTGATATTGATCTAGAAAAGATTTATATGTTTTGTGTGGAGAATTGCATTGAAAATCCTTATATTGCCAATTACTTAAAGAAAAGAAAGCAAATAGATGATGATGAGAATACTAATGAAAGGGAAGAGACTTCCCAACATACTCCTATTATTTCTTATGATGAATCAGGTAACGAGGAGGAGCTTTCTATTCAACCAATCTCGTCAATAAGGAGCTCAAAGTGGAAGGTTGAACCCACACATAATGTGAAAAAGAAAAGGAAAAGAAGGGGCAACAAAGGTAAACAGGTATCCCTTCCAAATGATGTTGCTCCTACTACTTGTGATGATGATAATTGCTATACTATTGGTGCTATCCATACTATTAATGATGAGAGTGATTATGCTTATGATATGAAAAGGCCCAATCGTGGGGAAGCTATGTTTGATGAGAATATATTTGCTGAAATTAATGTTTGTCCCAAGCTTGGGGATGCTACGTTTAGTGAAGATGATATTTTCAGCATCCCAAGTTTTGATATGCAAAGTTGTTATGATGATAGCATGCCTCCTACCTATGATTATTATATTGATGAAAGTGGGTTCGGAAGAGAGTCAACTTTAGGAAGTAGTGATCCCACTATTTTGGAGGATGTTGAATTTTACTGTGATGAATACAAAAGTGGATTTGGAAGAGTGTCAACTTTATTTAGTGATTCCACTATCTTGGGAGAGGTTTCAATCGATTATGATGAGAACGAAGTTGCTACTTATGATGATTATTGTGATGAAACTTATGCTATAAAAAGTAGTGATGATTATTTTTACAAATCTTGTCATGATAATGATTACCCTTTTTCTGAACATTACTCCTTTAATGTGGAAACATTTATTGTATTCATGTCTTTTATGATACTCCCACTATTCCGAATGAGAAGAAATTTGCTTATGTGGAGAGTAGTGAATTTTCTATGATTGTAGATCATGAAAAGAATGCTTTAGGTGCTGGTTATATTGTTGAATTCATTCATGATGCTACTAAAAATTATTATGAGAGAGGAACCTATGCTTGTAGGAATTGCAATAATGTCAAGTTTCCTCTCTATGTGCTTAAAATCTTGAAGTTATGCTTGTTTTACCTTCCTATGCTAGTTGATTGTTGTTCCCACAAGTTGTTTGCTTACAAAATCCCTATGCATAGGATGTGGGTTATACTTAAATGTGCTAGTCATATGCTTCATGATGCTCCCGTTATGTTTCGATTCTTATCTTTTATGTGAGCATCATTGTCATCATCATGCCTAGCTAGAAAGGCATTAAAGAAAAGCGCTTGTTGGGAGACAACCCAATATTTATCCTTACTATTTTTGTGTTTCCACATCATTATGCTACTTTAGTAATAATGTTTTATAGCTTTTGTTTCAATAAAGTGCCAAGTAAGACCTTTAGGATAGCTTACGGTGATAGTTGTGTTGATTCTGCTGAGAATCAGAAACTTTTGCACCCAATAAATTAGTTTTGTTAATTCACAGAAAGGTGCTTCTGATCAGATTCTTATTGCTCTGGATTGGTACACAAATTTATTAGGTCTTCCTAATTTGGTAGGAATTTTGAGGTTCCATAAGTATACGTTTGATACAGATAACTACAGACTGTTCTGTTTTTGACATATTCTGTTTTCTATGTGTTGTTTGCTTATTTTGATGAATCTATGAATAGTATCGGAGGGTATGAACCATAGATAAGCTGGAATACAGTATATATTACACCAATATGAATTTATAATGAGTTCACTACAGTACCTAAGTGGTGGTTTTATTTTCTTATACTAACGGAGCTTACGAGTTTTCTGTTGAGTTTTGTGTTGTGGAGTTTTCAACTTTTGGGTAAAGATTCGATGGACTATGGAATAAGGAGTGGCAAGAGCCTAAGCTTGGGGATGCCCATGGCACCCCGAGATATTCAAGAATAGCCAAAAGCCTAAGTTTGGAGATGCCACAGAAGGCATCCCCTCTTTCGTCTTCGTTCATCGGTAACTTTACTTGGAGCTATATTTTTATTCACCACATGATATGTGTTTTGCTTGGAGCGTCATTTTCTTTTGTTAGTATTTGTTTTATGTTATTTATATTAATGTTTTGCATCTTTATTTTCAATAAAAATGTCAAGGATAGCCTTTGCCATGCTTATTTTGCTATTGTACATGTTGCTGTTTGAAAACAGAAAGTTTACCGCTGTTGCAAAAATTCCCTAGAAAAGTCGGAGAATGACATAATGTTGAAACTTTTTGCATATTGAGCTATGATAAATCTACTAAAGCTTAGTATTTTTCTCATAATTTTTTGAGTTAGGGAAGTATTGATACTCTTGCATTCTTTACAGACTGTACTGTTTAGGCAGATTGCTGTTATGTTTGCATTGTTTGCATATGTTTGCTTGTTTAATGATTCTATTTGAGGATAGGAGTATTAAATATTCAGAGGCATTTAGTATGAAATGTTGAATAATAATTTTATTGATTTGTTACAGTATAAAATGATAAGGTTTTGCATTGGTTTATACTAACTTATCTCACGAGTTCTTGTTGAGATTATTGTGGATGAAGCTTTTAAGAAATAGAGAAACCATGATATGACGGGAATTAAGGAGACACAAAAGTTCAAGCTTGGGGATGCCCAAGGCACCCCAATATAATATTTCAAGATGTCTCAAGCATCTAAGCTTGGGGATGCTCCGGTAGGCATCCCACCTTTCTTCTTCAACAACTATCGGTTAGTATCGGTTGAGCCTAAGTTTTTGCTTCTTCACATGAGTTGTGCTATCCTTGCAATGTCATTTTGTTTTGCTTTTCTTGCCCTTTGAATACAATACCAAGATCTGAAATTATTTAATGAGAGAGAGTCTTCGCATAGTTACATAATTATTTAGCTACTCATTGATCTTCACTTATATCTTGTTGGAGTAGTTTGTCATTTACTCGTGCGCTTCACTTATATCCTATGAGTAAATGGTTGAATGTGTTGATTGACATAAATCCGAAATTATTTATGTTTCAATTGCTTATACCATGGGGAGTAATGACTTCACATCTAAGAGTAGAGGTTGTGAATTTATTGAAGGCTAGCAAGCATTGTATTGGTCATTTGAACAATTCATGAAAGAATATTTAAGGAAGAGTGATTTCACATATAAATACACTATCCTAGACATCTTTTATAATTGGGAGCACTCATTAAGTATGACATGCTAAAGAGCTGATGTTGGACAAGGAAGACAACATAATGGTTTATGTTTTCCGACATCCTAGTTAAAGTATATTCTCATGGATCATTCAAACATGTTGAGCTTGCCTTTCCCCCTCATGCTAGCCAAAATTCCTTGCACTAAGTAGAGATACTACTTGTGCTTCCAAATATCCTTAAACCCAGTTTTGCCATGAGAATCCACCATACCTACCTATGGATTGAGTAAGATCCTTCAAGTAAGTTGTCATTGGTGCAAGCAATAAAATTTGCTCTTTAAATATGCATGACTTATTAGTGCCGAGAAAATAAGCTTTGTACGATTTTGTTATGGAAGCAATAAAAGCGACGGACTGCATAATAAAGGTCCATATACAAGGGGCAATATAAAGTGACGTTCTTTCGCATTAAGATTTTGTGTATCCAACCCTAAAAGTGCATGACAACCTCTTCTTCCCTCTGCGAAGGGCCTATGTTTTACTTTATGTCTTTTACTTTATGCAAGAGTCAAGGTGATATTCACCTTTCCCTTTTTCATTTTATCCTTTGGCAAGCACCTCATGTTGGGAAGATCCTGATATATATACCCAATTGGATGTAAGTTAGCATGAACTATTATTGTTGACATCACCCAAAGGTGAATACGTTGGGAGGCAACACTATAAGCCCCTATCTTTCTCAGTGTTCAATTGAAACTCCATAACCATTAGTATTGCGTGATTATTAGCAATTGTAGAAGACTATGTGATAGTTGAGTATGTGGAGTTTGTTATTCCTGAAAATAAGATGAATTGCAATTGTTTGATGACTAAGAATGAAGTTTGCTAGTTTTCAAGAAAGTTTATGGTCTATGCTTTGACATGTGAATTGCTTGTTACTTTATCGTGAGAAGTTTTATGATATGAACTATTGTTATGAAATATTATCATCCTAGAAAAGGTGATTGAAATTATCATTGATCAAACTTGTGCACATTCTAGCATTCACACTTCATAAATTCTTTCTTTATCATTTACCTACTCGAGGACGAGTAGGAATTAAGCTTGGGGATGCTTGTACGTCTCCAACGTATCTATAACTTATGAAGCATTCGATGCATTCATGCTATTTTATTATCTATGTTGAATGATTACGGGCTTTATTATACACTTTTATATTACTTTTGGGACTAACCTATTAACCGGAGGCCCAGCCCATATTGCTGTTTTATTGCCTGTTTCAGTATTTCGAAGAAAAGGAATATCAAACGGAGTCCAAACGGAATGAAACCTTCGGCAGCGTTATTTTTGGGAAGAATATGATCCTGGAGACTTCGAGTTCACGTTAGAAGATCCTCGAGGACTCCACGAGATAGGAGGGCGCCCCCCCTATAGGGCGTGCCCCCCTGTCTCATGGGCCCCTCAAGCACCTCCCGACCGACTTCTTTCGCCTATATAAGCCTACGTACCCTAAAACCATCGAATATCAAGATAGATCAGGAGTTCCGCCGTCGCAAGCCTCTATAGCCACCAAAAACCTCTCGGGAGTCCGTTCCGGCACCCTGCCAAAGGGGGATCCCTCACCGGTGGCCATCTTCATCATCCCGGCGCTCTCCATGACGAGGAGGGAGTAGTTCACCCTAGAGTCTGAGGGTATGTACGAGTAACAATGTGTTTGATCTCTCTCTCTTGTGTTCTCTCTATGGCACGATCTTGGTGTATCGTGAGCTTTGCTATTATAGATGGATCTTATGATGTTTCTCCCCCTCTACTCTCTTGTGATGAATTGAGTTTCCCTCTTAAAGTTATCTTATCGGATTGAGTCTTTGATTTGAGAACACTTGATGTATGTCTTGCCATGTTTATCTGTGGTGACATTGGGATATCACGTGCCACTTGATGTATGTTTTGGTGACCAACTTGCGGGTTCCGCCCATGAACCTATGCATAGGGGTTGGCACATGTTTTCTTGACTCTCCGGTAGAAACTTTGGGGCACTCTTTGAAGTACTTTGTGTTGGTTGGATGAATCTGAGATTGTGTGATGCATATCGTATAATCATGCCCACGGATACTTGAGGTGACAATGGAGTATCTAGGTGACATTAGGGTTTTGGTTGGTTTGTGTCTTAAGGTGTTATTCTAGTACGAACTCTTTATTAGATCGATCCGAAAGAATAACTTTGAGGTGGTTTCGTACCCTACCATAATCTCTACGTTTGTTCTCTGCTATTAGTGGCTTTGGAGTGACTCTTTGTTGCATGTTAAGGGATTGTTATATGATCTATCTATCTTATTATTAATGAGAGAACTTGCACTAGTGAAAGTATGAACCCTAGGCCTTATTTCCTATCATTGCAATACTGTTTATGCTCACTTTTATCATTAGTTACCTTGCTGTTTTTATATTTTCAGATTACAAAAACCTATATCTGCTATCCATATTGCACTTGTATCACCATCTCTTCGCCGAACTAGTGCACATATAGAATTTACCATTGTATTGGGTGTGCTGGGGACACAAGAGACTCTTTGTTATTTGGTTGCAGGGTTGTTTGAGAGAGACCATCTTCATCCTACGCCTCCCACGGATTGATAAACCTTAGGTCATCCACTTGAGGGAAATTTGCTACTGTCCTACCAACCTGTGCACTTGCAGGCCCAACAATGTCTACAAGAGGAAGGTTGTGCAGTAGACATCAGATTACAACTTTATCATATCTATAGAGAGAATTTACCTTTACTACCTGTGTCGGGTTATCAAGACAATATGGTTCTTCAATAAGCGGTATATTAAGACCATGTATTTCTTTAATAGGAGATAAATTCTTAACATCTTTAGCTTTAATACCTTTTTCTTTCATTGATTTCTTTGCCTCTTGCATATCTTCAGGACTGAGAAATAAAACACCTCTCTTCTTCGGAGTGGGTTTAGGAATAGGCTTAGGAGTTGGCTCAATTGGTTCAGGAATTGCTTCAGGAATTGGCTCAGGAATAGTCCAATTATTTTCATTAGTCAAGAAATTATTCAATAATATCTCAGCTTCGTCGACTATTCTTTCCCTGAAAACACAATCAGCACAACTATCCAAGTAGTCCTTGGAAGGATCGGTTAGTCCATTATAAAAGATATCAAGTATTTCATTTTTCTTGAGAGGATGATCAGGTAAAGTATTAAGTAACCGGAGAAGCCTTCCCCAAGATTGTGGGAGACTCTCTTCTTTGATTTGCACAAAATTATATATTTCCAGCAAGGCAGCTTGTTTCTTATGAGCGGGGAATATTTAGTAGAGAAGTAATAAATCATATCCTGGGGACTACGCACACAACCAGGAGCAAGAGAATTATACCAAGTCTTAGCATCACCCTTTAATGAGAACGGAAATATCTGAAGGATATAAAAATAGCGAGACTTCTCATCATTAGTAAATAGGGTAGCTATATCATTCAACTTGGTCAGATGTGCCACAACAGTTTCAGATTCAAGGCCATAAAAAGGATCGGATTCAACTTAAGTAATAATTTCAGGATGAACAGAGAATTCATAATCCTTATCAGTAACACAGATAGGTGAAGTAGCAAAAGTAGGATTGGGTTTCATTCTAGCATTAAGAGACTGTTGTTTCCATTTAGCTAATAATTTTCTAAGATCATATCTATCATTACAAGCAAAGATTTACCTAGCAGCTTCTTCATTCTTAACATAACCCTTAGGAACAACAGGCAATACATAATCATTGGAAGAACCTTCATCATCACTATCATCAGTAATACGATCTTCAGTAATTTCATAGCAAGTTGTTCATCAAGAAATTCACCTAATGGCAAAGTAGTATCACGCATAGAAGTAGTTTCATCATGCATAGCAGAAGTGGCATCATCAATAACATGCGACATATCAGAATTCATAGCAGTAGCCGGTTTATGTGTCACAAACCTACTGATAACGGAAGGAGAATCTAGTGCAGAGCTAGATGGCAGTTCCTTACCTCCCCTCGTAGTTGAGGGTAAAATAGTAGTTCGGTCGTCCTTCAAGTTCTTCATAGTGATCAACAGATATAAATCCCAAGTGACTCAGAGAATAGAGCTATGCTCCCCGGCAACGGCGCCAGAAATTGGTCTTGATAACCCACAAGTGTAGGGGATCGCAATAGCTTTCGAGGGTATAGTATTCAACCCAAATTTATTGATTCGACACAAGGGGAGCCAAAGAATATTCTTGAGTATTAGCAGTTGAGTTGTCAATTCAACCACACCTGGATAACTTAGTATCTGTAGGAAAGTATTTAGTAGCAAAAGTGGTATGATAAGGTAACGGTAGCAAAAGTAAAGATAAATGTTTTTGGGTTTTGGAGTAGTTGTAACAGTAACAACAGAAAAGTAAATAAGAGAAGAACAATATATGAAAAGCACATAGGCAATGGATCAGTGATGGATAATTATGCCGGATGTGATTCCTCGTGTAATAGCTATAACATAGGGTGACACAGAACTAGCTCCAATTCATCAATGTAATGTAGGCATGTATTCCGTAAATAGTCATACGTGCTTATGGAAAAGAACTTGCATGACATCTTTTGTCCTACCCTCCCGTGGCAGCGGGGTCCTAGAGGAAACTAAGGGATATTAAGGCCTCCTTTTAATAGAGAACCGGAACAAAGCATTTGCACATAGTGAATACATGAACTCCTCAAACTATGGTCATCACCGAGAAGTATCCTGATTATTGTCACTTCGGGGTTATCGGATGATAACACATAATAGGTGACTATAGACTTGCAAGATCGGATCAAGAACACACATATGTTCATGAAAACATAATAGGTTCAGATCTGAAATCATGGCACTCGGGCTCTAGTGACAAGCATTAAACATAGCAAAGTCATAGCAACATCAATCTCAGAACATACTGGATACTAGGGATCAAACCCTAACAAAACTAACTTGATTACATGATAAATCTCATCCAACCCATCACCGTCCAGCAAGCCTACGATGGATTACTCATGCACGGCGGTGAGCATCATGAAATTAGTGATGGAGGATGGTTGATGATGACGACGGTGACGAATCCCACTCTCTGGAGCCCCGAACGGACTCAAGATCAGCCCTCCCGAGAGAGATTAGGGCTTGGCGGCGGCTCCGTGTCGTGAAACGCGATGAAACTTTCTTTTCTGATTTTTTCTCCCCAAACGTGAATATATGGAGTTGGAGTTGAGGTTTGTGAAGGTCCAGGGGGCCCACAAGATAGGGGGCGCGCCCTACAGGGGGGGGGGCGCACCCCCCTGTCTCGTGGACATGCCCTGGTGAGGGAGTCCTGGATTTGGGGGTATCCGGACAGCCGGACTCTATACTTCTTCCGGACTATTGGAGCGTGAAGATACAAGACTCAAGACTGCATCCTGTCTCCTGATGGGACTCTCCTTTGTGTGGAAGACAAGCTTGGCGATCCGGATATTATGTCAGGGCCCGAACCTGGGTAAACATTGTGTCCCTCGCTTCTTGTTACCATCAGCCTAAGATGCACAGATCGGGACCCCCTACCCGAGATCCGCCGCTTTTGACACCGACATTGGTCGGTGGGCAATGAATTCCTTCGTCACCTGCTTCCCACTCGAGCCGAACATAATCCGGCCAAGATCCTCCTAACAAAGAGAGAGACTTTAACAAGTTCAGGATGTCGCCAAAGGGCGAGTGCTGGAAGATATCCACATCAGTAAACTCCATTACCGGAGCCCAACCAGGATCGGCGGGCTGGGGAGCGAGCGGACTGGAACCTACAACCGGATACGAGTCCGGGGGTCTGGAGTCACAGGCTTCCTTAGAGGTGAGGCCTGTGTTCGGCTCTACCGCTGATGAGTATGTGGCCGGCGGGGCGGGGTCCATCTACCCGTCCTCGGGCCACAGTCTGCTCCGGATTTAGGTCCGGGGCTGCTCATCGTGACCGTCCAGCATTGTTCGGCAGCAGGTCTAAGCCGTGCTCATCGTGACCGTCCAGCATTCCCGGCACAGGCCCGATTCCGTCGAAGATCATGTCTCCGCGGATATCGGACGTGTAGTTCAGGTTTTTGAACCTGACCTAGTGGTGAGGGGCGTAGCTGTCGATCTGCTCCAGATGGCCAAGCGAGTTGGCCCGCAGTGTGAAGCCACCGAACACGAAGATCTGTCCGGGGAGAAAAGTCTCGCCCTGGAGCGTGTTGTTGACGATCTACACGCCATCAAGTATCTTCCCCTTAAGCTCAAAGGACCCGTCTTGCACTGGCTAAACAGCCTACCCACAAACTCCATTGGCAGTTGGGAAAACCTGGAAGACACGTTTCTCGACAACTTCCACGGCACATACGTGCGACCACCGGACGCTGATGATTTGAGCCACAGTACTCAACAGCTCGGAGAGTCAGCCAGGAAATTTTGGACTTGGTTCCTAACTAAAAAGAAACAAATAGTCGACTGCCCGGACACTGAAGCCCTGGCGGGCTTTAAGCATAATATCGGTGACGAGTGGCTCGCCCGACACCTCGGCCAGGAAAAAGCCAAGTCCATGGCAGCTCTCACGACACTAATGACCCGCTTTTGCACGGACGAGGACAGCTAGTTCGCTTGCAGCAGCACTACGCCACATTCTGGCACTTCGGATGCCCGTGACAACAACGGCAAGCCACGGCGCAACAGACATAAGCGACGGAACAACGGCGACAAAACTGAAGACACTGTAGTCAACGCCGGATTCAGCAGATCCAAATCCGCTCAGCGGAAGAAGCCGTTGAAAAGAAACAATCAGGGACCGTCCAGTCTGGACCGTGTACTTCAACGCCCGTGCCAAATTCATGGCACCCCGGAAAAGCCAGCCAACCACACCAATAGAGACTGCTGGGTGTTCAAACAGGCCGGCCAAATAAACGCTGAAAACAAGGACAAGGGGCTGCACAGCGACGATGATGAGGAACCCCGGCGTCCGTACATGGGGGGACAGAAGAAATTTCCTCCCCAGGTGAAAACGGTCAACATGATCTATGCCACCCACATTCCCAAGCGGGAACGGAAGCGAGCACTACGGGACGTCTATGCGATGGAGCCAGTCGCCCCCAAATTCAACCCATGGTCAGCTCGTCCGATTACCTTTGATCGTAGGGATCACCCTACCAGCATCCGTCATGGCGGCTCAGCCGCATTGGTCCTAGACCCAATCTTCGACGGATTCCACCTCATGCAAGCCCTTATGGACAGCGGCAGCAGCCTGAACCTGCTTTATCAGGACATAGTGCTCAAAATGGGCATCGACCCTTCAAGTATCAAGCCCACCAAAACCACCTTTAAAGGTGTAATTCCTGGAGTACAGGCCCATTGTACGGGCTCTACAACATTGGAAGTGGTCTTTGGATCTCTGGATAACTTCTGAAGCGAAGAGTTAATCTTTGATATCGTCCCTTTCCGTAGTGGTTACCACACACTGCTCAGACGAACCGCATTTGCTAGATTCAATGTGGTACCACACTATGCATACCTCAAGCTCAAGATGCCAGGACCGCGCGGGGTCATAACAGTCAACAGAAATATGGACCGCTCTCTCCGTACAAAAGAGCATACTACAGCCCTCGCGGCGGAAGTACAATGCGGCCTCCTCCGACAAACCACCAATCCGGCGATGACAACCTCAAACACCGTCAAACGTGTCCGGGGCACCCAGCAACAGGATCACCAAGCACGCCAAGAGCGTGACTAGCAGTCCGGCCTCCGCTCAAGCCCATCAAAGCAGCATTCGTGCCACACGTACACAATTACGCACTTGAAATACCATGGGCATAGGCGGAGGCGAAGCAGCGACTCAGTCAACAGTGCGATATCACCGCAACATACCTTCATAACCTTCCCTTTTTATCTTTCAGGACATTGCTTTAGGGCAGCCTCTTCAGAAGAGCCGGATTGTCGGACTTACATAGGAGAGAAAACCAAGGAGGCAACAGGATTTGCGCACAAAAGGAAATACCCAGGTGGAATCTGTTCACGATTGTTATACCTGTTTTATATACCTACATGCAGCCTGCCCTTGGATAGGACATGTTAAATAGTCCTATTTACTTCTGCTTAAACGCAACCATTGTACACATACGCTTAAACGTATTATTCATCAATGGGAGATAATATATAGCGTCAGCTTATTATTCCTCTTTGTGCATTTTTCTTGCAAATGTTTATTTAATATTGCATCCGTACACCTTAGTACGATTAGTTTGCCAGGGGCTTCATATGGCGCCTCATAATATGACAAAAGAAGTCCGAACACTTTCAACAGTGCGGCACCCCAAACTTATAGCACTATATGCATAAGCTCCGAATCACGTCTTGGGTCAATAGTTGGATTTGCTCAGCTCCCTTGTTTTGGTACCTTACGTTCCGTTATATCGGCTAAGGTAGCATAGGGAGAACTAATGTGATTGTGTCCCGGTTCTTCCA
This sequence comes from Triticum timopheevii, assembly GCA_963921465.1. Taxonomy (NCBI): domain Eukaryota; kingdom Viridiplantae; phylum Streptophyta; class Magnoliopsida; order Poales; family Poaceae; genus Triticum; species Triticum timopheevii. The sequence goes on from OY997271.1 coordinate 77,136,018, forward strand.
GACGAGCACCTCAGTAGAGAAAGCCGAAAACTGACCGGCATGATGCGACGAGAGCTGGTCGTTGTTCGAGAGGTCTTAAAATCTTTAAATATTTTTTCCGCTTTAGGCGATGAATCGGCCTTGTCCGATTTAGGCGTATATAGTGCCCCAATTCGGCCCTCTGAATTCTAGGGGCTTCGCCAAAATTTAAAATTGTAGACTTCTATGGCTAAGTGAAAGTTATAAAGCCGTATAGTCCGATTGCCTGGTTCGCTGCGCCGGATACCTCCTTTAGGGACCAAAAATTTGGATAAAGAGTATCCGAGTTTTTCCAGGAACACCCTGGTACTTGTTACGTGGGGGCGGAAGCCGACGACTGGCCTACTTTCAGAATTTTATAAACAGCCGCACAGAAGCTAATATTTTAAATCAAATAGCGCTACGTAGCGCAAGTAACTTTGTCTTTATATTACAAGAACAACAGAGGTACATTTACTCAAGGATTGTTTCCTTGGTACATGCATCGGCCACGAGACGAGCGCCCTTCATAACGTCATCGTAATATTTCTCGGGATAGCAATGCGCCTTGCCCTCCGGCGGCCCGTCCTTCACCAGCTTGCCCCAATGCACCTTCGCGCGGGCAAAGGCCGGGCGGGCACCCTCAATGCAAACGGATCGCTTGATAACTTCAAGTCGTGGACAGGCATTCACCATCCGCTTGATCAGGCCAAAGTAGGTGGTGGGCAGGGGCTGACCAGGCCACATCCGGACTATGAAATATTTCATAGCCACTTCGGCCGCCCTGTGGAGTTCAACCAACTGCTTCAGTTGGTCACTCAGAGGCGTTGGATGTTCGACCCCAGCATATTGGGACCAGAACAACTTCTTCGTTGTGCTCCCCTCCTCGGCACGGCAGAACTTCGCGGCATCTGATACGCTACGTGGCAGATCTACGAATGCCCCAGGAGAGCTCCGAATTCGGGTAAGTAAAGAAATGCCTCCTCCACATGCTTGCTTTGCATAAAGAATTTCTTACCCGCCGCTATCTTCTTGGCCGCCTGGATTTCCTGCTGTGCCTTCTCGGCTTCGGCTTGGCGTCTTTCATACTCACAAGGGCCTTCGCAAGCTTGGCCTCTTTCACCTTAAGCTCATGCTCCAAGGACTCGAACTTTTTACCGAGCTCCTAGAGCTCTTGCTGTACCTCGCCCACTCTAGCATCTTGCTTCTCGCGGTCCTTGCGCTCCAGAGCCGCCTTGTTCTCGGCCTCGGACAGCGCTTTCTTCAGAGAGGCCACTTCGGTGGTGGCCCCTGTTACAAAGTCATGATGCTTTGTCGTTAGAATAACCAATATTGCCTATTCTTCATTATATGAGAGCGGGGAATTACTCACCTTTGTTCTCTTCAAGCTGCCTCTTCGTGAGGCCGAGCTCTCCATGCGCCTGCTCCAGGTCCCGCTTTAGTCCGGCAACCTCAGATGCGCGGACAGCAGCGGCAAGCAGCACAGCCTGCTTATTCACATGCACACTTACTATTAGCTTTTGATAGTCCGCTCTTGGCAGACAAAACCTTTTGAATCACCGCACTCATAAGAGTACGGTGCTCTTCATCCATGGAAGCGCCGCGAAGCGCTTCCAGCAGACAATCTGATGCCTTGGGCATAACGGAAGTCCTCGTCACAGATGGCTTGCCCTCCCTAAAGAGTGGCTGCCCGCCTGAGTCCGGAACCACTGGGGGTTCCGGAACCATATTCGGCTGAGAGCCCGGCTTACTGCGGCTCTCATCAACACGATCAGCGGGGATCTTGAACCCCGCGTGTCCGATGTCTGGAATTCTGCCTTGGGGCGCCTCCAAAGTCACCACCCCCCACTCTGGGAGCCTTTGGGACAACACCTCCGTGTCATCCGCAGGCTGAGGAGTAGTGGCCGTCGGGAGCGAGTTCATCGCAGAATCACTCAAGGACCCATCCGACAACGATAGCTCGGGATGGACCCTAGACGGACTGTATACAAGTTCGGCGTTATAACAAGACTATGAAGCAAAATCACAATAGAGTCTGGATACTTACGATCGTGCTAGGGGCTTCCCCCTGGGCAGCCACCCCTCCTCGCTATCGGTGGCGGTGGTGGAGTAGTCCGGAAGGGACGCCTTTCCCTTCTTGGACGTCCCAGCCTCCCCCTCCAGGGAGACTTTCCTCTTTTTCTCCCCCCAGTGCGGGAGGCAGAGTTTCTTCTTGTTTCCCCTAGCCTCTGCGGGAGGAATCTGCCTCATCGTCGTCGGACGACGAGGGTATGACGGCCTTGTGCCGGGGACCTTTCCCGCCCCCTGGTCCGCCTTCTTGGGCCCCCCATCCTCTCCGGATGGGGCGGCCGCTTCCTCTTCTTCCTCCCATTCAGGGGAGGAGTGTGCCTCGTCGTCTTCGGACAAGGCGTTTGGTACGAACTTACGCCGGAGACCCTTCCTGGTCCCTGGGGCCTTCTTTTCGGCCTTCTTCTCCAGTGCCTTGTGGGGCGCCGGGACTAGCATCTCCGTCAGGAGAGCATCAGCTGGGCCTTCTGGTAGCGGAGCCGAATAGTCAATCCGCTCCGCTGTCTCCACATAATCCTGATCAAATATGCACAAATTACTTAAGACTCCCCCATGAATATATTGGGAAGAACTCAATCTCGTGGTAGTCAGAGAACTCACCGGACAAGGAGGTCGCGCGACATGAAGTCCACAGTCCTCGGATGTGGGAGGAGGTACTTCGGAGGCCTTCAACAGCGCCTTCCACGCGTCTTTATGCGTCATGCCATAGAGCTTCCGAAGCGTCTGATGTTCGGCCAGGACGAACTCCCATAGATTAAATACCCGCCTTTGGCACGGAAGAATTTGGCAAACGAGCATGACCTGGATCACGTTGACAAGCTTGATGTTCTTGTCCTTCATATTCTTGATGCAGTTTTGGAGTTCGATCAGCTCCGCAGGTTTGCCCCAGGCCAAGCCCTTCCTTTCCCAGGAGGTGAGCTGCATGGGGGTTCTAGTTCGGAATTCGGGGGTCGACGCCCAGTTGGCGTCGCGCGGCTCGGAGATGTAGAACCACCCCGATGGCCACCCTTTTACGGTCTCTGCGATGGAGCCGTCAAGCCAGGTGACATTAGGCATCTTGCCCACCATGGCCCTGATACGTCTCCAACGTATCTATAATTTTTTATTGTTCCATGCTATTATATTACCCCATTTTGGATGTTTATGGGCTTTATTTTACACATTTATATCATTTTTGGGACTAACCTACTAACAGGAGGCCCAACCCATATTGCTGTTTTTTTGCCTATTTCAGTATTTTGAAGAAAAAGAATATCAAACAGAGTCCAAATAGAATGAAACCTTCGGGAGTGTGATTTTTGGAACGAACGTGATATAGAGGACTTGGAGTGCAAGCCAAGAAACTGCCGAGGCTCCCACGAGATAGGAGCCCCCCCCCCCTGTAGGGCGCGCCCCCTGTCTCGTGTCCCCTCAGGCGGCCACCGACATACTTCTTCCTCCTATATATACCTCCGTACCCCGAAAACATCCAGGAGCGCCACGAAACACAATTTCCACCACCGTAACCTTCTATATCCGCGAGATCTCATCTTGGAGCCTTCGCCGGCACTCTGCCGGAGGGGGAATCAACTATGGAGGGCTTCGACATCAACATCCTTGCCCCTCCGATGAGTTGTGAGTAGTTTACCACAGACCTAAGGGTCCATAGTTATTAGCTAGATGGCTTCTTCTCTCTTTTTGGATCTCAATGCAATGTTCTCCCCCTCTCTTGTGGAGATCTATTCGATGTAAAATCTTTTTGCGGTGTGTTTGTCGAGATCCGATGAATTGTGGGTTTATGATCAAGTTTATCTATGAATAATATTTTAATCTTCTTTCAATTCTTTTATGTACGATTGAGTTATCTTTGCAAGTCTCTTCGAATTATCAGTTTGGTTTGGCCTACTAGATTGATCTTTCTTGCCTTGGGAGAAGTGCTTAGCTTTGGGTTTAATCTTGCGGTGTCCTTACCCAGTGACAGAAAGGGTTGCAAGGCATGTATTGTATTGTTGCCATCGAGGATAACAAGATGGGGTTTATATCATATTGCTTGAGTTTATTCCTCTACATCAAGTCATCTTGCTTAATGCGTTACTCTGTTCTTATGAACTTAATACTCTAGATGCAGGCAGGAGTCGGTCGATGTGTGGAGTAATAGTAGTAGATGCAGGCAGGAGTCGGTCTACTTGTTACGGACGTGGTGCCTATATACATGATCATGCCTAGATAATCTCATAACTATGCGCTTTTCTATCATTTGCTCGATAGCAATTTGTTCACCCACCGTAATACTTATGATATCTTAAGAGAAGCCTCTAGTAAAATCTATGGCCCCCGGGTCTATCTCTTATCATATTTGCTTCCAATCTACTTCCATTTGCATCTTTACCTTTTGCATCTATATTATAAAATACCAAAAATATATTTATCTTCTCATACTTTCTTTATTAGATCTCCCTTTCGCAAGTGGCCGTGAAGGGATTGACAACCCCTTTATCGCGTTGGTTGCGAGTTCTCAGTTTGTTTGTGTAGGTGCGTGGGACTTTTGAGGAGCCTCCTATTGGATTGATACCTTGGTTCTCAAAAACTGTGGGAAATACTTACGCTACTATTGCTGCATCACCCTCTCCTATTCAAGGAAAATCAACGCAAGCTCAAGACGTAGCAAGAAGGATTTTTGGCGCTGCCGGGGAGGTCTTCGCTCAAGTCAAGACATACCAAGTACCCATCACAAACCCATCTCCCTCGCATTTACATTATTTTCCATTTTCCTCTCGTTTTCCTCTCCCCCACTTCACCCTTGCCGTTTTATTCGCCCTCTCTTTCCCAATCTCCTCCTCTCTTTTTTGCTTGCCTTTTGTTTTTTCATGTGTTAGTTCGTTTACCTTGTCGTTATGGCTAGTCCTCCTATCCTTATTCTCACTCCCGAACAAGAAATTCTCAATTTTAATCAAAGGGAGAGAGAAAGTTTAAAAGATGCTTGGCATAGAATTTGCAATGCCCAATATAAAGCAACTAGGAAGCTTGCTACTTCCGTTCTTCTCCGCAATTTTTATGTAGGCATTACTCCTTGGAATAGATGTGTTCTTGATATTGCTACTGGAGGTGATTTTATGAGTAGCCATACGTTTGATGCTTATAATGCTATGTTAGATTTGTTTGGCCCACAACCTCTTTTGGTTAATGGAATGGTTTTAACTTTAGAACATGTGATGCAACGGCTTGATATTATTGAAAATAAAATTGCCACTGTTGAGTTGATTGAAAATTTGGATAAAAAGATTCATAATCACATTACCCAATTTGGATCTAGGGTTGGAGTTACTTCGAAAAATCTTAAAGAAAAAGAACCTATAGTCAATGAAAAAATAGATCTAGACTCTGCTAGAATCGGTAAACTTGAGGATATCATTACAAACTTAGGTTCCGCTTTTTCCGCCAAGAAAAACACTCCAAAACCCCCTACTAAAACTGCCAAGTTTATTTATGTTCCTAAAAATAAGGGTGAATCTTCTAGTAAGGGAGACACGGATCTCAAATCCATAAGTGTTCTTCCCAATTGTTTTTCTATCGTTAAGGAACCTTTTGCTGCCAATGAATTTCTTGAATTTTTTCCTAAAAATTTAGCCATTGCTAAAAGGGGAGAAACCCCTAGATATCACAAGCACTCTATTGATGAATTTAGTGCCAAAGATGGCACTCGTTAGTTCAATCTTCGCTTTTATGCCTAGCTAGGGGCATTAAACGATAGCGCTAGTTGGGAGGCAACCCAATTTTTTATATTTTTTGTTTTTGCTCCTGTTTAGTAATGAATCTTGCATCTACCTTCTGTTTAGATGTGTTTTTATCTTTTAATTAGTGTTTGTGCCAAGTAGAACCTATAGGATAACCTACGATGATGTAAGTTTGCACGAATGAATATAATTTTGTTAAATCACAGGAACGTGCTTTTGTTAAATCACGAATGATATAAGAAAATTGTCCAGGACTTCTTTTTTGGTCGGATTTTTAGAGTTCCAGAAGTTTGCATTAGTTACAGATTGCTACAGACTGTTCTGTTTTTGACAGATTCTGTTTTTGTGTGTTGTTTGCTTATTTCAATGCATCTATGGCTAGTAAATTAGTTTATAAACCATAAAGAAGTTGGAATACAGTAGGTTTAACACCAAAATAAATAAAGAATGAGGTCATTATAGTACCTTATGTGGTGGTTTTGTTTTCTTTCACTAACGGAGCTTATAAGATTTCCTGTTGAGTTTTGTGTTGTGAAGTTTTCAAGTTTTGGGTAAAGCTTCTATGGACTATGGAATAAGGAGTGGCAAGAGCCTAAGCTTGGGGATGCCCATGGCACCCCAAGATATTCAAGAATAGCCAAAAGCCTAAGCTTGGGGATGCCCCGGGAAGGCATCCCTCTTTCGTCTTCGTTCATTGGTAACTTTGCTTGGAGCTATATTTTTATTCGCCACATGATATGTGTTTTGCTTGGAGCGTCGTGTATTATATTAGTATTTGATTTTTAGTTTCCACAATCATCCTTGCTGTACAGACCTTTTGGGGGAAGCCTATTTGATTAGAATTTGCTAGCATACTCTATGTGCTTCGCTTATATCTTTTGAGCTTGATAGTTTTTGCTCTAGTGCTTCACTTATATCTTTTAGAGCACGCTGGTGTCTTAATTTTGAAGAAATTTATAGTCTCTCATGCCTCACTTATATCTTTTTGAGAGTCTTTTAGAACAGCATTGTATTTGCTATGATTACAAAGTTGGTCCTAGAATGATGGGAATCCAAGTTGGGTATAATAAAAACTATCATAGAAAAAGAATTGGATGCTAGGATCAATTTGATGCTTGATAATTGTTTTGAGATATAAAGGTAGTGTCACATCCCTAGTTCTGGCCTGACCTATGCTAGCTTCCATGTGTGCATCATGTTTAAATTCAAATGAAATTTGAATTGAGGAATTTTAAAAAGCCTCAGGAAACCTCTAAAAATAACCAACATTTAAATCTTCTCAAATGAGTCCAAGAAAATGTTCCTGTTATTCTATAGAAATATTGGTAAGAGGTAAAATTCAAACCAATATTTTTGGAGTCACAGAAATATTTATTTTGGCCATTTGAATTAATCCAATAACTATTTGCTTTGGATTTATTTATAATATATATTAAATATGATTCCAATAATTCTAGAAGTTTGTGAGTGGCTTTGTACATATTTTAGCAAGCCACATAAAAACCTACAGAATTTATTGAAATGACTTAGTTGCTAAACTAAATCAAAACAAACTACAGAAAATAGAAAACAGAGTAGAAAAAGGAAAATAGAAAGAGAGAGAGAGAGCTACCTGGCGCCTACCTGTGGGGCCTGCTGTTGAAGCCGGCCCAGCCCATCTCCACTCCCCCCTGTCGTCTTCCTCGTGCCAGTAGGGAGCGCGCGTGGCCGACGCATGCCGGCACACGCTCGGCCACCTCCTGCCTCCCTGCTTGCCTCCGCTACTCCCTGGAGACGCCACGCACCCCCCTGGACCCTCTCACTCTCACCCGTCCTCACCCTCTCCTCCGCTCCCTTTCTCTCCCTCCCGCGACCGAACGGAGCCCGTCGCCGCCGACCAGCGCTCGCGCGGCCGCAGCCATCCCGAAGCCTCTCCGACACGCCCTCGAGCACCGCCGGTCCTCCCTCGTCCTCCTCGTTGTCTCACGTGACCAGAAGAGCCCCGGAGCGCCGCCCCTGACGTTTCCCCCCTCCTCGGCCGCCGGAGATCCGCCTCGCCGTCCCGCTCGCTCCGATGCTTCCCCGGCCCCGTCGTCTGCACCGGCTAACTCCCCGTGAGCTCCTCTTCCTTCTCCCCCTAGTCACGTTGCTCGAGCTGCCCCCAAACCCCGTTGGCCATCACGGCCGAGAGCTCGGCTCCGCCGGCCATGTCGCCGTCGTGGCCACAGACGCGTAAGCTCAAAAACGAGCACGTCACCGTGCTCAGCACACCTCCAGGAGGTCGTAGCACCCAGCCGTTCGCCCCGCCGTGCCCCACAACACCAAACTCAACCTCGCCCGAACTCCGGCCACCGCCGCGAGCCCCGTTCCGGTGAGCTCCGGCCAGCCCAGCCCCAGCTGCCACCACCGTTGGATGCGGTGCACCTTCAGCTACCCGTAGACGCAAACCACGCGCAAAACCGAGCCCCGTAGCGAGTTTCCGGTGAACTTCCGCCGCCGATCTTGTCCTCGCCGGCCTAAGTCCGGCGATGATGACGTGGGCATCATTAGCGGCTAACCCCCCCACACTAACCAACCCCCTAGGCCACTGAGTAATGGGCCCCATGCCCTAATTAACACAAATTACATTTTCTGCTAATTTAACTAACCCCGGTGGGCCCACGCGTCAGTGTTGACTACGCTGACATGGCCATTGACCTGGTCCCACCTGTCAGTGAGCTAAACAGCCCTGTGTCACTGACGTGTGGCCCCCACACGTCAGGTTTGACCTGGACAGCGCCCGTTGACCTGCTGATGTCACTATGAGGTCATGCTGACGCAATAATTCCTTTCTGGAATTTAAATAAATCTTAAATGATTTATTATTTTCAGAAAATGTCCAAAACTTCTAAAATTCATAGAAAATCAACCGAAACTCCAAATGAGATAAATTATATATGAAAAATGATTAGAAAAATCCAATCTATCCATCTGTACTATTTTCATGCATGTTAGAACAACTTATAGCTGCTGTTTAGAACAAATCATATAAATGGCATTTGAATTTCACATATGGAGTTTGGATTTGAACTTAGGGTTCAAACCAACTTCATTTAACTTTGTTGCTCGCTGCAATAGCTCAAAACACCAGCATGTTGCCATGTCATGATCATGCATCATAATGTGCATTGCATTGATTGTGTTTCTCTCTCTTACCGGTAATTGTTCCCTCTCCGTAGACGTGGTTTCAACGATGAGATCGATGACACCGATGAAGAGCTATATTATCTTCAGAAGTGTCAGGCAAGCAAACCCCCTTGTTCATTTTGATACAATCCTACTATCTCCCCCTGCTCTCTTTTACCGCATTAGGACAACAACGAGTCATTTGTTACTTGCTGCGGTAGCTGAACACCTTTATCCTCTGCATGACCTGTCATTGCCACAGTAAATAGATGAAACCCACTAGTATGAGTAGGAGTTGTTTGAGCCCTGTTGTGCCTACTCATTCATGTTTGTTGTCATGCCTGCTACTGCTTAGAGTTGAGTCAGGTCTGATTCATCGGGAATGAATCAGAGGTGTGTGAACATGTCCTACTGTGGTGAGCTAAGTGTGTGAACACGATTTGGTAAAGGTAGCGGTCAGAGGCCATGTAGGAGTACATGGTGGGTTGTCTCATTGCATCCGTCCTCAGGAACTGAGTTCTGTGTTTGTGATCCATGATACAGTTACTACCATGCATTGGGCCCGAAACCAATGGACCCTCTCGGCTTCTTAATCACCCTTGTCCTCTGTCCAGGAGTTGCAAATAGTTTCTGGTGTTTGTAGCCTACTGGAGGCCGTGGACAGCGCTGACCGTAGGGGTGGGCTGTGATGCGGTAGGTACGTGGCACGGTGTACCGAGCGCCCGTTTGGTGTCTCGGGAACCCTGTTCACATCGTTTGGGGCTGTGAGCGAAACCCCGGCCGGATCTCCTCATGGATGGAACCCGAATAGGCGATAAACCTGGACTAGAGACTTAAGTGTTTAGGTAGGCCGTGGCCGACACCCACGTTGGGCTTCCGCTTGAAGGTTGCCGAGTACATGTCATGTAAACGGCGGTAAGTGGTGAGAGCGTGTGTGAAGAAGTACACCCCTACAGGGTTAACATCATCTATTCGAATAGCCGTGTCTGCGGAAAAGGACTTCTGGGTTGCCTGTACAGTTCATAGACAAGTGAAAGTGGATATTTTAAAATGCGTAAGATAAGCATGAGTGCTATGGATGGCGTTCTTGTAGGGAGACGGGAGTGGATCCATAGTGGTGTATTGGTTGGTGAATATGTGGACTCGTGTGCGCCACCTCAAAAGAGTTACTTGCAGTCGTAGTTCAGGTTAGCCACCGAGTCAAGGCTGGCTTGCTGCAGTTAAACCCCACCATCCCCTTTGTTGATAATGATGCATATGTAGTTAGATCTGATGTAAGTCTTGCTGGGTACATTTTTACTCATGTTGCTTAATTTATGTTTTTGCAGAGAGATTTCAGTCTCACTAGTAGTTCCGCGTGGACTTCGACGTTTAGCTTGATACCTCAGCTACAATCTTGTGCCCTCGGCAGGATCTGGTAGATAGTCAGGCTTCTCAGCCTTTTTCATTTATAGATGTCTGTACCCAGACATGATAGCTTCCGCTTGTGCTTTGATTTGTATGCTCTGAATGTTGGGTCATGAGACCCCTGATTGAAATGCTTGGTATGTGTGCGATCTGACTATCTAGTTGTTTATCTTTAGTAGCCTCTCTTACCGGGAAATGTCTCCTAGTGTTTCCGTTGAGCCATGGTAGCTTGCTACTGCTCCGAAACATTTAGGCTGGCCGGCATGTGTCCTTCTTCGTTCCAGTGTCTGTCCCTTCGGGGAAATGTCACGCATTGAGTACCGGAGCCCTGTTAGCCCGCTTAAGCCCGGTTTTCCGGAGTCCTGCTAGCCCAGTGCTACAGCCCGGACCCACTTGCTGATGACCGACACGTTCGGGGCTGGGTCATGGATGCCTGTCCCTGTAAGTCTGTGCCACTTTGGGTTTACGACTAGTCATGTCAGCCCGGGCTCCTTCTCATATGGATGCTAGCGACACTATCATATACGTGAGCCAAAAGGCGCAAACGGTCCCGGGCAAAGGTAAGGCGACACCCGTGGGGATACCGTGCGTGAGGCCGCAAAGTGATATGAGGTGTTACAGGCTAGATCGATGTGACACTGAGTTGGGGTCCTGACAGGTAGTAATGTTAGGGTCATGTTAGTGGGTAATTATGAAATTGAGAAATACTTTTGTTGAAGTTGGCAAGTCCCGTAGCATGCACGTATGGTAAAAGTTGTGTGACAAATTTGTTGCATGAGGTGCTCTTTTGATTGTCTTCCTTATGGGTGGCAGTTGGGGACGAGCGATGGTCTTTTCCTACCAATCTATCCCTCTTTGGGCATGCGTAGTAGTACTTTGCTTCGAGGGCTAAGTAGACTTTTCCAATAAGTATATGAGTTCTTTTTGACTAATGTGAGTCAATGGATATATGCACACTCATCCTTCCACTTTGCTAGCCTCTTTTATTACCGCACAACTTTCTCCGGTATCATAAACCCCTTATTTACCTTCTTCAAAACAGCCACCATACCTACCTATTATGGCATTTCCATAGCCATTCCGAGATATATTGCAATGCAACTTTCCACCATTCCGTTTATTATGACACGTTCCATCATCGTCATATTGCTCTTTGCATGATCATGTAGTTGACATCGTATTTGTGGCAAGGCCGCTTTCATAATTTTCATACATGTCGCTCTTGATTCATTGCATATCCCGGTACACCGCCGGAGGCATTCATATAGAGTCATATCTTGTTCTAGCTTTGAGTTGTAATTCTTGAGTTGTGAATCCATAAAAGTGTGATGATCTTCATTATTAGAGCATTGTCCTAGTGAGGAAAGGATGATGAAGGCTATGATTCCCCCACAAGTCGGGATGAGACTTCGGACTTTACGAAAAGAAAAAAGAAATGAGAAAAGAGAAAAAAAGATAAAGGCAAAAAAAGAAGGCCAAAGAAAAAAAGAAGAAAGAAAAAAAAAGAGAAAAATAAAATGAGAGAAAAAGAGAGATGGGACAATGCTACTATCTCTTTTTCCACACTTGTGCTTCAAAGTAGAACCATGATCTTCATGATAGAGAGTCTCCTATTTTGTCACTTTCATATACTAAGTGGGAATTTTTCATTATAGAACTTGGCTTGTATATTCCAATGATGAGCTTCCTCAAAATGCCCTAGGTCTTCGTGAGCAAGCAAGTTGGATGCACACCCACTTAGTTTCTTTTGTTGATCTTTCATATATTTATAGCTCTAGTGCATCCGTTGCATGGCAATCCCTACTCACTCACATTGATATCTATTAATGGGCATCTCCATATAGCCCGTTAATACGCCTAGTTGATGTGAGACTATCTTCTCCCTTTTTGTCCTCACAACCACCACCATATACCACCATAGTTCTATGTCCATGTCTTGCGCTCATGTATTGCGTAAGAGTTGAAAAATCTGAAGCGTGTTAAAAAGTATGAAACAATTGCTCGGCTCGTCGTCGGGGTTGTGTATGATGGGAGTATTTTGTGTAATGAAAATGAAGCATGGCCTAACTATAAGATTTTGTAGGGATAAGCTTTCTTTGGCTATGTTATTTTGATAGGACATGATTATTTGTTAGTATGCTTTGAAGCATTATTATTTATATGTTTTATAAGCTTTTATTTTGAATCATTTGGATCTGAACATTCATGCCACAATAAAGAAAATTACATTGAGAATTATGCTAGGTAGCATTCCACATCAGGCCCCTCCACACTCCGCTTGCTGGCCGCTCACGATCTTCGGCTTCATGCAGAAGATTTGCAGCCACATGCCAAAGTGAGGCTTGATGCGGAGGAAGGCCTCGCATACGACGATAAACAAGGAGATGTTGAGGACGAAGTTTGGGGCCAGATCATGGAAATCTAGCCCATAGTAGAACATGAGCGCTCGGACGAAGGGATGAAGTGGAAACCCCAGTCCACGGACGAAGTCGGCGAGGAACACGACCCTCTCGTGGGGTTCCGAGGTTGGAATGGGTTGCCTTTCGTCCGGTAGCCGGTGCGTGATGTCTGTGGCCAAGTATCCGGTCGCCCGGAGATTCGTGATATGCTTCTCCTTCACAGTGGAAGCCACCCACTTGCCTCCTGCTCAGACATGTTTAGCTGTGCGAAGAATTGGACTAGGGCGCTGGAGCTCGAGGAGGTAAGGATGACCAAAGGAGGAGCAAGGCGTGGGTGAAAATGGGGAGCCCTTATCCCTTTATAAAGGCAACGAAAGCGATGCACCTCCCCACTTGCCCGTTGAGAATCGCTTACTTCCCAAGCGCCACGATTGATGGCGCGGTGGGATTACCCACACCCATATTGATGATAATCCCGTGATAACGGGACACGATCTCTGCTTTGACAAGATGTGTCAAGGAAACCGCCTCGCAATATGCGTTGTGGCTGGTTGTGGGAAAACGGTTCGAATAATGGCCCGATCGTAATGACATATCACGTCGTCAAAAAAGTTCTCAGCAGAAATATCATTCTCTCTACGGTGGTATATGAAGATCATTTTGCAGATCCAGACACGGTCTATGTGTTCGATAATTACTTTGGAGTATTCGAAGATGAAACCCGCCTTGCAATGCCGAAAACAAGACTGCCCGCCAGACTCATCGTCATTGAAGCCTGGTTCTGGGGCTACTGAGGAAGTCCTGGATTTGGGGGTATCCGGATAGCCGGACTCTATACTTCGTCAGGACTATTGGAGCGTGAAGATACAAGACTCAAGACTCTGTCCCATGTCCGGAAGGGACTCTCCTTTGCGTGGAAGACAAGCTTGGCAATCCGGATATTATATTTCCTTCCTTGTAACTGACTCCGTGTAAACCCTAGCCCTCTCTGGTGTCTATATAAACCGGAGAGGTTGGTCCTTAGATGGTCGATCACGATCACAATCATAATCATCATAGGCTAGCTTCTAGGGTTTAGCCTCTACAATCTCGTGGTAGATCTTATCTTGTACTACTCATATCATCAATATCAACCAAGCAGGAAGTAGGGTTTTACCTCCATCGAGAGGGCCCGAACCTGGGTAAACATTGTGTCCCTCGCTTCCTGTTACCATCAGCCTAAGATGCACAGAGCGGGACCCCCTACCCGAGATCCGCCGGTTTTGACACCGACACCTGGGCCCCCTGGTGTATTTCTTTCGCCCAGAAATTCTTATTAATTCCAAAAAGTGTCTCCGTGGATTTTCAAGACATTCCAAGAACTTTTCTTTTCTACACATAAAACAACATCATGGCAGTTCTGCTGAAAACAGCATCAGTCCGGGTTAGTTTCATTCAAATCATGCAAGTTAGAGTCCAAAACAAGGGCAAAAGTGTTTGGAAAAGTAGATACATTGGAGACGTATCATGTGTACAAATAAAGAATTTTAATTTCAGTTATCGGAAAGGTTTGAGAGTATGTACAGTTTGCCCTCTATAATAATTATGGTTTGTTGAGTTCAGCCTAAACTTGGTCAAACTTTACAAAGTTTGACTTTAGTCAAATCTAATATGCGGAGTAAATTAAAATGGAGGGCTACTACGTCCATCCTAGTTTTTAGTCCACACCATTTTTTTAACAAAAGTTAATAGCTGGACAAATAAAATTACAGGGGAGCTGGAGACAAAGTTGTGAGAAGGCTTAGAAATCAATACAAAACTTATGCTCTTAGTACCAGCGTCGATCCTTCTTCGAGGAAACATTTGGTTCATAGCCAATTGTGTGATAAAATTGCACCAACGTGAAAGACGACCGCGTCTCCAACGCAACCAAGGTGAACTGACGAAGGATATCATCTTTGTGGGTAACAAGCAAAGAGCACTGGTGGAAGACACCTTGTTTCTCATTGAAAATCTATTAGCTTCACCAGCTGATGCAACCATGAGGCGCAACTAGGAGCATCGATAGGTCATCGTGGTGATGCATCATCCATTTGGCATCAAGTTTTGGTGAGGCACCTATGAAGTTCGACAATCCTCACTGTGGTCTGTTTCTTCTCAGCAATTAGCTCGAGTAAGGAAGAACCACGTGGCAGAGGAAAGTGAGGCGGAACAACAATGGCCATCCAATTTGGTGCCGTTCCACTAAAATTGAGGAATACCTGCCCGGGTATGGAGATACGCATCGCTGTTTCCAAAAATATAAAAAAGGGATATAGTGTTGTTACTTTGTCTTACAAGATTAACAACGACATCTCAATTGTCAATAAGAATTAATGAAAAGTACACCAACAAACAGAAGCATCATGATTATCTTGATGGGAACTAGACTAGGATAACCGAGAAAAAAAGCATTTCTTCATTTAACCAGTGTTAGTATTAGATTAGCAGCAGCAATAGGAGCATATGGACAATGACTGCACAACCACCATCTACTTTTTGTCGATACAACATGTATACCTCCATCGAGGCATAAATCAGGACAACTTTTCGAGTGGCATTTCCTCTATAATAGTAGGTGATGTTGGACCAGCCAACGAACCCTAGCTGCTATACATGGGGAGCTGAGAGTAGTTGCATAGAAGAAAACCGGCATGCAGCGACCTGGGCAGCTGGATCAGTACAAGAAGTTATGCCTTAGGTGGGCGAGATGTCGCTTAGGCGGGCGGGCAGGATCTGCCCACACGATGACAGCAAACAAGGGTGCGGAGCACCTTCGTCCGCGCCAGTGCCGGCTCCGAGAGGATGATGCGCATCGGCTTCCTCCATCGCTGACGGCGACAATGTCAACGCTACACCTCCTAACCTCCCACAGCAGACGAGATTCGGCCGGATCTGTGACCACCGGTGAGAAGAGAGATAGAGTGCACACTGTCATCTTGTTTTGATATGGAGAGGGTGAGAGAGCGAGACGCGGGAAACTCTATCAAACAAGAGGCTATAATGGAGTAAAAAAATCTCTCCATAGCAGTGGTTTTAAATATAATACGCGCATTCCCGGAAAAAAGAAACGAAAACTGGCGGACAATTTTTTAACGTACCAAGAAAGAAAACTTGACCAAAAACACGCCCCCGCTTCTAGGTCGCGAGAGTCGTCACGCACACACACATAGACATAGACATGCATATCCGTGTTTACGTAAAATTCCATTTCCACCTCCATCTCCAATCATATTTGTCCAACTGGCACATTATTTATGTTGTTAGTTATATAGGCAGCAATATCAACGTACATCATCTCTTGTTTGCGGGCGTCCGGACCACTTCCACGGCCGCTCCTGACCAACCTGAACCCTCTTCATCACCCGCGCATGCTTCCCGCCCGAAATAGTCGGTGCTGCATTCATGCCCGGCCAGAGCCGACGCGACCTCTCAATGGTGCCGGCATCCTAGTGTCGGTATCAAAACCAGCGGATCTCGGGCAGGGGGTCCCGATCTGTGCGTCTTAGGCTGATGGTAACAGGAAGCAAGTGACACAATGTTTACCCAGGTTTGGGCCCTCTCGATGGAGGTAAAACCCTACTTCCTGCTTTATTGATATTGATGATATGAGTAGTACAAGAGTAGATCTACCACGAGATCGTAGAGGCTAAACCCTAGAAGCTAGCCTATGATGGTTATGATTATGATCGTGATCGGCCTTCTAAGGACCAACCTCTCTGGTTTATATAGACATCGGAGAGGGCTTGGGTTTACATGGAGTCGGTTACAAGGAAGGAAATACAATATCCAGATCGCCAAGCTTGTCTTCCATGCAAAGTAGAGTCCCATCCGGACACGGGACTGAGTCTTGAGTCTTGTATCTTCACGCTCCAATAGTCCGGACAAAGTATATAGTCCGGCCGTCCGGATACCCCCTAATCCAGGACTCCCTCAGTATCCCCTGAACCAGGCTTTAATGACGATAAGTCCGGCGCGCAGTCTTGTCTTCGGCATTGCAAGGCGGGTTCCATCTCTGAATACTCCAAAGTAATTATCGAACACTTAGACCGTGTCTGAATCTGCGAGATGATCCTCACATACCATCGTAGGGAGCATAGCATAAATCTGATCTGCTGGCGATCTTTGTATGTCGTGCCCTTGCATCTTGGCCCGGCCCAACACAAACCGGTGTTTCTTGGCCCACCTCGACTCGCGTTGCGAGGCGGTTTTATTGTCATGCCCTGCCAAAGCAGAGATCGTGTTCCTCTTATTACGAGATCTTCCATCAATACAGGCGTGCGCAACCCCACGACGACCGTTGGTATGACTCCATGTGTTTTTAGATAAGTCTCAAGTAGTCGCGCTGAGGACTCTTAATATTCACCCCCTTTATAAAGGGGTCGAGGCTTATACCTCTTTTCCACAACCCTTGCACCCTTTCGCATCTCAAGTTCTAACACCC
The DNA here is from genome assembly GCA_963921465.1 of Triticum timopheevii. Classification (NCBI taxonomy): domain Eukaryota; kingdom Viridiplantae; phylum Streptophyta; class Magnoliopsida; order Poales; family Poaceae; genus Triticum; species Triticum timopheevii. The sequence continues at coordinate 77,153,207 of OY997271.1, forward strand.
GAGGCCCAAACTCGAACACCTAGATCCTCTGATATGTCCGGACCCAACTATCAGGGCCGGTGGGTGGCCTTCTCGATCCAAGAGGAGGACATTGCGAGGCTTAGGGAGGTCGGATCCAGCACAGGCTTCCTGCTCTAGGGCAGGTCATCCCTACACCCGAGCCCGATGAGAGCGTCGTATTTGTTCCTCACTTCCTCCGCGGCTTGGGCCTCACCCTTGATCCCTTTGTGAGGGCGCTCATGTTCTATTGCGGGTTAGATTATCATGATCTAGCTCCGGACGCTATCCTCCATATCTAGTCGTTCATCATTGTGTGCGAGGCTTTTCTCCACGTCACTCCAGACTTCGGCTTATGGCTCAAGACCTTCAATGTGAAGCCGAAGATGATCGAGGGGTGACATGCGGAGTGCGGAGGTGCCATAATAAGCAGGAACGCCGATGCCCCATGGCCAGAGGGTTCTTTCCCAAAAGTATCTGATGTATGGCAGCGGAGGTGATTTTATGTCACGGCTCCTAGAGGCACAAAGTGGGTGGCCGCCCCCGAGTCCCGCACGGGCCCTCCGTCACAATTGGCATCATGGACCAACGTAGGACGGAATTGAGGGCCCGCTAGTGATGTACCAATACTGCGGAGCCATATCCAGGAGCTTCTTGAGAAGGACATTAACCTTGTCAGCATAATTCAAGTAGTGCTAATCCGACGGATGTTGCCGTGCAAACGTCGGTCTCTCCGGATCTGGGAGTTCAATCCAGAGGGTCCGCGGACTATTAAGCACTTCTTCGGCCTAAAGCTCGAAGGGATGTGTAAATTATTCTTCAGACCACAAGTAAAGTGTCCGGACACCACCGAGGATGCGGGCCTAAGCTGCAATCGCCTAGATACCCAAGTAAGTAACCTTGAAACCAGACACTTCGTTTATATTTGTCATAGTCATTATTCTGAAAACCCTCCGTGGCCAGGAATGGCTCAGCAAGGCGGAGAGAATCAGGTGTCCGGCGCCACTTCCCGAAGGCTCGCCTAGTCCAACCATTGCCAAGATGCTTGGACGGGTGCTCAGCAAAATGCCCTCAGGGAAAGACGAAGGGAAGAACAGAGAAACCAAACTTCACACACTACGCATCCAAACCGGGGGAATTGCTACCTCCACTAACGAGGATAGTCGGGAAGGGGAGTCTAATGCCTCCTCCCCCCGTGGGAAGAAGAGGGCCGCCTCCGAAGACTTGGAGATGGTGGTGCCCAAGCAGGGGAAGAAAGCGTCACCAGGGGGCCCTGCCCCGAAGGGCGTCCTTACCGCGTCATGCCCGCCAACGGGCCAGCCCTCCACCAAGCTGTAAGCTACCTGTAAATTTGAAGGTACTACTTTTCTCCGAGTACACTAACTAGGAACCATTCTTTGCAGTCCGGCTAGCAGTTCTTGCCAGCAGAGTTCGTCTTCGGGGGATCTTCCTCCGGAGATGATGGAGAGTGAGACCCCACCAGCCTCTCCGCCTCATGAGGCGGGTGACACCGAGGTGTCGTCACGGAGGAGTCCGGATCTGCCGAAGCCAGAGGCTAATCCTTCAGTCGCCCTAAGCCGGAGCGCTCGGCTCCCACGGGGGGCGATGAGAAGGGTCCGACACAGTTCGGTGTCCGGCCGGACATACTGACGGGCCTTCCGGAGCGAGCTGTGCTCTCGGAGGAGCTCTGCTCATTAATGAGCACGGTGCTCAAGAAGATTTCATCCGCCACAAGTGGTTTGAATGAAGCATTTACGAGCCTGCTTAGAGTCTTTGAGGTATGTTGTGAAAAATACACAATTTTTTGGCTGTGAGGCACGCACTAGGTGTGCTCCATATGCATAGTAGCCCCTGAGACCCTGGTTGCCCGCCCTACGCGGCAAACAGAGGATCATATTTTGTAAGTAATGACTGCACTGTACATATGCGCAGTTATCTAAGGGTTCGGCAACCGACCAGTCCATTGAAGTTGTCGAGCTAAGGAGGCAGATCGGATATATTGATGCCGATATCACGCTGGTGAATGAGCGGCTGAACGTGTCACAAGGTATGTGCTCTGCTTTCATTATTATATTGTATAAGAAAATATGAGAGGGGCATAATATTAATGCGACATGTTTGGACTGCAGACGGAGCTACTGCCGTGGAAGCCCTGAGGGCGGAACTTGCCCAGGCCAATGAACAAGCTCGGGCTAGCAATGCGGCTACCCTAAAGGCGCCGAAGAGTTGAGAGCCAAACAGGCTGCTCAACGCCGAAGCGAAGACAAGATAGCCGAAATGGTTGTGGAGTTGAAAAATGTCGCCGACCGGTATGAGCTCCTTGAAAAGGAGAATCGGCTTAATTCGGCTGACCTGAACAAGGCACTTAATGCGGCCAAGGAGAAGCCGACCGAAATCAGGGATGTGCGGGAGGAGCTTCGATAGGCCGGAAAAATCACTGTCGGGTGCTCCTACTTAATGCGGATGAAGTTTTTGGATCCGAAGTACGCTCTCCTGGATCGATGCTGGAGTGTTTCGGATGCTTATGCGGACTTGGCGAAGAGTACAGTTGATGCCACCAAGTTTTTCAAAGATCAAGGTGATAAAGAAGTGGAGAAGTTGTTCTGGTCCCAATTCAATGCTCCTGCGCGCCCATTGTCGTTGAGTGAGAAGATGGCTGCCGTGGCGAAACTTCATAGGCTGTCCGGGCTTGCCATGCGGTCTGTAATAGACCATCTTTGGGCGAAGGAGCCGAAGCCGGACAATTATTTTGGTTTGGTGCAACAATTCCATGGTGCCGTATCTCAAATTGATGCCATGAGGAGTCCGGCGTGTATAGAGGGTGCACGGATGGCACTTGCCCACGTGAAAGCATATTGTACAGATATGGAGGCCACCCTCATTGCGACCCAGAATCCGGCGGGAGGCCAGGATCCAACCGAGCACTACTTGGAGCAGGTAACAGAAGGTGCTCGTTTAATAGAGGCTCAGAGCTCGAAGAGTGTCATGTTCGAGTGAAAACTCGTGTCATTGTAAAAACAATGTTATTTTGATTATGAGGCTTTGTTTATACTTATTGCCCGAAAGTATTATTTGTGCCTCCTGTGCGGCCGTTTTTATGTATATGTGTAATTCTTAAAGTTAGCAGCCGTTGGTTTCGGCCCCCACGCATACAATGCGGGGGTGTTTACGGAAAATATGCATAATCACACTTGATCCAACATCTTGGTCAATTAAGGAGGTGATCGCACGTCGAACTAGGCAACCAGACTATATAGCTGTAACACTCTCACTTAGCCATAGGAGTTTGACGGTGGGGTTACTATGTAGCCCCTAGTACTTTTGCGTGCATCCAAATACGGGCGCGTGTGTACATGACCGGGAAATGGTTCTTTGTTAATGCGGAGGAATTGTAAAGATTCTGGTAAGTCTTCGAGTGGTTGAACAGTCTCTTGCTATATCATGACAGTCAGTTTTCGGCTTTCTCTACTGAGGTACTCATCTGGAATAACCAGGGCACAATCGCAGTAGTTCTCCTTTAGCAGCCTTAGCCGATAAGAACGGAACGTAAGGCGGCAAACTGCTACCTCTTGAGCACTGCATTGGATTTCCCCGAAGAGGAGAGGATGATGCAGCAAAGTAGCGTAAGTATTTCCCTCAGTTTTTGAGAACCAAGGTATCAATCCAGTAGGAGACCATGCACAAGTCCCTCGTACCTACACAAAATGATGGCAACTCGCAACCAACGCTTAGGAGTTGTCAATCCCTTCACGGTCACTTGCGAGAGTGAGATCTGATAGAGATAATATTTTTGGTATTTTTGATAGATAGATGCAAAGTGAAAAGTAAAAGGCAAAATAAAAACAAAGCAAGTAAATAAAGTGATAGAGATTGATATGATGAGAATAGACCCGGGGGCCATAGGTTTCACTAGTGGCTTCTCTCAAGAGCATAAGTATTCTACGGTGGGTGAACAAATTACTGTTGAGCAATTGACATAATTAAGCATAGTTATGAGTATATCAAGGCAATGATCATGTATATAGGCATCACATCCAAAACAAGTAGATCGAAACGATTCTGCATCTACTACTATTACTCCATCGACTGCTATCTAGCATGCATCTAGAGTATTAACTTAAAAACAGAGTAACGCCTTAAGCAAGATGACATGGTGTAGAGGGATAAATTCATGCAATATGATAAAAAACCCAATCTTGTTATCCTCGATGGCAACAATACAATACGTGCCTTGCAACTCTTTCTGTGACTGAGTAAGGATACCGCAAGATTCAACCCAAAGCTAAGCACTTCTCCCATTGCAAGAACTACCAATCTAGTTGGCCAAACCAAAAAGGATAATTCGAAGAGACTTGCAAACATAACTCAATCATACATAAAAGAATTCAGAGAAGAATCAAATATTTTCCATAGATAATACTAGATCATAAAACCACAATTCATCGGTCTCCACAAACACACCGCAAAAAGAAGATTACATCGAATAGATCTCCACGATAGAGGGGGAGAACATTGTATTGAGATCCAAAAAGAGAGAAGAAGCCATCTAGCTACTTGGTATGGACCCGAAGGTCTGAAGTAAACTACTCACACTTCATCGGAGGGGCTATGGTGATAATGTAGAAGCCCTCCATGGTGGATGCCCCCTCCGGCGGAGCTCCGGAATAGGCCCCAAGATGTGATCTCGTGGATACAGAAGGTTGCGGCTGTGGAATTAGGTTTTTGGCTCCCGTTCTGATCGTTCGGGGATACGTAGGTATATATAGGAGGAAGGAGTACGTCGATGGAGCTTCAGGGGGCCCACGAGGTAGGGGGCGTGCCCAGTGGGGGGGAGCCCTCCACACTTGTGACCGCCTCTGGCACTGCTTGGAGTAGGGTCCAAGTCTCCTGGATCACGATCCCAAAGGTTTCATTCCGTTTGGACTCCTTTCGATATTCTGTTTCTTGGAAAAACTGAAATAGGCAAAAAACAACAATTCTGGGCTGGGCCTCCGGTTAATAGGTTAGTCCCAAAAATAATATAGAAGTGGAAAATAAAGCCCAATATAGTCCAAAACAGTAGATAAAGTAGCATGGAGCAATCAAAAATTATAGATACGTTGGAGACGTATCAGGCATCCCCAAGCTTAATTTTTTGCTCGTCCTCGAGTAGGTAAATGATAAAAAAAGAATTTTTGATGTGGAGTGATACTTTGGCATAATTTCAATGTAAATCTTCTTAATTGTGACATGAATATTCAGATCCAAAAGATTCAAGACAAAAGTTCATATTGACACAAAAATAATAATACTTCAAGCATACTAATCAAAGCAATCATGTCTTCTCAAAATAACATGGCAAAAGAAAGTTCATCCCTACAAAATCATATAGTTAGGCTATGCTTCATTTTCGTCACACAAAGGTTCCCATCTTCTATACCCCCGATGACAAGCCAAGCAATTGTTTCATACTTAAATAATCTCAAACTTTTTCAAACTTCACGCAATACATGAGCGTGAGCCATGGATATAACACTATGGGTGGAATAGAATATGATGATGGGGATTGTGTGGAGAAGACAAAAAAGGAGAAAGTCTCACATTGATGAGGATAATCAACGGGCTATGGAGATGCCCATCAATTGATGTCAACATGAGGAGTAGGGATTACCATGCAACGGATGCACTAGAGCTATGAATGCTCAACAAAAGAAAACTAGTGGGTGTGCATCCAACTCGCTTGCTCACGAAGACCTAGGGCATTCGAGGAAGCCCATCGTAGGAATATACAAGCCAAGTTTTATAATGAAAAATTCCCACTAGTATGAAAAGGACAACTTTATGAGACTCAGTACATGAGGAACAAGGTGCTACTTTGAAGCACAATATAAGAGACTCACTATATGAAGAACAAGGTGCTACTTTGAAGCACAATATATGAGACTTACTACATGAAGAACAAGGTGCTACTTTGAAGCACAAGTGTGGAAAAAGAGATAGTAGCATTACCCTTATATATATATATATATTTGGGCCTTTTTTTTCTTTTGGCCTTCCTCTTTTTCTTTTTTTTATTTGGGCAATGCTCTAATAATGATGATCATCACACTTCTATTGATTACAACACAAGGATTACAACTCGAAACGTAGAACAAGATATGACTCTATATGAATGCCTCTGGCGGTGTACTGGGATGGTGCAATGAATCAAGAGTGACATGTATGGAAAATAATGCATGGTGGCTTTGCCACAAATACGATGTCAACTACATGATCATGCAATGGCAATATGACAAAAGTAATGTATGTGATGATGATGATGGTGGAAGTTGCATGGCAATATATCTTGGAATGGCTATGGAAATGCCATGATAGGTAGGTATGGTGGCTGTTTTGAGGACGATATAAGGAGGTTTATGTGTGATAGTGCGTATCGTATCACGGGGTTTGGATGCACCAGCGAAGTTTGCACCAACTCTCAAGGTGAGAAAGGGCAATGCACGGTACCGAAGAGGCTAGCAAAGGTGGAAAGGTGAGAGTGCGTATAATCGATGGACTCAACATTAGTCAAAAGAACTCATATACTTATTGCAAAAATTTAGAAGTCATCAAAAATCAAGTACTAAGCGCATGCTCCTAGGGGGATAGATTGGTAGGAAAAGACCATCGCTTGTCCCTGACCGCCACTCATAAGGATGCACAAGCCAGGTACACTTCATGTTTCAAATTTGTTACACAACTTTAACCATACGTGCATGCGACGGGACTTTCAAACTTCAACACAAGTATTTCTCAAATTCATAATCACCCAGCTAGCACGACTTTGATATTATCACCTCCATATCTCAAAACAATTATCAAGCATCAAACTTATCTTAGTATTCAACGCACTCAAAAGAAAGTTTCACATATCTTGAACACCAAGTATATTAACATTAAGCAAATTACCATGCTATTAACGACTCTCAAAATAATCTAAGTGAAGCATGAGAGATCAATAGTTTCTTTAAAACAAATCCACCACCGTTCTCTAAAATATCTAAGTGAAGCACTAGAGCAAAAATTATCATGCTCAAACGATATAAGTGAAGCGCTATGAGCAAAACTATCAAGCTCAGAAGATATAAGTGAAGCACATAGAGTATTCTAACAAATTCCAAATCATGTATGGCTCTCTCAAAAGATGTGTACAGCAAGGATGATTGTGGTATAATAAAAAGCAAAGACGCAAATAATACAAGACGTTCCAAGCAAAACACATATCATGTGGTGAATAAAAATATAGCTCCAAGTAAATTACCGATGGAAGTGGACGAAAAGAGGGGATGCCTTCCGGGGCATCCCCAAGCTTTGAATTTTTGGTGTCCTTGGATTATCTTGGGGGTGCCATGGGCATCCCCAAGCTTAGGCTCCTGCCACTCCTTGTTCCATAATCCATCAAAAGAATTCACCCAAAACATGAAAACTTCACAACACAAAACTCAACAGAAATCTCGTGAGCTCCGTTAGAGAAAGAAAACAAAAGACTACTTCAAGGTACTGTAATGAACTCATTCATTATTTATATTGGTGTTAAACCTACTGTACTCCAACTTCTCTATGGTTTATAAACTATTTTACTAGCCATAGATTCATCAAAATAAGCAAACAACACACGAAAAACAGAATCTATCAAAAACAGAACAGTCTGTAGCAATCTGTAACTAACGCAAACTTCTGTAAATCTAAAAATTCTACCAAAATAGGAAGTCCTGGAAAATTTGTTTATTGAACAGCATCAAAAATAATCAATGCAAAATCACGTTCCTGTGATTCAAAAAAATTATATTCATACGCGCAAAGTTTCTGTTTTTCAACAGAATCAAATCAACTATCATCGTAGGTTATCCTATAGGTTCTACTTGGCACAAACACTAATTAAAACATAAAACCACATCCAAACAGAAGGTAGATGGATTATTTATTCCTAAACAGAAGAAAAAACAAAAAACACAAAATAAAATTGGGTTGCCTCCCAACAAGCGCTATCGTTTAACGCCAGTAGCTAGGCACAAAAGCAAGGATAGATCTAGGTATTGCCATCTTTGGTAGGAAATCCATAAGTGGCTCTCATGATAGATTCATATGGTAATTTTATTTTCTTTCTAGGGAAGTGTTCCATACCCTTCTTTAAGGGAAATTGTAATGTAATATTCCCTTCCTTCATATCAATAATTGCACCAATCGTTCTAAGGAAAGGTCTACCAAGAATAATAGGACATGAAGGATTGCAATCTATATCAAGAACGATAAAATCTACGGGCACATAATTCCTATTTGCAACAATAAGAACATCATTAATTCTTCCCATAGGTTTTTTAATAGTGGAATCCGCAAGATGCAAGTTTAGAGAGCAATCATCAAAATCACGGAAATCTAGCAAATCACATAAAGTTTTGGGAATAGTAGAGACACTAGCAACCAAATCACATAAAGCATGAAACTCAAAATCTTTAATTTTAATTTTAATAGTAGGTTCCCACTCATCACAGTGTTTTCTAGGGATAAAAACTTTCAACTCAAGTTTTTCTTCATAAGATTGCATCAAAGCATCAACAATGTGTTCGGTAAAGGCCTTATTTTGACTATAAGCATGAGGAGAATGTAGCACGGATTGCAACAAGGAAATACAACCAATCAAAGAGCAATTTTCATAATTAAATTTCTTGAGATCCAAAATAGTGGGTTTAGCAACATCACGGTTTTTATTTATTTCAATCCCACTTTCATCAATTTCATCATCAAGATCTAGAAACTCCGAATTCTTAGAACGCCTTCTAGGTAAAGGAAGATCATATTCAGATTCATCAAGATTCATACTATAAAACAAAGATTTAATGGGGGACACATCAATAACTTTTAGATCTTCATCTTGATTTTCATAGGAATTGGAAGAACACGCTTTAATAAAGGCATCTTTGGAAGCATGCATCCTAGTGGTTCTTTCCTTGCACTCATCAATGGAAATTCTCATGGCTTTGAGAGACTCATTGATATCATGCTTAGGAGGAATAGATCTAAGCTTTAAAGAATCAATTTCAAGTGAAATTCTATCAATGTTCCTAGCCAAATCATCAACTTTAAGAAATTTCTCTTCAAGCAAAGCATTAAAATTCTTTTTGAATTCATAAACTCTTTAATACTACTCTCAAATTCAGAGGGCATCTTATTAAAATTTCCATAAGAGTTGTTGTACGAATTTCCATAATTATTAGGAGGATTACTAGGATAAGGCCTAGGATTAAAATTCCCTCTATAAGCGTTGTTTCCAAAACTATTCCTACCAACAAAATTCACATCCATAGATTCATTATTATTCTCAAGCAAAGTAGATAAAGGCATATCATCGGGATCAAGAGGAGTATTTTTAGGAGCAAACATCTTCATAAGTTCATCTATCTTTTCACTCAAAACATTAATTTCTTCTATAGCATGCACTTTTTTACTAGAAGATCTTTCGGTGTGCCATTGAGAATAATTAGCCATAATATTATCAAGCAATTTTGTAGCATCTCCTAACGTAATTTCCATAAAAGTGCCTCCCGCGGCCGAATCTAAAAGATTTATAGAAGCAAAATTCAATCCGGCATAAAATTTTTGTATGATCATCCATAAATTCAAACCATGAGTAGGGCAATTGCGAAGCATTAATTTCATTCTTTCCCAAGATTGGGCAACATGCTCATGATCAAGTTGTTTAAAATTCATGATGTCATTCCTAAGAGTGATAATCTTAGCGGGAGGAAAATACTTAGAGATAAAAGCATCTTTGCACTTGTTCCAAGAATCAATACTATTTTTAGGCAAAGACGAAAACCAAACTTTAGCACGATCTCTAAGTGAAAACGGAAATAACTTCAATTTGACAATATTGTTATCCGTATCTTTCTTCTTTTGCATATCACTCAAATCAAAAAAATTGTTTAGATGAGTAGCGGCATCTTCAATAGGAAGGCCGGCGAATTGATCTTTCATAACAAGATTCAGCAAAGCGGTATTGATTTCCCAAGACTCATCATTATTAAGAGGAGCAATCGGAGTACTAAGGAAGTCATTATTGTTGGTATTCGAGAAATTACATAATTTGGTATTATCTTGTGCCATGGCAACAAGTAATCCAACACACAAGCAAACAGAAAGGCAACGGAAAAAGGCAAACGGGAAAGAGAGGAGGAGATTGGGAAAGAGAGGGAAAATAAAACGGCAAGGGTGAAGTGGGGGAGAGGAAAACGAGAGGCAAATGGCAAATAATGTAATGCGAGAGATAGGGATTGCAATGGGTACTTGGTATGGTTGATTTGCTTGCGTGAGCCTCCCTGGCAGTGGCGCCAGAAATTCTTCTTGCTACCTCTTAAGCACTGCGTTGGATTTCCCCGAAGAGGAGAGGATGATGTAGTAAAGTAGCGTAAGTATTTCCCTATGTTTTTGAGAACCAAGGTATCAATCCAGTAGGAGACCACGCACAAGTCCCTCGTACCTACACAACACGGTAGCAACTCGCAACCAACGCTTAGGGGTTGTCAATCCCTTCACGGTCACTTATGAGAGTGAGATCTGATAGAGATAATATTTTTGGTATTTTTGATAGATAGATGCAAAGTGAAAAGTAAAAGGCAAAATAAAAACAAAGCAAGTAAATAAAGTGATAGAGATTGATATGATGAGAATAGACCCGGGGGCCATAGGTTTCACTAGTGGCTTCTCTCAAGAGCATAAGTATTCTACGGTGGGTGAACAAATTACTGTTGAGCAATTGACAGAATTGAGCATAGTTTTGAGTATATCTAGGCAATGATCATGTATATAGGCATCACGTCCAAAACAAGTAGATCGAAACGACTCTGCATCTACTACTATTACTCCACTCATCGACCGCTATCCAGCATGCATCTAGAGTATTAAGTTAAAAACAGAGTAACGCCTTAAGCAAGATGAGATGATGTAGAGGGATAAATTCATGCAATATGATAAAAAACCCATCTTGTTATCCTCGATGGCAACAATACAATGCGTGCCTTGCAACTCTTTCTGTCACTGAGTAAGGACACCGCAAGATTCAACCCAAAGCTAAGCACTTATCCCATTGCAAGAACTATCAATCTAGTTGGCCAAACCAAAAAGGATAATTCGAAGAGACTTGCAAAGATAAATCAATCATACATAAAAGAATTCAGAGAAGAATCAAATATTTTCCATAGATAATACTGGATCATAAACACATAATTCATCGGTCTCAACAAACACACCGTAAAAAGAAGAAGATTACATCAAATAGACCTCCGCGAGAGAGGGGGAGAAGATTGTATTGAGATCCAAAAAGAGAGAAGAAGCCATCTAGCTACTAGCTATGGACCCGAAGGCCTGAAGTAAACTACTCACACTTCATCAGAGGGGCTATGGTGATGATGTAGAAGCCCTCCGTGGTGGATGCCCCCTCCGGCGGAGCTCCGGAACAGGCCCCAAGATGGGATCTCGTGGATACAAAAGGTTGTGGCGGTGGAATTAGGTTTTTGGCTCCTATTCTGATCGTTCGGGGATACGTAGGTATATATAGGAGGAAGGAGTACGTCGGTGGAGCGTCAGGGGGCCCACAAGGTAGGGGGCGCGCCCAGGGGGGCGCGCCCTCCACCCTCGTGACCGCCTCTGGCACTGCTTGGACTAGGGTCCAAGTCTCCTGGATCACGTTCGGTTGGAAAATCACGATCCCGAAGGTTTCATTCCGTTTGAACTCCGTTTGATATTCCGTTTCTTCGAAACACTGAAATAGGCAAAAAACAGCAATTCTGGGCTGGGCCTCCAGTTAATAGGTTAGTCCCAAAAGTAATATAAAAGTGGAAAATAAAGCCCAATATAGTCCAAAATAGTAGATAAAGTAGCATGGAGCAATCAAATATTATAGATACGTTGGAGACGTATCACAAACCCAGGAGCCGGGCAAACCCAAGATTTGACCAAAGACATGATTCGGAGCTGATGCATATAAGGCCAAACTCGTGACGCCGAACACTCCCGAAGGTATTCAGACTTTGTAACAAAAAATGGGCTGAAGAGCACCCTTTCATTATAAACTCTGTATTTCCAGGTACGTGCATCGGTCTGTCGTGGTGAAATGCCAATAACGGCAGTATCCTCTGTGGGTATAGTACCCATGGGATGTGTAAACAACAAGAGGCTATATAAAAGGTTTACACAGGGGCTTAATCTAAAGAAAAACCTTTGAGCGGGGCCCTGCTGCACATCTGCGCCTTTGTCTCCGTTGTGCCGTTTCCTCGAAGGGTATCGCATGCATTGTGTCTGTAAAAAAGAAAAACTCGTGTAAAACGACATAAGTGTGCAATGGATGATAAAAGTGTAAGGCATTGGCTTGTAAATAAGTTCAGTCTACTGGTGGGGTTTTATTAAATATTTATAACCCCTGGTGTCCTATATGGGATTACATATACGGTGTCCTAGTTCATTTTTATCCGGGCTGCTGGACTCGTCAAACCGTGTCAATGGTCTTAACGACCAGTCATGCTTTTTGGTACCGGAGGCCGCTTAGAGTCCAGCCGGTAGAGCCGTCACGTATTCCTCCGCGCATGAAGAGCGTTCTATGTTTCCGTTAACGGTGATGACACTATGTGGACCGGGCATCTTGAATGTAAGATAGGCTTAGTGTGGTACTGCGTTGAAACGAGCGAAGGCCGCTCTTCCAAGCAATGTGTGATAGCCGCTTTGGAAGGGTGCGATGGTGAAGAGTAGTTCTTGGCTTCTGGAGTTGCCTGGGGTGCCGAATGTTACCTCCATTGCGACGGAGCCCCTGCCGTAGGCTTCAACGTCTTGTATCACCCCTTCAAAGGTGGTGTTGCTTTGGCTGATTCTGGATGGGTCTATCCCCATCCTGCGGACAGTGTCCTGGTATATAAAATTGAGACTACTGCCGCCGTCCATGAGGATGTGGGTGAGACGGTATCCGTCGATTATTGGGTCAAGCACCAAGGCTCTGATCCTCTGCGCCGAATACTAGTCAGGCAGTCCGTGTGATCGATCGTTATCGGACAAGCCAACCAGTAGTTAGGTGTGGGTACGATGGGCTCTATAGCATACGCATCTCTAAGTGCGCGTTCGTGCCTTCTCATGGATGTGTGAGTCGCGTGGATCATGTTTACTGTTTTATCCTCTCGTGGGAATTTTTTCTGTCCCCCAGTGTTCGGTTGGCAAGGTTCATCCTCGTCTTCACTTGGTGTTTCCCTTTCCTTGTGTTCGGCATTTAATTTGCCGGCCTGCTTGAAGATCCAGCACTCTCTGTGCATGTGGTTCACAGGTTTGTCGGGGGTGCCATGAATTTGGCACAGTTTGTCCAGGACTCTGTTCAGACCGGACGGTCCCTCTTTACTGCCTTTAAATGGCTTCTTTGCTGATCGGGTCGAGAGCCCCTGAATCCGGCGTTGACCGTTGTGTTGTCCGGGCTCTCTTCCTTGTTTTGACGTTTGTTTTTATTACGCCGTTGCTTCCCATTGCCATCCCTTATTTCGGATGTGCTTGGGTCGCTGGTGCCTTTACGGGCCAACCAGCTATCTTCACCCGCGCAAAAGTGGGTCATAAGGCTTGTGAAGGCTGCCATTGTCCTTGGCTTTTCTTGGCCGAGGTGTCTGGCGAGCCACTCGTCGTGGATGCTGTGTTTGAATGCCGCTAAGGCTTTGGCATTCGGACAATCGACAATTTGATTCTTCTTAGTGAGGAATCTGTTCCAAAGCTTGCGGGCAGACTCTCTGGGCTATTGGATTATGTGACTTAAATCGTCCGCATCCGGAGGCCGGACATAAGTCCCTTGAAATTTGGCCCTGATAGTGTCCTCGAGTTCCTCCCAACTCCCAATTGAATTTTCGGGGAGGCTTTTCAACTAGTGTCGAGCTGGTCCCTTCAACTTGAGGGGAAGGAATTTGATGGCGTGGAGGTCATCCCCACGAGCCATGTGTATATGCAGGATAAAATCCTCGATCCAGACCCCTGGGTCTGTCGTTCCATCGTATGCCTCTATGTTCACAGGTTTAAATCCCTGTGGAAATTCATGGTCTAGTACTTCTTCGGTAAAGCACGTGCTGTGGCATGCCGTCGGCTGTTGTTGTGTCCGGTGTTTATTCCGAACTGGTATCCGGTGGATCTCTATGATCGTTTTGGTGACCATAGTCCCGCGCCGGGGTGTGTCCTTTAGATCCGTAGATGGACCTAGCCGTGACGGCTTTCTTATCCAGGTGCTCATGTAAATCGTGCGCAGCGTCGGTAGCTGCTCTGTTGCGGTTATGAAGTGGTTCGTCTGGCCTCCTGGTCATGTTATTCTTTGGTGGAACGGCCTCGTCGTCGAATTCTGGCAGTAGCTTGCATTTTGGATAGCTCTTTGTATGGCGATCGTTGCCGTATCTTTCTTCAGTGTCTAGCACTTTATTCCATCTGTGATTGAGCGTTTCCTGTGCGGCCTTTAGCCGTTGCTTCTGCTTCTTTAGACTTCTCGCGGTGGCCCTAAGTCTTCTGTGGGGGTTATCTCATTCCACGCGTGTTTCCGCGATGATGAATGCGTCCTCATTCGGACTGTGTTCTTGTCCTGGGGCGGTTTGATGAACTCGTCCCTCGGGATCATTGTGATCGGGCATCTACTCCGAACTATGTTCGACGTGACCTGGCTCGTCCTGCTCCATCGCTGGGTCTGTATGGTCGTTGTTGCCTTCAGAGTTGACTGGGGTGTCGATCTTTCTGGCGCTGTTGTCGCTATTTTTACTATTGCTGGATTTGGAGCAGCGTCTGCACCGTCGCTTTGGTTTTTGCTCGGGGGTTTTATCTTCCGGATTGTCGTCGTCCTCCTCCTTAGGCGTGTCCACCATGTATATATCGTACGACGGGGTGGCTGTCCACCGCCCTGTGAGCGGTGGTTCCTGTTCTTCTCCTGCATTGTCGTCCGTACCGTCGATGTCTTCGGAGTCGAAGTCCAGCGCGTTGGTTCATTCATCGACCGTGGCAATGAAATGGGTGGTGGGTGGGCAACGAATTCCTTTGTCGCCTGCTTCCAACTCGAGCCGTACATAGTTCGGCCGAGAGTCTCCTGTCAAAGAGAGAGACTTTTAACGAGTTCAGCATGTCGCCAAAGGGCGAGTGCTGGAAGATATCCCCAGCGGTAAACTCCATTCCCGGAGCCCAACCAGGCTCGACGGGCATGGGAGCACGCAGCCTAGAACCTACAGCCGGATACGACTCCGGGGGTCAGGTGTCACAGGCTTCCTTGGAGGTAAGGTCTGTGTTCGGCTCTACCGCCGAGGAGTGTAAGGCCTGCGGGGCGGGGTCCATCCACCCGTCCTTGGGCAACACAGTCTGCTCCGGATTTAGGTCCGAGGCTACCGCAGGGGTGATATCCTGAGCGTTATCTGACGACAGGTCTAAGCCATGCTCATCATGACTGTCCGGCGCTCCTGGCTCAGGCCCGATTCCGTCGAAGATCAAGTCTCCGCGGATATCGGCCGTGTAGTTCAGGTTTCTGAACCTGACCTGGTGGCCAGGGGCGTAGCTGTCGGTCTGCTCTAGTTGGCTAAGAGAATTGGCACGCAGCGCGAAGCCGCCGAACACGAAGATTTGTCCGGGGAGAAAAGTCTCACCCTAGACCGTGTTGTTGATGATTGAAGGCACCGTCAAGCCTTGCCCAGCGGCGACACAGAGGAACTCTCAGTGAAAGCACCAATGTCGGTGTCAAAACCGGCGGATCTCGGGTAGGGGGTCCCGATCTGTGCATCTTAGGCTGATGGTAACAGGAAGCAAGGGACATAATGTTTACCCAGGTTCCAGCCCTCTTGATGGAGGTAAAACCCTACTTCCTGCTTGATTGATATTGATGATATGAGTAGTATAAGAGTAGGTATACCACGAGATCGTAGAGGCTAAACCCTAGAAGCTAGCCTATGATGGTTATGATTGTGATCGTGATCGGCCTTCTAAGGACCAACCTCTCTGGTTTATATGGACACCAGAGAGGGCTAGGGTTTACACGGAGTTGGTTACAAGGAAGGAAATACAATATCCTGATTGCCAAGCTTGTCTTCCACGCAAAGGAGAGTCCCATCCGGACACGGGACGGTGTCTTGAGTCTTGTATCTTCACGCTCCAATAGTCCATACGAAGTATATAGTCCGGCCGTACCGATAACCCCTAATCTAGGACTCCCTCACCTGGTGCACACGACTGCTTCGTGTTCAAAGGTCACAATAGCCGGCCACAACATGCAAGTAAAAAGTTCTTGGGAGTCCGTGATACAGCTAGCTGTCCTCCCCCAACTCGTCAATCTCTTCCAGTAGTGCTAGTACTCCATGGTGCAATCCATCGACAAGCAGGCGGGTAAGTTATCATATACTCGGTTTTCGGTGAGTGGCATGCCGATCGACCGTGTGGGGTCGAGTCGTGGAGGAGGGTGAGACACGAACGCGATAGACATGATTTGAACGTTGGTTTTGCTCGATGGCATGATCCAACGAAATGAAACGTCGGTTTCTCTCCATTTCCATTTTTTCTCCGGAAAAATGGAAACTTTCCACTCCATTTTCATTCCTACTCCAAGGTTGCCCCGTTACAACATTCCATCAAATACAAAGGAAAACTAACACGCATGCTGATGCATCTCAATGATTCACAGATCATAGCCAATATTTACTTCACAACTAAAGACAAAAGTTGTGAGAGCGCGTACGAAAGAAGAACTACTGATGGGGTCACTACGACTTAAACCCTAAACCTTAAAAAGGATTTAATTTCCTGGCTAGGTAGAACATGTCGAAGGAAAGACGGCTGGCACCCTCGGATCACATGATGCTTTTGTGCAGTTCCACTAAAATTGAGCTGAGCATCCCTGATGGCAAAGATATAGAAGAAGTGTGATTAGAATAATAGTAATGGCACTAGTTCATGAGACATAAACTCATCACAAGTACGTAGAAGCTGATAGAAGTAGAGAAAGATCGACATGGAGATGGTGCTACGTGGGGAGCTGCGGCAGTGGAGCAAGCCAGCTCCAAAACAAAGATGCACTACCTGGGACGTCGGGCTGTAGCTAGAAGGGTGGTTAGGACGCGGCATCGGTCCATACCGCGGTTACCCCCGATTGGGATGCACCGACTATGGGGTTTCTCCCTCGCCGATGTCGACCGTGTCTACGCAAAACATTGTTCCCTTCCCCCAGCTGCGGGATCAGGCCGGATATGTGACCAGCGGTATGGCCACCGTCGTTCTATGCTTGTGAAGAGAGCAACCCAAGCAAGCAGGCTTGTAGCTTAGGCTCCTGCTAGTGTATATATAGTGGTTTTATTTTTCTCTCCATATCAACCACTTTATATTATGTACGTGTCTTTGAAGAGTGAAATGATGGTTGCTTCTTCCGACTAACTTACTGTGTGATTTGACTGCTCCTTAGTGGCCCCTACACGTACTCCCTCTACGTGTATGTAACAGTCACACGTACACATGGATGCAAAAAGGCGCGCGACGCCCTTGATGCATGCATGTCCGAGCACACGACGGAACACATACGGTCATGCTCAAGTGCTCAACCTACATGTGCATGCACACACATACTCTGCCAGGGTGAGCTAGTGACCGTATTAACACCGAAAAATGTATATATTGAGCGCAATGAGCGTATTATGAAGTCCACTGACCATATTTTTACAAATATACAGTGACAGACAGTGTATTATCTTGTTTGAAATTAAGCCATATTAACCGGAGAGGAGGCAATATGGACTAGCATTACTTTGTTGTGTCCCGTCAACTTGCTGAACGAGGAGAAGCTTGCAGGACGGGAGAAGCTTACGTGCGGTGGCTTGCAGGACAAGGAGAAACTTTTGACTAATTGAAAGTACTAGTATCGACTAGAGGGGGGGTGAATAGACGATTTTTGTGAAAGTCTTCAAAACTTGGAAGTTTTGAAGACAAACAACAGAAACAACCTAATTGATATGCAGCGGAAGATAAACTAACCTAAACAAGCCATACTCAAGTATGTAATGATATGAAGGTACAGGACTAATAGCAGTTAGGCAGTAAGGATCAAGATGGAAGATAGTATGAAGCCAATCAACAGTAGTAGTCAAGCAATGAAGTCAAACAGATAAACAGATAAGCAATGACTTCATGAAGACAAACTTAAGTAAGGTTGGAAGGGATAGAACCAGTTGTTTGTTGAAGACACATGATTTGTTGGACCAGTTGCAGTTGCTGTGACAACTGTACGTCTGGTTAGGGAGGCTGAGATTTAACTCAGAAGACCGTGTCTTCACCTTATTCCCCTTGAGCTAAGGACACCCAGTCCTCGCACAATCACTCTGGTAAGTCTTCAAGGGAGACTTCCAAACCTTCACAGACTTCGTTCACTGGCAATCCACAATGACTCTTGGATGCTCAGAATGCGACGCCCAACCGGCTGGAGGATTCACAGTCCTCAAGTGTGATAAGTCTTCAGGTCACACAGACAGAAAGACTTCAGTGATGCCTAACACTCTTTGGCTCTGGGTGTTTGGGCTTTGTACTCGCAAGGATTTATCTCTCTCTCAAATGCTTCGAGTTGGGTTGCTCTCAAACGACAAAAGCCGTGCACAAACTCTGAGCAGCCACCAATTTATGGTTTAGGGGGTGGGCTATTTATAGACACTAGGCAACCCGACCTGATTTGTCCAAAATGACCCTGGGTCACTAAGGAACTAACACGTGTTCCAACGGTCAGATTTCAAACACACGCGACAACTTTACTTGGGCTACAAGCAAAGCTGACTCATCCATATCTAGATAAGATTCGCTCTCATTGTCTTCGCTCGAAGACATAGGATTTGGGTTGAGCATCACTTCAGTCATTCTAACTTAGTTCACTTGGACCCCACTTAACAGTACGGTGGTTCCTATGACTCAACAAAGAAGAAAAAAACAACGAAAACACACAGTCTTCACGCTCCAAAGTCTTCACGCAATGTCTTCTCATGTCATAGTCTTCAATATGAATATCTTCTCATACCACCATTGTCTTCAATGTCTTCATACATTTTTAGGGGTCATCTCCGGTAGGTAAACCGAATCAATGAGGGACACTACCTGCGTTATCCTGCAATTCTCACGAACGCATTAGTCCCTCAACGAACTTTGTCGTCAATACTCCAAAACCAACTAGGGGTGGCACTAGATGCACTTACAATCTCCCCCTTTTTAGTGATTGATGACAAACTGGTTGATGTTTTCAACGGGGATAAAGTACGTGAAATTGTAAGGATAGGAAATTGTCTTCATAGGTTGCAAGGGCTCCCCCTGAAGATGTGCATATAAGTAATTTGCTTTTGGAATGCAAATGCACATGGCAGGTTGTACTTGTGGAGATCCACTTCAACATATGAAGATAATTCATCATGCATGAAATGATATAGCAATAAGAATGACATGCATAATGAAAAATGGACGTCTGCAAAATGATCTAGGTGCGGAAGTTATCATCGCACATGCGGAATTTATCATCGCAAAGCAAATAAGTAGCAGAAGTAGCAGACGACCATCAAGTTTAGGTGTTACCACTCAAAGAATCAAATGTTTCAAAATGCAAGAGTTGTAAGCACGCAGCAAAATATAATGCAACAGCCCATATGAACCCGCTTGAAGACTATCAACTCATACGCTTCTCCCCCTTTTGTCAGTAATGACCAAAAAGGTTTGAAGGCATAGAGCATCTACTCGTCATCATGAGTAGGTGAAGCAGCAAGGTTGTCGTCGTTAGTTGGCGGTGCAGACGAGCTTGGTGCAGTGTCGATGCGCACAGTAGTAGTTGGAGGTGGTGAAGTAGCGTCATCTTCATCATCGATCACTCTGGCATTAACTGTTTCCGCGGAAGAGGAATATTCAGAGTCTTCAAGAGATGGAGTTCGACGCAAGGTAGCAGTCCTTGGAGGAGTGGAGTCGAACTGGAATCTTTCATTGAAGCCGTCATCTTGAAGATCAGCTTTAGCACTAAGCAGGGTCAAGCTCTTCCATGATCTTCGGCAAGTTTCATGAGCAACAAAGGCATTCTTGGTGGCAAGGTTGCGAATGCGATTGACATCCACCAAGAGGCTTTGCATTTGGCGCTTGAGCCAGAAATGATGCTTATCCTGCTTCTGATGAAGAGCCACAAGAAGCTCTCGGTCATTAAGAACACGAGAACGCTTCCGAGGCCTTTGCGCAATGGTGCTTTCAGTGGCTTCAGTTGGCACTCTGTGAGGCAGACGGGTGTTACCAGCTAGTGGGTAGACTCTTGTTGCTGCTTGAACACCTTCAATAGGCTAAGTGAAGCTTTGGTGCTCAATGTTCTGAAGACAAAGTGGCGTCTTGGCAGGGTTAGAGTATACAACATCAACTGACATATCAACCTCTGGCAGAAATATGATGTGATTGCGAGCAGAGGATTGAAAATTGACAGATGAGTGTCGCTTGATGAGGCGCATGACCCATGGAGCATAAAACTTCAGACCAAACAGGTCAGATCCGGAAGCAGCAAGTTGCCTGATGAAGAATTCCTTAGTGTTGAAGCAGATGCCATTAAGAATATAGAAGACCAAAGTCTTCATGGCTCCTTCAAGCTTGGCCGATGACGAGTGTCCCATGACTGGCCATAGAGTTCGCCTGATGATATGAAATATGGTGCGAGGCAGATACTCAAGGTCTTCAACAAAGAAATGTGTGGGATACTCAGCGTCAGATGGCAAAGGCTTCATCATGCTCAGCATCTGGCTCATGTTGGGTTCTGGCTTATGAAAGATGCTCTCCACAGAATTGTGGTGTAGCTGACAGTTAGGCTCATACAGTTCTCCAGGAGTGGCTAGCCCAGTAAGCTCGATGATATCCATGGCTTTGGCTTCACGATGAACATTGCCAATCATCCACTCGAGAACCCATGTCTTGATGTCTCTGTAGTAGCCGCAAATGTGCAGAGTGGCGTAGAATCGAAGCAATAGCTCTTCATTCCAGTGTTCCTTGTCTGTCACAAAATGAAGCAAACCAGCATCGCGAAAGCAGTCAAGTGCTTCTTCCAAGCACGGCAGTCCAGCAATGGCTTCAGTGTCAAGGCGCATATGAGGGAAAATGCGCCATTGATCATATAGCACGCATGAGTAATAGCTTCTCTGCTGATAGCTCCAGAACCGATCGGATGGAATCCTTGGCTTGGAGTAGGGGTTCTTGGCGCTGTCAAAGAAGGTATTGTGGCTCTTGAAGCCATTTGAATTGAAAGACCCTGGGGAGTTGGCAGTACCTGGAACCCTTGGCAATCTCGGCTTTGGCTTCTGGACCTGAGGCCGATGCTCAACATGATAGTCAAATTGCGGGCTTGAGGCAGTAGGCGGAGGCACCAGAACGGGCCATCTGACAGTGACAAGTTGACCGTGATCGTATGCTTGCTCAATAGTATGAGGCCTTGGTGGCGGAACAGGAGCAGGGGCAACATCAGAGGGTCCAGGCTGCACAACAGGTGCTTCAGGAGCATTTTTCATATTCTCTCTAGGTGCGGCCTCCTCATTGGCGCAGGTACAGCAGTCTCATTGGCGTCAGATTCAGGGGCCACATTTGCTTCGGGCACAGCTGCCTCATTGATTTCAGGCACGCTGGTTGGTGCAGGCTCCACATTGGCGTCAGCCATGACCACGTCATTGGCTTCATTGGCATTGGTGGTGGCAGCCTCAACATTTTCAACCTCCTCTTGACGAGCAGGAGGGTCGGGCACAGGCACGTTCAAATCATGAACTGCCTCTTCTTCAATCGCTGGGGGTGTTGGTACACGAACTTCTTCTTCTTCAATAGCAGGTGGAGTTGGTACACGTACTTCTTCTTTTTCTTCGGCTGATGCAGCCGGAATGTCTTCAGCAGCATGTGCTTCAGACATGGAGATGTTCACTATTGGAGCTGGTTCAGAGAATACTTGCCATGCAACAGGTGGACGTTGCACTTCTCCTTCAGGAATGCTCCACAGAGGGACTTCAGGCCTTTGTCCTTTTCGAAGCCTGCGAAGCGCTGGCTTTAAGTTAGGAGATGGACTTTGTTGAGCCTGAAAGTCATCATCCTCTTCTTGCACTGAGGTTGGAGCTTGTTGTTGTTGTTGGGGAGTACTGGGGGAGTCTTGTTGTTGTTGTGGGTGATCAGCCCACGAAGCATCCTTAGCAATTGGCGTCATGGACGACCAATGTTGATGATTTCGCTGTTCGTACGAACAGGCGATGATACCACTTGATGTTCAATCTGAGGAAGAACTTCATCATCATTTAGATTGTCATCTTGACCAATGTCTTCAGCAGCGTTGGGTTCAGCTGCTGGAATATCTTCAGTCTCATGAGCCTCTATGGTAGCAGGCTCATGGACAACCATCCTTCTTTCTTGATCAACAGACATAGGGCGAACAACGGAGATGGGTTCAACGACTACGGGCTCTGTGGAAGCAGCCCTAGTCTTCTTGGTCTTGCGCTTCTTCTTGGAGGGAGCGGCATCAGAAGCTTCAGTATTCTTTTTCTTCCTCGCATCAGCCTCGGCAGCCTTTGTCTTCTTCTGTTCTGAAGCGGTTTAGGTGACCTTTTGCTTTGAGCCAGTCATGCTGCTTGGGAAGATAATGCGAGGGGCTTCTTGGCGTGATGGCTCAGGCTGTTCAGCAGGGTGCTTCTTCTTCCTCTTTGCAGCCATCCTGGGGTCAATGCCTGGACGGCCAAGGGACTTGCGCTTCTCAGCCTCATTGTAGGCAAGCACACACTTATCAGCCAAAAGCTTCATGTGTTCTCGAGAGCCCTGTGCTTCTTGGCGTTTCTGCAGAAAAGCTTCTTTGTGCTCATGGAGCATGACCTTGAAGTTGCGGACGTCTTGGACACTTAGATTGGCCACATGCTTCTTGAATTGAGCCTTCTCAAAATGATGCGCTGAGCGAGAGCTAGCTCAGAAGCAATGGCGCCATTGAAGGCGACACTGAGGCCTACTGGGAGCTGTAAATCTTCAAAACTGACGTTGGGGGTGTCGAACCACTCATCAATGAAATTGTGAATGATGGCCACATCAAAGAGAAGCAGGTTGCTAAAGATTTCTAATTCTTCTTTGCTCTTGATCAGCTGCTAAAGGGCATCATCCGCAAGATCTTCATCACTTGATAGATCAATGGGTTCTTCATGCAGAATGGCAGCAGGAGTCAAAGCTCGCTGATCAGATGTTCTAAGAAGCTGCTTTTTCTTGTCCGTTCTCCTGGAGACACGGTACAGATCTTCAGATTGCACACTGGCTTCAGGAGGTGCAGTGGCCAGTGGCTTCGCACGCAAAGTCTTCGGAGGTGGCTTTGCAGCTGAGGTTGAAGCCTTAGACTTCTTTTGCTTCTGCGGCTTTGGTGGAGGAGGAGCAGGGGCTTCATCAGAGTCGGCACCATCGTCAGAATGATCTACTCTGGCGCCTTGGACCATGATGTAAGTTATGAGGCCGTCAAGGTTGGTGTAGGGGCCAATGACATTGGGATTAGCTTCACGGGAGCCATCAGCGCGGGGAGCAGAGGGACCTGGATTGAAGTCCAAACCCAAGGCTTCTTGTTCTCTTTGGCCGAAGCCACAGCAAACTGATAGTTGCGCTTGAAGAGCGAATCATCATGACACCATAGTAGTGAAGTGGGATCTGCATTCGCTGGCTGCGGCCCACGGACCATGCATGGATAGAAGCCTTGTTCAAAGGCTTCAGCTCGGCTCTTGGGTTGAAGCCCTCGATAGAGGATATCACCCCAAGGTTTCTTGATGGCATTTTTCTCTGCATATTCCTTTGTCACAAATCTGTACTTGAACCACTCCTCAGCCCAATAGCGTCAAATCCATTGGATTCGCGTCTTCCTCTGATGATAATTTTCCTCAGGATCTGTCTTGTACAGTTCTACTAAGTCATCATCAGGCAGATCTTTAGATGTGCCTCCTCTGCGCTGTCTGCCACCCTTCCTTGTTTATTTCTCTGTTGCCATGAACTTTAAACTGAAAGGCTTCAATACGTTCAAAGGCTTCAGAGATTTGCGCTTGCTGGTCAAGCAGGAACTGGCTTCAGGAGAATTCAACTGATGTTGTAAGTATTCTGCAAATAAATGCATACTATGAGAACCAAGGGATTCTCCCACGGACATGTACCTGTGACAGCATTAGAGATGCGAGGGAAGGGGAAGAGTTCATATGCATTCTCAGAAGATTTTGAAGTTAAATCAGTTTGAAGACATTGACCTCATGTTGCGAAGACATTCACTTATATAGATGAGTTGGTTCCAGATTTGTACCAATCCGTGAATAAGTACAAGTGAGGAATCAAACTAGTAGAAATCTAAGCGAATAGACTAAGCAGTATGAGATGCAAACAGAAAAGATCTAGCTTTGAATGGACAGAAACAACTTTCGGTAAACAGGATGAATCTTGAAGATCAAAAAGGTGGTAAAAATAGAGTTATAGTTACCGCACGAAGAACTGCTAGACGGAGAAGAATAGGAGACCGAGCAGTTCAGCCCACTCTGCCATAACTTGGCGACAGAGGACACCTACGGCAACGGCGGAGAGGACGATGTCCGCGGCCGGCGTGAGGACGGCGTCGGAGAAGTCGCGGCAGCTAAGCGCTTCATCATCGGCGTCGTCTCGAGCTAGCGGTGGCGCTAGGGTTTTGACAGAGGTGGAGAGGTGGAGGAAGTATTTCTTTACCACAGGGGGACAAGTATTTATAAGTTGGTGAGAGACACAGCGCAATTACGCTGGTGCCCCTGGCGGTTCACATCTCAGGGGCACGTGGCGAACATGCAACACCCTCAGGGTTGTCCCACGTTCCCATGCCCTCCAGGCATGTCGGAGAGTTGTTCCGACTTCTCCGGATTTCAACAGTAAAGATAATCCATTAAGCACAGATTTAATGTTTGTCTCTTTGCCTTCTGCTGACTAGGACGCAGAGAAGACATTCGACAGTTTCAACAGAATGCATATGATTTGGACAGATCGATTTTGAGATAGTAATCATAGAGAGATTAGGGTCCGATCACATTCACTTAGTTCAAAAGATCCAATCTTGAAGACATAGCTATAAGTGAATGCTG
The DNA here is from genome assembly GCA_963921465.1 of Triticum timopheevii. Lineage (NCBI taxonomy): Eukaryota > Viridiplantae > Streptophyta > Magnoliopsida > Poales > Poaceae > Triticum > Triticum timopheevii. The sequence continues at coordinate 77,178,310 of OY997271.1, forward strand.
TAGAGGACAGAACACTAGTATATATATATATATATATATATATATATATATATATATATATATCAAAAAGCAATCAAATCATCATAGTGCAGAAAGTCATGAAGACAAATTGAAACTGAAGAAAAACCAAATGCGAAGTCATTGCAATATAACGCCTTGAGTGAAACACTTCAAACTAGAAAAGTTGGTGGTGGCGTTACCCACCGTATAGGAAGTATTTGACCCAGACACGACGCACAATTATCGTGGCGCTCCGAAGTCAAATTCCATGTTAATGTATTCACACTTAGAGTGTAAATCTTCATTGATTGAAGACATACATTACTTTGTGTGTTGCACATCTAAGTCGTCAACATGCATAAGTGTTAGGATGTGTGCCTGATCACAGGACATTAGAGGATTCTAAGATATTTAGTTCACACCATAACTTGCAAAACCTTTTCTCATCCAAGGGCTTTGTGAAGATATCTGCTAGTTGCTCATCAGTGTTGACGTGAATGATATCGATATCTTTCTTCATAACATGATCTCTGAGAAAGTGATGACGAATTTCAATGTGCTTTGTCTTCGAGTGTTGGACTGGATTGTTGGCTATCTTGAGAGGTACTTGTTGCAGATTGATGCCTTAATCCTTGAGAGTTTGCTTCATCCATAGAAGCTGAGCACAACAAGATCCAGCAGCAATGTATTCAGATTCAGCAGTTGAGAGTGATACACAATTCTGCTTCTTCGAAGACCAACAGACAAGTGATCGACCCAGAAAATGGCATGTGCCAGATGTAGACTTGCGATCCACCTTGTCACCAGCATAATCAGCATCCGAGAATCCTACCAAATCGAATCTTGAGCCCTTGGGATACCATAATCCGAGTGTTGGGGTGTAAGCCAAATATCTAAGAATTCGCTTCACAGCTAAGTGATGCGATTCCTTTGGTGCCGCTTGGTACCGAGCACACATGCAACCACTAAGCATAATATCTGGCCTAGATGCACATAAATAAAGCAAAGAACCAATCATGGAGCGGTATACCTTTTGATCAAACTCTTTACCATTGTCGTCGGGACCAAGATGGTGCTTGGCTGGCATTGGTGTCGTGTAGCCTTTGCAGTCTTCCATTCCAAACTTCTTCAGACAATCTTTGAGGTATGTTTCTTGAGATATGAAGATGCCATTCCTCTGCTGATGAATTTGAAGACCAAGGAAGAACTTTAGCTCACCCATCATGGACATTTGATATTGCTCTTGCACCATGTACCCAAACTCATCACTGTACTTCTGGTTGGTGCATCCAAAGATTATGTCATCCACATATATTTGGCACACAAACAATTCACCATCATATGTCTTCGTGAAGAGAGTGGGATCGAGGGATCCAGGTATGAAGCCTTTGCTCTTCAGGAAGTCTTTGATTGTATCATACCAGGCACGAGGGGCTTGTTTGAGGCCATACAGTGCCTTGTTTAGCTTGTACACCATATCAGGATGTTTTGGATCTTCAAACCCAGGTGGTTGTGCGACATACACTTCTTCTTCAATCTTGCCATTGAGAAATGCACTCTTTACATCCATTTGATATAGCAAGATATTGTGATGATTTGCATAAGCTAGTAGTATGCGAATAGCTTCAAGCCTAGCAACAGGAGCAAATGTTTCATCGAAGTCAATTCCTTCCACTTGGGTGTATCCTTGAGCTACAAGACGTTCTTTGTTTCTGATGACTTGACCATGCTCATCTTGCTTGTTTCGATACATCCATTTTGTTCCAATAATGTTATGCTTGCGAGGATCAGGTCGCTTGACGAGTTCCCAGACATTATTCAGTTTGAACTGTTGAAGTTCTTCTTGCATGGCTTGAATCCATTCTGGTTCCATAAAAGCTTCAGCAACTTTCTTGGGTTCTGATATTGACACAAATGAAAAGTGCCCACAGAAGTTTGCTAGCTAAGTTGCTCTTGAATGAGTGAGAGGACCAGGTGCATTGATGCTGTCAATTATCTTCTCTATTTGAACTTCATTTGCAACACGAGGATGAACAGGACGAAGATTTTTCTCTGGCTGATCATTGTCATCATTGGGAGGATTGTCTTTGGACTGAGCATTGTCTTCAGGTTGATTTGGTGCAGAGATGATGAGTTCCTCTTCAGGTTGTGCTTCAGAGGGCATGATTTCACCAGTTCCCATCAACTTGATTGCCTCATTTGAAGGAGCTTCATCCAGTGTACTTGGCAGGATCTCTCTCTGTGAACCATTTGTTTCATCAAATCTCACATCCACAGTTCCAACGATTTTGTAGAGATAAAGGTTGAAGACTCTATAGGAGTGTGAATCCTTTCCATAGCCAAGCATGAAGCCTTCGTGAGCCTTAGTTGCAAATTTTGACTTGTGATGGGGATCCTTTATCCAGCATCTTGCTCCAAATACTCTGAAGTAACTGACATTTGGCTTCTTGCCAGTAAGTAGCTCATATGATGTTTTGTTCAAAAGCTTATGAACGTACACACAGTTGATGATGTGACATGCTGTATCAATAGCTTCGGGCCAGAACTTTCTTGGTGTCTTGTACTCATCTAGCATTGTTCGACCCATTTCAATGAGGGTTCTGTTCTTGCGCTCAACGATGCCATTTTGCTGAGGTGTGTATGGAGCAGAGAACTTATGAGTGATTCCCATTGTATCCAGATACAGATCAAGTCTGGTGTTCTTGAATTCAGTGCCATTGTCACTTCTGATGTGCTTGATCTTCACTCCATAATTGTTCATTGCTCGATTTGCAAAGCGTCTGAAGACATCTTGTACTTCAGTCTTGTAAAGAATTATATGGACCCATGTGTATCTTGAGTAGTCATCAACAATGACGAAGCCATAGAGACAGGCAGTTGTTGTGAGGGTGGAGTAGTGAGTAGGTCCAAATAAGTCCATGTGCAACAGCTCGAAGGGTTGAGATGTTGTCATGATTGTCTTCGATGGGTGCTTTGCCCTAGTCATCTTTCCAGCTTCATAAGCACCACACAGATGATCCTTCTTGAACTTGACATCTTCGATGCCAATGACATGCTTCTTCTTGAAGAGTGAGTGTAAGTTCCTCATGCCAGCATGTCCCAGCCTTCGATGCCAGAGCCAGCATTCTGAAGCTTTTGTGAGAAGACAAACGGCAAGCTGTGGACCTGCTGAGAAATCTACCATGTACAGATCATCTTTTCGATACCCTTCAAAGACTAGAGATTTGTCAGATTCCATTAGTACAAGGCAACGATATTTGCCAAATATCACAATCATGTTCAAGTCACAAAGCATTGAGACAAACATTAAGTTGAAACCAAGGGATTCAACAAGCATCACTTTATCCATGTGTTGATCCTTCGAGATTGCAATTCTACCTAGACCCAATACTTTGCTTTTACCAGTGTCAGCAAACGTGATGTGAGTCTTGTCGGATGGACGTAAGGTTGAGTCCATGAGAAGACTTCGATCACCAGTCATATGATTTGTGCATCCACTGTCCATAATCCATTCTGAAGCATTTGGTGATGTACCCTACAGTGCAGTTAGGAGGATAGTGTCGGTGTCAAAACCGGCGGATCTCGGGTAGGGGGTCCCGAACTGTGCGTCTAGGCGGATGGTAACAGGAGACGAGGGACACGATGTTTTACCCAGGTTCGGGCCCTCTTGATGGAGGTAAAACCCTACGTCCTGCTTGATTAATATTGATGATATGGGTAGTACAAGAGTGGATCTACCACGAGATCAAGGAGGCTAAACCCTAGAAGCTAGCCTATGGTATGATTGTTGTAATGGATGTTGTGTCCTACGGACTAAAGCCCTCCGGTTTATATAGACACCGGAGAGGGCTAGGGTTACACAGAGTCGGTTATAATGGTAGGATATCTACATATCCGTATCGCCAAGCTTGCCTTCCACGCCAAGGAAAGTCCCATCCGGACACGGGACGGAGTCTTCAATCTTGTATCTTCGTAGTCTTGTAGTCCGGCGGATGATGATAGTCCGGCTGTCCGGACACCCCCTAGTCCAGGACTCCCTCAGTAGCCCCTGAACCTGGCTTCAATGACGATGAGTCCGGCGCGCATAATGTTCGGCATTGCAAGGCGGGTTCCTCCTCCGAATAATCCATAGAAGATTGTGAACACTAGGATAGTGTCCGGCTCTGCAAAATAAATTCCACACTCCACCGTAGAGAGAATATTATGTACACAAGTTCAATCTGCTGACGTATTTTGCGGCATGACGTCACGCCACTACCAAGCCTTTACTTGAATCGTTTTTTATTATACCACCTCAGCGTGTTTAGCGAAGCGGTTTCCTTGGCACGCCTTGTCGAAGCAGAGATCGTGTTCCCCTTATTCTGGGATTCTCATCAATACGGACGTGGGTAACCCAACTGCGCCCGTCGCCACGCCACCTCTATCGAAGGCGAGTCCCGAACAGTTGCGGAGACGGCTCTTGGTATTCTCCTTCTTTATAATAGGACCAAGGCTCGTTTCTTTTCTTCAATCTTCATCGAATCCTCTCCTTGCTCCAAGTTCCAGCACCCAGAGCCCCAGATTCGAGCGCTTCGGACCTTCAACAATGTCCGGTTCCGGCCTTCAGGGCCAGTGGATGCCTTCCTCCGTCACGGAGGAAGACGTGCTAAAGTTGCGGGAGGCCAGGTACCTGTCCTACGAGATTTCGCACAGGCTGCCCGCCGAAGGGCAGGCCATCCCCACCCCTGAGCCCGGCGAGTATGTCGTCTTTGTATCCCACCTCCATCGGGGTTTAGGCTTCCTGATGGATCCTTTTGTGAGAGGGCTCATGTTCTACTATGGGTTGGAATTCCATGACCTGGCTCCGGAGTCTATCCTCCATATTTCCGCATTTATCATTGTCTGTGAAGCCTTCCTCCGCGTCACCCCCCCACTTCGGCCTGTGGCTGAAGACCTTCAATGTGGAGCCGAAGATGATCGGGGGGCGTCAAGCAGAGTGCGGCGGGGCGGCCGTAAGTAGGAGGGCCGATGCCCCGTGGCCCGAGGGCTCCTTCCAAGAGGAGCTCAGCTTGTGGCAGCAGGAGTGGTTCTATATCACCGCTCCGAAGGGCAGCAAGCAGAAGCCGCCGCCCGTATTCCGCTCGAGACCTCCTCGACGGTTGATGTCGTGGGTCAACCAAGGGCTCAACTGGGGGCCGTCAAAGGACGTGCCCCTATTGCAGGGCCGGATTCGAGAACTCCAGGCGAGGGAGATCAATCTGGTCGTGGTGATGTAGGTTATGCTGATTAGGCATCTCCTGCCCTGCAAAAGCCGCCCTCTCCGGCTGTGGGAGTTTAATCCGGAGGGACAACGGATTCTTTAACACTTCATGGGTATGACACCCGTGGAGATGTACAAATTATTATTCGGACAACAAGTGACATGACCGGAATTGACCGAGGACGCCGGCCTAAGCTGCAATCGCCCAGATACACAAGTAAGTAGTTCCGAATCTGGACATACCTTCTATTTGCCTTTCTATGATTCGCCTTTTAATCCGTTGCAGCCCTAAAGCTCTGTCCCCTATCCTACCACTAGATCTCCTATGCCGGAACATGAACAGAGAAAGCTGTGAGTGTAGTCTTAGGAACGAACCCGGGGTTGCTCTCGCAAAAAGATTGTACTAAAGAAAGCTAGAAAGCTCAATTCCAAGATTTAAACCTCTGGTCCACGGGTCGGTGAACGAATGGGTTTTGGGAAATAGAGAACATGGACTCGATTGAACAAAGGTGGCACCGGAATGAATAGCCCACTTGTTTCGGGCAAGAATGAATGGGACTGATCGACTCTGCCTAATGCATTTAGAACCGAACATTAGCATTCCGGGCAAGGAATAGAACTGCTTTGCTATTAAAGGGAAGTCCTCCCAAGGGTCGGACACTCTTTCTTTATTTACCGAACTAGCAACAAGGAGCTTTTCCGAGAAGATTTCCCTGTTCAGAAAAGGGCAGGAAACAGTGGGTTTTCCCGAGCGACCGATCCTATATGTGGTCTAACAACTTGATTTCCTCAAATTCTGGAAGCCAAAAAAACAGGAGTGGATAGCGCAAGCAAAGCTGATACGGTGTCCGGCCCCCCTCCCAGAGACCGTGCCGGATACCATGCTGGTCAGGATGTTGGAGGTTGCGCCTTCATAAGAAGGCGAAGGGGAAAATAGGGGAGCTACCGCCTCACCCAAGGAGGCTTTTGAGGAAGGGGGATCGAGAATCCCTCCCTCCTGGGGGAGAAGAGGACCGCCTCCGAAGACCCGGAGGCCAAAGCCCCTAAGCGGGGGAAGAAATCTTCACTAGAGGGTCCTGCGTCCGGGGAGGTCCCGGCTGCATAGTCTTCTCTAAAGAATCAGCCCTCCAGCGAGCCTTCAGTAGAAAAAGGGGAATTTCATTAATAAGAAACGTCCCTATTTGTGCTTCTGAGGATAACCGAAATTTTTACCTTGTAGTTCGGATCTGCGACCTTCTCATATGAGCTCGTCTTCGGGGGATCTTTGTCCGGAGATGATGGAGAGCGAGACGCCTCCGTCTGCTACGCCGTCGGATAGGGCGGACGAGCTTGAAGTGTTGTCACGGAGGGTATCCCCAAGCCCGGCAGAGACGAAGAGTTCGGCGCCGACTAGTGTTCGGCCGGGGGAGCTGAAGGATCTGCTTGAGAGGGAGTCCATCTCAGAATATCACCGTGCATTGATGAGTACGGTGATTAGAAGGATTTCGTCCGCCGAAAGCGGATTGCATAATGCCGTCAGGAGTTTGCTGGCGGGGTTTAAGGTATGTAAAAATGACACCCCTTTTTAATAGTTTTACACATAAAGTGCGCCCTGTATAGATAGTAGCCCCCGAGACTCGGTGGGTTGTCGAAAGCGACAGCGTGCTGAGGATCAAAATCGCAGGTATTGAGTGTCGCCTTTCCTATGCAGGTGGCGAATAGTCCGGGGGCTAGCCGGACTGATGGAGTTGCTGAATTAATGCGGCAACTCGATGTTGCGGATGCGGACATCGCGCTAGTCAACAAGCGACTTGACGAGTCGCAAGGTAACTTGTGTCTCCGCAGTCACCTATTAAGGGAGTAAAAGCCCACCTCTTACAATGTTTACGCTTGACGCAGATGGTGCTGCTGCTGTGGAGAGCCTTCGGGCAGAACTTGCTCAAGCCAAGGAGCAAGCCAGAAGGAGTGATGCGGCTGCATCGAGGGCGGCCGAGGAGTTAGAAGCCGAAAGGGCTGCACACTGCCGAAGCAGGGAAGAGATGGCCGAATTGGCCGTTAAATTGAAGGATGCTACCGACCGCAATGAGGCTCTTGAAAAGGAGTGCCTATCGGAGCGAGAAGACCTGGGGAAGGCCACCGCCGAAGCCAAGGATGCCCGTTCTGCAATGCGGGCTATAAAGGAGGAGCTGCGTCAGGCCGGAGACATTGTGGATGGCAAGCCTTTTCTGCTATGCCGCAGGTTTACGGATCCAAAGTATGCCCAGCTTGGCCAGCTGTGGGGTCCGGAGGATCTATATATGGACTTAGCGGCGAGTGCGGCGGATGCCGTTGTGCACTTCCAAAGTCAGAAGGATCACAAGACGGAAGAGCTATTTTGGTCTCAATTCCATAGTCCGGATGGTTCACTTCCGCTGACCGATCGGTTGGCCGAATGGGCTGAGCTGAATAGGTTGTCCGGACTTGCCATGACGGATATCGTGACTCATGTCTGGCCGGAGAGGCCCAAGCCGACGAGCTATTTTGGCTTATTGCAGCAGTTTCTTGGGGCGGTGCCGCATATCAAGGTGATGAAGCGGTCAGCCTGCATAGAGGGTGGGCGGATGGCCCTTGCCCGTGTGAAGACACATTGGACAGAGATGGATGCCACCGCTGTTGCAACCCAGGGTTCGGATGAAAGCCGGTTACCCGCCGAGTACTATTTTGGGGAAGTTATGCATGGTGCTCGTATAATAGAGTCGCAGTGCTCGAAAAATGTCACGTTCAAATGAACATTTTATCTTGTAAAACAATGTTTATGATATAGGCGCTTTTTGTACTTGTGCGTTCAAGTATTGAAATATCTCCTGTGCGGCCGTTTATGTATATGTGTGTATAACCTGAAAGATGGCAGTTGTCGGCTTCAGCCCCCACGCACAAGGTGCGGGGGTGTTTGCAAAAATAGCGCATTTTCACACTTAATCCGACATCTCGGTCCTGTTAAGGAGGTGGTAGCGTAGCAAACGAGGCAACCGGACTATAACGCTTTATCACTTTCACTTAGCCATTGGAGTTCGAGGGTGGGGCTACGATATAGCCCCTAGGGGCACCGCGCTCTCCGAATTCGGGGCGTGTATGTGCCTGACCGGGAAACGGTCCTTCGTCAAAGCGGAGGAATTCTAAACATTCCGGTGGTCGATCGAGTGGTTGACCAGCCTCTCGCTGTATCATGACAGTCATTTTTCGGCTTTCTCTACTGAGGTGCTCGCCCAGCCGAACTGGGGCACAATCGTAGTAGTTCTCCTGGTGCCGCATTAGCCGATGATACGGAACGTAAGGCAGCAAAACACAGGAGCCGGGCAAACCCAACATTTGACCAAAGACATGATTCGGAGCTGATGCATCTAAGGCCTAACTCGAGACGCCGAACACTCCCTAAGGTGTTCGGTCTTTTATAATAACGGGCAAAACAATGCCCTAAGCCCCTTGTGTCCAAGTACGGGCGAGGTCCTCTGACGCGGCCGATGCCAAAACGTCAGTATCCTCTCTGGTTATCATGAAAAACCAGGGGATTATAGCAACAAGAGACAGTAAAAAAGGTTTATGCAGGGTCTTAATCTGAAAAGAATCCTAGCAACGGGTCCCTACTACACGTCTGCGCCCGTGTCTCCGTTGTGCCGTTATCCTGGACGGGTGTGCACGGTGTTCATCTGTAAAAAGAGAGGAACTTAGTTTGAAAAGAAATCATGCGAAAAGTGCATAAAGATTAAAATATTAATAAATTAATAAAGCTGAGCCTATATTAGCCCATTGTTGCTTATATGCGCAGCCCCCTGTGAAGGGGTGTGCGGCTAGGGAGCCCCTAGCTTATTTATGCCGGACTCGTCTAGCCGTGTCCGGGGTCTTTGAATGACCCTCTTAATGAAATGATGCCTCGTGGACCGGGCATTTTGAGTGTAAGAGACGCGTAATGTGGTATGGCGTTAAAGCGGACAAAAGCTTCACGTCCCAATAGTGCTTGATAGCTACTTTTGAATGGGGCGATATGAAAGATTAGTTTTTCGCGTCGGAAGTTGTTCGGTGACCCGAACACAACTTCTAGTAATAATGAGCCTGTGCACTTGGCGTAAGGGCCTGGCGTCACTCCTTTAAAGGAAGTGCGGGTATGTCGAATTGTAGTAAGGTCTATCCCCAACTTGCGGATTGTGTTAGGATATAGCAGGTTTAAATCACTGCCGCCGTCCATCAGGACTTGTGTAAATTGTAGTCCGTCGATTATAGGATCCAATATCAGAGCAGTCCATCCTGCATTTCGAATACTTCTGGAATAATCCAGGTGGTCAAAAGTGATTGGTTTTGACATCCAATCTCGAGGTTCCGCTGGGGTGGACCGTGCGAGACCCATCTTAGCGGGTGCCACATTGTTTTTCCGTATTATCATATGGAGTGAGTTTACTGCTTTGACTTCTTGTGGGAAAGTCTTTTGTTTTCCAGTGCCCTGCTGGTGGGGTTCGTCGTCGTCCTCACTTGGTGCGTCAAGCCCCTTGTGTTCGGTGTTGAGTCGGCCGGATAGTTTGGAAACCCAACAATCTCGGTGGGTGTGGTTTGCAGGCCTTCCGGAGGTACTGTGGATTTGACATATCCGATCCAAAATCTTGTTTAAGTTGGATAGCTCATTGCTGTTGTCCTTAAGAGGCAGTGTTTTGTTGTTTGGTCGCGAGCTTTTGAATCCGGCGTTGACCGCCGTGTTCTTTGGGCTTTTCTCTTTATTACGGCACTGATCTTTTCTGCGTCGTGATTTTCTGTTTCCATCTCTGATCTTGGATGTACTTGGGTCGCTGGTGCTGCATCTTGCTAGCCAGATGTCTTCCCCCACGCAAAAGCGGGTCATGAGGCTTGTTAGCGTGGACATTGTCCTCGGCTTCTCTTGGCCGAGGTATCTGGTGAGCCATTCGTCTCGGACGTTGTGTTTGAAAGCTGCTAAGGCTTCGGCGTCCGGACAGTCGACTATTTGGTTCTTTTTAGTAAGGAACCTGTTCCAGAATTTGCGCGTTGACTCTCTGGGCTGTTGAGTTATATGACTTAGATCGTGTGCATCCGGAGGGCAGACATAAGTCCCTTCAAAATTTGCACTAAACGCGTCCTCAAGCTCTTCCCAACTTCCAACAGCCATGTGTATGTGTAGTATATAATCCTCTATCCAGACTCCCGGGTCTGTTGTTCCGTCGTAAGCCTCTATGTTTATGGGTGTACCGCTGTCTTTGAACACTTGGCGTGTTGTGTTGCATCCTGGGGCCCTCTTTTTTGGCCCGTAAATGAACCTGGCTGGGCCATTTGTTTTCCCAGGATCATGGGCCGGCTTGTGTGCGGCGCCGCTTATAGTTTTTGGCCTATCATCTGGCCGTCTATCCGGCCAGGCGGCCTCTTTGTTTTTTGACTGTGGGGGCTCTATGGCTTCCTCGTCGAATTCTGGCAGCAACTTGGCTTCGGGTAGCTCTTTGATTGATGGCCATTGCCGTATTTGTCTGCGGTTTTGAGCACTTTGCTCCACCTCATTCTGAGTATGTCTTCCGCTGTTTTGAGCTTTCGTTTTTCCTTCTTCAGACTTCTTGCAGTGGCGACGAGTCTTTTGCGAAGGCTCTTATTCTCCGGTGGTGTGTCCGGCGTGATGTCGTCTGGACTTTCGGTTTCGCCGGGCATTGATTGATTATCCGATTCGTCCTGTTCGGATGGTTGCTTGGCTGCAAGTTCGTCGTCCACCGGTTTGCCCTGCTTCATTGCTGGGTCATTAGGAGCGCTGTTGTTGTCGAGGCGGGACTTAGGGCGGCATCTGCGTCGCCGTTTTGGTTGTTTATCGGTGGGATTATCTTTTGCTGCGCCCCGTTGGTCCTCGTTATCACTTCCTTTTGGGGTATCCACCATATATACATCATGGGTTGGGGTGGCCTTCCAGTGCCCTGTAGGCGCTGGTTATTGATCATCTCCGGCATCGTCGTCCATACCGTCGATGTCTTCGGAGTCGTAGTCTAGCATGTCGGTTAGATCGTCGACAGTGGCTACAAAGTGGTTGGTGGGTGGGATTTGAAGTTCTTTCTCGTCCGCATCCCAACCATCCTGGCCATAATCCGGCCAGGGCTCTTCGGATAGCGAGAGATGCTTTAGTGAATTTAAGTTGTTGCCAAAGGGTGAGTGCTGAAACATGTCCGCAGCGGTGAACTCCATGGTCGGCGCCCAATCGGATTCGATTGGCAGGGGCGCAGGAGGTTCGGAGTCCAGCAGGGAGTCTGGCACCTCGGAGTCCCGAGCTTTGTAAGGGACAAGGTTAGTGTTCGGCTCCATCGCCATGGAAGTTGCAGCTCCCGAGGCGGTGTCCAGCCACTCGTCCTCGATCTGCGCGATCGGCTCCGAACTATAGGTCGGAGCGGATTCATGTGCGGCCTCCAAGGCGATGTCCGGCGGCAGAGCTAGATCGTGCCCATCGCGACAGTGCTGCACGCTCGGCTGCAGATCGAATCCATCGAAGATCAAGTCTCCACGGATGTCCGCCGTGAAGTTTAGGCTTCCAAATCTGACCTGACGGTCAGGGGCGTAGCTTTCGATCTGCTCCAGATGGCCAAGTGAATTAGCCCGCAGTGCGAAGCCGCCGAATACGAAAATCTGTCCGGGGAGGAAAGTCTCACCCGGGACGGCGTTGTTGTTGATTGAAGAAGCCATCAAGCCTATCGGTGACGACACAGAGGAACTCTCAATGAAAGCACCAATGTCGGTGTCAAAACTGGCAGATCTCGGGTAGGGGGTCCCGAACTGTGCGTCTAGGCGGATGGTAACAGGAGACGAGGGACACGATATTTTACCCAGGTTCGGGCCCTCTTGATGGAGGTAAAACCCTACGTCCTGCTTGATTAATATTGATGATATGGGTAGTACAAGAGTGGATCTACCACGAGATCAAGGAGGCTAAACCCTAGAAGCTAGCCTATGGTATGATTGTTGTAATGGATGTTGTGTCCTACGGACTAAAGCCCTCCGGTTTATATAGACACCGGAGAGGGCTAGGGTTACACAGAGTCGGTTACAATGGTAGGAGATCTACATATCCGTATCGCCAAGCTTGCCTTCCACGCCAAGGAAAGTCCCATCCGGACATGGGACGAAGTCTTCAATCTTGTATCTTCGTAGTCTTGGAGTCCGGCGGACAATGATAGTCCGGCTGTCCGGACACCCCCTAGTCCAGGACTCCCTCAGAGAGGCTTCACACAAGTGTTGTGAATCATATGCATTTGATACATATAGGGACAGTCACAGCTTATATCAAAGTTAGGACATTGACTGATGAGAAATTCTGATGTGAAGCATATAGAATGGTATTTTAACATGCGCCCTCAGTGAGTTTTAGGTCCCCAGCAGTAGTATCGGACGCCATTGATTGCTGGCTGGAGACCATTTTCTGCAAAAGAGAGTTAGTTCTTCTTTGCCACCCACATTTTCCGTGGGGGCTTAGAAGCAATGAGTCTAAGTGCAGCATCTGAGAATTTTGGCTTTGAAGCCCTAGCAAATAGCCTTGCAGGAGATGAATGATACTCATATGAATAAGCAGAAAAGTTCTTAGTCCTGTGAACATAGCGGTTCGAAGATACCCGCTCATATTCATAAGTCTGAGCATGATTTCCCTGCAAAACATTGGCGTTAGGGCGACTCATGTGACTCCTGTATCTGTATGAAGCCTTTGGGCCATATGCAGCCATAGGTCTGGGGTTTGTCTTCTTCCTAGGTGGTCTCATGACGACATTCACAGGAAGATTCGCAATGTACCGCTTAGGTACCCAAATCTTCTTCATCGGTGGTCCATTCCTGCAGTTAGTACTAATATACCTGGCAAACACTTCACCATTCTGATTTTTGAACAGCTTATAGTTTGCATCAAAGGATTCATCAATGACAATAGGATTAGCACAGGTAAAGCCAGATAAGGTAGATGGATCTACTGAAGGTCCCTTTGCAGCAACCCATGTGGTTTTGGGGTACTGCTCAGGCTTCGAGTATGAGCCATCAACGTTCATTTTCCTCTCGAACCCAATACCCTCTTTCCTAGGGTTTCGGTTCAGAATCTGCTTTTTGAGGACATCGCAGAGAGTCTGATGTCCCTTTAAACTTTTGTACATCCCTATTTCAAGCAATGTCTTCAACATAGCATTTTCATCAGCAACAACAGTGGTATCCTCCGCAGAGGGGTTAGTGACCACATCAGTAGGTGAAGACAATGAAATAGTAGCAGCAGTGGAACATTCAGCAACATATGTAGCGTTATCATGCTCAATGCATTTTAAACAAGGTGGTTCAAATCCTTCCTGAGCGGAACTGATCTGTTGAGCGCGAAGTGAATCTCGCTCCTTCTGAAGATCTTCATAATCCACTCTTATCTTTTCAAGGCCTAGCTTTCTTTGAAGACATTCAGAGGAAAGCTTCTCATGATCAGATAAGAGAGCATTATGTTGATCTTGAAGGGCGTCAAACTTAGCATGGAGTCTCTGAAGACTATCAGCCAAAGCTTTTGACTGATCCATTTCAGCACCCAACATATCATCGTTCTTACTAAGCATGTCTTGAACCTTTTCTAAAATTCTTTGTTGTTTAGTGGCAAGGGAAGCAAGCTTATCATAACTGGGCCCAAATTCATCACCTGATTCATCATCACTAGATTTAGAGAGATAGCATTCAGTTACCTTATCACCCCTTGCCATGTGTCATGATGAGGATGATGATGGTTCAGGTGTAAAGGTCATTTTCTTGAGAGATTCCTTGTAGTATTCAAATGGCTGATCATGACGAGTGCGATGACCTTCGTATACATCAGATAGCCTGTCCCAGATTAGATTTGCGTGATTGAGGTGCATAACATTCCTGAACTAATTTCTGGACAAATGACAGCAGATGACATCCTGCGCTGTGAGGTTCAGTAGCGTGTACTTGCGAATGTTATCAGCCTCTGCCATCTTGCATAGATCAGTGAGTCCAATCTCAGTGACGGTCCACAGTTCGCTATCGTTGGACATGAGTACCTTCTTCATCATGGCCTTCCATAGGGGATACTCATGAACGTCAAAGGTGGGACAAGATATGTTCCTCAATCCTGCTGTCGACATAGCTGAAACTCTAGGTGGTTAAACCGAATCACACAGAACAAGGGAGTACCTTGCTCTGATACCAATTGAAAGTGCTAGTATCGACTAGAGGGGGGGGGGTGAATAGACGATTTTTGTGAAAGTCTTCAAAACTTGGAAGTTTCGAAGACAAACAATAGAAACAACCTAATTGATATGCAGCGGAAGATAAACTAACCTAAACAAGCCATAGTCAAGTATGTAATGATATGAAGGTACAGGACTAATAGCAGTTAGGCAGTAAGGATCAAGATGGAAGATAGTATGAAGCCAATCAACAATAGTAGTCAAGCAATGAAGTCAAACAGATAAACAGATAAGCAATGACTTCATGAAGACAAACTTAAGTAAGGTTGGAAGGGATAGAACCAGTTGCTTGTTGAAGACACAGGATTTGTTGGCCAGTTCCAGTTGCTGTGACAACTGTACGTCTAGTTAGGGAGGCTGAGATTTAACTCAGAAGACTTCAAGGGAGACTTCCAAACCTTCACAGACTTCGTTCACCGGCAATCCACAATGACTCTTGGATGCTCACAATGCGACGCCTAACCGGCTGGAGGATTCACAGTCCTCAAGTGTAATAAGTCTTCAGGTCACACAGACAGAAAGACTTCTGTGATGCATAACACTCTTTGGCTCTGGGTGTTTGGGCTTTGTCCTCGCAAGGATTTCTCTCTCCCTCTCAAATGCTTCGAGGTGGGTTGCTCTCAAACGACAAAAGCCGTGCACAAACTCTGAGCAGCCACCAATTTATGGTGTAGGGGGTGGGCTATTTATAGCCACTAGGCAACCCGACCTGATTTGTCCAAAATGACCCTGGGTCACTAAGGAACTGACACGTGTACCAACGGTGAGATTTCAAACACACGCGGCAACTTTACTTGGGCTACAAGCAAAGCTGACTCATCCAGCTCTGGATAAGATTCGCTCTCATTGTCTTCGGTCGAAGACATAGGATTTGGGTTGAGGATCACTTCAGTCATTCTGACTTAGTTCACTTGGACCCCACTTAACAGTACGGTGGTTCCTATGACTCAACAAAGAAGAAACGAAACAACAAAAACACACAGTCTTCGCGCTCCAAAATCTTCACGCAATGTCTTCTCATGTCATAGTCTTCAATATGAATATCTTCTCATACCACCATTGTCTTCAATGTCTTCATACATTTTTAGGTGTCATCTCCGGTAGGTAAACCGAATCAATGAGGGACACTACCTGCGTTATCCTGCAATTCTCACAAACACATTAGTCCCTCAACCAACTTTGTCGTCAATACTCCAAAACCAACTAGGGGTGGCACTAGATGCACTTACACTAATGCAAGCTCTCCCTCGCTCAGACATACACTATACTGGTACTATTATTGTTCGACTTCCCGAAGAGGCAAACAACCTAGCGCAAAGTTTACTAGTACTAATACTACTACTATTGT
This sequence comes from Triticum timopheevii, assembly GCA_963921465.1. Lineage (NCBI taxonomy): Eukaryota > Viridiplantae > Streptophyta > Magnoliopsida > Poales > Poaceae > Triticum > Triticum timopheevii. Next base: position 77,194,100 of record OY997271.1, read on the forward strand.
CTATAGAGGTATGTACTATACTAGTACTAGGAACCGAATGGAGGAGCATCTGCACTCTTATTATATTTTTAAAATGTGATAAAGAAACCTTCAACACATTTGGTTCTCCTCGAGGGTTCTCTCATGTGAGAATGGAAGTTGATTGCATGGAACACTCGCCACAATTCCCGCTTAATTCTGGCTCATATCCTGTTACAAATAGGAGCGCTCGGTAATATTTCCTCTTTTCTTGTTATTGAGCATGTAAACAGGCCAGCAAACCTTGTGGCGCATCTTTGTGCGAACTGTGCTTGCTGCACTTTGAATGTGGCCGAGAGCTGGCTTGATGAAACTGTTGGGGAACGTAGCAGAAATTCAAAAATTTTCCTACGTATCACCAAGATCTATCTATGGAGAGACCAGCAACGAGTAGAAAGAGAGTGCATCTACATACCCTTGTAGATCACTAAGCGGAAGCGTTCAAGTGAACGGGGTTGATGGAGTCGTACTCGTCATGATTCAAATCACCGATGATCAAGTGCCGAACGGACGGCACCTCCGCGTTCAACACACGTACAGCCCGGTGACGTCTCCCACGCCTTGATCCAGCAAGGAGAGAGGGAGAGGTTGAGGAAGACTCCATCCAGCAGCAGCACAACGGCGTGGTGGTGGTGGAGGAGCGTGGCAATCCTGCAGGGCTTCGCCAAGCACCGCGAGAGAGGCGGAGCACTTGGGAGAGGGAGGGCTGCGCCAGGGGCAAGGGTGAAGCTCCCATGCGCCTTCCCACTATATATAGGGGTGGAGGGGGCTGGTTTCTTGCCCTCCAAGTCCATTGGGGCGTTGGCAAAGGTGGGAGGAAAGAAATCCCATCATTTCCTTCCCCACCGATTGCTATCCCCCCTTTTTAGGGATCTTGATCTTATCCCTTTGGGATATGATCTTATTCCTTCTAAGGGGGGATCTTGGTGCGCCTTGACCAGGGGTGTGGGGCCTTGCCCCCACTACCCACGTTCATGTGGGTCCCCCCATGCAGGTGGGCCCCACTCCGGAACCTTCTAGAACCTTCCCGGTACAATACCGAAAAATCCCGAACATTTTCCGGTGGCCAAAATAGGACTTCCCATATATAAATCTTTACCTCCGGACCATTCCGGAACTCCTCGTGACGTTCGGGATCTCATCCGGGACTCCGAACAACATTCGGTAACCACATACAAGCTTCCTTTATAACCCTAGCGTCATCGAACCTTAAGTGTGTAGACCCTACGGGTTCGGGAATCATGCAGACATGACCGAGACGTTCTCCGGTCAATAACCAACAGCGGGATCTGGATACCCATGATGACTCCCACATGTTCCACGATGATCTCATCGGATGAACCACGATGTCAAGGACTTAATCAATCCCGTATGCAATTCCCTTTGTCTAGCGGTATTGTACTTGCCCGAGATTCGATCGTCGGTATCCTTATACCTTGTTCAATCTCGTTACCGGCAAGTCTCTTTACTCGTTCCGTAACACATCATCCCGTGATCAACTCCTTGGTCACATTGCGCATATGATGATGTCCTACCGAGTGGGCCCAGAGATACCTCTCCGCTTACACAGAGTGACAAAATCCCAGTCTCGATTCATGCCAACCCAACAGATACTTTCGGAGATACCTGTAATGCACCTTTATAGCCACCCAGTTACGTTGTGACGTTTGGTACACCCAAAGCATTCCTACGGTATCCGGGAGTTGCACAATCTCATGGTCTAAGGAAAAGATACTTGACATTAGAAAAGCTCTAGCAAACGAACTACACAATCTTTGTGCTATGCTTAGGATTGGGTCTTGTCCATCACATCATTCTCCTAATGATGTGATCCCGTTATCAACGACATCCAATGTCCATAGCCAGGAAATCATGACTATCTGTTGATCACAACGAGCTAGTCAACTAGAGGCTCACTAGGGACATATTGTGGTCTATGTATTCACACATGTATTACGATTTTCGGATAATACAGTTATAGCATGAATAAAAGACAATTATCATGAACAAGGAAATATAATAATAATACTTTTATTATTGCCTCTAGGGCATATTTCCAACAGTCTCCCACTTTCACTAGAGTCAATAATCTAGTTCACATCGATATGTGATTAACACTCAAGGTCACATCCCCATGTGACTTACATCCAAAGAGTTTACTAGAGTCAATAATCTAGTTCACATTTACCATGTGATTAACACTCGATGAGTTCTGGGTTTGATCATGTTATGCTTGTGAGAGAGGTTATAGTCAACGGGTCTGAACCTTTTAGATCCGTGTGTGCTTTACAAATCTCTATGTCATCTCCTAGATGCAGCTACCACGCTCTATTTGGAGCTATTCCAAATAACTGTTCTACTTGGAGCTATTCTAAATTGTTGCTCCATTATACGTATCCGGTATCTCTACTCAGAGCTATTCGGATAGGTGTTAAGCTTGCATCGACGTAACTCTTTACATCGAACTCTTTATCACCTCCATGATCGAGAAAATTCCTTAGTCCACTAGTTACTAAGGATAACTTTGACCGCCGTCCTGTGATCCATTCTTGGATCACTCTTGTACCCCTTGACTGACTCATGGCAAGGCACACTTCAGGTGCGGTACACAGCATAGCATACTGTAGAGAGCCTATGATAAAAGCATAGGGGACGACCTTCGTCCTTCCTCTTTCTTCTGCCGTGGTCGAGCTTTTAAGTCTTAACTTCATACCTTACAACTCAAGCAAGGACTCCTTCTTTGACTGACCCACCTTGAACTCCTTCAAGATCATGTCAAGGTATGTGCTTATTTTGAAAGTATTATTAAGCATTTTGATCTATCTTATAGATCTTGATGCTTATTGTTCAAGTAGCCTAATCCAGGTTTTCCATTGAAAAACAGTTTTCAAATAACCCTATATGCTTTCTAGAAATTCTACATCATTTCTGATCATCAATATGTCAACAACATATACTCATCAGAAATTCCATAGTGCTCCCACTCACTTCTTTGGAAATACAAGTTTCTCATAAACTTTGTATAAACCCAAGAAAATCTTTGATCATCTCATCAAAGTGCACATTCCAACTCCGAGATGCTTACTCCAGTCCATGGAAGGATCGCCGGAGCTAGCATACCTTTTAGCATCCTTAGGATCGACAAAAACTTTCTGATTGTATCACAAACAACCTTTCCATACGAAGACTGGTAAGGAAACTCGTTTTGTCATCCATCTGCCAGATTTCATAAATGCAGCCAATGCTAACATGAATCCGACGGACTTAAGCATTGCTACGGATGAGAAAATCTCATCGTAGTCAACTCCTTGAACTTGTCGAGAAACATCTTAACGACAAGTCGAGCTTTCTTAATGGTGACATTTACCATCATTGTCCGTCTACCTTTTAAAATCCATATGTACCTAACAGCCTTACAACCATCAAGTAGTTCTTCCAAAGTTTACACTTTTTTTTCATATATGGATCCTTTCTCGGATTATATGGCTTTGAGCCATTCGTCGGAATCCGGGCCCACCATCGCTTCTCCATAGCTCGTAGGTTCATTGTTGTCTAGCAACATGACTTCCAAGATAGGATTACTGTACTACTCTGAAAGTAGTATGTATCCTTGTCACCCTACGAGGTACGGTAGTGACTTGATTCGAAACTTCATGATCATTATCATAAGCTTCCACTTCAATTGGTGTAGGTTCCACAGGAACAACTTCCTGTGCCCTGCTACACACTAGTTGATGTGACGGTTCAATAACCTCATCAAGTCTCCACCATCCTCCCACTCAACTTTTCGAGACAAACTTTTCCTCGAGAAAGGACCCGATTCAAGAAACAATCCATATTGCTTTCGGATCTAAATTAGGAGGTATACCCAACTGTTTTGGGTGTCCTATGAAGATGCATTTTATCCGCTTTGGGTTCAAGCTTATCAATCCTGAAACTTTTTCACATAAGCATCGCAGCCCCAAACCTTTAAGAAACGACAACTTAGGTTTCTCTAAACCATAATTCATACGGTGTCATCTCAACGGAATTACGTGGTGCCCTATTTAAAGTGAATGTGGTTGTCTCTAATGCCTAACCCATGAACGATAGTGGTAACTCGATAAGAGACATCATGGTATGCATCATATCCAATAGGGTGCAGTTATGATGTTCGGACACACCATCAAACTATGGTGTTCCAGGCGGTATTAATTGTGAAACAATTTCCACAATGTCATAATTGTGTGCCAAAGCTTGTAACTCAGATACTCATCTCTATGATCATATCATAGACATTTCATCCTCTTGTCACGATGATCTTCTACTTCACTCTGAAATTACTTGAACCATTCAATAATTCAGACTTGTGTTTCATCAAGTAAATATTCTCAACATCTACTCAAATCATCTGTGAAGTAAGAGCATAACGATATTCACTGCATGCCTCAGCACTCACTGGACTGCACACATCAAAAATGTGTTGCTTCCAACAAGTTGCTATCTTGTTCCATTTTACTGAAACCGAGGCTTTTCAGTCATCTTGCCCATGTGGTATGATTTGCATGTCTCAAGTGATTCAAAATCAAGTGAGTTCCAACGGTCCATTTGCATGGAGTTTCTTCATGCATATACACCAATAGACATGGTTCGCATGTCTCAAACTTTTCAAAAATGAGTGAGCCCAAAGATCCATCAACATGGAGCTTCTTCATGCGTTTTACACCAATATGACTTACATGGCAGTGCCACAAGTAAGTGGTACTATCATTACTATCTTATATCTTTTGGCATGAAAATGTGTATCACTACGATCGAGATTCAATAAACCATTCAGGTTTAATACTAATCTTGATGGTAGAGGGAGCATGCGATGTTTGATCACATCAAACTTGGAAACAATTCCAACATATATCGTCAGCTCACCTTTAGCTAGTCTCCGTTTATTCCGTAGCTATTATTTCGAGTTACTAACACTTAGCAACCGAACCGGTATCTTATACCCTGGTGCTACTAGGAGTACTAGTAAAGTACACATTAACATGATGTATATCCAATAAACTTCTATCGACTTTGCCAGCCTTCTCATCTACCAAGTATCTAGGGTAATTCTGCTCTAGTGGTTGTTCCCCTTATTACAGAAGCACTTAGTCTCGGGTTTGGGTTCAACCTTGGGTTTCTTCACTAGAGCAGCAACTGATTTGCCATTTCATGAAGTATCCTTTCTTGCCCTTGCCCTTCTTGAAACTAGTGGTTTCATCAACAATTGATGCTCCTTCTTGATTTCTACTTTCACGGTGTCAAACATCGTGAATACCTCAAGGATCATCATATCTATCCCTGATATGTTATAGTTCATCACAAAGCTCTAGCAGCTTGGTGGCAATGACTTTGGAGAACCATCACTATTTCATCTGGAAGATCAACTCCCACTCGATTCAAGCGATTGTTGTACTCAGACAATTTGAGCACAAGCACAACAATTGAGCTTTTCTCCTTAGTCTGCAGGCTAAGAAAATCGTCGGAGGTCTTATACCTCTTGACGTGGGCACGAGCCTGAAATCTCAATTTCAGCCCTCAAAACATCTCATATGTTCCCCGATGTTTCGAAAAACATCTTTGGTGCCTCTACTTAAGCTATTTAACTGAACTATCACGTAGTTATCAAAACGTGTATGTCCGATGTTCACAACATCCACAGACGACGTTTGGGGTTCAGCACACTGAGCGGTGCATTAAGGACATAAGCTTTCTACTGTCCGCATAATCGCTACTGTCAACTTTCAACTATATTTTCTCTAGGAACATAACTAAACAGTAGAACTAAAGCGCGAGCTTACGACATAATTTGCAAAAGGTCTTTTGACTATGTTCAAGATAATTAAGTTCATCTTATGAACTCCCACTTAGATAGACATCCCTCTGGTCATCTAAGTGATCACATGATCCGAGTCAACTAGGCCGTGTCCGATCATCACGTGAGACGGACTAGCCAACGTCGGTGAACATCTTCATGTTGATCGTATCTACTATACGACTCATGCTCGACCTTTCGGTCTCCGTGTTCCGAGGCCATGTCTGCCCATGCTAGGCTCGTCAAGTTAACCCTAAGTGTTTTGCTGTGTAAATCTATCTTACACCCGTTGTATGTGAACGTAAGAATCCATCACACCCAATCATCACGTGGTGCTTAGAAGCGACGAACTGTAGCAACGGTGCACAGTTAGGGGAGAACACTTCTTGAAATTGTGTAAGGGATCATCTTATTTACTACCGTCGTCCTAAGTAAACAAGATGCATAAACATGATAAACATCACATGCAATCAAATAGTGACGTGATATGGCCAATATCATTTTGCTCCTTTTGATCTCCATATTCGGGGCTCCATGATCATCATCGTCACCGGCATGACACCATGATCTCCATCATCATCATCTCCATCATCGTGTCTCCATGAAGTCGTCTCGCCAACTTATTACTTCTACTACTATGGCTACCGGTTAGCAATAAAGTAAAGTAATTACATGGCGTTGTTCAATGACACGCAGGTCATACAATAAATAAAGACAACTCCTATGGCTCCTGCCGGTTGTCATACTCATCGACATGCAAGTCGTGATTCCTATTACAAGAACATGATCAATCTCATACATCACATATATCATTCATCACATCCTTTGGCCATATCACATCACATAGCATACCCTGCAAAAACAAGTTAGACGTCCTCTAATTGTTGTTTGCATGTTTTACGTGGCTGCTATGGGTTTCTAGCAAGAACGTTTCTTACCTACGCAAGACCACAACGTGATATGCCAATTGATATTTACCCTTCATAAGGACCCTTTTCATCGAATCCGTTCCGACTAAAGTGGGAGAGACTGGCACTCGCTAGCCACCTTATGCACCAAGTGCATGTCAATCGGTGGAACCTGTCTCACGTAAGAGTACGTGTAAGGTCGGTCCGGGCCGCTTCATCCCACAATACCGTCGAAACAAGATTGGACTAGTAACGGTAAGTATATTGAACAACATCAACGCCCACAACTACTTTGTGTTCTACTCGTGCAAAGAATCTACGCAATAGACCTAGCTCATGATGCCACTGTTGGGGAACATAGCAGAAATTCAAAAAATTTCCTACGTATCACCAAGATCTGTCTATGGAGAGACCAGCAACGAGTAGAAAGAGAGTGCATCTACATACCCTTGTAGATCACTAAGCGGAAGCGTTCAAGTGAACGGGGTTGATGGAGTCGTACTCGTCGTGATTCAAATCACCGATGATCAAGTGCCGAACGGACGGCACCTCCGCGTTCAACACACGTACAGCCCGGTGACATCTCCCACGCCTTGATCCAGCAAGGAGAGAGGGAGAGGTTGAGGAAGACTCCATCCAGCAGCAGCACAACGGCGTGGTGGTGGTGGAGGAGCGTGGCAATCTTGCAGGGCTTCGCCAAGCACCGCGAGAGAGGCGGAGCACTTGGGAGAGGGAGGGCTGCGCCAGGGGCAAGGGTGAAGCTCCCATGCGCCTCCCCACTATATATAGGGGTGGAGGGGGCTGGTTTCTTGCCCTCCAAGTCCATTGGGGCGTTGGCAAAGGTGGGAGGAAAGAAATCCCATCATTTCCTTCCCCACCGATTGCTATCCCCCCTTTTTAGGGATCTTGATCTTATCCCTTTGGGATATGATCTTATTCCTTCTAAGGGGGGATCTTGGTGCACCTTGACCAGGGGTGTGGGGCCTTGCCCACACTACCCACGTTCATGTGGGTCCCCCCATGCAGGTGGGCCCCACTCCGGAACCTTCTAGAACCTTCCCGGTACAATACCGAAAAATCCCGAACATTTTCCGGTGGCCAAAATAGGACTTCCCATATATAAATCTTTACCTCCGGACCATTCCGGAACTCCTCGTGACATCCGGGATCTCATCCGGGACTCCGAACAACATTCGGTAACCACATACAAGCTTCCTTTATAACCCTAGCGTCATCGAACCTTAAGTGTGTAGACCCTACGGGTTCGGGAATCATGCAGACATGACCGAGACGTTCTCCGGTCAATAACCAACAGCGGTATGTGGATACCCATGATGGCTCCCACATGTTCCATGATGATCTCATCGGATGATCCACGATGTCAAGGACTTAATCAATCCCGTATGCAATTCCCTTTGTCTAGGGGTATTGTACTTGCCCGAGATTCGATCGTCGGTATCCTTATACCTTGTTCAATCTCGTTACCGGCAAGTCTCTTTACTCGTTCCGTAACACATCATCCCGTGATCAACTCCTTGGTCACATTGCGCATATGATGATGTCCTACCGAGTGGGCCCAGAGATACCTCTCCGCTTACACGCAGTGACAAAATCCCAGTCTCGATTCATGCCAACCCAACAGATACTTTCGGAGATACCTGTAATGCACCTTTATAGCCACCCAGTTATGTTGTGACGTTTGGTACACCCAAAGCATTCCTACGGTATCCGGGAGTTGCACAATCTCATGGTCTAAGGAAAAGATACATGACATTAGAAAAACTCTAGCAAACGAACTACACGATCTTTGTGCTATGCTTAGGATTGGGTCTTGTCCATCACATCATTCTCCTAATGATGTGATCCCATTATCAACGACATCCAATGTCCATAGCCAGGAAATCATGACTATCTGTTGATCACAACGAGCTAGTCAACTAGAGGCTCACTAGGGACATATTGTGGTCTATGTATTCACACGTGTATTACGATTTCCGGATAATACAGTTATAGCATGAATAAAAGACAATTATCATGAACAAGGAAATATAATAATAATACTTTTATTATTGCCTCTAGGGCATATTTCCAACAGAAACACCTTGCTTCCTACTTCTTTTTTTGCGGCGTACCTCGCTTCCTAGTGACCAATGTCTTGGCTGATCGTCCTAAGAATGCTTATATACGAATAAAGCTATCTCATTTACCCGCAAAAAAGATTAGGCCTTATTAACCAGAAAGGAGGGAGTATGGACTAGCACTACTTAATGGTGTGTCCCGTCAACTCACAGAACAAGGAGAAGCTTGCAGGACAAAGCGAACCTTGCTTACGCTTTTTGACTAATGCAACCTACCCTCGCCCAGGCGGTGTACATGCATCAGTCCATTCGGTGTTAGATTCTCAGAGGCATACATTGTAGTACCCAACATGCGGAGTACCATCATTGTTTGACTTCACGAAGCGGCGAAGAGCCAAGAGCAAGGTTTAGTACGAGTAGTACTACTACTAGAACCGCATGGTGGAGCGTCTGTACTCTTATTTTTTTAATCTCTGATAAAGTACACGTTTGTTCTGGAGAAGAGCGGAGAAGGGCAGCCCAACATGTAATGATGATATCGATCTACCATGCTCGAATATATCTTGGCCTCCGTCCGAGCCCATTTGTGTGTTCTCGCTCCTCGTCTCTCTCAAGGAATGTCGGGTTGGCCATTTTGCCGTCAATTGAGATCGGTTTGCTCACACTCCGGTCCCACATGTCAGTGATATGCCAAGAGGAGGTGCGTTGACCGATTGTCCATACGCGTACTTGGTTTTGCTCCTTCGTACCACTCCTCCTTCCATCACAATTTACAGGGCGCGCTTCATTATGATGCATTTCTCTCAATGCATTTCCACCACCCTACATTTCCACATGTCAGTGACTTTAGTCGTGTTTGGTTTAATGCTCAATTAATTACGGCGTGGTAACCGCAATCAATTCCACGATTTTCTCTCGATGTACTACTACGGACTGGAGTAATTGCATGCATGTGTGTACCTGGGGTGGAAGCACTGCATGCACGTGTGTACGCATTATTTCCTCTAGTAATAGACGCCGTGCTATAACTACCAATGCTATTTTTCAGGTCGATCGCTAGTCGCCTGGGTCCTAGAGATTTTTTATTTTTTTGAAGCGCGCTCTATAAACAGTGACGAATGGAGTAGTATCAGCGGATTCAAAGAAGAGCATATTGATGGTTGCTTCTTCCGAGCAACTTACAGTGGGAAAGGTGGGGCTTATGATTTGATTCCTCATTACTCACTATTAATGCGGCACAACGACCGGGCTGAGTTTCCCATGCAGTTGTGCACTACCCCCTCGGTTCTTAAATATACTCCGGAGTATTTGTCTTTCTAGAGATTTCAACGAGTGACTACTCAAATATTTGTCTTTTTAGAGATTCAAATGGACTACTACATACAGATGTATATAGACCTATTTTAGAGTGTAGATTCAGTCATTTTGCTCCATATGTAGTCACTTGTTGAAATCTCTAGAAAGACAAATATTTAGGAACGAAGGGAGTACACATACGAAGCGAAATGAGTGAATCTACACTCTAAAATATGCCCATTTGAAATTTGTAAAAAGACAAATATTTAGGAACGAAGGAGTATAATTTTGTAAATGGCACATGGGCCTGGATGCAGAAGAGGCTGATAGGAATGCTATCAAGCTTCCAGCATTTGTTTTCATAATTGACGTACTATACAAATAATTTTCTAGCGGCACGAAATTCTACAATGGTGTGAGTTTCAGATTTTGTTTCGTGTGTCTTGCCATCGATGCTCTTTCGGAAACAATAAAAACTAACTTCCTTGCTAATGCATCTCAATTATTAGCAGATCAGAGCTAATATTTACATCACAACTGAAGACAAAGTTGTGAGAAGGTGTTAAATTAAAATTGATCCATGCTTTCATTGGCAGCAACGTCCCCCAGCTCTGTCTAAATCAACAAGGCATGTTTGGGAAAAACTAGCAGTCTGGAGCATGCACCATTCTGATCATTTTGTGCAGTTCCACTAAAATAGAGCTGAGCGTCCCTGTTCCAAAGATATTAAGTGTGATTATGATAATAGAGGATTGCCGATGAAACAATAAACACACAAAAAGAAGTCGGTCACCTTTGCAGTCTCTCTTAAGACTAACTAGTTGGAGAAGATTAGCCTCGGAGTTGGATGAGGAGGGGATAGAGCAAAACCAATCTCCCTTTGTGCAGTCGCACTGAAATGTAGAGACGTTGCCCGTCTGACATTTTAGTACAACTGCACAAAACACTCTTAAGAAAAAAGTGATTTGTGCAGTTCACAAAAAGGTCGCAATAGCAACAAGGTGAAATGAATAGCCCCGTTTGCAAAAAAGAGGTAGAAAGGAAACAATTACTGGCCAATAACAGTTGATGACACATGCGACGACAAACAGAAGCATATTCCTTGTCCTAAGGGAAGATTGCAATATGGAAAGTACACATGCGACGGTCATATTTGTCTAAAACAGTGTGAGGACGAGATTGCAATATGGAAAGTACACCGGGCGAGCTACATTTTGGGCAAAGAACTATGGAAGATCCACATGCAGCGACGTGGGAAAACAGGTAGTGGAGCAAGGTCGGAGGGGATACCTGGAGGTCGTCGGGATGTAACTAGGTGAGCGGTAGCGGGCGGAATCTGCCCATACTGCGGCAGCAAGCAGGTGGCATAGGCCCTACCGCGCTTGAGCTTGATCAGAGAAAACGACGTGTACCGTAGATCGGGACGTGCTGCCTCAGCGCCGTCGAACGGAGAAATGATGCACTTCCTCCCTTTCAGCCGGTGGACGGGATGCGGCCGAATCAGTGACCAACGGTGAGAGAGAGAGAGAGAGGCCACCACAGCCTAGTGTGAGATACTCTGAAGAGACACAAACTAGGCAGGCAGGCTCCATTGTATATAGTGGAGCGGACTACCTTTTTCTCCATAAAAATTGTTTTATATTCTATGTACGTGCCATTGAGCGATATACCTTTATTTAAAAATAATGTGCCAACGCATCAAGTCGAACTTTGTTTCATGCACGCGTGGTACACTACCTCCGTAGGTAAACAACTGCTACACGCGTTCAAATTAGCACGTGGGCTGCCATTACATATAGAAATGAGCTCCACTGTGTACACGTGCGGGTGTGGCTGGGCACGAAGCGTGAGTACGTGCACGGTGCACCTATTCTCTTCTTGTATACGTACACAACCTATGTGGGGTTGTGTGTCACGCCCAAGATACGACCCTACCCTAAAGGAAATCGAAGGTCCCACCAAGGCTAGAAGCGCATCTTGAAGACGCTTTTGCAAGGTGGATATCATTACATCAAACCATTACATAATAGTTGGGGATACATACAAGAGGCATAGAATTCCACATGAATACAACATCATTATACACAAGCGCAATATCCGACTATGGATGAAACACAAACAGAAACTCAAACGACATCCACCCTGCTAGCCCAGGCTGCCGACCTGGAACCTATCCCCTGATCGAAGAAGAAGCAGAAGAAGATTTCCAAAACAAGAAAATATCGCTCTCGCGTCATGATCATCGCATAACCTGCACCTGCAACTGTTGTTGTAGTAATCTGTGAGCCACGAGGACTCAGCAATCCCATTACCATGGGTATCAAGACTAGCAAAGCTTAAAGGGAAAGGAAGGGGTAAAGTGGTGAGGTTGCAGTAGCGACTAAGCATATATGGTAGCTAACATACGCAAATGAGAGCGACAAGAGAAGGAAATGGAACGGTCGTGAAGCTAGCAATGATCAAGAAGTGATCCTGAAACTACTTAGGTTCAAACATAACCCAAAACCGTGTTCACTTCCCGAACTCTGCCGAATAGAGACAATCACGGCTACACACGTGGTTGATGCGTTTTAATTTGTCTCTGGTGACAAGTTATCTACAACCGGACATTAACAAATTCCCATCTGCCACATAACCACGGGCACGACTCTTGAAAGTTTATACCCTGCAGGGGTGTCCCAATTTAGCCCATCACAAGCTCTCACGGTCAATGAAGGATATGCCTTCTCCCTGGAAGACCCGATCAGTCTCGGAATCCCGGTTTACAAGACATTTCGACAATGGTAAAAGAAGACCAGCAAAGCCGCCCGATGTGCCGACAAATGCCGATTGGAGTCGCACGTACCTCGTTCTCAGGGCACACCGGATAAGTCAAGCTACGAGTTAAGCCAGACCTCAAGTTTCCCCGAGGTGGCCCCGCAGGCTGCTTGGTTTGGAACAACACTCGAAGGAGCACTGGCCCAGCGGGGCTAAAATAAAGATGACCCTCGGGCTCCGGAAACCCAAGGGAAAAAGGGCTAGGGGAGGCAAATGGTAAAACCAAGGTTGGGCCTTGCTGGAGGAGTTTTATTCAAAGCGAACTGTCAAGGGGGTCCCATAAATCACCCAACCGCGTAAGGAACGCAAAATCAAGGAACATAACACCGGTATGACGGAAACTAGGGCGACAAGAGTGGAACAAAACACCAGGCATAAGGCCGAGCCTTCCACCCTTTACCAAGTATATAGGTGCATTAATTAAATAAGGGATATTGTGATATCCCAACATAATACTGTCCATCATGGAGCAATCTTCAACTTCGCCTGCAACTAACAACGCTATAAGAGGGGCTGAGCAAAGCGGTAACATAGCCAAACAACGGTTTTGTAGGAAGGGTGAAAAGGTTAGAGGCTGACATGGCAATTTGGGAGGCTTGACGAGCAAGTGATAGGTAGCGCAGCAAAGCGATAGAACGAAGCAACTAGCATAGCAATGATAGTAATGAGATTCAAGGTGACGGTCATCTTGCCTGAAATCCCGCTAGGAAGAAGAACAAGTCCCTGAAGAAGATGAAGCCACAGAGACAAACCAAGCGTAGACGAACGGATCCTCGCGATCGCAACGAAACAGAAACTAACAAGAAGGAGCACAATCGGAAAGAAGCAAACAACAAGGTAAACACTCAACACATAGACATGGCATGATGCTCAACCAAGTACGATGCATGTCCAGCTTAATGAGGCGTGGCATGGCAAAGTGCAACAAACAATACTACAAGTTAAGTGGAGCTCAATATGCAATGAGTTGCATATTGAGAAAACACCGCATAACTTATTTAGTTTAATCTCGTTTAATCTACCAAACAATATTAAATGTTGTTAAACATGGCAAGAGGTAAAGCATAATTAAACTACCTATCTAGGCAAGTTTAAATGAGGCCGGAACAACAAACAACAATTCCGGAAAATCCCCATATGCATATTTTGAATTTGGTACTGTTCTGCCTATTACATAATTTTAGAGTTGTTAAACAGTAAAACAAAGTGCACCAAGTTAATCTATGCATTTTTCTACCCCATTTACATATAAAGTTTATTTAAAATGGAGCTACGGTTATTTAGCTATGAAATCAATCATTTTAACATGCTATTTAAGCAAATTAAAGAAAACAACAAGTTTAAAACATTTTTACATGGATGAAAACAGCATACTGTCGAACTAGATAAATTTCTAAGCATTTTACATATATAGCTTGTTTTATTTGGATGCATGCATATTTAAATATGAGCAAAGCAAAACAATGGCAGTTCTGAAAATATGTAGGCACTGGATTTGACAAGAAGATCACAGACTGGAAAGGAAATATGACATCGGGCCGAATCTGGAACAGTGGCAGTGTCCCAGGAGGATTTGGCCCAAGCAGTTGTGGGTGTGTGTGCTTGATTGAAAAAAAATGACCTAGGGGAAAAAGAATTGAGGATCCCCTGGGATTCGATTCCATGACCTCTTGGATGCAAGCGCGCGAGGCTAACCAGCTGGCCTGGTGCTGTGATCTTACTACAAAAGGAACACGGCCTTCTTTGAATGGATCCCTAGGCCAAGCCCTGATCTTCCATGAGCGCGGAGGAATCTTTGCTGGCGGTAAACTCGATCAAGACGACGACCTCCTAGGCTGAAGACATTCGCGGGTGTGCGGAACAGGTACGTTGGTGCGCTGTGAGATGAGAACATGCAGAAGGCTTGTGTGCCCAGGAAAACTCAAGGACAAGCTCGAGGTCGCCTCGGTCATGGCTGCGGCAAGAAAAAGTAGGGCCACAGGCTCGCAATCGAGCAAGGCCGTGCGCCTATGCATATATGTGTGTGCATGGAGGTGTGCAACGAACGTGCAACAAAGCAACGAAACTAGCACGCACGTGCGCAAGCAAGAAGCAGAGCGAACGGAGGAGCATGTCGGCGCGTGCGAGAAGGACAGCGGCGAGCTCATCGGAGGAAACTCCGGCAAGCAAAAGATACGGCGGAGGGGTGCTATATATGCACGAGACAAATACGCACCCCCCCCCCCCCCGTTCCACTCACGGCACCGAACGACGACAGCGACATCGCCGGCGTCGGTAGGACAAAGGCGGCACAGACTAACCCAACATGGTGAACGGCAGAGTGAAACGGCTAACAACAGGAAGAAGACACGCCTACAGAGGAGCCTAGACCCAGCGTTGCAAGGGAATGGGAAGGAGGCCACCGGAGGATCTCCGGCGACAACGACGAGAGGCGACGCGCTCGGCCTGGAAGGGATCAGGAGGGACAAGA
Source organism: Triticum timopheevii (assembly GCA_963921465.1). Classification (NCBI taxonomy): domain Eukaryota; kingdom Viridiplantae; phylum Streptophyta; class Magnoliopsida; order Poales; family Poaceae; genus Triticum; species Triticum timopheevii. The sequence goes on from OY997271.1 coordinate 77,209,520, forward strand.
CGCGATCGAGCAGGAAGAAGGCATGGGAAGGAATCGGGTGCTCACCACAAACACGCGAGAGTGCTTGGATTGTCGAGAGGTGGTCGGAGACGGCCGAAATCGATGACGCTCATCGGTGGAGGCGTTCCTCGCTCCGAGAAGAAGAAGCAGAGGTGTGGACAACATGGACGATGACGGGAAGACGAGCTGGCATCCGACCCGTGATGTAGAGGAAGTAGTCGACGTTGGGGTACTCTTGGTTGCCTAGGCTGTGGCTGGGCTTGACGTAGAGCACGCCGGTGACGAGCACATGCTCCTGCGCTCTCTCGGGTGTGCCACGGGGAAGGAGGAAGGCAGGGGAGATGCCCCTTGTCTAGCGGCGGAGATGGTGAAAGAGGGGGATTGGGGAAACCCTAAGGATGCCACTAGGGTTTTATAGGAGGGCTGGAAGGTGTGGATGGTGCGGGCGCTGCCACGGTGTACATGGGTGCCTGGGTTGTAGAGTTATTGTGAGATAAAAGGAGGGCGTGAGGTGGAAGAAAAAGGAGGGGGAAGGGAGAATGACAGGTGGGTCCGGGGATGGGGTAAACAGTTGCCCGCATGGGAATTTTACCGGGGATGGAGTTGGCTGCTGGTCTGCTGGGCTGCAGGTGGCCTAGGGCGCCGCCCAGGTAAGTGGGCTCTTCCCAGTTCTTCCCTCCTCTATTTATTTTCTTTAAGAAAATAGACATAATTACAAGGAAAAGGATCCATGGTTTGAGAGGGAAAATCTCATAGATAAAGATATATAAGGAGTCCTGGATTTATGCAGTATTTGAATAACTTGACTTGGCAATTTTTAGAGGTAGAAGAATAAATCAACTTTGAATTAAATTCAAACTTGCTCCATTTTTGAACCCAACAAAAACAACTCCAAAATGGATGAAATTTGATAGAGAGGTATAAGTCATGGAGTACGATCATTAGGAAATAAATGAACATTAATGGAGGCACAAACAATGCTACTTGGCATGAAAGCCAAGATTTGAAAGAAAAGAAGAAGTGATAAGGTTTGCACGTGGAGAAAGGTCTTGACGAAAATATGAAGATACAAATGACCATAGAAGGAGGGGAACAAGGAGAGTGCACAAACAACACATCAATATAAAGAATGCAACCACATGACGATCATGACGAAAATAAAAATGACAAAAGGGATATCATATATCATATATCATATATCACATACAAGAAAGATGATCATATTAACAACATGGATGGCACAATGCAATATAACAAATGATGAACATGAAGAAAGAAGCAAAATATGACAATGAGAGTCATCATGATCATGGCAACAAACACTTCGGAATGAAATATGCAAAACAATTATGATAATGCAACAAACACAATAAGCACACGACAACAACTAAGAGAAAGGAAAGCATCTGGAGCATCGGTCTCGGGGCGTCACAACACTCCCCCACTAACAAGAGATCTCGTCCCGAGATCTTAGGAATGAGATGGGAGGAATAGGAAGAACAAGGTTGCTTCTTGGAGAATTGAGTGAGACCAAAGAACCCTGAGAGTTTAAACAATTCCAAGGAAAGAATTCAACGGAGAAGAGGGACTTAGAAAAGCACTCCGCTAGAAAAAGGGAACAAGTTAGATTACGAGAACCATGTAGTTTGAAGGATATGAGACAAGAGCTTAAAAAAACAAATGAATATGAAACCGCACCGATATAACGAGATAGCCAAGGGACAAGAATGAAAAAATTGGACAACACTCCGGTTGAACATGGAATGGAATAGAACATGAACTTGACAAAATGGAACGATACTTGACGAGAGGAACAACACAATGCCTCCAGGAGAATTGAAATAGTGGAATGAAAATAATGGACAAGAGAAGAACAACTTCCACCATGAATGAAATTGAAAGGATCCTTAGCGGGAAGGATTGAACGGAGTTGTTGAGAAAATCAACAACAAAAGGATAAGCTTGTTGTGGACTTATGGAAAAACATCTCAAAACTTGAGGTGAAATTGTGCCACAAAGAAATGCTTGAATATCTGAGAAGAACGAAGAAATGCAAAACTCCACTTCAAAAGCATACGGAGAATTAATTGCACTTCGAGATGCAAGAAGGAAAGATACTTGAACTCCTCCAACAAGAATCTTGATGAACTCTTGAAGAATGAATTAAATCATGAAGAACCACCATGAAGAACTCCGGTGACAAAAGGATGATGAGATAGACTGAAGGATGAAAGAATAAGATTAAAGCTTGCAGTGATTTAGATGGAGGTTCCGACGAAATGGCCGAGGAAATTTGAACTCCGGAAAAGAAAAGATGAAAACACTTGAAACTAGAATTTATTCATCAAGAACAAACTCCGTAGGAAGGGATTAATCACTTTGAGGAAATAAGAATAAGATTTATTGTATGCTTATCCTTCACCAATTTAAATTGATGACAAGCAATGGATTTGGCATACTACTTATTCTCATTAAAAAAGAATTGATTTAGCACAAACTTGGATGGTCTTCAGCGAACCACCGGTAGGATTTGGGAAGAACGAATGAATTGATATGATAACCAAGAAAGAGAACTCTTGAACGCACCACCGTACGAATTGGAAATGAAAGTAGCAAAGGCGCAATTCACCAGGAAGAATTAGAAGACGAATAAAGATACTTGCCAGAATTTACATACATGAGAACGAAGAGATCATGAACAGATTAGAGGATATTCGAATGATGCACCGGTAAGATTTGGAGAACAATAGCTACATGCTGAGAATGAATAATTCTGAGATGATGGGCTATGGAGAATCAATCTGAAAAGACTGTTGAATTGCTCCGGATGGGTGAAAAGAAGTTTTGCAATCGAAAATAATTATGAGAGCATGGCAACAAGTAAGAACCACGCATCTCTAAGAGAATGGATAAGATTTGGAACAAAAACTCTTCATCGGTCTTCAACATTCGAGAATGACGATGAGAAACACCACCATGAATTGTTGAAATACTTCGGGAGAATGAAAAACAAAGAGGTTGAGCCAACAATGAAAAAATATTTGAAATCGATCTTGGAAAACATCTGACTGATGAAGTTCATTCTTACGTCAAACTTTGCAATGAGTTTGAGAATAACTCCGGAAAAATTAGAAGAGTTAGGTAAGATCCTGGAAAAAGACTTGTGGGTTAGGGCCCACTAAAGAGAAAACATCGTTAAACAATTTTAAAGGGAGGTTGCACCAGTTGAATTAAATGGATTGAATGAGATAACCACCTCGAAATATCTTGAACGGATTGAGAATGGAAACACAAGTCTTGCGAGATATCTTCAACACTCCAGAACAAATGAATAGGAAGAAGTGAATGATTAAGAGGTGCATCGTCATGAGAAAGCATTAGAAACGAGGAAAGGAATATGATGAATATCGAAAGCTTGAATTGGATCCATCGGAGAAGAAACAACAATGAAGGATGATGAACTTGAAACTGTTGAGCATCTTCATGGGAAATCACCGGATAAGAACATTGAAAGAAAAGAATGAAGAGACTTCCCACATATAAAAGGATACATGATTAAGAAATCTGAGTCCTTGAAGAAAAAGGGTGGGAGGGTGGGAAATGAAAGGCAACTTGCGGACAGATGAAATGGATACTGTTGAGAAAACTTAGAATTTATCTCCCAAATATTGAAATGATCGGATCCACTTGAAGAGAAGCACACCGGTTGGAAAGAATTGACATGACAATCTTGATGATCAAAAGGATTAGTACTCCCATAGAAATATGAGAACACCTTTTAGAAAAGGTATGGAATAAACACTTGACATTGAAGCAACTCGAATACCACAACTCAAAACAAAACAAAGATTGGCTTGCAGAAATAAGCCGGAACAAATACATATGATAGAGATTTACCCAATCCCATATCATGCATCTGTCAGAAAGATATTCTAGGAGCTACTTGAATTCCCACCTATAAACTCCCGAAACTTTCTGGTTATGCAATCTGGTGTTGGGGATACAGGGGAAGCAATATATCTCACCCAAACTAACAATCCCTACATCCAGCTGTATCCATCCGTCAACACATAACAAAGAAAACTCCGGAAATCGTGTACCTCAACCTTCGAAAAGAATCCATTATACGAGCTATGGCAATACTCCCGAACTCCCTAGTACTGGGTGGCGTCGAGGTTACCTCACCAACAACTGCATAAAAGAGATTTTCGATGTCGGCAAATCTCAGGTATTCCAGAACTGCAACGATAAAATTGTGACGACAACACCTCGGAGCTCAACTCCCCGGGATACTGCCACAACCCCTAAATGTCAGGAGGCACCAAGAACAATGTTCTCGTCACAAGAATATCGGAACGATCCCAAGATACCCGCATGATCCTAAAAAAAATTGTGAAAAATTGAGGCGAGGAAAGACAAAACATCTACGTCGAGAGTCCTCACCAGAGCGACGAAGGGACTGAGGAGTAAAAAGAATCCTACTCTCCGATATATATAATCCTATGACTCAAAATAGTTTTCTTATAGACACAACAATGACCAACAATCAAGGGGGGCTCCTATGGTCGGTCGAGGCTCTGATACCAACTTGTCACGCCCAAGATGCGACCTTATCCTAAAGGAACTCGAAGGTCCCACCAAGGATAGAAGCGCATCTTGAAGACGCTCTTGCAAGGTGGATATCATTACATCAAACCATTACATAATAGTTAGGGATACATACAAGAGGCATATAATGCCACACGAATACAACATCATTATACACAAGAGCATCATCCGACTACGGATGAAACACAAACAGAAACTCAAACGACATCCACGCTGCTAGCTCAGGCTGCCGACCTGGAACCTATCCCCTGATCGAAGAAGAAGCAGAAGAAGAACTCCAAAACAAGCAAATATCGCTCTCGCGTCGTGATCATCGCATAGCCTGCACCTGCAACTGTTATTGTAGTAATCTGTAAGCCACGTGGACTCAGCAATCCCATTACCATGGGTATCAAGACTAGAAAAGCTTAAAGGGAAAGGAAGGGTAAAGTGGTGAGGTTGCAGCAGCCACTAAGCATATATGGTGGCTAACATACGCAAATGAGAGCGAGAAGAGAAGCAAATGGAACGGTCGTGAAGCTAGCAATGATCAAGAAGTGATCCTGAAACTACTTAGGTTCAAACATAACCCAAAACCGTGTTCACTTCCCGGACTCCGCCGAAAAGAGACCATCACGGCTACACACGTGGTTGATGCGTTTTAATTCGTATCTGGTGTCAAGTTATCTACAACCGGACATTAACAAATTCCCATATCTGCCACATAACCGCAGGCACGGCTCTCAAAAGTTTATAACCTGCAGGGGTGTCCCAACTTAGCCCATCACAAGCTCTCACGGTCAACGAAGGATATACCTTCTCCCAGGAAGACCCGATCAGTCTTGGAATGCCGGTTTACAAGACATTTCGACAATGGTAAAACAAGACCAGCAAAGCCGCTCGATGTGATGACAAATCCTGATAGGAGTCGCACGTACCTCGTTCTCAGGGCACACCGGATAAGTCAAGCTACGAGTAAAACCAGACCTCAAGTTTCCCCGAGGTGGCCCCGTAGGCTGCTCGGTTCGGTCCAACACTCGAAGGAGCACTGGCCCAGGGGGGCTAAAATAAAGATGACCCTCGGGCTCCGGAAACCCAAGGGAAAAACAGCTAGGTGAGGCAAATGGTAAAACCAAGGTTGGGCCTTGCTGGAGGAGTTTTATTCGAAGCCAACTATTAAGGGGGTCCCATAAATCACCCAACCGCGTAAGGAATGCAAAATCAAGGAACATAACACCGGTATGATGGATACTAGGTCGGCAAGAGTGGAACAAAACACCAGGCATAAGGCCGAGCCTTCCACCCTTTACCAAGTATATAGGTGCATTAATTTAATAAGGGATATTGTGATATCCCAACATAATCCTGTCCATCATGGAGAAATCTTCAACTTCACCTGCAATTAACAATGCTATAAGAGGGGCTGAGCAAAGTGGTAACATAGCCAAACAACGGTTTGCTAGGAAGGGTGAAAAGGTTAGAGGCTGACATGGCAATTTGGGAGGCTTGACGAGCAAGTGATAGGTAGCGCAGAAAAGCGATAGAACGAAGCAACTAGCATAGCAATGATAGTAACGAGATCCAAGATGACGGTCATTGACGGTGTCCTGGACTAGGGGGTACTCACCACGTCGTCTCCCGATTAGTTGGATTGGGCCGAGGACCCCCGTGGCCGCATACTCATGGGCCAGTTCGGATAGTTGCCGCATACAAGGTAGATTCAACAAGACTTGGCGATCAAGACAAGGACTCCCCCCACCGGCATATTCGGCTAGGACTCTTGTTATCCTAGGCCTCTGGTGCATTATATAAACTGAGGCCAGGCTAGTCAATAGATACAACAACAATCATACCATAGGCTAGATTCTATGGTTTAGTCTCTCTGTTCTCGTGGTAGATCCACTCTTGTACTACCCATATCATCAATATCAATCAAGCAGGAGTAGGGTTTTACCTCCATCGAGAGGGCCCGAACCTGGGTAAAAACATCATGTCCCTTGTCTCCTGTTACCATTGATACTAAGACGCACTGCTTGGGACCCCCTACCCGAGATCCGCCGGTTTTGACACCGACATTCGTGCTTTCATTGAGAGTTCGGCCGTGTGATCGGCAAAAGGATCAATGGCTCGACTGCAGGTCAACTGCGACGTCGGCTTCTTCGTCACCAGCTCGACTGGTCACCTTGGCTTGACTAAGGACTGCGCCCTACCTCCGATCGTCATGTTCGGATGAGGGCCTTCATCAACACCAACTCCAATCTCTATCAAGATCATGGAGGAATCATCCATGGAGCTCGGGGGCTCAACGTCAACATTGCCCTCGGGCGACCGTGCTGTTTTTCTGGACAACAAACTTGTATCCGCCGCCACCGCCTTCTCGAGTGTCGCCTAAACGATTACTTTAGTGGAATTATGCGGAATTAAGTCTACAACAACCCTGCAAAAATTTCGTCGAGTTCCGATGGAGGAATCTCCGGCAATCTCCGATATAACGGAGCCTTGTTGAATCTGGACGAGTTTAGGGCGTGGTATCCAGCATCTAGCTCGAACGTCCTTTGGAAGATCCAACCTTTTATTTGCTACGGAATTACCATATCTACCACCTGCCAAAAAATCAGCTCGATCCGACCGTCCAAACTTTGGGAAACTTCCGATTAGTGCATCACTTTATGGATCTGTTTTCTGCGCGAGAACGAATCCGACCCGAATTCATCTTCTTTATGAACGGGATCTCGGACATCCTTTTTGAAGGAAGTTTTCGTATGGGGTGTTGTGTTTTATTCTCAAACACATCCCAGTAGTATTAAAAGTATTCTTGCAATACGAACTTCACCGTCGCGCCGGTGTCAAACCAGCCCGACGACATCACTCCACGGCGGCCGACCTGCGTTAGACACGTCGTCGCTTTGTTGAGCCGAGCTCAATTTCTTCGGATCATCATCTCGGCCAGCCGAACAATAGTTCGACATTGCGAAGGATAAATCGTCACCAACATCGCCGCCCCACGGATTACATGGAGCGGGCACACCTGCATCGACCACGTAACAACCTGCATCGCTGGACCGGGGTCTTCATCATCTCTTCATCAACCTACTCCGGAGACTTCAGCGTCGCTGGCCGACCAGCTCCATCATGTTAGCTGGACTGAGGGCTTTGCCTCGGCGAGCCAACCTTTGCCAGCATTACCATGCCGTTGCTTTATCTCCCATCAGGCGATAGGTGTGCGGATCGAGTCCCAATTTTGGGAATTACCTTTCTTCGGATTGCTACAACAAATAAGCCAGGTGCTATTAATCCTAGTATTTTTTGCTTGTTAGGGTTCATTTTTCCCAATGAATTATTACTCTGGTTTGTCCGTCATACGTACGCAGGTCTATCAAATGGTGGCCGCATTAACGACGGTCGCATGGTGGTTCAGTCAGTTTCCGTACATAGTCCGGCGAACGCCGCATCCGGAAGTCGAACCGACCTGTGAATTCAGGCCGTCCCATGCCTTTACCGCATCACGCCGCCGCCCTGCATCGACATTGACTTCGGCGCCAGGCCATATTTCTTTTATTATTCACTTTGCATAAATTATTTGTTATGCAACGATTTTTTATTATTATTATTACTATTATCTCCGGTTTGCACTATTTTTTTGTGCACAGGAAAATGATCCAGCCGGACTATATCCTTTGGCGTCACCTCGGCTGGACGTGGGGCTTTGTCAACACTTCATTACCCCATGCCGGGGACTTCGGCATCACCCTGCCGTCCTGCATTGACCATGCTATGTCACCACTTCGGAGTGCCGAGCTCTTTGCTCCGCCACCTCGGGACCGGCTCTAGGATGGAACCTTGTCCCGCGTCAAGCTCGGACCGCGTCATCAATACCGAACACATTAACCAGCTAAGTTGTCTTCATGCTCAAAGTTTTAAATTTTTAACTTATGTTCGGCTCGGCCAAGCATTATACTTTTTTGGAAAAAAGTTGCTTGTAAAAATTTCCTTGTCCACACTTTGTTTGTGACGCGCAAATTCAAATACCCCGTTTACTTGGGGGCTTCCTTCGTGAAGCTTTTTCCTCTTGCATATGGTTATACTTGTACGGCTTCATTCCTTGTTCGTGTATTACGCCACAATATGCACCATATTGACTTAAGCGATTTGCAAGCTCGGTTGCGTGGCTCCTATGCTTACCCCTACATCCCCGATTGTTCGGCTAGGGAGTAAAGGGATCACCTCTGCGATTGTCACGATCGGGTCAACCGAGCCGGACCTCAGACTGGGTGAAGCCGAAAGCTAGCGCTCTTATTATTTTCAATCATGGTTGGCACACAACGGAACTCATGAGTACAAAAAATCTATTACACAAGTCTCATAATAACAATGAGCACCGAAGAAAGGTATCTGTGGGGGTACTATTTTCTTCGAAGATGCTTCTTACTCTTTGCAGTAATATAGCATAAGTTCCCTGAGCGCGCTTTGTCTGTTGCAGCCTTATGTCCTGATTGCCTGGTTATTGGAAACACCATCGATATTCTCGACAGATGGAGTACATAACACTTTTCGGTCCTTGACCGAAGAGTGAGAAGCCGACGGTCGGTTAAGACACGTTTAAAGTTCGGTTGAACATAGATATGATATACGTACTTCGGTACATACAATCATTCTTTTACCCAAGTCACTTGGGGGCTCTTATTTTTATTTGAGTCATTTTATAATAAGTGTTTTTCTTCTTAGTCGTTGCAGAGTTTTTATTATTACTTATCACTCCTTTTCTCGACACGAGTGTGCGGTCACTAGCCGGGGAGCCTAATTTCTCTCTCAAAACCGCTAGAGTTTAGATTTCTAAACTGGCCTAATGAGAAGTACTCCGCCTTCGGGATGGAAGACTGAAGACGTAGGCTGACCCGCTTGAAGTCTTGAGGTAGGATGTGTCATGTTAAAGCACGGCAGAAGCATTTTTTTTCTAAAGTCGAATTTTCAGATTGGCACCGAACATTTGATCTAGTTCAGACATTAAACTTTTGAATAAGTTTTTTGGCTTTTCGAGCCTATGGCACTTTTAAACTATTTGTGCGTTTCTAGCATTAGTCTCGCAGTGCAACGCCAGACACCTTTAGGGATTCGGCAAAAACATTCTCGGATTGTGTCTTCGGTCAATAGTTGGGTTGCCCGGCTCCCGTGCTTGCCTCCTACATTCTGCTTTGTTCAGCTAGGTGTGCAAAGGGAGAACCACTGCGATTGTGCTTCAAGCTCGCATGGTCAAGCACCTCAGTGGAGAAAGCCAAAAACTGACTGTCACAATAGGTGTAAACTGGTCAGCGATCCAATGACTATATTAAAATACGGGCCATTCATAACATTGGCTGAAGTGTTTCCGGCTTGACCTCGACTGTTGCCGAACACTACTGGGGGCTATTAACTGGCCTCCCAAACTAAATCCTCGATATTTTGCTCTTATATTGGAGCTGAGGTTTCGTGATCATGCTTAGCATGACAACCCAAAGAAAGGAACCGATAGCGGGACTATTTTCTTTGGAAGACATTTCCTATGTTAAACAGTAATATAACACATCTCTCTGCGTACCTTTGTTTATAAAATCGTATGGCCAGATTGCCTTGTTTGTCATAAATCTTTGCCCTTATAAAGGCTTTATAAAGTAGGACAAACACTCCTTGGCTACTGGCCGAGGAGGTTGAAGCCGATGGTCGGTCAACAAAGTTTTGTACAATACGGATCCGAGCATTAATGACATAAAGTACTTGGATACATAGAGTCATTACACATAATTTGTGAATTTACTATGGATATCGATCCTCAATTCGGCCACCCGTGCCTGCATTAAGGCTCAGGGGCTACTGGGCTTCAGGCTCATTATTTACAAATATTAAAGGGGCACATCGATCCCCTGATCTGGTGTTGCCACCCGACCAGTGCCTTGGGGGCTACTGCATTGCCTGTCCAATGCAGAAAATTTTAAGTGTAATACAGTCTCCGAGGATATTTTGATCCTCAGGTTGGTCGGCCGCACCCAACCTGAGTCTCGAGGACTAAGCACGCCGCTTTTTGTGTCCCGAAGTATTCGGCCAAGCTAGGACTTGATCCTCAGGCCGATTTTGCAAATCAACCTGAGTCTCAGCGGTTACTGGGATCAGCGGTCTTATGTCATCCTTCAGGTGCATCTCTGGTTTTAGACCGATACACACCTTGAGGGCTACTGGCTATATATCTCGTCAGAGAATAAATTGCATCAATAAAAAATATTGACCGAAAATCAGCCCATGACCGAGGTGCTGAACCACCTCGGAAGCAGTTCGGCATATAGCTCGGATGCAAGTGGCTGGCTCCTTAGAGGGCATTTCCATCATTAAGCTCGGCTAAACTCCTTCAACTTTTTTGGACCAAGATGATCTATGACATCTTGGATATAGTCTGGCGTTGGAGCTTGGACACAGTTCGGCATTGGAGCACGGATACATTTCGGCGTTGGAGCTTGGACACAGTCCGGCGTTGGAGCTCGGATACATTTCGGCGTTGGAGCTCAAAAGCAGTCCGGCATTGGTGCTCGGCTGCAAAAGATACCTCGAATGCAGTCCGGCGTTAGAGCTCGGATGCAAGAGGGCACTGCATCCCGGGAACAACTACAAACCCGAGGTGTGGCATAAAAATACCAAGGCATTGATAAAGGCCAGAAACTTAAGGGGGCTCCTCGGATACCCGACGTATAAACTTGCCGAATGCATTTCGACGATCCTCAAGATCGAAGATGAGAAGATTTGTTGAACCAGTTTTCAAGACCGGCAACCGAAGATGAAGAACAGTTCGGAAGAATCGAGGAGCGTCCCTAACTTGAAGACCGGTTCAGGGGGCTACTGACGGTGTCCTGGACTAGGGGGTACTCACCACGTCGTCTCCCGATCAGTTGGATTTGGCCGAGGACCCCCGTGGCCGCATACTCATGGGCCAGTTCAGACAGTTGCCGCATACAAGGTAGATTCAACAAGACTTGGCGATCTAGACAAGGACTCCCCCCACCGGCATATTCGGCTAGGACTCTTGTTATCCTAGGCCTCTGGTGCATTATATAAACCGAGGCCAGGCTAGTCGATAGATACAACAACAATCATACCATAGTCTAGATTCTAGGGTTTAGCCTCTCTGATCTCGTGGTAGATCAACTCTTGTACTACCCATATCATCAATATCAATCAAGCAGGAGTAGGGTTTTACCTCCATCGAGAGGGCCCGAACCTGGGTAAAAACATCGTGTCCCTTGTCTCCTGTTACCATTGATCCTAAGACGCACTGCTTGGGACCCCCTACCCGAGATCCGCCGGTTTTGACACCGACAGTCATCTTGCCTGAAATCCTGCTAGGAAGAAGATTGAGTCCATGATGAAGATGAAGCCACGGAGACGAACCAAGCGTAGACGAACGGATCCTCATGATCGCAACGAAACATAAACTAACGAGAAGGAGGACAACCAGAAAGAAGCAAACAACAAGGTAAACACTCAACACATAGACATGGCATGATGCTCAACCAAGTACGATGCATGTCCGGTTTAATGAGGCGTGGCATGGCAAAGTGCAACAAACAATACTACAAGTTAAGTGGAGCTCAATATGCAACGAGTTGCATATTGACAAAACACCGCATAACTTATTTAGTTTAATCTCGTTTAAGCTACCAAACAATATTAAATGTTGTTAAACATGGCAAGAGGTAAAGCATAATTAAACTACCTATCTAGGCATATGCATATTTCGAATTTGGTACTGTTTCGGAAAATCCCCATATGCACATTTTGAATTTGGTACAGTTCTGCCTATTACATAATTTTAGAGTTGTTGAACAGTAGAACAAAGTGCACCAAGTTAATCTGTGCATTTTTCTTTCCCATTTACATGTAATGTTTGTTTAAAATGGAGCTACAGTTATTTAGTTATGAAATAAATCATTTTAACATGCTATTTAAGCAAATTAAAGCAAACAGCAAGTTTAAAATATTTTTACATGGATGAAAACAGCATATTGTGGAACTAGATAAATTTCTAAGCATTTTACATATATAGCTTGTTTGATTTGGATGCATGCATATTTAAATATGAGCAAAGCAAAACAATGGCAGTTGATAAAATATGCAGGCACTGGATATGACAAGAAGATCACAGACTGGAAAGGAAATATAACATCGGGCCGAATCTGGAACAGTGGCAGTGGCCCAGGAGGATTTGGCCCAAGCAGCTGTGTTTGTGTGTGCTTGATTGAAAAAAAATGACCCATGGGAAAAAGAATTGATGCTCCCCTGGGATTCGATCCCATGTCCTCTTGGACGCGAGCACGCGTGGCTAACCAGCTGGGCTGGTGCTGTGATCTTTCTACAAAAGGAACACAACCTTCTTTGAACTGATCCCTAGGCCAAGCCCTGATCTTCCATGAGCGTGGAGGAATCTTTGCCGGCGGTAAACTCGATCAAGACGGCGACCTCCTAGGCTGAAGACACCGGCAGGCCTGCGGAACAGGTACGTTGGTGCGTTGTGAGCTGAGAACATGCAGAAGGCTTGTGTGCGCGTGAAGACTCAAGGACGAGCTCGAGGTCGCCTCGGTCATGGCGGCGGCAAGATGAAGTAGGGCCACGGGCTCGCAATCGAGCTCGGCCGTGCGCCTGTGCATATGCGTGTGCATGGAGGTGTGCAGCGAAGGTGCGGCAAAGCAATGAAACCAGCAGGCACGTGTGCAAGCAAGAAGCAGAGCGAACAGAGGAGCATGTCGGCGCGTGCGAGAAGGACAGCGGCGAGCTTATTGGAGGAAACTCCGGCGACCAAAAGATACGGCGGAGGGATGCTATATATGCACGGGACAAATACGCACACCCGCGTGCCACTCACGGCACCGAACGATGACAGAGACATCGCCGGCGTCAGGAGGACAGAGGCGGCACAGACCAACCTAACACGGCGAACGGCGGAGTGAAACGGCTAACAACAGGAAGAAGACGCGCCTACAGAGGAGCCTAGACCTAGCGATGCAAGGGAATGGGAAGGAGGCCACCGGAGGATCTCCGGCGACAATGACGAGCGGCGACGCGCTCGGCCTGGAAGGGATCGGGAGGGACAAGACACGATCGAGCAAGAAGAAGGCATGGGAAGGAATCGGGTGCTCAGCACAAACACGCGAGCGTGGTTGGATTGCCGAGAGGTGGTCGGAGACGGCCGAAATCGATGACACTCATCAGCGGAGGTGTTCTTGGCTCCGAGAAGAAGATGCAGAGGAGTAGACGACGTAGATGACGGCGGGAAGGCGAGACGGCGTCCGACCCTTGATTTAGAGGAAGTAGTCGACGCAGAGGTACACCTGGTTGCCTAGGCTGCGGCTGGGCTTGACGTAGAGCACGCCGGCGACGAGTACATGCTCCTGCGCTCTCTCGGGTGTGCCATGGGGAAGGAGGAAGGCAGGGGAGATTCCCTTGGCTATCAGCGGATATGGGGAAAGAAGGGGATTGGGGAAACCCTAGGGATGTCGCGAGGGTTTTATAGGAGGGCTGGAAGGTGTGGATGGTGCGGGTGCACGGCCACGGTGGCCATGGGTGCCTGGGTTGCAGAGTTACTGTGAGAGAGAGGGAGGGCGTGAGGTGGAAGAAAAAGGAGGGGGAAGAGAGAATGACACGTTGGTCCGGGGAAGGGGTAAACAGAGTCCCGCGTGGCAATTTTATCGAGGATGGAGTTGGCTGCAGGTCTGCTGGGCTGCAGGTGGCCTAGGGCGCCGCCCAGGTAAGTGGGCTCTGCCCAGTTCTTCCCTCCTCTGTTTATTTTCTTTAAGAAAATAGACAGAATTACAAGGAAAAGGATCCGTGGTTTGGGAAGGAAAATCTCATAGATAAAGATATATAAGGAGTCCTAGATTTATGCAGTATTTGAATAACATGACATGGAAATTTTTAGAGGTAGAAAAATAAATAAAATTTGAATTAAATTCAAACTTGCTCCATTTTTGAACCCAACCAAAACAACTCCAAAATGGATGAAATTTGATAGAGAGGTATAAGTCATGGAGTACGATCATCAGGAAATAAATGAACATTAATGGAGGCACAAACAATGCCACTTGGCATGAAAGCCAAGATTTGAAAGAAAGGAAGAAGTGATAAGGTTTGCACATGGAGAATGGTCTTGATGAAAATATGAAGATACAAATGACCATAGGAGGAGGAGAATAAGGAGAGTGCACAAACAACACATCAATATGAAGAATCTAAACCACATGACCATCATGATGAAAATAAAAATGACAAAAGGGATATCATATATCATATATCATATAACAAGCAAGATGATCATATTAACAACATGGATGGCACAATGCAACATAACAAATGATGAACACGAAGCAAGAAGCAAAATATGACAATGACACTCATCATGATCATGGCAACAAACACTTTGGAATGAAATAAGCAAAACAATTATGATAATGCAACAAACACAATAAGCACACGACAACAACTAAGATAAAGGAAAGCATCTGGAGCATCGGTCTCGGGGCGTCACATTGTGTGAGAGAGGTACAAATGTAGAGAGATATAGTGTGTGGGTTCATGAGAGTTTTTTTTGGGGGGGGGGGGGGGGTCAATCAAAAAATGTAACATATGCAATGTGTGTGAAATAGAGTCCTGGATATATCATATACATAGAGGGGGTGATCGACGAGAAGAGAGTGGAGGTATCATCGGCTTGAGGCGTCCATGGAATCGAAGAGAGGGATGATGTGTGCGCGTGTGTGTGTGCGCGCGATCGATAAAGAGTGCCATCAAATTTGTGTGTACCCACATCAAAGATATAGAGTGGCTAGCCTACTGGAACATGAGAGGGGACATGTGCAGTTTGTCTCTGTGGCATGGATACCTACCTACAATACTCGACTATCAGTGTGTGGTGGGGGGGGAGTGAGGCCTAATTAACTATAGAGGTACAATGGCTGGTATATGTGTGGAGGAGGAGAGAGGCCTACCTCATGTATTAAGGGAGATCGATCTACCTCATGTATTAAGGGAGATCGATCGGCATCCATGCATATGTGTAGGAGAGGAATAAGGTTGGGAGAGAGACAGAGCTAGAGTGTTGGAGGGATGGTAATGGAGTTGTTTCTAACAAATGGTGGGGTAGTCTTGCTAGAAAAACGGAGGGCACGCCTGCAATATCAACAAGAGAGGGGATGGCTACCTGTCTGTGCACGTGTGTGTGTGAGAGACGGGTCATGAGGCATGCACGAATGATGAGGGGGGACGATATGGCTGTGGTAAGCAGAGGTAAGTACATAGGAAGATCAATCGTCCTTTTTCAGAGAAAGGAGAGACATAACTTGTGAGGTATGTCGATCGATGGGTGGGTAGTTAAATTCGACCTAGGTATATGTTGGGAGATTGATCGGTATACATGCATGTGTGTGTTAGAAGCAAATGAGGCACGGGGAGAAGGATAGAGAGAGAGGGATGCATCTAGGTGGTGGTGCGAGAGGCATACTATATCAAGGGGGAAGGAGTGTGCGAGTACGAGATCGATGAAAAGAGTGGTGGGAGTGAGGCATGGATGGTGATAGGAGAAGAGGGGAAGCTTGTGTTTGTGCTAGGCACACCTGGCTAGAGAGGCATATCGATCGATGTGTGCCATAAAGAAGGAGCTGGGGGGCTACACACACCATGGATGAACGACCTAAAGTGAAAAGACGAATTTACATGATGGATCTAGAGAATGCTGAGGGAGGGTGAGAGGGATACGGGCGTGTGCATGCACGAGAGAAAGTTAGCGGTAGCTACAAAGATAAGAGGATTGTGTGGTTGTAAAAGACGAATAGAGATCATACATCATTATAAAAAGCGAATTCGGATATTTGAAGACCTTATTATAGTGTTTTAAACCGACGCATATGTGAATATATATAACGGTGATACACATGGTATGGTTATGAACATGTTGTACTACATATAATATATTTTTTCTCTACTCTTATAAAAAAACGGAGTTGTTGATGATGGTGTGCCTGCCACCCTGCAATATAGGCCATCCGATTTATATCTGACGGATAGGAAGGAAACTATCGCAATTTTGAAAAAGGATACCCACACCCCTCTCCATATTCAAAAATTAGGCCTCCCCTTGATCATGTTGATGTTCTATGGAAAACATGGGCATCTCGCTAGTACTACGTATAATACATAGAACATTGATTATAATTTGGGATAATGTGTGGCTTTTGCAGCTCAGGTCTAATTACTTGTCATAATGTAGGGGGCAGGGCACTATACTTCGTGTGATAAACACGGTGTACGTATTGAACATGGTTTAGATTATGAATATATAGTTAGTACATCAAATGTACTATTATTTGGAATCAACATCAAGTGTATTCAAAAAATAGAATTCGAGTTCATGTAGTACACATAGTTCATATCTATCTCTATGGTAATCATGTGGTGTGTTATTATGGTAATACACGAATGATGGTTGAAGTTGGCAACAATCATGATTGTAGATTCTTATTAAAATAGAGAAACGAATTCAAATTCACTTCGGATTGCAGTGGTAGTTTAGACATTTGGAATGCACTAAAATGTTGGTATGAGTAGGTTAAATGCATTATACATCAAGCAAAAAAAATTAATTGGACATAACATGGATTCATACTCCCTCCTTCCATCTATATAGGGCGTAATTAGTTTTTTAAGACCGCCTTTGACTATTTACAAGATTAATGGTACATGACATGCACAAAGTGAAAATTATATCATTGAAAGAACCTTTCAGAGATGAATTTAACGGTGTGCTTTGTGTAAGTTGCATGTCATATATTATTACTCTAATATTTGGTCAAAGTTAGCATCAAAAAACACATTAGGCCCTATATAGATGGAAGGAGGGAGTAGCTTTGAATAGCATTTATATAGTAAAACGGGGCAAGACTCACTCTTTGTGTGGTGTGAGTAGTTTTATTTTTTTCGTTTTCTTTTTGGTTGAGGGAATTGCGAATTGATTCGGTACGTACAAGTAAAATATTACTACACGTTAGGATTGTCCCTAAAATTCAACCCTGGTCTTGTTATATCCCAAAAAACTAGATATCATGCTCCCAAAACTGGCGCCTTCACAACTCGTGTCTTGCTATCCCAAAAATACAACGCGCGCGAAAACTCCCTCCAGCTGCCAAATACCGACACGCAAAATCCCCCTTCTAACCGTGTGCCGAAAGGGCCGCTAGTTCAAATCGGTGGGGGGTACTTTTGTAACACACCCTACATTTTGGACAAGCGCTTCCCTAAGTCATGGTTCACCCCCTCCCATCGCCCCCTTTTCGCCATTCGAAATCCCAGGCTGCCATAACCTCTCCGCTCTAGCCGCGAAACCCCACCATCCTCCGTCCGCCACTTCACCGCTGCCCAGCCGGATCCTCTTCCCCGATGATGTTGTCCACCGCAACAGCTCGACGTCCCTCATCCACCTCCCAAGATGAGGATCCGTCATCCATCTTGTCGTCCCGCCGGTTCAGCCACCCCGTCCTCCACTGATACGTCTCCAACGTATCTAATTTTGCAAACACTTTTGCCCTTGTTTTGTATTCTAACTTGCATGATTTGAATGAAACTAACCCGGACTGACACGCTGTTTTCAGCAGAACTGCCATGATGTTGTTTTATGTGTAGAAAAGAAAAGTTCTCGGAATGTCCTGAAAATCCACGGAGACACTTTTTGGAAAATATAAAAAATATTGGCGAAAGAATCAAGACCAGGGGGCCCACACCCTGTCCACAAGACAGGGGGGCGCGCACCCTCCCCCTGGGCGCGCCCCCTATCTCGTGGGCCCCCTGGACCTCCACCGACCTCAACTCCAACTCCATATATTCACGTTCGGGGAGAAAAAATCAGAGAGAAAGTTTCATTGCGTTTTACGACACTGAGTCGCCGCCAGGCCCTAATCTCTCCTGGGAGGGCTGATCTGGAGTCCATTCGGGGCTCCGGAGAGGGGGATTCGTCGCCGTCGTCGTCACCAACCATCCTCCATCACCAATTTCATGATGCTCACCGCCGTGCGTGAGTAATTCCATCGTAGGGTTGCTGGACGGTGATGGGTTGGATGAGATTTACGATGTAATCAAGTTAGTTTTGTTAGGGTTTGATCCCTAGTATCCACTATGTTCTGAGACTGATGTTGCTATGACTTTGCTATGCTTAATGCTTGTCACTATGGCCCGAGTGCCATGATTTTAGATCAGAACCTTTTATGTTTTCATGAATATATGTGTGTTCTTGATCCTATCTTGCAAGTCTATAGTCACCAATTATGTGTTATGACGTGACAACCCTGAAGTGACAATAATCGGGATACTTCTCGGTGATGACCATAGTTTGAGGAGTTCATGTATTCACTATGTGCTAATGCTTTGTTCCGGTTCTCTAGTAAAAGTAGGCGTTAATATCCCTTAGTTTCCGCTAGGACCCCGCTGCCACGGGAGGGTAGGACAAAAGATGTCATGCAAGTTCTTTTCCATAAGCACGTATGACTATTTACGGAATACATGCCTACATTACATTGATGAACTAGAGCTAGTTCTGTGTCACCCTATGTTATAGCTATTACATGAGGAATCGCATCTAGCATAATTATCCATCACTGATCCATTGTCTACGAGCTTTTCACATATTGTTCTTCGCTTATTTACTTTTCTGTTGCTGCTGTTACAACTACTACAAAAACCCCAAAACGATTATCTTTACTTTTGCCACTATTACCATTATTATCATACTATTTTGCTACTAAGTACCTTGCTGCAGACACTAAGTTATCTAGGGGTGGTTGAATTGACAACTCAACTGCTAATACTCAAGAATATTCTTTGGCTCCCCTTTTGTCGAACCAATAAATTTGGATTGAATACACTACCCTCAAAATCAGTTGCGATCCCCTACACATGTGGGTTATCAAGACTAATTTCTGGCAACGTTGCCGGGGAGCATAGCTCTATTCTCTGAGTCACTTGGGATTTATATCTGTTGATCACTATGAAGAACTTGAAAGACGACAGATCCAAGATTTTGCCCTCAACTACGAGGGGAGGTAGGGAACTGCCATCTAGCTCTGCACTAGATTCTTCTTCCGTTATTAGTAAGCTTGCTACACCTAAACCTGCTACTGCTGTGAATTCTGATATGTCGCATGTTATTGATGATGCCACTTCTCCTAAGCATGATGAAACTACTTCTGTGCGTGATACTACTTTGCCATTAGGTGAATTTCTTGATGAACAACGTGCTAGAGTTAGGGGAATGAAATCATTGAAGATGCTATTATTGATGATAGTGATGATGAAAGTTCTCCCAATGATTATGAATTGCCTGTTGTTCCTGAGGGTTATGTTATGAATGAAGAAGATGCTAGAGCTATCTTTGCTTGCAATGATAGATATGATCTTAAGAAATTATTAGCTAAATGGAAGCAGCAGTCTCTTAATGCTAGAATGAAAACTGACCCTGCTTTTGCTACTTCACCTATCTGTGTTACTGATAAGGATTATGAATTCTCTGTTGATCCTGAGATTATTACTTTAGTAGAATCTGATCCTTTTTATGGCCTTGAATCTGAAACTGTTGTGGCACATCTTACCAAGTTGAATGATATAGCTACCATGTTTACTAATGATGAGAAGTCTCGCTATTATTATATCCTTAAGATATTTCCGTTCTCGTTAAAGAGTGATGCTAAGACTTGGTATAATTCTCTTGCTCCTGCTTGTGTGCGTAGTCCCCATGATATGATTTATTACTTCTCTGCTAAATATTTCCCTACTCATAAGAAACAAGCTTCCTTGCAGGAAATATATAATTTTGTGCAAATCAAAGAAGACAGTCTCCCACAAGCTTGGGGGAGGCTTCTCCTATTACCTAATGCTTTGCCTGATCATCCTCTTAAGAAAAAGAAATACTCGATATCTTTTATAATGGACTAACCGATGCTTCCAAGGACTACTTGGATAGTTGTGCTGGTTGTGTTTTCAGGGAAAGAACAGTCGACGAAGCTGAATTACTATTGAATAATATGTTGACTAATGAAAATAATTGGACTCTTCCTGAGCCAATTCCTGAAGCAATTCCTGAACCAATTGAGCCAACTCCTGAGCCTATTCCTAAACCCACTCCGAAGAAGAGAGGTGTTTTATTTCTCAGTCCTGAAGATATGCAAGAGGCAAAGATATCAATGAAAGAAAAAGGTATTAAAGCTGAAGATGTTAAGAATTTACCTCCTATTGAAGAAATACATGGTCTTAATATACCGCCTGTTGAAGAACCACATTGTCTTGATAACCCGAGAGGTAGTAAAGGTAAATTCTCTCTATAGATATGATAAAGTTGAAATCCCCTCTACTAAATATCATAGCCCATGCTTAGATGAATTTGATGACTTTATGGCTAGACAAGAAAGTTTTAATGCTTATGTTGGTAGAGAGTTAAAGAATAATGCTTTCGAGATAGGACGCATGAGCGATAATATGGCTAGTTTTAAAGGTGAACTTAAACTCATTAGCAAATATACTTCTATGGTTGCTACCCAAGTTGAGCAAGTACTTAAAGCTCAAAATGATTTGCTTGATGAATTTAATAATAAAAATAACTTTGCTGTTAGAGTGGCTGCTAGAACTGGTAGAATGACTCAGGAACCTTTGTATCCTGAAGGCCACCCTAAGAGAATCAAGCAGGATTCACAAAGAAATAATTTAGAGGCACCTAGTTCTTCTAAAAAGAAGAAAAATAAAAATGATAGAACTTTGCATGCTTCTAGTGGACCTACTGTAGACACACGTGAGAATCCCAATGATTTTTCTATCTCTGATGCTGAAACACAATCAGGTGATGAACATGAACCTATTGATAATGTTAATGATAATGTTCATGTTGATGCTCAACCTAGCAAAGACAATGAAGTAGAGATTGAACCTGCTGTTGATCTTGATAACACACAATCAAAGAATCAACGTTATGATAAGAGATATTTTGTTTCTAGGAAGCACGGTAGAGAAAGAGAACCATGGGTTCAGAAACCATGCCCTTTCCTCTTAAACCATCCAAGACAAAGGATGATGAGGATTTTGAGCGCTTTGCTGAAATGATTAGACCTATTTTCTTACATATGCGCTTAACTGATATGCTCAAAGTAAATCCTTATGCTAAGTATATGAAGGATATTGTCGGGGAAACTGATCCACGAACACCTATGGGACCGGCGGACCGAGCCCCTTTCGGTTCGGCGGAGGGTGGAGGTCGCACGAAGAGCAGATCGAGGCAATGCACATGAGCAATTTACCTAGCTTCGGAGCTCTCCGGAGAGATAATACACCTACTGCTGCATCTATGTGTATTTCGAGTTCTTCCTCAGGAGCGATCAGCGCTACCAAACCGAGCGTGAGAGTGTTTCTAGTTTCAAATGAGTCGAACCCCTTCTACATTGCACATGGACCTCCTTTTATATGCTCAAGGGGTCACCGACAGGTGGCAACGCAGACGAAGGGCAAAAATGGAAAAAGAATATGGTTGGTACAACTACCTATACTGTAGACACAGTGTATCACACCTAACTCTGATGGCAGGGGACAAGGGCATTAAATTCCTGTCTGTGTCGCCCAAACAGTACAGAAAGAGACCGTTAGGGACGCCACCGATCGCCACGATGGCCTTCTTGTCAGCGCCGCTTGCCACCATGCACCACTGGCTGCACAGCCTCTCACCACGCGCGCCTGGAAGGGTCCCAGGACGACACGTTGGTGGATGTGCTGGAGCGTGGGTGCGGAGTGGCCGCTTGCCGCGGCAAGTGCCTTGCCGCGGTCGTCGTCTTGTCGGGCCCGGGAGCTCGTCGCTCACCGGGCCTTGCCGGGACGCGAGGCGCGCCGCGGCAAGCTTTCTTGAGATGCCTTGGTTGGCCTTCCCGGCAAGCTCCTCTTGCCGGGGCCTTGTCTTCTTGGCTCGAATACTTTGTTCTTGAATGGCTTCCCGGCAAGCTCCTCTTGCCGGGGTCTCGTCTCCTAAGGAGCCACGGAGGATCTTGGCGGTCGCCCTACTCTAGTACTCCTCTTGCCTGTGCACGAGTTCGGGATACTAGGGTATCCCTACTCTAGTACACCGACAGGAGCCCCCGGGCCTGGGCCACACACGGTGCCGAGCGCTGTTGGGCCAGGCACAAAACAGGGCACGGGCACGCGCGGCCTAGGTCGTGCCGTTTCCTACTCCGTATCCACCGCACCCTCCCGAACGGCACACGTTGAATGCGGCGTCGTGGGAGAGATCGTGGGTGGTTTCTTTATTCAGAAAAGCGTAACGTTCGCCACCTCCCTCTTTATAAGCAGAGGAAACAGAGGCGGTTGCCCATCTCGCCAGTTACTACTCCAAAATCTCCGCCGCTCCCCCCACTGAGAGAGAGCAGCGCTCCGCCCCTCATCTCCGTCGTCGCCACCAACACCGTCGACCTCCTCCACCACCTTCGCCATGGCTCCGAAGACCGGGAAGGTCGCGAAGTTGGCCGAGGCGCTGCGGCTCGAGGCGCTGCGAAAGGAGCGGGCCACTTTCCCCTCCGAGCTCGAGGCGGCAGGGCTGAGGGAGTGGTTCTACCTCTTCTGGTCGATGGAGACACGAGCGCATCCGCACACGAAGGTACTCTCCGCCGCCGCTTCGAAACGGGCTCCATACGGATACCCCTTCTTCCCACTGTTCTTCTACTGCGGGCTCTTCCCGCCCTTCTCGGAGTTTTTCTGTGACATCATGAACACCTACGGGTTTCACCTCCTTGACTTCACCCCCAACCCCGTCCTGACCATGGCAGTTTTCGCACATCTCTGCGAAAACTTTGTCGGAGTCCACCCAAATGTAGCCCTTTTCCGCCACTACTTCATGCCCCAGGTCGAGAGAGGAGAGCCTCTTTATGGCGGGATCGCCTGGATCTCGAGGACCGGCAAGAAGGAGGCGTATCTGGAGGGGGAGCTCTGCAGCAAATGGGAGGAGTGGAGAGCTGATTGGTGTTGGATCATGGAAGAGAACCCGCAGCCATTCACCGCCCTGCGCCAAGTCCCTGTAGTGCGCGGCAACGATTGGAGCAGCTTGGCCCCGGAGGACGCTAGGCTGAAGATTGCCGTCACCAGAATCCTATGCCTCAGGCTTGCCGGGCTGACTGTGGGCGCCGTAGGCGCAGACTTTCTCCGCCGCCGCATCGCCCCCCTGCAAGAGAGGAGGAGGCCCGCTTGGGAATTCGGCGGTCCGGCGGATATCATGAGGCTGCGCCCGGGCCTCAACTTTAACTTCATCGTGCTGGAGCTGGATGCGATGCTCAAGGAGCTGTTCAAGCATGACTCCCAACATCCAGAGTGGTTCAGGCTGCCGGCGGGGGTCGTCCCTCTATGCAACAATTCTTCGCTCGATCGCATCCGCGCGATGATGCCGCTGTGCGACTCGCATGGTCTTGTCCCAACGTGGCAAGATCCAGCGGACGACGTCGTGCAGCAGTTCTTCGACGGCCTGGTGGAGGTGGCGGTCCACGCCGACGAGCAGAGGAGCCTCACCCGCGACACCACCGAGGAGGAGATGCAGCGCATCGCCACCAGGGCGGAAGAGGCGGCGGCAGCTGCTGCTGCGGGCGAGTTTGGGTTCACCGTGGAAGAGGTAGTGGCAGAAGCGGCGGCAAGCCTTGCCGAGCAAGAGTGGCTTGACGGCGAGGAAGAGCTTGCCGTGCCTGACGCCGAGTCGAGCGAGCCCGCCGAGGGTGCGAGTGGCCCGCCATCTCCAGGTCGCTTGCCGCAGGTGGAGCCCACAGCGCAGCCACCAGCTCTACCAAGAAGGCACGTTCGCAAGGCCGGGGACGCAGCGGGGCGGAAAAGGAGTCAGCAGCCGTCACGCCGTGCGACACGCTCCACCGCGACAAGCGATGTTGCTGCGGGAGCGCCTCGCACCGCTGCGGAAACTGGAGCAGGGTCTTCCCGGGCCGCCGCCACTGCGCCCGCCAAGCGGCCAAGGGATCCTACTCCTCCACCTCGTCGCACCGAGGGTGGGCCAGACTTCGACCTCTCCGCGCTCAGCTCCGACGAGGAGGAAGAAGAGTAAGACTTTTCTGTTGTACTTGTAGTTCTTCAATTTTGTTGCTTTGTCTTGTATCTGATCTGCTTCATTCTGAACCTATTCCTTTTCAGGACGTTGGCTCAAAGAGCGGCGAAGAGAGCCAAGGTTCCGGTGGTTATCATCGAGGACGAGCCCACCGTGACGGCAGGGGGTGCGCTCGAGACCACCTTGCCGGACCCGGCAACTACTCCGCGAAGCAGCCCCCAGTGCAGCCCCCAGCGTAAGTGCATGGTTTACTTTCCGCTTTTGGGCGCACATGGGTGCTCTTTTCTTTGCTGACATCCGACTGTTGGTTTGATTGTGTAGGAGCAGAACAGCTTCACCAGGAGGGCTTGGAAACCGCCTCCGATGTGCCATCTGCTTCCACTACACCGCCAAGGGAGGATTCCCCAGCAAGGGAGCGTTCTCCGACAAGGGAGAAGGCTCCGGTAAGGGAGGAGTCTCCGGCAAGGGGCAGCACTAGCGACCCCCCGGTGGCGGAGCCCATGACCATGGATCCCAGTACAGGTAATCCCTTGCTTGAAACTTCCCTTGTGTTCTTCTTCTGATTTTTCTTTTTGGATATTTGCTTGACTTCTCCTCCTTCTCCGATCGTCAGATCCACCTTCCATGGAGCCGATGGAGATCGAGGCGGGCGGCGAGGAGAACGTGCGCGGCGATACTGATGATGCCGCGGCCACCGAAGAAGGAGCCGGCGCTGACGAGCCTGCCGATGAAGAGGCCGCCAAGGCTACCGCCGCAGAAGCTGGCAAGGGACCCGGTGATTGCACTGACG
This sequence comes from Triticum timopheevii, assembly GCA_963921465.1. Lineage (NCBI taxonomy): Eukaryota > Viridiplantae > Streptophyta > Magnoliopsida > Poales > Poaceae > Triticum > Triticum timopheevii. The sequence continues at coordinate 77,235,016 of OY997271.1, forward strand.
GCCCTGAGGCTGCAGGAGCGCCAGGCGCTACACCGACCACCGATCCCTCCGCTGCTGCCACAGTGCCAGGCTCCGAGGAGCCCCAGATCGACGCCTATCTGAAGGTCGGCGAGGGCATCTTCATCAAGCTCCCCTGGGCGTCGAGCTCCAGGGCGCCGGTTGAAGGAGAAGTCCTGGATGGAGAGGTGCTTGCCTCCGCTGGGTTGTCGATTGTCGACGCGCCAGGAAGCAGCAGTGACGAGCCTTAGGAGGAGCGGCTGCTACGAAGGCTGATGTCACTCTACCGCTCTCGCCAAGCCAAGCTAGAGTCCTGGGAGGCGCTTGTCGCGAAGGCGAGCGTGGATATTGAGAAGCGCGCGGAGGAGCTCCGGGGCCTCCTCCAGGAAGCTCTTCGGGCCTTGGCGGAGGAGCGGGAGCAGCTTGCTGAGGAGCGGAAGGCCTTCCTCCTCGAGAAGGCCAAAGCTGAAGAGCAACAGCGGCTCGCCGGCGAGAAGCTGTTTGCGCAAGAAGGTGAGCTAGCGCAGCAAAAAGTTAACCTCGACAGCCACGAGGAGGATCTTGCCGCGCAGGAGCAAACAGTTGGCGGGGCCCTAAAGGAAGCCAAGGATTCTGCCGCGGCTATCGAGGCCGCCAAGGAGGAGCTGGAGGCGAAGGTGGTGCAGGTGGAGGCTGATCTGAAGGCGAGCGGCGAGGAGCTTGCCGCGCTCAGGCTTGAGCGCGAGAAGGACACCCTCGCCCATGGTGAGCTGCAGGGTCAACTCGCCGAGAAGGGCAAGGAGCTGAGCGCCGCCAAGGACTCCAACGCCGATCTTGAGTTGAAGCTGGCCACTTTGACTCAGACGCTGGACGGCGCCAAGGAGCGGGAGGTGGCCTTGAGGGAGGAGATCAAGGGCAACGAAGCGTTGTTGGCGAGGGCCGCCGAAACCCAGAACACCTTCAAGGATACTGTGGAGCTCTGGACGGAGGGCCTCGTGAACATCGCTGCAGTCATTGACGGGGAGCTGGCACAGCTGGAAGTGGAGGACTTTGGGTATTCTTTCGATGAGAACCTCCAACCCAGCGCCAAGCTCACCCTATTCTTCAAAGGCGTGGCGACAACCCTCCAGCAGCTCCAAGAGAAGATCCCAAAGCAGCTGGCCGACGAGTCGCGCACGATCTGCGCCAGAGTTCTGGAGAAGGTGTTGGTGAATGTGGCCTTCCGCAATCCAGGCCTCAACTTCACCAACGTCCTCAAGAAGCTGCCGGCAGATGCTGATCTAGAAGCGCTCAAGGCCCTTGTCGCACCCATTGTGGACAAGGTGAATGAGGTCAAGAGGGTTGATGGTGGCCGCGTGGATTAGGCCGCCTGTTTTCTTCTTTTCTTGCCACTGCTAATCATGTTACAATAACAATTTGTTAGTGCTGCGGCAAACTATCTTGTAATATAACTTTATTTTGGGTATTGACTGATATGTTATTTCCTTTACTTGATTCCTGGCTTCGTATGTTTCTGCCCTACGCTTTTTAGGGAACTTGCCGGCGCAGGCACCGTTGCCGCGAGCGCTGAGTGCGGAACGTCAGCAGCCTGCTGGCGGTGCCGCTACCGACAAGCAACCTTGTCGCAACTAGTCGTAGCTCACTTAAGTTGTTGAGTGGACTCAAAACAAACTAAGGGTGCAACTAGCTACGAGTTGGTTCCTCTGCGCACAGGTTTTCCATACAAAGCACGGTCGTTCAAGGAAGATAACCTAAAATTTAAAAAAAAACTGATTGCTCAAACTTTGGCAACTTAGCTTTTCTGCCGTTTGCTTCCCGGCAAGGCGAAACTTTTCTTGAACGACGCCTGGTCCACACCATTATCTTCTCCTTCCCCCCGGCAAACTTGTGTGCGAGGGAACCTTTCCTTCTTTTGAGAGAGAGAAAGAAGAGAAAATAAAGATATGGAGCCTTATGGCTCATTATTGCTTACCGGAGGCAGGTGCTGCACAAAGTGTCAGATAATACATGCAAAAAAGGAAGAAAGCATGAAACCGACAAGATGTGCAGAGCACATGAGCTTTATTTATGCACGGGGTCTGCGCCCGGCTTTGTACGAAGGATTACATGCAACAGCGGCAAGACTTGTACAAAAGGTGGTTGCCGGAACAGGTTCCGGCAACCGCGCCCTATTGGTAAAACTTACGAAGATGTTCAATGTTCCAGGAGTTGCTCACCGGAATGCCATCTTCGGTCTCAAGGCGGACAGCGCCAGGCCTAGTGACTCGTTTCACCCGATAAGGGCCTTCCCACTTCGGCGTCAACTTGTTGGAATTCTTGGCGGACTGAACGCGCCGAAGAACAAGGTCGCCTTCATTGAAACTTCTGGCACTAACTTTGCGGCTATGATAGCGGCGCAAAGCTTGCTGATATCGAGCAGCTCGTACAGCGGCCTGAAGACGATCTTTCTCAAGGAGCAGCGCGTCATCTTGTCGCAGCTGCTCTTGCTCAAGATCATCATAAGCGAGCACTCGAGGTGTCCCGTATACGAGTTCCGTGGGGAGAACTGCCTCTGCTGCATAGACTAGAGCGAAAGGTGTCTGGCCAGTGGCTCGATTTGGCGTCGTCCTGATCGACCAAAGAACCACCGGTAGCTCTTCGATCCAGTTTCTTCCGCACTTGCGCAGCCTGTCGAAAGTTCTGGTCTTGAGTCCGCGCAGCACTTCAGCATTCGCTCTCTCCGCTTGACCGTTGCTTCTCGGATGAGCAACAGAAGCGAAGCAGACCTTGGCGCCGAGATCTTGGACGTACTGCATGAAGGTGCGGCTCGTGAATTGTGTGCAGTTGTGATCCTATTAGGGATTCCAAAACGGCAAACAATCGACCTGAAGAACTTGACTGCTGACTGTGTTGTCACCTTCCTCACTGGTTCCACTTCCGGCCACTTTGTGAACTTGTCGATTGCAACGTACAAGTAGTCAAAGCCCTCGATGGCTCGGGGGATGGGGCCGAGGATGTCGAGCCCCCAGATCGAAAATGGCCAGGATAAAGGGATCGTCTGGAAGGATTGAGCTGGCTGGTGTATCTGCTTGGAATGGAACTGGCACGCTTCACACTTGGTTACTTGTGCAGTTGCATCCTGGAGGGCTGTCGGCCAAAAGAAACCTTGCCGGAATGCTTTGCCACCAAGTGCTCTTGCGCCAATGTGGTGACCACATATGCCTCCATGTATCTCTGCCAACAGCTGTTGCCCGTCTTCCCGGTGAATACACTTCAATTTCACACTGTTGAGTCTTATTCTGTACAGTGTGTTGTCGACAAATTTGTACATACTTGACTACCGGGCTACTCTTTCCGCTTCTTCCTGCTCTTCGGGAAGTTCTCCTGTCTGAAGAAAATGGACAATCTGATGTGCCCATGCTGGAGCTTGTGGCTCGACAACAAGGACTAAAGGCACATCTGCTGCTGCGGGAACATCCGCTTCTACGGCGAGAACCTGAGGCTCAGCCGGAGCTTGACGTTCCCCGGCAAGCTTGCCACAGCAAAACTTGTCGGGAGCATCTGCTTCAATGGAACAAACCCTAAGGTTTGCCGGAGCAGACTGCTCCTCAGCACCCTTGGCGTTGATCTTGGGGACCTTCTTGGCATCGGCTTCGGGAAGCTCTGCCGGAAAGTAATCACCAGAAATCAACTTCCTCTTGTTGCTCTGTCCAGTTGATGGTGTCACAGATGGTTGAGTCAGCTTGAGCACGAAGATCCCTGGTTCCACAGGTAACTTTAGCGCGGCACACTTTGACAGGCCATCAGCAATGTCATTCTGAGCTCTTGGAACATGTTCCATCTGTAGGCCGTCAAAGTGCTCTTCTAGCTTTCTTACTTCATCAACATAAGCTTCCATCAATGGACTCTGATAATTCTTGTTCACTTGGCGGATGACAAGCTGTGAGTCACCCCTTACAATGAGTTTCTTGATCCCAAGGTCTGCTGCGATTCTGAGACCGGCAAGCAAACCTTCATACTCTGCAGTATTGTTCGTTGCTAGCTCCTTGGGGAAGTGCATCTGGACTGCGTACTTGAGGTGCTCTCCGGTGGGTGCAACAAGTAGCACGCCTGCACCGGCGCCTTGCAGTGAGAAGGCACCATCAAAGTACATTAGCCACTCTTTGCTTGCCTCCTTGATGGGGATGCTTGTTTCTGGAATTTCTTCGTCTGGTGTTGGCATCCACTCTGCTATGAACTCTGCCAATGCTCTGCTTTGGATAGTTGAAGTGCTCTCAAACTTGAGGCCAAAGCTTGACAGTTCCAGTGCCCACTCGACAATCCTGCCTGTTGCTTCTGGATTCTGCAGTATCCTCTTCAGCGGAAAGCGAGTGACAACTGTGATCTCATGTGCCTGAAAGTAATGGCGCAGCTTTCTCGAGGCCATGAGAAGGCCGAAAAGCAACTTCTGCACACCAGAGTACCTTGACCTATCCCCCCTGCAGAAGGGAGCTGACAAAGTAAACTGGGCGCTGCACCATTTTCTTCTGCACCTCCTCGCGCACCTGCGCAGATCCATCCTTGTCGGGGCCAGAGCTTGTCGGCGAAGCCCCCTGCTTGTCGCTGGATGCACTTGTCGTGGTTGCTGGCTCATCATCCGCCTCCCTTTCCGCTACTAACGCAGCACTAACCACTTGATTGGTTGCCGCTAGATATAGCAGCAACTTCTCTTGTGGCTTAGGTGCGACAAGTATTGGAGTGGAGGACAGGTACCTCTTCAAGTCCGGCAGCGCAGCCTCCGCTTCCAGAGTCCATTTCATTTGACCTGCCTTTTTCAATATTTTGAAAAATGGCAGGGCGCGCTCAGCAGACCTAGAGATAAACCTGCTGAGAGCAGCCACGCAACCGGCAAGTCTTCGTACATCCTTGACGTGCTTTGGTGCTTCAATCTTCTCGATGGCCTCGATCTTGTCGGGATTGGCTTCGATTCCCCGCTGAGACACGAAGAACCCGAGAAGCTTGCCGGAGGGGACTCCAAACACACACTTCTCGGGGTTAAGCTTGAGGTTGATCTTGCGCAGATTTGCAAAGGTTTCATCTAAATCTTGAATCAGAGTAGCCTTGTCCTTGCTCTTGACCACTATGTCATCCACATAGGCTTCCACATTCCTATGTATCTGTGGCTCAAAAGCGACATGGACTACTCTTGCAAATGTTGAACCAGCATTCTTTAACCCGAAGGGCATCCATATGAAATAGTATGTGCCACATGGGGTGATGAATGAGGTTTTCTCCTCATCCTCTTCTGCCATGAAGATCTGATGGTATCCTGAGTATGCATCAAGAAATGAAAGCAAGTCACATCCTCCCGTGGAGTCAACAATCTGGTCTATGCGCGGCAAGGGAAATGGGTCTTTGGGACAAGCTTTATTGACATCGGTAAAGTCTGTACAAAGCCTCCATTTTCCATTGGCCTTGCGTACGACAACAGGATTGGCCAACCACGTAGGATGGAGCACTCCTCTGACAAGGCCTGCTGCTTCCAACTTCTTGATTCTTCTGCAATTAACTCTTGGTGCTCCACTACCTGCTTCCTGACTTTCTGCTTGACGGGCCGCGCATGAGGTCAAACAGCTAGGTGGTGCTCAATCACTTTCCTGGGAACACCGGGGATGTCAGACGGTTGCCTCGCAAACACATTCGCCCGCAGGAAAGCAACGAGCGCGCTTTCCTATTTAGGGTCGAGATTGGCACTGATGGTGAAGGTACCACCAGTGCCGTCCTCCTTGGCGGACACCTTCTTGGTCTCTCGTGGAGCTGCCATCGTCTTCTTACACTTGCCGGTGGAGCTCGATGGTGCGTCCTCGACGGTAGCGCAGCACTCCGAAGAGGTGCGTTTGCCGGAGTGGGCATCAGAGCTCTTGCCAGACTTGTTCTTCTTCTTCCCCCCGGGAGCTTCAGCGGCAAGTGATCTGCGATCTGTTGAGGCTGCTGCTTCCCGGTAGATCTTCTCGACGCAGATAAGAGCATCCTTCTTGTCACCAGGGACAGAGATGACGCTTATCGTGCCTGGCATCTTCAGGATGTTGTATGCATAGTGAGAGGCTGCCATGAACTTGGCGAGTGCTGGACGACCGAGTATCCCATTGTAGGGCAACGGAAAATCAGCAACGTCAAAAGTGACACTCTCAGTCCTGAAGTTCAACTCGCTGCCAAATGTTACCGGCAATGTGATGTTTCCCTTCGGCTTGCTCCTTCCCGGGTTGATTCCTTGGAATGTGCCGGTTTCTTCGAGCTCGCTGTCAGGGATCTGGAGTTTCTGGAGTACCGCGGAGGAGATCAGGTTCAAGCCGGCCCTGCCGTCAACTAGCATCTTAGTGACCTTGAGGTTGCGGATAGTTGGTGAAACCAACATCGGCAAGCACCCGACCGCAGTTATGCGATCAGGGTGGTCCTCAATATCAAAGATGATAGGCGTGCTGGACCATTTTAGAGGCTTGCGTGACTCTACGGATGGTTCTGCTGCATTGACTTCCCGCATCCACTACTTGAGTTGGCAGTGTGAAGTATGCAGAGAAGCACCACCGTCAACGCACAGGACCTCTGTGGCTTTCTGGAACTCCTGTTCACCGGTCTCGTCATCATCCATATCTTCTTCGTCGTCGTCATCTTCGTCCTTGTAGCGGCCACGGGGTGGTCTGTCTCCTTGCCGCTGCTTGGCCTTGCCGCAGCGTCCCCCCCGGCCGGGCGTTTCTTGCTAGCTCTTCCAGCACCTTCCTGGGCCTTCTCCTTGTCGCGTCGCTCGTACTCAGCCTTCTTCTGCTCGGCAAGCTGCTCGACTTTCTTGCAGCTCTGGAGATCATGGCCCTTGGTGCGGTGGATTTTGCAATACTGCTTGCCGGAGCTGTCCTGCTTGTCGGCGGCCGCCACAGCCTGACTCTCCTTGCCGGAGCTTCCAGTTTTAGCTTTCTTGGCACCACCTCCGTTGCCGGACTGCTCAACAACTAGCACTTCTTTGCCCTTTTTCTTTCTGTTGTTCCGCTGCCGGCCTTTCTTTGCCGGGGCAGCATCCTCACTGTCAGATCCTCCTGCTCCTGTATTCTCTCCGGGGAGTATCCTCCCCTCTTCAGCACGTGCACACTTGTCGGCCAGGGCATATAGCTCACTGACGTCTCTAATCTTGCACATCGCCATCTCCTCCCGCATCCTACGGTTTCGCACGTTCTGATGAAATGCGTTGATGACCGCGGCAGGGTGGACATCTGGGATGTTGTGCTGCACACGGCTGAACCTCTGAATATACTTGCGCAGGGGCTCTCCTTCCTTCTGGGCGAGCAGATGAAGATCACTCTCTTGGCCATGAGGCTTGTGGCCGCCTGTAAAGGCGCGGACAAACTGATGGCATAGATCTGCCCAAGAGGAGATGGAGTTGTCCGGCAAGTGCATGAGCCAGGATCTGACATTGGGCTTGAGCACCAGTGGGAAGTAGTTGGCAAGGATCTTGTCGTCTCGTCCCCCGGCAGCCTGCACTGCAATGGTGTAGATGTTGAGGAACTCCGACGGATGCGACTTGCCATCGTACTTCTCTGGTATGTCTGGCTTGAAATTCTTTTGGCTGGGCCACTGGACTTGCCGCAGCTCACGAGTGAACGCAGGGCAACCTACCGCGTACGGCAAGTCGCCTGGTTCCCCTGGCACGTGCATGTCGACAGTGGGCCCAGCGCGCTGGTCTGATTGACGCCGCGCTTCTCTTCGGCACTCGATGCGAGTACGAGCGTCCTCTTGTTGTCGTTCATGGAGAACTTGGCGCTGATCGCGACGAGCTCGTGGATCCGATGACGCGGTGGAGTCGCTGTCGAGGTGGACCCGACGAGTCGGCGATCTTGGCCTTCGGGGTGGAGAGTGCATGGAGGTTGCAGCCCCATTGGTCTTGCCGCCATCGGTTCGCGTCCGGCAATCTTGCCGCGGCAGCGAGGTGCTTGGTTGCCGCGCAGTGTCGCCGTTGGCGAAGCCGATGAGACTCTGGATAGTGGCCCTCCATTCGTCGGTCTTGTCCGCCGTAGGAGGGTATTCCAGGAGCAGTTGAGCCCGCGCCAAAGCTTCTGCTGGAGTGGTGGGTGGCAGCGGTGAACGGTGCGAGGAGCGGGACATGCTCGGACTCCTAACTACGTTAGAAGGAGCAGTATCCCGTCCAGGCGACCGTACCTCGCTCGGGCCAGCATGTTGGCGTGCATGCTGGTCCTGAGCAACGAGCGCATGCTACTATGAATGCCGTGACGCTGTTGGTCCCGCGCCTCCTGAGACGGGCGCGGTGCTCGTACGGACGCCGAGGTCTGCGCGGCCTTGTCCTTGGACTTGGCAGCGCTGTGAGCACCCTCGTCGACGCCCGTTCTTCCGCCGGCGTCTACCCCATCGCCCGCTTGCTTCGGTGGCGGTGGAATCGATGCAGATGGAAGGGCTGCCTCCGAAGCCTTCTTCTTCGGTGGCATGTCGATGAAGATGATGAAGATCTAGCTCATGTGCATGCCGGATCGGGTTCACACAATCTCGATGCCCCCTACCTGGCGCACCAAAGATGTCGGGGAAACTGATCCACGAACACCTATGGGACCAGCGGACCGAGCCCCTTTCGGTTCGGCGGAGGGCGGAGGTCACACGAAGAGTAGATCGAGGCAATGCACACGAGCAGTTTACCTAGCTTCGGAGCTCTCCGGAGAGATAATACTCCTACTGCTGCATCTATGTGTATTTCGAGTTCTTGCTCAGGAGCGATTAGCGCTACCAAATCGAGCGTGAGAGTGTTTCTAGTTTTGAATGAGTCGAACCCCTTCTACATTGTGCATGGGCCTCCTTTTATATGCTCAAGGGGTCACCGATAGGTGGCAACGCAGACAAAGGGAAAAAATGGAAAAAGAATGTGGTGGGTACAACTACCTATACTGTAGACATAGTGTATCACACCTAACTTTGATGGCAGGGGACAAGGGCATTAAATGCCCGTCTGTGTCGCCCAAACAGTACAGAAAGAGACCATTAGGGATGCCACCGATCGCCATGATGGCCTTCTTGTCAGCGCCGCTTGCCACCATGCACCGCTGGCTGCACAGCCTCTCGCCACGCGCGCCTGGAAGGGTCCCAGGACGACACGTTGGTGGATGTGCTGGAGCGTGGGTGCGGACTGGCCGCTTGCCGCGACAAGTGCCTTGCTGCGGTCGTCGTCTTGTCGGGCCCGGGAGCTAATCGCTCACCGGGCCTTGCCGGGATGCGAGGCGCGTCGCGGCAAGCTTTCTTGAGTGCCTTGGTTGGCCTTCCCGGCAAGCTCCTCTTGCCGGGGCCTTGTCTTCTTGGCTCGAATACTTTGTTCTTGAATGGCTTCCCGGCAAGCTCTTTCCGGGGTCTCGTCTCCTAAGGAGCCACGGAGGATCTTGGCGGTCGCCTGGCAAGCCTTGCCGCGGGGTGCTGCGACTGCCCGTGCACGAGTTCGGGATACTAGGGTACCCCTACTCTAGTACACCGACAGATATCATCACAAATAAAAGAAAGATACCGGAAGCTGAAATTTCCACCATGCTTGCTAATTACACTTTTAAGGGTGGAATACCAAAGAAACTTGGAGACCCCGGGGTACCAACTATACCATGCTCCATTAAAAGAAATTATGTTAGAACTGCTGTATGTGATCTTGGAGCCGGTGTTAGTGTTATACCTCTCTCTTTATATCATAGACTTGAATTGACTAAGTTGACACCTACTGAAATATCTTTGTAAATGACTGATAAATCAACTGCTATACCTGTCGGTATTTGTGAGGACGTGCCTGTTGTGGTTGCAAATGTCACTATCTTAATGGACTTTGTTATTCTTGATATTCCCGAGGACGATAGTATGTCTATTATCCTTGGTAGACCTTTTCTTAATACTGCATGGGGCTGTTATTGATTGCATCAAAGGCAATGAAACTTTTCATGTTAATGGGAATGAGCATATGGTACACTTTCCGAGGAAACAATCTCAAGTTCATAGCATCAATTCTGTTGGAAAAGTCCCAACTATTATTATTGGAGGTTTGGAATTTCCTCTCCCTACTGTCAAGAAAAAGTATGATATTCTTATTATTGGGGATTTTCATATCCCTGATGAGGTAACTTAGTGTTATTCGAAATTTCTCCGATTCCGTGTTATTCAGAATGAGTTTGTTACCAAGACTTGATCAACCTTGTTAGTGGATTCATTTTGATGATCACGAGATGGATGAAATTAGGAGGCACAACCTTCTGTACCCTCTTTTTACTTTCTGTTATTTAGAATAAATAAAGAAAAAATAGTATTATCTTTCTGTTTTCTGAAGTATCCGTGCATTAAAAAAATATCCCGAAAATAAAAGTGCTCCAAATGTCCTGCAAATTTAGTATGATTTTTTATGGAATATTTGAGGATTTTAGGCACTGAAAACACTTCAGGAGGGGCAAGCACTAGGCCACGAGAGTGGACGGCGCGCCCTCCCCACCTGGGTGCGCCCCCTGTCTCGTGGGCCCCTTGTGGCCCCCCTCCACTTATGCCAGCACCCACACACTTCATCTTCTACCCAAAAAAATCCCCATCTAGTTCAAGCACGAGTTCTAGCTCATTTTGCTGCGATTGTCGATCTCCTTGCTCAAAGCTCCATTTACAAAACTGCTTTGGGAGATTGTTGCTTGGTATGTGAGTCCTCCATTGGTCCAATTAGTTTTTGTTCTAGTGTTTTATTAATTGCAAATGTTTGCTGCATAGGTGACCATGTTCTTGAGCTTCCATATTAAATTTATGAGGTCCCAAGCAATTCTAATGCATGATATAGGCTCTAGGCACTTGTAAGATTACTTGCTACTAATCTTGTTCAGTTTTATTCACTTTTATTTTGAAGTTACTAAAATTTCAGAATTTTTTCAGTAAAAGAATTATGTCTAGGAGAATGTACAAAGGTGGTTCCTCGGCGAAGAAAGGGCCCAGGATTGCTATACGTGAGCAAGATATTGAATTGCCAAGGGACGTGGATGTATGAGCTTGTGAGTGGCCATCCGATGACTTTATGGTCGAACCAGGCTTCAAGGAGGAATTTGATGTGTATGTGCGTAATGCCGAGCTGGAGGACTTCTTACAAGATAAGTGTCCTCAGTACTATCAATTGACTGATTCCTTTGTTCAGAGGTTTAAATATAACTGCACGCGTAATTCTCCAAGTGTCATATTTGATATTTATGGTACATCTTATACCATGGACTTAGAGGATTTTACAACTGCTTGCAAACTCCCGCAGTGGGGTAATATTAATGATCCTCACAAATCTGAATTTAGAGATTTCCTTGCTAGTTGTCGGGGGTTGGGTGCGACATATGCCAAAGGATGGCTTATCATGGTGGGAGCGAGTAGAACGTCCCCGGTGCCCGGAAGCGGGATGAGGCATGGACACGAACGCCGGCATACTTTACCCAGGTTCGGGGCTCTCCTAGGAGATAACACCCCTAGTCCTGCTCTGCGGGATCTCCGCATGATCACTAGAGGCACAAGTGATACAAAGTTGCTTCTTTAGATGTGTGCTAGAGGAAGGAGAAGGCAAGGCTAGCTCTCTCCTGCTCTAGAAATGTGGCTAGGTCTAATGGGGTGGGAAACCTTTGCATGGGTGCCCTGGGGGGTTTATATAGGCCTACCAACCAGGGGTACAATGGTAATTTGGTTGGCTGCTGGTCCAGGCTGTCAGCGTCTCCGACCTCCGGCATCTCCACCGACTACTTGGGCCCGCCGCTTGGTGGGTCCTGCCGACTGGTCTGCTATGAAGCCGACAGTCCGCTCCCGCCGCTGGCGGGTCTGGTAGGTGGCTTCTCACTGTAGCCGTGCTGCTAATGATGCGGGCTTGGTCTGCTCAGTGTGGCTACAGTCCCGCCGCCTGGTGGGAGATCACTGTAGCCACACCTGGTCTTATCAGGTTAATGGTGTACTTGCTCCGAGGGAGGGGACTGTCGTCTGCTGGAGGCCGGCCCTCCCCTGGTTCGCCTGGTTCGGCGTGCGCCGTCTTCTGGGTGTCACTGCCTGGTAGGGCCCGCAGCCTGCGGGCCGTACCGATAGGCCGTCGTGGGAGCAGGGCTCCGCCTGCCGGGAGTGATGTCAGGGTAGAGTGGCAACAGTGCCACACCGTGCGGAGATCTCCGCCCGTACGGGACACTGTGGCCACGCCAACCCCAGGATTCGGGGGTGAGGGCTTCACTGTTGCCACGCCCACGTCTCGTCCTCTTGATGGTGACACAAACACTGAGGGTGCGCGATGGCCATCTGCTAGATGCCGTCTTCCATAGAGGCCGGCCGGCTGGAGCCGGCCGCTCGTGATTCCGTCTGTTGGTGGTTAGCCGCCCTATGGCAGCCGGCCGTTGGGCTAGCCGGCCCTCAGAGGGCGGAGCTTCGGCCTGGGGTGCAGCAAGGCGGAGCCGCCCCAAGGTCTTGGTAAATTCAGGGACTCGGGTGAGCCTACCCGTGGCCCATTACTCCGACAATAGTCCCCGAAGCCGGTGAGGCATTGTGGTAGAGGGGCCGCGAAGTCTCAGCGGCTTCCCTCCCTCACCGAGCTCCGGGAGAGCGTTGATCCGTCTTGCGTTTGGCCGACTGCTAAAGCCGGCCTCGCCTAGGCGGAACTATTTGGTCGATTTTGAACTCCAAGGCGGGAAAAACAGGTGGCGTGCCTGCTAAGCTTCCCGGGCCGCCGCCCGCCACAGACACGCCACGCGGCGCACGCCAGCCCAGCCAGCCTGTGACCCCACGCCCCTGATGGGACGTGACAGTGGGCCGGGCCCGCCACTACCGCACCTCGGCACCCGGGCGGATCTGCTGTGCCGAGGGGGGCGGTTGCAATTCCCACGATCGTTCGCGCCGTGGTGAATGCGTGCGATAAATAGGGGACGTGGGGTCGTGGGCGTAGCTAATCCCATGACCCACGCCCTGCCCCCTTGGCTTCGTAGCCCGAGGGCTATAAGTAGGGGGAAGGGAGGGGTGCGGCAAAGCTTGCGCACCCCCTCCCACTCTTTCTTCTTCCTCTGCCCTCTCCTCCATAGCCGTCGCTGCTGCTCAGTGCTATCGTGGAGCTGTCGTCGTCGTTCATCGCCGATGCATCCTTCCTCCTCACGCAGCCCGCACAAAGCCATGGTGCGCGAGAAGGGCGGCGACCGGGAGGGGTCGACTGTGATCGAAGATCACATTTCCTTCCTCCGCGATACGCGCCGGATGCGCAACGCGGCATTCGTCAAGGCACGGGTGCCGCCGGAGGAGGAGATCTTGCCGGCGCCGAGGGGGAACGAGCGTGTCATGTTCCACTCGCACTTCCTTCACAGCTTCGGCCTTCCGGTGAGTGGCTTCCTCCGCTCCTTCCTCGACTTCAACAACATCCAGCCTCATCATCTCACACCCAATGCCGTGAACCTGCTCTCCGCCTTCGTCACGGCGTGCGAGGGCTACATCGGCGTCCTCCCCACACTCGAGCCGTGGGGAGCATTCTTCTACGGGAAGCTCGACACCTCCGCCAAGGATATGGCGGCCGAGTGTGGCGGTTTCATCGCCGTGCGCTGGTCGACGAAGCGGAACGCCTTCCCCGTCATCAAGCTGGCATAGTCCATGAAGAAGAGGCAGTAGTCCTACTTCTACGTCGAGAACGTAGATCCGGCTGCCGACTTCCTCAATCTGCCGGCCTACAAGGCCGGCCCTCCCACCGGGCTCCGGCCCAACTGGGGCTACAAGCCGTAGCCGGTTTCGCCAGACGCAGTGGCCGCCATCGTCCGACTCCGGGTGCTCCAGGAGTCAGAGGGCCTCGTGGCCTCTGACCTTGATCGCCTTCGTTGAGCATCGGGTTCTCCCGCTCTAGAGCCGCCCTCATCCAATCTTCCGGATGAGCGGGCACCGCGACCTCAGCCGGCTGTGCACGAAGCAGATGCTGACTGCTGAGGTCGCGTGAATGGTGAATGAGATCTCTGACCTCAAGGTGTTGGAGGCAGAGTGGCGGTACGGGAAGCGGCCATACTCGCGCGACGATCCGCCGCCTTCCGTAAGTTTCTTCATCTCTTGCTTCTGATCTGTTTTTTAGCCTCGTTCTTGTCGTGATGCAACTCCCTTATGACCGCAGATTTATATATCCGCGGCGACGGCCGCCCTCCTGGGTCCGGGTGATGACTACCTGCCGGACAGGGCGGTGAGCGACTTGGACAACCCCGACCTGGGGGCGGCCGCCTTGGCGGACGACGCAACAGGCGGCGGCAGCGAAGCAGGCGGCTCCGAGGAGGGCAGCGGCGGAGCAGGCAGCTACGAGGAGGGCGGCAGCGTGGAGAGTTGGCCCAATGACGACGATGATGAAGATGAGCTGCGCCCCGCCCGGAGCACTGCCAACACCGGCGCAGGCCCCTCTACTTGGTCGCCCGCCCGTGGTGGCAAGCGCAAGCGGAAGCAGGGCGCTGCCCTGTTTGGCAGCGCCTCGAAGAAGCCCAAGAACCCGGCCGCGACGACCAGGCGGAAAGAAGCTGCGGCTAACATGGCCAAGTATCAGAGGCAGCCAAAGGTGCCCGTCATGGTGTCAGTGTAAGTATCCTTTCCATGTTTTTGGTCTTCTCGCCAATCCATCCTAAAAGCTTTTTTGACTTGTCTTCTTATTTCAGGGCCCCGCTGATCCTCGAGAAGTCGAGCGCTGCCTCGGTTTTCAGGTCGGTGGCGACCTCCTCCACCAGCCGGCGGATTGACCTGGCCACTGACCTCCGGGAGGCGACAGAGCGGAACGCGGGGAAGGCGCGTGAGGAAGAGGCCGACTGTGTGGTCAAGGAGCAGGCGGACAAGGCCGCTGCGTCTGCTGAGAGGGCGCAAGCGCAGGCGGAAGCCGAAGCCGCACAGAAGGAGCGGCTCGCGGAGGCCGCACGCCGCCGAGAGCCGCTGCTCATGACGCCCCTGAACAGTGCGCTGCCTCCACCTGAGTTTGTGGCGACGGACGGAGGAGCCGGCGATGATCGTCCGATCCGGGAGCGGGAGGGCGGCGACATAGCCATGCAAGACGTCTTTGTGCTGCCGCCACTGCCGCCAGCTAGCGGGACGCAGGAGGAGCAGCCGGCCACACCGCCGGTGCCACCGGTCGAAGACACGATGGTGACGGACCTGATTCCTGAGGTCCTCACACCCGCGCGCCGCCGCCTAGAGAAGGCGGCCTCAGCACCGCGGTCGCCGGAGGTCGGCGCCACGAGCTCGTCGGTCCCCGACACCGAGGCGACCAGCACCACGCCCGTAGGCTGGATACACGGGGGCGGGGCGGGCACCCTAAACCAGGCATCCCTTGATGTCCAGGCCAAACTCCGGGCCGAAGCCGAGGCCCTCACGCGCTGCAACGAAGCCTTCCTGGAGTCGCGGGCAGCCATCCATGTAAGCTTCCCTCGCTTTCCTTTTTCTTTTTTCCTTGATCTTCTTGCTTTCTTCGTGGGGGCGCGCTAGCGCACCCACTAGGTGTTGTCCCCAAGTTTCGGGCCGGCTACTGAGCAGGCGGTCCGGAACTTTAACTTGTAAGCATCAAATGTTGACTTGTCTGATATCCCTTCTGTAGGACTACCATAATCTTCGCGCTGCCTCCTTCAACTCTAGGGTTCGGGAGCTGGAGACGCAGACCGCCCATCTGCCCGAGAGCCGGAGTAACCTCCGTCTTCCTGTCTTCGCGGGGACGCGCTGGCGCACCCGTGGGCTGTAGTCCTCGAGGTTCGGCCGACTGCTGAGCAGTCGGGCCGTATCTCCTCAGTGTTTCTTTCCTTTCTAATTACTTCTTCCCTGCGGGGCGCGATGGCGCACCCACGGGCTAAAGTCCCCGAGATTCGGGCCGACTGCTTAGCAGTCGGGCCGGATCTCCCCGGCAACTACATTTCGCCTTGTCTTCTTCACTGATGCTCATTCTTCTTTCCCTTTTTTCAGAGGCCAACTCCGCCTTGTAGCAGCAGCTGGGTGAATCCAACACCGCTCTGCGCGGCAAGGAGGCGGAGTGCAGCAAGCTGACCGAGGAGCGGGACCGGCTGGTCGCCAAACTCGCCGAGCAGACGGAGGCTCTCAAGACGGCCCGAGGGATGCGAAGGCGATGGAGGCCGATCTCCTTGCCGAGTTTGAAACCGAGCACGGCGCCTGGGCCGACAAGGAGGCGCAGACGACGGCCTGCTTCAGCAGCATCGTGGACCTAGTCAACGGTGAGTTTTGTTCTTCTTGTTCGTTGTCTTGAGCTGTCGGCCTCTTCTAAGCCGACTGCTTGATTCTGACTTTGTTTTTCCTTGCTTTCTTCCCTAACAGATTTCTTCCCGGGTCACTTCGTCGCTGCGAGCCAAGCCATCGAGGCCTAGCGCGAAGAGCAGAGGGCGGAAGGCGCGCAGATTCCTGCTGACGCCCCTTGGACCCTGAATGAGCAGATCCTCAGCATCCACGCCTGTCTTCGGCCCGCCCATCAAGTGTTGTGCCGTCTTCAACGCATCGGGGCCCAGGCGATTTCCGCCCTCTGGCCGGGCTTGCCGGCTCCACGCCCTCCAAGACGGACCGCCGACTGGCCGGAGGTGGCGGCCGCCCGCCTGGAGGCCTGGAAGGGCTCTGCGGCCCGGGCAGGAGCACGGCGCGCCCTTGTGTTCGTCAAGGCGTGGTATCCTAGGCTAGACTTAGCCCAGTTGGCACGTTCCGACTGCAGGCGCAGGAGGAGCTGGCAGCGGTCGAGGCCGAGCTTGTCAACAGGGCGGCGGCGATCGCCGACTTCACCGACACCAGCATCTTCGATCCGGAAGCGGTCGAGGAAGGCGGCGAAGCCCCGGAAGGGTGGCTCGGGCTGAACCCGGAGGACAGCGAGGACTCGGCCGAAGTCATCGACTCCAGCATTAAAGATGAGGAGGGGGAGGAGGAGGAGGAGGAGGAGGAAGAGGACAGCGACATCGACATGCCGGAGGCTGGTGCGGATGATCAGCCCCACCCCACCGGGCCTCAAGGAACGACTCGTGCTCCAAAGTGCAGACCGCTGCTGGAGGCAGCCAGGTGGTGACCGACCAGCCGCCTGTGCCTCCGACAGATGCCACCGACTCCGTCATCCAGCCTTCCGCCACCCCGACTGGCGTTGCCGATTCCAACGCCCAGCTAGAGCTGCCTGTCGCGCCAATCGGCGCAGCTGACTCCGTCATCCAGCCGGAGTCGACTGCTGCACCAACTGGCACCATCAACCCCAGCATCCAGTCGGAGCCTTCTGCTATGCCAACCGGCACTATCGACATCAGCACCCAGTCGGAGCCATCTGCTGTGCAAATCGACACTGCCGACCCCAGCGCTCAGCTGGAGCCGTTTGCTGCGCCAACCAGCACTGCCGACCCCAGCACCCAGCCGGAATCCTCCGCTGCTCGTTAGGGATTTTATCTTTTTTCTTTTCCTGCTTGCTAGTCTGAACACTTTTGATAAATTTGCACAATTCCACCCGTGGGGTGTACTTTAAACTTTGCTGAATGCCGGCCGATAGGCCTTTATCTATGTAAATATTCTATCGCAACTTTATGCTTTGTTCTGTCGATCTCTAGCTTTCCTTGTGTGAACTCCTTGCTTTTTTACTTTGCCGCCCTACCCTAGCTATCCTCTTGCCAGCCAAGCAGCCGCTCCGTGGACTGTGGCTGGTTTGAGTACTCAGCCTTTTTGCGGGAGGGCAAGTACTTAGCCATTTGGATGTTTTTGCAAGGGAGGCAGAGGCCGATCGGCCGGCTTCTCGGCAGCTGGCTGGGCAGGTATGGTACCGACCTCGGCTATATGTGCTTTTTCCTTAACCATTTTTCATGTGGGCACTGTGTTGCTGCCTCTGCCCGCCTTGCAGCCGCTCTACAAACTGTGGCTTCTGACAGAAGAAGTTTTAGGTGCAAACACATTACTTGTCCGGCTGAAGGAGGCGGCATATAGTAGAGGGCGGCAAACCTCCGGGCCGACTGGTCGACCCGGTGCCAGGTGGAAATCATAAAACAGAAGCACACTAATGGGCATAATACTTATCATATAGATAAAAGGCAGGCAGTCCCCGAGTTCGTGTCGGGGGACCCGGAGTCTTTGTGCATGATACAAAAGGTAGCGTGATACATACTGCTTTCAACTGTAAAATCTCCGGAGGAGGTTTGCATTCCACGACCTCTCCGTCTCCTTGCCTGAATCATCTCTTTTGCATGCTCTGGGCTTCTAAGCGTCGATTAGATAGTAGGAGTCATTCCCTAGAACCTTGCTGATGATGAAGGGGCCTTCCTAAGGCGTCGAGAGCTTGTGCTGGCCGGCTATTCACTGGATCAGCTGAAGCACAAGGTCTCCCTCTTGGAAGGATCTTGGCTTCACCTTGCGGTTGTAGTATCGGTGCAGACTCTGCCGGTAGATGGCGGACCGGCTGAGTGCCAGCAGCCGGCCTTCTTCCAGCAGGTCGATGCCGTCTTCTCGCGCCTCCTTGGCATCCGCCTCGGTGTACATGGTGACTCGCGGGGAGTCGAATTCTATGTATGTCGGGATGATGGCTTCAGTGTTGTAGACGAGGAACAAGGGCGTGAAGCCGGTCGACTTGTTCGGAGTTGTGCGCAGGCTCTAGAGGACGGCCGGCAGCTCGTCGAGCCAGCAGCCGGCCAAACGCTCAAGAGGCTCGACCAGTCAGGGCTTGATGCCCGACAAGATGAGGCCATTTGCTCGCTCAACCTAGCCGTTTGACTGCGGGTGGGCAACGGACGCTAAGTCCAGTCGGATGCCCTGCGTCGCGCAGAAACGAGCCAGGGGTTCTTTGGCAAAGTTCGTGCCATTGTCGATGATGATGCTATGCGGTATACCGTACCGAGTGGTGATGTCGGTGATGAAAATCACGGCAGTCGGCCCATTCAGTTTCTTGATTGGCTTGGCCTCTATCCACTTGGTGAACTTCTCCACGGCAACAAGCAGATGAGTCATGTCGCCAGGGGCTATCTTGAATGGCCCTACCATATCCAAACCCCAAACAGCAAAGGCCCAAGCAAGGGGATAGTCTTGAGTGCAGAAGCTGGCAAATGAGGCTTGGAGCGGAAGCTTTGGCACCCTTGGCACTTCTGGACCAACTATTTGGCCTCTTCAAGAGCAGTCGGCTAGAAGAAACCATGATGAAAGGCTTTGGCAACAAGTGCTCTTGAGGCCGCGTGGTGGCCACATTCACCCTGATGAATATCTCTGAGGAAAGCTTGGCCCTGGTCCGGATCCACACAGCGCTGATATACTACAATGACACTACACCGAACCAGCTCTTTGTTGACTATGGTGTATGTCGCCACCCGTCGTTGCACTTGTCGGGCCAGGGTCTCATCGGCTGGCAGCTCTTTGTTTACCAACAATTTAAGGATGGGTTGAGCCCATGATGGTGCTGCTATTTCTCCAACTGCTACGACAGCAGCTTGTACGAGGGTGGATGGGCTGGGAGGCGGAGGGTTGGGGTCGGCTACCGCCTGCTATCTTGAAGAAGTCCCCGGGCCGACTTCTGCAGTCCCCGGGCCGGGCTCTGGAATTCCTGGGCTGGGTGCGACGGTTGCAGTCCTCGGGCCGCCTGCCGAAGTCCCCGTGCCGGCTTCTGGTATCCTCAAGTCGGATCCGACTGCTTCAGGAGGGGCCGGCATGAAGATGGAGTCGGACTCTGGAGATGGCTTAACAGACGGCTTGAGGAGGTGCTGCAAAGTGACGCCGGCTGGTATCGCCTGGCGGGTCGAGGCGATCCGTGCCAAAGCATCTGCTTTCTCAGTGTCATTTCTTGGCACGTGAAGGACCTCGCACACGTCGAAATATCCATTGAGTTGCTGCATGAGGAAACGGTAGATTGCCATATTCGCGTCCTTGGCATCCCAGTCGCCAGACGACTGCTGGACCACCAAGTCGGAGTCACCATAGCACAGGATCCGGCGAATGCCGAGTTCCTTGGCAAGCCGGAGTCCGTGTATGAGTGCCTCATATTCTGCTACGTTGTTGGAGGCGGCAAAATGGACTTGCAACACATATTTGAGCTTGTCGCCTTTGGGAGAGGTGAGGACGATGCTGGCTCCCAGACCAGTGCGCATCTTCGAACCATCAAAATGCATCCGCCAATGGGTGGAGTCCGGTGCTGGTGGTAGGTACTGGGTCTCGGCCCAGTTGACGAGGAAGTCGGCCAACTCTTGCGACTTGATGGCGGTGCGAGGCAGGTAGTAGATGGTGTAAGGGCCAGATCAATGGCCCACTTGGCCACTCGGCCAAAAGCATCCCGACTTCCCAGGATCTCAGCAAGCGGAGCCGTGCAGACGACGGTTATTGGGTGCTCTTGAAAGTAAGGCTTCAACTTCTTTGGCGGCAAAGTGCACGCCATAGCACATCTTCTGATAATGCGGGTAGTTTTGCTTGGAGGCGGACAGTACTTCACTTAAGTAATATACCGGTCTCTGGACCGGCAATGCTCTGCCCTCCTCCTTGTGCTCTACCAAAATGACTGTGCTAACAACCCGACTGGTGACAGCGATGTAGAGGAGCATGGGCTCCATCTCAGTCGGAGCTGCAAGGATAGAGGGGGTTTCCAACATCTTCTTGAGCTGGGAGAAGGCTTCATCTGCCTTGTTGTTCCACTCGAAAAAAGTGGTCTTATTCGTAAGTTGGTACAGAGGGAGAGCCTTCTCGCCCAGCCGACTGATGAAATGGCTAAATGATGCCAGGCAGCCGGTGAACTTCTGCATGTCCAGCAGTCGAGTGAAATGGCCTTGATCTTCACTGGGTTGCACTCTATGCCGCGCTCTGAGACCAGAAAGCCAAGGAGCTGGCTGGCTGGTACTCCAAAGACACATTTCTCCGGGTTGAGCTTGACTTGGAATCGGCGAAAATTCTCAAAACTTTCCTTGAGGTATTCCAGCAGCGTGCCATGCTTCTCCATCTTCACCACCACGTCATCCACATAGACATGGGTATTTCTGCCGAGTTGCTTGAGGAGACACTTCTGCATGCAACGCTGAAACGTGGCGCCGGTGTTTCTCAAGTCGAACGTCATGGCCAGGTAGCAGAAGGCTCCGAACGGCGTGATGAAGGCGGTTTGCAGCCTGTCGGCTGGGTTCAGCTTTATCTGATGGTACCTTGAGTATACATCCGAGAAACTCAACAGCTCGCATCCGGTTGTGGAGTCTATCACTTGATCAGTCCTTGCCAGAGCAAAGGGATCTTTGGGGCAAGCTTTGTTGAGGCTAGTGTAGTCGATGCACATGCGCCACTGCTTATTGTTCTTCAATACAAGGACTAGATTGGCCGGTGATGACCCACAAGTATAGGGGATCGCAACAGTTTTCGAGGGTAGAGTATTCAACCCAAATTTGTTGATTCGACACAAGGGGAGCCAAAGAAAATTCTCAACTATTAGCAGCTGAGTTGTCAATTCAACCACACCTGGAAACTTAATATCTGTAGCAAAGTGTTTAGTAGCAAAGTAATATGATAGTGGTGGTAACTGTAACAAAAGTAAAGACAACAAAAGTAATGTTTTTGGTATTTTGTAGTGATTGTAACAGTAGCAACGAAAAAGTAAATAAGCGAGAACCAGTATATGGAAAACTCGTAGGCACCAGATTAGCGATGGATAATTATGCCGGATGTGGTTCTTCATGTAACAGTCATAACATAGGTTGACACAGAACTAGCTCCAGTTCATCAATGTAATGTAGGCATGTATTCCGTATATAGTCATACGTGCTTATGGAAAAGAACTTGCATGACATCTTTTGTCCTACCCTCCCGTGGCAGCGGGGTCCTATTGGAAACTAAGGGATATTAAGGCCTCCTTTTAATAGAGAACCGGAACAAAGCATTAACACATAGTGAATACCTGAACTCCTTAAACTATGGTCATCACCGGGAGTGGTCCCGATTATTGTCACTTCGGGGTTGCCGGATCATAACACATAGTAGGTGACTATAGACTTACAAGATAGGATCAAGAACACACATATATTCATGAAAACATAATAGGTTCATATCTGAAATCATGGCACTCGGGCCCTAGTGACAAGCATTAAGCATAGCAAAGTCATAGCAACATCAATCTCAGAACATAATGGATACTAGGGATAAAACCCTAACAAAACTAACTCGATTACATGATAAATCTCATCCAAACCATCACTGTCCAGCAAGCCTATGATGCAATTACTCACGCACAGCGGTGAGCATCATGAAATTGGTGATGGAGGATGGTTGATGATGATGACGGCGACGAATCCCCCTCTCCTGAGTCCCGAACGAACTCCAGATCAACCCTCCCGAGAGAGATTAGGGCTTGGCGGCGGCTCCGTATCGTAAAACGTGATGATTTCTTCTCTCTGGTTTTTTTCTCCCCGAAAGCCAATATATGGAGTTGGAGTTGGCGTCGGAGGGCCACTAGGGGGCCCACGAGGTAGGGGGCGCACCCAGCGGGGGCGCGCCCCCCACCCTCGTGGACAGGGTGTGGGCCCGCTGGCCTTCATCTTCGGCGACGATTTTTCTTTATTTTTTCTAAGGTGTTTCGTGGAGTTTCAGTACATTCCGAGAACTTTTATTTTCTGCACATAAAACAACACCATGGCAATTCTGCTGAAAATAGCGTCAGTCTGGGTTAGTTCCATTCAAATCATACAAGTTAGAGTCCAAAACAAGGGCAAAAGTGTTTGGAAAAGTAGATACGACGGAGACGTAATGACTCCCCCAAGCTTAAACCCTTGCTTGTCCTCAAGCAATTCAGTTGACAAACTAGAAGAGAAAAAGAAAAACTTTTACAAACTCTGTTTGCTCTTGTTGTTGTAAACATGAAAAGCCAGCATTCAAGTTTCAGCAAATATTATGAACTAACGATACTCACAATAACACGTAGGTCTCACAATTACTCATATCAATAGCATAATCAGCTAGCGAGCCATAATAATAAAACTCGGATGACAACACTTTCTCAAAATAATCATAACATGATATAACAAAATGGTATCTCGCTAGCCCTTTCTGAGACCGCAAAACATAAATGCAGATCACCTTTAAAGATCAAGGACTGACTAAACATTGTAATTCATGGTAAAGGAGATCCAGTCAAGTCATACCCAATATAAACCAGTAATAATAAATGCAAACGACAGTGTGCTCTCCAGCGGGTGCTTTTTAATAAGAAGGGTGATGACTCCACATAAAAGTAAATGGATAGGCCCTTCGCACAGGGAAGCAGGGATTTGTAGAGGTGCCGGAGCTCGATTTTGAAATAGAGATAAATTATATTTGAGCGGCATACTTTCATTGTCAACATAACAACTAAAAGACAACGATATCTTCCATGCTAAAAAGATTATAGGCGGTTCCCAAACAGAATGGTAAAATTTATACTCCCCTTCCTCCACAAGCATCAATCCATGGCTTGCTCGAAACAATGAGTTCCTCCAACATTTAACGGGTCCCAAGGGGAGTTTTGTTTGCAGTTATTTTGATTTAGTTTGCACAAAGCATGGGACTGGGCATCCCGGATACCAGTCATTTTCTCGTGAATGAGGAGCGGAGTCCACTCCTCTTGAGAATAACCCGCCTAACACGGAAGATAGGGGCAGCTCTAGTTGACATATGAGCTATTCGAGCATGCAAAACAGAATGTTTATTTGAAGGTTTAGAGTTTGGCACATACAAATTCACTTGGAACGGCAGGTAAATTCCGCATATAGGTAGGTATAGTGGACTCATATGGAACAACTTTGGGGTTTAAGGAGTTTGGATGCACAAGCAGTATTCCCACTTAGTACAGGTGTAGGCTAGCAAAAGACTAGGAAGCGACCAACTGAGAGAGAGACAACATTCGTAAACATGGATCAAAATTAATTTACACCGAATACAAGCATGAGTAGGATATAATCCACCATGAACATAAATATCATGAAGGCTATGTTGATTTGATTCAATGACATGTGTGAACATGTGCCAAGTCTAGTCACTCAATACATTTAAAGGAGGATACCATCCCATCATACCACATCATAATCATTCTCATAGCATGTTTGCACGCAAGGTAAACCATTATAACTCATAGCTAATCAAGCATGGCACAAGCAACTATAATCTCTAAATGTCATGCAAATATGTTTACTTCATAATAGCTGAATCAGGAACAATGAATCATCATATTTACAAAAACAAAAGAGGTCGAGTTCATACCAGCTTTTCTCATCCCAATAAATCCATCATATATCATCATTATTGTCTTCCACTTGCATGATCGAACGGTGTGTATAATAATAAGAGTGCACATGCATTGGACTAAGCTGGAATCTGCAAGCATTCAGCTCAAAAGAGAGGACAAGTAATATGGGCTCTAAGTTAAATAAACAATCATGCATATAGAAGCCACTAAGCATTTTCAATATGGTCTTCTCAACCCCCAAAAGAAAAGAAAAGAAAAGAAAAACTATTTACACGGGAAAGCTCCAAACAAGTAAAAGAAGAACGGGAAATATTTTTGGGTTTTCTTTTTAATTACTACAACAAAGAAATAAACTATTACTAATTTTTTTTGTTTTTTCTTAAAGTTTAACAAACACACAAGAAGAAAGCAGGAAAAAGAAAGTAAACTAGCATGGATATTACAGTGAAAAAGTATGAGCACTGACATCTGGCAATGAATGTGTGTGTGAACATGAATGTAATGTCGGTGGGAAATACGTACTCCCCCAAGCTTAGGCTTTTGGCCTAAGTTGGTCTATTGCCAGGGATAGCCTGGCGGATACCCGTAGGTGAAGCTGGGGTCGTAATGTGACGAAGAAGACTCTGACTGCCACTGGCCGGCAGCCTCCTCTGGTTCCCAAGAATAAACAGATAATCGTGGAGGCTCATCTTGTGGCTCCGGTTCTGGGGCTGGTGCAGGATTCCGATAGGCTTGAACAGGCGACCACGGAACAATGTGAGGTTCTGCAGACAAGTTAAACAAAGAAGAAGCAGGCAAAGTAATAGTCTCAGGGTGATGTTTATCAAAGTATAATTTATATTTGAGCTCCCCTTCGTGACTCTTAACAAGAAAATCATGCGCTATCGTACTCTTATAATCTAAATAAACACGGGGCAGCGTTGTCTCTTCTTCCTCCTCATGCCTAATAGGTATTTCGAAATGTTCAGCTAGGCGTGAAGCATAAATGGCTCCAAAGATGGGGCCCTTAGTACGGTTCAGACTTAACCGTCTAGCAACAATTCCACCCATACTAACAGAGTTATTGTGGTATAAACCATGGAGCAAAATAATAATATCAGGAATACTAAGGTTCCCACAGCTCCCGCGTCCAATTAAGCAACGACTAGCAAATAAGGCAAAGTAACGTAAAACAGGAAAATGTATGCTAGTGATCCTTGCATCAGAAACCTTCCTGGTTTCTCCCAGAGTGATAGTTTTAATGAAAGCTTCTACTTCGTTACGGTGGGGTTCATCTAAGGTGCCCTCAAAGGGTATTCTGCAAACCTCGCAGAATTCAGCTAATGTCATCTCTTTAACAATGTCATATAAATGAAACTCTACTGTTGGAGGTGATTTCTTAGGGAAAAAATAGAGGTTTTGCACAAAAGTATTTATGAGTAAGAGATACTGATGACGTTGGTCGTGGAGGAAGTTGGTGAGGCCAGCATTTTCAATCAATAAATAGAAATCCTCGTAAATCCCGGCTATCCTCAAGAATTCATCGGAAGGCCATTCACACGGCAGGACCTCCGTGGTGCGAGGCAGATTAAATTTGGGCTTCTGTTCTTCTTCCTTTTGTTTTTCCTTAGAGTTCGGCTCGATGAGCCCCTCAAAAGTTTCATCATTATTTCTGAAACAATCTGAAATTTTTAGTAACTTCAAATAAAAGTGAACCAACTTCAATAGGATTGATAGCAACAACTCCTACAAGTGCCTAGGGCCTATATAAAGCATTGGAACTACTTGGAACCATATAAATTTGACATGCAAGCTCAAGAACATGGTCACCTATGCAGAACAAATTTGCAATGAATAAAGCACTAGAACAAAAACAAATTGGACCAATGGAGGAGTCACATACCCAGGAACAATCTCCCCAAGCAGTTTTGTGAGAGGTGCTTTGAGTAAGGAGATCGAAAATCACAGCAACGGGGGCTGGAACTCGTGGTTGAGTTGGTTTTTCGTGTTTGTGTGAGGCAGAGGAAGAAGATGGGTGCAGGAATAAGTGGAGGAGGGCCATCGTGGGCCCACGAGGCAGGGGGGTGCGCCCAGGGCGGTAGGGCGCGCCCTCCACCCTCGTGGCCAGGTGGCAGCTCCCCCCCGTGGTAATTTTTGCATAGTAAATTCTCAAATATTCCCGAAAAAATCATATTAAATTGGCATGGCATTCTGAGGACTTTTATTTTCGGGGTATTTTTATATTGCACGGATAAGTCAGGAGACAGACAGAAAAAACTATTTTACTTTATTTCTACTAAATAACAAAAAATATAAAGAGAGTACAGAAGGTTGTGCTTCTAGTTTCATCCATCTTGTGATCATCAAAATGAACCCACTAACAAGGTTGATCAAGTCTTGTTAACAAACTCATTTCGAATAATCACAGAACCGGAGAAATTTTGAATAACACTAAGTTACCTCAACAGGGATATGAAAATCCCCAACAATAAGAATATCATACTTTTTCTTGACAGTAGGGAGAGGAAATTCAAAACCTCCAAATATAATTGATGGAATTTTTCCAATAGAGTTGAAACTATAAACTTGAGGTTGTTTTCTCGGAAAGTGTACCATGTGCTCATTGCAATTAACATGAAAAGTTACATTGCCTTTGGTGCAATCAATAACGGCCCCTGCAGTATTAAGGAAAGGTCTTCGAAGAATAATAGACATACTATCATCCTCGGGAATATCAAGAATAACAAAGTTCGTTAAAATAGTAACGTTTGCAACCACAACAGGCACATTCTCACAAATACCGACAGGTATAGCAGTTGATTTATCAGCCATTTGCAAAGATATTTCAGTAGGTGTCAACTTATTGAAGTCAAGTCTATGATATAAAGAGAGAGGCATAACACTAACACCGGCTCCAAGATCACATAAAACAGTTTTAACATAATTTCTCTTAATGGAGCATGGTATAGTAGGTACTCCTGGATCTCCAAGTTTCTTTGGTATTCCACCCTTAAAAGTGTAATTAGCAAGCATGGTGGAAATTTCAGCTTCAGGTATCTTTCTTTTATTAGTAATGATATCCTTCATATACTTAGCATAAGGATTTGTTTTGAGCACATCAGTTAATCGCATACGCAAAAACATGGGTCTAATCATTTCAGCAAAGTGCTCAAAATCCTCATCATCCTTTTTCTTGGATGGTTTCGGAGGAAAAGGCATGGGTTTCTGAACCCATGGTTCCCTTTCTTTACAATGTTTCCTAGCAACAAAGTCTCTTTTATCATAATGTTGATTCTTTGATTGTGGGTTATCAAGATCAACATCAGGTTCAACTTCTACATCATTATCATTACTAGGTTGAGCATCAACATGAACATTATCATTAACATTATCACTAGGTTCATGTTCATCACCTGATTGTGTTTCAACATCAGAAATAGAGATATCAATTGGATTCTCAGGTGGTTCAGCAATAGGTTCACTAGAAGTTTGCAAAGTCCTATCAATTTTCTTCTTCTCCCTTTTAGAAGAACTAGGTACATCTATATTATTTCTTTGAGAATCTTGCTCGATTCTCTTAGGGTGGCCTTCAGGATACAAAGGTTCGTGAGTCATTCTACCAGTTCTAGTAACCACTCTAACAGCATAATCATTTTTCTTACTATTCGTTTCATCTAGCGCTTCTTTTCGAGCTTTAAGTACTTGTTCTACTTGAGTGGTAACCATAGAAGCATGCTTGCTAACAAGTTAAGGTTCACCTCTAATATCAGCCATATAATCACCCAAGCGTTTAATCATAAAAGTATTATGTTTTAATTGGCTACCAAAATAAGCATTAAAGTCATCTTGCTTAAACATAAAGTCATCAAACTCATCCAAGCACTGACTAGCAATTTTAGTAGGAGGGACTTTAGCTTTATCATATCTATAGAGAGAATTTACCTTTACTACCTGTGTCGGGACATCGGGAGGTTCTTCAGTAAATAAGTAATTGAGATCATATACTTCTTCAACATGCGGTAAATTAAGACCATGTATTTCTTCAATAGGAGGTAAATTCTTAACATCTTCAGCTTTAATACCTTTTTCTTTCATTGATTTCTTTGCCTCTTGCATATCTTCGGGACTGAGAAATAGAAAACCTCTCTTCTTCGGAGTTGGTTTAGG
Source organism: Triticum timopheevii (assembly GCA_963921465.1). NCBI lineage: Eukaryota > Viridiplantae > Streptophyta > Magnoliopsida > Poales > Poaceae > Triticum > Triticum timopheevii. Next base: position 77,263,274 of record OY997271.1, read on the forward strand.
AATAGGCTTAGTAATTGGCTCTGGAACTGGCTGAGGAGGTGGCTCGGGAGGTGCCCAATTATTTTCACTTTCCAACATATTATTCAATAGAATTTCAGCGTCATCCGGTGTTCTTTCCATGAAAAGAGAACGAGCACAACTATCCAGGTAATCTCTTGAAGTATCAGTTAGTCCATTATAAAAGATATCAAATATTTCAGGTTTCTTAAGAGGATGATAAGGCAAAGCATTAAGTAACTTGAGAAGCCTCCCCCAAGCTTGTGGGAGACTCTCTTCTTCAATTTGCACAAAGTTGTATATTTCCCTCAAATCAGCTTGATTCTTATGAGCAGGGAAATATTTAGCAGAGAAGTAATAAATCATATCCTGGGGACTTTGCACACAACCAGGATCAAGAGAATTATACCATATCTTAGCATCACCCTTTAATGAGAACAAAAATATTTTGAGTAAATAAAGGTAGCGCGATATCTCATTATTAGTAAACATGGCATCTATATCATTTAACTTAGTAAGATGTGCCACTACAGTTTCAGATTCATAGCCATAAAAAGGATCAGATTCAACCAAAGTAATTATATCTGGATCAACAGAAAAATCATAATAATCCTGATCAGGAACACAGATAGGTGAAGTAGCAAAAGCAAGGTCGGGTTTCATCCTATCTCTAAAAGATTCTTTGCTCCATTTAACAAGCAACCTCTTAAGTTCACGTCTATCCTGGCAAGCAAGAATAGCTGCAGAAGATTCAACATCAAAAAGATAACCCTCAGGAATAGCAGGCATAGTTTCATCATCACTAACATCATCGTGTTTAGGTTCAATAATTTCTCTTTCTCTAGACCTAGCAATTTGCTCATCGAGAAATTTACCAAGGGGCACAGTATTATCAAGCATAGAAGTAGTTTCATCATAAGTATCATGCATAGCAGAAGTGGCATCATCAATAACATGCGACATATCAGAATTCACAGCAGTAGTAGGTTTAGGTGTTGCAAACTTACTCATAGCAGAAGGAGAATCTAGTGCAAGGCTAGATGGCAGTCCCTTACCTCCCCTCGTAGTTGAGGGCAAAATAGTAGTTCGATCATCTTTCAAGTACTTCATAGTGTCCAGCAGATATAAATCCCAAGTGACTCAAAGAATAGAACTACGCTCCCCGACAACGGCGCCAGAAAAAGGTCTTGATAACCCACAAGTATAGGGGATCGCAACAGTTTTCGAGGGTAGAGTATTCAACCCAAATTTGTTGGTTTGACACAAGGGGGGCCAAAGAATATTTTCAAGTATTAGCAGCTGAGTTGTCAATTCAACCACACCTGGAAACTTCATATCTGCAGCAAAGCGTTTAGTAGCAAACTAATATGATAGTGGTGGTAACGGTAACAAAAGTAAAGACATCAAAAGTAATGTTTTTGGTATTTTGTAGTAATTGTAACAGTAGCAATGGAAAAGTAAATAAGCGAGAACAAATATATGGAAAACTCGTAGGCATAGGATTAGCGATGGATAATTATGCCGGATGTGGTTCGTCATGTAACAGTCATAACATAGGGTGACACAGAACTAGCTCCAGTTCATCAATGTAATGTAGGCATGTATTCCGTATATAGTCATACGTGCTTATGGAAAAGAACTTGCATGACATCTTTTGTCCTACCCTCCCGTGGCAGCGGGGTCCTATTGGAAACTAAGGGATATTAAGGCCTCCTTTTAATAGAGAACCAGAACCAAGCATTAACACATAGTGAATACATGAACTCCTCAAACTATGGTCATCACCGGGAGTGGTCCCGATTATTGTCACTTCGGGGTTGCCGGATCATAACACATAGTAGGTGACTATAGACTTCCAAGATAGGATCAAGAACACACATATATTCATGAAAACATAATAGGTTCAGATCTGAAATCATGGCACTCAGGCCCTAGTGATAAGCATTAAGCATAGCAAAGTCATAGCAACATCAATCTCAGAACATAATGGATACTAGGGATCAAACCCTAACAAAACTAACTCGATTACATGATAAATCTCATCCAACCCATCACCGTCCAGCAAGCCTACGATGCAATTACTCACGCACGGCGGTGAGCATCATGAAATTGGTGATGGAGAATGGTTGACGATGACGACGGCGACGAATCCCCCTCTCGGGAGCCCCGAACGGACTCCAGATCAGCCCTCCCGAGAGAGATTAGGGCTTGGCGGCGGCTCCTTATCGTAAAATGCGATGATTTCTTCTCTCTAGTTTTTTCTCCCCGAAAGCCAATATATGGAGTTGGAGTTGGTGTCGGAGGGCCACCAGGGGGCCCACGAGGTAGGGGGCGCGCCCAGGGGGGGCGCCCCCCACCCTCGTGGACAAGGTGTGGGCCCCCTGGCCTTCATCTTTGGCGATGATTTTTCTTTATTTTTTCTAAGGTGTTTCGTGGAGTTTCAGGACATTCCGAGAACTTCTATTTTCTGCACATAAAACAACACCATGGCAATTCTGCTGAAAACAACGTCAGTCCGGGTTAGTTCCATTCAAATCATACAAGTTAGAGTCCAAAACAAGGGCAAAAGTGTTTGGAAAAGTAGATACGACGGAGACGTATCAGTCGGCCACTCTGGATAGAACACTTCCATGATGAACCCGGCTGCCTAAAAGCCGGGCTATTTCTTGTCCGGCAACTCTTCTCTTCTCTTCCGACAGGAGGCGAAAGGGCGGCCTGACCGGCTTGGCATCAGGTCGGACATGTAACTTGTGCTCGGCAAAATCTGTCAGAACACCCGACATGTCTTTCAGAGACCATGCGAAGATGTCCCGATTCTCACGGAGGAAATCGACGAGCTCGCTTTCCTATTTGCTGTCAAAGTTTGCACCTATGACTGTGTGCCTCTCCAGGTGCTCCTGGTCCAAGGGTATCTTCTTTGTTTCCTTGGCCGGCTTGAACGAGCCCTCAACCTCCAACTCCTGGGGGATGCGCGACATTTCCGGCTTCTTGCCTACCAATGCCACCACCAGGTCAAGGAGTCGCTTCTCAGCTACAATCACGAGGGACTCGGCTATCTGAGGCACAAGCGACCGACTTCTTCTAGTCTCCGACTATGGTCAGGATCCCCTTGGTACTCGGCATCTTCATCTTGAGGTAAGCATAGTGGGGGACTGCCATGAACTTGGCCAGAGCTGGTCGGCCAAGCAGTGCATGGTAGGGGCTTTCGAGGTCCACCACTTCAAACAAAACTGGCTCATGGCGGAAATGATTCTTGTCTCCAAAGAGAACATCTATCTGGGTCTTGTCGATTGGTGAGTAGGAAAGGCCAGGGACTATGCCATGGAATACAGTCCGGCTGGGGATGAGCTGCTTCTGCTTGATTCCCAACTTCTCCATTGTGTCACGGTACAGGATATTGATGCTCCTGCCGCCATCTATCAAGACTCTAGAGAAACATGTTGCCGGCCTCTCCGTTGCAAAGTTAGCATCTAGGACCAGGGCGTATGAACCTAGGGAAGGCATCACTTCCGGGTAGTCGTCCCTGCTCCAACTAATAGGCTTCTCAGACCAATGCATGAATTATGGAGTGTTGGAGGCCACTGCTTGCACTTCCTGTTGTTGCTGCCATCTGCTGCGTCTGTCATCGGCCACGCTGGTGAACACAACATAAGCTCCGTCTTCCTTTGGGTACTCATCTTGTATGGCGCCGACTGGCCGGGCCGCCGGCTGCTGGGGCTGAGGAGGCGGCGGTCCGGCAGGCGGAGGAGGCAGGAGTCCATCTCCCTTGGCGATTCTGGCGAGCCAGTGACACTTCCGTGTGGTGTGGTTGGACGGCTTTGCGCCGCTATGGAACTTGCAGGGTGCATCTAAAGTTTGCTCGTAAGAGAAGGCGGGCAACCAATTGGACTTGCCGCCCTTCTGCCGCTTGGGTGCCGGCTGCCCCTCCGGCTACTGATCCTCGATCGTCGCCACCTGCCGGCTGGGTCACCTTCAGCTTGTTGTCACTTGGTTGCTGTCGCCGACTGGTGTCACCAGCCGGAGTCCGAGGGGCCTGAGGTGCCACCTTGCTGGATGCATCAACTAGAATTTCCGCCTTCATGGAGGAGCCGGCCGTGGCATGCTTGTCGGCGATGATCAGCAGCTCGTCGACCGTCTCAGGCTCATCGTAGAGGAGTCGATGCTTGAGGAGGGTGCCCTCTCGGCACCCGGCGGTGAAGTATTCGATTGCCTGCACCTCGTGGATGCCTTGGCAGGAGTTGTGCAGCTCGGCCCAGCGCGTGAGGGTGTCGCGAGTCGATTATGTGGGCCGTTGGACGCACAAGGAGAGCTGTCTGGGCTTGGGAGGCCACTTGTAGGTGCTGGTGAAATCAACCCAGCTGTTGATGCTGCGGGGCTTCAGGCTGTTGAGCCACGTTCGGGCAGTGCCCTGTAGCATGAGTGGAATGTACTTCACGGCAACATGCTTGTTGCCGTTTGCTATGATGACGGCTGTCGACTAGTCGACCAGCCAATCCTTCGGCTTCATGGAGCCGGTGTACTTGGGCGTATCTCGAGGGAGGGTGAACCCTTTGGGAAAGGTCTCATCCCGGATTCGTGGGCCGAAATAGGGCGGGTCCAGTGCGTCTTCTTCTTCTAGCGCCAGGGATCGGTTGAGGTGGTCGATCCGATGGCGAGCGTCGTTTTCTCCGACTCCTTCTTGGCGGCCAAGGCGGTCGCCGAGTGTCGGGTGCGTGATAGGCAGCGGAGTGGGATGTCTTGCTCCGCGAGGCGGAGGAGGCGGAGGATTGCCTCGGCGCTACACCGCTCGGGGGCGGCCGTCTTCGTCGTGCTCGATGGAAAAGCGAGTCCGGCTTCGGCTGGCCGCCGGCTTGTTGCCTCGTCCTCCACGGGCGCCACCAGTCGGCGTCTGGGATGTCACGCCGTGTTCTTGGCGAAGGGGCGGCTCGTCATTCCGTGGTGCGGGCTCTTCGGCGCGGCAGCCGGCTTCCACTACAAAAAAATACACTTCCGTGATGATACGTGTTTGTCACAGTAGGTCGCGTTTTTGTCATGCATGTACATCCATGTCAAATTTTTGGCAGAATCAAGATAGTCATACCTGTGCTATCGTAGAAGTGTACCATGACATTTTGCCAAAATTATCATCACGGAAGTGTCCACTTCCATGATGATAAATCGCGCGTCACAGAAGTGCTTTCGTCAAGGGTGACCGACACGTGGCATCCACCATAACAGAACGTCGTTAAGCTATCGGGTCATATTTTGGATCCGATAACCCGTGTAAAATTCTCATTGGCTGGCGGATCCACGTGTGAGCTCCGTGTTGGCACAGGTGTCACTCATCCAACGGTCAAGATGGGCCTATGATATGTTGAGACGTGGACCGGCCCAAAAGTGGCCCACAAAGTTTAAATGGGTCGGCCCAACCGAAGGCCCATAAGATTTAGTGGACCATAATGGGCCGGCCCAGCCAAAGGCCCACAAAATTTAACGGACCATAATGGGCCGGCCCAGCTAAAGGCTCACACAATTTTGTGGACCATAATGGGCCGGCCCAGCTAAAGGCCTACAAGATTTTGCGGACCACAATGGGCCAGCCCAGCTAAAGGCCCACAAGATTCTGCAGACCATAATGGGCCGGCCCAGCTAAATGCCCAATATTCTCTGTCAAATCGGCCCGTCAATGGCCTGGTCTAAACTTGTCATCAATGCGGCCCATGGTCACTTCTGGCCCGTTAACAGTCCGCTAAGTAAATGGGATGAATTACGGCCCGATGTATTTCCGTCCTGTTAAAGGTCCGGCTTCATTTGGGCCCATTTACAGGCCATCAAAACTTTCGGCCCATAAACGACCATGAAAGATTTGGGTCATATTCGGCCATGTGTGTCATTCGGCCTGTTAGAGGCCCACTATAGATTTGGGCCACTTTCGGCCTGTTGTCATTTTCGGCCTGTTAACGCCGGACGTAAAACATGGGCCATATGTGGCCCAACGTCAAATCGGGCCCATTAACGGCCCATATAAAAATGACGATAATCTAGCCCGACTGAAGTTCCGGCCTGTTAAAGGCCCGTGTATTATGTCGGCGCATTTAGGGCCCATCCGAATTTCGGCCTGTCAAATATCCGCATTGTAAATGGGCCACCATTTCGGCCTGCTAAGTCCAGTGGGTTATTTGGCACAATCAGGGCCCAATCTCACTTTTGGTCTATTAAAGGCCCATGTTTTTTATGGGTTCGAGATATTTACACCTGTAAACGGCCTATTTTTACTGAGGGCCCAAATTATGTTTAGGCCTGTTAAAGGCCCACTATGGGCACAGGCCTACCAGAAAAATATGAAAGCTTATGCTGATTTAAGCCCAGATATTTTTAGTGGGCTACATGCCAATTTCGGCCCGTAATCGTTTTTAGCCCAATTGGAATGGGCCCGACGAATGTTGGCATGTTGGGCTCCTACGAAGCTTTCGGCCGAATACATTACTAAGATAAACCTACACTATACAAAAATAGCGTCGTAATTACTGCAACCTATGGCAGCATCATAAATGTTGTATCACAACAAAATAAATTCCAACCATACAACAAAAGGCCTGTTGGCATAAAGTTTACAGTCCTTCCAGATAAAAGCACCATTAGATGTATAGAAGCACAGATCATTTGACCTGAGTGCTAATGTTTCAGGCTGTAGAATATGATGGAGCAGCACGATCTCCACCTTTTTTCCGCCATTGCTCTTGAACAACGAAGCGAATGTATGATAGTCTGGTTTCAAAACCATTCATATCTTGACGACATTTCTCAACCACTATTCTTGTTTCCGAAACAACGTCCATTAAGGATTGGACTAGTGTCTGGAGCACAGATATATCACTCTGTCTAGCAGGAAGATTTTGTTTAGTAGGCAATTTGGACGAGGTTACCTTGACAACCAACCCAGAATTATGCAGGAAGGTGCTTTTTGCACTGTTAGTGGAGAGATACTGACGCACTGCAGCAAGAGGTGGCATTGTGCCTGTAGTAGCCTCGTCACCTTCAGGTGGTTGTGGCTGTTCAATCATTTGTTCCATAGCTTCCTGAAAATTTGAACTTGTAGATTAGTGTACCAGATAAGTTACTAATGAGACAAAAACAAACAAAGTAGGTTAAACGTTTATACATAACTTATTTTGGTGAACTAATGTAATACATTAGCATGTATTGTAGTGCCAACTACATAATAAAATGACTTCCGGAACATATGTCCACGTAGCATGCCTACTGTATTGTCTATTTCCTCGCATTAGTTGACATCTAAGGATAAAGAGACATGGTTTAAAGTAGGATGAACATAGTATGACATCATTCATATCATGGGCAAACAAATATAAACAAACAGGCTATTTTATCATTGTGTGCGCACGTGAACATAACAACTAGATCACAGATCAATACCAAAAGAATATCCTTCATCTCTTTTAAACCATGTAAGGTGAAATGATACATTAAGACAACAGTGTATAAAAGTGAACAGAGTAACTGACATTGGTTGCAAACCAAGTAGTTAAATGAACACATCACAGTACCAATCAGTTCAAGGCAGGAGGAGTAAGGACTTACAACAGCGGCTTGAACTGGTGTGCTCATGCCCTTCATCTTGCTGGTGTGGCAATCTTTGAAGATTTGCACTGCATTCGGTTCAGGTTCTTTTTGGTCCGCACAGGCTTTCCTCTGTATTTGGAACAAGTCAATATAGATACGATAATATGACACAAAAAAGAAGGATGTAGCAGCTATTTACAAGAGCCTCGCAGTGTGCAATATAGCTACGTGATCCTGTTGTCTGTTGGAATTTCACTTTAGAACGGTTGGTTTTGTTCTTCAAACAGTTAGCCTAGAAGAAGATACACTTGTAAAGCACATACATAAATACAAGTTCAATATGTGGTCTATTCAAATACATATAGCCTACCTGATACTTTGGATCAGACCAGTGTTTAACGAGGGCTGTCCAGTCTTCATCTGTAATATATTCCACTGGAGATGTTTGGGCGATTTCATTGTTAGGCTTGCCTTCAAAGTAAGATTTTCTAAGGTGGTACCGATACTGTCGCAGAGCAGACTGAAAAACATGAGTGCATGCTTGTTTAGTTGCATCACCTTTCGGATCCAACTTGAACCTCATCTGTTGAAAAAAGAATGTGAGTCTTATTAGGAGGAAGCTAGAAAGTATGGGAAAGAGGAAGACAATATTACTAATTGCGATGAATAACATTACTTACAGATAAATGGTCAAGGAAGGTGTTAAACTGGGTATTGTTTTTCTCATTCATGTACTGGATCCACGTTGGGAGGATACGCGCATGACATCTAACGGAAACGGCTACCTCTGATACTAACTTGGCTGACTCTATAGCATCACGTGGCCTTTTTAAACCTGCCTCAAAATGGATCTCCATTCTTCCTCCTTTAGATTTTGTTAATCTGTCAAGCATTATCCCTGATGTCTGTTTCCGCTTGCGCCGTGGTGCTAGTTCAACAATAAATATGGAAAGTGTTAGTGTACATCAAGCTGGGAGAGTACATGTAAAGGAGCATGCAACTGCAACTTGACTCGGTCAGGTACCGTCTTGCTGTTGATGCTCATGAGGTTCATCTGATCTTGCCAAGTCCTGTTGTGTCAGCAGTGCTTTGGAAGTAGTGTTAGGTGTGAAGGCAGCTTGGGAACTGGCCAGTTCCGGAGCAAACGAACGAGTAACTGGTTGAGATGCTGGTACAGTTGAAGCGGATGCTTCAGCTGGTGGAGCAGGTGATACCGTGTTTGTAGATTTAGTCGGTGGACTTGGACCTTCTACCGCACTATATGTATCAGCAGAATCTCGATGGCAGAACCTTTTCCGTTTCACCCGATGAGTAACAACACTCCCTACTATATTATTTTCCTTGCTCTTTTTTGACTTTGCCATGTCAAGCTATGCCCACAACACAAAAGAATAAAATCACTTTTCAGAACTCATTGATGCATGATACAGACAAGCAATACTTTGATGTAAGACAACCGTATGAGGATGGAATATGTAAGAAAAACAGGACGACATGACATATTCACAGCTACGATGTGCAAACTAAGCCGAAGGATTTTCAAGAAAATAGAAGTAATGCAAGCTAGACACCATATGAAAGATGCAACCAATATTACTATGCCAAGTTAAAAGTGTCTTGTCATAAGTGGCAGTTCGAAAAATTAGAAGCATTACAATGTAGAAATCAATGCAAGATGCAACCACTATCAAACTGCCATGTTAAAATCGTCCAATCATGAGTTACTGATGCGGGATACACAACAGTAGTACTTTGATGTAAGAACATGGTATGATAGACAGATGCAGTGTATTCTAGACACAGAAAGCCATGTCATATGCACATGTATAACGTATAAACTCAGCAGGTGCAATTTAATCAAAATAGAAGAAATACAGGCTAGATAACATATGCAACATGAAACCAATTATCACACTGTCAACTTAGAGCATGCACCTGCAATGGTGGAGTACAGGAGATGAACTCATCATGTAGAATTGGGAGTTCAACTTCATTAGCAGTAGCAGTGGCAAATCTAGAGAGTCTCTGTTTGCGTCGGTGCGGAGTACCACCAACATCCCCTAACTTACTCTTTTCCTTCCTATTTTCTGATATTGCCTTATGGAGTCAAAACCACAAGAAGATGAATAAAATTAGCTCTGCATAACTAGTTGATGCATGATACAGACGAACACTACTTTGATGTAAGGCAAGCGCAGGATAGGAGGATGGAATATATACAAAAAAAGATAGTGTTTCATATTCACACGTATGATACGTCTCCAACGTATCTATAATTTTTCATTGTTCCATGCTATTATATTACCCCTTTTGGATGTTTATGGGCTTTATTTTACACTTCTATATCATTTTTGGGACTAACCTACTAACCGGAGGCCCAACCCATATTGTTGTTTTATTGCATGTTTTAGTATTTCGAAGAAAAGGAATATCAGACGGAGTCCAAATGGAATGAAACCTTTGGCATCATCATTTTTTGGAAGATTATCATCCTGGAGGCTTGGAGTCCAAGCCAGAAGGTCCTCGAGGAGCCTAGGAGATAGGGGGGCAACCCCCCCCCCCCCCCTACAGGGCGCGCCCCCCTGTCTCGTGGACCCCTCGAGCACCCCCCGACCGACTTCCTTAGCCTATATATACCTACGTACCCTAAAACCATCAAAAATCAAGATAGATCGGGAGTTCCACCGCCGCAAGCCTTTGTAGCCACCAAAAACCTCTTGGGAGCCTGTTCCGGCACCCTGCCGGAGGGGGAATCCATCACCGGTGGCCATCTTCATCATCCCGGCGCTCTCCATGACGAGGAGGGAGTAGTTCACCCTCGGGGCTGAGGGTATGTACCAGTAGCTATGTGTTTGATCTCTCTCTCTCTCGTGTTCTCGACTTCACACGATCTTGATGTATCGTGAGCTTTTCTATTATAGTTGGATCTTATAATCTTTCTCCCCCTCTACTCTCTTGTGATGAATTGAGTTTCCCGTTTGAAGTTATCTTATCGGATTGAGTCTTTTATGAGAACACTTGATGTATGTCTTGTCGTGCTTATCTATGGTGACAATGGGATATCATGTGCCTCTTGATGTATGTTTTGGTGACCAACTTGCGGGTTCCACCCATGAACCTATGCATAGGGGTTGGCACACGTTCTTGACTCTCCGGTAGAAACTTTGGGGCACTCTTTGAAGTACTTTGTGTTGGTTGGATGAATCTGAGATTGTGTGATGCATATCGTATAATCATGCCCATGGATACTCGAGGTGACAATGGAGTATCTAGGTGACATTAGGGTTTTGGTTGATTTGTGTCTTAAGGTGTTATTCTAGTACAAACTCTTTTATATATTAATCGGAAAGAATAGCTTTGAGGTGGTTTCGTACCCTACCATAATCTCTAAGTTTGTTCTCCGCTATTAGTGGCTTTGGAGTGACTCTTTGTTGCATGTTGAGGGATTATTATATGATCTATTTATGTTATTATTGTTGAGAGAACTTGCACTAGTGAAAGTATGAACCCTAGGACTTGTTTCCTATCATTGCAATACTGTTTACGCTCACTTTTATCATTTGTTACCTTGCTGTTTTTATATTTTCAGATTACAAAAACCTTTATCTACCATCCATATTGCACTTGTATTACCATCTCTTCGCCGAACTAGTGCACCAATACAATTTACCATTGTATTGGGTGTGTTGGGGACACAAGAGACTCTTTGTTATTTGGTTGCAAGGTTGCTTGAGAGAGACCATCTTCATCCTATGCCTCCTATGGATTGATAAACCTTAGGTCATCCACTTGAGGGAAATTTGCTACTGTCCTACAAACCTGTGCACTTGCAGGCCCAACAACGTCTACAAGAAGAAGGTTGTGTAGTAGACATCAACGTACAATAGGAGGATGGAATATGTATGAAAAAACAGTAAGCGGCGGGCATTTCAACAAAATTAGAAGAAATGAAAGCTAGGCACCATATGAACATGCAACCAATATCACTCTATAAGGTAAAAAGTGTCTCGTCGTAAGTGCCATTTCAAGAAATTAGAAGCAGTACAAGCTAGAAGACAATGCAAGATGCAGCCTACATCAGAGTCCAAGTTAACTCTGTCTTATGGGTAAGTGATCATTGCAGGTATAAGTTGTAAGCTACGCAGATGCAATTCTACATAATCAGAAGCAATACAAACTAGACAACATACGGAAAACGCAACCACGTATAACAGTTCCAAGTAAGAGCAAGCACCTGTGATGGTGGAGTAGGGGAGATTGGCTCATCATGTACACGTATGTTCTAGAAACAGGAACACGTGTCATATTCACACGCATTATGTGTAAAGTAAGCAGATGCAATTCAAGTTAGAAGCAATACAATCTAGACATCATACGCAACATGCAACCACATATAATAGTGTCATGTTAGAGCAAGCACCGGTGATGGTGGAGTAGGGGAGATGTGCTCATCATATACACAGCTACGTTGACTGTCCAGCCTTGTGTTGTCTTGCAAATCTTGTTGGGAGGATGGCGGAGTAGAATCTGTAGAGACCCCCTGTTTGAGTTGCTCCGAAGGACCACCATCATCCACTGCCAGACTAATTTCCTTCAGCTGTAATGATTTTGCATTGTGAAGTCAAAGCGATAAGAAAAAGGAATAAAATTCGCTCTTCAGAACTCATTCATGCATGATACTGACGAACACTACTCGGATGAAAGGCAAACACATGATGCAAGGATGGAATATGTGTGAAAAACAGGATGGTGTGACATATTCACACCTATGATGTGGTAACTAAGCAGAAGGCATTTCAACAAATTAGAAGCACTGCAGGCTAGACACCATATGAAATATGCAACCAATATCACTCTGCCAAGTTCAAACTATATGGCGTTTCAACAAATTAGCAGAAGTACATGCTAGAAATCATATGCAAGACACAACCAATATCACAGTGGCAACTTAAAGGTGTCTTATCATAAGTGACTGATGCGGGATATGCAAGAATAGTAGTATGATGTAGAAACAGGAACACATGCCATATTCACAGGCATTATGTGTAAAGTAAGCAGATGCAATTCAACAAAGTTAGAAGCAATACAAGCTAGACATCATACGCAACATGCAACCACATATAATAGTGCCAAGTTAGAGCAAGCACGTGTGATGGTGGAGTAGGGGAGATGTGCTCATCATCTACACAACTACGTTGACTGTCTAGCCTTGTGTTGTCTTGCGAATCTTGTTGGGAGGATGGCGGAGTAGAATCTGTAGAGAACCTCCGTTTCAGTTGCTCGGAAGGACCAGCATCATCCAATGCCTTGCCAATTTCCTTCAGCTTTATTGATTTTGCATTGTGAGGTCATACCGACAAGAAAAAGGAATATCATTCGCTCTTCAGAACTCATTCATGCATGATACTGACGAACACTACTCTGATGAAAGGCAAAGTCATGATACGAGTATGGAATATGTACAAAAAAATGGACAACTTGACATATTCACACCTATGATGTGGTAACTAAGCAGAAGGCACTTCAACACATTATATTAGATGAATCGGGGATGCGGCTGGATGGACGGATTGGGTGGCGGCGGAAAACAAGGGACTTGGTCGGAGGCGATGCTGGTTGGTGGATGGATCGGGGAGGTGGAGAGGTGGTTGGCTCGGGATGGATCCCGAGGAAGAGGAGTGGCGGCGCGGATTGGAATGGGTGGATGGGACGGCTAGGGTCTAGGGTTGCCCCTATATTTATATTAGATGAATCTAGGTTAGGGGATATCACATCCCTACGATCGTAATCGGACGGACGGAAAAAATAGGCTAGGGAGAATCCAACAAAGAAACGAAGATACTTTCGGGATGTTTGGGGATGATCCGGGTCCATCGGTAAAGACTGAGCGGGTCGGGTTCGGGCAAGTTTCGGACACGCGCAAGAGGGGGTGGGTGCTTGTGCAGAGAGGTTAAGTGGTTTGACAAGAGGGAAACGAAAAACACGGTTGGTCTCAGAACGGCCAACAAAGGCGAGGGGGGACGCGACAACTACGAACGGGTGCAAGTTTTATGAAAAACATGCAGATGCAATGCGCATGATGCTATGAGATGAGATGCAAGACATGAACAACATGCAAAACAAAAGACAAAACCCAACTGTCGGTGTCAAAACCAGCGGATCTCAGGTAGGGGGTCCTGAACTGTGCGTCTAGGCGGATGGTAACAGGAGACAAGGGACACGATGTTTTACCCAGGTTCGGGCCCTCTTGATGGAGGTAAAACCCTACGTCCTGCTTGATTGATATTGATATTGTGGATGTTACAAGAGTGGATCTACCACGAGATCAAGGAGACTAAACCCTAGAAGCTAGCCTATGGTATGATTGTAATGGTTGTTGTTGTGTCCTACGGACTAAAGCCATCCGGTTTATATAGACAACGGAGAGGGCTAGGGTTACATAGAGTCGGTTACAATGGTAGGAGATCTACATATCCGTATCGCCAAGCTTGCCTTCCACGCCAAGGAAAGTCCCATCCGGACACGGGACGAAGTCTTCAATCTTGTATCTTCATAGTCTTGGAGTCCGGTCGATGATGATAGTCCGGCCGATGATAGTTCGGCCGATGATGGTAGTCCGGCTGTCCGGACACCCCCTAATCCAGGACTCCCTCAGTAGCCCCTGAACCAGGCTTCAATGACGATGAGTCCGGTGCGCATATTTTTCGGCATTGCAAGGCGGGTTCCTCCTCCGAATAATTCGTAGAAGATTGTGAACACCAGGATAGTGTCCGGCTCTGCAAAAGAAATTCCACATTCCACCGTAGAGAGAATAATATATACACAAGTTCAATCTGCTGACGTTTTTTGCGGCATGACATCACACCACTACCAAGCCATTACTTGAATCTTTTTTACTTTACCACCTCAACGCATTTAGCGAAGCGGTTTCCTTGGCACGTCTTGTCGAAGCAGAGATCGTGTTCCCCTTTATTCCAGGATTCTCATCAATACGGACGTGGGTAACCCAACCGCGCCATTGATGGTGGCACTTGGGAGATAAGCGAGTTTTACTAGGCTGGTGGGGACGCATAGTCTTCGTCCGCCTATATATAAGGGATAAGGATTCACCTTTTTAACTACGCCTTCTTCCTCCTTTGCTTATCCATCTCTGTGCACTCGAGCTCCAGCGCCCAAGTTCATGCATCTCGTCTCAACCTTCTCCGACCATGTCTGGAGCGGGAGGTAAATGGTTTGCCTCCACCGTTAAGGAGGAGCACATCGCCAAACTGCGCGGCGCCGGATACCTCTCCAGCACATCGCGCATCGGCTGCCCGACGAGGGGCAGCTCATCCCCACCCCCAGGCCCCATGAGAGGGTCATTTTCCTTCCCCACTTCCTCCGCGGACTGGGCTTTCCACTTCACCCCTTTGTCCGGGGGCTCATGTTCTACTACATCCTGGATTTCCATGATCTGGCGCCGAACTTCATCCTCAACATCTCGGCGTTTATCGTCGTGTGCGAGTCCTTCCTCTGCATCCAACCCCACTTCGACTTGTGGCTCAAGACCTTCAATGTCAAGCCGAAGGTAGTGAAGGGTACTCAAGCGGAGTGCGGAGGCGCCATGTTGGGCAAGATGCCCAACGTCCTTTGGTTTGAAGGGGCCTTCGTGGTATCCGTCAAGGGGTGGCAATCGGGGTGGTTCTATATCACCGAGCCGCGTGACCCTACGTGGGCGGCGGCCCCCGAGTTCAGATCTGGTATCCCTACGCAGCTCACCTCCTGGAAAGAGAAGGGCTTGCTGTGGGGTAGTTCGGAGGAGCTGACGGGACTCCAAGCCTGTATCCAGAAGCTGGTGAATAAGAAGCTCAGGCTGGTTAACATGGTCCAAGTCATGCTCGTCCGCTGGATTCTCCCATGCCAAGAGCGGGCATTCAATCTGTGGGAGTTTGATCCGGAACAGCACCAAGCGTTGAGCGGGCTCTTCAACATGACGTACGAAGGCGCCTGGAGGGTGCTGTTTAAGGGCGCCGAAGCCCCCGCATCTGCGACTGAAGATCGCGGATTTCGCTCGCAGCGCCAAGCTGACGAGGTAAGTGATTCTACCCCTTTACGGGACACTTGCTTTTCATAGTTTGACTCTATGCGGGTTTCAATTTCCCCTTTTCCTTTGACAGGACTGGATGAAGAAGGCGGAGCAGATGATCTGCCCGGCTCCTATGCCAGAAAACCCAGTAGACGCCCGTCTAGCGGGCTTGCTGGTTTCGGCACCGCACGTGGTGCCGGAGAAGAAGGCCAAAAAGGAGGCCACGGTTACTCGAAAGAGTTCCCGTTTTCAGGTGTCCGACGACTCCGAGGCGGACTCCTCCCCCGAAAATGAGGAGGAGAAAGAGGACTCTCTCCCAGAGGAGGGAGAGAGGAAGAGGAAGGCTTCCCCAACAGGGGAGGCCGAAGGGTCCAAGAGGGGAAGGACTATTCCCCCGGACAGCTCCGCCAACGTCAACGTTGGCGACGAAGAATGGCCCTCAAGGGCCAGGCCTCCGACGAGATCGTAAGTATCCGGATTCCTGAATGATTTATAATTCCTCTTTTGTGTCACATAGTGTCATTCTAATGCCGCATGCTGCCTGTAGTCCGGCCAATGATGATCTCCCCACTTCATCGAGCGGGTCGTTGGCTCCGTCGGATGTGGACTCCATCCCGACCACCTCCACCCCTTGCGACGCCGAGGACGCCGAAGTGGGATCCCAAGAAGGGACCCATCAAGAGGAGGCTCCGGAGGTGCCACAAGGCGGCCTCCCGGACTTTGCGCCGGACTCTATGTCGGAACCCGCAGTGGTTCCGGAGTCTGGCCGGCGGCCCCTTCGCAAGAAGGGCAAGACCGTGACGCCGGCGGCTTCCGTCCAACCGGAGGTGCCGGACAATTTGTTGGAGGCGCTCCAGAGCGCTTCCATCGAGGAAGAACACCGCACTATTATGAGTGCGGTGATTCAGAAGGTACAGCTCGCCAAGAGCGGGCTGACCGAAGCCTGCAGTAGCCTTCTATCAGGCTTTGAGGTAAGAAGTTTAAAAATATGCAATGTAATACCGCATAGACAGTAGCCCCTGATGCTCGGTTCGGTGTTCGGAAAGAAAAGACGGACTTAGGATCTAAAAAAGATATACGCAGGGTTGCTAAAAAATTATCTCAGTATGGGTTGCAGGCTGCGCTGCTGACCTCTGCCGCACTGACTGCGGAGGTTGGTGCTTTGAAGCAGGAGCTCGAGCAGTCCGAGCAAGAGCTCGGCCGTGCAAAAAAGCAGCTCCAGGACAAAGAAGGTGAGTAACACCACTTTGAATTTGTACCTTACAGAAAAGGATTTAGGTTGCGAAAAAAAAGATAACAAGGATAACGTGGGTACTGGAGGGGCCACGAACGAGGTGGCAACCCTAAAGGAGGCCGTGTCCGCGGCCGAACGCAATGCGGCCGCGGAACGGGAAGAGCGAGAAAAGCAGGAGGCGCGGGTGGTGGTGGTTCGGCAAGAGCTACAGGCTCTCATGGAAAAGCATGAGAGTTTGGAGCGTGACTCAAAGACTCGAGAGTCCGAGCTTGCCTCGGCTCTCAAAAGTGCCAAAGCCGCCAAGGCCGAGGCCCATAAGTCCCTTCAGGAGATTGAGTTCGTGAAGAAGATAGCGGCGGGTAAGGCATTTTTCATGCAAAGCAAGCATGTGAATGTAAATTACGTGTTACTTACCCGAATTCGGAGCTCTCCAGGGGCGTTTGCTGATCTGCCTCGCAGCGTGTTTGATGCCGCCGCAGTCTACCGAGCCGAGGAGGGGAGCTCAATGGAGAAGGTCTTCTGGTCTCAGTACGCTGAGACCGGCCATCCGGTGCCCCCTAGCGACTAGCTGAAGCAGCTGGTCGAGCTTCACAAGGTAGCCGAGTAGGCCATGAAGGGCCTCATAGTCCGGCTGTGGCCTGGAGAGGCCATGCCTGGGAGCTACTTCGGCCTTGTGCGGCACTTGGTGGATGCGTGCCCCTGGGTGGAGGTTATCAAGCGCTCCACCTATATTGAAGGTGCTCGTCGGGCCCTTGCCCGCGCAAAGGTGCACTGGGGCAAGCTGGATGCGGAGAGCTAATCACTGACGCGCCACCAGCGGGCAAGGAATATCGTACGCCCGAGATGTACTATAAGACTGTCCTGAAGGATGCCCGCAAGATTGCGGATGAGTGCCCCCGGGATGCAATTATTGAGTAAATTCGCAATGTGTTATCCTGTGCGCTGAATACTTTGTTCATATGCGCTAAGCGACGCTTATTAATTTAAAATATTACCTTCTGTGCGGCCGTTTATTAAATCTGGGAGATGGCAAGTCGTCGGCTTCAGCCCCCATGCCGCGAGTGCTGGGGTGTTCGGGATAAACTTGAGCACTCTTGTTCCCATTGTTGGGTCCATCTAGGGAGGCGCTCAACACAACGAACAAGGCAAGCAGACTTATAGTGCTTGAACACTCTCACTTAGCCATAGAATTATATACTTTTAAATTTCGGTGAGGCCCCTAGTATTCGGAAGACCGAGTTCGGGGCGCTATCCACGCCTTAGCCGGACATTATCCGGTTCTTCGCTCGAAGCGGCATAAGTCTTTAGGGATTCGAAGGGACCTCTCGAACAGCGACCAATCTCTCACCTTATCATGACAGTCAGTTTTAGCTTTCTCCACTGAGGCGTTAACCCAGCTCAAAAGGGGCGCAATCGCAGTGGTTCTCCCAGTGCTACCTTAGCCGATAGAACGGAACGTAAGGTGCCAAACATGGGAGCCGGGCAAACCCAACTATTGACCCAAGACATGATTCGGAGCCGATTCTTATAATGCTATAAGTTTGGGGTGCCGCACTTGTGAAAGTGTTTGGACTTATCACACCATAATGCGGGGAACATAAGCCCCTGGTGTATTTGGCCGTACCAAAATGTACGGATGCAACATGTCGTAAATGAACATATATATAAGGTAATGCAAGTATGGGCAAAAAGTGCTGCATTATTTATTCAAGAAGATCTGCTATGAGTGCGGAATGATACAAATAGTGCGGAAAGCAAGGGATTGGACGAATTAAAGGCGTCTCCCTCCAGGGGTAGGCCGCGGAATGGTGTATTTAACAAATTTAATGCTCGTAATGGAGACCACCTGAGTGTTCGTCGCCGGCTTTGTCCCTCCCTGGCTGTTGCATCATGAGTTCGGCAGGTTCGCCATTGGACAGAGTCCTGTAAAAAAAGAGAAAAATAAAAGATAAAAAGAGCGACACACTTTGGAGCCCCTGGTGTGGTCGAACCGCACTCTGGGTCTGTTGTGATCGTGCCTCTCCGCCTATGCCCATGGTATCTCCAGGGCGTAATTATGTACGCGGAGAGTTTGTCTTGCAATTGTGCGAGGGCTGGGGTTGGGGCCGCATTGTTACACGTGTTCGGAACGTGCCAGGTGGTCTTGGTTGATGTTGCTCTGGGCACGTTTGGCCGTGTCCGGTCGTTTAACGGCCGGACTTGAAAATTGCCTTAAAAGGCTGCTCTGTACTTCTGTCGCGAGAGCCGCTGTATGTTCCTCCGTTCGGAGGAAGCGTTCCGTGTTTCCATTGACCGTAATGACTCTGCGAGGGCCTGGCATCTTGAGCTTAATGTATGCATAATGCGGCACCGCGTTGAATTTTGCGAACGCGGTTCGTCCGAGCAGAGCGTGATAGCCACTACGGAACGGGACTATGTCGAAGATTAACTCCTCGCTTCGGAAATTTCCAGGGATCTGAAGACCACTTCCAGTGTGACTGAGCCTGTGCAACTGGCCTCAACACCTGGTATGACGCATTTGAAGGTCGTCTTTGTAGGTTTAATCCTTGAAGGGTCTATGCCCATCTTGCGCACTGTATCCTGATAAAGCAGCTTCAGGCTACTGCCGCCGTCCATCAGGACTCTCATGAGGTGAAATCCGTCGATGATTGGGTCTAAAACCAATGCGGCGAATCCGCCATGGCGGATACTGGTCGGATGGTCTATTCGATCGAAAGTGATCGGGCAAGAGGACCATGGGTTGAATTTTGGGGCGACTAGCTCCATCGCGTATACGTCCCTTAGTGCATGCTTCCGCTCCCTACTGGGTATATGCGTTGCATATATCATATTTACCGTCTGAACTTGAGGGGGGAATCCCTTCTGTCCTCTGTTGTTAGGCGGCCGGGTCTCTTCCTCGTCATCGCTGTGTAGCCCCTTGTCATTGTTTTCGGCAATTAATTTGCCTGCCTGCTTGAATACCCAACAATCTCTGTTGGTGTTGTTAGCTGGCTTTTCGGGGGTTCCATGTATTTGACAAGAGCGGTCGAGTATTCGGTCCAAATTGGACGGGCCCGGAGTGGTTCTTTTAAATGGCTTCTTCCGTTGACCGGGTTTGGAGCCTCGGAATCTGGCGTTGACTGCCGTATCCTCATTGCTGTCGCTGTTAATGCGGCGTTTGTTTTTGTTTCGACGCGACCTGCCATTGCGGTCCTTGGTATCCGGACTGCCAGAATTTTTGTTGAGGTTGTTGCTGCGAGCTAACCAGCTATCCTCTCCCGCACAAAAGTGGGTCATGAGTGATGTGAGGGCTGCCATGGATTTCGGCTTTTCCTGTCCTAGGTGCCGGGCCAGCCACTCATCGCGGATGTTATGTTTGAAGGCAGCGAGGGCCTCTGCATCCGGACAGTCGACGATTTGATTTTTCTTTGTTAAGAACCGTGTCCAAAATTGCCTGGCCGATTCGTCTGGCTGCTGGATTATGTGGCTTAGGTCATCTGCGTCCGGTGGTCGCACATACGTGCCCTGGAAGTTGTCGAGGAATGCGGCTTCCAGGTCTTCTCAGCACCCAATTGACTCTGCGGGCAGGCTGTTAAGCCAATGCCGAGCTGGTCCTTTAAGCTTGAGCGGGAGATATTTGATGGCGTGAAGATCGTCGCCGCGGGCCATATGTATATGAAGGAGATAATCCTCAATCCAAACCGCGGGGTCTATTGTGCCATCATAGGATTCGATGTTAACGGGTTTAAACCCTTCAGGGATTTGATGATCCATTACTTCGTCCATGAAGCATAGTGGGTGTGCGGCGCCTCTGTATTGAGCAATATCGCGACGTAGCTCAAGAGAGTGTTGTCTGCTGTGTTCGGCCCGGCCGGAGTAGTTGTATCCGGCGCGACGGTATTCATCGTGGGTCTTGGGGCGCCCACGTGATCCATAGATAGATCTGGATTGTCTTGCCTTGTCCTCCAATATGTCCCGCAAGTCCGGCGCGTTCCCTCGTGGCTTCGCGCTTTTTGAGCGGTGCCGGGGTACGGTTTTGGTGGAGGGCTTACATGCCTCTCTGTCGCGGCCACGAGGTGGTCGGTCTGCCGTATTGTGCGCCGGTGATGCCGGTTTGTATGCTTCCTCCTCTAGTCGGGGGAGCAACTTGCGTTTTGGGTAGCTTTTGGAGGGGCGTTCGAGTTTATACTCTTCGGCCGCGAGGACCTCGGTCCATCTGTCGGCCAGCAGGTCTTGATCAGCTTGAAGCTGTTGCTGCTTTTTCTTTAGACTATTTGCTGTGGCCATTAGCCTGCATCTGAAATGCTCTTGTTCGACGGGATCCTCATGCACTACGAATTCGTCGTCGTCGAGGCTTGCCTCGTCTGCGGAGGGAGGTATGTAATTATCATCCTCGACCTCTTCGTCTGCCGCCCTCTCGTGAGGGCTTGCTTCTGCCTCCTCCTGCGCTGAATCTTGCTGGAGGGGGTTATCTTCGGCACTTTCTGGGGTGTTATTATCTCCTGTGCCAGAATCTCCATTCTTGCTATGGCGGGATTTAGAGCGGCGCCGCTGACGTCGGCGCTTGGGCTGTTTCTTTAAGAAATCTGCCTCCGCTGCTTCTTCGCCGTCCCCATCTTTTGGGGTGTCCACCATGTATATGTCGTATGACAAGGTCGTCTTCCAGTGTCCTGTAGGCGCTGGTTCTTGATAGTCTCCGGCATCGTCGTCCATACCGTCGATGTCTTCGGAGTCATAGTCGAGTACGTCGGTTAGATCATCGACGGTGGCTACGAAGTGGGTGGTGGGTGGGCTCTGAATTTCTTCGTCGTCCGCGTCCCAACCATCCTGTCCGTAGTCCGGCCAGGGCTCTCCGGATAGCGAGAGATGCTTCAGCGAATTTAAGATGTCGCCGAAGGGTGAGTGCTGAAAGATGTCCGCAGCGGTGAATTCCATGATCGGCGCCCAATCGGATTCGACTGGCAGGGGCGCAGGAGGTTCGGAGTCCGGCAGGGAGTCTGGCACCTCGGAGTCATGAGCTTTATGCGGGACAAGGTCAGTGTTCGGCTCCATCACCTTGGAAGTTGCAACTCCTGAGGTGGTGTCCAGCCACCCGTCCTCCATCTGCGCGATCGGGTCCGGACTATGGGTCGGAGCGGATTCGTGTGTGGCCTCCAAGGTACTATCTGGCGGCAGAGTTAGGTCGTGCCCATCGTGACAGTGCGGCGTGCTCGGCAGTGGCTCGGATCCATCGAAGATCAAGTCCCCGCGGATATCGGCCGTGAAGTTTAGGCTTCCAAACCTGACCTGACGGCCAGGGGTGTAGCTTTCGATCTGCTCCAGATGGCCAAACGAATTGGCTCGCAGTGCGAAGCCGCCGAATACGAAATTTTGTCCGGGGAGAAAAGTCTCGCCCAGGACTGCGTCGTTGTCGATTGAAGAGGCCATCAAGCCTATCGGTGATGACACAGAGGAACTCTGAATGAAAGCACCAATGTCGGTGTCAAAACCGGCAGATCTCGGGTAGGGGGTCTAGAACGGTGCGTCTAGGCGGATGGTAATAGGAGACAAGGGACACGATGTTTTACCCAGGTTCGGGCCCTCTTGATGGAGGTAAAACCCTACGTCCTGCTTGATTGATATTGATATTGTGGATGTTACAAGAGTGGATCTACCACGAGATCAAGGAGGCTAAACTCTAGAAGCTAGCCTATGGTATGATTGTAATGGTTGTTGTTGTGTCCTACGGACTAAAGCCATCCGGTTTATATAGACACCGGAGAGGGCTAGGGTTACATATAGTCGATTACAATGGTAGGACATCTACATATCCGTATCGCCAAGCTTGCCTTCCATGCCAAGGAAAGTCCCATCCGGACACGGGACGAAGTCTTCAATCTTGTATCTTCATAGTCTTGGAGTCCGGTCGATGATGATAGTCCGGCCGATGATAGTTCGGCCGATGATGGTAGTCCGGCTGTCCGGACACCCCCTAATCCAGGACTCCCTCACCAACCACGAAGGAAAAATCATATCGCATCTCCGGAAAAAGGCAAGGGTTGGAGTTACGAATATGAAAAGTTACATCCGGGGCGTTACAACACTCCACCACTACGAGAGGATCTCGTCCCGAGATCTAGGATGGCACCAGAGGGAAAAGGAAGAGGAAGATAAGAGGTAAACTAAGTTGCTTCTTTGACGAACGAGTGAAACCACGAACTTTGAGAGGTCGAGCAATTTAAAAGAAAAAATACAACAGAGATGAACGAGATTGCAAACAATCCGTTAGAAAAGAGGAACAAGGAACATTACGAGAACTTGAAGGTTGCAAAGACATGAATCAAGAGTTTAATGGACAAGATAGAATTCAAAACCACTCCGGTTAAAACAAGATGAGAGAGGAAGAATTCGGGAAGCACTCCAGTTGAACATGAAAGGAATAGAACATGAACTTGACAAGATGAGAGGATACTTGATGAAATCAACAACACACTACCTCCAGAACTATTGAAAGAATGGCACAAGCGGTAAGAAAGATTTCAGACAACACTCAGGTTGAAAAGAGAGGCAAAACTTGATAAGATGAAAGAACTTGAATGAGAACACAACACTTCGGATAAATGGATGAGCAAGAAAATAACTTGATCTTGACAAAATGAGGTGATGGGTAAATAGAGCAACATCACGATGCCTCTGGAACAAAAGAATAGAAGCTAGATTGTTGGGACAAAGGGACGGAGAAGAAAATGACAACTTTTGCCACAAATGATCTTGGAAAGCACCCTTCCAAGAAGGTTTGAACAGAGTTGTTGCAAAATCAACAACGAAAAGCACAAGCTTGTTGTGGGCTTATAGCAAACATCTCAAAATTATGAGGTGATAACTGGCCACTAACGGAAACAATTGCTTGCTTGAGATCAATGAAGAGATGAAAACTGCTTTCGCCAAGAGGATAGGAGAAAACTTGGATCATTGATAAGCACCACAATAGCGACATTCCCAATGGAAGGATTTAGGTGAAATATATCCCAAGATATCTACAACAAAGAGTTTGATGGATTTAAAATACCTCATTCTTGACAACATATGAATCATGAAGCACGAAAGGGAATTGTCAAGAATGACATATCACCATCTCAAAAGATAAGGTAGGAAGAATTTCAGTTTGGAATGCAAGATGAAGAATACTTGAGCTCCTCAAAACAAAACATGTGTTGAGCACCATGTTTATTTTAGAGTATAACTTGGCGGGTCATAACTTCTAGAGAAATCTTGAAGAACAATTGAAGAATGAAAAGAATCCTTGACAGATCACCATGTTGAGCCTCCATGAAGAACTCCGGTAATAAAAAGATGATAAAAAGAAAAGGAAGTTGAAAACACAAGGCAAAAGCCTTGCCATGATTTAGATGGAGCTTCGCGATGATATAACCGAGAGAACTTGGAACTCTGAAAAGAAAAGATGATCTTAGAGCCGAGAATTTATTCCTCAAGAACAAACTCCAAAGGAAACAATTAATCACTTGGATGAAACAATAATAAGAATTATGTTATGCCTATCCTTCACCAATTTAAATTGATGACAAGCAATGGATTTGGCATACTACTTATTCTCGTAGAAAGGATGGATTAAGAGAGATATAGCGCAAACTTCAGAAGGTATTGATGGAAACACCAGTGGTATTTGGAAACAACGAATATTTGATATGATAACGAAGGAAGTGAAATCTTGAATGAACCACCATAAGAATTGAAAAAGATAGTAGCAAAGGCACAATTCACCGGGAAGAATTGGAAATCGAATGAAGATACTTGAGGGGATTTAGATACATGAGAACGAAGATATCATGAACTGATTAGAGGGTATTTGAACAATGCACTGGTAAGATTTGGAGAATGATAGCTACACGCTGAGAATGAAGAATTATGACATGATGGCCTTCGGAGGAAAGAAATGGAAAACAACTCATGAAATGCTCCGGATGGTAAGAAAAGAATTGTCACAATCAAAACAATTATGAGGATAGGATGATGCTAGAACCTTGAATATTCAAGAGAATGGACCAAGATTTAAGAGAAATCCTTCTTCGGTCATCAAATGTTGAGGATGATGATGAGAACCACCATGAATTGTTGAGATACTCTGGGAGAATTAAAAGAGGAAAGGTTGAGCCAAAGATGAAAAGAATTTGAAAACGACCTTGGAGAAGGCATGTCACTGATGAAAATTCATTCTTACGTCAAACTTGGAAATGAATTTGAGAACCGCTCCTGATAATTCGAAGAGTCAGGTAAGATCCTGGGAAAAGACTTGTGGGTTAGGGCCCACTCAAAAGAAAACACTGTTGAAAATGATTTTAAAGAGAGATTGCACCGGTTGAATTAAATGGCTTGAATGAGGTAACAACCACGACATAGCTTGAACGGATTAAGAATGGAAACACAAATCTTCTAAGATATCTTCAACACTCTGGAACAAATGAATAGCAAGAGGTGAGTGAATGAGAGGTGCACCAGCATGAGAAAGCATTTGACACGAGGAAAGGAATATGATCAACACTGAAAGCTTGAATTGGATCCACCGGAGAAGAAAAAAAGAACGAAGGATGATGAACTCAAAGTTCTGTTAGTATCTTCCTGAGAATCACCGGATAAGAATATTGACGGAAAGGAATGGAGAGACTTCCCATCAATAAAAAGGATACTTGATTAAGAAATCTGAGTCCTTGAAGAAAAAGGGTGGGAGGGTGGGAAAACAAAGGCAACCTGGGGACGGATGAAACAAACACCGGTGAGAAATCTTAGAGTTGATCTTGCGGATGTTGAAAATGATCGGATCCACTTGAAGAGAAGCACACCGGTTGGAAAAGAGTTGACAAGACAACCTCAGTGATCAAGAAGGATTGGTACTCCCATAAAAATATGAGAACACCATTTAGAAAAGTTATGGAATCAACACTTGACATTGAAGCAACTCGACTACCACAAATAAAACAAAACAAAGGATTTAGCTTGCAGAATAAGCCGGAACAAATACATATGATAGAGATTTACCCAATCCCATATCATGCATCTGTCGGAAAGATATTCTAGGAGCTACTTGAATTCCCACCTATAAAACTCCCGAAACTTTCTGGTTATGCAATCTGGTGTTGGGGATACAGGGGAAGCAATATATCTCACCCAAAATAACAATCCCTACATCCAGCTGTATCCATCCGTCAACACATAACCAAGAAAACTCCGGAAATCGTGTACCTCAACCTTCAAAAAGCATCCGTTATACGAGTTATGGCAATACTCCCGAACTCCCTAGTACTGGGTGGCGTCGAGGTTATCTCACCAACAACTGCATGAAAGAGTTTTCGATGTCGGCAAAACTCAGGTATTCCAGAACTGCAATGATAAAATTATGACGACAACACCTTGGAGCTCCACTCCCCAGGACACTTCCACAACCCCTAAATGTCAGGAGGCACCAAGAACAATGTTCTCGTCATAAGAATATCGGAACAATCCCAACACACCCGCATGAACCTAAAAAAAATTAGTGAAATTTGAGGAGAGGAAAGACAAAACATCTCCGTCAGGAGACCTCACCAGAGCGACGAAGGGACTGAGGAGTAAAAAGAACCCTACTCTCCGATATATATAATCCTAAGACTCAAAATAGTTTTCTTCTAGGCTCAACAATGGCCAACAATCAAGGGGGCTCCTATGGTCGGTCGAGGCTCTGATACCAACATGTCACGCCTAATATGCGACCCTATCCAAAAGGAACTCGAAGGTCCCACCAAGGATAGACCCGCATATTGAAACGCTTTTGCAAGGTGGATATCATTACATAAACATTACATAATAGATGGGGATACATACATAAGGCATACAATGCCACAAGAATACAACATCATCTTACAAGAGATCAACATCCGACTACGGATGATACATAAACAGAAACTCAAACAATATCCACACTGCTAGCCCAGGCTGCCGACCTGGAACCTATCCCCTGATCGAAGAAGAAGCAGAAGAACTCAAGCAAGCAAACATCGCTCTCGCGTCAAGACCATCGCATAACCTATACCTGCAACTGTTGTTGTAGTAATCTGTGAGCCACGAGGACTCAGCAATCCCATTACCATGGGTATCAAGACTAGCAAAGCTTAATGGGAAAGGAAGTGGTAAAGTGGTGAGGTTGTAGTAGCGACTAAGCATGATAGGGTGGCTAACATACGCAATTAAGAGCGAGAAGAGAGCAAACGGAATGGTCGTGAAGCTAGCAATGATCAAGAGGTGATCCTGAACTCCTACTTACGTCAAACATAACCCAAAAACCGTGTTCACTTCTCAGACTCCGCCGAAAAGAGACCATCACGGCTACACACGCGGTTGATGCGTCTTAATTCGGATCTGGTGTCAAGTTATCTACAACCGGACATTAACAAATTCCCATCTGCCACATAACCGCGGGCACGGCTCTCAAAAGTTTATACCCTGCAGGGGTGTCCCAACTTAGCCCATGATAAGCTCTCGCGATCAACGAAGGATATTCCTTCTCCCAGGAAGGCCCGATCAGTCTCGGAATCCCGGTTTACAAGACATTTGGACAATGGTAAAACAAGACCAGCAAAGCCGCCCGATGCACCGACAATCCCGATAAGAGCTGCACATATCTCGTTCTCAGGGCAACACCGGATAAGTCAAGCTACGAGTAAAACCAGACCTCGAGTTTCCCCGAGGGGGCCCCGCAGGCTGCTCGGTTTGGCCCAGCACTTAGACAAGCACTGGCCTGGGGGGCTAAAATAAAGATGACCCTCGGGTTGGCCGACCCAAGGGAAAGGTATAGGTGGTGGTGAGGCAAATGGTAAAACCAAGGTTGGGCCTTGCTGGAGGAGTTTTATTCAAAGCGAACTGTCAAGGGGGACTCATAAATCACCCAACCGCGTAAGGAACGGAAAATCCAGGAACATAACACTGGTATGACGGAAACTAGGGCGGCAAGAGTGGAACAAAACACCAGGCATAAGGCCGAGGCTTCCATCCTTTACAAAGTATATAGATGCATTAATTAAATAAGAGATATTGTGATATCCCAACATAATCTTGTCCACCATGGAGCAATCTTCAACTTCACCTGCAACTAACAACGCTATAAGAGGGGCTGAGCAAAGCGGTAACATAGCCAAGCAATTGTTTGCTAGGAAGGGTGAAAAGGTTAGAGGCTGACATGGCAATTTGGGAGGCTTGATCAACAAGAGGTAGGTAGCGCGGCAAAGCAATAGAATGAAGCAACTAGCATCGTGTTGGAAATATGCCCTAGAGGCAATAATAAAAGTATTATTATATTTCATTGTTCATGATAATTGTCTTTTATTCATGCTATAACTGTATTATCCGGAAATCGTAATACACGTGTGAATACATAGACCACTATATGTCCCTAGTGAGCCTCTAGTTGACTAGCCCGTTGTGATCAACAGATAGTCATGGTTTCCTGGCTATGGACATTGGATGTCGTTGATAACGGGATCACATCATTAGGAGAATGATGTGATGGACAAGACCCAATCCTAAGCATAGCACAAAGATCGTGTAGTTCGTTTGCTAGAGCTTTTTCAATGGCAAGTATCTCTTCCTTAGACCATGAGATCGTGTAACTCCCGGATACCGTAAAGAGTGCTTTGGGTGTACCAAACGTCACAACGTAACTGGGTGATTATAAAGGTACACTACAGGTATCTCCGAAAGTGTCTGTTGGGTTGACACGGATCGAGACTGGGATTTGTCACTCCGTATGATGGAGAGGTATCTCTGGGCCCACTTGGTAATGCATCATCATATTGAGCTCAAAGTGACTAAGTGGTTAGTCACGGGATCATGCATTATGGTACGAGTAAAGTGACTTGCCGGTAACGAGACTGAACAAGGTATTGGGATACCGACGATCGAGTCTCGGGCAAGTAACGTACCGATTGACAAAGGGAATTGTATACGGGATTGTTTAATCCTCGACATCGTGGTTCATCTGATAAAATCATCGAGGAGCATGTGGGAGCCAACATGGGTATCTAGATCCCGCTGTTGGTTATTGCCCGAGAGTCGTCTCGGTCATGTCTGCGTGTCTCCCGAACCCGTAGGGTCTACACACTTAAGGTTCGGTGACGCTAGGGTTGTATGAATATGAGTATGCAGCATACCGAATGTTGTTAGGAGTCCCGGATGAGATCCCGGACGTCACGAGGAGTTTCGGAATGGTCCGGAGGTAAAGAATTATATATAGGAAGTGGTATTTCGGCCATCGGGAAAGTTTTGGGGTCACCCAGTAATGTACCGGGATCACCGGAAGGGTCCCGAGGGTCCACCGGGTGGGGCCACCCATCCCGGAGGGCCCCATGGGCTGAAGTGGGAGGGGAGACAGCCCATAGTGGGCTGGTGCACCCCCCTAGGCCCACCTCCTGCGCCTAGGGTTGAAACCCTATGGTGGGGGGGGGGCGCACCACATGCCTTGGGGGGCACTCCTTCCCCCTTGGCCGCCGCCCCCCTTGGGAGATTCAATCTCCCAGGGACGGCGCCCCCCCAGGGGGCCTATATAAAGGAGGGCAGGGGGGAGGGAAGCCGTACCCTGGTGCTTGGCGCCTCCCTCCCCCTGCTACACCTCGTCCTCCTCCCGTAGACGCTTGGCGAAGCCCTGCCGGAGTTCTGCTGCATCCACCACCACGTTGTCGTGCTGCTGGATCATCATCAACCTCTCCTTCCCCCTTGCTGGATCAAGAAGGAGGAGACGTTTCCCGTCCCGTACGTGTGTTGAACGCGGAGGTGTTGTCCGTTCAGCACTTGGTCATCGGTGATTCGAATCACGGCGAGTACGACTCCATCATCACCATCCCCTTGAACGCTTCCGCACCCGATCTACAAGTGGTATGTAGATGCAAACTCACTCCCTTGACTCGTTCCACAACAGTGGCATCATGAGCTAGGTCTATGCGTAGTTCTCTTTGCACGAGTAGAACACAATTTTGTTGTGGGCGTGGATCTTGTCAACTTGCATGCCACTACTAGTCTTTTCTTGCTTCAGCGGTATTGTGGGATGAAGCGGCCCGGACCAACCTTACACGTACGCTTACGTGAGACCGGTTCCACCGACTGACATGCACTAGTTGCATAAGGTGGCTGGCGGGTGTCTGTCTCTCCCACTTTAGTTGGAGCGGATTCGATGAAAAGGGTCCTTATGAAGGGTAAATAGAAGTTGACAAAATCACGTTGTGGTTATTCGTAGGTATGAAAACGTTCTTGCTAGAACCCAATTGCAGCCACGTAAAAGATGCAACAACAATTAGAGGACGTCTAACTTGTTTTTGCAGCAATTGTCATGTGATGTGATATGGCCAGAAGTTGTGATGAATGATGAATGATATATTGTGATGTATGAGATCATGTTCTTGTAACAGGAATCACGACTTGCATGTCGATGAGTATGACAACCGGCAGGAGCCATAGGAGTTGTCTTTATTTTTGTATGACCTGCGTGTCATTAAAAAAGGCCATGTAACTTACTTTACTTTATTGCTAAACGCGTTAGCCATAGAAGTAGAAGTAGTCGTTGGCGTGACAACTTCATGAAGACACGATGATGGAGATCATGATGATGGAGATCATGGTGTCGTGCCGGTGACAAGATGATCATGGAGCCCCGAAGATGGAGATCAATGGAGCTATATGATATTGGCCATATCATGTCACTACTATATAATTGCATGTGATGTTTATTATGTTTATGCATCTTGTTTACTTAGAACGACGGTAGTAAATAAGATGATCCCTTACACAATTTCAAGAAGTGTTTCCCCCTAACTGTGCACCGTTGCCAAAGTTCGTCGCTTCTAAGCACCACGTGATGATCGGGTGTGATGGATTCTCACGTTCACATACAACGGGTGTAAGACAGATTTACACACGCAAAACACTTAGGGTTAACTTGACGAGCCTAGCATGTACAGACATGTCCTCAGAACACGGAGACCGAAAGGTCGAACACGAGTCGTATGGAAGATACGATCAACATGAGAATGTTCACCGACGATGACTAGTCCGTCTCACGTGATGATCAGACACGGCCTAGTCGACTCGGATCGTGTAACACCTAGATGACTAGAGGGATGTCTAATCTGAGTGGGAGTTCATTATAATACTTTGATTAGATGAACTTAATTATCATGAACTTAGTCTAAAAACCTTTGTAAATATGTCTTGTAGATCAAATGGCCAACGCTCATGTCAAGATGAACTTCAATGCGTTCCTAGAGAAAACCAAGCTGAAAGATGATGGCAGCAACTATACGGACTGGGTCCAGAACCTGAGGATCATCCTCACAGCTGCCAGGAAACAATATGTCCTAGAAGGACCGCTATGTGACGCTCCCGTCCCAGAGAACCAAGACATTATGAATGCTTGGCAGACTCGTGCTGATGATTACTCCCTCGTTCAGTGCGGCATGCTTTACAGCTTAGAACCGGGGCTCCAAAAGCGTTTTGAGCATCACGGAGCATATGAGATGTTCGAGGAGCTGAGACTAGTTTTTCAAGCTCACGCCCGGGTCGAGAGATATGACGTCTCCGACAAGTTCTACAGTTGTAAGATGGAGGAAAATAGTTCTGTCAGTGAGCACATACTCAAGATGTCTGGGTTGCACAACCGTATGACCCAGCTGGATATTAACCTCCCTGATGAGGCGGTCATTGACAGAATACTTCAGTCGCTCCCACCAAGCTACAAGAGCTTTGTGATGAACTAAAATATGCAGGGAATGGAAAAGACCATTCCTGAAGTATTTTCTATGCTGAAGTCAGCAGAGGCTGAAATCAAGAAAGAACATCAAGTGTTGATGGTCAATAAGACCACTAAGTTCAAGAAGGGAAAGGGCAAGAAGAACTTCAAGAAGGACGGCAAGGATGTTGCCGCGCCCGGTAAGCCAGTTACCGGGAAGAAGTCAAAGAATGGACCCAAGCCTGAGACTGAGTGCTTTTATTGCAAGGGGAAGGGTCACTGGAAGCGGAACTGCCCCAAATACTTAGCGGATAAGAAGGCCAGCAACACCAAAGGTATATTTGATATACATGTAATTGATGTGTACCTTACCAGTACTCGTAGTAACTCCTGGGTATTTGATACCGGTGCCGTTGCTCATATTTGTAACTCACAGTAGGAGCTGCGGAATAAACGGAGACTGGCGAAGGATGAGGTGACGATGCGCGTCGGGAATGGTTCCAGAGTTGATGTGATCGCCGTCGGCACGCTACCTCTACATTTACCTACGGGATTAGTTTTGAACCTTAATAATTGTTATTTGGTGCCAAGTTTGAGCATGAACATTGTATCAGGATCTCGTTTGATACGAGATGGCTACTCATTTAAATCCGAGAATAATGGTTGTTCTATTTATATGAGAGATATGTTTTATGGTCATGCTCCGATGGTCAATGGTTTATTCTTAATGAATCTCGAGCGTAATGTTACACATATTCATAGCGTAAATACCAAAAGTTGTAAAGTTGATAACGATAGTCCCACATACTTGTGGCACTGCCGCCTTGGTCACATTGGTGTCAAGCGCATGAAGAAGCTCCATGCTGATGGACTTTTGGAGTCTCTAGATTATGAATCATTTGACACATGCGAACCATGCCTCATGGGCAAGATGACCAAGACTCCGTTCGCCGGAACAATGGAGCGAGCAACCAACTTGTTGGAAATCATACATACCGATGTGTGCGGTCCAATGAGCGTTGAGGCTCGCGGAGGATATCGTTATGTTCTCACTCTCACTGATGACTTGAGTAGATATGGGTATGTCTACTTAATGAAACACAATTCTGAGACCTTTGAAAAGTTCAAGGAATTTCAGAATGAGGTAGAGAATCAACGTGACCGAAAGATAAAATTCCTACGATCAAATCGTGGAGGAGAATACTTAAGTCACGAATTTGGTACACACTTAAGGAAATGTGGAATCGTTTCACAACTCACGCCGCCTAGAACACCTCAGCGTAACGGTATGTCCGAACATCGTGATCGCACTCTATTAGATATGGCGCGGTCTATGATGTCTCTTACCGATTTACCGCTATCATCTTGGGGATACGCTCTAGAGACAGCTACATTCACTTTAAATAGGGCACCGTCTAAATCCATTGAGACGACACCGTATGAATTATGGTTTGGGAATAAACCTAAGCCGTCGTTTCTAAAAGTTTGGGGATGCGATGCTTATGTCAAGAAACTTCAACCTGAAAAGCTCGAACCCAAGTCGGAAAAATGTGTCTTCATAGGGTACCCTAAGGAAACCATTGGGTATACCTTCTACTTAAGATCCGAGGGCAAGATCTTTGCTGCCAAGAACGGATGCTTTCTAGAAAAAGAGTTTCTCTTGAATGAAGTAAGTGGGAGGAAAGTAGAACTCGATGAAGTACTACCTCTTGAACGGGATAGTAGTGGAGCTCAGGAAAATGTTCCTGTGATGCCTACACCAATTGAAGAGGAAAATAATGATGATGATCAAGATACTTCGGATCAAGTTGCTACTGAACTTCGTAGGTCCAGAAGGACACGTTCCGCACCAGAGTGGTACGGCAACCCCGTCCTGGAAATCATGTTGTTAGACAACGGTGAACCTTCGAACTATGAAGAAGCGATGGCGGGCCCAGATTCCAACAAATGGCTTGGAGCCATGAAATTCTAGATAGAATCCATGTATGAAAACAAAGTATGGAGTTTGATAGACTTGCCCGATGATCGGCGAGCGATAGAAAACAAATGGATCTTTAAGAAGAAGACGGACGCGGATGGTAATATTACCGTCTATAAAGCTCGACTTGTCGCTAAGAGTTATCGACAAGTTCAAGGGATTGACTACGACGAGACATTCTCTCCCGTAGCGAAGCTGAAGTCCGTCCGAATCATGTTAGCAATTGCCGCATACTATGATTATAAGATATGACAAATGGACGTCAAAACGGCATTCCTTAACGGGCATCTTAAGGAAGAACTGTATATGATGCAGCCGGAAGGTTTTGTCGATCCTAAGAACGCTAACAAAGTATGCAAGCTCCAGCGATCCATTTATGGGCTGGTGCAAGCATCTCGGAGTTAGAATATTCGCTTTGATGAGATGATCAAGGCGTTTGGGTTTATGCAGACTTATGGAGAAGCCTGCGTTTACAAGAAAGTGAGTGGGAGCTCTGTAGCATTTCTCATATTATATGTAGATGACATACTCTTGATGGGAAATGATATAGAACTTTTGGACAGCATTAAGGCCTACTTGAATAAGTGTTTTTCAATGAAGGACCTTGGAGAAGCTTCTTATATATTAGGCATCAAGATCTATAGAGATAGATCGAGACGCCTCATAGGTCTTTCACAAAGCACATACCTTGATAAGATTTTGAAGAAGTTCAAAATGGATCAGTCCAAGAAGGGGTTCTTGCCTGTATTGCAAGGTGTGAGATTGAGCTCGGCTCAATGCCCGACCATGGCAAAAGATAAAGAAGAGATGAGTGTCATCCCCTATGCTTCAGCCATAGGATCTATTATGTATGCCATGTTGTGCACCAGACCTGATGTAAACCTTGCCGTAAGTTTGGTAGGAAGGTACCTAAGTAATCCCGGCAAGGAACACTGGACAGCGGTCAAGAATATCCTGAAGTACCTGAAAAGAACAAAGGACATGTTTCTCATTTATGTAGGTGATGAAGAGCTCGTCGTAAAGGGTTACGTCGACGCATGCTTCGACACAGATCTGGATGACTCTAAGTCACAAACTGGATACGTGTATATGTTGAATGGTGGAGCAGTAAGCTGGTGCAGCTGCAAGCAGAGCGTAGTGGCGGGATCTACATGTGAAGCGGAGTACATGGCAGCCTCGGAGGCAGCGCATGAAGCTATTTGGGTGAAGGAGTTCATCACCGACCTAGGAGTCATACCCAATGCGTCGGGGCCGATCAAACTCTTCTGTGACAACACTGGAGCTATTGCCCTTGCCAAGGAGCCTAGGTTTCACAAGAAGACCAGG
The DNA here is from genome assembly GCA_963921465.1 of Triticum timopheevii. Taxonomy (NCBI): domain Eukaryota; kingdom Viridiplantae; phylum Streptophyta; class Magnoliopsida; order Poales; family Poaceae; genus Triticum; species Triticum timopheevii. The sequence goes on from OY997271.1 coordinate 77,298,159, forward strand.
AACATCAAGAGTCGTTTCAACTCTATCCGTGAAAATGTTCAAGATGGAGACATAGATATTTGCAAAGTACATACGGATCTGAATGTCGCAGATCCGTGGACTAAACCTCTCTCGCGAGCAAAACATGATCAACACCAGAACTCTATGGGTGTTCGATTCATCACAATGTAACTAGATTAGTGACTCTAGTGCAAGTGGGAGACTGTTGGAAATATGCCCTAGAGGCAATAATAAAAGTATTATTATATTTCATTGTTCATGATAATTGTCTTTTATTCATGCTATAACTGTATTATCCGGAAATCGTAATACACGTGTGAATACATAGACCACTATATGTCCCTAGTGAGCCTCTAGTTGACTAGCCCGTTGTGATCAACAGATAGTCATGGTTTCCTGGCTATGGACATTGGATGTCATTGATAACGGGATCACATCATTAGGAGAATGATGTGATGGACAAGACCCAATCCTAAGCATAGCACAAAGATCGTGTAGTTCGTTTGCTAGAGCTTTTTCAATGTCAAGTATCTCTTCCTTAGACCATGAGATCGTGTAACTCCCGGATACCGTAAAGAGTGCTTTGGGTGTACCAAACGTCACAACGTAACTGGGTGATTATAAAGGTGCACTACAGGTATCTCCGAAAGTGTCTGTTGGGTTGACACGGATCGAGACTGGGATTTGTCACTCCGTATGACGGAGAGGTATCTCTGGGCCCACTTGGTAATGCATCATCATATTGAGCTCAAAGTGACTAAGTGGTTAGTCACGGGATCATGCATTACGGTAAGAGTAAAGTGACTTGCCGGTAACGAGACTGAACAAGGTATTGGGATACCGGCGATCGAGTCTCGGGCAAGTAACGTACCGATTGACAAAGGGAATTGTATACAGGATTGTTTAATCCTCGACATCATGGTTCATCTGATCAAATCATCGAGGAGCATGTTGGAGCCAACATGGGTATCCAGATACCGCTGTTGGTTATTGCCCGAGAGTCGTCTCGGTCATGTCTGCGTGTCTCCCGAACCCGTAGGGTCTACACACTTAAGGTTCGGTGACGCTAGGTTTGTATGAATATGAGTATGCAGCATACCGAATGTTGTTCGGAGTCCCGGATGAGATCCTGGACGTCACGAGGAGTTTCGGAATGGTCCGGAGGTAAAGAATTATATATATGAAGTGGTATTTCGGCCATCGGGAAAGTTTCGGGGTCACCCGGTAATGTACCGGGACCACCGGAAGGGTCCCGGGGTCCACCGGGTGGGGCCACCCATCCCGGAGGGCCCCATGGGCTGAAGTGGGAGGGGAGCCAGCCCATAGTGGGCTGGTGCGCCCCCCTAGGCCCACCCCCTGTGCCTAGGGTTGAAACCCTAGGGTGGGGGGGCGCACCACATGCCTTGGGGGGCACTCCTTCCCCCTTGGCCGCCGCCCCCCTTGGGCGATTCAATCTCCCAGGGCCGGCGCCCACCCCAGGGGGCCTATATAAAGGAGGGCATGGGGGAGGGCAGCCGTACCCTGGTGCTTGGCGCCTCCCTCCCCCTGCTACACCTCGTCCTCCTCCCGTAGACGCTTGGCGAAGCCCTGCCGGAGTTCTGCTCCATCCACCACCACGCCGTCGTGCTACTGGATCATCATCAACCTCTCCTTCCCCCTTGCTGGATCAAGAAGGAGCAGACGTCTCCCGTCCCGTACGTGTTTTGAACGCGGAGGTGCTGTCCGTTCAGCACTTGGTCATCGGTGATTCGAATCACGGCGAGTACGACTCCATCAACACCATCCCCTTGAACGCTTCCGCACCCGATCTACAAGTGGTATGTAGATGCAAAATCACTCCCTTGACTCGTTGCTTAGATGAACTCATAGATGGATCTTGGTGAAACCATAGGAAAAATTTTAATTTTCTGCAGCGTTCCCCAACACATAGCAATGATGGTAGTGAGTTCCAGGGTAGCGGTCATCTTGCCTGAAATCCCGCTAGGAAGAAGAAAGAGTCCATGAAGAAGACGAACGGGAGTAGTCGAACGAATCCTCACAATCGCAACATTACCGGAACTAAGAAGCAACACCGGAAAGAAACAAACAACATGGTAAATGCACAAGCATAAACATGGCATGATGCACAAACAAGTATGAAGCATGTCCGGTTTAATGAGCCATGGCATGGCAAATGCAACAAACAATACTACAAGTTAAGTGCGGCTCAGTATGCAACGAGTTGCATATTGACGAAACACCACATTCGAGTTATTTAGTTCGCTCTCGTTTAGGTACACAACAATATTAAATGTTGTTAAACATGGCAAGAGGTGAAACAAAAGTAAGCTAACTATTTAGGCAAGTTTAAATGAGGCCGGAACAACAAACAACAATTCCAGAAAATCCTCATGAGCAATATTCGAATTTGGTACTGTTCTGCCCTAAAACATATTTTATTGTTGTTAAACAGGAAAATAAAGTCCACCATGTTAAACTATGCATTTTTCTAGCCCATTTACATATAAAGAACATTTAAAACCGAGCAACGGATATTTAGTTATGAAATAAAGCATTTTAACATGGCATTATGCAAAACAAATGCAAACAGCAGTTTAGACATGTTTAACATGGATGAAAGTGGCATATTGTGCAGCTAGATGAAATTCTAACCATTTTACATATATAAAACATTTTAATATGATGCACGGTTCATGAGTTATTATATGCATGAAGTTCAAGGTTTTTTTGCAAAACTGTAATACTCTGGATAAAGTCTAAATTTGCAGGTAGGGAAAAAAATGTGAACGGACCGAAACAGAGGCTGGCCCAACAGTTCACAGGAAGGGCTTGGGGGTTTCTCACCATGGGCCAAGCCCAGATCTGTGGAGAGGGCGCTGGGCTGCGGGGCGCACGACCCACCTGGCGACGAGGCAAGTCAACGCGGCTGGGACGAGTGGCGTCCACTACTCGACAGGAAGCAGAGCCGCGGTGGCGCGGGCAACTCAGAGGAGGACGGAGCAACGGGAACGGGAGGAGATCGCTGGATCTGACGGCAAGCTCCTGGGATGGCGCCGGATCAGAAGAAGAGGACGACCCTAGCATGGGCTCTTCGGCGAGGTGGCGTTCTGGCGGAGCTGAAGAAGGTGGCGCCTATCCTCTGCTCAACGAGGAGGCAAATTCAGAGAGAACCAAGTCGGGGAAGGAAAAAGGAGAGGCCGAGAGGGGCCTCTGAACGGCAACGACTCACCGGCGGCGGCGCCACGGCAAGGCGCAGAACCAGCGCGGGGGCGAGGACTCGGCGAGGCGGAGGAAGGCGAGGCGCAAACGGACTTGGTAGGGCGGCTGCAGAGGGAGTCGGCGGCGGAGCTTGCTACTGGCGACGCGGGAACTCCGACGAGGCAGAGCTTGGAGGCGGCTTGGCGCCGGAGATGATGATGGGGAGGCGTGGAGGAGGTCATGTGGTCGAGGTCGACGGATCCGAACCGGCTGCTACTGGGCTTGAAGCCCCCTGGATGCCATGGCGGTCTCCCTGGGAGGTCTCTGCGAGGTCAGAAGCGAGATGAGAGACGAAGGAAAAAGAGAAGAAAGGAAAGGAGGCGGGGCGGGGCGGCGCTGTTCCTGGTGGTGGTCGCCGGCAGCGGCGTTGGTCGTCGGGCGACAAAGTGGGGCAGGTGAGGCGCGGAGGTCGGGGTTAAGGGGAACGAGGAGCTCCTCTCCTATGCGTTGGCTGCTAGTACGAGCTAGGCGCCTAGTGGATCGAGGCAGAGGGGCTCGAGCATGAGCGATGGGGAGCCATCGAGGGGAGGCGCTGCTGCGGCTGGATGGACGGATTGGGTGGCGGCGGAAAACAAGGGACTTGGTCGGAGCCGATGCTGGTTGGTGGATGGATCGGGGAGGTGGAGAGGTGGTTGGCTCAGGATGGATCCCAAGGAAGAGGAGTGGAGGCACGGATGGGAATCGGTGGATGGGATGGCTAGGGTCTAGGGTTGCCCCGATATTCATATCAGATGAATCTAGGTTAGGGGATATCACTTCCCTACGATCGTAATCATACGGACGGAAAAGATAGGCTAGGGAGAATCCAACAAAGAAACAAAGATATTTCGGGATGTTTGGGGATGATCCGGGTCCATCGGTAAAGACTGAGCGGGTCGGGTTCGGGCAAGTTTCGGACACGCGCAAGAGGGGGTGGGTGCTTGTGTAGAGAGCTTAAGTGGTTTGACAAGAGGGAAACGAAAAACACGGTTGGTCTCGGAACGGCCAACGAAGGCAAGGGGGGACGCGACAACTACGAACAGGTGCAAGTTTTATGAAAAACATGCAGATGCAATGCGCATGATGCTATGAGATGAGATGCAAGACATGAACAACATGCAAAAAGACAAAACCCAACCACGAAGGAAAAATCATATCGCATCTCCGGAAAAAGGCAAGAGTTGGAGTTACGAATATGGAAAGTTACATCCGGGGCGTTACAGTGCTTGCGCGTATATATGAGCCCTTGCTTCTGTACCGTGTTAAACAAATACATGTCATGATTATACGGTCACTGGCTCACCCGTACAACTCCGTATTTGTTGATGACACAATCAATTGACCAGTCAAACGGCACAACTAGTGTTGCACCATCGGGGCGCGTAATCGTGGGGCCCACCTGTCAGCCCGTATATGAAAGAAAGAAATGGTAGTTTGAGTCTGTACTACGTTAATAAAATAGGAGTACATTTTAGGGTGATCATACGGTCACTGGCTCACCATACAGCTTCGTAATTTGTTGATAACATGATCAATTGACCAGTCAAACGGTCCACATTCAGCAGCGCACATTACCATAGGGCCCACCTGTCAGCGCGTATATGAAGGAGAGAAATGGTAATAAACTAGTGGTCGGTGTGTATTCAAAGTCGTGAGACCTCTGGTTGGCAGTCACCGGCGGTTGGGGGGGGGCGTTCACTGGGCGGTGGGGTGGGGAACCCCGGAGAAAAAGCTCGGCGCGCGAGGGGGGGGGGCTAGAGGGATGGCCGGTGCGGCGGCGGACCGGCGGTGGGGAGTGGTTTCCGGGAGGGTGGGCCGGCCGCGGGCGGCGGTGGCGGGCGGTTCGGCAGGTGGTGGCTGGCGGCTGAGGGGGGTGGAGTTTGATGATAAACTGGAGGCCCTTGATTTTGTATCCAACGGCTGGAAAATCTAATAACCAGAGATGAATAAGTCAGTCGACTGACGTGTAGCCTAACCCCGCATGTACACATGCACGCACGCAAGACACGCACGCATGTAAGCGTGCAACACTGACACGTACACATAACGTACACACGCACGCATGCTGGCATGCAACACTGACACGTACACATGCACTCACAAACACACGCACGTACACACCCATGCATGCAACACTGAAATGCACCATTGCATGCACGCAACACTCGAACGCCTGCATGCACACAACACACGACGCAAGACACACGCTCAACCTATACGTGCATGCACCCTTTGTTAAGGACATGGACTGTTACGGGTATTAATAAATCTTATCGGTGATAAGCAGAACATTGATGTTTGCAGCGGTCTTTATGAATCACAACATGTCGAATGGGCTATCAACATAGTAGGCTTAACTACATGAAAAAGATGACGTCACACTCAATGAACAATCATCGGTTTATGAAATGCCCGCTTCTAACCACCTTGGCCCACCAAAGGTTCCTCTGATGTGCGCTACCTGCGTTGGGTCACTGACATGCAGGCCATGCACCCAAAGATCCCACACGTCAGTGGAAGAACGGCGTGGTGTCTTAGGTCAGAGTTGAGGGCGCCACTCGCGACACACCCGGCTGAACATGCCTCCGTGCCACATTTAAACGCCTCCATGAAACCCGCCCGTGTGGAAGCCGAGAAACCCACTCTGGACACATGTCCGTTCATGACCGGGCCGGCGTTAAACGCAACGCCGGCCGAGCTCCTCCCGTCCGCTGTCTATTTAATCTCCTATTTAAATGAGGCCAAATGCCGGCCAAGAATCGCACACCTCCGTCGCTCCCCTATCTCCTCCACCATTTTGTCCACTCTTACAATGGCTTACGAAGAGTAGTTATTCCGCATCCGCCGGCTAGGTAGCCCGCCGGATATGAGCTATGTAGCTTGCTGATCCACCTCCCTCCCCTCGCCCGACGGAGCCAGTTGCCGCCTCAAGTCGGCGCGCAGTTCAGCAACTCGCCGCTCCAGGCCAGCTGGACGAGGAGCGGCGCACGGTCGTCGTTGCTGCCGTCCACACCGCCGCCTCATACCGCATCTCCCATTTCTGTGGCCGAGACTCCCATGCCGGCGGCCGCGCCATGCAAGCAGCGACAGAAGCCGGGTGCGCTGAGAGCAACCAGTCGGCGGCCAGCGCCTCCGCGTCCGCCGCCATCATCAAGGAGAAGTAGAACATGGGAGGCTGCCGCCGCTTGAGTCCCATGAAGGCCACCGCAGAGGCGACGCCCGCGTACACAGCAGGTGTCTTGCTGAATCCTTTTGTTGCGAGGACCTTCGTCGATCCCGCATGGGCTCCACGGAAGAGGGGAATGTTAGGATGAACTCGAGCCGGTGCCGACCATGGCGAAGTAGTGGCCGGTGATGAACTCGAACCGGTGCCGGCCACCATCATCTTCGGCACCAGCCAATGATATCAGTTGGGCAGTGGGGAAGCGAGCCGTCCTTTGTACTGAAGCATATACCTCCGGGGCTCCCGGCAGTCCGGCCATCGTGCTGCCGGACATGAGGAACACAAATCGATCGGCGGGCGACCATTTAGGCTAGGTATTATATACCTATGCTGTCCTGAACTAGCACTGCATAGTTCATTTGAATGTAATGAAATCCATCATGTTTGTGTGAAAATCCGGTATTTTATATGATTTCCGTCGTTGTTTATATGAAATATTAGTTTTTCTACGTGTTTGCGTGAATTTCGTCCGGTTGGTTGAGTTGTTGTCATAATGTGTGCGGCTACGGTTGGATGGTGTAATTTCCGGGTCGCTGGTCGGTCTGCGGGCGGCTCGGGTGGCGTTCTGGGACAAAAAAACACAGCTCATGGGAGCTTGTCTCCAATGTGCACGCTGGAGGATGCATGACAGCATGAGCACCCGAGCCATTCCTCGTTCATCGGTGGCAAAGGCACCGGTGGACAAAAGGGTCACCAGTATTTTGGCTACCACGGGCAAGATCCAAACAGCCTCTCCCAACAGATTCAAATCCCTCGTTCGCCATGGAATTTTGCCATGTGTTGTTTTCAAGGACTAGCAAGATGCCCGTGCATTGCATGGAACATCAAGATGCATTTTTTTTACAAACTCCTGTATGCATGCAAGGGATAATTGATGTCCTCCTTTGCTAGTACCATGAGGCATTGCATCAATTAGTGTTAGTGGCCTTGTATATCTACAAATTGTAATTTTGATAGTGGCCCTTTGCCTATAAAAATGGAGGGAGAAATATGAGAGATAAGGTGAGGAGGAGTGGGGCATGGTCCCGTGGTGGTGACTGGTGGTCAGACTGGGCGGAGGCATGGGTATGGATGGCGCATTATATCTAGGTTTGTATCTCTCTCACACACACCCATGTAGGCGGGGGACGTGCACGAAGAGAAGAGGTGCACGCACGGCGCATGTACTCCCGTCTCTTTCCCAACCACACCCGCACGGGTACACGGTGGAGCTCATTTCTGTACAAAAAAGGCAGCCCACGTGGTAATTGGGCACGTGTACTAGTTGTCCACTTGGTGGAGGGAGGATCGTCTACCACGGGTGAACAAACAAATTGCGACTTGACGCGTTATGTTAAATTAAAAAAAGAGGCAAACCATGTGGGGCCTACCTTAGAGGCAAGGCTCTATACACAGGAGTACTTTTGATTTGTTCCGTCAACTCGCAGAACGAGGAGAAGCTTGCTTAGTACGTCATCTCCCCCACCCACGGGCGCGGTGGCTCGCAGGATGAGGTGAGGCTTACTACTACTGTACGCCTTTACGCCTTCTCCCTCGCCCACGCGCGCGGTGGCTCGCAGCACGAGGAGAAAATTTTACTACTCCCTCCGTTTACTCCTCGTCCCTACTACGTACGTACTTTGGTTAGTACTCCCTCCATTTACTTATACAAGGCCACTATAAAAAATACATTTTTCTTCTATACAAGGCCACAAATAGTAATCTAGACAAAATTTACTACTCCCTCCTTTCCAGTTTATGGCTCAATTTCAAAATCTCTCCAACCAAGGTAGACAATGAGTGGTCGAATTAATTTCGTAGTTTGCATAGTACACTCGTTTTTCTCAAGAAGTTATGTTTACCGAGGCATTAATTAGAACGAATGCATGAATGACCACTAAATTTCCATGAACTTGTACATGAATTGGTTAGTTTCCACTTGACACTGCTTGCGTTGGGTGATCTAACACACCTCGAAATCCAACATGTAATGGTACTACTACTAGTATAGTAGATTTGAGACTTATCAAACGGAAAAACGAATGTTTTTAGATGAGCCCTATAAACCCTAGTTGGTACGTACTCCGTAAAAACAGATTTTTCCAAAACTAAGTCACTCCCTTTCATTAATTCTGTTGTATACTCCGCCGTTGATGCTCCTTTCATGAATTCCATACTTCCTGTCGCAGATAACAGTGCAGAATAGCAGGGGGGACGCACCCCACTCGTACCGGCCAAGTAGTAGTAATGAGCAATGAGACGTCAAATCACAATGCCGCACCTTCCCAGACGGACAAAGTAACCATTATTTCACACTTCGGTTTGACATCATCTCAAACCACGTACTAGTATTGCTTCTGCCTCGAGAGGGAGACGCGCATCGCCTTGGTACATCATGACACGTGGGACCGCATGACAAGCCATGCTCCCCCGTCGATCGATCGGTAAAATCACCTCATTTTTACTATACTTCCTCCGTATCGGTTTACTACATGGAATGCACGTTGTTCTAGGTTGAGAATTTAACTAGCTATATATATATATATGTGATGAACAGTATGCTAGCCTTTTAAAAATGTATACTTTTGTACAGTAGTACTATCGATGGATTGCGCCATGGAGCAAAATTTGAAATTTTTAAAAAAGGTGGTACATATAGAGAGCGCTCGCCGACAAATTATGCATATAGTACTATTAAAAAAGCTAGTATGTGCTTAATTGGGGTGCTAAATTCTATTAAAGAAATACTAGTACTACCTCCTTTCCGGTTTATAGGGCTCAATTCAAAAATCTCACCAACCAAGGTAGATGGTGAGTGGTGGAACAATTGTTGTAGTTTGTAAAACCACTTAATTAATGCGCTTGTTTTCCTCAAAAATTGTGTTTACGAATGCATTAATTGCAATGCATGCATGCATAAAGTACATGTATTGGTCAATTTTCTCTTAATACTTGCATGTAATGATTTATTGCGCCTTGAAATCTGAACATGTGATGGGGAACAACCAAATTGAAACTTATAAAATGGGAAAACTAAAATTTTGAGATAAGCCCTATAAACTGGAAAGGAGGGAGTAGTATGTACATACTGAAGAGTTAAAGTAACGAGAAGAAACATAACATAGTTCTGCTGGGGGCTCAGCACAACACACCCCTCAAATTAAACTAAGCACACCTGAAATTAAACTATGCAACTAATCCGGTAGACACTGCATTAGAATTTTAGAACCACCATAAAGCAACGACACTGCCACCTTACTCGGAGTTCTCGTCCACGTCCTCGACTTCGTCCTTGTCCCTCTTCCTCTTGGCCGATACTTCTTTTCTTGAACCGCCAACTTGGCTGTTGCTCTTCATCCAACCCTTGTAGATATTGAAACAAAGGTAGCCATCCATTGGAGCGTAGTGGATGTGGTCTATATCTAGTACATTCCACTGCCATGCATGACGATGAAACGTGTTATGAGGTTTCTCCAGTTTACGGTACGAAGGATGAACCATGTCTCCTGCCAGGGTCAGCATTGAATGCTGACGCGAGGGCACCAGCCGATTCTTCTGGAAGTCGAAGGGGTTGCCTACAACGAGGCCTATCCGACCCAAGACTTCTTTGTCGTTCTTAAAGTCTATAGTAACGAATTTCACTGTTTTGTCCTCGAGGAAGTTCTTAAAATCCTGGCACTCAACGTCAGCATGGCATATTTGGTAGACCAAGCAAATGTTATGTACGCAAACCTGGATCACGGCGGGCTTCTTCCTCTCTTCGTCCTTTAGATCCTTCTCTCGTCCCACGACTATGATGTACTCAACATCTAGCCCAGCGACCCACTCACCATGTGAGTTTTCAAACATGCGTCTGAAGCGAGAAAGCATCCTTTCACCGTCGCGGAAGTACGGCTGTAGATGACGTCGAACTCATCGCCGGTGATGGTTCTGACCTTGTACTCACCGCCGATCGGGGAGATTTGGGACGCCATGGATTTGGGAGGAGGGTTAGGATTAGTGGAACTGTCGTAATGTGAATGGACGGGACGACTATGAGCTAACCGCCGTAGTATTAAAGGACGTGCAGTGACGAGTAGGAGCGAACGGCCAGCATGCGAAAGGCAGGGTAGTGGCTTTCCATTCTCCCATGATACGTGCTTCCGAGAGCCCTTGGATCTGAGCTCGAACGGTTGCTTGGCATTATTCTAGACCTATGGGTGAGTATCCTATCCTAGAGGGTTATTCTGCAAATTTTCAACACTTAGCATGCGACCGTTTGATCTCAGATCCAAGGGCTGCCAGCAGCCCGTATCATGGTCGGGCCTACCACGACCGTCGTGCCCTTGGAGATTTAACATGGTGCATTAGGCTATCTAATGTTGGCATGTCATACATAGTCATCACTTAGTCACTCATACTACAAGGTTGGCTATATGGTTGGCTATAAGTGTATTTTTTTTACTCCTCTCTATCTCTTTCTTCGTACTCCCTCCGTCCCATAATATAAGCACGTTTTTGACACTAGTGTAGTGTCAAAAAGGTTCTTATATAATGGGACACAGGGAGTACTAGTATTTATTGCATTTGCCAAGGAGTTACCTCTTCCAATGAAATGGTGTTGCTAAGTTTGCTTCATTTCATTAGCTATAGAGTCAAAATTGTCTTTTCACCTAGGTACATGCTCTTAGAACCGTTTCTTCCTTGGGTCACCAAACTAGTCTCTCTCTTCTTGATTAACTTGCCACATCAGACTTTATGCCTATGTGGCAAGCTTAAGCACCTGTAGGAGCAAGTAAGTAAAATAGTGCGCTTTACATGGCATTTTTGCATATGTGGAGGAAAGAGAGGCAAGGAAAAAGCGGAGAAGTGGGCTCTCATGCAAGAGCCAGCCTCTACTACATGCTAGAGCATTGGGAGAGGCACCTGTATGGAGGTGGTCAGGAATCTGGAGACTCACGCCGGTCGTAGTGCCGCAGTTAAAATGATAATGGCAAGTCAAATCACGGGGCCCCACCTGTCCAGCAGTAACTCGCTGTCAAATCACACAGCCCTACATTTGCAGCAGCCTACTCCCTCGTCTTCTCGCATCTCTGTCGAACAGACTAGGCAGAACTGCCCCGCCGCCTACCGCGCAGGAAAAGCCCCGCCCTCGACTTTTAAATACAACTACTCCCGCCGTCTAGGTGAGTAAGTCATCTTACGAAAACCAAATAATCCCAAAATACTAAGGCGCGGTGCATTAACTTCTACCTCGTTTCTTGTTTCTTCACATATCAACCAATAAGAATCCAATGATATACTTTTTGTGACATAGTAACTCATATTTAGTTAGTCAAATGGATGACCTAGAACTACGTGCAGGCCCTATAAACCGAACAGCCTACAAATAAAAAACCGAGAAGGAGAGGGTAGTTCAGCACGTATCTTTTTAGATCAATATAGTCAGGATTAACCAACGAGCAAAACCAAGTGGTAGGCTGCTCCTATGGTGTTGGCGTAGCAACTCAAGCAGGGTTAGTCCGCACACGAAATGGCGACACACTTAAGAGGACCCCTTTGGCAGACATGTGGCAAATCCACCGTCTTGTTCCACGTGCGATGCACCAAATTACAGTTCAGAGCAGCGGGTGGAATTGGAGGCACCCCGGTCGTAGCGCCGCAGTAGTGGAAAATGAGCGATGAGGGGTCAAATCACAAAGCCCCACCTTTCCTGCATTAAGCTGGACGGACGAAGAAACCATCATTCACTCTAGCGCGCAAGAGCATAAATAAAAAAGAGAAAACTATGATGCATGCGGCAGCTACCTAGGGCACCCTAGGGTAGGGGTCTCCACTATAGATCCTTTTTTTTGAAAGCACCTCCACTACAAATCGGCTTATCCCTCGTCCTCTTGAAGAAAAACGATGATGAGTGCGGCTGTAGGGTTTGTAGGAGTACTACGGCATGCGTGGCCACGTCGTAGTAAACGGGTTCGAGTCGACGCCTTAAATATGTGTGGGCCGCTTGGTTTTACGGGAACGAGGCAGCATTTTGGGTTCAGGGACCAGTGGAGATATAGTACATACAAAAAATTGTGGACGTAGGTTCGACCGAACGCATGAAATAAAGCATTGTAAAGCTTTGAATAAATACACACTACTCAACTCAAAACTAGTAAGGTACACATGTATTGAACGCATGAGATTTCGAAACCAAATTATGAATAAATACACACTATAGCTTGTAAAGCTTTGAGTCATATATGCATGATGTAGATGTTCGTTTAGTTCTGATAGTTCATCTCATTCAAAATCAGTTAGTTTTATAAAAATGTTAAGATTCATGGGGTTGTGCATTGTAAATCATAAAGTAAAAAACAAATAATGGCAATTCATTGAAAAAATAATCAATTATGATACAGAAGATTTTAGAACAAAGGAGAAGTGCTTGTGTTTTGAGGTTTGTGCATTATGCTTAAGTTCAACCATGGAGTCTTCTAAATTGTACATGTGGTAGATCTGGTGGAATGTTGATGATATCCAACGGCCAGTAGTGCTCGTATTTGCCCATCTCTGCACTGTCGGGTTAGCTTCATCCAGCGACCATCTTTCAAGTTATTGGCACACTATATAGTTCTTGTGCCATAGTTGCATGTTTTCGAAAAAAGCTACTAGTGGGTTGTACTATCTGCTTAGGAATAGAAGATGTATACATGGAAGTTGTAGGGACAGAGATGACATGGAGCATCTCAATTCCTATGAGTAGGGATTGGAAAAGAGATGTCATTTGGTTCACATCATAGGAACTTTTCTATTGAATCTAGACATGACATGTATCTCTATTCCTATGAGGAGGGATTAGTAAAGAGATGTAATTTGGTTCATACCATAGGATCTTTTCAATTGAATATACGCTAATGTTTATTTTCCTTTGAAATTAAGGGAGTATAGGAATCCATTCATATGAACCAAGTGGCTCTAAAGCTATAGAAATGATATCATGTTTATTTCCTTTGAAATGTAGAGTATATGAATCTATTCCAGTGAACCAATTGGCTCTAAAGGAAAAAAATCCTATGATATTCCTCGACACTAAAGGATGTTTGAAATTGTTGTGGGTGATACAATGGTATTTCTTTGTAGACTCCTCACCCATCTTTATAGTTACCTCTCGAAGATGAATGAAATGATATATACAGGGTATTCTACATGTGCAATTTGGTACATGAAAACTCGGTAAAAGTTTGCGAGGTTCGAATTTTCAGTAAAGCTATATGCACAACATTTCGGAACGGAGGGAGCATACGGCAGTTGCTAACACTCACGTGGAAGATCTGTGTGTAGGAGGAGTGGCTGTTCTGCTAAATGACATGGCAAAACTGACACTGTCGGATGTCGATCTAACGGTTCTTACGGCGTTCGTCAGGAATAGGCTTGTGGCGAACGTTTGTCGGATAATGATTTACGGACACATGCATTGCATTGATACTTGCCCCCCTCTCTCTCACGCACATGCACCCTCATGAGTCACGACTCTCCCGAGTCCTCTCGCAGACTCGCACGTCGCACCCATCGTCTATCTGCAGTAGACGTCATGCACATATGTGCTCTTCACACCCTACCCTCAGAACTTCTAAAAAACAAAAGACGGCGCACACATCTAACTTTAGCTCACACGTACAGACTTATACTATTACTATTGCGGTGAACGTTCTTTGGGCATAGTATATTGTACTCTCACGAAGAGAAGCGGTGCATGCACGCACTAGTTCTCTCACACCCACTCGCGGGTACACGTAGGAGCGCATTTTTTTGAAGCTGGTACAACAAAATCACTCCACTATATATAAAAGCAGGAGCCTTAGCGCTTGCTTTACTAGGATTCCTCTCGTTCACTCTCTCATGCTCTCTCCAGATCTAAGCAAGACATAGGTGGCCACACTCTCTCTCTCAGCTCACGGCTGGTCACAAATCTGGCTGGACAACCTCGACCGGGGCAGGGGTGTAGGTGCATCGTTCATGCTATCAACTGCAGGGAGGGAGGAGACCAACGGCTGCCCGCGCGTCCCGATCGGCGGCCATGCCGTTCTCTCCGAGAGAGCGCCGGCTCGGGAGGGCCTCCGACCCCTTCTTCCTCGCTGCGGTATTGTGGCCAAGATGCGGCCTCCCGACGCCGTCCTTGCCACATGCCGATGACCCTCAGGTATATATTCCTTCGAAACCTGCCTTGCTCTACTGCCCCAGCACTTCCCCGTTCATGTGGATCCTTTTCTACTTCCGTCCGCTATTTCAAAGCCACCTAGACTTCTACTATTATTAGAAGTAAAGCTAGTTAATATAGTCGACTCAAAGCGTTGGTTCAAACAGGGAGGAAAGTGGGAAAGTTGTAGCATGAATCTAGGACTTGGTTCTAAGAGGAAACGGGGGAAAGTAGTAATATCTATCACTGTTTAAATAACCATATTTCATATTTGCGCAAACAGGGATGTCTGTCTCCATATCGTCTCGGGATGTCTGTCTCCGTATCGTTTCTATCCATGCAATCAAAAGCACACACCTCAGTTTCAGTACAACTACGCAAAATGAGATGGCTATCCCTCGTTGCCGTTGTCTAACCTCCCGTCTTCAAGGTATCTACATTGGTAGCAACTAAGGTAGAATGACCAACGCAATCTAAAAGAAGCTGATTCGTACGTTTTACTTCCTGATTGCAGTGCAGGGACTTGCGAAAACAACTGCATCCTAGTCCAGAGTGCACTTTCTACCAGTTCATCCATGGACCGAGGACTAGCTGGCACGGCTGCACGGCGGTTTTTTGGACAGATGCGCGGACAAGAGGCATTGTGCTCTGCTTATTTCTGCAAATAGCGGTGCTTAAATTTGGCGGAATGCACAAGCATTTCAGCTGGTCAGTACACTGCATGGTTCAGTTCAGCATTCCAGCTGAGACCACAATTATAATTGGTTATTCTAGAATGAGAGAACCTAACCCTGGATGGTGGCAACAATAAAAAACCAGAGTGAACTCTAGGAAATTTAAGCCTGCCGGGAGACCCTTTGCTCAGAGAAGCCTTGCTTGTTTTTTCCTGATTTGTAAACCTTCTCACAACTTTGTCTTTTGCTGTGAACTAGTATATGTTTGTTATGTTCTATGAATCATTGAGATGTATAAAATTGCTTAACTTATGCTTTTCAATATTTTTATGAAGACGAGTTTAATGTGAGTGTTCCACATGAGCGATGGACTAGCGTGTGAATGTTTGGAATTTATTACATTGTGGCCTCAATTAACTGCATGAACCACTGTAACAAGATACATAGTTGCTTATATGTCAGACAACAGATTGTTGATTGTTAGCTGGTCGATAGCCTAGATTTGAAGCGAGCTGAGCCAATGTGCCGTGTTTTGCACAACTGCTTACAAGTGGGGTAGCACCAACAGTGTTTACAAGTACTTATGTATACGTCGGCGCACGGTTCTCGAACGAGTGCTCTATTTCACCAAAACACACACTGCTCGTATGATAAACCGTGACAACTTATGTCTTACCATGCCATATTCAAGAAAAAACTAGTGAGGACGCATTTGTTTTGGCAACAATTACGATGGTTCTCACATGATTCACGGGCACACAAAAGTAGCAGCAGTTCCCATAGACGGATTCAAACAGAGTACTAGCCCCAGAGGGGTCGATAACAAGCAAGGTCCGGATAATTAGACACAATCCAAACTACTATTAAACACTAGCTGGGGCAACTATTTCATGCCTTGATCTAATTTGGGCTGGACACAAGACGGTCCTTGCCATGAACATCATCGAGGACGTCCCGCAGCCGCTCAATCCTGTGAACCTTCATGAAGACAACCTTGTGGCCTTGCCACTAATAAACTTGTTTGTGGAGGCATGCCACGTCATCTTCCTGTGTAAGCTTGACAAGAGCAGTATGCCTCACAAACGAAGGAGTAGCTTTGAACTTCTTGTGCTTCAGTAGACCCTGGACAACACGCCTAACAATAGTGAGGCGGGAATACAACTCTTCATTGGTATAACTGCAAATGGCTTCCAGGATCCAACAGCCGAAGAACTCTGTTTTCCCAGTGCGTATATTCAGGTCGTCCGCCTCATAGCGAGTGACATGCACAACCACACAATCCTTTTCTTCATCAGGGCTCTAATTGAAACAGAAACAAATTCTGAATTACTTTTCAGTATAAGAAACACAAGTTATTTAAACCACTATGTATAGCATGGCATCGAAGCTAATAAAATTTTGCATTATTAATCACCACATACTTCCTTTCCAAAAAAATCACCACATACTTAGATGAAAAACCACAATCGAGATCGGCAAAGAAGGAAATCACCTTGGGCAGCTCAGCGGGGGGGGGGGGGGACACATCCTATAAGGGGGAAAACTGCTCCTGCTGTGCCACGAGGGCTGTAACCTCAAATGGGGCGTTGACCATCTCACTAGTGGCCGTGAGCGTATCTGGGGTCGGCTCGGTGGTTGCCTCCATCTTCTTGGAGCTCTTTGTCGCATGGGGATCAGCCTCCCGCGTCTGCTCCAATATCGGCAGATCTTTGCCTGGTTCTCCTTGCTCCATCATGAAACTGACAAATACTAGGAGACCGCTTAAAGGAAAACACAATCGCAATGACAATGAAACAAAAAAGAAAGTGAGGATCGGTTACTACTTTGCAAAAGTTCTTTTTTTTCTCTGAATGAAAATATACCAACATCACGGATCCACTTACCTTCCCTTCATTGGGAGAGAAGAAATGTGGCAGATACAAGTGTTGCCTCTCTTGAAGACGGGAGGGGGAGGGGGATTCAACTAAGAGTGAAATGATGGTTGCTTCGTCCGTCAAACTTAGACTGCGGGGAGGTCCGGTTTTGTGATATGATGGCTCGTTACTGCCACACTACCACCGGGGTGACTCTCCGCCTGCATACTACCTTCTAATTTGGTGGATGGCATTTGGGTCCGCAGGCTGCATAGCCAGCATGTCGGTAAACAAAAGTATAACGGCATTCAGTAGAGGGAGACGTTTCAATGACCTAGGAGGAGCCAGAAGCAGTAGAGTGTCTACACTGTACTAGTAGTGATTGTTTTTCTGGGTAGCTGTAGGGTGTCTCCACTGTACTAGTAGTAATTGTTTCTCTGGGCCCAAGACAAAACTGCCAATCCACACTAGTAAATAGTAAAATAAATTCAAAAGGCGCTAGCCACACCCAGTACACCGCCCCCCCCCCCCCCCAAAACCTGGGTGCTCTTCTTCCTCCTTGCTCCCACCCACCTCACGTCAGCTCGCTCCACTCATACCCCCAAATTCCTCACCTCACTCCTACAGAAAACCCCAGCTCTCCTTCTTCCTCACTCCTACAGAAAACCCCCACCTCCCCTTCTTCTTCGCTCGCACTAAAAGTAGGCTCTTCATTCGTTACTTGGCTCAAATCCGTGAGCGCGACACGACGCCCTCGAGGAAAATGGAGTCGGCTGACCCCAGCGCCAAGAAGATGAGGCTCCCGCCAGCGGTGACTCCTATTGTAGATCCCGCACCCGGCAGCACGGGGAGAAGTGGCGACCCCGCCCCCACCGGATCCCAGGAACCCGTAGAATCTCGGGTGGACCGCATCCGCGATCTCCCGGATGCCGTCCTTGGGGAGATCATCTCACTTCTGCCCACCAAGGATTGCTGCCGCACCCATGTCCTCTCAATTCGGTGGCACCCTCTATGGCGCGTCGTGCGCCTTAATCTCGACTGTCGTCAGCTATCTCTCTTCAATGATTTTGAAATCCCCAGAGCCATCATCTCCTCCTACTAGGTCTCCGTTCAAAGCCTCTGCATCCCGTCATGCTACCTGAGAAAGCATACCATGCCCTACACGGTGGACGCTTGCCTGAAATCCCCTGAATTCACAGAACTACAGCTGCTTGAGTTCTAATATTCCCCTGGAAATCACATACCACATACCGAACGCCATGAACATGTGCCCTCAGCATCGATGTCCATCTCGTGGTTTTCCTCCTGTCTCCACACCGCCACCTTTGCGCTGTGCTACCTACCAGACAATCTAGTACTAAACCTTCGACTCCTATTTCTCAAGAAACTTTCACTTGTGCGGGTTCGTATATCGGAGGCCTCATTGCACAGCATCATCCACTCCAGTTGCCCAGTGCTAGAGTGCTTGGTGCTTGTTTTCGCAGTTAGAATCGGTTGTCTCCAAATAAAGTCGCCTAACCTTGTAAGAATTGGAATTTCTTTTGACGAAAGGCAGCTCATCATCCAAGATGCCCCTTCACTTCAAAGGTTGATCCTTGATTCTAGTTATTCACCGTTGCAAATAACCGTCCTCTCTGCGCCTAAACTGGAGACCTTGGGTGTAATACATGATCTCTGTGCTCATTTCAATATGGTGTTTGGCTCCACAGTTCTTCAGGTACTTTATATTATCATCTACACTTGTAACCATAAGCTACATTTTAAATTTTTGCGCATAATTTATATATCATCTTGGAGTACACATTTTGTACTAATATTATGTTCTATGCTCAATGAAGAGTTTCTCCATGGATAGCCTATCAATGGTGCTCGATTCTGTCAAGATCTTATATATCCAAATGAATAGTTTTGATCTGAACAAGATTATTGGCTTGCTACAATGCTTTCCATGTCTGGAGAAGTTGTATATAAAGGTGATAATTTCACGCACATTGGAAGCCCGCATATAGTGTATTAGAATTAACAATTTAGCTGTTGCTGTTTCAACACTCTTCTTTTAGACCTTAACTGTTTTCAATCTTCATGTCTATTTAGGCAACAGGACGGGGTAAGAAAGTTATAACCAATCGGTGGATTCGTAAGCATCGGGATTTTCTCACTTCTCATGAGATTCGATTGAAGACAATAACGCTAGAACGATATGTAGCCAACCATACAAACACAAGATTTGTCACATTCTTCCTGCTGAATGCGAGGTTACTATTGTCCATCAGGCTTAAGTTTATCAGCAGCATGGTTTTGACGGATGGGTATGTCTAAGAGCAAAAAAAGGAGTTTCAGGTGGGCAAAAGAGCTTCCGAACGTGTCGGGCTTCTATTTACAACATATTGTGGTCATAATCCAGTAAATTTTACGACCCAGGATGTTCATTCTATGGACCTGACCGATCCATTTGACTGTGACTGCCGAAAACAGTGCTGGAGTTAGATGCTGTTCCCTTTTCAATCAGGGTTTTTTGTAAACCGGATGAACAATTAACCCTCGTGCTTTTGTACAGTTTGTTAGCTGGAGTTAGATGTTCTTGCCCTTTTCTACTCGGCTGTGACTGTCATATTTTCTTTGAAACAAGGCAAATGGCTTGCCATTCGTTTAATTTAGAGTGAAATATTGTAACAAATCCAAACCAAGGGAAATAACATCACTCTCGCCGGCTGCTTGAGCTCACTGTGCATTACAGAAGCCAAGTGATTAGCCCCCACCTGAAGGAAATATGCCCTACATGCAATAATAAAGTTATTATTTATTTCCTCATATCATGATAAATGTTTATTATTCATGCTAGAATTGTATTAACCGGAAACATGATACATGTGTGAATACATAGACAAACATAACGTCACTAGTATGCCTCTACTTGACTAGCTCATTAATCAAAGATGGTTATGTTTCCTAACCATAGACATGTGTTGTCATTTGATTAATGGGATCACATCATTAGGAGAATGATGTGATTGACATGACCCATTCCATTAGCCTAGCACTTGATCATTTAGTATATTGCTATTGCTTTCTTCATGACTTATACAAGTTCCTGTAACTATGAGAACTATGCAACTACCGTTTACCGGAGGAACACTTTGGGTACTACCAAACGTCACAACGTAACTGGGTGATTATAAAGGAGTACTACTGGTGTCTCCGAAGGTACATGTTGAGTTGGCGTATTTCGAGATTAGGTTTTGTCACTCTGATTGTCGGAGAGGTATCTCTGGGCCCTCTCGGTAATGTACATCACTATAAGCCTTGCAAGCAATGTGATCAATGAGTTGGTTACGAGATGATGCATTACGTAACGAGTAAAGAGACTTGCCGGTAACGAGATTGAACTAGGTATTGGATACCGACGATCGAATCTCGGGCAAGTAACATACCGATGACAAAGGGAACAACGTATGTTGTTATGCGGTTTGACCGATAAAGATCTTCGTAGAATATGTAGGAACCAATATGGGCATCCAGGTCCCACTATTGGTTATTGACCGAGAATAGTTCTAGGCCATGTCTACATAGTTCTCAAACCCGTAGGGTCCGCACGCTTAACGTTACGATGACAGTTTTATTATGAGTTTATAAGTTTTGATGTACCAAAATTTGTTCAGAGTCCCGGATGTGATCACGGACGTGACGAGGAGTCTCGAAATGGTCGAGACATAAGGATTGATATATTGGGTGACTATATTCGGACACCGAAATTGTTCCGGGTGATTTCGGAGAAAACCGGAGTGCCGGGGGGGGGGAGGGTTACCGGAGCCCCCCGGGAGAGTATTGGGCCTTGTGGGCCTTAGGGGAAAGGAGAGAAGGGGAGGCCAGCATGGGCCACGCACCCCCTCCCACCTCTAGTCCGAATTGGACTAGGAGGGGGGGCGGCGCCCCCCCTTTCCTTCCCCCTCTCCCCCTTCCTTCCCCCTCCTAGTAGGAGTAGAAAATGAGGAGTCCTACTCCTACTAGGAGGAGGATTCCTCCTCCTTGGCGCGCCCCAAGGGGCCGGCCGGCCTCCCCCCTTGCTCCTTTATATACGGGGGCGGGAGGGCACCCCATAGACACACAAGCTGATCTACGGATCGTTCCTTAGCCGTGTGCGGTGCCCCCCTCCACCATATTCCACCTCGGTCGTATTGTCGCGGAGTTTAGGCGAAGCCCTGCGCCGGTAGAACATCATCACCGTCACCACGCCGTCATGCTGATGGAACTCATCTCCGGAGCTTTGCTGGATCGGAGCCCAAAGATCGAGCTGAACGTGTGCTGAACTCGGAGGTGCCGTACGTTCGGTGCTTGGATCGGTCGGATCATGAAGACGTATGACTACATCAACCGTGTTGTCATAACGCTTCCGCTTACGGTCTACGAGGGTACGTGGACGAACACTCTCCCCTCTCATTGCTATGCCATCACCATGATCTTGCGTGTGTGTAGGAATTTTTTTGAAATTACTACGTTCCCCAACAGTGGCATCCGAGCCTAGGTTTTATGCGTTGATGTTATATGCACGAGTAGAACACAAGTGAGTTGTGGGCGATACAATTCATACTGCTTACCAGCATGTCATACTTTGGTTCGGCGGTATTGTTGGATGAAGCGGTCCGGAACGACATTACGCGTACGCTTACGCGAGACTGGTTCTACCGACGTGCTTTGCACACAGGTGGCTGGCGGGTGTTAGTTTCTCCAACTTTAGTTGAACCGAGTGTGCCTACGCCCGGTCCTTGCGAAGGTTAAAACAGCACCAACTTGACGAACTATCGTTGTGGTTTTGATGCGTAGGTAAGAACGGTTCTTGCTCAGCCCGTAGCAGCCACGTAAAACTTGCAACAACAAAGTAGAGGACATCTAACTTGTTTTTGCAGGGCATGTTGTGATGTGATATGGCCAAGACGTGATGCTATATTTTATTGTATGAGATGATCATGTTTTGTAACCAAAGTTATCGGCAACTGGCAGGAGCCATATGGTTGTCGCTTTATTGTATGAAATGCAAACGCCCTGTAATTGCTTTACTTTATCACTAAGCGGTAGCGATAGTCGTACAAGCAATAGATAGCATAAACGACAACGATGCTACGATGGAGATCAAGGTGTCGCGCCGGTGACGATGGTGATCACGACGGTGCTTCGGAGATGGAGATCACAAGCACAAGGTGATGATGGCCATATCATATAACTTATATTGATTGCATGTGATGTTTATCCTTTATGCATCTCATCTTGCTTTGATTGACGGTAGCATTTTAAGATGATCTCTCACTAAATAATCAAGAAGTGTTCTCCCTAAGTATGCACCATTGCGAAAATTCTTCGTGCTGAGACACCACGTGATGATCGGGTGTGATAGGCTCTATGTTCAAATACAACGGGTGCAAAACAGTTGCACACGCGGAATACTCTGGTCATACTTGATGAGCCTAGCATATACAGATATGGCCTCGGAACACGGAGACTGAAAGGTCGAACGTGAATCATATAGTAGATATGATCAACATAGTGATGTTCACCATTGAAACTACTTCATCTCACGTGATGATCGGACATGGTTTAGTTAATTTGGATCACGTGATCACTTAGATGACTAGAGAGATGTCTGTATAAGTGGGAGTTCTTATGTAATATGATTAATTGAACTTAAATTTATCATGAACTTAGTACCTGATAGTATTTTGCTTGTCTATGTTTGTTTGTAGATAGATGGCTTGTGTTGTTGTTCCGTTGGATTTTAATGCGTTCCTTGAGAAAGCAGAGTTAAAAGATGATGGTAGGAATTACACGGACTGGGTCCGTAACCTGAGGATTATCCTCATTGCTGCACAGAAAAGTTACGTCCTGGAAGCACCGCTGGGTGCCAGGCCTGCTGCTGATGCAACTGACGACGTTAAGAACGTCTGGAAGAGCAAAGCTGATGACTACTCGATAGTTCAGTGTGCCATGCTTTACGGCTTAGAACCGGGTCTTAAACGACGTTTTGAACGTCATGGAGCATGTGAGATGTTCCAGGAGTTGAAGTTAATATTTCAAGCAAATGCCCGGATTGAGAGATATGAAGTCTCCAATAAGTTCTATAGCTGCAAGATGGAGGAGAATAGTTCTATCATTGAACATATACTCAAAATGTCTGGGTATAATAATCACTTGATTCAACTGGGAGTTAATCTTCCTGATGATAGTGTCATTGACAGAATTCTTCAATCACTGCCACCAAGCTACAAGAGCTTTGTGATGAACTATAATATGCAAGGGATGAACAAGACTATTCCCGAGCTCTTCGCAATGCTAAAAGCTGCGGAGGTAGAAATCAAGAAGGAGCATCAAGTGTTGATGGTTAACAAGACCACCAGTTTCAAGAAAAAGGGCAAAGGGAAGAAGAAGGGGAACTTCAAAAAGAACGGCAAGCAAGTTGCTGTTCAAGAGAAGAAACCCAAGTCTAGACCTAAGCCTGAAACTGGGTGCTTCTATTGCAAGCAGACTGGACACTGGAAGCGGAACTGCCCCAAGTATTTGGCGGATAAGAAGGATGGCAAAGTGAACAAAGGTATATGTGATATACATGTTATTGATGTGTACCTTACTAATGCTCGCAGTAGCACCTGGGTATTTGATACTGGTTCTGTTGCTAATATTTGCAACACGAAACAGGGACTACGGATTAAGCGAAGATTGGCTAAGGACGAGGTGACGATGCACGTGGGAAATGGTTCCAAAGTCGATGTGATCGCGGTCGGCACGCTACCTCTACATCTACCATCGGAATTAGTTTTAGACCTAAATAATTGTTATTTGGTGCCAGCGTTGAGCATGAACATTATATCTGGATCTTGTTTGATGCGAGACGGTTATTCATTTAAATCAGAGAATAATGGTTGTTCTATTTATATGAGTAATATCTTTTATGGTCATGCACCCTTGAAGAGTGGTCTATTTTTATTGAATCTAGATAGTAGTGATACACATATTCATAGCGTTGAAATCAAAAGATGCAGAGTTGATAATGATAGTGCAACTTATTTGTGGCACTGCCGTTTAGGTCATATCGAAGTAAAGAGCACGAAGAAACTCCATACTGATGGGCTTTTGGAATCACTTGATTATGAATCACTTGGTACTTGCGAACCGTGCCTTATGGGCAAGATGACTAAAACGCCGTTCTCCGGAACTATGGAGCGGGCAACTGATTTGTTGGAAATCATACATACTGATGTTTGTGGTCCAATGAATGTTGAGGCTCGCGGCGGGTATCGTTATTTTCTTACCTTCACAGATGATTTGAGCAGATATGGGTATATCTACTTAATGAAACACAAGTCTGAAACATTTGACAAGTTCAAAGAATTTCAGAGTGAAGTGGAAAATCATCGTAACAAGAAAATAAAGTTTCTACGATCTGATCGTGGAGGAGAATATTTGAGTTACGAGTTGGGTCTACACTTGAAACAATGCGGAATAGTTTCGCAACTCACGCCACCCGGAACACCACAACGAAATGGTGTGTCCGAACGTCGTAATCGTACTTTACTAGGTATGGTGCGATCTATGATGTCTCTTACTGATTTACCGCTATCGTTTTGGGGTTATGCTTTAGAGACGGCCACATTCACGTTAAATAGGGCACCATCAAAATCCGTTGAGACGACGCCTTATGAACTGTGGTTTGGCAAGAAACCAAAGCTGTCATTTCTTAAAGTTTGGGGCTGCGATGCTTATGTGAAGAAACTTCAACCAGATAAGCTCGAACCCAAATCGGAGAAATGTGTCTTCATAGGATACCCAAAAGAGACTATTGGGTACACCTTCTATCATAGATCTGAGGGCAAGATTTTCGTTGCTAAGATCGGATCCTTTCTAGAAAAGGAGTTTCTCTCGAAAGAAGTGAGTGGGAGGAAAGTAGAACTTGATGAGATAACTGTATCTACTCCCTTATTGGAAAGTAGTTCATCACAAGAACCGGTTCCTGTGACAACTACACCAATTAGTGAGGAAGCTAATGATATTGATCATGAAACTTCAAATCAAGTTTCTACTGAACCTCGTAGGTCTACCAAAGTAAGATTCGCACCAGAGTGGTACGGTAATCCAATTCTGGAAGTCATGTTACTTGACCATGATGAACCTACGAACTATGAGGAAGCGATGATGAGCCCAGATTCCGCAAAATGGCTAGAGGCCATGAAATCTGAGATGGGATCCATGTATGAAAACAAAGTATGGACTTTGGTTGACTTGCCCGATGATCGGCAAGCCATTGAGAATAAGTGGATCTTTAAGAAGAAGACTGACGCTGATGGTAATGTAACTGTCTATAAACCTCGACTTGTTGCGAAAGGTTTTCGACAAGTTCAAGGAGTTGACTACGATGAGACTTTCTAATCCGTAGCGATGCTTAAGTCTGTCCGAATCATGTTAGCTATTGATGCATTTCATGATTATGAAATTTGGCAAATGGATGTCAAAACTGCATTCTTGAATGGATTTCTGGAAGAAGACTTGTATATGATGCAGCCAGAAGGTTTTGTTGATCTAAAAGGTGCTAACAAAGTGTGCAAGCTCCAGCATTCCATTTATGGAATGGTGCAAGCATCTCGGAGTTGGAATAAACGCTTTGATAGTGTGATCAAAGCATATGGTTTTATACAGACTTTTGGAGAAGCCTGTATTTACAAGAAAGTGAGTGGGAGCTCTGTAGCATTTCTGATATTATATGTAGATGACATATTATTAATTGGAAATGATATAGAATTTCTGGATAGCATAAAGGGATACTTGAATAAAAGTTTTTCAATTAAAGACCTCGGTGAAGCTGCTTACATATTGGGCATCAAGATCTATAGAGATAGATCAAGACGCTTAATAGGACTTTCACAAAGCACATACCTTGACAAAATTTTGAAAAAGTTCAAAATGGATCAGGCAAAGAAAGGATTCTTGCTTCTGCTACAAGGTGTGAAGTTGAGTCGAACTCAATGCCCGACCACAGCAGAAGATAGAGAGAAAATGAAAAATGTTCCCTATGCTTCAGCCATAGGCTCTATCATGTATGCAATGCTGTGTACCAGACCTGACGTATGCTTAGCAATAAGCTTGGCAGGAAGGTACCAAAGTAATCCAGGAGTGGATCACTGGACAGCGGTCAAGAACATCCTGAAATACCTTAAAAGGACTAAGGATATGTTTCTCGTATATGGAGGTGACAAAGAGCTAGTCGTAAATGGTTACGTCGATGCAAGCTTTGACACAGATACAGACGATTCTAAATCGCAAACCGGATACGTGTTTTTATTGAACGGTGGAGCTGTAAGTTGGTGCAGTTCTAAACAAAGCGTCGTGGCGGGATCTACATGTGAAGTGGAGTACATACCTGCTTCTGAAGCAGCAAATGAAGGAGTCTGGATGAAGGAGTTCATTTCCGATCTAGGTGTCATACCTAGTGCATCGGGACCAATGAAGATCTTCTGTGACAATACTGGTGCAATTGCCTTGGCAAAGGAATCCAGATTTCACAAGAGGACCAAGCACATCAAGAGACGCTTCAATTCCATTCTGGACCAAGTCCAAGTGGGAGACATAGAGATTTGCAAGATACATACGGATCTGAATGTTGCAGACCCATTGACTAAGCCTCTCTCACGAGCAAAACATGATCAGCACCAAGACTCCATGGGTGTTAGAATCATTACTATGTAATCTAGATTATTGACTCTAGTGCAATTGGGAGACTGAAGGAAATATGCCCTAGAGGCAATAATAAAGTTATTATTTATTTCCTCATATCATGATAAATTTTTATTATTCATGCTAGAATTGTATTAGCCGGAAACATGATGCATGTGTGAATACATAGACAAACATAACGTCACTAGTATGCCTCTACTTGACTACCTCATTAATCAAAGATGGTTATGTTTCCTAACCATAGACATGTGTTGTCATTTGATTAACGGGATCACATCATTAGGGGAACGATGTGATTGACATGACCCATTCCGTTAGCCTACCACTTATCGTTTAGTATATTGCTATTGCTTTCTTCATGACTTATACAAGTTCCTGTAACTATGAGAACTATGCAACTCCCGTTTACCGGAGGAACACTTTGGGTACTACCAAACGTCACAACGTAACTGGGTGATTATAAAGGAGTACTACAGGTGTCTCCGAAGGTACATGTTGAGTTGGTGTATTTCGAGATTAGGTTTTGTCACTCCGATTGTCGGAGAGGTATCTCTGGGCCCTCTCGGTAATGTACATCACTATAAGCCTTGCAAGCAATGTGATCAATGAGTTGGTTACGAGATGATGCATTACGTAACGAGTAAAGAGACTTGCCGGTAACGAGATTGAACTAGGCATTGGATACCGACGATCGAATCTCGGGCAAGTAACATACCGATGACAAAGGGAACAACGTATGTTGTTATGCGGTTTGACCGATAAAGATCTTCGTAGAATATGTAGGAACCAATATGGGCATCCTGGTCCCGCAATTGGTTATTGACCTAGAATAGTTCTAGGCCATGTCTACATAGTTCTCGAACCCATAGGGTCCGCACGCTTAACGTTACGATGACAGTTTTATTATGAGTTTATAAGTTTTGATGTACCGAAGTTTGTTCGGAGTCCCGGATGTGATCACGGACATGACGAGGAGTCTCGGAATTGTTCCGGGTGATTTCGGAGAAAACCGGTGTGTCGGGGGTTACCGGAACCCCCCGGGAGAGTATTGGGCCTTGTGGGCCTTAGGGGAAAGGAGAGAAGGGGCGGCCAGCATGGGTCGCGCGCCCCCTCCCCCCTCTAGTCTGAATTGGACTAGGGGGGGCGGCACCCCCCCTTTCCTTCCCCCTCTCCCCCTTCCTTCCCCCTCCTAGTAGGAGTAGGAAAGGAGGAGTCCTACTCTTACTAGGAGGAGGATTCCTCCTCCTTGGCGCACCCCAAGGGGCCGGCCGGCCTCCCCCCTTGCTCCTTTATATACGGGGGCGGGGGGCACCCCATAGACACACAAGTTGATCTACGGATCGTTCCTTAGCCGTGTGCGGTGCCCCCCTCCACCATATTCCACCTCAGTCGTATCGTCATGGAGTTTAGGTGAAGCCCTGCGCCGGTAGAACATCATCACCGTCACCACGCCGTCGTGCTGACGGAACTCATCTCCGGAGCTTTGCTGGATCGGAGCCCGGAGATCGTCATCGACCTGAACGTGTGCTGAACTTGGAGGTGCCGTACGTTCGGTGCTTGGATCAGTCGGATCGTGAAGACGTACGACTACATCAACCGTGTTGTCATAACACTTCCGCTTACGGTCTACGAGGGTATGTGGACGAACACTCTCCCCTCTCTTTGCTATGCCATCACCATGATCTTGCGTGTGCGTAGGAAATTTTTTGAAATTACTACGTTCCCCAACACCACCTGCACCCACAAACTTATTTCGAACTAGCACATCAAATGGGCTGTAAATTTTCATAGGAAAGGCTGCATGATCGTGACAGATTTGGATTCTGACATTTGGGATCCGCGAGGAAATAGCCTATCTAAGGTGGTGTCGACTTACTAGCCAGTCAACAAACGATTCTGCCTACCAACCGTTGGATTGACATCCAACATCTATCGTGTATCTTCTATCTCTTGTCTTCTTCTTCCTCCAGCCGCCCAAACCAAACCACCCCATCGGCTGCGCCTGCTCCCGCCTCCCATGGCTGGCTGCACCTCCGCCGCCCTACTGTATGTACCCTCCAATGTTGGCCAGTCCCTCCCTCTATTCCCCCACACGTCCTGTTATTCTCTGGCGACGTCAGCCCCAACACGCACCCGCGCCCGAACCAGTCAACCCTCATACTCCCTTCCGCCTGCGACTGGACCGACGCATCTTCAACGGCTCCTGTTTGTTCCATCCGAGGCCTCGCCATCATCCTCCGCCTTGCGGCCTTGGTTCGCTCGCCGTGTGCAATGCGCCGCCCTCTTGCATTGTCAACATCGTCAACAACCGAGAGGAACAAGGAGATGACTGTACGTGGAGAGGATGACAGTAGGGACCCACGACTACTAGGAAAAAGGCTACTAGCAGCGCGGGTAAAATGGCTACTAGCAGCGCGGGTACCCGCGCTACTAGTATCGCGCTACAGCTAATAGTTAGTACTAGCGCGGGTGAAACCCACGCTACTACTAACATTTTAGTAGTAGCGCGGGCGCAACCCGCGCTACTAGTAAAGAAATAGTAGTAGCGCCTCAGGTTTTTTCCCACGCTACTACTAAAAAGTTAGTAGTAGCGTGGATGCAAACCCACGCAACTACTAACGAAGTAGTAGTAAGGCATTTGGTGTTTTCCCACGCTACTACTAACTAATTAGGAATTAAAAAAATAAAATCCACCAATTCCATTCTATACATACAATTCCAACTAAAACAAACACATATTTGCAATAAACCAGCAGCATTACACATCATTACTAATCCAAGATTTATAATAAACCAGCAGCATTAGAGCACATCTTGTAAGAGCATGCATATTGTCATGGCTTTTCATGCCTTCAGTTAAAACACCTACACTTCTTGCCAAAGTCACTTACTCCCAGGTAGTGCAAACACAGTTACAAGCAAACCAAAAATGCATAAAAACACCAAACAGTGGCATCCTATCTCTCCATAAAAACACCAATCAGCGCTACCTCCAATCCTCGGATCACCGGGCCGGCCTCCAGCATCTGCAGCTATGTGCTCTTCAGCTCGTAGTGCCTCCACGCCTTGGTCCAACATCTCCTTGGCACCTTCCTGAGTGCTTGCCAAATTTATCAAAATTATGCATATTCAGATCATAGATATTCAGGAAATTGGGAGCGAATAGGAACATACATGACATACGCATTACTATTGGAGAAGACTTGGTAAACTACTTATACAAGAAATGGACAGGAAGAAGCAGAATGGCCAATATTCACATTCTTATAATTTTGACCTCAATAAAATTTGAGACACGTAACAACTCAGACTCAGTTTTTTGGTGAATACTCCCTTGAGAAATTAATCAAGATCATCACTCAATTTTGCTTTTCTGATTACCACTTCAAAATGGCAACGAAAATAGACAAACAAATGAATCATTGTTATGTTCTTGAGCTTGGTTAGCTTCACCACGAGCACATAAAAAGTAGCAACTACAAAATAGTGTAACAACAACTACCAATCAAAGTAATGAACTATCTACCATGAGACAAGCAGTGTGATAATTATGAAAGCGGGGAGATAACTTGGACGCAACAGAAAGCTTGCCACTTGATACCGTCGGCGTAGATAACATCCCAGGCCTGCCTTCCCCTCCCTCCACAATGGCTAGTCCGAAGGCATATATAAGAACAAACAAATTTGTATGACGAAATGATGCAGTGGATTACAGAACTCCTCACTTGTCCAGTAGCACATATAAAAATTAACTTCCTACTTAAAGCAAATATTACACAATTATGCATTCATACTGTGAAGAGAAAGGTGGCTTCTTCCTTACCCAGGCATTTACGGAGAAATGTATAGTCTTTGCATCAAAACGTAAAGGGTTTGCAGCCCCTGCTTGTGGTGCTGCTGGTGGCGGGGCAGCTGATCTGGAACTAGAACCTACACATGATATGTATGAACTCATTGTCAAACACAGTCTTTGAAACCATTGGATCTTATATGGCTAGTAAAAGTGCAGTATAATTTTACCAGAATTGCGAGCCCTAACAGTCTCACTGGATGCTGAAGGTGAAGACCTTTTGTCTCGCCTGCTCGGCTGAGTGGAACCAGTGGTTGACATAGGCTCGACCACCAAATCACGATCCTATCAAGTCAAGAAAGAAAACCAAACAGATTTGCCATTTCCAGATTCAACTGGATAGCTGTGTTTGCCATTTTCTAGACTCTGCAAAAAATCCGACACGGAGTAAAAAATCGCAACCCCACAAAGAGGAAGCAAGAAGGAAATGTATATATCTACCAAACAGCTGGTTTGTTCAAGCGAACAAGCGTATCTGGAGCTGAGGCTCAAGATGCAGTAACCGGTCGACCGGGAGAACACCATAGGGTTCTATTGTAGCAACAAGCAACAACAAAGCTCCCCTTAGCTAATCAGCTACTAGTAAGTAGTAGCAGTTGAAGACGCCAGCTACCATTTTCCCAGTGGTTGTAGCTGTCTTTTGGACATGTTAAACTTTAGTTTATGTTTTAGAATATGTCAAAATCAGTCTGAATAACTAGAAAGACTCTAGTGCATATTATATAATCTTTTGTATATGATGGATGTTGTTCTGAAAGCCAAGTTCATTGCTTCATGTTGTTGTGGCGTATGGCAGAATTTTGTGTAGTTCCTAAGATGCTCTTATGGAGTTGATATGTTGTATATGATTTTGCTGGCGTTGAGATTGTATAGTTCCTGTCTCATATCTTGGTTTCTCTTCTTTTTTTTAACAAGAGGGGATCGTACCGCCCTTCCATTTCCACTATCAAAACTCAGAAGTCATGATTGGTTTGTCACTCTGTTTTTCATAGTTTATCACTTTATGTCATATTTAGGCACCTCTATAGTTATTTTCTTCAAAATCAAGCTTCAGTGCTATGGTTACTGAGAACATGCCGGCATTTTGCAGGAATTAACAAAGAGGTCAAGTGAGCAGCTTACATCAGTTCCGAGGATGCCAGCAACCCCTGCCATGGCGAACTAGCAGTGCACGAGCTCGGCTTGGACGTACCACTTCAGGTCCTTAGGCTGCTTCCCGAGCCCCAGGGGATCAAACCCATAGTCACCAGGCAGCCTACAACGACAAACACGAAGCAACCCATCAGCCTAACAAGCAAACATTGCCACCTGCAGAGAATGCCGTCAGAGATTACCAAATCGAGTCGCTGTGATCCAAGCTCGCTCACGGATTTCACCCCGAAACACGCACAAATCAAGCCCCCATGCTCCAACCTGCAAGCTCGCTCACAGATTTCACCCGAGCCACGCACAAATCGAACCCCCGTTCATCCTCAAATCTCGCCCATGGATTTCACTCGAGCCACACACACATCGAACCCCCTTCAACATCAACCTGCAGGCATCATGGAAGAGCAGGACCTTAATTATGGACCACGTACTCGTATTTTTGAATGATGTACGAGTTCTTAAGATGGCATCTGAATCATGTTCACTGACCAAGTGTACAACAATGAGAGATTCACTAGCGAGAGATTCAGCTGGAATTTGGTCTGAACTCACCATGTTGGCAGTAGCTAGCATAGATAGCATTATTGACAACTCCATACTGGTCGAGTTCATAGTCGCGCACCTTCATTTCAACTTCGAAAAACTTATCCACTCTAAAAAACCAGAATGACCAGAGACAGTGTGAGCCACTCACATCCATGTGCATTCCAAACTTAGCTGAATGAACAGAGCATACATAGTTTTCACTTTCCAGTATATCATCCAAAGATACAAGTACCAAACCGTGTAGTTCATTAGTAAAATCACTGACACCTCTTTCCTGCTTTCGACAAACCACTAATGTCTGAAGCTACTGTACTTGACAGGCATAGTTTGTAGCTAAAGATGACAAACATGGAAGCATTGTGCACACATCAATCAATTAGATAAACAAGAATATGCAGGCGCATGTACCACATGGTCAGCTGAAATTGGTTAAATCCCCTTTCCAGTTTGCATCCGATTCGCCACGGAGCACGGGCGATAATTTCTATGCTCTCTTGCATGAAATTCAGCAAAGAACGAACCTCACACCGGCGCCGAGGCTGGCCGACTGGGCGGAGACGCCGAGGGGGCGGCATAGTCATCGGGCAGAGGAGGAGGCGGAGGCGAGCGCCGGCCTGCGGAGCGGCGCAGGGCGACCGGCCGGCCAGCTGCCCCTTGCCGCTCCGGTGCGGATCTGCGGGAGCGGCGAGCAAGCGTTAGGGAAGAGGCGCCAAGTTTGGCCGTACATCGTGGCGGAGTCTGGCGAGTGGACCGGTGCGGCGCGGATGGGGACGGGTACTTGGCCTGGCCACCCGAGGTGGGTGCGGCCGGGCGGGTGGGGGCGACGCCGCGACGACGGCGGCGTCCAGAGGGCAGGGCGGCCGCGGGAGAGGCGAAGTGGGGGCCGCCGCGGTGGGACAAGACGGGGGTGGCGAGGTTGCGGAAGGAGGGCGACCGCGGGAGGAGGTGGATTTTTTTAGACGGGGGTGGGTGGAGTGGGACGACGGTTGGTGGGGTGGGGTGGATCGGGGTTGGGATTGTGGATCGGGCCGGGGTGGACACGCTTAGTGGTAGCGTGGGGTCTTACCTGCGCTACTACTACTTACTTAGTAGTAGCGCCGGTTTTATACCACTCGCTACTACTATGGCCTATCTCGGGGGCATTGTTGGAGACCACTTAGTAGCAGCGCGGGTTTATACCCCTCGCTACTACTATCAACTTAGTAGTAGCGCGGTTTTTATACCCCTCGCTACTACTAATTAGCAGTAGCGCCCATTTTTAAACCGCGCTGCTGATAAACTTCTGTGTATAAGGTTTTCCCTAGTAGTGCACGAACGTCATGGCAGTACACAAGGAAGTGCCTCTGTAGTACAAGCCCAAAAATATGGTTCCTCCTAATGGATGGACATCTGGGGCTCACGCCATTGTCAACGTAGTCAATAAATGAGAGAATTACACTACGAGCGGCTGACACCAGGGACCCAGCAAGTCACGCAGTTTTTTTTATAGGAACAAGCAGTTGTTATTTATACTAGTTTTAGCGACGGATCAGGGTAACAATGGGGCTGTGCGGGGGCTGTGGCTCATCTAGCCAGGGTTTTATTTATTTCTACCACATCATGAGCCCAGTTGTGTTTTTTTCTTGCTGAAAATGGCTAGCCCAGTTCTATTCTTTTAAAGAAATACCCAAACAAGGCCTACTTGCTTTATCTGCCCTGCTAGGCTGCAAATCTTTCAAGACGAGGAGAGTTTCATTCGGTTTGCCCAGAAATGGCATGTACATTTTTAAAACACATCAAACCAGGAATTACTTTCAATTTTTTTTCATTACAAGATCTTAAATTCCATTGATTTTTATACATGGACAATTATTTGGATTTTATATTTATATAAATTATTTTTCAAAATAGTTTGAATGTGAATCGATATTTCTGGATTAAAAACAGTTGACCGCATCGAAATATGCAAAATTTCATATACTTTTTAACCGTGGCCACAATATGGGGTGTAATGCTAACAAAAATAAGATGGGCTTCAAAAAAAATCTTAAGAATTAGCAAATGGGCTGTACATTATTAGAAATAATGGCAGATGGGTTGTATGCTGTTTTCCATAGATTTGAGGCTGACTTGTGCGCCTACTACAGGTTGACGTGTATGCTTTCATAAAAAAAAGGTCGACGCACACGCAACGCCCTGTCAACTTAGTCAACACACGAGAGCAGTGACTGTTGGATGTCCATCTAACGGCTGTAGTGCTTCTTCAATCTGTGCTCTTCATGCTCCAGCCGCTCAAATAAGCGCCGGCGGGACTGCTTGCTCCCTCCTCCCGCGGCCGGCTATGCTGCCGCGCAGGCATCACGGCCCCACCGTACTCCCATCGCTGGCCTAGCCATCCCTCTACTCACCCACACATGATGTTATTCTCTGGCGACGGCAGACGAACCAGTAAATCCCTCATACTCCTCCGCCTGGGAAACAACTGCCGAGTATTCCCTGGCTCCATATCGTTCACTTCCTAGTCCTCGCTATCGTCCACCGCCCTGGTGCTCTCGGCGCGGCCTGGTCAACGTGGTCAATGAATGACATCCATCAGAAGTGGACTGTATGTGGAGAGGCTGACAGCTGGGTCCATGGCCGCATGCAAGGAAATGCCTCCTTATTACGCGCAAAATAATGATTCCTCCACCTGACTGCTAGGACCCACAGGAAGGGCCTCTGTATTTCGCGTAAAAAACGTTCCCCCCGCTGACAGGTCGGACCCACCAGCTATTTCTTCGCACGCAAGGAAGTGCCTCCTTATTAGGCCAAAAAAATGAATACCCCCTGCTAGCTGGGACCCACCATATTGTTGGGCTAACTTGTGGGCCTACTAACTTGACGGGGACGGAGGGCTTTGTTAACTTAGTCAATACTCCAGTGACCGTATGATGTCCATCCAACGGCCATAGTGCTTCTTCAACCTCTGGTCTTCTTGCTCCAGCCGCCCAAAGCAGCGCCGGTCGTGCTGCCTGCTCCCGCCTCCTGTGGCCCGGCTCCGCATCGTCCCCTTCCTAGGCCTCGCCGTCGTCCACCGCCGTGGTGCTCTCGACATGGCGTGGTCAATGTGGTCAACGACTGACTTCCATCGGAAGAGCACTGTACGTGGAGAGGCTGACAGCTAGGTCCACGGCAGCCGCAAGGAAGTGCCTCCTTATTATGTGGAAAATAATTATTCCTCCACCTGACAGCGGGGACCCACCGGACGGGCCACCAGTATTTTGCGAAAAAATCGTTTCCCCTGACTGCTGGGACCCACCGGATGGGCCACCATATTTCGCAAAAAAACGTTCCCCCCGCTGTGAGCTCGGACCCACCGGAAGTGCCTCCTTATTACGCAAAAAAAATGTATACTCCCCCGGCTAGCTGGGACCCACCTTGGTGGGAGGCTGTCTTGTGGGCCTACTAAGTTGACGGGGATGAAGGGCTTTGTCAACTTAGTCAATATGAACAATTCTAGCTCCAGTGACCGTACGATGTCCATCCAACGGCCGTCGTGCTTCTTCAACCTCTGGTCTTCTTGCTCCAGCCGCCCAAAGCAGCGCCGGTCGTGCTGGATGCTCCTGCCTCCCGTGGCCGGCTGTGCTGCCACGGAGGCCTCACCGCCCCTACTATTCCCATAGCTGGCAGGCCCTGCGGCGACGGCAGCCTCACACCGCAGCCGAAACAGTGAACCCTCGTACTCCTCTCTGCGCGGGCTTCACTGCCGCGTCTTCCCCGGCTCCGCGTCGTCCCCTTCGTAGGCCTCGCCGTCGTCCACCCCCATGGTACTCTCCGCGCGGCGTGGTCAACATGGTCAAGGAACGACTTCCATGGGAAGAGTATTGTACGTGGAGAGGCTGACAACTGGGTCCACAACCACAACCCAGTTTTTTTGTGATTTGCCAAGTAAGTTGCTTTGTCAGGCTTGTTGGGCTGCAAATCTTTCAAGACGAGGAGAGCTTTCATTCGGCTGGCCGAGAAAATGGCCCATCAGTAATGAGAAATGGGCTGTACATTTTTAAAACACATTAAATCGGCAATTAGTTTCCAATATCTTTTTTTTCAGTTCCAGATTTTAAATTACATCAATTTTCATGCATGGAGAACTTGTTGGATTTTATATTGATATACATTTATTTTTAAAATCAGTTTGAATGTGAGTCGAAATTTTGGGATTAAAAACAGTTCGGGCCGCACCGAAATATGCAAAATTTCGTATATTTTTTTAACCATGGCCACAATATGGGCTGTAATGCTAACAAAAAGAATATGGGCTCCAAAAAAACCTTAAGAATTAGCAAATGGGCTGTAAATTATTAGAAATAATGGCAGATGGGTTGTATGCTATTTTCCACAGATTCGAGGCTTTCCTAAAAAAGGTTCATGCACAAGCAATGATTATCGGATGTCCATCCAACGGCCGTCGTGCTTCTTCAATCTCTGCTCTTCTTGCTCCAGCCGCTCAAACAAGCGCCGGTGGGACTGCCTGCTCCCTCCTCCCCACGGCCGGCTGTGCTGTCGCGCAGGCCTCACCGCCCCACCGTACTCCCATCGTTGGCCTAGCCATCCCTCTACTCACCCACACCTGCTGTTATTCTCCGGCGACGGCAGACGAACCAGTAAACCCTTGTACAGTCGTACCCCCCTCCGCGTGGGAAACAACTTCTGAGTCTTTCCTGCCTTCGTGTCGTCCCCTTCCTAGGCCTCGCCGTCGTCCACCGCCATGGTGCTCTTGTTGTGGCGTGGTCAATGTGGTCAACGACCGACTTCCATCGGAAGAGTACTGTGCGTGGAGACGCTGACAGCTGGGTCCACGGCCACAGCAAGGAAGTGCCTCCTTATTACGCGCAAAATAAGTATTCCTCCACCTGATAGCGGGGACCCACCTGACGGGCCACCGTATTTCGCGAAAAAAACTTTTCCCCCAGGACTGCTAGGACCCACCAGCTACACCTTCCCACGCAAGGAAGTGCGTCCAGGAAAAAAAACGATTCGCCCTCCTGACTGCTGGGACCCACCAGCTACATCTTTGCACACAAGGAAGGGCGTCCGGGCAAAAAAACAAAACGATTCGCCCCCCTGACTGCTGGGACCCACCAGCTACATCTTTGCAGGCAAGGAAGTGCCTGACAGTCGGGACCCACCTGGTCAAAGCGTATGTAGCATTGTCATTCTGGTCACAAACGTGTACGTACATACTGGTCGATGTAGAGGCGTGCACGTGTCGTAGTAGAGGCGTGCATGTAGCATGTACACGTACGTACAGCGGCGAGGGTGCAAGAAAGAAATACGTCCATGTACATACATACGGGCAGGGTCTCGAACGCCTATCGCGCATACTTACATGGCTGGGTCGGAATGGAGAAACAACGTCGTCATCGTGTTCATGGGGAGCCAACCGGCTGGGTCAGAACGGAATGCGTGGTCGTGTTCATCGGGAGGGTTTGGACGGAACAGGCAATAGAAACGAGGCCTGGCATACCGCACAACGGAGGAAACGACCTTGTGTTCGACCGGCCATGTTCGAAACGAGATCCTGTTGATCGGGAGCGGCCTGGCGTACCGCAAAACGGAGGAAACCGACCTCCTACGGTCGAAACGGGGGTCCTGTTGATCGGGAGGGGTGTGGCGTACCACAAAACGGACGAAACGGACCTCCTACGGTCGAAACGGGGGGTCCTGTTGATCGGGACGGGTGTGGCGTACCGCAAAACGGATGAAACGGACTTGTGTTGGAGCTCTACGGTCGAATCGGGGGTCCTGTTCATTGGGAGGGGTGTGGCATACCGCAAAACGGATGAAACGGACTTGTGTTGGAGCGCTACGGTCGAAACGGCGGTCCTGTTCATTGGGAGGGGTGTGGCGTACCACAAAATGGGACTCCACGGGATAATGTTCATCTCCACCGTCGACCTCCTCCAACCTCCACGGGCTACCGTCGACCTCCTCCAGCCTCCACGGTCTCCTGTTCATCCAGCCTCCATCGCGCGCTACTCCATCGGCTACTGTTTAACCATCCCTCCACTGTCTACTGTTCATCCAGCCCTCCACACCACGAGGTCCTGTTCAACCACCCCTCCAGGGCCACCCCTCCACTATCTACTGTTCATCCAGTCCTCCACACCACGAGGTCCTGTTCATCCAACCCCCCCCCCCCCCCCCGCAGCGCTCACTGTTCATCCAATCGATCGGCTTCTATTAGCAGCAGTAGAGAAGTAATCACTCGATCGGGTTCAGTTAATAGCCATCGATCGATCGCTCGGGTTCAGTAACGTGTAGCCTGTAGTGCAATCGCTCGGGTTCAGTTAGAGCCCAACGCCTCGCACGTGTACGAGAGAGACGCGCATCGCTCGGCCGCCTCCCACCGTAACCGGCAACTCCCCGAAATTTTCCTCCCCCTCGCTTCTACCACGGTTTTTTCTGCCATGGACGGCCCAAAGAATGTCATGCAGCTGCGTCTCTGGCGCACCCAGGACGAAAAGCCCATTTTCTGTCATGATTTTTTTCATAGAAGTAGGAGCCCACCACATCTATGATGATAATGGGTTTTGTCACAGTTATCATCATAGAAGTGTCATATATATGATAGAAAAAAATTTCGTTCGACCCAAAATGTCATGGATGTGTCTTTTTTCTTGTAGTGCTCGTGCAATGTGACAGCCGCGTCTAGGAGCTGCTGGAATCGCTCCGCCATGTGGCGATGCTTGTCGCCCTCGTATTTGTCCAGTTCCTCCGTCACCGCCTGGGCGGCCCGGATGTTCTCTGCAGACATGGCGTAGACGGGTCGTTCTTCCCCGAACATGCTAGCGATGCTCCCGCCACGCTGCCGGACAGGGCCAATGCGGCTAGGCCCCCCAGGAGCCGGCATGCCACCGATGGCCCGCTCCATCCCGCGCCGATAGGCGTCCAAGAGGCGTCGCATGCTGGCCAGCCGGCCAGCGTTCTCGAGAAGCTGGACGCAGCGTGCCTCCAGTATCTCAGCATCTGCGTCTTTTGGGATGGGCGCCGTCGAGTCCTGCAACGCCATATCGACTGGGTCTCGAGTATCTCCATTCGAGCGCTCACCACTATTAATGACAAGATCCTCCGTGACGGTGCTCCCGCCGCTGTGCTCGCGAGGAGGCGGCTCGTTGTAGATCACCACGTTAGTGGGGAACGCTTCAAGCGACGCCATGTCGGAGTCAACGATCATCGGGTCGGTGGAGCCAACAGACTCCAGGTCCACAGCAGGCTCGCTGGTGATGTGAAGCTGGTCGAGGAGGCTGACGAGGCAGCTCTCGGGGCAGCCGGTGCCCGCATCGGAGGCCAGCTCGTCGAAGAGGTGAATCTCGCCAGTGAGTTCGATGAGGCAGCTCGCCGCACAGGCGATCTCCGCAACATGCAGGGAGTCGAGGCTGACGCCGTCGGGCATGCTGGGCTGGCTTCGCTCGCCAGGAAGGAACAAGGTTCCCGTCTAGAGCAGGTGTCTGGGAGAGGGTGCACCTCGCCCCACGGTGGGCGCCAAATGTCGGGGGTTGGGTGCGACATATGCCAAAGGATTGATTATCATGGTGGGAGCGAGTAGAACGTCCCCGGTGCCCGGAAGCGGGATGAGGCGTAGACACGAACGCCGGCGTACTTTACCCAGGTTCGGGGCTCTCCTAGGAGATAACACCCCTAGCCCTGCTCTGCGGGGTCTCCGCATGATCACTAGAGGCACAAGTGATACAAAGTTGCTCCTTGAGCTGTGTACTAGAGGAAGGAGAAGGCAAGGCTAGCTCTCTCCTGCTCTAGAAATGTGGCTAGGTCTAATGGGGTGGGAACCCTTTTCATGGGTGCCCTGGGGGTTTATATAGGCCTACCCCCCAAGGGTAATATGGTAATTTGGCCAGCTGCTGGGCCCGGCTGTCAGCGTCTGTGACCTCCGGCTTCTCCGCCGACTACTCGGGAACGCCGCCTGGCGGGCCCCGCCGGCTGGTCGGGTACGGAGCCGACAGGCCGCTCCCACAGCTGGATGGTCTGGTAGGTGGCTGCTCACTGTAGCCGTGCCGCTAATGACGCGGGCTTGGTCAGCTCAGTGTGGCTACAGTCCCGTCGCCTAGTGGGAGATCACTATACACACACCTGGTCTTATCTGCTTAATGGTGTACTTGCTCCGAGGGAGGGGACGGCCGTCTGCTGCAGGCCGGCCCACCCCTGGTCTGCCTGGTTCGGCGTGCGCCGTCTTCTGGGGTGTCACTGCCTGGTAGGGCCCGCAGCCTGCAGGCCGTACCGACAGGCCTTCGTGGGAGCAGGGCTCCGCCTGCCGAGAGTGATGTCAGGGGAGAGTGGCAATAGTGCCACGCCATGCGGAGATCTCCCCCCATACGGGACACTGTGGCCACGCTAATCCTAGGATTCGGGGGTGAGGGCTTCACTGTTGCCACGCCCCGTCTTGTCCTCTTTATGGGGACACAAACTCTGAGGGTGCACGGTGGCCATCTGCTAGATGCCGTCTTCCATAGAGGCCGGCTGGCTGGGCCAGCCACTCGTGATTCCGTCTGTTGGTGGTTGGCCGCCCTCTGGTAGTCGGCCGTTTTGCTAGCTGGCCCTCAGAGGGCGGAGCTTCGGCCTGGGGCGCAGCAAGGCGGAGCCGCCCCAAGGTCTTGATAAATTCAGGGACTCGGGTGAGCCTACACATGGCCCATTACTCCGACACTAGTATTACGGTGGGAGAATCTAGGGACATAGCACAAGCTACCATAGGGAGCATTCATTTTCCTGCTATACATTATTTTGCTCTCTTCATTGGTAGATGTATTAATGGTAAGGATGAAGCATGTCACATGTGTGTCCCTGATCTGTGTGTCCTCAAGAGTGTTGTGTTAGGTTATAAAGGTTATAACTTGGGGCAATAATTGCACGTAGGTTGCAGAATAATAGTAGAAAGGGAAATTTATTAGGAGGAATTTATGCAACCCGTGTGGCTAATTATCTTGGTATAGCCCCACGAGAGGGAGATTTGATAATACCTCCTGTTTATTTGGATTCTGAAGCTATGGTCAATCATCAATTTCTTTGGAGGAATGAACAATTCCTCCAATATCGACTAATCTATGACAGACGCAACATCGTCCATGTTACTCTTCCTGCTCCATACCTTTTTGATTATCAGGCAAAAGGAAGATATGTTTTCACCAGGGAGGAAGCAGTTGAACACGAGCGGAGAGCGGAGGCAGATCGCCAACATGCAGCAGCTCAGGAGGCGGTTGCCGCTGCATCTCAGTACAACCCTAGTTTCACTTACGGATATCAGCCAGGCGGTCCTTGGTACTACACCAACTTTGGCCAAAAGCCTAAGCTTGGGGGAGTACGTATTTCTCACCGACTTTACATTCACGTTCACACACTAGTTGTTGGTGCTCATACTCTTTCATTGTATTATCCATGCTAGTTTAAATGTCTATTTCTAGTTTTTTTCTTGTGTGTTTGATAAACCTTAAGAAAAAACAAAAAAAATAGTTAGTTTAATTTCCATGCTTGTAGTAAAATTAAAATGAAAAGCCAAAAAGATTTCTAGTTCTTCTTCTTACTTGTTGGGAGCTTTCCCGTGTAAATAGTTTTATTTTCTTTTCTTTCGTTTGGGGGTTGAGAAGAACATATTGAAAATGTTTAGTGTCTCTCATATGCATGATTGTTTATTTAGCTTAGAGCCTATATTACTTGTCTTCACTCTTGAGTTGAATGCTTGCAGATTCCAGCATAGTCCAATGCACGTGCACTCTTATTATTAGACACATCATTCGGTCGTGCAAGTGAACGGCAATAATGACAATATATGATGGACTTATTGGGATGAGAAAAGCTGGTATGAACTCGACCTCTCTTGTTTTTGCAAATATGATGAGTTCATCGTTTCTGAGTCAGCTTGTTATGAAGTAAACATATTTGCAATGACATTTAGAGACTATAGTTGCTTGTGCCATGCTTGATTAGCTATGAGTTATAATGGTTTACCCTGCGTGCCAACATGCTATTAGAATGATTATGATGTGATATGATGGGATGGTATCCTCCATTAAATGAATTGAGTGACTCGACTTGGCACATGTTCACGCATGTAGTTGAAACAAATCAACATAGCCTTCATGATATTTATGTTCATGGTGGATTATATCCTACTCATGCTTGTATTCGGTGTGAATTAATTTTAATGCATGTTCATGACTGTTGTTGCTCTTTCAGTTGGCCGCTTCCCATTCTTTTGCTAGCCTTCACCTGTACTAAGCGGGAATACTGCTTGTGCATCCAAACTCCTTAAACCCCAAAGTTGTTCCATATGAGTCCACTATACCTTCCTATATGTGCTATTTACCTGCCGTTCCAAGTAAATTTGTATGTGCCAAACTCTAAACCATCAAATGAAATTCTATTTTGTATGCTCGAGCAGCTCATGTTACAACTAGAGCTGCCTATATCTTCCATGCTAGGTGGGTTATTCTCAAGAGGAGTGGACTCCGCACCTTATTCATGAGAAAGGGCCGGTAACCGGGATGCCCAGTCCCATGATCCAAAAAGATCAAAGCAAATCAAAATAATTAAACAAAACTCCCCCAGGGTTGTTGTTAGTTGGAGGCACTCGTTGTTTCGAGCAAGCCATGGATTGATGCTTGTTGGTGGTTGCGGGAGTATAAACCTTTACCATTCTGTTTGTTAACTGCCTATAATGCATGTAGTATGGAAATACATCCATCTCATAGTTCTTACAGTGACAGTGAAAGTATGCCGCTCAAAATGTTATTCAATCTCTATTTTAAAATCGAGCTCTGGCACTTCTACAAATCCCTGCTTCCCTCTGCGAAGGGCCTATCTTTTTACATTTATGT
Source organism: Triticum timopheevii (assembly GCA_963921465.1). Taxonomy (NCBI): domain Eukaryota; kingdom Viridiplantae; phylum Streptophyta; class Magnoliopsida; order Poales; family Poaceae; genus Triticum; species Triticum timopheevii. Next base: position 77,341,389 of record OY997271.1, read on the forward strand.
CGAGTCATCACCCTTCATATTAAAAAGAACCCGCTGGGGAGAACACTGTCATTTGCATTCATTACTATTGGTTTATATTGGGTATGACTTGACTGGATCTCTTTTACCATGAATTACAATGTTTAGTCAGTCCTTGATCTTTAAAGGTGCTCTGCATTTATGTTTTGCGGTCTCAGAAAGGGTTAGCAAGATACCATTTTGTTATATCATGTTATGATTGTTTTGAGAAAGTGTTGTCATCCAAGTTTTATTATTATGGCTCGCTAGCTGATTATGCTATTGATATGAGTAACTGTGAGACCTAAGTGTTATTGTGAGTATGGTTAGTTCATAATATTTGCTGAAACTTGAATGCTGGATTTTCATGTTTACAACAACAAGAGCAAACAGAGTTTGTAAAAGTTTTTCTTTATCACTTTCAGTTTATCAACTGAATTGCTTGAGGACAAGCAAAGGTATAAGCTTGGGGGAGTTGATATGTCTCCAACGTATCTACTTTTCCAAACAATTTTGCCCTTGTTTTGGACTCTAACTTCCATGATTTGAATGAAACTAACCCAGACAGACGCTGTTTTCAGCAGAACTGCCATGATGTTGTTTTATGTGTAGAAAAGAAAATTTCTCGGAATGTCCTGAAAATCCACGGAGGCACTTTTTGGAAAATAAAAAAAATATTGGCAAAAGAATCAAGACCAGGGGGCGCACACCCTGTCCATGCGACAGGGGGGCGCGCCCCCTCCCCCTGGGCGCGCCCCCTATCTCGTGGGCCCCCTTGACCTCCACCGACCTCAACTCCAACTCAATATATTCATGTTCGGGGAGAAAAAAATCAGAGAGAAAGTTTCATTGCGTTTTATGACACGGAGCCGCCGCCAAGCCCTAATCTCTCTCGGGAGGGCTGATCTGGAGTCCATTCGGGGCTCCGAAGAGGGGGATTCGTCGCTGTCGTCATCATCAACCATCCTCCATCACCAATTTCATGATGCTCACTGCCGTGCGTGAGTAATTCCATCGTATTCTTGCTGGACGGTGATGAGTTGGATGAGATTTACCATGTAATCAAGTTAGTTTTGTTAGGGTTTGATCCCTAGTATCCACTATGTTCTGCGATTGATGTTGTTGTGTCTTTGCTATGCTTAATGCTTGTCACTAGGGCCCGAGTGCCATGATTTCAGATCTGAACCTATTATGTTTTCATGAATATATGTGTGTTCTTGATCCTATCTTGCAAGTCTATAGTCACCTATTATGTGTTATGATCCGACAATCCCGAAGTGACAATAATCGGGATACTTCTCGGTGATGACCATAGTTTGAGGAGTTCATGTATTCACTATGTGCTAATGCTTTGTTCCGGTTCTCTATTAAAAGGAGGCCTTAATATCCCTTAGTTTCTGCTAGGACCACTCTGCCACGGGAGGGTAGGACAAAAGATGTCATGCAAGTTCTTTTCCATAAGCACGTATGACTATTTACGGAATACATGCCTACATTACATTGATGAACTGGAGCTAGTTCTGTGTCACCCTGTGTTATAGCTATTACATGAGGAATCGCATCCGGCATAATTATCCATCACTGATCCATTGCCTACGAGCTTTTCACATATTGTTCTTCGCTTATTTAATTTTCCGTTGCTGCTGTTACAACTACTACAAAAACCCAAAAACCATTATCTTTACTTTTGCCACCGTTACCCAAAAACCCAAGTACCTTGCTGCAGATACAAAGTTATCCAGGTGTGGTTGAATTGATAACTCAACTGCTAATACTCAAGAATATTCTTTGGCTCCCCTTGTGTCGAATCAATAAATTTGGGTTGAATACTTTACCCTCGAAAGTTGTGCGATCCCCTACACTTGTGGGTTATCATCCACCTCCAAGGAGCTGCTCCGACGATCGCCTCGTCTACCGTGGCTGCTCCATCCCCACAGCGCCGCCTTAACCTACTCCACCGGAACCGCAACATCCTCACTGACTCCTCGGACGAAGCCGAGGCCTACTCGGCGCCACCAAAGAGGTTGTACACTCATCGCATCGCACCTTCACCTTAACTCGACCTCCCGGCGTCGACGGTGCTCCATCCCGCACCTCCATGGAGCGCTACCTTTAAGCCGGTGCTGTGGGCGACATCTCCACGGTAGCTCTCCCCCAATGCGAGGCCCCTTCGGCAGCAGCATCCATACCAGTCGGATCTGCTGCTACTGCTCCGGCTCTCACTAGATCGCTCGCACTGCTGCTGCTGCTCCGGCTCTCGCTCGATCGCCCAGCTACTACTGCTCCGGCTCTCGCTCACTCAGTTGCGCTGCTGCTGCTATCCCCTTGCTCGTGCTGCTGCTCTGCTCCGATTTAGCTACACTACAGTCGGCTGAATCGACTTTTGGGTCAGTTGATTTTTAGGGGGCGGGGGGGGGGGGGGGGGGGGGGGCTCGCCGGAGTTAAGGAAGAACCACCTGCAGCGGGGACGGGGGATCACCGGAGAGGTACCCCACTCTCTATCTTAGGGTTCATGGTGGGGGCAGGGGGCCTAGAGGGCTAGCCGGCCCGGCGGGGCGGCGGCTCAGGGGGTGCAGGTTGAAGATGAACTGCATGCCCTCCCTAAACTACATGTCAAGTGCCTCTCTGCTACCATTGCTTTCAGTTTCGACAGTAACATTCAGATTCCACAGTAAATTTCAGTTTCAACAGTTAAGTTTAGAGTCAATAGTTTTTACCTCATCTATTGTAATCAGGTGGTTTTTCTTGATGTAAATTTTACATATATTTTACATCATCTATTGGAGATGCTATTAGAATCCCACTTGAGATCGATGATGTCTGTCTTGTGTTGCTTCAGCCTTGAAGTCTTACAGCTCACCGGAGCTGCTCCAACGACAGAACGATCCATCACAATAGAGCAGTGCCCTGGACACCGTCCACAGATTCCTCAAATCTTCCTCCACACCTCCGACAGCCACCTCTGCCTCAACTGCTTCAGCGACCAACCCAATGATGCTGAGGTCGACATGGCTTCGGCAAAGAGGTTGTACACTTGTTGCATCACTTATTACTATACATTCATGTCGATCCATTAGGGCTATTTTGGTTCAACAGAAAAACATAGCAATAGGGAATTTTCCAATGGCACTCTACTATTCAATATTCATGAATTTTGTTGAAAGGAATGAAGCAAAACATCCACCTAGACCTACTTTTCAAAATCCTATGCATGAAAACAAGACCAAGTGCATTAGTGGTAGAATAACATTCTAACTGTACACACTTTCATATGGTTTCACTTTATTTTGGCCATGTTTCTTTCCATTCCTATGCTCTTCCAATTCCTGTATACGAAACACCCAAGTTGGCAGAAATCATGTGTTTACAAATGCTATGTTTACCATGTGCATTCCTATCCTATTCCGGTGTTTTTCCTATCCCTGCATTTTTAGAATCATGTAAGCCAAATGAGCCATTACAGAACTACTTCAGTTACAGGTAGGTGTCGAAGGGAACTTTGTGTGGTTTGTCCTGCTCCTACCACGACGCCGTCCACCTCATCTGAGCTGCTCCATCGACAGAAGCATCTAGCAAACGAGACATCACGACTCCTGACTGTCTTTCGCCGCCTCAGATCTCCTTCCTTGCCACCGGCACCCACCGCAACGGCATCACCATCATCAACTCAGCAGATGAACCTGACGAGTACACGGGCCCACAAGAGAGGTTGCACTCTCTTGTTTCTGCTTATGTTATGCATTGCTTAAAATTACCTGCTACTTTGTCATCCTGTTCACCTCTTGGACTCCAAGTCAGGTCCAAATTAATGTTCAAACTTGAGTTTTAAATTAGTTATGGGGCACATATCGAGGCAATAATGAATAGTATGTCTCTCTAATATCTGGGTCACCTAGGGTATGCCTATGTTGTTCATCTTGGGTGGGAAACAAATAGTAAAGCAATCATCATCTATCTTTTTATTAAATGAAAGCAATCATCAGCCTGCTATCATTATTGTTGGATCCATCCACTGGTTGTTACCATCACTCTAAATTTCTGCATGATCTCCTTACATAATCTCACCATATTTTTTTCGTATGCATGTCAGATATTGTACACAGTCATGCTGAACATGTAGAGAAAAAGAGAAGAGTTTTTCACGGCAATACAATGCCATGCAGAGATCGCTCCATGGTGGGTTCATTGGCAAACCCTCCCCACCCCTCTCCAGATTGTAATCCAGAGGAAGATATCTATTCAGAGGCAGATTCAGACGCCGCTGACCACTCCTATTTACCCCCAAGGTGTTTGCTCTACCTTGGCATGATGTTGTTAGTCATGTCATGCGTATGTTGCCTTGCAGTGCCTAATTTGACATCATAGATGTCATCTTCTTAGTTTAGACATGTTCTGCAATGCCACCTATTTAGTTTCTATATCATATATGGGAATTATGCAGTCTCATGTCTTTTAGCCAGCCATAATATATGTGAAATGTGCAATGCCATCCTGTTTAACGAGGCATCATATATTTGAATGATATCTTTCCCATCCTTTTCTTCATTACATTTCCATTTGTCAAAAATGTTTGTACATTAAACTACTCTTCCTGTGAATCAGCCACTTGGGTGGGAGATGGAAAAATCTGGAGTGAAAACAAGGCCTTCAGAGCAGACAGTGCTACTTGTCGAAGTAGATCTCTTGTTGGGTCCCGATAGCTCCTCAGAGATGGATTCAAAGATAGATGACCAGTCCTATTCCACCACCGTGGTGTATGCTCTAACTTGGCACGGTTATACTACTCATATCATGCATATGGTGTCTTGCATTGCATAGTTTGGACATCATATACAAAATATTCAACACCATGTTCTTATTTTAGACATCATATCGAATGCCCTCTGTTTAGCATATAAATCAAATATGTGAATTAAATGATGTGATCCTGATTACTTAGATAACATGTAGGTGAATTATGTCATGCGATTCTGTTTAGTTATTCATCATATCTTTGAACTATGTTATGCTATGCTATCCTGTTTAGATAGACATCATATATGAGAAATTATGTCATGCTATCCCTTTTAGTTAAACAATATACATGTCAACTATTTCATTCCCTCTTTTTTCCACATTATCTATTGCATCTGTCTCTCATACAATGTCTGTACATTCAACTATGTTTCCTGTTTATCGGCCATTTGAATTGGAGCGGGTGATGCCAGTATCTAGCGAACTAAAAACACGGTCTTCAAATAAAACTGTGCTACCTCTTGGTGGAGATTGCACCCCGGTTGTACATGCACAAGAACCAGCCCTACCACACATAACCCAAACTCTCACAGATTGTACCCCTACTGCGATGGACATAGAACTAGCTTCACCCAATCTAACCCCAACCCCAGCAGATAGTAACCCAGTTCCTGTTGACACAGCACCATCTCCACCACAGAGCTCCCAAACAAGAGCAGTTATTAAGGCAGCTCCAGTGCCCAAAGGGCCATTAGTACCACGGCGAACCCCAACTACACCAGTTAGTATGCTTATTCGTGTGGAGGAAGCACAACCAGCTAGTCGTAATTTAACATCTATCACATTTGATGTTCTTAAATCATATGTGCGTATCTTCCCATCTTGGAAATATTATACTGAAGATGAAGGAAAATGCGAGTTGTAGGTGTTTTTCCAGGAGTTATGTGTAAGTAATGTTATTCATGGCAATTACTTTGGTTTGTCCCATACATCCTACCTCCATGATGGTTATAATACATCAAATTTTCCCATTTTTCTCTATAGAGAAGGATCGATTTGGAAAGTCAGGATGAGGTAACCTGTGCTAATACCTCTGCTATCTTCAAGAATGCTTGGTGGCAATATCGGAATTACCTGAAGAAAACGTACTTCACTGGCAAAGAAACTCATCAAATTCCCTTACGTTCTACTGAGACACATTTACTGGACAATGAGTGGGAACGCCTTGTTCTGTACTGGTCCCGAAACAAGAATGTGGTAAGGTCTATGAGCTCATTTTCTATTTTCAAGTACTATATTCTTGCGTCTTATTATACTCTGTTCATGTAGAATAAGTGCCTAAACCTGAAGAACAACTGTTCTAATTTAAGATTCCATTGCTGTCATGGTTGAAAAAAGCGCTAGGCGTTAATTGTGCGTTTTGCCACCGCCTTGCGCTTTACTCACCAAAGCGCATGCTTATGCGCAGTTATGCACAGATTAAGCGTAGTTATGTGCAATGCATTTTGCTAACGCCTAGAGCCTAGGCGCGCTTAAGCGCTCGCTTAGGCGTTCCTTTTTTAACTATGATTGCTATCTTGTATACTGCTTTGCTCTTGTATCACTATATTTACTCATCCAAACTTATTTTTAAATTGAAGGATCCAATCGTAACTCCAATGGCACAACAGGTATGTTCACGCATGTTTCTTTAACAGGTTTTCTCTTATCAATAGCTCTGTTGATTTCAATTTCAATTGTGTATACAGTTGACTTCTCATATCATGCACATTACTAGCATCACAACAGAGCCAATACTGTTGTTGTATATGTAGACCCATGGTACCCATCTGAAATCTTGTTGTGCCGTGTAGTTTCCCACGCTTTGTATTCTTTCACTGCTGCTTTGCCTTGAACTGAAATGATTTGAATCATGTCTCTATTTTGATTTGCCAAGACAATGCAGTGACCATAGGACATAGATATATGTTGGTTTGATGCTTTTATTATGTACTAGTACTTGGCAATAGAAGACTTGGTAGTTTAATTCTGTCCACCTTACTAATGAACTGGTTCACCGAGATGACTTTCATATACTAGTACATGCTAAATCTGTTATGTGTCTACTTGTTTCTTCTTTTAGAATGCGAAAAGAATATTGTGGAAGAGTGCCTTATTAAGAAATGGTAAAGGAAGCAATGCAGATAAGATTCAGGATAGTGACACATCCTTGTTCGTCTCCAACAAAGCTGATAAAACAGCTAAGGATGTAACGCCCCGGATTCGTTGTGACAGGTGTCTGCCAGTTATTCGCCATCGTTGCCATGTCATTTGCTTGTGTTTTGCACTTTGCCATGTCATCATATGCATTTCATATCATGTCATCATGTGCATTTCATTTTGCATACATGTTCGTCTCACGCATCCGAGTGTTTTCCCCTTTTCCGTTTTGCAATCCGGCACTCCAATGTCATCCAGCGTCCCCTGCTTGTCTATTTTGTGTGCGGGTGTTAAACATTCTCGGAATGGACCGAGTCTTGCCAAGCGGCCTTGGTACACCACCGGTAGACCGCCTGTCAAGTTACGTGCCATTTGGAGGTTGTTTGATACTCCAATGGTTAACCGGGTAACCGTAAAGGCCTCTTTTGTTTTGCAGCCCAACACCCCTTACAAACTGGCCCAAAACCCAGCAAACTCCCCTCCATGCTCTCGGTCGTTCGATCACGATCGTGTGGGCGAAAACCGCACCTCATTTGGACTCTCCTAGCTCTCTCTACCTATATATAGACCTCCCCCTCCGAAATTTCAGGTCCAAACCCTAGTCCTCTTCCTCCCGCCGCCACCGGACACGTCCATGACGGCCGGACACGTCCGCCACTGTCCCCTGACGAATCGTAGGCCGCCACATTGCTCCCGCCGCCGTCTCCGCCGAAAGGGCCCGCGTGGCCCAGATCCGGCCCGCGGGGCCCGCGCCGCCGCCCGCCGCCGCCCAGCCGGCGCTCGCCTCCGCCGGCGCCTCCCCTCGCCGCCCGGCGACCTCACCGGCGTCGCCACCCGCGCCCGCCGGGAGCCACCTCCGCCCGCGCCTCCCGCACCCCAAGCTCGCCGCTGCCTCCTCCCGTCGCCCGGCCTCGACCCCGCCGCCTTCTCCCGCTCGCCAGAGCCGCCTCGCCCCGGCGCCCGGTGCCCCGCCGCGGCCATGGCGCCACAGCCAGCTGCCTGGCGCCTCCTCTACCAAGCTCCGGCGCCGCCCCTCCTCGACGTCCGCGCCCGCCCTGGCAACTTCGTCGCCGGATCGACGCCGTCGCCGGCCATCTGCCACGTCTCTGGTGAGATCCGGTTGCCAGGACCAGATCCACTAGTTCGTCAAACCAAACTTGGCATCCCCGTATCCCGGATCCCTCCGTCCCACGTTGACTTTCGCGGAGGTATAAATCTGCCAAGTCCCCGAATTTTTGCATAATCATGCCATTTTCATCGCATCATAACTCCATGCATAATGCTCCGTTTCATGCGTGTAATATATCAAATTGTTCGACTCGATGAGTACTTCATTTTGTTCCATTTAATCATTTTCATTTGAGCTCATCTTGATGCCCGAAATGCTGTTGGAAGAGTGCATGTTGATGTTAATCTGCTAGAACTGTTATAACTTGATGATTTGTCATTTTTGCCCTGTTTGATGTGTGCATCCTATGAGGTTGATGTCCTCTTGTGTTTTGATCTATGCTATGCCATATTTCAAGTGGTGCTGTCCATGTATTTTTGTGAGTTGTGTAGTGAGTGCATCAAGCTTGTTAAGTAGTGTACTTGCTGTTGCTGTTTTCCTGACTGATTCTGTTATAATATGATGCTATGTAAACCTCCTACAAGTCATTCTGTGCGTAATCCGGAGATATTCACTAAGGATGTTTTGTTATACATGTCTTTCTCTATCCATTCATGCCCCTGGTTGCATTTTTACCCTTCTGTAGCTTGTTGTAATCTTGCTCCAAACTTGCTAAATAATGTTGCAGTCAGCCTGTTAACATTAAGTTCAGTTTTGGCCATGTGTTTTGCTAGTGATCCATGCACCCTATGAACTTGTTCTTGCCATGCTTAGCTTCATAAACATGTCTTATTATTGCTGGTTGCCTTGCCATGCCATGTATTGCTCTATGGTGAGTGATTCAAACTCACAAACATGTCTACTTATTGTTGTTCCTGCCATGTATGATTCTGTCATATCATTTGCCATGTTTACATGGGTGCCATCATATTTTCTGTGCCTTTTTGGCTCATGGTCAGTAAGGGACTTTTGTTATATGCAATTATTAGATTCATTCCATGCCTTTGTTTGCCATGATATGTTCCTGTAACATGTTGTTTGATAGCTCTAAACATTGCAACCTGATGTTATTCCTGCTAAGTTTGAAACTGTTATAATTTGCAATTTTCTATGTCCTTTTGAGCATGTTCTAGTGAGTTCTGGAGATAGCTCAGTGTTCATGTTTTGTCATGCTTTACCTGTACTTCATGACCATGCCTTTTGTTCTTATGTTGAGGTGATGTAGCATATTGTTTCGATGTTTGCAATATGCCTAGTTCCTGTTATGGACAGATTGTTGTTATGTCTTGTATAGTGTATGTGTTGAACCGTTGCTCCGTTTTGAGTGTGCTCTATATGAAACTTGCTTGATTTTGCACGTTGTTTCATATTATCATGTTGCATCCTTGTTTTGAGGTGTTTGCTTGATGTTTGTATGCATTTTGCATCAATGCCATGCTTAACTTGTTTTGCTCATATATTCTAGGCCGTAGCTCCGAATCTAATGAACTTTATATGTAACTTGACTAGAATTTCGTGTAGATCATCTTGGTGCATCTTAACTTGCTGTTTAAGAACTTCAAATTAATGTTTATTCAGTTCTGGACCAACTTCGAAATTTGCATATGAGGACTTACCGGATTTGTTATATGTTGTTTCCGGCCTCATTTAAACTTGCTTTAATGTGTTGCTCTTGTATGCATCATCTTTTGCCATGAGTAGCTTCATGTAGTCTTGTCTTGCATCATGCTTGTTGTGCATCATGTCTTGTCTATGTGTGGTGTGTTTACTATGTTGTGTGCTTCTTCTCGATAGTTCCCGTTTCGTTGCGATCGTGAGGATTCGTTCGTCTACGTGTGGTTCGTCTTCGTGGCTTCATCTTCTTCACGGACTCGTTCTTCTTCCTTGCGGGATTTCAGGCAAGATGACCGCTACCCTGGATCTCACTACTATCATTGCTATGCTAGTTGCTTCGTTCTATCGCTATGTTGCGCTTCCTATAACTTGTTCTTCAAGCCTCCCCAAATTGCCATGAACCTCTAACCTTTGACACCCTTCCTAGCAAACCGTTGTTTGGCTATGTTACCGCTTTGCTCAGCCCCTCTTATAGCATTGTTAGTTGCAGGTGAAGTTGAAGATTGCTCCATGGTGGACAGGATTTTGTTGGGATATCACAATATCTCTTATCTAATTAATGCATCTATATACTTCGTAAAGGGTGGAAGGCTCGGCCTTATACCTGGTGTTTTGTTCCACTCTTGCCACCCTAGTTTCCGTCATACCGGTGTTATGTTCCCGGATTGTGCGTTCCTTACGCGGTCGGGTGATTTATGGGACCCCCTTGACAGTTCGCTTTGAATAAAACTCCTCCAGCAAGGCCCAACGTTGGTTTTACCATTTGCCTCACCACCACCTACCTTTCCCTTGGGAGTAATTAACCCAAGGATCATCTTTATTTTAGCCCCCCCAGACCAATGCTTGTCTAAGTGTTGGTCCAAACCGAGTAGACTGCGGGGCCCCCTCGGGGAAACTCGAGATCTGGTTTTACTCGTAGGATGTCTCATCCGGTGTTGCCCTGAGAACGAGATATGTGCAGCTCCTACCGGGATTGTCGGCACATCGGGCGGCTTTGCTGGTCTTGTTTTACCATTATCGAAATGTCTTGTAAACTGGGATTCCGAGACTGATCGGGTCTTCCTGGGAGAAGGTATATCCTTCACTGATCGCGAGAGCTTATCATGGGCTAAGTTGGGACACCCCTACAGGGTATAAACATTCGAGAGCCGTGCCCGCGGTTATGTGGCAGATGGGAATTTGTTAATGTCTGGTTGTAGATAACTTGACACCAGATCCGAATTAAAACGCATCAACTGCGTGTGTAGCCGTGATGGTCTGTTCTCGGCGGAGTCCGGGAAGTGAACACGGTTTCTGGGTTATGTTTGACGTAAGTAGGAGTTCAGGATCACTTCTTGATCATTGCTAGTTGACGACCGTTCCTTTGTTTCTCTTCTCGCTCTCATTAGCGTATGTTAGCCACCATTTCATGCTTAGTCGCTGCTACAACCTCACCACTTTACCCCTTTCTTTCCCATTAAGCCTTGCTAGTCTTGATACCCATGGTAATGGGATTGCTGAGTCCTCGTGGCTCATAGATTACTACAACAACAGTTGGAGGTGCAGGTTATGCGATGATCATGACGCGAGAGCGATGTTTGCTTGTTTTCGAGTTCTTCTTCTGCGTCTTCTTCGATCAGGGGATAGGTTCCAGGTCGGCAGCCTGGGCTAGCAGGGTGGATGTCATTTGAGTTTATGTTTGTGTTTCATCCGTAGATCGGATGTTGATCTTATGTATGATGTATTGTTGTATCCGTGTGGCATTGTATGCCTTTTGTATGTATCCCCATCTATTATGTAATGTCGATGTAATGATATCCACCTTGCAAAAGCGTTTCAATATGCGGGTCTATCCTTGGTGGGACCTTCGAGTTCCTTTTGGATAGGGTCGCATATTGGGCGTGACAAAGGAAGACTATCTTGAAAACAGTGAGACAACCCCAAAGTCCTGTCTTGGTTTAGTGTTCGAGTTACTGGCCACTACTGCTTGCACAAGCTATTCAAATACACTGTCTTAATCAGTTCGGTTTCTTGAGTCTCAACTACAAGCTTAAAGACATCGATCAGCCACGCTGCAAGAAGAAGCGGAAGGACTGCGGAAGTCCCTGGAGCATTCATATGCATATTTTCTGGTGCAATAGGAAGTGTTGGAGGATTGAGTGCCAAACAGGACAAAGCTAATAAGCTTTCTAAGCTTACTGCCAGCATGGTAGATACCCAGGATAACATTTCTTGAGCTCTTCTGAAGTTGTTTCAGTTATGCTCTTGTTTTGCTACCGCGTTTATTTGCACTGTTGGCCAATTTTGATGGCCAGTGTATGTAATATGCTGCTTTGTTCCCTATATTTGCACTGGTGGCGAACTTTGATGCCCAGTGGATGTAGTATGTGTAATAGTGGTAATAGGCTAGCATTAATTGCTTGCTTATTTATTTCCTTATTGTCTTGTTTAGTTGTTTGCTTGTGGTCACTGCAGTTCTTTTTCTGTGTTTTTCTCGTGGCCACAATAGGCTATTTTTTGGTAACTAGGCTAAAATAATCATGGCAACAACGGATTGTTATAACCATGGGCCTTCTATGGGCCGTAGGATCCATTGGCATTCTATACAGGCCGTAGGATCCATGGGCCTTCTACAGCCCGTAGGATCCATGGGCTATCTACGGGCCATACGATCCATGGGCCTTCTACCGGCCGTACAATCCATGGGCCTTATACGGGCCGTAGGATCCATGGGCCTTCTACGGGGCGTATCATCATTTCGCCAATCATGGGTCATACTATTCGCGGACCATAATAGGCCGTATTTGATAACTCTATGAAAATAGCCCAACGGGTTTTTTGACATGAAAACGGCCCAACGTATTAACGGGCCACAAACGGGCCGACTGTACCGACGGGCTGAATTTGGCCCACAAGCAGAAAATGACAGTAACGGGCCGTAAGTAACAGAATGTTGGAAATGAGCCCAAGAATATATGGTCCCTAAGATGGCCGAAAGATAACTTGGGCTGGAAACGGCCCAATGGAATAATGGGCCGTTAATGGGTATAAAGTGATACACTGTTCATTACGAGCCAGTTTCACCATGGGTCGTTAGTGGGCCAAGAGTTACAAAGGGCCTCATATGGGCCGAAAGAAGTCATGGGCCATACATGGTCCGGAAGTTAAAATGGGCTAGAATCATATTGGACGGCACAGATGATGCTACTGGGCCTAATTCAGAGAGGTCGTAACGGGCCCTGGGTTAGCGACTGTAAATGGGCTTTCCGTGGGCCGGCCCGCCACCTTTTGACCAAGTCAAACTGCTGGCCTTTTCACAGGAATGGGCCTCTATTGGGCTGTGCCACATGTCGACGTATCATAGGTGTGTTGTGTCCAATGAGTGGATGACACCTTTCCCAATGGTGAGCCGACACGCGTTTCCTCCAGCCAAAGATGATTTTACACGTGGAAAATCCCCATTGGTTGGGGCTGTTAACGGGTTATCGGATCCAAAACCGGACCTGATAGCTTAATGGCATTCCATTATGGTGGATGCCACATGTCGGTCACCCTGGACGAAAGAACTTCTGTGACGTGCGATTTGTCGTCATGGAAGTGGACACTTCCGTGATGATAATTTTGGTAATGTCATGGAACACTTCTATGACAGCACTGGTATGACTATCTTGATTCTGTCATGAAATCGTCATGGATGTAAATGCATGACAGAAAATGCGGCCTACAGGAACAAACATGTATCATCACGGAAGTGTATTTTTTTGTAGTGTAATGAGAGCAACTCTTGAACTCATACATTGTTTAATTTCCTTTCGTCCTTACCAAAGGATGATTGCTATGATGATTGTTATGATCCCGTTGATTCTCTTGAAATATCCCTTTTTGATGATGCTTGCTATGCTTGTGGCCAAGATGCCGATATGATTTATACTTATGGAGATGAACTTGCTATAGGTCCTTATGTTAAACACAAAATTATTGCTATTGCACCCACGCATGATAGTCCTATTATCTTTTTGAATTCTTTCTACTACACTATATCAGAGAAGTTTGTGCTTATTAAGGATTATATTGATGGGTTGCCTTTTACCGTTTCACATGATAATTTTGATAGATATAATATTCATGTTCTTGCTGCTCCTACTTGCAATATTATGATAGAGGAACTATATCTCCATCTCTCTATGTTTCCAATATGATAAAATTGCAAGAAACTACTTATACTATGCATTGGCCTTTACTATGTGAGCATGAATTGTTCTTTTATGACATGCGGATGCATAGGAAGAGAGTTAGACTTCATTATTGCTTGATACATGTTACTTTGTGCTCACTACGAAAGTAAAAATCATTGTTAATTAAAAATGGCTTTGATATACCTTGGGATCCGGGTGGATCCATTACTTGAGCACTTTATGCCTAGCTTAATGGCTTTAAAGAAAGTGCTGCCAGGGAGACAACCCGGAAGTTTTAGAGAGTCATTTATTTCTGTTGAGTGCTTTTATATAGTATAAAAACAAAAAAATAAAGAGGGGAACCCAAAAATTTTCAAAAAGGAAGGTGAAGGTGAGAGAGACAAGCATTTGTTGAAGTGGGGGAACCCCTTGAACTTTGTTCATGCTCACGGAAACTTTGTAAGTCTTGATTACAGATACTTTTCATCAAAAATAATTATCCCCTTGTACAATGTCATTGTAATATAAAAATAATGTGCCAAGGTTTGCCTTTAGGATGTTTACAATTCTTGTTGGTTTGTACGGTGCAGGACAGAAACTTTGGCTGTAGTGTGCGAACGTAACATAAGTATGGTGGATGTTCAGATTGCTACAGACTGTTCAGTCTTTGACAGATTCTGTTTTTGATGCATAGTTTGCTTGTTTTGATGAAACTATAAATTTCTATTAGTGGATTAAGCCATGGAAAAGTTATATTACAGTAGACACAATGCAAAAACAAAATATGAATTGGTTCGCAACAATACTTAGAGTAGTGATTTGCTCTATTATACTAACGGATCTTACCGAGTTTTCTGTTGAAGTTTTGTGTGGATGAAGTGTTCGATGATCGAGAAGGTCTCGATGTGAGGAAAAGGAGGAGAGGCAACAGCTCAAGCTTGGGGATGCCAAGGCACACCAAGTAAATATTCAAGGAGACTCAAGCTTCTAAGCTTGGGGATGCCCCGGAAGGCAACCCCTCTTTCTTCAACAAGTATCGGTATGTTTTTGGATTCGTTTCATTCATGTGATATGTGCAAATCTGGGAGCGTCTTTTGCATTTAGTTTTCACTTTTATTTTATGCACCAGGCTGGTATGAGATAGTCCATGGTTTATTTATAGAATGCTCATTGCACTTCACTTAAATCTTTTGAGTATGGCTTTATAGAATGCTTCATGTGCTTCACTTATATCGTTTGAAGTTTGGACTGCCTGTTTCTCTTCACATAGAAAACCGCCATTTGTATAATGCTCTTTTGCTTCACTTATATTTGTTAGAGCGTGGGCATATCTTTTGTATTAATAATTAGACTCTCTTGCTCCACTTATATCTATTTAGAGAGACGAAAGGAATTGGTCATTCACATGGTTAGTCATAAAATCCTACATAAAACTTGTACATCACTGAGTATGATATGTTTGATTCCTTGCAATAGTTTTGCGATATATGGATGATAATATGTGGGAGGTTCTAATAAATGGTTGTGTTTAGTAAGGATATTGGTGTTGAGGTTTGTGATTCCCGAAGCATGCAAGTATGGTCTCCTAACTATGTAACCAAATTGGTGCGCATTGTATTTTGATTGTTTATCTTTGCGTGAAGGCCGGGGGTGCGCGATGGTTAATTCCTACCAACCTCCCCCCTAGGGGCATGCATAGTAGTACTGTGCTTCGAGGGCTAATAAACTTTTGCAATAAGTATATGAGTTCTTTATGATTAATGTGAGTCCATGGATTATACGCACTCTCACCCTTCCATCATTGCTAGCCTCTTCAGTACCGTGCATTGCCCTTTCTCACCTCGAGAGTTGGTGCAAACTTCGCTGGTGCATCCAAACCCCGTTATACGATACGCTCTATCACACATAAGCCTCCTTATATTTTCCTCAAAACAGCCACCATACCTACCTATTATGACATTCCATAGCCATTCCGAGATATATTGCCATGCAATTTCCATCATCATCATATACATGACTGGAGCATTCATTTTCATATTGCTTTGCATGATCATAAGATAGCTAGCATGATGTTTTCATGGCTTGTCTATTTTTTGATATCTTTGCTATGCTAAATCATTGCACATCCCGGTACACTGTTGGAGGCATACATATAGAGTCATATCTTTGTTCTAGATATTGAGTTGTATGTAAATAAAAGTGTGATGATCATCATTATTAGATGATTGCTCCATTGAGGAAAGAATGATGGAGACTATGATTCCCCCACAAGTCGGGATGAGTCTCCGGACTTTATGAAAAATAAAAGAGGCCAAAGAAGCCCAAATAAAAAAAGGAGGCCAAAGAAGTATTATTGTTGGGATGCCCGAAGTATTATTGTTTTTATGTGAAATTATAGACTATTGCCTTGAATCACTCGTGTCTTAATATTCATGCCATGATTAGATTATATGATCAAGATTAAGATAGGTAGCATTCCACATCAAAAATTATCTTTTTTATCATTTGCCTACTCGAGGACGAGCAGGAATTAAGCTTGGGGATGCTGATACGTCTCCGTCGTATCTATAATTTTTGATTGTTCCATGCCAATATTATTCAACTTTCATATACTTTTGGAAAATTTTATACTATTTTTAGGACTAACATATTGATCCAGTGCCTAGTGCCAGTTCCTATTTGTTGCATGTTTTATGTTTTGCAAAAACCCCATATCAAACAGAGTCCAAACGGGATAAAAACGGACGGGGAATATTTTTGGAATATTTATGATTTTTGGAAAGAAGAATCAACGCGAGACGGTGCCCGAGGGGGCCATGAGGAAGGGGGCGCGCCCTAGGGGGGTGGGCGCACCCCTGGCCCTCGCGGGCACCCCGTAAGGCGGTTGATGCTCTTATTTTGCCGCAAGAAAGCTAATTTCCGGAAAAAAATTGTGGCAAAGGTTTCAATCCAATCGGAGTTACGGATCTCCGGATATATAAAAAAGGTGAAAGGGCAGAATCTTGCAATGCAAAAACAGAGAGAGACAGATCCAATCTTGGAGGGGCTCTCGCCCCTCCCACGCCATGGAGACCATGGACCAGAGGGGAAACCCTTCTCCCATCTAGGGATAAGGTCAAGGAAGAACAAGAAGGAGGGGGATCTCTCCCCTTGCTTCCGGTGGCGCCGGAACACCGCCGAGGGCCATCATCATCACTGAGATCTACACCAACACCGCGATCATCTTCACCAACATCTCCATCACCTTCTCCCATCTATATTCAGTGGTCCACTCTCCCGCGACTCACTGTATCCTCTACTTGAACATGGTGCTTTATGCTTCATATTATTATCCAATGATGTGTTGTCATCCTATGATGTCTGAGTAGATTTTCGTTGTCCTATCGGTAATTGGTGAATTGCTATGATTGGTTTAATTTGCTTGTGGTTATGTTGCTATCCTATTATGCCCTCCGTATCGCGCAAGTGTGAGGGATTCCCGCTGTAGGGTGTTGCAATTCGTTCATTATTCTCTTATAGTGGGTTGACAGAGGCATAATCCCGAGTAAGGGGGTTGTGTCGTATGGCCTATACGTTCATTATTCTCTTATAGGGGATGCAATACGTTCATTATTCTCTTACAGAGGAACACCAACCCTATCCTTTGCAAGGATAGTAACTCCAAGGTGCCGGACTCCTCTCCAGACTCCGAACCTTCCGCACCCCTTTCAATCGAATCCGATTGGGCGCCAGTCATGGAATTCACCGCAGCGGACATCTTTCAGCACTCGCCCTTTGGCGACATCATGAATTCACTAAAGTCTCTCTCTTTATTAGGAGAGCCCTGGCCGGACTATGGTTAGGAAGGTTGGGATGCGGACGACGAAGAAATTCAAAGCCCACCCACCACCCACTTCGTAGCCACTATCGATGATTTAACCGACATGCTCAACTTCGACTCCGAAGACATCGACGGTATGGACGACGATGCAAGAGACGACCAAGAACCAGCGCCTACAGGGCACTGGAAGGCCACCTCGTCATACAACATTTACATGGTGGACATCCCAAAAGATGGGAATGGAGATGGAACAACGGAGGATGACCCCTCCAAGAAACAGCCTAAGCGCTAGCGTCAGCGGCGCCGCTCTAAATACCGCCACAGCAAAAATGGTGATTCCGGCACGGGAGACAATAATACCCCGGACAGTGCTGAAGATAACTCCCTCTAGCAAGATTCAGTGCGGGAGGATGGAGAAGCTAGCCCTCATGAGAGAGCGGCAGGCAGAGAGGTAGAGGACGATAATTACATGCCTCCCTCCGAAGACGAGGCAAGCCTCGACGACGAAGAATTTGTCGTGCCTAAGGATCCCGTCGAACAAGAGCGTTTCAAACGCAGGCTTATGGCCACGGCAAGCAGCCTCAAGAAAAAGCAGCAACAGCTTAGAGCTGACCAAGATTTGCTAGCCGACAGATGGACTGAGGTCCTTGCGGCCGAAGAGTATGAACTCGAACGCCCCTCCAAGAGCTACCCAAAACGCAGGCTGCTACCCCGATTAGAGGAGGAAGCACCTAAACCTACATCACCAGCGCATGATACGGCCGACCGGCCACCTCGTGGCCCCGACAGAGAGGCCTTTAGGCCCTCCACTCAAGCTGCACCCCGGCGCCGCTGAAAAAATACCAAGACGCGTGAAAATGCGCCAGACCTGCGAGATATACTGGAGGACAAGGCAAGGCAAACAAGATCGATCTACGGATCGCGTGGGCGCCCCACGATACGTGATGATAACCGTCACGCCGGATATGGCAATTCCGGCCGGGCCGAACATAGTAGACAAAGCTCATTTGAGCTGCGTCGTGTTAAGCCCAATACAGAGGTGTCGCACACCCACTATGCTTCACAGACGAAGTGATGGATCATCAAATCCCTGAGGGTTTCAAACCCGTAAACATTGAATCATACGATGGCACAATAGATCCTGTGGTCTGGATCGAGGACTATCTCCTCCATATCCACATGGCCCGCGGTGATGATCTACACGCCATCAAATACCTCCTACTCAAGGTTAAAGGACCAGCTCGGCATTGGCTTAATAGCTTGCCAGCAGAATCAATCGTTTGTTGGGAAGACTTGGAAGCCGCATTCCTCAACAACTTCCAGGGCACCTATGTGTGACCACCAGATGCCGATGATCTAAGCCACATAATTCAGCAGCCAGAAGAATCGGCCAGAAAATTCTGGACACTGTTCCTAACCAAGAAAAATCAAATCGTCGACTGTCCGGATGCAGAGGCCCTCACAGCCTTCAAACATAACATCCACGACGAGTGGCTTGCCCGGCACCTAGGACAGGAAAAGCCGAAATCCATGGCAGCCCTCACAACACTCATGACCCGCTTCTGCGCGAGAGAGGACAGCTGGCTAGCTCATAGTAACAATATGACCAAGAGCCCTGGTAATTCGGATACCAAGGACAGGTCACGTCGCAACAAGCACAAGCACCGCATTAATGGCTATAATGCTGAAGATACGATAGTCAATGCCGGATTCAGAGGCTCTAAACCCGGTCAGCGGAAAAAGCCATTCAAAAGAAATACTCTGGGCCCATCCAATTTGGACCGAATACTCGATCGCTCGTGCCAGATACACGGCACCCCCGAAAAACCAACCAACCACACCAACAGGGATTATTGGGTGTTCAAGCAGGAAGGCAAGTTAATTGCCAAAAACAATGACAAGGGGCTGCATAGCAATGACGAGGAGGAGCCCCGGCCGCCGAACAATAGAGGACAGAAGGGCTTTCCCCCACAAGTGCGGACGGTGAACATGATATACGCAACCCACATACCCAAAAGGGAGCGGAAGCGTGCACTAAGGGACGTATATGCGATGGAGCCAGTCGCCCCAAAGTTCAATCCGTGGTCCTCCTGTCCGATCACTTTTGATCGAAGGGACCACCCCACTAGAATCCGCCATGGCGGATTCGCCGCATTGGTCCTAGACCCAATCGTTGACGGATTTCACCTCACTAGAGTCCTGATGGACGGCGGCAGCAGCCTGAACCTGCTTTATTAGGATACAGTGCGCAAAATGGGCATAGACCCCTCAAGGATTAAACCCACAAAGACGACCTTTAAAGGCGTAATACCAGGTGTAGAGGCTAACTGTACAGGCTCAGTTACACTTGAAGTGGTCTTCGGATCCCCGGATAACTTCCGAAGAGAGGAGTTAATCTTGGACATAGTCCCGTTCCGCAGCGGCTATCACGCACTACTTGGACGAACCGCATTTCCAAAGTTCAATGCGGTGCCGCACTACGCATTCCTCAAGCTCAAGATGCCAGGCCCTCGAGGAGTCATTACGGTCAACAGAAACACCGAACGCTCTCTCCGAATGGAGGAGCATACGGCGGCCCTCGCGGAAGAAGTACAAAGCAGCCTCTTAAGGCAATTCTCGGGTCCGGATATTAAACGGCCGGACACCGTCAAGCACGCCCCGAGTAACCAACAACAGGACCGTCTGGCACGTTCCGAGCACGCGTAGCAATGCCGCCCCAACCCCAGCCCTCACGAAATTGCCAAACGAGTACTACGCGTACATAATTACGCTCTGGAAATACCATGGGCATAGGGGGAGGGGCACGACCACGGCAGGCACAGAATGCGGCTCAACCGCACCAGGGGCTCCCAATTATGCCATTCTTCTTCTTTCTCTTACTTTCAGGACTCCTTTCTCAAGAAGCCCTGTCCGGCAGTAGAATTGCCGAACACACGATGCAACAGCCAGTGAAGCAGAAAGCTACGTCGAGTGTCCAGGTGGTCTCTATAACAAGCAGTATACTTGTTTTACACATCATCCCACGGCTCGCTCCTGGAGGGCGACATGTCAAATAGTCCCATCCCTTGATTATCGCACTATTTGTATCGTTCTTCTTTTACCGCAGCTTTTTTCAATAAACAATGCATAGCTTTTTGCCTATTATTGCATTCCTTTTTCTATCTATATATGTTCACTTATGACATGTTGCACCCGTACACTTTGGTACGGCCAAATTCACCAGGGGCTTAAGTACACCAAAATACGGTGTGATAAGTCCGAACACTTTCACAAGTGCGGCACCCCGAACTTATAGCATTATATGCATCGGCTCCGAATCATGTCTTGGATCAATAGTTGGGTTTGCCTGGCTCCCATGTTTTGGTACATTACGTTCCGCTATATCGGCTAAGGTAGCGCTGGGAGAACCACTGCGACTGTGCCCCGGTTGAGCTGGGTTGAGCACCTCAGTGGAGAAAGCTAAAACTGACCGTCATGATAGGGCGAGAGCCGGTCACAGTTCGAGAGGTTTTCGAGTCCCTAAAGACTTATGCCGCTTAGAGCGAGGAGTCGGCTCCGTCCAACCCAGGCATGGATAGCGCCCCGAATTCGGTCTTCCGAATACTAGGGGCTTCGCCGAAATTTAAATTTATAGAATTCTATGCCTAAGTGAGAGTGTTCAAGAATTATAGTCCGGTTGCCTTGTTCGTTGCGTTGAGCGCATCCCTCAAAGGACCCAAGAATGGGAAAAAGAGCGCTCAAGTTTATCCCGAACACCCCAGACCTCGTAGCATGGGGGCAGAAGTCGACGACTCGCCATCTCTCAAATTTAATAAATGGCCGCACAGAAGGTAATATTTTAAATTCACAAGTGTTGCTTAGCGCATATGAACAAGTTTTCAGGCGTACAGGATAACAAATGCGAGTTTACTCAAAAATTACATCTTTGGAGCACTCGCCCGCTATAAGGCGGCCACCCTTCAGGACGCCCGCATAATACATCTTGGGCGTGCGATACTCCCTGCCCGACGGTGGAGCGTCCGTCACAAGCTTCTCAGCGTCCATCTTGCCTAGTGTACTTTCGCATGGGCAAGGGCCCTACGGGAACCTTCGATACAGACAGAGCGCTTGACGACTTCAACCCGTGGACAGGCGTCCACCAGCCGCCTCACCAGCCCGAAGTAGCTCACAGGCATGGATTCTTTAGGCCACAGCCGAACTATGAGGGCCTTCATGGCCTGTTCGGCCACCTTATGGAGCTCGACCAGCTGCTTCAGCTGGTCGCTCAAGGGCACCGGGTGTCCGGCCTCAGCATACTGAGACCAGAACACCTTCTCTGTCGATCTCCCCTCCTCGGCCCGGTAGAATGCGGCAGCGTCGGACACACTACGGGGCAGATATGCGAATGCTCCTGGAGAGCTCCGGATTCGGGTAAGTAACAAGTAATTCACTTTCACGTGCTTGCTTTGCATGAAGAATGCCTTACCCGCTGCTATCTTCTTTATTGCCTCAATTTCTTGGAGGGATTTTTGGGCTTCGGCCTTAGCGGCTTTGGCGCTTTCAAGAGCCGAGGCGAGCTCGGACTCTCGAGTCTTTGAGTCACGCTCCAAACTCTCGTGTTTTTCCACGAGAGCCTGGAGCTCTTGCCGCACCTCTGCCACCCGCGCCTCCTGCTTCTCTCGCTCTTTGTGTTCCGCGGCCGCATTGCTTTTGGCCCTAGACACCACTTCCTTCAGGGTCGCCACCTCATTCGTGGCCCCTGCAATTCTCACGTTATTCCTGTTATTTTTTGCAACCACATCTTTTATATACTTCCATAAGGTCTTACTTACCTTCCTTGTCCTCGAGCTGCTTCTTGGCAAGGCCGAGCTCGTTCTCGGACCGCTCGAGGCTCTACTTCAATGCATTGACCTCCACAGTCAGTGCGGCAGAGGTCAGTAGCGCAGCCTGCATTCCCATATTGACATACTTATGTTAGACTCCTGCGTACATCTTTTTAGATCCTCAATTCGGCTTTTCTTTCCGAACACCGAACTGAGCATCAGGGGCTACTGTCTATGCGGTAATATTTTTACATATCTTAATACATACCTCAAAGCCTGTTAGAAGGCTGGCACAGTCTTCAGTCAGCCCGCTCTTGGCAGACTGAACTTTCTGGATCACCACACTCATGACAGTGCGGTGCTCCTCGTCGATGGAGGCGCCGTTAAGCGCCTCCAGCAAATTATCTGGTGCCTCCGGTTGGACGGAGGTCACCGATGTCGCAGTCTCGCCCTTCTTACGAAGGGGCCGCCTGCCGGACTCCAGAACCACTGAAGGTT
Source organism: Triticum timopheevii (assembly GCA_963921465.1). Lineage (NCBI taxonomy): Eukaryota > Viridiplantae > Streptophyta > Magnoliopsida > Poales > Poaceae > Triticum > Triticum timopheevii. The sequence continues at coordinate 77,364,315 of OY997271.1, forward strand.
CCAGTGCGGAGTCTGGCCCAGGGCCGGACTCAGAACCCTTCGGGGTTTGATCCCCCTTGCGCCCAAAGTCCGGGAGGTCGCCTTGCGGCACCTCCGGGACCTCCTCCTCCTGGATGGGCCCCTTTTGGGACCCCACCTTGGCGTCATCCGCCTCGGTCGGGAGATGCAAAATTAAATTCTGCATTGGATTAAAGAAGCCCGGTGGAAAGATCTTCTCTAACTTGCAGATCAACTCTGGCGCCAACTCTTCCATTTCTTCTAGCACGCCAGGCGATAGTTCTTTCGCACAAAGAACACGGAAGAAGTAGCTGAGTTCTGCCAGTACTAGCCATTCATCCTCAGGGATGAAGCCACGCAACATCACTGGCATTACCCGCTCAATCCATATGTGCCAATCATGACTCTTGAGACCAAGTATCTTCAATTTATGAAGACTCGCTCCCCTCTTTAGATTTGCTGCATACCCATCGGGGAACATCAACTGCATTTTCACCCACAAGATAATTTCCCTCATAGCTTGCCTTCCAAGATTGAACCATGCCTTTGGCTTCGTCCAGTTCTGCTTTCCTTTCGGTTCTTTCATGTTTTGTAACGGCCTATCACATAGCGCCTCCAGATCGACTCTAGCCTTAGTATTATCCTTTGACTTCCCATCTGTGCCGAACAATGTACCAAAAAGTGCCTCGGCGATATTCTTCTCAGTGTGCATCACGTCGATGTTGTGTGGGCAAAGGAGGTCTTTGAAGTAAGGCAGATCCCATAAGCATGTTTTGTGAGTCCAGGCGTGCTCAGAATTATACCCCTTGAAGTACCCTGGATGCTCTGGATCTGGCTCGAGAGTGTTTAACTGATCCAGGGTTTGTTGTCCTGTCAACGCAGGTGGTGCAGAGTATTTTACAACTCTACCTCTGATGAAGTTCTTCTTGTCTTTCTGAAATTATGGCGAGGATCCAGGAACTGTCTATGCATGTCGAAGAAAGAAAACTTGCGACCAGCTTGAAGCCAACGAAACTCAAGAGCTCCCTTGCATGTGGGGCACGGGAACCTTCCATGCACACACCAGCCAACGAATAGCGCATACGCCAGCAAGTCATGCGTCGAGTACATATACCAGACACGCATTATGGAGTTTCGTTTGCTATAGGCGTTGTATGTCTTGAACCCATTATCCCAGGCTTCTTGCAATTCGTCCTTAAGCGGCTGCATGTACACATTCATATTTTTCCCTTGATAGTTGGGCCCTGGAATTATCAACGTCAGGAAAATGTTCTTTCTTTGCATAATCTGTCCGGGGGGGAGATTGAGTGGGAAGACAAATACGGGCCAACAATTGTATTGGGCTGCCGTCATACCAAACACACTGAACCCATCGGTGCTGATGCCGACTCGAGGATGCCTCGGATCTGCCGCTTTGTCAGCATGTAATTCATCAAACTTTTTCCACGCAACACCATCCGATGTGTGTACCATCATCAGATTCCCATCTGCATCTAGTTCAGTTCTTTTGCCTGTTTCGTGCCATGTCATTTGTCTGCCCGTCTCTTCAACCATGAAAATACGTTGAAGTCTTGGTACGATTGGCACATACCGAAGAACACTAACAGGGATTTTGGTCTGTGTCTTCTCACCCATACCATTGTCTACCATAATATACCTGGAAGACTTGCAGATGGGATAATAGTTCAAGTCCGCATAGTCAAGCCTAAATAAGGCACATCCTTTCTCACAGGCATGTATCTTCTCATAGGGCATCTTCAGTGCACGGAGGATTTTGTCCGACTGGTACAGGTTTGCAGGCATTACATGGCCTTTGGGTACAAAGCGTCCAAATACTGTCATAATTGCGTCATAGCATTCTCTGCCCAAGTTGAACTGAGCCTTCAAAGCCATTACTTGTGAGATGGCATCCAACTGACAAAGCTCAGTGTGCTCGTGGATCGGACGTTTTTAAGACTCCAAAATTTCATTGAAGGCCTTTGTAGATTCCTCCATCTCCTCGTCCGAATCCCGAGCATCATCATAGTCCTGCACCATGTTTTCCATCCCGGTACCATGCTCGTCGGTGCGACGATGCTCCACCTTAGCTCGGTCACGTTGGCCAGACTCACCATCAAATGTCCACACCGTATAATCGGGCGTAAAACCATTCTTCTGCAGGTGTTTACCCATTTCAGCCTTTGTCCTCTTTTCCCAATTGCCGCATCGGAAACAGGGGCACCAAGTTTACCTCTGGCCATTTGCAAATGCGGCTTGCACAAACCCCTTGGTTTTTGTGAACCATTCAACGCTCCATTTGTTCTGACTAGTGTGACCGGTATACATCCACGCACGATCACTCATCTTGACTTTCAGAGCTACTGGACACACAACAATTATATATATAATTCACCATGTATATATTCATCAGTTGATCTACTTTGTCAATTTTATTACATCCATGCAACCTACACTCTAATAGGTAATGATAGGTCCTAATCCCACCCAAGTATGTGTAGATTGGGTTCATTTTCCCATGCTATGCTCCGGATCCGACGCAAAATTTCGGCAGCACCTCCCCGCTGTTCTCCTGATACACGTCTCTGCAATAAACAGAGAGGATGTGTACCCGGAGAACAACAGGGGAGGCACTGACGAAATTTATGCGTCGGATCCGAAGCAAAGCATATGGGAAAACGAACCCAATCTACACATACTCGGGCTGTCCATGGATAGCGTTGGACAATTCGAAAGAATCAAGGTTATAAATATGCAAATTCATGCATATTTATAACTATGACGCTTTCAAACAGGAGACACATATTGGTTACGCATACTGATGATTCAAGACACATATATAACTAGCTATCAAGTTTCATCGGCATGAACACCGGAACAGAGCAAATAATTAATGGGGGAGGAGGACATGTCATTTGCGCTCACCCATGAACGAAGGGGCAGAGGTCATCAAATGCACGGCGAGGTCGTCGAACACCAAACCTCGCAGCGGTGAAACAACTGCACATTTAAATCAACCCGATCAACACAATTATATATGATGTTTTTCATAACAAAATCGAAAAATATATGACCTAACTAATAATTCGCAAATATAAGACCCTGTCGGCCTCGGGGGGTCGGGTGTCGGGGTGTCTGGGTGTCGTGTCGGGGTCACGGTGTGGTGTCGGGGCCGGGGTGTCGGGGTCAGGGGTCAGGGGGTCGGGGTGTCGGGGTCGGGATGTCGGGGTTAGGTGGGTCAGGAGGTCGGGGTGTTTCCTTCTATCCTTCTTCTTCTTTCTTTCTCTTCTTCTTCTTCTTTCCTTTCTTCTTCTTCTTCTTCCATCTTTTTTCTACTTTTTTACTTCTTTTCGTTTCTTCTTTTCTTCTTCTTCTACTTCTTCTACTTCTTTTCTTCCTCTTCTTTTTTCATCTTTCTACTACTTCTACTTTTTCTAATTCTTTTCTACACTAACACTAACACAATCTAGCACTAACAATTAAACAGCAAAAAAATGAAAAAATAGAAAAAAAAGTAGTAGTCCCTCACCGGAGCAATGGGACGGTCGGCGGGGGGGGGGCAACGGGCGGCGGGTGGGGTGGGGGTGGAGGGGTGGTGGGGGGCGGGGGCGGCGGGGACGGCGCCGGGCGGCGGGGGGCAGGGGTTGCGCCGGGCGGCGGGGCGTCGGCGGGTGGGGTGGGGGCGGAGGGGTGGTTGCGCGACGGGCCAAGGGTGCGGGGGCGGGGGCGGCGCCGGGCGGCAGGGGCAGGGGCGGCAGTGGATCTAGCTAGGGCGGGCCGTCGGGGAGGAGAGAGGAAGAGAAGGAGAGTAACGGGCAGGGGGGTGGCGTCTGTTAGATACTCGGCTCTTTGCCGTCCGCCACTCTTTGCCGTCCGCCGTTATCTCTCTTTGCCGTCCGCTAGCAGACGGCAAAGAGGTGGGTTGTTAAGTTTTTTTTAAATGGGCGGGTGGGTGGGGGCCACCTCCCTCTTTGCCGTCAGCTGGCTGACAACAAAGATTCTTTGCGGTCAGCTGGCGGACGGCAACAAAATGGCGCATGGCAAAGAGCTTCGTTGTCGTCTGCCATTTCTTTGCCGTCGGCTTTTGGTTAGCTGATGGCAAAGAGCTTCTTTGCCGTCCGCTAACGGACGGCAAAGATCTGGCAGATGGCAAAGTAGATGATTCCAGTAGTGAGTCCTGGAGTAGGGGGTATCCGAATGGCCGGACTATATACTTCGTCCGGACTATTGGAGCGTGAATGTACAAGACTCAAGACTCCGTCCCGTGTCCGGATGGGACTCTCCTTTGCGTGGAAGACAAGCTTGGCGATCCGGATATTGTATTTCCTTCCTTGGAACCGACTCCGTGTAAACCCTAGCCCTCTCTGGTGTCTATATAAACCGGAGAGGTTGGTCTTTAGAAGGCCGATCGCGATCATGTTCACAATCATAACCATCATAGGCTAGCTTCTAGGGTTTAGCCTCTATGATCTCATGGTAGATCTACTCTTGTACTACTCATATCATCAATATCAATCAAGTAGGAAGTAGGGTTTTACCTCCATCAAGAGGACCCGAACCTGGGTAAACATTGTGTCCCTTGCTTCCTGTTACCATCAGCCTAAGACACAGATCGGGACCCCCTACCCGAGATCCGCCGGTTTTGACACCGACAATGGTTACTATGATGTGGAACAAATAGAAGAATTCGTTGCTTTTATGGGTGCTTATGAGATTGAATCTTTGTTTAAAGAGTGTGAAAATCTTGATGATGCTGTTTACAGACCTGAAAATTTTGCTATACTTAAATATTGCTATGAGAATTATGGATTCAATTTTGATATTGATGCATTTATTGAGAAAGTCTCCGCTGTCCAAGAAGAGACTAATATTTTGCAGGAGTCTATGGAAGAAGAAATTGATGGAACTGTGAGCTTATTGGATGAAAAAGATGATGAGGACAGCGAAGAACAAAAGGAGGAAGAGCGGATTAGCTACCCATGACCACCTTCTAACACTACAAAAAAAGACACATTTCTGACATTTTGGGCCGAACCAATTTTTTTCCTATCATACTTATGACACTTCTATGATGATAATTGTGACAAAATCCGGTATTATCATAGATGTGGTGGGCTCCTACTTCTATGACAAAAAATCATGATAGAAAATGGGCCTTTTGTCTTGGGCGGGCCGGAGACGCAGCTGCATGACATTCTTTGGGCCGTCCATGACGGAAAAAACCGTGGTAGAAGCGAGGGCGAGGAAAACTTCAAGGAGTTCCCGGTTACGGTTGGTGGTCGGGGCCGAGCGATGCGCGTTTCCCTCATACACGTATGCGCGTGTGTGTGAGGCATTGGGCTCTAACTGAACCTGAGCAAGGCTTTGGGCTCTAACTAAACCTAAGTGATTGCACTGCAGGCTACGCGTTACTGAACCCGAGCGATTGATCGATGGCTGTTAATTGAACCCGATCGAACGATTCCTTCGCTACTTCTGCTAACTGAAGCCGATCGATGTTGCCTCTGGATGAACAGTGAGCATTGCTGGGGGGGGGGGGGTTTGGATGAATAGTGAGCGGTGGGGGAGGATGAACAGGACCCCGTGGTGTTGCCTCTGGATGAACAGGACCCCGGTCGATCGAGCCAGTTGGGGCTGGATGAACAGGACCCCGTGGAGGGCTAGATGAACAGGATGACCCCGTGGAGGGATGGATGAACAATAGATGGTGGAGGGGTGGATGTACAGTAGCCCGTGGAGGGGTGGTTGAACAGGATCCCAAGGAGAGGGATTTTTGAACAATAGCTAGTGGAGTAGCGCGCGGTGGAGGCTGGATGAACAGGAGCCCGTGGATGAACAGGAGCAGGTGGAGGCTGGAGGAGGTTGACGGTGGATGAACAGTAGCCTGTGGAGGCTGGAGGAGGTCGACGGTGGAGATGAACAGTATCCCGTGGAGTCCCGTTTTGCGGTACGCCACACCCCGCCCCGATGAACAGGACCCCCGTTTCGACCGTAGCACTCCAACACAAGTCTGTTTCCTCCGTTTTATTGTATGCCACACCCCTCCCGATCAAGAAGACCCCGTTTCGACCGTAGGAGGTCCAACACAAGTTCGTTTCCCCTATTTTGCGGTACGCCAGACCCCTCCCAATGAACAGGATCCCATATTGAACATGGCCGGCCGAACACAAGGCCGTTTCCTCCGTTCTGCGGATACACCAGGCCTCGTTTCTATCGGCTGTTCCGTCCAAGCCGGTTGGCTCCCACGTGTTCCATTGCCACCCAATGAACACGGCGCATTCCATTGCCTCCCGATAAACACCACGCATTCCGTTGCCTCCCCATGAACATGACGACGTAGTTTTTCCGTTCCGACCCAACCATGTACACGTGCCCTGGCCATAGGTATGCGCGAGTAGGAGTTCGAGACCCCTCCCATATGTACGTATGTGGCCGGATTTTCTTTCTTGCACACTGGCCGATGTACGCACATGTACATGCTACGTGCGTGCCTCTACTACAACACGTGCGCGCCTCTACATCGACCAGTATGTACCTACACGTTCGCGACCAGAATGACAACGCTACGTATGCTTCGACCAGGTGGGTCCCGACTATCAGGCAATTCCTTGTGTGCTAAGATGTAGCTGGTGGGTCCCAGCAATCAATGGTGCGAATCGTTTTTGTTTTCCCGGACGCACTTCCTTGCATGCGAAGATGTAGCTGGTGGGTCCCGGCAGTCAGGGGGGAACGTTTTTTTTCGCGAAATACAGTGGCCCGACCGGTGGGTCCCTGCTGTCAGGTGGAGGAATAATTATTTTGCGCGTAATAAGGAGGCACTTCCTTGCGGCCGCCATGGACCCAGCTGTCAGCCTCTCCACGTATAGTACTCTTCCGATGGAAGTCGTTCATTGACCACGCCGCGCCGAGAGCACTTGGGCGGTGTACGACACGGAGCCGGGAAGACGCGGCAGTGGAAGCCCGCGCGGAGAGGAGTACGAGGGTTCACTTGTTCGGCTGCGGTGGGAGGCTGCCATCGCCGCAGGGTCTGTCCAGTGGTGGGAATAGTAGGGGGCATTGAGGCCTCCGCAGCAGCATAGCCGGCCACGGGAGGCAGGTGCATGCGGCATGACTGGCGCTACTTTGGGCGGCTGGAGCAAAAAGACCAGAGGTTGAAGAAGCACTACGGCCGTTGGATGGACATCGTATGGTCACTAGAGCAAGAATCGTTCATATTGACTAATTTGACAAAGCCCTCCGTCCCCGTCAACTTAGTAGGCCCACAAGTCAGCCTCCCACCAAGGAGGGTCCCAGCTAGCAGGGGGAGTATTCATTTTTTTGTGCGTAATAAGGAGGCACTTCTGGTGGGTCCGAGATGACAGAGGGGGAACGTTATTTTCGTGAAATACAGTGGCACGTCCGGTGGGTCCTAGTAGTCTGGGGGGAAACGTTTTTTCCTGAAATATGGTGGCCCGTCCGGTGGGTGCCTGCTGTTAGGTGGTGGAATAATTATTTTGCGTGTAATAAGGAGGCACTTCCTTGCGGCTGTCGTGGACCCAGTTGTCAGCCTCTCCATGTACAGCACTCTTCCGATGGAAGTCGGTCGTTGACCACATTGACCACGCAGCGCCGAGAGCACTACGGCGGTGGACGACATAGAGGCCTAGGAAGGGGACGACGCGGAGCCGGGGAATACGCGACAGTGGATGCCGACGCGGAGAGGAATATGTGTCAACTTCTTTTTTTAGGGGATGCATCAACTTAGTAGGGCCAATAGTGTGTGGCAGAGAACTTATATCCGATTTCCGATTTGTAAGAATGTACAACCCATTTTTTAATTCTAATAGAATTCACTACAACCCATTTACAGTTTGTTAAAAGTACAACCCATTTTCTAGCTAGGACAACGATTAATAATTTCAACCAACCGTTCAAGACAGAATTGAATAAAATCTCCCACATTTTGATGGGATCCAAAATATTTTTATCCCGAAATTTCTAGTCAGATTAAATATAAATTTGTATTACGTAAAAATCCAACAAAACATTGCGCGTGCAACAATTAAAAATTAAGATTTTCAAAATCCATAAATAATATTTTAGAAACTAATTTCGCGTTTGGTGCATTTTTTATAGTAACTGCCTAGTGTTTATAATTATATCCCATTTAATATTTTTTAAAGCCCATTTTCCTGTTAAGCCTAATGCATCCCTCCTAGGAAAGATTTGCAGCCCAACGGGGCGGAGAATAACAAGTTCACCTAGCCTGGGTATTCCTCAAAAAACGTATAGCTGGGCTAGCCATTTTCATCTTAAAAATAATAATATCTGGGCTGGATATCTGGCCTGGGCTAGACGGGCCACAGCCCGCCCAGTTAATACACTACTCTCCTCTGAACAACAACGAAAACATCGCCAAGAAAAACTCTGCAGTGCTCATGTCTCAAAAATACAAATATTGCTCGAGCTGCTTGGTCCCAGCTGTCGGCCGCACTTTGTGCAATTCTCTCGTTTATATTGACTACATTGGTTGACAATGGTGTGGGACCGTGATGTCAGGAAGCCAGGAGGAAGAAAAAAAATATAGTTGTACATAATAAGGAGGCACTTGCATAAGTACGACTATGGCCCTAGTGGGTCCCGACTATCATCCAGTCAAAATAAAGTCATCTCCTGAATCCTCATGTTCGTTGACCATGTTAACAATGCTCGGTGCCACGGCGAGCGCAACAAATCGAAGGACAACAGAGAGGGCCTCGTGAGTCCTACGAATGGTCTGATACAGCGCCTGCTACTCATTCAGGAAGCCATGATCATCGGACACCTATGAGCACCTTTGAGAGACTGAGATGGCATGAAACGGTAAGGCTGCGCTTGGGAGCTCTGGTTTATTTCACACCTGTATTAAGATACAAGTGTAATGTACTCGTCATCAAAAACAACGGGTAAAATACAGGCATAATGAAACCGAGGGCCCGAGGTCTGTAAGTAAAACTGGCGGGTTATGCGTGTAATTTGAGAGACTAGTGGATATTTTACTAGTCGAAATCAAGCAACCAATTGCTTCGCCCGAGACCATCTGCTTTTATTTACAAGTGTCAGTTTTACAAGCGGTTTTGGTTGGAAAACAACGATCCAATCACGGCCTAAGATGATGAGTTGGTCGGAATATCATATGGTTTCACGTCTAACTTACCTGACTTGTCATATAGGTTATGAATGAAACATAAGACGATGAACTTCTTTAGCAGGGAAACAATAGAAGAGGATGATCTACTTAACAAGCAAATCACTGGCATTAGATCGACATGCAAAACAATACGAAGCATTATTCCCAGGAGGCACGATGAACAGCTTGTGATGCCGCATGCCACAACATTCCAAGCTCAACTTTGCAATCAAACACAAGGCTTGGCATTACATAGACAATATTCTATAAAAACTCTTAACACAGGAATATATTAGCAGAGTAACTATTTACTTCTAAACTAAACACTGGAATAGGAAAAAACAATCGACGCTGCTCACCGCAAAGGGCGTCTCACTCAAAAATATCAAATGCATGTCTTCTGACTAACATCAATGAGCAAATTTTTACAAGGTTTTCCAGTTCCAATATATTAAACTAATGTGTTCTTGCTAACATCAATGATTAAACTTTGACAAGCTTTTCCCATTCAAAAATATGTAATGCCTATGATCGTGGAGTCATGTCACTGCTTCTTGTACTTGTTTGGGCACTTTTTTCCAGTGCACTCCACGTGTTGTAGAGTTGCCTATGCTCTCTGCAGACTAGTCATGTCACTAGCGTCTACTAATACTCTGTAAAGCTTCTCGGTCATTCCTTCTGTAATGTAGCGCCAACAGTGACTGCTTCTTTCTGCAAAGTGGAACGACCAACTGGAACCAGTAATGCAGCAGTTTGCCCTGGACACAATGTCTCCTTTTTTGCAGTTCAACTAAAATCAAAGTTAGAATAAAACTGAGCTTTAATTTTGATATCCCTGTAAGCAACAATAGGTATAACGGAAACAATTACTGAGAAATAAAGGTTAATGACTTGTACTCCCAGAAGAAAAGCATCTACTGATCTACCTCATCTTAATGGGAAACAAAGCAGGGGATCAGCAATTCTCAATCAGTGTGATTCATACATATTGATTGAGACATTATCTTAACAATGCCTTGTTTCAACATGTATAAAGAACCACAAAGCAGAAAAGTGCCATTCCTGAAACAATGCGACTGATTCATTTTAATAGAGACATTATCTTAACAATTCCTTGGTTAAACATGTAGAAAGGACTACAAAGCAGGATAGTACCATTCCGAAAACAATGCGACTGATTCTTTTTAACAGAGGCAAAAAAGGAATCAACTATTGGCCAATAAAGGAGGATGAAACATGCGGCCACAAAAATGGTTATCCCGCCAATCCAAAAAAAGTGTTGCAGTTTTGAACTAAGATTCAGTAGTTAGTATATTCTGAGAGTGGCATTGCTTAATTTTACCAGCGGCATTAGATTAACAAAAAGCATAAACAGTTCCGGGGAGAGTGGGAGCAACACCAACATGTGCTTCCATCTACTTATAAAGGGTGTGATGCAGAGTTTTGTTGTAACAAAGAAACAAGCATCATGTCTGGGTTGGTCCCAGTTTTGTTCACTACTTAATGTGAAAAGACAGCAATACAATAGCTTAAATTCAACATTTATTTAAAACAGTACCAATACAAGTAGAACAACATCCAAAGCACACTGCACAATTATGTGGATGAAGGCGTGTACTGACCTTTCATGAGACCCCCATGATAAAATACGTATCTACCAACACGAATAGGAAATCCAATCTCGTTCTATGCAGTTGCACTGAAATCAAGCAAAGTGTTTTGCGTAGCCAAGCAAAATGTCGCAATAGCAACAAGTTGAATAGATACACCTGTTTTAACAGAGGCAAAAAAGGAAACAATTACTTGCCGATAAAGGAGGATGAAACATACGGTGGAAAACAAAGTAGGATAGTAGCATTTCTAAAACGGTTGCATTGATTCATATTAACAGAGACATTCTCTTAAAACAACATTCGTTAAAAAATGTAATTTACTTTTAATAGTGGCATTGCTTCAATTTTTCGGCGGCATTCTTACATTAACAACAACAAAATAGTTGTATGGGACATGCCAGCACCATGTGCGTCCACACGTATAAATAGGTGGTGCAGAGTATGTAGCCAAGCAGCATATCTGCGTTGGTCCCATATTTGTTCTCTTTGAACCTTTTTCCTATGTGAGGGCTGCAAATCTGGTCCTGCACAAACTACCCGACCCCCCAGTTTCATTCCCTTTTCAAAAAAGAGATCGGTTCCTTACAGATGTGTGTACTGGGTTACCCCTTTTTTCCCTTTTCGACCAACAAAGCGGCTGGATAGCCAGTCTATACTACTTTCCGTCCCTCCTTTCCTCATCGAACCACGTCCTAGATTCATGCTCCACCCCACCGCACCCTTCTTTCCTCTTTGAAACAAGACCTAGATTCGACTATAGATCAAAAAAGATCCACATGCAGCTAGAGCAACGACGGTTTCAAAGAAACTTATACCTTGGAGGCGTGTGACAGGAGGCCGGATCTACCCACACTACGTACGGCAGCGAGGAAGAAGTGGTCGGTGGCCCTCCTGCACAAGTGCCGGGTGAAAGAGAACAACACAGCTGGCAACGAATTGCCTCCTTCGCCGAAGGCGATAGAGTGAACGCTGCACCTCCTCCCCTTCCCAGTGCGACAGGATCCGGATGCCTCCTTCACAAGCTGTGAGGGGGGAGAGAGAGATAAGACGCCAACGCAGTCTTGTTTAGATCTGGAGAACAGAGGGTGAGAGACTGTGAATATAGCAAACCCTAGCAAATGAACACTGAGCCTCCAACGCCAAGGTTCCGCCTCGTGGCGGCGGAGTCTCGTCCCTAAAGGTTCTCCTCTATTTTTTTTCTCATCGAAAGACTTCATATAGGAGAAGGTGGACGTCGGAGAGCCACCAGGGGGCCCACGAGGTAGGGGGGCGCGCCCAGGGGGAGGGGGGCGCCCCCCACCCTCGTGAGCAGGGTGTGGGCCCCCTGGCCTTCATCTTTGGCGACGATTTTTCTTTATTTATTTTAAGACATTCCGTGGAGTTTTAGGACTTTTGGAGTTGCGGATAATAGTCCTTCAATATTTGCTCCTTTTCCAGCCCAGAATTCCAGCTGCCAGCATTCTCCCTCTTCATGTAAACCTTGTAAAATAAGAGAGAATAGCCATAAATATTGTGATATAACGTGAAATAAGAGCCCATAATGCAATAAATATTGTCATAAAAGCATGATGCAAAATGGACGTATCAACTCCCCCAAGCTTAGACGTCGCTTGTCCTCAAGCGAAAAGCCGATAACAATAAATATGTCCTCATGTTTAGAGGTAGAGCATCGATAAAAATAAAATACGAACATGAAGGCATCATGATTATTTCATAACAACACCATATATAGAATTTGTCATATGATTACTCATGTTCAAGTGATGATCTTCTCACAAAGTTAAAGTATGAATCAGAAACCTTATTGAGCACCAACAAATTATACCCTCAGTCATTAAAGTAATTGCAATTTATCATAACATCGGAAAGAGTCTATGTCAGAGCTTAAGAGCAAGTCCACATACTCAACTATCACTTAGTCCTTCATAATTGCTAACACTCATGCAATACTTATGGTTACGGAGTTTCAACCGGACACACAGAAAGATAGGGGCTTATAGTTTTGCCCCAGAACCTTTTACCTCAAGGGTAATGTCAACAATAATAATTCATGCTCCCCCACATCCAATTAGATACATATATATATATATCATGTTCTTTCCAACATGCTAAGCTTGCCAAAGGGTAAAATAAAAATGGAAAGGTGAAGATCGTCGTGACTCTTGCATAAGGTAGAGGATAATAATAAAAGATAGTCCCTTCGCAGAGGGAAGCAGAGGTTGTCATGCGCGTTTAGGGTTGATGCACAAAATCTTAATGCAAAAGAACGTCACTTTATATTGCCCGTTGTATGTTAACCTTTATTATGCAGTCCGTCGCTTTTATTGTGTCCACAACAAGTTCGTACAAAGTTTATTTTCTCCGCACTAATAAATCATGCATATTTATAGAGCAATTTTTATTGCTTGCACCAATGACAACTTACTTGAAGGATCTTACTCAATTTATAGGTAGATATGGTGGACTCTCATGGCAAAACTCGTTTAAGGGTATTTGGAAGCACACGTAGTATTTCTAATTAGTGCTGAGAATTTGGCTAGCATGAGGGGGGAAGGCAAGCTCAACACAGTAGTGGATCTATGACAACATACATTATCTCAGATGTAAGAAAACATAACTCATTATGTTGTCTTCCTTGTCCAACATCAACTCTTTAGCATGTCATATTTTAATGAGTGCTCCCAATCATAAAAGATGTCGATGATAATATATCTATATGTGAAACCTCTGTTTCCTTATTACTTCTTCCTATTAATTTCAACGATGACCAACGCTATATTTGCCAACTCCCAACAACTTTTAATCATCATACTCTTTCTATGTGGAGTCATTACTTTCACTCAGATCAATATGAACTCTTTGATTCTTTTTATTCTTTTTCTTCTAATCACCCAAGATCATGGCAAAATACTCAAGCCCTTGACTCAACACTAATCTTTATTATATAGCTCACGGACTCGATTACAAAGAAGGATCAAAAAGCAAAACTCAAAACTAGATCATGCCATGACTTTATTCTACTAAATCAAGATACTACTAATAAGATCGAAGTAAGAAAAACGGTAAAGATAGGAGTTGTGATGGTGATACGATACCAGGGCACCTCCCCCAAGCTTGGCAGTTGCCAAGGGGAGTGCCCATACCCATGTGATTATGTCTCCTTCTTTGTTGTTGGCAGTGGAGGTGTTGATGATGACGCAAGCTTGTTGTCCACCTTCCATGGCATAGGCTCACCATCATAGAAGGATGATCGAGTCTTCGGAATCTTCAAATCTGCAGCCAAACTCATCCTTTTGAATCTATATTCATACTCACAGTTTTGGTTTTGCATATCATAGATTTGGGCTTGGAGGTGCTCGATCTTCTCATGTAACTTGAAGATGGCTTCCTCAGTCTTCTTGGCATCCGACTCATAGTTGTTGGTGAATTCCGCGAGCATCTTGTGGGTAGCGTTGATTCCACGCTCCACCATCCCCTGGCACTTGAAAACTTGTTGCTCCATTTCTTCGAGTCTCAACTCCACTCTTCCGGTTCCCTTTGGCCCCTCAACATTGCGGATGTGCAGCAACCCATCACGCATCTCAATGGTTTGAGGGTGTCGCAGCACCTCCGCGAGGTAAGGGTTGATCACCTTCTCGAAGAACTTGTCCTTGGAAGCACTTGGGGTCGTCATGATGATCTAGACCTATCAAAAAAACAGCTCGAAACAAGAACAGGGGAGATTTGCGTGATACGGGAGTCAAAACCTTCGAGGGTATATATAATGAATTTTTACCGACCAAAATACGTATCGTGCAAGGAAACGGAGTCCGCAGGGCACACGAGGCACTCATGAGGTAGGGGGCGTGCCCAGGGGGTAGGGCGCGCCCTCCACCCTCGTGGAGGCCTCGTGTCCTCCCCGGACTGCTACTTATTTTTCTATTTTTCTAAATATTCCAAAACAAAGAAATATTGCCTTAAAAATTGTTTTGGAGTTGGTCTCCTTACCGTACCACATACCTATTCCTTTTCGGAGTGTGGAACGTTCTTGAAAGTGTCCTTTATGTATTCCTTCGGGGTTACGATTTCAATAATATTTGTTTCAACATTTATAGGATTACCTGAGATATAGTGTTTGATCCTTTGACCGTTTACCACCTTCGGATTTGTGCCTGCGAAGTTGTTGATTTTTATGGCACCGGAATGATAGACCTTCTGGATAACGTAAAGACCTTCCCATTTGGAGAGAAGTTATCCTGCAAAAAATCGTAAACAAGAGTTGTATAGCAATACATAATCACCTACGTTAAACTCACGCTTTTGTATCCTTTTTTCATGCCATCTTTTAAATTTTTCTTTGAACAACTTGGCATTTTCATAAGCTTGGGTCCTCCATTCATCAAGTGATCTAATATCAAATAACCTCTTCTCACCGGCAAGTTTGAAATCATAGTTGAGCTCTTTAATAGCCCAATATGCCTTATGTTCCAGTTCGAGAGGTAAATGACATGGTTTTCCATAAACCACTTTATACGGAGACATACACATAGGATTTCTGTATGCAGTTCTATAGGCCCATAATGCATCATCAAGTTTTTTGGACCAATTCTTTCTAGACCCATTGACAGTCTTTTGCAAAATTAATTTGAACTCTCTATTGCTCAATTCTACCTGACCACTAGACTGCGGGTGATGCGGAGATGCAATTTTATGATTAACGTCGTACTTAGCAAGCATCTTACGGAAAGCACCATGAATAAAGTGTGAACCACCATCAGTCATTAAGTATCTAGGGACTCCAAACCTCGTAAAAATAACTTCCTTAAGCATTTTAATAGAAGTGTTATGATCAGCACTACTAGTTGGAATAGCTTCTACCCACTTAGTAATGTAATCAACAACAACTAAAATATGAGTATATCCATTAGAGGCAGGAAAAGGTCCCATATAATCAAAGCCCCAAACATCAAATGGTTCAATAACAAGTGAATAATTCATAGGAATTTCTTGACGTCTACTAATATTACCAATTCTTTCACATTCGTCGCAAGACAAAACAAACTTACTGGCATCCTTGGAGAGAGTAGGCCAATAAAAACCGGATTGCAATACCTTATGTGCGGTTCTATCTCTAGCGTGGTGTCCTCCATAAGCCTCAGAGTGACACCTGCGTAGGATCTGTTCTTGTTCATGCTCAGGTACACAACGTCTAATAACACCATCTACTCCTATATAAAGATGTGTGTCATCCCAAAAGTAATGTCGCAAGTCATAGATTTTTTTTCTTTTCTTGGTATGTGAAGCTAGGTGGTATAAATTTGGCAATAATATAATTAGAATAATAAGCATACCACGAAGTGCTATGAGAAGTGCTTATGACATTTAATTGTTCATCAGGAAAGCTATCATCAATAGGTAGTGGGTCATCAAGAACATTCTCTAACCTAGACAAGTTGTCTGCAACGGGGTTCTCATCTCCTTTTCTATCAACAATATGTAAATCAAATTCTTGAAGCAAGAGAACCCATCTATTGATTCTAGGTTTTGCATCTTTCTTTTCCATAAGATATTTAATAGCAGTATGATCTGTGTGAATAGTTACTTTAGAATCATCAATATAGGGTCTGAATTTATCACAAGCAAATACAACTGCTAAAAGTTCCTTTTCAGTAGTAGCATAATTTCTTTGAGCATTGTCTAGAGTCTTACTAGCATAATGGATAACATTCAATTTCTTATAAACTCTTTGCCCTAGAACAGCACCTACAGCATAATCACTAGCGTCACACATAATTTCAAAGGGTAAATTCCAATCAGGTGGTTGAACAACAGGTGCAGAGACTAATGCTTTCTTAAGTATTTCAAATGCTTCTACACAATCATCATCAAAGACAAATGGTACATCTTTTTGTAATAAATTAGTCAGAGGCTGAGAGATTTTTAAGAAGTCCTTAATGAACCTTCTATAAAATCCGGTGTGACCAATGAAACTTCTTATAACTTTGATGTCCTCGAGACATGGCATCTTTTCAATAGCATCAACCTTGGCTTTATCAACTTCAATACCTCTTTCAGAAACTTTGTGCCCCAAGACAATACCTTCATTAACCATAAAGTGGCATTTTTCCCAATTCAAGACAAGATTAGTTTCTTCACATCTTTTCAAAACTCGAGCAAGATTGCTCAAGCAATCATCAAAAGAGGAACCATAGACGAAAAAGTCGTCCATAAAAACCTCACAAATTTTCTCGCAGAAGTCAAAGAATAAAGCCATCATGCATCTTTGAAAGGTAGCAGGTGCATTACATAAACCGAAAGGCATACGTCTATAAGCAAAAGTACGAAAAGGGCATGTAAAAGTAGTCTTTGATTGATCCTTAGCCAACATAGGTATTTCAGAAAAACCAGAATAACCATCTAGAAAGCAATAGTGTGTATGTTTGCATAGTCTTTCTAGCATTTGATCAATAAAAGGTAAGGGGTAATGATCTTTCTTAGTAGCCTTATTTAATTTGCGGAAATCAATTACCATCCTATAACCTGTGATAATTCATTGCGACATCAATTCATCTTTATCATTAGGGACAACAGTAATACCTCCCTTCTTAGGGACACAATGGACAGGACTTACCCACTGACTATCTGCAACGGGATAAATTATACCTGCCTCCAGAAGCTTGAGTATTTCCTTTCTTACCACTTCTTTCATTTTAGGATTCAAACGTCGTTCAGGATCACAAACTGGTTTGGCATCAGGTTCCAAATTTATTTTATGTTGACATAGAGTGGGACTAATGCCCTTAAGATCATCCATAGTATATCCAATAGCAGCATTGTGCTTCTTCAGAGTTTTCAATAATCTTTCTTCTTCATGCTATGAAAGGTTAGCCCTAATAATAACAGGATATATTTTCTTTTCATCAAGATAAGCATATTTAAGATTATCAGGCAACGGTTTAAGCTCAAACACGGGATCACCCTTGGGTGGAGGAGGATCCCCTAGGATTTCAACAGGCAAATTGTGTTGCAGAATAGGTTCCTGTTTAAAGAATACTTCATCTATTTCCCTTCTTTCATTCATGAACATATCATTTTCATGGTCTAGCAAATAATGTTCTAAAGGATCACTAGGAGGTACAACAATAGAAGAAAGACCAATAATTTCATCCTTACTAGGCAATTCTTCCTCATGATGTTGTTTACTAAATTTGGAGAAATTAAACTCATGAACCATATCATCCAAGCCAACAGTAACAACATTCTTTTTGTAGTCTATCATAGCATTAACAGTTTTCAAGAAGGGTCTACCAAATATAATGGGACAAAAGCTATCTTGTGGAGAACTAAGAACAAGAAAATCAGCGGGATATTTGGTTTTCCCACACAAGACTTCAACATCTCTAACAATTCCCACTGGTGAAATAGTATCTCTATTGGCAAGTTTAATTGTGACATCAATTTCTTCTAACTCAGCAGGTGCAATTTCATGCATAATTTCTTTGTATAAATTAATGGGTATAACACTAGCACTAGCACCCATATCACATAAGCCATGATAACAATGATCTCCTATTTTAACAGAAATAACGGGCACGCCTACCACAGGTCTATGTTTATCTCTATCACAGGGTTTAGCAATTCTAGCAGTTTCACCAGAGAATTGAATAACATGCCCATCAATATTATCAGACAAGAGATCTTTAACGATAGCAATATTGGGTTCTACTTTGACTTGCTCAGGAGGTGTATAAGTCCTAGTATTGCTTTTATGAACAACAGTTGAAGCTTTAGCATGATCCTTCATTCTAACAGTGAAAGGTGGTTTCTCAACATAAGAAGTAGGAACAATAGGATCATTATAAGTGACAATATTTTCTTCAACTTCAATAGGTGCAGCTACTTTTACTTCTATGGGAGGATGATATTTAAACCACTTCTCCTTGGGGAGATCAACATAAGTAGCAAAAGATTCACAGAAAGAAGCTACTATCTCAGAGTCAAGTCCATATTTAGTGCTAAACTTACGGAAAATATCGGTATCCATAAAAGATTTAACACAATCAAACTTGGGTCATACCTGACTCCTTACCTTCGTCGAGGTCCCAATCTTCAGAGTTGCGTTTAATTCTATCCAATAAATTCCATCTAAATTCAATAGGCTTCATCATAAAAGAGCCAGCACAAGAAGTATCGAGCATGGTGCGATTGTTATCAGAAAGCCGAGCAAAAAAATTCTGGAGAATTGTCACTTTTGAGAGCTCATGATTGGAGCGTGAATTTAACATTGATTTAAGCCTACCCCAAGCTTGAGCGATGCTTTCTCCTTAGCGAGGCCAAAAATTATATATATAATTGCGATCACGATGAACAAGATGCATAGGGTAATACTTTTGATGAAATTCCAATTTCAATCTTCTATAGTTCCATGATCTCGTATCATCACAATGCCTATACCATGTCAATCCGTCTCCCTCCAAAGATAAAGGGAAAGCCTTCCTCTTAACAACATCAGCGGGTATACCTGCAAGCTTAAATAGTCCACAAATATCATCCACATAGCGTAGATGTTCATCAGGATGCTTTGTTCCATCTCCTGCAAAAGTGTTAGCTAGCAGTTTTTCCATCATACCCGAAGGAATCTGAAAAGGAGTTTCATTTTCAGTAGGTTTAGTAGGTTGAGTAGGTTGAGGAGCAACTATTGGCTCAACTGGACGGGGTGAAGATACCCCGAACAAGCCCCTCAAACAATTACTTTCCATAGTAACAAGTGACAGAAAATTTCAGCACACTAAATAAAATTTTCCTTACCAAATTCCACCTACCAAAGGCGCTTCACTCCCCGGCAACGGCGCCAGAAAAGAGTCTTGATGACCCACAAGTATAGGGGATCTATCATAGTCCTTTCGATAAGTAAGTGTGTCGAACCCAACGAGGAGCAGAAGGAAATGATAAGCGGTTTTCAGCAAGGTATTCTCTGCAAGTACTGAAATAAGTGGTAACAGTTAGTTTTGTGATAGCATAAATTGTAACGAGAAACAAGTAACAAAAGTAAATAAAGTGCAGCAAGGTGGCCCAATCCTTTTTGTAGCCAAGGACAAGCCTGGACAAACTCTTATAATAGGAAAAGCGCTCCTGAGGACACATGGGAATATCGTCAAGCTAGTTTTCATCACGCTCATATGATTCGTGTTCGGTACTTTGATAATTTGATATGTGGGTGGACCGGTGCTTGGGTACTGCCCTTACTTGGACAAGCATCCCACTTATGATTAACCTCTATTGCAAGCATCCGCAACTACAACAAAAGTATTAAGGTAAACCTAACCATAACATGAAACATATGGATCCAAATCAGCCCCTTACGAAGCAACGCATAAACTAGGGTTTAAGCTTATGTCACTCTAGCAACCCATCATCTACTTATTACTTATCAATGCCTTCCTCTAGGCCCAAATAATGGTGAAGTGTTATGTAGTCGACGTTCACATAACACCACTAGAGGTTAGACAACATACATCTTATCAAAATATCGAACGAATACCAAATTCACATGACTACTAATAGCAAGACTTCTCCCTTGTCCTCAGGAACAAACGTAACTACTCACAAAGCATATTCATGCTCATAATCAGAGGGGTAATAATATGCATAAAGGATCTAAAACATATAATCTTCCACCAAATAAACCAACTAGCATCAACTACAAGGAGTAATCAACACTACTAGCAACCTACTAGCACCAATCCCGGACATGGAGATAAGAATTGGATACAAGAGATGAACTAGGGTTTGGAGATGAGATGGTGCTGATGAAGATGTTGATGGAGATTGCCCTCTCCTGATGAGAGGAGCATTGGTGATGACGATGGTGATGATTTCCCCCTCCCGGAGGGAAGTGTCCCCGGCAGAACAGCTCTGCCGGAGCCCTAGATTCGTTCTGCCAAGGTTCCGCCTCGTGGCGGCGGAGTCTCGTCCCGAAAGGTTCTTGTCGGTGTCAAAACCGGCGGATCTCGGGTAGGGGGTCCCGAACTGTGCGTCTAGGCGGATGGTAACAGGAGACAAGGTACACGATGTTTTTACCCAGGTTCGGGCCCTCTCGATGGAGGTAAAACCCTACTCCTGCTTGATTGATATTGATGATAAGGGTAGTACAAGAGTGGATCTACCACGAGATCAGGGAGGCTAAACCCTAGAAGCTAGCCTATGGTATGATTGTTGTAATGGTTGTTCGTCCTACGTACTAAAATCCTCTGGTTTATATAGACACCGGAGAGGGCTAGGGTTACACAGAGTCGGTTACAATGGTAGGAGATCTACATATCCGTATCGCCAAGCTTGCCTTCCACGCCAAGGAAAGTCCCATCCGGACACGGGACGAAGTCTTCAATCTTGTATCTTCATAGTCTTGGAGTCCGGCCGATGATGATAGTCCGGCTATCCGGACACCCCCTAGTCCAGGACTCCCTCAGTAGCCCCTGAACCAGGCTTCGATGACGATGAGTCCGGCGCGCATATTGTTCGGCATTGCAAGGCGGGTTCTTCCTTCGAATAATTCATAGAAGATTGTGAACACCAGGATAGTGTCAGGCTCTGCAAAATAAATTCCACCTTCCACCATAGAGAGAATAATATGTACACAAGTTCAATCTGCTGACGTATTTTGGGGCATGACGTCACACCACCACCAAGAATTTACTTGAATCGTTTTTTATTATACCACCTCAGCGCGTTTAGCGAAGTGGTTTCCTTGGCATGCCTTGTCGAAGCAGAGATCGTGTTCCCCTTATCCCGGGATTCCCATCAATACGGACGTGTGTAACCCAACCGTGCCCGTCGCCACGCCTCCTCTATCGAAGGCGAGTCCCAAACGGTCACGGGGACGGCTCTTGGTATTCTTCCTTTTTATAATGAGGCCAAGGCTCGTTTCTTTTCTTCAATCCTCAGTCGAATGTACCCCTCGCGCCGAGTTCCAACACCCAGAGCTCTAGATTCGAGCGCTTCGGACCTTCAACAATGTCTGGCTCTGACCTACAGGGCCGGTGGATGCCCTCCTCCATCATGGAAGAGGATGTGCTAAAGCTGCGAGAAGCCAGGTACCTAACCTGCGATATTTCGCATAGGTTGCCCGCCAAAGGGCAAGTCATTCCTACTCCCGAGCCTGACGAGAGCGTCGTGTTGGTGTCCCACCTCCATCGAGGTTTAGGTTTCCCGACAGATCCTTTTGTGAGAGGGCACGTGTTCTACTACGGGCTGGAATTCCATGATCTGGCTCCGGAGTCTATCCTCTACATTTCCTCATTCATCGTCGTCTGCGAGGCCTTCCTCCGCACTACTCCCCACTTCGGTTTGTGGCTCAAGACCTTCAACGTGGAGCCGAAGATGATCGAGGGGCGTCAAGCTGAGTGCGGCGGGGCGGTTGTAAGCAGAAGGGCCGATGCTCCATGGCCCAAGGGCTCTTTCCAGGAGGAGCTCGGCTTGTGGCAACAGGAGTGGTTCTATATTACCGCTCCCAGGGGCAGCAAGCAGAAGCCGCTGCCCATCTTTCGCTCGGGCCCTCCATAGCGGCTGATGTCGTGGGTCAACCAAGGGCTCAACTAGGGGCCGTCAAAGGACGTACCCCTACCGCAGGGCCGGATTCGATACCTCCAAGAGAGGGAGATCAATCCGGTCATGGTGATGCAGGTTATGCCGATTCGGCATCTCCTGCCCTGCAAGCATCACCCCCTCCGCCTGTGGGAATTCAATCCAGAGGGGCCACGAGCTCTCCAACACTTCATGGGCACGACACCCGTGGAGATGAATAAATTGTTCTTTGGATCACAAGAGGTGTGTCCGGAATTAACCGAGGACGCCGGCTTAAGCTGCAATCGCCCGGATACGCTAGTAAGTATCCCCATGTCCGGACACACTGTTCGTTTGCACCTTCTTGAATTTTCTTTTTAACCAATCGTTCCTTGAATAGGAGTGGATAGCGCAAGCAAAATTGATACGGTGTCCGGCCCCCCTCCCTGAGACCGTGTCGGATCCCGTGCTGGTCAGGATGCTGAAGGTTGCGCCTTCAGAGGAAGGCGAAGGGGAGAACAGGGACACTACCGCCTCTACCAAGGAGGCTTTTGAGAAAGGGGGAATCGAGAATCCCTCCTTCCAAGGGGAGAAGAGGACTGCTTCCGAAAACCCGGAGGCCAAGGCCTCGAAGAGGGGGAAGAGATCCTCACCAGAGGGTCCTGCGTCCGGGGAGGCCCCGGCCGCACTATCTCCCCTAAGGAATCAGCCCTCCAGCAAGCCGTAAGTAGAAAAAGGGGGTTCTGTAATAAGAGACATCCCTATTTTTGCTTCTGAGGATAACCGAAGTTTTTACCTTGTAGTTCGGATCTCCGTCCTTCTCAGATGAGCTCGTCTTTGGGGGAACTTCGTCCGTAGATGATGGAGAGTGAGACGCCTCCATCTACCGCACCATCGGATAGGGTGGACGAGCCTGAGGTGTCATCATGGAGGGTATCCCCGAGTCTGGCAGGGCCGGAGAGTTCGGCACCAACTGGTGTGCGGCCGGGGGAGCTGAAGGATCTGCTTGAGAGGGCATCTATCTCAGAAGGTCACCGTACATTGATGAGTATGGTGATTGGAAGAATTTCGTCCGCCGAAGGCGGGTTGCATGATGTCGTTAGGAGCTTGCTGGCGGGGTTTGAGGTACGTAAAAATGACATACCCTTTGACAGTTTTACACATAAAGTGCGCCCTGTACAGATAGTAGCCCCTGGGACTCGGTAGGTTGTCGAGAGCGACATCGTGCTGAGGATCAAAATCGCAGGTATTGATTTTCGCCTTTCCTATGCAGGTGGCGGATAGTCTGGTGGCTGGCCGGACTGATGGAGTTGCTGAACTAAAGCGGCAACTCAACGTTGCGGATGCGGACATCGCGTTGGTCAATAAGCGACTTGACGGGTCACAAGGTAGGTTTTTCTCCGTGGTCACCTAGTAAGGGAGCCGAAGCCCACTCCTTACAACATGTATGCTCAATGCAGATGGTGCCGCTGCTGTGGAGAGCCTTCGAGAAGAACTTGCTCGAACCAAGGAGTAGGCCAGAAGGATTGATGCGTCTGCCGCGAGGGCGGCCGAAGAGCTAGAAGCCGAAAGGGCTACTCACTGCCGAATCAGGGAGGAGATGGCCGAAATGGCCGTGAAGTTGAAAGATGTTATCGACCGCTATGAGGTTCTTGAAAAAGAACGCCGAGTGGAGCAAGAAGTCCTGAAGAAGGCCACCGCCAAAGCCAAGGATGCCCGTTCTGCAATGAGGGCTATAAAGGAGGAGCTGCGCCAGGCCGGAGATATTATGGCTGGCAAGCCCTTTCTACTGCGCAGGAGGTTTACAGATCCGAAGTATGCTCAGCTTGGCCAGCTGTGGGGTCTGGAGGATCCTTATATGGACTTAGCGGTGAGTGCGGCAGATGCTGTTGTGCACTTTCGAAGTCAAAAGGATCACGAGACGGAAGAGCTTCTTTGGTCTCAATTCCATAGTCTGGAGCGTTCACTTCCGCTGACCGATCGGTTGGCTGAGTGGGCTGAGCTGAATAGATTGTCCGGACTTGCCATGATGGATATCGTGGCTCATGTCTGGCCGGATAGGCCCAAGCCGAAGAGTTATTTTGGCTTATTGCATCAATTCCTTGGGGCGGTGCCGCATATCAAGGCGATGAAGCGGTCGACCTGCATAGAGGGTGCACGGATGGCCCTCGCCCGTGTGAAGACATACTGGATGGAGATGGATGCCACCGCTGTTGCGACCCAGGGTTCAGACGAGAGCCGGTTACCCGCCGAGCACTATTTTGGGGAAGTTCTGCGTGGTGCTCGTGTAATAGAGTCGCAGTGCTCAAAAAATGTCATGTTCAAATGAACTTTATGGGTTGTAAAACGATGTCTATAATATAAGCACTTTTTATACTTGTGCGTTCAAGTATTGGAATATCTCCTGTGCGGCCGTTACTGTATACTTGTGTATAACATGAAAGATGCCAGCCTTCGGCTTCAGCCACCGCACACATAGTGCGGGGGTGTTTGCAAAGTAGCACATTTTCACACTTAATCCAACGTCTTGGCCCTGTGAAGGGGGTGGTAGCGTAGCAAACGAGCCAACCGGACTATAATGCTTTATCACTTTCACTTAGCCATAGGAGTTCGAAGGTGGGGCTACGATATAGCCCCTAGGGGCACCACGCTCTCCGGATTTTGGGCGCGTGTGTGCCTGACCGGGAAGCGGTCCTTCGTCAAAGCAGAGGAATTCTAAACATTCCAGAAGTCAATCGAGTGGTTGACTAGTCTCTCGCTACATCATGACAGTCAGTTTTCGGCTTTCTCTACTGAGGTGCTCACCCGGCCGAACTGGGGCACAATCGCAGTAGTTCTCCTGGTGCCGCGTTAGCCGATGATACAGAACGTAAGGCAGCAAAACACAGGAGCCGGGCAAACCTAACATTTGACCAAAGACATGATTCGGAGCTGATGCATATAAGGCCTAACTCGAGACGCCGAACACTCCCTGAGGTGTTCGGTCTTTATGATGACGGGCAGATCAATGCCCTAAGCCCCTAGTGTCCAGGTACACGCGGGATCCTCTGACGCGGCCGATGCCAAAACGTCAGCCTCCTCTCTGGCTATGGTGAGAAACCAGGGGATGTATAGCAACAAGAGACAGTAAAAAAGGTTTACGCAGGGTCTTAATCTGAAAAGAATCCTTATAACGGGTCCCTACTGCACGTCTGCGCCTGTGTCTCCGTTGTGCTGTATCCTGGACGGGTGTAACATGCTGTTCATCTGTAAAAGAGAAGAACTTAGTTTGAAAAGAAATCGTGTGAAAAATGTATTTAAAACAGAGCATGAATAAGTGAATAAAGTTGAGCTTTTATTGGCTCTTTATTGCTCATACGCACAGCCCCTTGTGAAAGGGAGTGCGGCTAGGGAGCCCCTAGTCTATTTATGCCGGACTCGCCTAGCCGTGTCCGGGGTCTTTGAACGACCTTTTAATGAGATGATGCCGCGTGGACCGGGCATTTTAAGTGTAAGAGACGCGTAGTGTGGTATTGCGTTAAAGCGCACAAAAGCTTCACGTCCCAATAGTGCTTGATGGCTACTTTTGAATGGGGCGACATGAAAGATTAGCTTTTCGCGTCGGAAGTTGCCGGGTGACCCGAACACAACTTCTAGTAGTAAGGAGCCCGTGCACTTGGAGTAAGGGCCTAGTGTCACTCCTTTGAAGGAAGTGCGGCTATGGCGAATTTTAGTAAGGTCTATTCCCAACTTGCGGATTGTGTCCGGATATAGCAGGTTTAAATCACTGCCGCCATCCATTAGGACTTGTGTAAATTGTAGTCCGTCGATTATAGGACCAATATTAGAGCAGTCCATCCTGCGTTTCGAATACTTCTGGTATAGTCCAAGTGGTCGAAAGTAATTGGTTTTGACATCCAATCTCGAGGTTCCGCTGGGGTCGACCGTGCGACACCTACTTTGGCGGGTGCCGCACTGTTGTTCCGTAGTATCTCATGAAGTGAGTTTCCTGTTTTGACTTCTTGTGGGAAAGTCTTTTGTTTTCCGGCGCCTGCTTGTGGGGTTCGTCGTCATCCTCGCTTGGCGCATTGAGCCCCTTGTGTTCGGCGTTGAGTCGGCCGGACTGTTTGAAGACCCAACAATCCCGGTGCGTGTGGTTTGCAGGCTTCCCGGAGGTACTGTGGATTTGACATGTCCGATCCAAAATTTTGTTCAGGTTGGATAGCTCGTCAGTGTTGTCCTTAAGAGGCAGTGTTTTATTGTTCGGCCGCGAGCTTTTGCATCCAGTGTTGACCACCGTGTTCTTTGGGCTTTTTTCTTTATTTCGGCGCTGGTCCTTTCTGCGCCGTGATTTTCCGTTTCCATCTCTGATCTCGGATGTACTCGGGTCGCTGGTGCTGCATCTTGCTAGCCAGCTGTCTTCCCCCGTGCAAAAGCGGGTCATGAGGCTTGTTAGCACGGCCATTATTCAAGGCTTCTCTTGGCCGAGGTGTCTGGCAAGCCATTCGTCTCGGACATTATGTTTGAAAGCTGCTAAGGCTTCGGCGTCCGGACAGTCGACTATTTGGTTCTTTTTAGTGAGGAACCTATTCCAGAATTTGTGCGCTGACTCTCCGGGCTGTTGGGTTATGTGACTTAAATCGTCTGCATCCGGAGGGCGGACATAAGTCCCCTGAAAATTTGCTCTAAACGCGTCTTCGAGCTCTTCCCAACTTCCAATGGTATTTTCTGGGAGGCTTTTGAGCCAATGCCGGGCTGGCCCTTTGAGCTTGAGGGGTAGATATTTTATGGCGTGGAGATCATCTCCTCTAGCCATGTGTATGTGCAGGATGTAATCCTCAATCCAGACTCCGGGGTGTGTTGTTCCGTCGTATGCCTCTATGTTTACGGGCTTGAATCCCGCTGGAAATTCATGATCCAGCACCTCATTGGTGAAACATAGTGGGTGTGCGGCACCCCTGTATTTAGGAGTGCCGTTATCTTCGAACATGCAGCGTGTTGTGTTGCTTCCTGGGGCCCTCTTTTTTGGCCCATAGATGGACCTGACCGGACCATCCGTTTTGCGAGGATATTTATATGTGTCATGTGCTGGCTTATATGCGGCGTCGCTTGAAGCTCTTGGCTTGTCATCTGGTCGTCTATCCGGCCAGGCGGCCTCTTTGCTTTTTAATTGTGGGGGCTCTACAGCCTCCTCTTCGAATTCGGGCAGCAGCTTGCGCTTCGGATAGCTCTTTGTCTGTTGGCAATTGCCATATTTGTCCGCGGTCTTGAGTACTTTGCTCCACCTCATTCTGAGTATGTCTTCCGCTATTTTGAGCTTCCGTTTCTCCTTCTTCAAACTTCTGGCAGTGGCGACAAGCCTTTTTCGAAGGTTCTTATGCTCCGGTGGTGTTTCCGGTGTGAGATCGTCCGGACTGTTGTTTTCGCCGAGGATGAGTTGATTATCCGATTCATCCTGTTCGGATGGTTTCTTGGTTGCATGTTCGTCGCCCACTAGTTTGCCCTGCTCTATGGCTGGGTCATTATGGGTGCTATTGTTCTCGAGGCGGGACTTGGGGCGGCGCTTGCGTTGCCGTTTTGGCTATTTTTCGAGGGAATCATCCTTCGCCGCGTCCTGTTGTTCCTCGTTATCGCTCCCTTTTGGGGTGTCCACCATATATACATCATGAGTTGAGGTGGGCTTCCAGTGCTCGGTAGGCACTGGTTCTTGATCATCTCCGGCATCGTCGTCCATACCGTCGATGTCTTCGGATTCGTAGTCTAGCATGTCGGTTAGATCGTCGACAGTGGCTATAAAGTGGGCGGTGGGTGGGCTTTGAATTTCCTCGTCGTCCGCATCCCAACCATCCTGACCACAGTTCGGCCAGGGCTCTCCTGATAATGAGAGATACTTTAGCGAATTCAGGATGTTGCCAAAGGGTGAGTGCTGAAAGATGTCCGCAGCAGTGAACTCCATGATCGGCGCCCATTCGGATTCGATTGGCAGGGGCGCAGGAGGTTCGGAGTCCGGCACCTCGGAGCCACGAGCTTTGCAAGGGAAAAGGTTGGTATTCGGCTCCATCGCCGTGGGAGTTGCAGCCCCGGAGGCGGTGTCCAGCCACCTGTCGTCGATCTACGCGGTCGGCTCCGAACTATGGGTCAGAGCGGACTCGTGTGCGGCCTCCAAGGTACTGCCCGGCGGCAGAGCTAAATCATGCCCATCGTGATAGTGCGACGCGCTCGGCTGTGGCTCGAATCCATCGAAGATCAAGTCTCCGCGGATGTCAGCCGTGAAGTTTAGGCTTCCAAATCTGACCTCATGGCCAGGGGCATAGCTTTCGATCTGCTCCAGATGGCCAAGTGAGTTGGCTCGCAGTGCAAAGCCGCCGAACACGAAGATCTGTCCGGGGAGAAAAGTCTCACCCTGGACTGTGTCGTTGTTGATTGAAGAAGCCATCAAGCCTATCGGTGATGACACAGAGGAACTCTCAATGAAAGAACCAATGTTGGAGTCAAAACTGGCGGATCTCGGGTAGGGGGTCCCAAACTGTGCGTCTAGGCAGATGGTAACAGGAGACAAGGGACACGATGTTTTTACCCAGGTTCGGGCCCTCTCGATGGAGGTAAAACCCTACTCTTGCTTGATTGATATTGATGATATGGGTAGTACAAGAGTGTATCTACCACGAGATCAAGGAGGCTAAACCCTAGAAGCTAGCCTATGGTATGATTGTTGTAATGGTTGTTCGTCCTACGGACTAAAATCCTCCGGTTTATATAGACACCGGAGAGGGCTAGGGTTACACAGAGTCGGTTGCAATGGTAGGAGATCTACATATCTGTATCGCCAAGCTTGCCTTCCACGCCAAGGAAAGTCCCATCCGGACACGGGACGTAGTCTTCAATCTTGTATCTTCATAGTCTTGGAGTCCGGCTGATGATGATAGTCCGGCTATCCGGACACCCCCTAGTCCAGGACTCCCTCAGTTCTCCACTATTTTTTTCTGACCGAAAGACATCATATAGGAGAAGATGGACGTTGGAGAGCCACCAGGGGGCCCACGAGGTAGGGGTGCGTGCCAAGGGGGGCGCCCCCACCCTCATGAGCAGGGTGTGGGCCCCCTGGCCTTCATCTTTGGCGACGATTTTTCTTTATTTATTTTAAGACATTCCGTGGAGTTTCAGGCATTTGGAGTTGCGCAGAGTAGTCCTTCAATATTTGCTCCTTTTCCAGCCTAGAATTCCAACTGCCGGCATTCTCAATCTTCATGTAAACCTTGTAAAATAAGAAGGAATAGCCATAAGTATTGTGACATAACGTGAAATAACAGCCCATAATGCAATAAATATTGTCATAAAAGCATGATGCAAAATAGACGTATCATCCGGCTGGCAGCTATTCTCAACAGGGATCGTCTTCGGGCGACCTTCCTCCTGAGATGATGTAGAGCGAGGCCCCACGCACCTCTCTGGTTCTTGACGCGGGCGACACCGAGGTGTCGTCACGGAGGAGCCCGGATCCGCCAAGGCCAGAAGCCAATGCGTCAGCCGCCCTGAGTCCGGACGTACTGACGGGCTTACTGGAGCGAGCTGCACTCTCGGAGGAGCACCGCTCATTAATGAGCGCGGTGCTCAAGAAGATTTCATCAGCTACAAGAGGTTTGAATGAAGCATTCACAAGCCTGCTCAGAGGCTTTGAGGTATGTGATGAAGAACTCACTATTTCTTTGGTTGTAAGGCACGCTGTCGGTGTCAAAACCAGCGGATCTCAGGTAGGGGGTCCCGAACTGTCCATCTAGGCGGATGGTAACAGGAGACAGGAGACATGATGTTTTTACCCAGGTTCGGGCCCTCTCGGTGGAGGTAAAACCCTACTCCTACTTGATTAATATTGATGATATGGGTAGTACAAGAGTAGATCTACCACGAGATCAAGGAGGCTAAACCCTAGAAGCTGGCCTATGGTATGATTGTTGTTCGTCCTATAGACTAAAACCCTCTGGTTTATATAGGCTCCGGAGAGGGCTAGGGTTACATAGAGTCAGTTACAATGGTAGGAAATCTACATATCCGTATCGCCAAGCTTGCCTTCCACGCCAAGGAAAGTCCCATCCGGACACGGGACGAAGTCTTCAATCTTGTATCTTCATAGTCTTGGAGTCCGGATAATCAAACTGTGTGTGTACATTAAACCGGAGATAGATGTTCAAGGACAGATGGCGGTTTATGAGAGGGCTAATGGTACTTGCCGGATTGTCGTTTTCTGTAGGTTAAACCGCCTACAGTGGCACGAAAGGCAACAAATCCGAAAATTACTAAGTGCTATATAACCAGGTTTCACAAACTAAGGATTGTTATTTTGGATCTAACACAGTTCAGGAAAAGAAAGTATCAAAGCCCTAAAATGGCGACAACAGAACAGAAAGGGTCCAGATGGGATCTGTTCATAGTTTGGAAGATACTACGGTGAGGCGAAACAAATTATAGCTTCAGCCGGAGAATAAAAAGGTCAAGTTGATCTAGATTTGATGAGATAATATGGGCAAAGTGATGAGCACGGACGAGCACTGATGAACACAGACGAGCACCGAAACCCTAATGCAGATCTAGGGTTGAGGGAAGAAGGCTTACCGGAATCACAGGAGTAGCGGAGGAGAACCGCGGATCTCTGGTGCGTGCAGGTTGATGCAACGGCTAGAGATGATGTAGTGCTTGAAGGTCGACGGCGGCGGCGGTGCTGTCGGGGTTGAGCGTTGAGAGGAAGAAGAAGAAGTGCGGAAGGGGAAAAGGGAAGGACCCCTGAGCCTATTTATAAGGCGAATGGATAAAGTAGGCAAGCGCGAGAATCGAGGAGCCGAAGCGGTAAAATGGGGCGCAGCTGTCGCCTCGATCTTCGGAAGTTAATTAATGAAGGGAATCTTTATAACCTTTTTTACAGAGATGATGTCATGATGATTTACTGCAATTTCAGAAGATGACGTCATGGCGGTTTACTAAAGTTTACAGGGAGAAGATATCATGTGGGTTTACGAGGATCGTAAGAAGATGTTCAAGGAATTTTCCTAAGTATTGAAGATTGACATGAATAGGTTCAAATCAATCTGGGGCCTAATGTTGAGGATATAACTACGGAGTGTAAACCGCCCAGGAGGGGCCGATTCACGCTCATCTATATTGAAGCACATGAAGACAAAGAAGATGGTGCTCTACTATTAAAGCATACAGGCCCAGAGCCCAAAGGCGGATTAGGGCCCATAGTTGTAAACCACCATAGTTGTATAACTTGTATTGTAGGTTAGGGGAAGGAAGAGACCGAGCCGGACACTTGTATTAGCCGGCCTCAGGACTCTGTAAACCGGTCGGGTGTCAACCTGTGTATATAAAGGGACGACCCGGCGGCGGTTTGGGGACAAGAAACAATAGCTCGAGAGATAGGTAAATCGGATTTGCTCCCTGCTCATCGAGATCACTCAATCCCACAACAACTGGATCGTAGGCTTTTACCTTCACCGCAAGGGGCCGAACCAGTATAAACTTCCTGTGTCCCTTGTTCCAGTTTAACCCCTTTAAGCTAATCTCGTTGCGATGGCTCCACGACTAAGTCCTTCTGCTAGGACATCTAACGTGTTTATTCCACGACACCGTGGGTGAACGACCTAAAGTGAAAAGACGAATTTGCATGATGGAGCTAGAGAATGCTGAGGGAGGGTGAGAGGGATGCGGGCGTGTGCACGCACAAGAGAAAGTTAGTGCTAGCTACAAAGATAAGAGGATTGTGTGGGTGTAAAAGATGAATACAGATTATACTTCATTATAAAAAGCGAACTCGGATATTTTAAGAATTTATCATAGTGTTTTAAACCGACGTATGTGTGAATATATATAACGGTGATACACATGGTGTGGTTATGAACAAGTTATACTACATATAATATATTTTATCTCTACTCTTATAAAAATATGAAGTTGTTGCTGATGGTGTGCCTGTCATTTGCAATATATGCCGTCCAATTTATATCTGATGGATATGAAGGAAACTATAGCAATTTTGATAAAAGATAACCACACCCCTCTCTAGCTTTGCAAATTAGGCCTCCCCTTGATCATGTTGATGTTCTGTGGAACGCATGGGCATCTTGCTAGTACTACGTATAATACATAGAACATTGATTATAATTTGGGCTAATGTGTGGCTTTTGTAGCTCAGGTCTAAATACTTGTCATAATGTAGGGGGCGGGGCACTATAATTTGTGTGATAAAAAAGGTGTACATATGGAACATGGTTTAGATTATGAATATACAGTTAGTACATCAAATGTACTATTATTTGGAATCAACATCAAGTGTATTCAAAAAATAGAATTCGAGTTCATGTAGTACACATAGTTCATATCTATCTCTATAGTAATCATGTGGTGTGTTATTTAGGTAATACATGAATGATGGTTGAAGTTGGCAGCAATCATGATTGTAGATTCTTATTGAAATAGAGAAATGAATTCAAATTCAGTTCGAATTGCAGCGGTAGTATAGACATTTGGACTGCACTAAAATGTTGGTATCAGTAGGTTACATGCATTATACAGCA
Source organism: Triticum timopheevii (assembly GCA_963921465.1). Classification (NCBI taxonomy): domain Eukaryota; kingdom Viridiplantae; phylum Streptophyta; class Magnoliopsida; order Poales; family Poaceae; genus Triticum; species Triticum timopheevii. Next base: position 77,397,158 of record OY997271.1, read on the forward strand.
AGCGGAAAAATTTAATTGGACATAACATGGATTCATACTCCCTCCTTCCATCTATATAGGGCGTAATGAGTTTTTTAAGACCGCCTTTGACAATTGACAAGATTAATAGTACATGACATGCACAATGTGAAAATTATATCATTGAAAGAACCTTTCACAGACGAATTTAATGGTGTGCTTTGTGTAAGTTGCATCGCATATATTATTGCTCTAATATTTGGTCAAAGTTTGCATCAAAAAATGCATTTGGCTCTATATAGATGGAAGGAGGGAGTAGCTTTGAATAGCATGTGTATAGTAAAACATGGCAAGACTCTCTCTTTGTGTGGTGTGAATAGTTTTATTTTTTTTTGTTTTCTTTTTGGTTGAGGGAAGTGTGAATTGATTTGGTACGTACAAGTACAATATTACTACATGTTTGGCTTGTCCCTAAAATTCAACCCGCGTCTTGTTGTATCCCAAAAATTCAGATATCGTGCTCCAAAACTGGCGCCTTCACAACCCGCGCCTTGCTATCCCGAAATTCCAACGTGCGCCAAAAGTCCCTCCAGCTGCCAAATCCCGACAAGCGAAATCCCCCTTCTAACGCTGAGCCGAAAGGGCCGCTAGTTCAAATTGGTGGGGGTACTTTTGTAACACTCCCTACATTTTGGACAAGCGCGTCCCTAAGTCATGGTTCACCCCCTCCCATCGCCCCCTTTTCGCCATTCGAAATCCCAGGTCGCCATAACCTCTCCGCTCCAGCCGCGAAACCCCACCCACCTCCGTCTGCCACCTCATCGCTGCCCAGCCGGAGCCTCTTCCCAGACGACGTCGTCCACCGCAACAGCTCGACATCCCTCGTCCACCTCCCCGAATGAGGATCTGTTGTCCATCTCGTCATCCCGCCGGTTCAGCCGGCCCGTCCTCCACCTCCAAGGAGCTGCTCCGACGATTGCCTCGTCTATCACGGCTGCTCCATCCCCACAGCACCGCCTTAACCTGCTCCACCAGAACTGTAGCATCCTCACCAACTCCTGGACGAAGCCGAGGCCTAATCGGCGCCACCAAAGAGGTTGTACACTCATTGCGTTGCACCTTCTCCTTAACTCGACCTCCCAGCGCCGGTGGTGCTCCATCCCGCACCCCCATGGAGCGGCTACCTTGAAGCCGGCACCACGGGTGACATCTCCACGGCGGCCCTCCCCCAGTGCGAGGCCCCTTCGGTGGTGGCGTCCATACCAGCTGGATCTGCTGCTACTACTCCAGCTCTCGCTCGGTCGCTCGTGCTGCTGCTGCTGCTGCTCCGGCTCTCACTCGATCACTCGCTCGCCCAGCTGTTGCTGCTCCGCGTCTCGCTCCCCCGCTCGTGCTGCTGCTGCTGTAGTGGACTGAATTGACTTTTGGGTCAGTCGATTTTCTGGGGGTGGGGGGTGAGGGAGTCCTAGATTAGGGGGTATCCGGATGGCCGGATTGTATACAACGTCCGGACTATTGAAGCGTGAAGATACAAGACTCAAGACTTCGGCCCGTGTCCGGATGGGACTCTCCTTGGTGTGGAAGGCATGCTTGGCGATCCGGATATTATGTTTCCTTCCTTGTAACCGACTCCATGTAAACCCTAGCCACTCTGGTATCTATATAAACCGGAGAGGTTGGTCCTTAGAAGGGTGATCACAATTACAATCATACCATCATAGGCTAGCTCTTCGTGTTTAGCCTCTACGATCTTGTGGTAGATCTACTCTTGTACTAACCATATCATCAATATTAATCAAGCAAGAAGTAGGGTTTTACCTCCATCGAGAGGGCCCGAACCTGGGTACACATCTGTGTCCCTTGCTTCCTGTTACCATCAGTCTTGACGCACAGATCGGGACCCCCTACCCGAGATCCGCTGGTTTTGACACTTACATTGGTGCTTTCATTGAGAGTTCCTCTGTGTCGTCGCTGTCGGGCTCGATGGATCCTTCAATCATCATAAACGACGCGGTCTAGGGCGAGACTTTCCTCCCCGGACAAATCTTCGTGTTCGGCGGCTTCGCATTGCGGGCCAATTTGCTTGGCCATCTGGAGCAGATTAACAGCTACGCCCCTGGCCCTCAAATCAGGTTCGGAAACCTAAACTACACGGCGGATATCCGCGGAGACTTGATCTTCAATGGATTCGGGCCAGGGCCAGGAGCAGCGGACAGTCACGACTAGCATGGCCTGAACCAGCTGTCGGACAACACTCGGGATATCACCCCTGCAGTAGCCCTGGACTCAAATCCGGAGCAGACTGCGTTGCCTGGATACGGAGGGATGGACCCCGACCCGCGGGCCGTACCCTCGTCGGCGGTAGAGCCGAACACAGGCCTCCCTTCTGAGGAAGCCTGTGACTCCGGACTCCCAGATTCATATCCGGATGTAGGTTCCAGTCCGCGCGTTCCCGGGCCCGCCGAGCCTGGTTGGTCTCCGGTAATGAAGTTCACCGTGGCAGACGTCTTTCAGCACTTGTCCTTTGGCGACATGCTGAACTTATTGAACTCTCTCTCTTTGTTGGGAGACTCTGGGCCGAACTATGTCCGGCTTGAGTGGGAAGCGGACGACGGCGGAACTCGTTGCCCACACAACACCCACTTCATTGCCACGATCGATGATTTAATCGGTATGCTTGACTTTGATTCCGAAGACATTGATGGTATGGACGATGATGCAGGAGAATTACAGGAGCCACCGCTCACAGGGCGGTGGACGGCCACCTCCTCTTATGATATATAAATGGTGGACACTCCAAACGAAACTAATGGCGACGAGGCAACGGAGGATAACCCCTCGGGAAGAAAACCAAAGCATGGGCATCGTCGGCGCCGCTCCAAGCCCCGCCACAGCAATACTGGCCCCGGAGACGAAAGTAATCCGGACGGTGCCGAAGAAGAATATGACCCTGACTAGCCCACCTTCGAGCAGGCCGAACAGTAAGATGAGCAGGTCAGCCCAGAAGAACCGGCGACAGATGGATACTTAGAGGAGGACAACTACATGCCCCCCTCCGAAGATGAGATCAGCCTCGGTGACGACGAATTCGGCGTACCTGAGGATCCCGTGGAGCAGGAGCGCTTCAAGCATAGACTTATAGCCACTGTGAGGAGCCTGAAGAAGAAGCAGCAACAACTTCAAACTGATCAAGACCCGCTCACAGGTAGATGGACTGAAGTCCTAGCAGCCAAGGAATTTGGACTCGAACGCCAAACGGCTGACCGGCCACCCCGTAGCGAGGATAAAATGGGATATCGGCCCGAGTACCAGCCCGCACCCCCACGCCGATACACGATGGCCCAGGGCAGCAGGAAAGACCAGCAAGATATTCAGGAAAACAAAGCAGGACAACCAAGATCGATCTACGGATCGCGGGGGCTCACCCCAGTGCACGACGATGATCGCCGCGCCGGATACATCATCAAAAAGTCCGATTGGGCCGAACACAGCAACCCAGACCAAACCGAGCTGCGTAGCCACATAGCCCGGCACAGAGGCGCCGCACACCCCCTCTGCTTCACTGACGAAGTGATGGATCCTGAATTCCCAGAAGGGTTCAAACCCGTAAACATCGAATCATACGATGGCATAACAGACCCTGCAGTATGGATCGAAGATTTCCTTCTCCACATTCACATGGCCCCCGGAGATGATCTACACGCGATCAAATATCTTCCCCTTAAGCTCAAAGGACCAGTCCGGCACTGGTTAAATAGCCTGCCAGCAAATTCCATTGGCAGTTGCGAAAACCTAGAAGACGCATTCCTTGATAACTTCCATGGCACATATGTGCGACCACCGGACGCTGATGACCTGAGCCACATTACTCAACAGCCTGGAGAGTCAGCCCGAAAATTCTGGACTCGGTTCCTAACTAAAATGAACCAAATAGTCGACTGTCCGGACGCCGAAGCCTTGGCAGCTTTCAAGCATAATATCCGTGACGAGTGGCTCGCTCGACACCTCAGCCAGGAAAATCCTAAGTCCATGGCAGCTCTCACAACACTAATGACCCGCTTTTGTGCGGGTCAGGACAGCTGGCTGGCTCGCAGCGGCACCACACCACATTCCGGCACTTCGAACGGCCGCGATACTAACGGCAAGCTACGGCGCAACATACATAAGAGACGGAACAACGGTGACAGCACTGAAGACACGACAGTCAACGCCGGATTCAGCGGATCTAAGTCCGGTCAGCAGAAAAAGGCATTCAAAAGAGATAATCAGGGACCGTCTAGTCTGGACCGCATACTGGAGCGCTCGTGCCAAATTCATGGCACACCAGACAAACCAGCTAACCACACCAATAGGGACTGCTGGGTGTTCAAACAGGCCAGCAAAATAAACGCCGAAAACAAGGAGAAGGGGCTGCACATCGACGACGACGGAGAGCCCCGGCGTACGAACACGGGGGGACAAAAGAAATTTCCCCCCAGGTGAAAACGTTCAACATGATCTATGCCACCCACATCCCCAAGCGGGAACGGAAGCGGGCACTACGGGACTTTTATACGATGGAGCCAGTCGCCCCCAAGTTCAACCCATGGTCAGCTTGTCCGATCACCTTTGACCGTAGGGATCACCCTACTAGCATCCGTCAGGGCGGCTCAGCCGCATTGGTCTTAAACCCAATCATCGATGGATTCCACCTCATGTGTGTCCTTATGGACGGCGGCAGCAGCCTAAACCTGCTTTATCAGGACACAGTGCGCAAGATGGGCATTGAACCTTCAAGGATCAAGCCCACCAAAACTACCTTTAAAGGTGTAATTCCTGGAGTAGAGGCCCGCTATACGGTCTCTATAACATTGGAAGTGGTCTTCGGATCCCCGAACAACTTCTGGAGCGAAGAGTTAATCTTCAATATCGTCCCTTTCCGTAGTGGTTACCACGCACTGCTCGGACAAACCGCATTCGCTAGATTCAATGCGGTACCACATTATTTATACCTCAAGCTCAAGATGCCAGGTCCGCGCGGGGTCATAACAGTAAACGGAAACATGGACCGCTCTCTCCATACAGAAGAGCATACTGCAGCCCTCGCGGCAGAAGTACAATGCGGCCTCCTCCGGCAAACCTCCAATCCAGTGACAACAACCTCAAGCATCGTCGAGCGACCGGCGCACCCTGGAACAGGATCATCAGGAATGCCAAGAGTGTGATTAGCAGTCCGCCCTCCACTCAAGACCCATCAAAGTAGCATTCGTGCCACGCGTACACAATTATGCACTCAAGATACCTTGGGCATGGGCGGGGGCGCATAAAAGACTCAGTCAATAGTACGGGTAACCGCCAAATACCCTCATAATCTTCCCCTCTTACCTTTCAGGACATCGCTTTAGTGCAGCATCCTAAGAAGAGCCGTATTGCCGGACTTACATGGGAGAGACATCAAAGGAGGCAGAAGACATTGTGCGCGGAAGGAAATAACCAGGTGGAATCCACTTACGATCATTATACCTGCTTTATCTATTTGTACACAGCCTGCCCCCGGATAGGACATGTCAAATAGTCCTATTCATCTGCGCTTAATGAATCCATTGTAAACATACGCCTAAACATATTATTCGTCAATGGGAGATCATACATAGCGTCAGCTTATTATTCTTATTAGAGCGTTTTTTCTCTTATAAACATTTATTTGATATTGAATCTGTACACCTTGGTACGGTCAGTTTGCCAGGGGCTTCTCATGGCGCCCCATAATATGGCAAGTAAAGTCCAAACACTTTCAACCGTGCGGCACCCCGAACTTATATAACTATATGCTTCAGCTCTGAATCATGTCGTGGGTCTATAGTTGGGATAGCCCGGCTCCCTTGTTTTGGTGCCTTACATTCCGTTATATCAGCAGAGGTAGCGCAGGGAGAACTACAGCGATCGTGTCCCGGTTCTTCCGGACGAGCACCTCAGTAGAAAAAGCCGAAAACTGACCGGCATGTTGTGGCGAGAGCTAGTCGCTGTTCAAGAGGTCTTAAAATCCTTAAAGATTTTCCGCTTTAGGCGATAAATCGGCTTTGTCCGATCTAGGCATATATAGCGCCCCAATTCAGCATTATGGATTCTAGGGGCTTCGCTGAAATTTAAAATTGTAGACTTCTATGACTAAGTGAAAGTTATAAAGACGCATAGTCCGATTGCCTTGTTCGCTGTGCCGGACACCTCCTTAAGGGACCAAACATTTGGATAAAGAGAGGCTGGTTTTTCCACGAACACCCCAGTAGTAGTTACGTGGGGGCGGAAGCCGACGACTGGCCTACTTTCAGAATTTTATAAACAGCCGCACAGAAGGTAATATTTTAAATAACAAAAGCGCTACATAGCGCAAGTAACTTCGTCCTTAAAATACAAACATGACAGAAGTGAATTCATTCAAAAATGGTGTCCTTGGTACATTCATCAACCACGAGACGAGCACCCTTCATAACACCATCATAGTACATGTCGGGATGGCGATGCGCCTTGCCCTCCGGCGGCCCGTCCTTGACAAGCTTCTCCGCATCCAGCTTGCCCCAATGCACCTTGACACGGGCAAAGGCCCGGTGGGCACCCTCGATACAAACGGATCGCTTGATCACTTCAAGCAGCGGGCAGACATCCACCATCCGCTTGATCAGGCCAAAGTAGCTACTGGGCATGAGCTCACTAGGCCACATCCGAACTATGAAACCTTTCATAGCCAGTTCGGCAGCCCTGTGGAGTTCGACCAACTGCTTCAGTTGGTCACTCACAGGCATCGGGTGTTCGGCCCCAGCATACTAGGAATAGAACAGCTTCTCCGTTGAGTTTCGCTCCTGGGCATGGCAGAACTCCATAGCATCTGATACGCTGCATGGCAGATCTGTGAATGCCCCTGGAAAGCTCCGAATTCGAGTAAGTAAAAGAAACGCCTCCTCCACATGTTTGCTTTGCATAAAGAACTTCTTACCCGCTACTATCTTCTTGGCCTCCTGGATTTCCTGCTGTGCTTTCTCAGCTTCGTCCCTGGCGTCCTTCATACTCACCAAGGCCTTCGCAAGCTCGGCCTCTTTCATCTTCAAATCATACTCTACGGACTCATACTTCTTGACGAGGTCCCGGAGCTCTTGTTGTACCTCACCCACTCTAGCACTTTGCTTTTCGCGCTCCTTACATTCCGAGGCCGCCTTGTCTTCGGCCTCGGACAGCGCCTTCTTTAGGGACGCCACTTCGGCGGTGGCCCCTATTACACAGTCACGACACTTAGGTGTTATAATCACCAATTTTGTCTATACTTTACCCTTGTTCTCTTCGAGCTGCCTCTTCGTGAGGTCGAGCTCTCCCTGCGCCTGCTCTAGGTCCTGCTTCAGTTCGGCAACCTCGGCAGTACGGGCAGCAGCAGCAAGCAGCACAACCTGCTTATTCACAAGAATACATATTATTAGACTCCTGCGGATTATAATTGACCCTCCGTTTGGCTTTTCTTTCCGAACACCAAACAGAGTATCAGGGGCTACTACCTATCGGGTGATAATTTTGCACATATTTATTACTTACCTCAAAGCCTGTTAGGAGGCTGGTTCAAGCTTCGGTTAGTCCGCTTTTGGTGGACAAAACTTCCGAATCACCGTACTCATAAGAGTACGATGCTCTTCATCCATGGAAGTGCCGCGAAGCGCTTCCGGCAGACAGTCTGGTGCCTCATGCGCAACGGAAGTCCTCAACACAGAAGGCTCGCCCTCCCTAACGAGGGGTCGCCCGCCTGAGTCCGGAACCATTGAAGGTTCCGGAATGGTGTTCGGCTGAGAGCCCGGCTGGCCATGGCTCTCATCGACACGATCCGTGGGGATCTTGAACCCCGTGTGTTCGACATCTGGAATCCCGCCTTGGGGCGTCTCCAAAGTCACCTCCCCCCGCTCTGGGAGCCTTCGGGACAACACCTCCGTGTCGTCTGCGGGTTGAGGAGTAGTGGCTGTCGGAAGCGAATTTATCGCCGAATCGCTCAGGGACCCGGAGGAAGATACCTCGGGGTGAGCCCTGGCCGGACTACATATATGTTCGGCATTATAGATACAAAAACTATGAAGTGAAGTCATGATAGAATGCAGACACTTACGATCGCACTGGGGGCTTCCCCCTAGGCAGCCACCCCTCCTCGCTGTGAGCGGCCGTGGGGTAATAGTCCGAAAGGCATACCTTTCCCTTCTTGGACACCCCGGCCTCCCCCTCCGAGGTGGCCTTTCTCTTTCTCTCCTCCCCAGTGCGGGGAGGTAGAGTTTCTTCTTGCTTCCTCCCGCCTCCGCAGGAAGAATCTGTATCATCGTCATCTGACGACAGGGGTATGATGGCCTTACGCCGAGGGCTTTTTCTGGCCCCTTGGTCCGCTACCCCGGGGCCCTCATCCTTTTCGGATGGGGCGTCTTCTTCTTCCTCCCCTTCATGGGAGGAGTGCGCCTTGTCGTCTTCGGATGAGGCCTCTGGCACAACCTTACGACGGAGACCCTTCCGGGTCCCCGGGGCCTTCTTTTCGACCTTCTTCTCCGGCACCTTGTACGGTGCCGGGACCAGCATCTCCGTCAGGAGAGCATTGGCTGGGCCTTCTAGCAAAGGAGCCGGGCAGTAAACCTGCTCCGCTGTCTCCACGTAATCCTGAACAAATTTGCATAACTCCTTAAAATTCTCCCGTGAATATATTGGGAAGAATCGAATCCGGTGGTAGTTTGTGAACTCACCTGACTAGGAGCCCGCGTGGCGTGAAGCCCATGGTCCTCGGATGTGGGAGGAGGTACTTCGGAGGCCTTGAATAACACCGTCTATGCGCCTTTGTGCATCATGTCATAGAGCTTCCTAAGCGTCTGGTGTTCGGCCGGGACGTACTCCCACAGATTGAATGCCAGCCTTTGGCATGGCAGAATCCGGCGCACGAGCATGACCTCGATCACATTGACAAGCTTGATGTTCTTGTCCCTCATGCTTTCGATGCAGGTCTGGAGTCCGGTTACCTCCGTAGATTCGCCCCAGGACAGGCCCTTCTTTTCCCAGGAAGTAAGCCGCATGGAGGCTCCAGATCAGAACTCGGGGCCCGCCACCCAGTTGGCGTCGCACGGCTCGATGATGTAAAACCACCCCAATTGCCACCCTTTTACGGTCTCCGCAAAGGAACCGTCGAGCCATGTGACATTGGGCATTCTGCCAACCATGGCCCCTCCGCATTCCGCTTGTTGGCCGCTTACGACCTTTGGCTTCACGCAGAAGGTTTGCAGCCATAAGCCAAAGTGAGGCCGGATGCGGAGGAAGGCCTCGCATATGACGATGAACGCCGAGATGTTGAGCACGAAATTCGGGGCTAGTTCATGGAAATCTAGCCCGTAGTAGAACATGAGCCCGCGGAAGAAGGGGTGAAGTGGGAACCCCAGTCCACGGATGAAGTGGGCGACGAACATGACCCTCTCGTGGGGTCCTGGGGTCGGGATGACCTGCTCAGCATCCGGTAGCCGATGCGCAATGTCTGCGGCCAAGTATCCGACTGCCCGAAGATTTGTGACATGCTTCTCCTTGACGGTGGAAGCCACCCACTTGCCTCCTGTTTCGGACATGTTTAGCTATGCAGAGAAGACTTGGGCTTGGGCGCTAGAGCTCGAGGGGGCAAGAGTGGGCGAGGAAGAAAGAAGGCGTGGGTAAAAATGTGGAAATCTTATCCCGTTATAGAGGCGACAAAAGCAGTGCGCCTCCCCACTTGCCCATTGGGAATCGCTTGCTTCCCAAGCGCCACGATTGATGGCGTGGTGGGATTACCCATACCCATATTGATGAGAATCCTGTGATAAGGGGACACGATCTCTGCTTTGACAAGACGGGTCACAGAAACCGCCTCGTAATATGCGTTGTAGCTGGTTGTGGGAAAACGGTTCGAGTAATGATCCGGCCATAATAACATGTCACGTCATCAGAAAAGTTGTCAGCAAGTTGCATTTTTGAAAATATCATTCTCTCTACGGCGGTGTGTAAAGATCATCTTGCAGATCTGGACACGGTCTACATGTTCGCTAACTACTTTGGAGTATTCATAGAAGGAACCCGCCTTGCAATGCCGAAGACAATACTGCACGCCGGACTCATCGTCATTGAAGCCTGGTTCAGGGGCTACTGAGGGTGTCCTGGATTAGGGGTATCCGGATGGCCGGACTGTGTACAACGTCTGGACTATTAAAGCGTGAAGATACAAGACTCAAGACTTTGGCCCGTGTCCGGATGGGACTCTCCTTGGCGTGGAAGGCAAGCTTGGCGATCCGGATATTATGTTTCCTTCCTTGTAACCGACTCCATGTAAACCCTAGCCCTCTCCAGTGTCTATATAAACCGGAGAGGTTGGTCCTTAGACCGGCGATCACAATTACAATCATACCATCATAGGCTAGCTCTTAGGGTTTATCCTCTACGATCTAGTGGTAGATCTACTCTTGTACTACCCATATCATCAATATTAATCAAGGAGGAAGTAGGGTTTTACCTCCATCGAGAGGGCCCGAACCTGGGTAAACGTCTGTGTCCCTTGCTTCCTGTTACCATCAGCCTTGACACACAGATCAGGACCCCCTACCCGAGATCCGCCGGTTTTGACACCGACAGGGGGGCTCGGCGGAGTTAAGGAAGAACCACACGCGGCGGTGACGGGGGCTCGCCGGAGAGGTACCCCACTATGTATCTTAGGGTTCAGGGTGGGGGCAGGGGGCCTAGTGGGCTGGCCTGAGCGGCGGGGCGGCGGTGGACCGGCGGTGGGGAGTTGTTTCGGGGTGACATGGTGGCGCTGGGGCCGGCAGTTCAGCCGGTGGTTGTCGTGGTTCTAAGACTGACAGTAGAAAGGGGGGTTGGTATGTAGAGGCAAGATCTCAGCTATGGTGAAGATGTACACACGGGGTTTACGAGTTCAGGCCCTTCTCGGTGGAATTAGTAGCCCTACGTTTCGGTGCCCGGAGGCGGTCGATTGGATTATATGAGTGTGATGTTACAGGGGGTGCGAACCCTTGTGCCAAAGGAGGGGGGTGGCTTATATAGAGTACGTCAGGACCCTCACCGCCCTCCATTACAAGGGACTTAATGTACATAAAGTGGGGGCTTTACTGGTAATGCCAGCCTTAAGTGCTGTTAAAGACCTTAAAGACTACAGAGTGGACGCCTGCCCGTTGCAATGCTGAGTGACTCCTGATCTTCGGTAGGTCGAGTGATTCCTTGGATGGTCGAGTGAAAGTAGGTAGGAGGACTCCTGAGTGACATGACTAGTCGAGTGGATTGCACTCGACATCTTTGACTGGGGGTCTCTTGCTGCCTCTTGGACTTCTTATCTTCTAGGGTAGTGACCTTTGGTAGGACGTATAGGTCAGGCCTATGACCCTACCCCAGGTCCGTATCCTCATTAGTAGCCCCGAAAGGATTAAGGTTCGAGTGGAAAGTAGGTTGAAGTTGAACTTGTTCTGAGCTTTGCACCTTCGCGAGCGTTTTCTGCAAGATGGAAGACTCATGTTGGTACTTCATGGTCGACTCAGCCGCCTTGATCCATTCAGAGAGTTGTCGACGGAACTTGTGGCATCGTCTGCCGAGTGCTGTATTACAGTGCAGGATCTTTGGCGTGATTGACTGCAGTGTATCCCGGATTTCATGGGATACGAAATTTTGGGGAAGCTCGCGGGACGGGGAGCGCCGAAGCGGCCGGAGCGGATAAATAGTGATTTCCCAATTTCCGTGCCGCCTTTTTCACCACGTATGTTGCGCGCGATTGTTGCGGGATTTGACAGGATCACCTGGTCCCATGCGTCAGCCACTCGGAAGCAACCCTTTATAAGGCGACGGGGCCGAGCTGTCTGTACTGTGCATGCCTGTTTCTCCTTCTTCTTCCTCCGCTTCTCCATCGCGCCCGACTCTTCTGCTCTCAATGCTGCCGCTCTGCCGCCATGGTGAAGGACAAGATGGCGGCGCTAGAGCGTGCAAAGAAGGCGACGGGGGTGGCGAAAGGCAAGAAGCAGAACCGCGGGTCGTCATCGCGTGGGGGGCTGCAGCTGGGGTGGATCCAGGGCGATTGGATCCGGTCTTCGCTCCGGCAAGAAGATCTGGATGAGCTGGCGGAGTCTAGGCTGATCGCCAAGGGAGCGGCAAGGCTGCCAGAGGGGGTGATGGAGCCACAGCCTCGACCGGGTTGAGTGTGTATTGCTCGCCACCCACGTCGACTGGGGTTTTTCACCCCCTCCGCACCCCTTCTTCCGGGGATTCCTGAATTTCTTCGGTGCTCAACTCCACCATTTTTCTCCCAACACCATCACGTATCTGGCCGCGTTCGTGTCAATGTGTGAAAACTTCTTGGGGTGTCGACCGCATTTGGGTCTTCTCAAACATATCTTCACCATCCGATCCCAGTCGATTAAGAAAGCAAAAATGAGTGATTCAAAGACCCATGTCATCCAGATGTGTGGGGGTTTGGGTATTCAGAAGAGGCATAGGAGTGCTTTCCCTATCATGATGCTCCCTGAATCGGTCAGAGGCTGGCAGTTGACCTGGTTCTACTGCTAGGACGTCTCAGCTCCAGGTCAGTCGACTGGCCTTCCCCACTTCACATTCGACCGTGTCCAGACTGCTTCTCCACTGAAAGTGACTACTGCTGAGAACATGGAGAGAAAGATGTTGGTACAGAAAGTGGTCCAATTGTTCAATGAGGGTGTCACTGGCCTGGACCTGCTGGAAGTGTTCCTCAGTCGACGCATCTAGCCTCTCCAGGCTCGTGACCATCCTATGTGGCTGTACTCTGGATCTGACGACACCAGTCGGGTCCATCCATAAAAAGTTCCACGCAAGACCGTGGCCATGTGGTTTAGGATCATCACAGGCAACCAGGACAACCCCAGAGGATCCAGGTGAGTCAACCCCTTCAGCGACGACAACCAGCCCTACCAGGTATGCTCTTCATTCTGACTGTCTTGCATATATGTTCCGACTGTACTTGATCTCGACTGACTTTTACTCGACTTTTTGCCTTGTAGGTTTTCACTGAGATGTATTCGCACTACAAGAAATATGCCAACTTGTGAACTTAACTATTGGTCACTGAAAGGTCACTATTTTTCATTTGTGACCTTTTTGTGAACAAAAACAGAAGGTCAAAAGCTGGCGGTCGTAAACTGAAATTAACGACCTTCTCTGTGAGAAGGTCGTAGATGTTTACGACCAAAATATGCCTACTGTTTTGTTTTGGTCAATAGCAGCCTCCCCAGGCCACGTAGGCATCCGACGTGGCAATCTGATGTGGGACAAGAATCAACCCGGTCCAATTCGGTGTTTATATGGGCCGAGCCCATTAATTCAGCCCATTTATTGTTTTTTTTTCATTTCATCCTTTTATATATTTCTGGGCCGGGGCCTTTGAACATTGTTTGGGCCATTATATTTTGGGGCTGGTCCCATTTGTCATCTTCTCACACATAGGGCCTTTTAACATTGTTTGGGCCATTATATTTTGGAGCTGGTCCCACTTGTCTTCTTCTCACACATTGGGCACACTTGAGAGAAAATTCAAAAATGCTCAGATTATTTTCATAAGTGGATCCCACAAGTCAGGTTTCCATTCCACACATTTTCAAATCACTTACATAATCAATATTTCAAACGGAACAGTACAGATGTAGTACGTCAAATAAAACTAACTAAGTCTACTACAATCTGTACATAGTTATTACAATCGAGATATGCCTACTATTACAATATTACAATATTTACATTCTATTACAATCAAATAGAAGAGACGACTCTTTGCTGAGTGGAGCTATATGGTATCAAACTACAAATTTTGTAGACCTGGAGCTCCTGAACACAAAGACAAACATCATTAGAGATTAGAGTGTACACATGCTAGGTCTAGCATTGGTTAAAAATAACTAATGATCACACGACTAATCTGAATGCAGCATATAAAAAGAACTAGTTCATTTCATCAGTATGAGATCTAACTCTTTGCCACTCGGTAGATAACCTACCAGGGAGACCTTGATATAAACAGTGGTACGTGTAAATATATGTGTTCACAGGCTTGAATACATCGCCAGGAACTGTAAGTACAGAACATGTAACATGGTGGCTACATAAACAGAACGAGATGTGGCATGCTTAAAAGCCCGAGCCCGTGCTATGCCTATATATAATCAGGTGCAGCTTAAATATATGTGGGCACATACTAAAAGGAACAAGATAGCATGATGAACTAAGAACTACACAAAGGTGAGAACTAAGAACATGCCATTTTAGTTAGAGATCTATGCAGAATACTTTGGAGGAAAACTGTGCAAACGCTCAAGAACTGGTACTTGTTGTACCAGGAACATGATGCGGCAGTGGAGCTTCAAGAAAAATATTTAGGGGTCAAAACAAAGAGGAAAACACCAATTGTTCACATTGAAGATTGAACACATATGTCATTCTGGCATATCCTTGAAGGAACAATTCTCATAATAGGAACACAAGAGAGGGTTGTTGATTTTGATGAGAACTAAATCTGAGCAGTACTTATGCTATTCTGTTATAATTCGAAAGGTACATAAAACTAACCACCAATCCAGTGCAAAAAATTGCATGTACAGATCCAAAAAAAAATGTATCATCTATTCAGCTGTGAATGTACAGGTTTGTGTTTTAAGAAAATAGAGTATATACAGATCCAACCCAAATAACCTTTAAACAATTTTGTTATTTCCTGTGAATTTACAATACTTCTATATGCTTTTTGCAGAAAACCACTTGGCCTATTGAGAACAAATGATAGGGTGCAACATAAGATTTATCAGCAAGTTCACCAACAACACTAGCAAGTTCACCAACAATGAATCAGTCAATAAAACGCCATCGGCATATTCAAACAAACACCTCACGTCCAAGATCTAGAAAACGAACGACAAACGAACGCACAATAACTTACCGACTCGCTCAAGCTCTTCCACCTCTCACCGGCTGCTTTGCCTACCTGGATAAAAAATTTACAGTGGAAGCAACTAATCAGCTCCACCATCATGACCCAATATACAGCACCTGGCGGATTAATTTCTACTGTGTACATGCTGGTATAGAAAGCAAAACGGGAGTGGGAATTAGTCTTTGTAAGAAACTTACAGCAGCGACAGACTTGATCTAGGGGTTCTTCTGCTTGAACTCCTTGCGGAACTTGCCCCTGATGGCAACCAATCAACAAAAAGCAGGTTCAGAATAAGGGCCACCTGGGAACCACGGGGAAACAGCAAAGGAAAAATAGAATCTGATGAAGGAAGCAAGGGGAGGGGAAGGACGGGACGTACATGAAGACGAACAAGGCCTCGCCCACGTCCTTCTTGCCGGCAGCTGCGCGCGTGAGGTGCACCTTGGCGCTCGCGGCCTTCGCGTACCTGCCAAAAGACCGATTCAGAATTTAGATCACACCTACATACGGCAAACCATTCAAATTCGAACCAACTCAAAGCAGAGCATGCCTTGTGAAATATTTCTTTCCTTGAGGAGATATTAGTTTTGAACCTCACAATGTACAAAAATCACACCTACACTCATTGATGTCAAATGTACAAACAAATCCATATCACTACACCAGTCATGCTAATATTATGCAAGCAAGAAAAACAAGAAATAAGATCAATGCATAGATTCAGTCATCTGCACTGCACCATAGATTCAGATGAACACTGTCCACACCTCCAAGATTGCCATATTTTCCCCATCTTGGACCTCAAAGTATTTCACCATTCTTTATCCAGGTAATGTCGATCTTTGAAGAACTAAAAAAATGGAAGGGAACAAATCAAATGGATGACAGAATAAACCTAAACAAGAAGACAATTACACCATCACATACACTTGCAACGGAGGTTTACAAATGGAAATGGCATGTCTGAACAAGATTAAAGAATCAAAAAGCTCCGGAGATCATTGGATGTAATGTTCAGTAAGAGTTATGGCAAGATTCCATTTTACTCTTGAGATATATACCACAACCATTAACAAAGAGTAGGAACCAATTTCAACAAGCATGGCATTTCGTGTACTACAAGAAAATCAAACTGAAGCAAAAACTCAAGATAGCTGAAACCTGGATAACTATACGGAATCACTCTGATAGATACTATGCAATGGTTCTGCATTTCTGCTGGATAACTATACGGAATCACTCTGATAACTATACGGAATCACTCTGTTAAGCCACTGGTAATTAACATGTAACTGAGGGGCTTCCCTCCTGCAGATCCTTCTCAAAACTAGAGTGAACCAAGGATCATAACTAACAAGACCATATCAGTAACCAAACATTGTGGCTGCAACATAGAATCACAAAATTCAACTACTTCACTTTCGCTACCAAATTCAACTAATCTTTTTCCAATAGAAGAAGACCACATGTATCCCAATATCATTGCTGAAACTGCATTGTGGCCTTATGCAGTCACAACTCACAAGGGGGCAGCACCCCCCTACTGCCATAGCAAAGCTTAAAAGCAAGAACTAGTGCAGAACTACAAGATACCAGAGCTACAAAACTACTATTCTGAAGTACATGATATAACATAGAGTCATAGACCAAGAGCAATGTATTCGAGCTTGGGGAGAGGGAGGGGGATGGAATCACATAGATGACCTTTGTGTTCTTCGCGTCTTTCTTCTTCTCCTCGGTGACCTTCTGCTTCTTCGCGGCGGCCTAGAGCTCTCCCCTCTTCCTCTTGAAGTTCACCGACTGCAGCACCGGCACCTTCGCCGCCTCGGAGGCCATCTGCGCAGACACAATCAACCACAGATCCTTCAGGCTTAGATCAAGACGGGGAGGGGACGGCGGCGGGTTCGAGTGACTGGTGCTTACCTCGATGAGCTATGCTTCGTGGGAGAGGAGACGGCGAGGGTATGCGAAGAGGCGGCAGAGGTGACGGGGTTGAGTGCGTGGATTAAGTAGGGAGAGGGGGGACAAGGGCACGGTGGCCGTGGGAGGAGGTGGTCACCGCGGTCGAATGGATCTGGGATGCAGGGAGAGGGGAGAAGGAGAGGGTAGGGGCGCCGGCTATGGAGTAGAGGGCGGCGGAGGCGGCGGGGGCGGTGCGAGCGGCGGCAGATCGAGATCGGGGAGAGGAAGGAAAAGAGAGCGAGGCGAGAAAGGGGGGGTTGGATGGAAATGTGCACGAGGACTCAGGATAGCTAGGGTTTTGGCTTAGGTGGGCTTCGGGTAAGGACAACCGTTGGACCCGGGAGCATCCGACGGTGATCCATCCACGATCTGCGTGAAATGCCCACGGACCAATCAAAATGCAGCACACGCGTACGATGTCATGACCATCTAAATTGGTCGTAGTTAACTAAAAAATTAGTCATGGTTGATTAAAAATTCATTTTTCGTTTTTCGAGTGCCCAAAATGAGTTTTTTTGTAAAGGACCTATAATATATTTGTTGCAAAATTGTACCAAATCAAATTTCTAAAATATTAGGATATATTCAATGAACAATTGCCCAAATGGTTGGGTGTAAAAAGTTTTGATCCTCCTCTCGTGAAAAAGACAAATTTCGGCCGATTCAGTGGGAAGCAGGTCAAATTTGAACTATAGCTACCTCGTAGTTTGCTCTTTATATTTTCCAGAAATCATTTCTAGGTACATAAGTATCTATTTAATCAGGGAAACACCGAAAAAAATTCCAAGATTCAACTACTAGCTAGGAACGGTTATTCCCGCTGTTTTGACCGTATTTTGAAACGGGCATAAAAATTTCAAAAAAAATCAAAAAATTGCAAAACCTTCACATAGTTTCATTATATGTGGCCAAGTTACCAGCAAAAATTATAAACTTGTATTAAGGCAATTATTTGAAAGAAGTGTTCTCAGAAACGAGCTATCAAGTGTGAAGATTCATGGCTTTCAAGCCAAATGATCAATCTTATGGCCACATTCATGGCATAGTTTGTTCAAAATATCTCATGTTGTGCACAAGGGTGCATCTTGGAATGGCAGACAATGCTGCCTAAGGAAGTTTTCATTTTCTTTGGACGAAAAATTCATTTTCCATTTTTTGAGTGCCCAAAACGAGTTTTTTTTTTGTGAAGGACCTATAAGATATTTGTTGCAAAATTGTACCAAATAAATTTTATAAAATACTAGGCCATATATAATGCACAATTGACCAAATGGTTGGGTGTAAAAAGTTTTGATCGACCTCTCGTGAAAAAGACAAATTCCCGCCGATTCAGTTGGAAGCGGGTCAAATTTGAACTGCAGCTGCCTCATAGTTTGCTATTTATTTTTTCCAAAAATCATTTCTAGTTACATAAGTACCTATTTAATCATAAATACATGGTTTGGTGGGGATACGTCAAGGTTTGGACGGTGGCCGAGGGCCCCAACTCTAGAGCGCGTAAACTCCCATGCCCGCCGCGTGGTCACCTCGTGACCGTGGCGTTCCCATGTGTTCTGGGTGGCCTAGGCATGTCTAGCGGGTTGGACACTCCCGAGGTAGGTGCTAGGAAGAAAATCACAACATAAGATTCTCACGAGGAGACCGATCGATGCTCAAACATGAATAAGCAGCCAAGTGTTTGATTAGCGGTATGGGAAATGCACATGGATAATGGGCGTAATTTTGGCTGAGGATGACCAGTTACTAAGAAGACTGTCTTCACAAATTTTCAGCTCAAAAGGAGGAGCCTGGGTGGTACTTACTTTCCAAAGTATAACACTGGACATAAATACGAATGTTGAAGCTGGGCTCAAAATAATGAATGGATTGAGCTAGAATTTGGTGGAGGATGTTTATTTGGGTATAGGAAAGCACTGTAGAAAATGGATACCATTTGGACATGCCAAAGTGGTACTTCCTTCACAAAGTGCTCCTCTGAACATAATAGGAAAATGAATATTGTTGAGTTATTTTTGAACTAGGCAAGGAAGGCTTTTGACATATTTGATGAAGATATGATCCAAACAATTTATGAGAATTTTTTGGGAATTTTTGGAATAACAGAAATATAGGTTGCTTCACAACCTAGGGAAAAAATTGACACATGGACATGACACATAGGCAAAAATGATGAGATGGTGCCTAGTCATCACAACCCACCACAATCTACAAGGCTATGAGTCAGGACCGAATTTTCGGGATATTAATTTCCCAGAAAATGGCCCGTGTGCTCACAAGCCCTAGGATTACTGTTAGCTGATGAGGCACCAACTTGATACAGAAACTCCAAGCAAAGTACATAATGTGTAGTACAAGACCATTCGGGCCTATGAGTACAACAAATGGTTTCTAGTGGTTGATGGCGGAAGCGGTTTGTGGATCATCGGCGTCTATGGGACTCCATTTCCCACAGGAATAGCTGACCTGGATAACTCCTATCTTCGCGAGGCTGCTATCACCATTGCTTAGGTTCTGGGGCTATCATCGCAACGCTCCTCTCCAAGAAAGAAATGTGGCCAAGACAATAGCCAGGGACAAGCAAGTGAGTACTTTTGAATGTACTCGCAAACATTTGGAACACATGTATAATATAATAAATATTAATCATGCTCTGAATTATTCTATGATCACAATGTCAGTCACAAAATAAAAATCCATGATGCACGCAAGCAGGTTGTTCATATAAAACATGCATATGCAATCAGAGAATAGAAATAGAATGCACCGATCGGGTGTCTGAAGCGACGCCTCGAAAGGATAATGACGGAAATCGTGCCTCAGTCGGGCGTCTGAGCGACACCACATCAAGGGATTATAAGTGAAATAAGTAACAAACATGCCACAGTTGGGCGTCTGCGCGACGCCACATAAAGGGCTTATAAAGTAAACAAATAACAAGCATGCCACAGTCGGGCGTCTGAATATCCAGGAGGTAGAACCGTCCCAGGGATACTCAATAATTCAAATAATATAAAGGGTTAGTCCATAATAATAATCATAATCATCATAAGTCACAAGTCATGATCCATGTTCTAGTTTAGCAGTTTCTCCTCCAAAGACCGACACTAACACCGACACTTGACCCATCCCAGACTGTAGTCGTTACCCATGGACATGGCTATTTGAATAGGTTTAATCTCTGCGGAGGGTGTGCTCTTTACCCATGAGTAACGGATTCCTTTAGTCCATCGGGACTAATTCCGTCTACGGTCTTTTAATTGAAAACACACCTGACCCGCACACACCAACTTAACTTACCGGTGTCTGGAATCACCCACGACACCTGTCAAGCAAAACTCTAAGTGGGGAGGCTACAACCTCGATTAGCATGGGATCCAATTTATACCGTGCACTACTAAGGGGTGCCCCCCTCTCGGTCCCAACCGGAAACACCCATGCCCCCGGACCAGGTGGCATGCCTACCGGATGCATCCGGTATCTTCCACCATGGCCTCTCTGTACGGTGTGTGCTAGGAAGGGGTTGACAACTCACTAAACCTTACCCTACATGCGGCAGGGACAAGTGGTAGTACGAAACAAGTATGGGGTTTACTGGAACAAGACTCGATCTATGGCGGACTCAGGAGGTTTAAGTATTCCATGCATGATAAGCATAACAAATATATTTCAATCAACAGATAGAATCACCACTCATCATACCTCATCATGCCATACCGGACACACTCTTCACGACGAGGAACTAGGGACAAGCTCGTGTCTACCCAAGACAGAGACTTTCCCGGCTTCCTTCCGGTATGAATGAAAAGCATACGAGGGTGATTATTATCACAATGTGTGAAATTTCAGTAGCACGGAATCATCAATATGCACCTATGCGTATGTTCATATCATCACATAAAATAACGAAAACTCCGAGACGAGGAGTGTAGTAACCGTATTCAAACGACACACAAAAATATTATGCCAGAGTTCAGAATGCTTGCCTTCAAGTTGTGGAGAGGCAGGGTGCATTCCAAAACTTTTGAAAGTTCTCTTCTCTCTCCAACAAATCTTCTTTTTGGAAATATTCAAATTAACACATAGTTTCAAAATAGTACAAAAAAGTTGTCTAGAAAGTTTTCAAATAAATCTAAAAAGAAACTAGACAAAAATTTAGTGAGGTAGAAAAAATAATGAACTCATTTGGAGTTATATTGAAAAAGTTATAGCTAGTCAAAGTTTAGTCAAATTCTGTTTTTAATAAATAAATAAAAGAAACCGAAAAAAAGAAAAACAGTTCGGGGGGGAAAGCGTACTCTGCCCTTTACGTGTCCACTTAGCCAGCGTGGACCGGCGCTGGGTCACTGACAGTGGGTCCAGGGGTCCCACTGGTCAGGTTTGACCAGTCGCCTCCGCCTCCTTCCTCCTCTGGCTGAACAGAGGCGGGGTTCCGACGATCAACGCCGGCGAACGGCAGCCCCCCGCGGGCTCCGGAGGGCAGGGATGGATCCGCCAGTCCAGGACGGTCCTCCCGGTGGTCGAGGGGGTGGCGGGGATGGAGGGAGTCGCCGGTGGCGAGCTTCATGGCGGACGACGGCTTCAGGAGAGATGGGGCTTCGTGATATGGTGGTTCCCGAGCGAGTTTGAGTTGTTGGGTGGCTCCGCGAGATCGATGGGAGTCGTGTAGTGGTGCAGGATGGACGGGGGAGGCTCTGGTTGCAACTTGTGGGACCGGAACGTGGCGGCGGCCGGACTGGTCAGAGACGAGGAAGAAGACCTTCCCTGGTCGATTGCCGGCTATAGGGGTGCTAGGTGGGTGGCTTGAGGTCGCCTGAGGGACTAGATGGACTCTGAGGCTCCTTATATAGGCGGTTGAGGTCGGTTCCGCGGCGGCCGGGGATAAGCTCGACGGCGAACCGCCGTTCTGTAGCTGCAGGGCGACGTGGCGATGGTTGGCGGGGTTTGGCAGGGCAAGAGGATGAGCTCGAGCTGTTCATGGCGAGCTGGCGCGCGGCTGTGGCTCGAGCGGTGCTGTCCACGGCAGGAGCTGTCGGACTGGCAATGGCAGCTTGCGTTGGTGGCGCTGTAGGGAGCCAGGAGGGGGCCAGGGCGGCTCTGCGCGAGGAAGGGGTCTGGACGCATTGGTTGTGAGTGGGGAGGGGCCAGAACGAGTGTGGGGCGACGGCAGTGGGACGCGGCGACTCGGTGCGCGCGCGTGCAAAACGTGCGCTCTGGGCGAGCCCAGTGCACGCACGCGAGGTGTTCTGCAAAATGCCAACGCTTGCCACGAGGCTTGGGTGGGGCAGGGGATTACCAGGTCTAGGCTAGGGTTCGCAAGGAGATCAGTGGACATGGTGGCTTGGTCAGGGGATCAACTGCATGGTGAAAACTAAAAACCAAGCCAGAACTGGCCATGCGCACAAGGTGTTTGACAGAATGCCAGGGGCATGTAGGCATTTCTTGGGGTGGGCAAACTCTCCAGATTAGTGTCTCTTTAGATGATAGAGAGGGTGGCAATGTTAGTTTGGCAAAACTAGAAACTAGTTAGTGCAAGCATTTGAGAAAAACAATTCTAGACAGAAACTAAAAACTATCATTGCATGCACCAAATATACTCCAATGGGTCCACTCTCCTGGACTTAAGGGTTTTGCAGGGTGGTTAACAAGCAGGAGAAAGATCATGGGCATTAGAGTAACAAAAATTAGAGTTGCTGTAGAAAAAGCCAATCTGGACCAGAGAGCAAAAGAGGATGTTTTGCTCAAATTTTTCAAAAAACATTAGTGGGTTTTTGCGCCAAGATGAATAATATAGTCTTACTGACCTCCCCTAATTTTGGTGGAAGTTTTAAAAGGATATTTAAATAGGTTGTAATGCAAAAGTGAAATTTGGACCAGATTTGAAAACTAGGGGTAGAGCTCAAAATCTCCAATGACTAAAAGATATTTTTTCATAAAAGTGATTTAGGGACATCATATGTCACCCCCAAATTTTGGTGGGATTCTTAAATGAATTTATAAAAGGGTTGCAGTGCAAATGGGGCCCTAAAACTTATGAAAAACCATTTTAGAGAAATAAAGCTCAGGGAAAAATAATTATATAAATAATCCCACTGATAAAAGAAATGTTTTATTGAGAGAGTATATAAGTCCAACAACACTTTTGAAAAGTTTTTACTTGGGGTTAAAAACTCCACAATATAAAAGAAAAGAGAGGTTCTGGAATCAAAGGATAAACCCAGAAAATAAAATTTTAACTTCCTAGCAAAAT
The DNA here is from genome assembly GCA_963921465.1 of Triticum timopheevii. Classification (NCBI taxonomy): domain Eukaryota; kingdom Viridiplantae; phylum Streptophyta; class Magnoliopsida; order Poales; family Poaceae; genus Triticum; species Triticum timopheevii. The sequence continues at coordinate 77,420,272 of OY997271.1, forward strand.
TTTAATAAATAAAACATGGTTAAATTTTTATGGTGTTACAACACTACCCCCCTTAAGAAAAATCTCGTCCTCGAGATTTGCTATGGGTTGTTTTGAAAATATTATTCCTATTAGCTGAAACCAAAAGGTTTACTCATAGCACAAACTTTGAGTCGTCGGGGTTGGTAGCTACGCCCAAGTTAAAAAAAAGCAATTGTACACCAACATGCTTATACATGGCTACTATTTAAAATAGTTGCGCACAAGCAAACAACATTTATTTATGGCGGTATAGGATCACACAGTTTCAAGGCGAGGACATACTAAGACTCGGTACTACTCGAGTGACTTAGTCTACTTCATTAATATCTAGGTGGGGGTGCCTTGTGGATGTCGAGGCTTCTCCACGCGTTTAACTATCGGGGTTAGCTAGAAGGGGTTGTGGGGCTGCCGGGTCGGGGTAGCGATGATGGCCATCGCGGGGGTTGTTGGCCACAATCCCGTTGGAGCGTGTTCCAAAAAGGCGACGAAGCACTTCGGGGGACACCAATGCATTTTGGTCGATGGCTGGGGCAGACCTCAAGGAATCGGTCGGTTGTCCGAACAGCATGACTGGGTTGTCGGCGTCGGGCTCATCTTCTCTTATCACCGAGGCTCGGTGAATCAGTTCTCCACGAGCTGCGATCAGATCGAGGGTGATTTGATCGAACAGATCCTCTAGTGCACTTACATAGCGCACCAGAAGCAACAATGCAGGATCCATCTCGTGATCTCCGTTGGCAACCTGGGGTGGCCTACCATACCCGCCCAGAATTGACGGCTCTCACCGCTCATGGGCCCTTGATACACAACATACTCCGGGGGTTCTTCTAATGCAAAGGCACGGCGGGTTTGCTAGCACGGTCACAAAACCTCCATGGTTGGTTGTTGTGGTCTCATTGTGCACGACGGGGCCAGGCATTATAGCTCGGTTTTGGGGAAGAGGCTATGTTGTGCTGTGTTGAGGCTAGATTGCCCTTTTTAGAGAAAAAGGGGACGGAGTCTTCCTTCGCACGCTTGCAAATGAGTCAATTTAGGTGTCGGTCACTGGCGCGTGATTGACAGGCTAGGCTGATAGGTTGGGCACCGACTGCCAAAAGTGTCGGGGTCACTGTGTGGCTATCTTGCACGAGAAGCTTGGCTGGGGTTCGGTTAAGGTCTGGTGGGTTGGTTAACACAGGTTTATTGACCTGGCTAAGATAGGATTAGCCAATGGTCAGCCTGGCTCTGATACCAAGTTTGTCAGGACCGGATTTTCGGGATATTAATTTCCCAGAAAATGGCTGAGGGAGTCTTGGATTAGGGGGTGTCCGGATGGCCGGACTATAGCCTTTGGCCGGACTCCAGGACTATGAAGATACAAGATTGAATACTTCGTCCCGTGTCTAATGGGACTTTCCTTGGCGTCGAAGGCAAGCTTGGCGATACGGATATGTAGATTTCCTACCATTGTAACTGACTCTGTGTAACCCTAACTCTCTTCGGTGCCTATATAAACCGGAGGGTTTTAGTCTGTAGGACGAGCAACAATCATACCATAGGATAGCTTCTAGGGTTTAGCCTCTCTGATCTCGTGGTAGATCTACTCTTGTACAACACATATCATCAATATTAATCAAGCAGGAGTAGGGTTTTACCTCCATCGAGAGGGCCCGAACCTGGGTAAAAACATCGTGTCCCTTGTCTCCTGTTACCATCCGCCTAGACGCACAGTTCAGGACCCCCTACCCGAGATCCGCCAGTTTTGACACGGACATTGGTGCTTTCATTGAGAGTTCCTTTGTGTCGTCATCTTTTGGCCCGATGGCTCCTCCGATCATCAACAACGACACGGTCCAGGGTGAGTCTTTTCTCCCCAGATAAATCTTCGTATTTAGTGGCTTTGCACTGCGGGCCAATTCGCTTGGCCATCTGGAGCAGATTGAAAGCTACGCCCCTGGCCATCAGGTCAGATTTGGAAGTTTGAACTATACGGCTGACGTCCGTGGAGACTTTATCTTCGACGGGTTCGAGCCACAGCCAAGCGCGCCGCACTGTCACGATGGACATGATTTAGCTCTGCCGCCGAACAGTGCCCTGGGGGCCGCGCCAGTGCCCGCTCCGACCCTTAGTTCGTAGCCGATTGCACCGATCGAGGATGAGTGGCTGGACTCCGCCTTGGGGGCTGCAATCTCTACGGCGATTGAGCCGAACACCAACCCTGTCCTTTGCTAAGCTCGTGACTCCAAGGTGCCGGACTCCTCTCCGGACTCCAAACCTTCTATGCCCTTGCCAATCAAATCCGATTGGGTGTCGATCATGGAGTTCACCACCACGGACATCTTTCAGCACTCGCCCTTTGGCGACATCCTGAATTCACTGAAGTATCTCTCTTTATCAGGAGAGCCCTGGCCGAACTATAGTCAGCAAGGTTGGGATGCGGACGACGAAGAAATTCGACTCCTACCCACCACCCACTTCGTAGCAACTTTCGAAAGTTTAAACGACGTGCTCGACTTCGACTCTGAAGTCATCGACGGTATGGACGACGATGTAGGAGACAAACATGAACCAGTACCTATAGGGCACTGGACAGCCACCTCATCTCACGATGTATACATGGTGGACACACCTAAAGGAAGTGACGACAAGGAACAACGGGACGCCACGAGGGATCATTCCCTTGAAAAGCAGTTAAAACGGCGACGTAAGCGCCGCTCAAAGTCCCGCCTCGACAAAGACAGCAGCCATACAGACCCAGCCATAGAGTAGGGCGAACTGGTGGACGACAAACATGCTATCAAGCAACCATCCGAACAGGACAAGCTGGATAAACAATCCGTCCCCGGCGAAGATAACAGTCCGGACGATCTCACAACGGACAATTTGCTGGAGCAGAAGAACCACCACAAAAGGCTTATCGCCACTATATGTAGCCTGAAAAAGAAGAAGAGGAAGCTCAAAACAGCGGAAGATGCGCTCAGAATTAGATGGAGCAAAGTACTCAACACCACAGACAAATACGGCGATAGTCCCCGATCAAAGAGCTACCTGAAGCGAAAACTACTGCCCGAATTTGACGAGGAGGCCGTAGAGCCCCCGCAATCAAAGAACAAGGAGACCACCCGGTCAGATAGACGACCACATGGAAAACATACAGCGGCAAACCGCACCGCACACAAGCCGGCACGCGATCCGCACACGGATTCGCATCAAAAAGATGGCCCGGAGAGTTAGACCGAAAATTCTAGAACAGATTCCTTACTAAAAAGAACCAAATAGTCGACTGTCTGGACGCCGAAGCCTTAGCAGCTTTCAAACACAACGTCCGAGACGAATGGCTCACCAGACACCTCAGCCAAGAAAAGCCAAGAACAATAGCCGCATTAACAAGCCTCATGACCCGCTTTTGTGCGGGAGAGGATAGCTGGCTGGCAAGATGTAGTACCAGCGACCCAAGTACATCCGAAGTCAGGGATGGAAATGGGAAACTGCGATGCAGCAAGGACCGGCGCCGAACAAAGGGAAATAGCCCGAAGAGCACGGTAGTCAACGCCGGATTGAAAAGCTCATGGAAGAATCATAAAAAACTGTCCCTTAAGGATAACAAGGACGAGCTATCTAACTTAAACAAAATCTTGGACAAGATATGCCAAATCCACAGTACTCCCAGGAAGCCTGTAAACTCAACACCGAACTAAAGGGGCTCGACACACCAAGCGAGGACGATGACGAACCCCACAAGCAGAGCACCGGAAAACAAAAGAATTTCCCACAAGAAGTCAAAACAGTAAACTCACTTTACGTGACAAAAGGGAAAAACAGAATGGCGCCCATAGAGATACACGCCATACGGCCTATCCCAGAGGAGTCCTTCCACTGGTTGTTGAAACCAATCACCTTCGACCATCAGGATTACTCTAGAAGTATCCAGAATGCAGGATCGACTGCCTTGATATTAGATCCGTTAATCGACGGACTCCAATTTACACAAGTCCTAATGGACGGCGGCAGTGATCTAAACCTGCTATATCAGGACACAATCCGCAAAATGGGGATAGACCCAACCAAAATTTGCCATAGCAACACTTCCTTTCAAGGGGTAATGCCAGGCCCATATGCCCATTGTACGGGCTCTCTACTGCTAGAAGTTGTGTTCGGCTCACCCGACAACTTCCGTCGTGAAAAGTTAACCTTCCACCTCGCCCCATTTGCAAGTAGCTACCAAGCACTACTTGGACGCGAAGCTTTCGCCTGCTTTAACGCAATACCGCATTATGCATCCCTCACACTTAAAATGCCTGGTCCGCGAGGCACCATCTCCTTAAAGGGAAATATCGAGTGTTCCTCGAGAGCGGAAGATTGTGTGACTGCCTTGACAGCCACACACTAAACCGGCTTCACTAATCAAAGCATCTAAACAGGTCGTTCAGACCCCGGACATGGTTAGACGAGTCCGGCGTAAACATACAAGGGCTTACTAGCCGCATACCCCCGCACAAGGGGCTCCGCGCATGTACAACAAGAAACAATAAAGCTCAATTTTATTCATTTTTTGAATCGTACTTTGTTTATTTAATATAACCTACATTCTTGCACGATCTTTTTCAACTAAGTTCCTCTCTTTTACAAATGAACACCGTGCTACACCCGTCCAGGATACGGAACAATGGAGACACATGCGCAGACGTGCAGTAGGGACCCGTGACAAGGATTCTTTTCAGATTAAGACCCTGCGTAAACCTTTTTTACTATCTCTTGTTGATACACATCCCCTGGTTTCTTGCTATAGCCGAGGAGGAGGCTGGCGTTTTGGCATGGGCCACGTCAGAATTTTGCGCATACCTGGATACCAGGGGCTTATTACCAAGGGCGTTGTTCGACCCGTTTTCATAAAGACCGAATACCTTAGGGAGTGTTCGGCGTCTCGAGTTAGGCCTTATATGCATCAGCTCTGAATCATATCTTTGGTCAAATGTTGGGTTTGCCCGGCTCCTGTGTTTTCCTGCCTTACGTTTCGCTCTATCGGCTAAGGAGGCACCAGGAGAACTACTACGATTGTGCTCCGGTTTGGCCAGGCGAGCACCTCAGTAGAGAAAGCCGAAAACTGACTGTCATGATATAGCGTGAGACTGGTGAACCACTCGATGACCCGCCGGAATCTTTAGGATTCCTCCGCCTTGACGAAGGGTCGTTTCCCAGTCAGGCACTTACGCACCCCAAATTCGGGTGAGTGCGGTGCCCCTAGGGGCTATATAGTAGCCCCACTATTAAACTCCTATGGCTAAGTCAAAGTGATAAAGCATTATAGTCCGGTTGCCTAGTTTGCCGCGCTACCACCTCCTTTATAGGACCAAGACGTTGGATCAAGTGTGAAAATGTGCCTTTTGCAAACACCCCCACGTTATATGCGTGGGGGCTGAAGCCGAAGACTGCCATCTTTTAGGTTATATACATATATACATTAACGGCCGCACAGGAGGTATTTTAATTTTTGAAGGCACAAGTATAAAAAGCTTTTATATTTCATCGAAACATTGTTTCACAATAATACATGTTATACGAACATAATATCCTTCGAGCACTGCGTCTCTATTAAACAAGCGCCCTGCAGAACTTCCTGAAAATAGTGCTCGACAGGTACCCGACTTTCGTCCGAATATTGGGATGCAACATCGGTGGCCTTCATCTCCGCCCAGTATGTCTTGACACGGGCAAGAGCCATCCGCGCACCCTCTATGCATGTCGACCTCCTCATTGCATTGATATGCGGCACCGCACCAAGGAACTGCTGCACCAAGCCAAAATAACTCTTCGGCTCGGGCCTCTTCGGCCACAAAAGACTCACAACATCCTTCATAGCAAGTCCGGATAACCTATTCAGCTCCGCCCATTCGGCCAAGCGTTCGGTTAATGGAAGTGGGCGCTCTGGATCATGGAACTGCGACCAAAAAACCTTTTCCGTTTTGTGATCCTTTTGATTTCGGAAGTGTTCGGCCACGTCCGCGGCACTTGCCGCCAAGTCCAGATAAGCATCCTCCGCACTCCACAGCCGATCCAACTGAGCATATTTAGGATCCATGAATTTCCTTCGCAGCAGAAAGGGCTTTCGAGCCGCGATATCTCCGACCTGACGCAGCTCCTCCTTCATAGCTCTCATCGCAGAGCGAGCATCCTTGGCATCGGTAGTGGCCTTCTTTAGGTCCTCTTGTACCGTTCGGTCTTCTTTTTCAAGAAGCTTGCAGCGGTCGGCAGCATTCTTCAACTTCACGGCCATCTCGGCCATTTCCTTCTTGCTTCGGCAGTGGGCAGCTTGTTCGGCTTTTAGCTCTTCGGCCGCCTCTAAGGCAGCCGCATCACTCTTTCTGGTCTGCTCCTTGGCTCGGGCGAGCTCCGCCCAAAGGTTCTCCATGGCAGCGGCACCATCTGCGTCAAGCAGACATGTTGTAAGGCACGGGCATCAAGCTCCCTTACCAGGTGTCCGCGTAGAAATTTCATACGTTGTGACTCGACAAGTCGCTTGTTGACAAGCACGATGTCGGCATCCGCCACGTCAAGTTGCCGCTTTAGTTCGGCAAATCCATCAGTCCGGCTAGCCACTAGACCCTTCGCCACCTACATAGGACGGGCGACATATTATACCTGGGATTATGATCCTCGGCGCGCTGTTATTTTTTGACAACACACCGAGCCTCAGGGGCTACTATCTACACAGGGCGCATTTTATATGTGGAACTGTCAGAAGGTACATCATTTTGTGTACCTCAAAACCTGTCAGTAAACTTCTGACGGCTTTGTGAAAACCACTCTTAGCGGATGAACTCCTTTCAATCACCGTACCCATTAACACACGGTGATCTTTTGAGATACATGCTCGCCCGAGCAGATCCTTCAGCTCCTCCGACCGTACACCAGGTGGTGCCGGACTGGTCTGATGGCCTTTTTGAAAGGCCGGACGCGGAGGGCTTTGGGGGGACATACGACTGCCTGCCGGCCCCGCCGGACCCGTAGAAACCCTCCGCGACGACACCTCAGGGTCACCCGCCTCGGAAGACGGTACGGCAAGGGGAGGCGTTTCGCTCTCTATTATCTCTGGACGAAGATCCCCCGAAGATGAGCTCTGCTGAGAAGGGCTGAGATCCGAACTACAAGGTAAAATTTTGGTTATCTTCATCAGAAATAAGGTAGGGATATCCTTTATTTTTAAAAAAACTCCCCTTTTTACTCACGGCTCGGTGGAGGGCTGATCCCCTTGGGGGCACAATGCGGCCGAGCATCTCTCAGCGAAGGACCCTCTGACGAAGATTTCTTCCCCCGCTTTGAGACCATGGTCTTCGGGTCTTCAGAGGCGGTCCTATTCTTCCCTTGGATGCAGGCATTCTCGATCCCTCCTTTCCTTATAGCCTCCTTCGTGGAGGCGGTAGCTTCCTTGTTACCCCCTTCACCTTCTTCTGAAGGCGCGACCTCCAGCATCCTTGTTAACACGGGATCCGGCGTGGTCTTAGGGAGGGGGGCCAGACACCTGATTAACTTTGCTTTCGCTATCCACTCATGTTCAAGGGACAGCTCTTTTGAGGGCAAATTCATGACAAATATGGGATAGCGTGTCCGGATACAGGGCTACTTCCTTGAGTATCCGGGCGATTGCAGCTCAGACCTGCGTCCTCGGTCAAGTCCAGACACATCGCTTGTGATCCGAAGAAAAGCTTATACATCTCCACGGGCGTTGCGCCCATAAAATGTTGGAGAGTTCATGGTCCCTCCGGGTTAAATTCCCACAGGCGGAGGGGGCGATGTTTGCAGGGCAGGATGCGACGAATCAGCATGACCTGCGCTACTACGACCAGAGTGATCTCTCTCTCTAGGAGGTCTTGAATGCGGCCCAGCAACAAGGGAACGTCCTTGGATGGCCCCCAGTCAAGTCCTTTATTGACGCATGACGCCAGCCGCGGTGGAGGACCCGAGCGAAAGGCAAGTGGCGCCACCCATTTGGTGTCCCTGGGAGATGTGATATAAAACCACTCTTGTTGCCATAGGCTGAGCTCCTCTTGAAAAGAGCCCTCGGGCCATGGAGCATCGGCATTCTTGCTTATAACAGTCCCTCTGCACTTTGCCAGTTGCCCCTTGATCATCTTCGGCTCCACTTTGAATGTCTTGAGCCACAATCTGAAGTGAGGGGTAATGCGGAGGAATGCTTCGCATACGATAATGAACGATGAGATGTGGAGGATGGACTCCGGATCCAAGTCGTGAAATTCCAGCCCATAGTAAAACATGAGCCCCCTCACGAAGGGGTCCGTCGGGAAGCCTAGCCCCCGAAGAAAGTGAGACGCGAACACTACACTTTCGCTAGGCTTGGGAGTGGGAATAACATGCCCTTGGGCAGGCAGCCTATGCGAAATTTCGCCGGTTAGATACCTCGCATTTCTTAGCTTTAGGGCGTCTTCTTCCGTAACGGAGGAAGGCATCCACCGGCCTTGTAGGCCAGAGCCGGACATCATCAAAGGTCCGAAGCGCCTGAATCTGGAGCTTTGGGTGATGGAACTCGAGGCGAGGGGTGGATTCGATTGAGATTGAAAGAAAGGAGTGGAGCCTTGGTCTCTTATAAAGAGGTTGAATACCAAGAGGCTTCCCCGTGACCATTCAGGACTCGCCTTTGATAGAGGAGACGTGCCAACGGGCATGACTAGGTTACCCACGCCCGTATTAATGAGAATCCCGGAATAAGGGGACATGATCTCTGCTTTGACAAGACGTACCAAGGAAACTGCCTCGCTAAACGCGCTGAGGTGGGACGGTAAAAATGATTTGAATAAAGTCTTGGTCGTGGTGTGATGTCACCCCGCGGAATACGCCAGCAGATTGAATTTGTGTAAATATTATTCACTCTATGGTGGTATGTGGAACTTATTTTGTAGAGCCGGACACTATCCTTGTGTTCAAAATCTCCTATGAAGTATTCGGAGGAGGAACCCGCCTTGCAATGCCGAAGACAATATGCGCGCCGGACTCATTGTCATTGAAGCCTGGTTCAAGGGCTACTGAGGGAGTCCTGGATTAAGGGGTGTCTGGATGGCCAGACTATAGCCTTTGGCCAGACTCCTAGACTATGAAGATACAAGATTGAAGACTTCGTCTCATGTCCGGATGGGACTTTCCTTGGCGTGGAAGGCAAGCTTGGCGATACGGATATGTAGATCTCCTACCATTGTAACCGACTCTGTGTAACCCTAACCCTCTTCGGTGCATATATAAACCGGAGGGTTTTAGTCCATAGGACGAACAACAATCATACCATAGGCTAGCTTCTAGGGTTTAGCCTCTCTGATCTCGTGGTAGATCTACTCTTGTACTACCCATATCATCAATATTAATCAAGCAGGAGTAGGGTTTTACCTCCATCGAGAGGGCCCGAACCTGGGTAAAAACATCGTGTCCCTTGTCTCCTGTTACCATCCGCCTAGACGCACAGTTCGGGACCCCCAACCCGAGATCTGCCGGTTTTGACACCGACAATGGCCCTTGTGCTCACCAGCCCCAGGATTACTGTTAGCTGATGAGGCACCAACTTGATACAGAAACTCCAAGTAAAGTACATAATGTGTAGTACAAGACCATTCTGGCCTATGAGTACAACAAATGGTTTCTAGTGCTTGATGGGGGAAGCGGTTTGTGGATCATCAGCATCTATAGGACTCCATTTCCCATAGGAACAGCTGACCTGGATAACTCCTATCTTTGCGAGGCTGCTCTCACCATTGCTTAGGTTCTGAGGCTATCATCCCAACGCTCCTCTCCAAGCAAGAAATCTTGCCAAGACAATAGCCAGGGAGAAGCCAGTGAGTACTTTTGAATGTACTCGCAAACATTTAGAACATAGGTATAATATAATAAATATTAATCATGCTCTGAATTATTCTATGATCACAATGTCAGTCACAAAATAAAAATCCATGATGCACGCAAGCAGGTTGTTCATATAAAACATGAATATGCAGTCAGAGAATAGAAATAGAATGCACCGATCGGGTGTATGAAGCGATGCCTCGAAAGGATAATGACGGAAAGCCTGCCTCAGTCGGGTGTCTGAGCGACACCACATAAAGGGATTATAAGTGAAATAAGTAACAAACATGCCACAGTCGGGCGTCTGCGCAACGCCACATAAAGGGCCTATAAAGTAAACAAATAACAAGCATGCCACAGTCGGGCGTCTGAGTGACACCGCATAAAGGTCTTATAAGAAAATAATCACACTAAATATCCAGGAGGTAGAACTGTCTCAGGGATACTCAATAATTCAAATAATATAAAGGGTTAGTCCATAATAATAATAATCATAATCATCATAAGTCACAAGTCATGATCCATGTTCTGTTTAGCAGTTTCTCCTCCGAAGACCGACACTAAGACCGACACTTAATCCATCCCAGACTGTAGTCCTTACCCATGGATTGGGCTATTGGAATAGGTTTAATCTCTGCAGAGGGTGTACTCTTTACACACAAGTAACGGATTCCTTTAGTCCATCGGGACTAATTCCGTCTACGGTCTTTTAATTGAAAACACACCTGACCCGCACACCAGCTTAACTTACCAGTGTCTGGAATCAGCCACGACACCTGTCAAGAAAAATTCTAAGTGGGGAGGCTACAACCTCGATTAGCATGGTATCAAATTTATACCGCGCGCTACTAAGGGGTGCCCCCCCTCTCGGTCCAACCGGAAACACCCGTGCCCCCGGACCAGGTGGCATGCCTACCAGATGCATCCAGTATCATCCACCATGGCCTCTCTGTACGGTGTGTGCTAGGAAGGGATTGACAACTTACTGAACCGTACCCTACCTGCGGCAGGGACAAGTGGTAGTACGAAACAAGTATGGGGGTTACTGGAACAAGACTCGATCTATGACCGACTCAGGAGGTTTAAGTATTCCCTACATGATTAGCATAACAAATATATTTCAATCAATAGATGGAATCACCACTCATCATACCTCATCATGCCATACCGGACACACTCGTCTCGACGAGGAACTAGGGACAAGCTCGTGTCTACCCAAGACAGAGACTTTCCCGGCTTCCTTACGGTATGCATGAAAAGCATACGAGGGTGATTACTATCACAACGTGTCAAATTTCAGTATCACGGAATCATAAATATGCACCTATGAGTATGTTCATATCATCACATAAAATAACGAAAACTCCGAGACGAGGAGTGTTGTAACCGTATTCAAATGACACACAAAAATATTATGCCAGAGTTCAGAATGCTTACCTTCAAGTTCTGGAGAGGCAGGGTGCATTCCAAAACTTTTGAAAGTTCTCTTCTCTCTCCAACAAATCCTATTTTTGAAAATATTCAAATTAACACATAGTTTCAAAACAATACAAAAATTTGTCTGGAAAATTTGCAAATAAATATGAAAATAAACTAGACAAAATTTGGGAGAGCTAGGAAAAAGAATCAACTCATTTGGAGTTATATTTAAAATGTTATAGCAAGTCAAAGTTTAGTCAAATTCTGTTTTTAATAAATAAATAAAAGAAACCAAAAAAAGAAAAACGGTTCGCGGGGAAAGCGTACTCTGCGCTTTACGTTACCACTTAGCCAGCGTGGACCGGCGCTGGGTCACTGATAGTGGGTCCGGGGGGGCCACTGGTCAGGTTTGACCGGTCGCGCCCGCCTCCTTCCTCCTCTGGCCGAACAGAGGCGGGGTTCCGGCGATCAACGCTGGCGAACGGCGGCCCCCCGTGGGCTCCGGAGGGCAGGGATGGATCCGCCAGTCTAGGGCGGTCCTCCCGGTGGTCGAGGGGGTGGCGGGGATGGAGGGAGTCACCGGCGGCGAGCTACACGGCGCACGGCGGCTTCGGGAGTGATGGGGCTTCGTGCTACGGTGGTTCCCGAGCGAGTTTGTGGTGTTGGGTGGCTCCGCGAGATCGGGGGGAGTCGTGTGGTGGTGCGGGATGGACGTGGGAGGCTCTGGTTGCAACGAGCGGGACCGGAATGTGGCGGCGGCCGGACTGGCGGGAGACGAGGAAGAAGACCTTCCCTGGTCGATTGCTGGCTATGGGGGTGCTAGGTGGGTGGCTTGAGGCCGCCTGAGGGATTGAACGGACTCGGGGGCTCCTTATATAGGAGGTTGAGGTCGGTTCCGTGAACCGCCGTTCTGTAGCTATAGGGCGACGTGGCGATGGCTGGCGGGGTCTGGCAGGGCGAGGGGATGAGCTTGAGCTGTTCAGGGCGAGCTGGCGCGTTGCTGTGGCTCGGGCGGCCCTGTCCAGTGCAGGAGCTATCGGAGTGGCGATGGCGGCTTGCGTCGGTGGCGCTGTAGGGCGCCAGGAGAGGCCCAGGGCGGCTTTGCGGTGAGGGAGGAGTCGGGACGCGCTGGCTGTGAGTGGGTAGGGGCCAGAACGAGCGCGGGGCAACGGCAGTGGGACGCGGCGACTCGGTGCGCGCGCGTGCAAAACGTGCGCTCTGGGCGAGCCCAGTGCACGCATGCGAGGTGTTCGGCAAAATGCCAACGCTTGCCACGAGGCTTGGGTGGGGCTGGGGATTACCAGGTCTAGGCTAGGGTTTGCAAGGAGATCAGTGGACATGGTGGCTTGGTCAGGGGATCAAGTGCATAGTGAAAACTAAAAACCAAGCCAGAACTGGCCATGCGCACTAGGTGTTTGACAGAAAGCCAGGGGCATCTAGGCATTTCTTGGGGTGGCCAAACTCTCCAGATTAGTGTCTCTTTAGATGATAGAGAGGGTGACAATGTTAGTTTGGCAAAACTAGAAACTAGTTAGTGCAAGCATTTGAGGAAAACCATTCTGGACAGAAACTAAAAACTATCATTGCATGCACCAAATATACTCTAGTGGGTCCACTCTCCTGGACTTAAGGGTTTTGCAGGGTGGTTAATAAGCAGGAGAAAGATCATGGGCATTAGAGTAACAAAAATTAGAGTTGTTGTAGAAAAAGCCAATCTGGACCAGAGAGCAAAAGAGGATGTTTTGCTCAAAATTTTCAAAGAACATTAGTGGGTTTTTGCACCAAAATGAATAATATACTCCTACTAACCTCCCCTAATTTTGGTGGAAGTTTTAAAATAATATTTAAATAGGTTGTAGTGCAAAAGTGAAATCTGGATCAGATTTGAAAACTATGGGTAGAGCTCAAAATTTCCAATGACTAAAAGATATTTTTGCATAAAAGTGATTTAGGGACATCATATGTCACCCCCAAATTTTGGTGGGATTTTTAAATGAATTATAAAAGGGTTGCAGTGCAAATGGGGCCGTAAAACTTATGAAAAAACATTTTAGAGAAATAAAGCTCAGGGAAAAATAATTATATAAATAATCCAACTGATAAAAGAAATGTTTTATTGAGAGAGTATATAAGTCCAACAATACTTTTTAAAAGTTTCTACTTGGGGTTAAAAACTCCATAATATCAAAGAAAAGAGAGGTTCTGAAATCAAAGGATAAACCCAGAAAACAAAATTTTAGTTTCCTGGCAAAATTTTAATAAATATAACATGGTTAAATTTTCGGGGTGTTACACTATGACCATCTATATTGGTCGTTAACAACTAGAAATAAGGCAGCAGACCAGCACTATTTGCTTTATGACCATTTCGTGTAAGGAAATTACGACCTTTCTGACCAAAATGGTCGCAATGGTTTAGGGTTTGGAGCCCCCCGAACAGCTTTTGACCGATTGGTCTCAAATGGTCATGGATCTATGACCAATTCTTCTAGGGTCACTGACAGAAGGTCACTAGTTCACATATTTCTTGTAGTGTCGATGCCCAACGGCGAACAAGCTCTTGACAAGGACCAGGAGGGGGAGGCTAGCATAGAGGAGAGTGGTGATTGGGAGTCTTCGGATGAATAGGAGGAGGAGGAGAGTGAGGAGTCGGACGAAGAGGAAGAAGTCGAGTCCCCGCCGCGCTCCGAACTCCGATCCAAGCAGCAACATGACCCGGCGGGCGGGCGCGGGAAGAATGTGGCTCCGAGTACTCACACTCAGAAGAACACTCGAATGTCGACTCGGAGCCGACGGAGAAGGTCGCCAAGCAGCCCAAGGTTGCTCCTCCCAAGGCTCGGAAGACTTTTCCGCGGATCAAGATGGACGTCCTTGTTGCTTCGGGGTGAGTATTTCGCTTGTGTTACATAGGCTGACTGAAGTTTTTGTTCTGACCAACCAGATCATGTATCTTTCTAGCCCCACCTCTGCTGCCACTGACATGGACATCGACAAAGCACCAGGAGACGAGTAGGACACCTCTCGAGCTGGTAAGTCCATTCAACCAGGTTTCATTTAGTCGAGTGGATCGTCAATCGGCTGAATTTCTGGTATTTCTCCCTTTCTGTAGTTCCGCAAGAGATCGTCGTGCTCCCTGACGACGAAGAAGAAGAAGTGCCTCTACAGGAGAGGAGGAAGAGGAGTGGGGATTCAAGCAGGAAGAGGCTTGAAGTTAAATTCCCCTAGTCGACGCCGGCGCTTGAGGCGGTGGTCGAACGTTCCGGAGAACGGGTTCGGACCAACGTCACATTCGCCAACCCGTTGACGACTGATTGTCCGTCGGGATCGACTGCTCTGACTCCTTCCGCTCTAGTGCAACTCCACGCGTCTGACCTAGTAACTGCTTCGACCGCCTTGGAGCCATTACTCTTCACCGCATATCAGACCCCAGACGACATGCCGAGTGCCGCCAGGGAGGCTCTTCGCCAGGTGAACCTTGTCATGGAGCGGGATAATGTGATGCACGATGCTAGTCAGGTGGCTTACAATGCCAGCACTACCCTGCAGACCAATGTTTAGGTCAGCAAACTCCGACTGAAGTTTTGAATGTTGTTTTATATCTGATCACCCACTGGGGTGTGCCTTTGTTTAAAGTTTAGGAAATCTTCTAGTCGACTCGAGCTGAGTCTTAGTAAACTGTCTGGATCGGTGGGGGCACGCCGAGTGCACCAACTAGGTGTAGTCCCCGAGACCATGGTCGACTGCTGGCAGTGGGCTAAGGTCTTAGAACCTTATCTCTTTTTTTGACTCATGCTGGGAAGACCCTGCTGGGTGTTGATCTGAACCAGTGGGGGCACGTTAAGTGCACCCACTAGGTGTAGTCCCCGAAACTACTGTTGAATGTTTGATTCGGCAGTAGTCTTAGAGTAACTTTTAACTGTCATTGTCTCTTATTTCTGTCGACTGACATATGTTTCTCGCAGACTGCAGCGGTCCTGTGATCTTGGAGCTCGACTTTCCGAGTTAAAGAAGAAGCATATCAGCATTGAACTTGACCTTGAACTTGCAAAGAAGAACCTCAAGACTGCTCAACAAGAGACGGCCATGATGGGAGGTAATCACTCGACTGTCTTGCCTACTTAGTAGCTCGCGTCTTTCACTGCTTTTTCTTTCAGTCTCTTTGAACCGAGTGACTTCACACAAGTAGATGTGCGTAGTGAAAACCGTCAACTTCAGGCTCGTTTGAAGAGTGTTATTTCTTTAGAGAGAATGAAGGAAGCTTTGGAGAAGAAGGACCAGGACCTTGTTGCTGCTTAGAAGGAAGCTCGTGAGAAGACAACGCTTGCGGACCTGAAGCCGGCCTCTGTCGCCAAGTTGGAAGAGGAGAACGCGAAGTTCAAGACTACCATCTCGGAAGCCAATCGAGAAGTAGAGCAACTGAAGAAGGACAAGGAGAACCTAACCGCTGAAGTTGGAGGCCTGAGAGCCAAGACGGGCAAGTTAGAGTCCTATCTGGGACAACTTGCCGCGAAACTAGTTCTGAAGCTTGAAGGTATGGTCACTCGACTAGTTAATTGTCGTCGATTGAAGTATGTTGTAATATTGTCGACTCATTGTTTTTCGCAATGGAACAGAACTTTGCCGGGAATTTCAAGCTGAAACCGGGCGGGTCGAGACAGGTCTCGACCCCATCAATTGTACTGTGAAAGATGACGTTGCGATGAACTTGCTACGACTGGAATCACGCTCGGACGACGCTGTTGCCTATCTGGCTCGACTGAAGGCTGCGATGACCCGAGTGGACGCCGTACTCTGGCCTCAGGCGGAACTTTCTCAATACCTTGAGTCACTGATGACTCGACTCAATCAGATTCCTGGCCGAGTGCAAGAGTCAAAGAAGACCTCCAATCGTTGTGGTTCTGATGTCGCCTTGTCATTAGTTCGAGTGCACTGCAAGGAGGCTAAGGAAGACAAGCTGGAGGCCCTCAAGGTAGTGAATACTAAGAAGCACTTCTTCCAGTCCTTCATGGACACCTTCCTGGAGGTAGCCACTTGTATTGCCGACAGCATCGACCTTGACAGCTTCTGCGACCCAGCCAGCCCTTCTCCCGCCGAGTGACTAAAAAACACTATGCTTCACCCTCATTTGCCTCGGAATGCCGAGTGATTTTGTAATCGTTAAAACCTTTCGAGCCTGACACCTAAGTACTTTAGTCTGCGGTTAGAAACCTTTGGTCTTATCTTTGAATATGTTGTATTTATCTTCGAGTGAAACTTGTTCTTCTCTCGGATTAGTTTTTGTTCGTTCGATGCAGCTTCTGGAGAAGAATCCGTAGTCGACCAGTTGGACGAGCCTTGAGCAGCATTGATCAGCTCATCAACAAGGCATTCAGCAATGGTCTTGACGTTACTGTCAACAGTTTGCCTTGGCACCAGCCGTTGGATGGGCCTTTGACAGTGCGCCCAATCTCGTCCTTCTTCTTGACGATGCAGCCCTGGGGGGTCGTGGTCAACCCGTACCACTCGGCGGGACTGGTCAGCTTATCAGCGAGGCATTCAGCAATGGTCTTGATGTTCCTGAAAGTGGCTTGCCTTGGCAAGACGCTCAATCTCGTCCTTCCTCTTGATGGTGCAACTCTGAAGTGGGGGTTGTGGTCGACCAGCACTTTGCTGTCCTTGTGGATCAGGATGGAGCGTATAGCTAAGTCCCCGAGCAAGAAGATCAGTTTTCAGTCGGGATGATTTTACCAATTAGGCGAGTACTGGACTGCAGCTAAGCCCCCGAGTGGGAGGATTGCTCACCACTCGGTAGGATTTTTCAAAGTTAGGCGAGTACTGTACTGCAGCTAAGCCCCCGAGTGGGAGGATTTCTCACCACTTGGTAGGATTTTTCAAACTTAGGCGAGTACTGGACTGTAGCTAAGCCCCCGAGTGGGAGGATTTCTCACCACTCGGTAGGATTTTTTAAACTTAGGCGAGTATTGGACTGCAGCTAAGCCCCCGAGTGGGAGGATTGCTCACCACTCGGTAGGATTTTACAAATTTAGGCGACTACTGGAGTGCAGCTAAGCCCTCGAGCGGGAGGATTGCTCCCAAAATCTCGTCCTTCTTCTTGACGGTGCAGCCCCGGGGGGGGGGGGGGGGGTCGTGGCCGACCCGTACCATTTGGTAGGACCTTTTATACTTAGGCGAGTACTAGACTGCAGCTAAGCCTCGGAGTGAGAGGCTGGCTCACCACTCGATAGGATTTTTTAACACCTAGGCGAGTACTGGAATGCAGCTAAGCCCCCGAATGAGAGGCTGGCTCACCACTCGGTAGGATTTTTTAACACTTAGGCGAGTACTAGACTGCAGCTAAGCCCCCGAGTGAGAGGCTGGCTCACCACTGGTAGGATTTTTTAAGACTTAGGCGAAATGGATTTGCAGCTAAGCCTCCGAGTGAGAGGCTGGCTCACCACTCGCTAGGATTTTTTGACACTTAGACAAGTACTAAACTGCAGCTAAGCCCCCGACTGAGAGACTGGCTCTCCTCTCGGTAGGATTTTGTAACAATTAGGCGAGTACTGGACTGCAGCTAGGCTCCTGAGTGAGAGGCGGGCTCGCCACTCGGTAGGATTTTTTAACACTTAGGCGAAACGGATTCGCAGCTAAGCCTCCGAGTGAGAGGCTGGCTCACCACTCGGTAGGATTTTCTCTTCAACTTAGGCGAAACGGATTCGCACCTAAGTCACCCACTGGGGGATTTTAGAACATGTAAAAAATGAACAACAATCATTCGGAAGACTGTAAAATCATGTCTTTTGATAAACAAACCAAAAGGTACTTCTTATGACATCTCAACAGTCTTAATACTTTAAGAGTAAAAGGGGCGGAGCAGCTCCGCATTCCAAGCGCGTGGCTCATCCTTATTGTGCTCGACGTTGAAAAGATGATACGCTCCATTGTGGAGCACTTTGGTGACGACGAAAGGGCCTTCCCAAGAAGGAGCGAGCTTGTGTGGTTTCTGCTGGTCCACTCGAAGAACCAGGTCTCCATCCTGAAATGCCCGACCTATTACGTTTCTGCCATGGAATCGACGCAGGTCTTGCTGATAAATGGTCGACCGGATCAAGGCCATCTCTCTTTGCTCTTCCAAGAGATCGACTGCATCTTGCCGAGCATGTTCTGCTTCCTCTTCTGAGAAGAGTTTGACTCGGGGCACATTGTGGAGCAAATCACTCGGGACTACGGCTTTAGCTCCGTAGACTAAGAAGAATGGAGTTCGTCCAATTGACCGATTAGGAGTTGTCCTCAATCCTAAAGTACTGATGGAAGTTCATCGACCCAGGCCCCTGCTGCATGCTTGAGGTCACGCATCAACCGGGGTTTCAGTCCTTTGAGAATCAATCCATTTGCTCTCTCAGCCTGCCCATTCGACTGAGGATGGGCGACCGAAGCATAATCGACCATATTGCCTTGGGAAGCACAAAAGGCTCTGAATTCGTCAGAGTCGAAGTTCGATCCGTTATCCGTGATGATGTTGTGCGGAACACCATATCTGAATATCAATTCTCTGATGAAACTTAAAGATGTACTTGCTTTAATGTTTTTAATGGGCTTGGCTTCGATCCATTTTGTAAACTTGTCATCTGCCACCAGCACATGGGTAAATCCACTCCTGCCAGTCCTCAGAGGTCCAACCATGTCCAATCCCCAGACGGCGAAAGTCCAGACAAGTGGAATAGTCTTCAGAGATGACGCAGGTTTATGTGACATGTTGGAGTAAAACTGACAGCCTTCACACTTGTCCACTATTTCTTTTGCCATCTCATTGGCACGTGGCCAGTAAAACCCGGCTCAGTATGCTTTGGCCACGATGGTCCGAGAGGACGCATGGTGATCACAGGTCCCCGAGTGAATATCATTGAGAATCATTCAGCCTTCTTCTCGCGTGATGCACTTCCGGCAGACTCCAGTTACACTTTCTCTGCACAACTGACCTTTTATGACGGCAAAGGCTTTAGATCGTCGGACGATCTGTCGAGCCTCTTCTTCGTCCTCTAGAAGTTCTTTCCTAAGAATGTATGCAATGTACGGCACTGTCAAGTCCGGAGTGATGACCAAAACCTCCATCACTAAGTCGACCACGGCTGGGATTTTGACTTCAGTCGGATTTGTGGCGCTCTTAGGCTGTGGGGACTCTTCAGTGAAAGGATCTTCCTGAACTGAAGGTGAATGAATATGCTCCGAAACCACATTGCTGGGAATGGCCTCTCTCTTTGAACCTATCTTTGCCAACTCATCTGCAGCTTGATTTTTCAGTTGGGGTATATGGTGAAGCTCCAACCCTTCAAACTTCTTTTCCAGCTCTCTTACAGCATTGCAATAACCAGTCATGGCCGGGCTCCTGACATCCCACTCTTTCATCACTTGATTAACCACCAAATCTGAGTCGCCATAGACCATCAGGTGATGGACGCCGAGTGAAACGGCCATACGCAACCCGTATAAAAGTGCTTCATATTCAGCTTCGTTATTGGAGGAATCAAAATGAATCTGGAGAACATAGCTAAGCTTGTCTCCATGGGGAGATACCAATACTACCCCAGCACCTGAACCATTCAGCATCTTGGAGCCATCGAAGAATATAGTCCACTGCTCCGAGTGAACTTGAGTCGGTAATTTCTCATCAATCCACTCGGCAAGGAAATCTGCGATTGCTTGGGACTTGATAGCTTTCTTTTCCTCAAACTTGATATCCAATGGAAGGAGTTTAGTCGCCCATTTTGCCACTCGACCAGTTACATCTCTGTTGTTCAGAATTTCAGATAATGGTGCATCGCTGACGACTATAATGGAGTGATCAGAGAAATAATGTGCAACCTTCATCATGGTCATGTAGATTCCATAGACAAGCTTCTAATAGTGTGGATATCGTTGATTGGATGGAGCCAAAACTTCAGAGAGATAATATACTGGGTGCTGAACCTTGTAAGCATTTCCTTCTTCTTCTCGCTCGAACGTGAGTACTGTACTTACAACTTGTCTAGTTGCTGCAATATAAAGCAGTAGAGGCTCTTTGCTGATTGGCGCAGCGAGCACCGGCTGGGTGGAAAGCAGGGTTTTGAGCTCTGCAGACGCTGCATCAGCTTCCTCAGTCCACTCGAACTTATCAGATTTCTTCATCAATCGGTAAAGAGGTAAGGCCTTTTCGCCGAGACGAGAAATGAATCGACTCAAGGCGGCCAAACAACTAGCTAGCTTCTGAACGTCATGCACACGCACAGGGCGTTTCATTCGGAGGATGGTATCAACTTTCTCTGGATTGGCGTCAATCCCTCGTTCGAAAATGAGAAAAACGAGTAAATTTCCACCTGGAACTCTGAATGTGCAGTTTGACGGATTAAGCTTGATATCGTACCTTCTTAGGTTGGCAAAGTTTCTGCGAGGTCAGTCGGTAGGTCGGAACCTTTGCGAGACTTGACCACAATGTCATCCATGTATGCTTCCACATTCTGACTGATTTGAGTGAGCAGGCACTTCTTAATCATTCTCATGAATGTGGCTCCGGCATTTTTAAGACCAAATGGCATGGTGACATAGCAAAAGCACCCGAATGGGGTGATGAAGGCTGTTTTTATTTCATCGGGACCATACAGTCGGATCTGATGATACCTGCAATATGCATCTAAAAAAGACAAGCGCTCACACCCCGTCGTCGAGTCAACAATCTGATTGATGCGGGGCAGAGGGAAATGATCTTTGGGGCAGGCCCGATTGATATGCTTAAAATCAATGCACATACGAAGTGGATCGTCCTTCTTAGGGACCATGAATACATTGGAAAGCCACTCGGAGTGGTAGATCTCATGGATGAACTCTGCTGCTAGCAACCGAGCCACTTCCTCACCAATTGCTTTTCTCTTATGTACGGCGGACCACTGAAGATGCTCTTTGACGTGTTTTACTTTGGGGTCGACACGCAAACGGTGCTCAGCCAGTTCTCTGGGTACACCTAGCATGTTAGAGCGTTTCCATGCAAAGATGTCCCAGTTCTCACGGAGAAACTAAATGAGCGCTTCTTCCTATTTGCTGTCGAGTGTCGTTGATATATGAGTCGGTGCGGCATTGGGGTCGGTCGGGGGAATATGAACCGGTTTCGTTTCACTAGACGACTGAAATGCAGAATCCGTGGCGGGCTTCTTGGCTCGGAGCAAATCACTCGGATCTGCATTCTTCTGATATTCTTGGAATTCAACTGCTGCCATTTGCGCATCGGCAATTTTGGAACCTTTCTGGAAGCATTCCTCTACTTTCTGCCGATTGCCAGTAACTGTGATCACACCTTTGGGGCCAGGCATCTTCAACTTGAGGTACACGTAACATGGTCGAGCCACAATACGTGCGTAGGCAGGCCTACCCAGAATGGCATGATAAGCACTCTGGAAATCCACGACTTCAAATGTCAACTTTTCCTTACGGTAATGCTTGGAATCACCGAAAACCACGTCGAGAGCGATCTGGCCGAGTGATTCGGCTTTCTTTCCAGGGATAACACCATGGAAACTCATGTTGCTCTCGCTAAGTTTAGACATCAGAATGCCCATCCCCTTTAAGGTTTCAGCATAAAGAATATTCAGGCTGCTACCACTGTCCATCAGCACTTTAGTCAGTTTAGTGACTCCGACCACGAGGTCAACCACCAATGCCTACCTCCTAGGGGTGGCTACACGCGCAGGGTGGTCAGATTGGTCGAATGTGATGGCTGTCTCAAACAATTTCAGGTATGTGGTCGTCGTCGCCGGAGCGACCATATTCACTTCTCTGTTGATAACTTTCAACCGACTCTTGCTCTCAACATCAGCAAAAATCATGAAGGTGGAATTGACTTTGGGATAACCGTCGTCTTCCTCTTTGTCCTCATCTTTGTACGACTCTTTCTCCTTCTCACCAGGTTGTTTCTCTCGGAACTGCTGGATCAGGAGTCGACATTGTCGAGCGGTATGCTTAGGGTAGATCATATTACCCTCTTCATCTTTCTTCGTGTGGATGTGACACAATAAATCCAACACATCATTTCCTGCTTGATCCTTTACCTTTTTAGGGGTCCAAGGCCCTTTAGGTTTTCCCTTAAACTTTCCTTGAGCCACTGCTACAATCTCACCGGGTGCTGCGGGCTCGGCCTTACGCTTCTATTTCCGATTGGAATTGCCTCCACCGGGCTCTTGGCTGACTGGTTTACTCTTTCCGTTACGGAGTCGATCCTCTTCCTCTCCGTTAGCGTACCGGGTGGCTATTTCCATCATCCGAGTCAGAGCCATATCTCCAGTCCGACCGAACTTCAGGACCAACTCTCGGTATTTGACACCTTCCTTGAAGGCGCACACTGCTTGATGCTCTGATACATTTTCAACGGTGTGATGCAAAGTGGTCCACCTCTAAATGAAATCCCTTGAAGTCTCACTCGGTTTCTGCGCACAATGCTGCAACTCTGTCAACCATGCAGGCCGCTTGCAAGTGCCCTCAAAAGTTCTGACGAACACTCGAGCAAGCTCTTCCCAACTATATATACTGCCTAGAGCTAACTGGGTCAACCACGCTCGGGCCGACCCTTCCAACATCAGAGGAAGATGTTTCATTGCTACTTCATCGTTTCCACCGCCAATCTGCACAGCCAATCGGTAATCCTCAAGCCAAGTTTTAGGCTTGGACTCTCCAATGAACTTACCGACTCTGGTCGCCAACCTGAAGTTGGGAGGAACCACCGCCGCCCTGATGGCTCTGCAGAAACACTCTGGACCGGAAACATGCACTCTGGTGCCACTCGGACGATCTTTGCCAGGGTCTTCTCCATGCGCTCTATTCCAGCCGACTAGACCTTGAACAAGGATAGATTTTGCATCGAAGCCCGGCTCTCTTGGGTCGACTGGTGCTCTACGCTCGCCACTGTGACGGCGTCTATCATTGTATTGCCGAGGCACATATGATGAACTCCTCGGAGGAGGCGTGGGCACTTGACGACAATTGTCGCGGTCGAGCCGATGATCATCTTGGGCTGTGGGCCGACTGAACTATATCCGCTACTACGGATCTGCTGGGAATCCTATTCCGCGACTGAGACACTGCTAGGTTCTACTCTCCTGCTACCCGGAGCAAGGCCCTGTTCTGCATCAAACCTCTGCTGGTGAGGGAGTCCTGGACTAGGGGTTGTCCGGATAGCCGAACTATCATCTTTGGCTGGACTGCTAGACTATGAAGATAGAAGATTGAAGACCTCGTCCCATGTCCGGATGGGACTTCTCTTGGTGTGGAAGGGAAGCTTGGCAATACGGATATGTAGATCTCCTACCATTGTAACCGACTCTGTGTAACCCTAGCCCTCTCCGGTGTCTATCTAAACCAGAGGGTTTTAGTCCGTAGGACGAACAACAATCATACCATAGGCTAGCTTCTAGGGTTTAGCCTCTTTGATCTCGTGGTAGATCTACTCTTGTACTACCCATATCATCAATATTAATCAAGCAGGAGTAGGGTTTTACCTCCATCGAGAGTGCCCGAACCTGGGTAAAAACATCGTGTCCCTTGTCTCCTATTACCATCCGCCTAGACGCACAGTTCGGGACCCCCTACCAGAGATCCGCCGGTTTTGACATCGACATTGGTGCTTTCATTGAGAGTTCCTCTGTGTCGTCGCCTTTTGACCCGATGGCTGCTTCGATCATCAACAACCACGCGGTCCAGGGTGATACTTTTCCCCCCGGACAGATCTTCGTATTCGGCGGCTTTGCACTGCCGGCCAATTCACTTGGCCATCTGGAGCAGATTGAAAGCTATGCCCCTGGCCATCAGGTCAGATTTGGAAGTTTGAATTATACGGCTGACGTCTGCAGAGACTTGATCCTCGACGGGTTCGAGCCACAGCCAAGCGCGCCGCACTGTCATGATGGGCATGATCTAGCTCTGCTGCCGGGCAGTGCCCTGGAGGCCGCACAAGTGTCCGCTCCGACCCTTAGCTCAGAGCCGACTGCACCGATCGAGGACGGGTGGCTGGACACCGCCTCGGGGGCTGCTACCTCTACGGCGATAGAGCCGAATACCATCCTAGTCCTTTGCGAAGCTCGTGACTCCAAGGTGCCAGACTCCTCTCCGGACTCCGAGCCTTCCGCGCCCCTACCAATCGAATCCGGTTGGGCGCCTGTTATGGAGTTCACTGCCGCGGACATCTTTCAGCACTCGCCCTTTAGCGACATCCTGAACTCGCTAAAGTCTCTCTCTTTATCAGGAGAGCCCTGGCCGGACTATGGTCAGGAAGGTTGGGACACGGACGACGAAGAAATTCAACGCCCACCCACCACCCACTTTGTAGCCACTGTCGATGTTTTAACCGACATGCTCGACTTTGACTTCGAAGACATCGACTGTATGGACGACGATGCCGAAGACGACCAAGAACCAGCGCCTACAGGGCACTGGAAGGCCACCTCAACTCACGATGTATATATGGTGGATACACCTAAAGGAAGCGATAATGAGGAACAACGGGACGCTGCGAAGGATAAGTCCCTCAAAAAGCAGTCAAAACGATGACGTAAGCGCCACTCAAAGTCCCGCCTCGACAAAGACAACACCCATACAGACCCATCCATAGAGCAGGGCGAACCGGTGGACGACGAACATGCCCTCGAGCAACCATCTGAACAGGATAACATGGATAAAGAATCCGTCCACGGTGAAGATAACAGTCCGGACGATCTCACACCGGAAACATCGTTGGAGCAGAAGAACCTCCATAAAAGGCTCGTCGCCACTGCACGTAGTCTGAAGAAGCAGAAGCAGAAGCTCAAAACAACGGAAGATGCACTCAGAATGAGATGGAGCAAAGTACTCAACATCGCAGACAAATACGGCGATAGTCGCCAAACATAGAGCTACCCGAAGCGCAAACTACTGCCCGAATTTGATGAGGAGGCCGTAGAGCCCCCACAATCAAAGAACAAAGAGGCCGCCCGGTCGGATAGACGACCACATGGCAAACATAGAGCGGCAAGCGGAGCCGCACACAAGCCGGCACGCAATCCGCATAAGGATCCGCACCAAAAGGATGGCCCAGTCAGGTCTATATATGGGCCAAGAAAGCAAGCTCTAGAAAGCAATAAAACACGTCGAGTATTCGAACATCACTGCACACCCAAATACAGAGGCACCGCACACCCCCTATGTTTCATCGATGAGGTGCTGGATCATGAATTTCCAGCGGGATTCAAGCCCGTAAACATAGAGGCATACGACGGAACAACAGACCCTGGAGTCTGGATTGAGGATTACATCCTGCACATACACATGGCTAGAGGAGATGACCTCCACGCCATAAAATACTTACCCCTCAAGCTCAAAGAGCCAGCCCGGCATTGGCTTAAAAGCCTCCCCGAAAACACTATTGGAAGTTGGGAAGAGCTCGAGGATGCTTTTCGGGCCAATTTTCAATGGACCTATGTCCGACCTCTGGACGCAGACGATTTAAGTCACATAACCCAACAGCCCGGGGGGTCAGCCCAAAAATTCTGGAATAGGTTTATCACCAAAAAGAACCAAATAGTCGACTGTCCGAACGCCGAAGCCTTAGCAGCTTTCAAACATAACGTCCGAGACAAATGGCTTGCCAGACACCTCGGCCAGGTAAAGCCAAGAACAATGGCCGCATTAACAAGCCTCATGACCCGCTTTTGCACGGGAGAGGATAGCTGGCTGGCAAGGTGCAGTACCAGTGACCCAAGTACGTCCGAAGTCAGGGATGGAAATGGGAAACCATGACGCAGCAAGGACCAGCGCCGAACCAAGGGAAACAGTCCGAAGAGCACGACAGTCAACGCCAGATTCAAAAGCTCTCGGCAGAACAACAAAAAACTGCCTCTTAAGGACAACAGCGACGAGCTATCCAACCTAAACAAAATCTTGGACAAGTTATGCCAAATCCACAATACTCCCGGGAAGCCTGCAAACCATACCCACAGAGATTGTTGGGTCTTCAAGCAGTCCGGCCGACTTAACGCCGAACACAAGGGGCTCGACACACCAAGTGAGGACGACGACGAACCCCACAAGCAGAGCACCGGAAAACAAAAGAATTTCCCACAAGAGGTCAAAACAGTAACCTCACTTCAAGTGAAAAAAGGGAAAAACAGAGCGGCGCCGACTGAAATACACGCCGCACGGTCCACCCCAGCGCAGTCCCGACATTGGATGTCAAAACCAATCACCTTCGACAATCAGGATTACTCTGGAAGTATCCGGAACGCAGGATGGACTGCTTTGATATTAGATCCTATAATCGACAGACTACAATTTACACAAGTCCTAATGGATGGCGGCAGTGATCTAAGCCTGCTATATCAGGACACAGTCCGCAAAATGGCGATAGACCCAACCAAAATTCGCCATCACAACACTTCCTTTCAAGGAGTAATGCTAGGCCCATATGCCCATTGTACGGTCTTTCTACCGTTAGAAGTTGTGTTCAGCTCATCCGACAACTTCCGTCGAGAAAAGTTAGTTTTCCACAGTGCCCCATTTAAAAGTAGCTATCAAGCACTATTGGGACGTGAAGCTTCAGCCCGCTTTAACGCAATACCACATTATGCATCTCTTACACTCAATATGCCCGGTCCACGCGGCATCATCTCATTAAAGGGAAATATCAAGTGTTACTCGAGCACAGAACAACGTGAGACTGCCTTGACAGCCACACACTAATCCGGCTTTTCTGATCAAAGCACCTAAACAGGTCATTCAGACCCCGGACACGGTTAGGCGAGTCCGGTATAAATATACAAGGGGCTTGCTAGCCGCACACCCCCGTACAAGGGGCTGCATGCATGTACAACAAGAGACAATAAACCTCAATTTTATTCATTTTTTGAATCATACTATGTTTATTTTAAAATACATTTTTTGCACGATCTTTTTTTCCAACTAAGTTCCTCTCTTTTACAGATGAACGCCGTGCTACACCCGTCCAGGATACGGCACAACGGAGACACAGGCGTAGACGTGCAGCAGGGACCCGTTGCAAGGATTCTTTTCAGATTAAGACCCTGCATAAACCTTTTTTACTGTCTCTTGTCATTACACATCCCCCGGTTTCTTGCTATAACCGAGGAGGAGGCTGGCGTTTAGGCATCGCCGCGTCAGAAATTTTTGCGCGTATCCAGACACTAGGGGCTTAGGGCATTGTTCTACCCATTTTCATAAATACCGAATACCTTAGGGAGTGTTCGGCGTCTCGAGTTAGGCCTTATATGCATCAGCTCCGAATCTTGTCTTTGGTCAAATGTTGGGTTTGCCCGGCTCCTGTGTTCCACATACCACCGTAGAGAGAATAATATTTACACAAGTTCAATCTGCTGACGTATTCCGTGGCGTGACGTCACACCACGGCCAAGCCTTTATTTGAATTATTTTTACTGTTCCACCTCAGCGCGTTTAGCGAAGCAGTTTCCTTGGCACGTCTTGTCGAAGCAGAGATCGTGTACCCTTATTCCGGGATTCTCATCAATATGGGCGTGGGTAACCCAACCGCGCCATTGATTACGACGCTTGGTAGATAAGCGAGTTTTACCAGGCTGGTGGGGACGCATAGCTTGGTCCGTCCATATAAGGGGATAAGGATCCACCTTTTTACCCATGCCTTCTTCCTCCTTTGCTTATCCATTTCCGCGCACTCGCGCTCCAGCGCCCAAGTCCGCACATCTCGCCTTAACCTTCCCCAGCCATGTCCAGAGAGGGACGCAAGTGGATGGCCTCCTCCGTCATGGAGGGGCACATCAAAAACCTACGAAAGGTCGGATACATGTCGAGCGACATCGCGCATCAGCTCCCCGACGAGGGGCAGCTCATCCCCACTCCCGGGCCCCATGAGAGGGTGGTGTTCCTCACCCACTTCCTCCACGGACTAGGTTTTCCACTTCACCCTTTTGTCCGGGGGCTCATGTTCTACTTTGGCCTGGATTTCCATGATCTGGCCCCGAATTTCATCCTCAACATCTCGGCGCTAATCGTCGTGTGCGAGGCCTTCCTCTGCATCTAGCACCACTTTGGCGTATGGCTGAAGACCTTCAGTGTCAAGCCGAAGGTAGTGGGCGGCTGCCAAGCGGAGTGCGGAAGTGCCATGGTGGGCAAGATGCCCAACGTCCTATGGCTCGAGGGCTCCTTTGTGGAGACCATAAAGGTGTGGCAATCGGGGTGGTTCTATATCACCGAGCCGCGTGACCCTGAATGGGCAGCGGCCCCCGAATTCAGATCTGGCATCCCCACATGGCTCACCTCCTGGAAAGAGAAGGGCCTATCATGGGGTGATTCGGAGGAGCTGACCGAACTCCAATCCTGCATCCAAACTTTGGTGAACAAGAAGCTCAAGCTTGTCAACGTAATCCAGGTCATGCTCTTCCGCCGGATCCTCCCGTGCCAGGAGCGGGATTTTAATTTGTGGGAGTTTGATCCGGCACAGCACCAAACCTTAAGCAGGCTCTTCAACACTACGTACGAAGATGCCTGGAAGGTGCTGTTCAAGGGCGCCGAGGCTCCCGCATTCGCTACCGAAGATCATGGATTCAGCTCGCAGCGTCCAGCCGGCGAGGTAAGCTATTCTACCCTTTACGGGACACTTGTTTTTCATAGTTTGACTCCATGCAAGATCTAAACTCCCTTTACCTTTAACGAGCCTGGTAGAAGACGTCCGGGCAGGTTAACTATTCGACTCCCTTGCCAGAAAACACAGCGGATGCCCGATTAATGGGACTGCTGGCTCCGGCGCCTTACATGGTGCCGGAGAAGAAGGCCAACAAGAAGGCCACGGGAACTCAGAGGTGTTATCGGACTCATCGTCCGATGACTCCGAGGTGGACTCCTCCCGCGAAGACGAGGAGGAGAAGAAGGAGGCCTCTCCCCCAGCGGGGGGAGAGAAGAAAAGGAAGGCCTCCCCAACTGGGGAGGCCGGAGGGTCCAAGAAGGGAAGGACCCTTCCTCCAGACTATTTCGCCAACGCCGACGACGGCGAAGAGGAGTGGACTTCGAGGGCCAAGCCCCTGGCGAGATCGTATGTGTCTAGATTCTAGAATAACTCATGTTTTTTCTTTCGTCGCATACTATCTTCTAACGCCGAATATAATCATGTAGCCCGCCCAAGGATGATCTCCCCGCTTCGTCGAGCGGCTCCCTGGATTCGTCGGATGTGAATAGCACTTCACTTCCGACCGCCTCCTCCCCCCGTGACGAAGATGACGCCGAGGTGGGGTCCTAGAAGGGGCCCAGCCAGGAGGAGGAGGTCCCGGAGGTGCTGCAGGGCAACCTACTGGACTTTGGACCGGACTCCGCACCGGAACCTTTAGTGGTTCCGGAGTCCGGCGGGCGGCCCCTTCGTAAGAAGGGCGAGACTGCGACACCGGTGACCTCCGTCCAACCGGAGGCGCTGGATAATTTGTTGGAGGCGCTCAACGGTGCTTCCATTGACGAGGAGCACCGCACTGTCATGAGTGCGGTGATTCAGAAGGTTCAGTCCGCCAAGAGAGGGCTGACTGAAGCCTGTACCAGCCTTCTAACAGGCTTTGAGGTATGTGATTAAGATATGTAAAATAGTACCGCATAGATAGTAGCCCTGATGCTCAGTTCGGTGTTTGGAAAGAAAAGCCGAACTGAGGATCTAATAAGATATACGCAGGAGTCTAACATAAGTATGTCAATATGGGAGTGCAGGCTGCGCTGTTGACCTCTGCCGCACTAACTGCGGAGGTCAATGTATTGAAAGAGAGCCTCGAGTGGTCCGAGAACGAGCTCGGCCTTGCCAAGAAGCAGCTCGAGGACAAGGAAGGTAAGTAATACCTTATTAAATTAATACCTTATAGAAAGGATTTGGTTGTGAAAAAATGACAGGAATAACGTGAGTATTGCAGGGGCCACGAACGAGGTGGCGACCCTGAAGGAAGCGGTGTCCGAGGCCAAAAGCAATGCGGCCGCAGAACGCACCGAGCGAGAGAAGCAAGAGGCGCGGGTGGCGGATGTACGGCAAGAGCTCCAGGCTCTCATGGAAAAACATGAGAGTTTGGAGCGTGACTCGAAGACTCGAGAGTCCGAACTTGCCTCGGCTCTTGAGAGTTCCAAAGCCGCTAAGGCCGAAGCCCAAAAAGCCCTCCAGGAAATTGAGGCGATAAAAAAGATAGCGGCGGGTAAGGCATTCTTCATGCAAAGCAAGCATGTAAGAGTGAATTATCTGTTACTTACCCAAATTCGGAGCTCTCCAGGAGCATTCGCAGATCTGCCCCGTAGCATGTCTGATGCTGCCGCGTTCTACCGAGCCGAGGAGGGGAGCTCGACGGAAAAAGTGTTCTGGTCTCAATATGCTGAGGCCAGACATCTGGTGCCCCTAAGCGACCAGCTGAAGCAGCTAGTCGAGCTCCACAAGGTGGCCGAACA
Organism: Triticum timopheevii; assembly: GCA_963921465.1. NCBI lineage: Eukaryota > Viridiplantae > Streptophyta > Magnoliopsida > Poales > Poaceae > Triticum > Triticum timopheevii. The sequence continues at coordinate 77,450,956 of OY997271.1, forward strand.
GGCCATGAAGGGCCTCATAGTTTGGTTGTGGCCTAAAGAGGCCATGCATGGGAGCTACTTCGGTCTGGTGCGGCGGTTGGTGGACGCCTGTCCATGGATTGAAGTCATCAAGCACTCCGTCTGCATTGAAGGTGCCCGTCAGGCCCTTGCCCGCGCTAAAGTGCACTGGGGCAAGATGAACGCCGAGAATCTTGTGACGGACGCGCCACCGCCGGGCAAGGAGTATCGCATGCCCGAGATGTACTATAAGGGTGTCCTGCAGGGTGCCCGCCTTATAGTGGGTGAATGCTCCAAAGATGTAATTTTTTAGTAGACTCGCATTTTGTTATCCTGTGCACTGAAAACTTGTTCATATGCGCTAAGCAACGCTTGTTAATTTAAAATATTACCTTCTGTGCGGCCGTTTATCAAATTTGAGAGATGTCAAGTCGTTGGCTTCAGCCCCCATGCCACGAGTGCTGGGGTGTTCGGGATAAACTTGAGCGCTCTTTTTCCATTTTTGGGTCCTTCGAGGGAGGCGCTCAACACAACGAACGAGGCAACCGGACTTATAATGCTTGAACACTCCCACTTAGCCATAGAATTCTATAATTTTAAATTTTGGCAAAGCCCCTAGTGTTCGGAAGGTTGAATTCGGGGCGCTATCCATGCCTGGGGCCGGACAAAGCCGGCTCCTCGCTCTAAGCGGCATAAGTCTTTAGGGACTCGAAAAAACCTCTCGAACAGTGACCGGCTCTCGCCCTATCATGATGGTCAGTTTTAGCTTTCTCCACTAAGGTGCTCAACCCAACTCAACTGGGGCACAATCGCAGTGGTTCTCCCAGCGCTACCTTAGCTGATATAGCAGAACGTAAGGTACCAAAACATGGGAGCCGGGCAAACCCAACTATTGACCCAAGACATGATTCGGAGCCGATGCATATAATGCTATAAGTTCGGGGTGCCGCACTTGTGAAAGTGTTCGGACTTATCACACCATAATTTGGGGAACTTAAGCCCCTGGTGTATTTGGCCGTACCAAAGCGTACGGATGCAACATGTCATAAGTGAACATGTATAAATAGGAAAAGGAATGCAATAATAGGCAAAAGCGATGCATTGTTTATTCAAAAGATACTGCAATGAAAGCAGAATGATACAAATAGTGCGATAAGCAAGGGATGGGACTATTTAACATGTCCCCCTCCAGGGGTAGGCTGCGGGATGGTATGCAAGACAGGTATAATGCTCGTAATAGAGACCACCTGGATACTCGACGTAGCTTTTCTGCTTCGCTGGCTGTTGCATCGTGAGTTCGGCAAGTCTACTGCCGGACAGGGCTTCTAGAAAACGGAGTCCTACGAATAAGAGAAAAAATGAATGACACAATTGGGAGCCCCTGGTGCGGTTGAGACGCCTCTGGGCATGCAGTGGTCGTGCCCCTCCCCCTGTGCCCATGGTATCTCCAGAGCGTAGTTATGTACGCGTGGTACTGGTTTCGTGATTTTGCGAGGGCTGGGGTTGGGGCCGCATTGCTACGCGTGCTCGGAACGTGCCAGGTGGTCTTGTTGTAGGTTACTCCGGGCGCGCTTGACGGTGTTCGGCCGCTTAACAGCCGGACTCGAGAATTGCCTTAAGAGGCTGCTTTGTACTTCCGCCGCGAGAGCCGCTGTATGCACCTCCGTTCGGAGAGAGCGTTCGGTGTTTCCGTTGACCGTAATGTACGCGTAGTGCGGCACCGCATTGAACTTTGCAAATACGGTTCGTCTGAGCAGTGCATGATAGCCGCTGCGGAACGGGACTATGTCGAAGATTAACTCTTCGCTTCGGAAGTTATCCGGAGATCCGAAGACCACTTCAAGTGTGACTGAGCCTGTACAGTTGGCCTCTACACCTGGTATGATGCCTTTAAAGGTCGTCTTTGTGGGTTTAATCCTTGAGGGGTCTATGCCCATCTTACGCACTGTATCTTGATAAAGCAGGTTCAGGCTTTTGCCGCCGTCCATCAGGACTCTAGTGAGGTGAAATCCGTCGACGATTGGGTCTAGAACCAATGCGGCAAATCCGCCATGGAGGATGCTAGTGGGGTGGAGGACCACGGATTGAACTTTGGGGCGACTGGCTCCATCGCATATACGTCCCTGAGTGCACGCTTCTGCTCCCTTTTTGGTATGTGGGTTGCGTATATCATGTTCACCATCCGCACTTGTGGGGGAAAGTCCTTCTGTCGTCTATTGTTCGGCAGCTGGGTCTCCTCCTCGTCATCGCTATGCAGCCCCTTGTCATTGTTTTCGGCAATTAACTTGCCTGCCTACTTGAACACCCAACAATCCCTGTTCGTGTGATTGGCTGGCTTTTCGGGAGTGCCGTGTATCTGGCACGAGCGATCGAGTATTCGATCCAAATTGGACGGGCCCGGAGTAGTTCTTTTGAATGGCTTTTTCCGCTAACCGGGTTTAGAGCCTCTGAATCCGGAATTGACTCCCGTATCTTCAGTATTATCGCCGTTAATGTTGCGCTTGTGCTTATTATGACACGACCTGCCATTGCTGTCCTTGGTATTCGAACTACCAGGGTTTTTGGTCAGGTTGTTACTGCGAGCTAGCCAGCTGTCCTCTCCCGCGCAGAAGCGGGTCACGAGTGATGTGAGGGCTGCCATGGATTTCGGCTTTTCCTGTCCTAGGTGCCGGGCAAGCCACTCGTCACGGATGTTATGTTTGAAGGCTGCAAGGGCCTCTGCATCCGGACAGTCAATGATTTGATTTTTCTTAGTTAAGAACCGTGTCTAGAATTGTTTGGCCAATTCGTCTGGCTGCTGAATTATGTGGCTTAGGTCATCGGCGTCTGGTGGTCGCACATATGTGCCCTGGAAGTTATCAAGGAATGCAGCTTCCAGGTCTTCCCAACACCCAATTGATTCTGCTGGCAAGCTGTTGAGCCAATGCTGAGCTGGTCCTTTAAGCTTGAGTGGGAGGTATTTGATGGCGTGGAGATCATCACCGCGGGCCATGTGGATGTGAAGGAGATAATCTTCGATCCAAACCGCATGATCTGTTGTGCCGTCGTATGATTCAATGTTTACGGGTTTGAAACCCTCGGGGATTTGATGATCCATAACTTCGTCTGTGAAGCATAGTGGGTGTGCGGCGCCTCTGTATTGGGCTATATCACGACGCAGATCAAACGAGCTTTGTCTACTGTGTTCGGTGTGACACCCCAAAATTTTGACCTTATTTTATCAATTAAAATTTTTCCAGGAAATTAAAACTTTTATTTTCTGGGCTCCCTTTTTATTTTTGAACCTTTTTCTCCCTTGCTATTATGAAGTTTTTTTTCCTAAGTGAAATTTTTTCAAATATGTTATTGGACTTGTTTAACCTCTCAAGAAAAACTTTTCTTTTATTAGTAGAACTAATTAAATAATTAATTTGCTTGATCTTTATTTTCTTGAAAAATGGTTTCCCAAGGTTATATGGCCATATTTGAACTATAACCATTTGATAAATTCACTTAAAATTCCAACCAAAATTTGGAGATGTCAGGTGATGTTTTTAAATCACTTTCCTACAAAAATATCTTTTATTCATGAAATAATTTGAGCTCTACACCTATTTTTCTTCTCTGGTCCAGTGGGCAATTTTGCACTGCAACTCATTTAAATATTTCTTTCTAGCCTCCACCAAAATTTTGGGATGTTAGTAGTAGCATATGATTCAACTTTATGCAAAAATCCAGTGATGTTCTTTGAAAAATTTGAGTGAATCATCCTCATCTTCATTCTGGTGCAACTTGGTGATTTGTACTGCAACCATCTTCTAACTTGCTCCTTTACCCTTGAGCTTTCACCTGCTTGTAGTGCACTTTGCCAAACCCTTAAGTCTAGGAGAGTGGACCCATTGGATGATTCTAAGTGCTGGCATTCATGCCCTCTTCTTTCTGTCAAAAACTAAGGTTTTGCAAAACTTGCACTAACAAGTTTCTCCTTTTAACAAACTAACATCACCACCCTCTCATGCATCCAAGGAGACACTAATCTGGAGAATTTGGCCACTCCAAGAAAAGCCTAGGTACATGTGGCATTTTGTCAAACACCCTGAGTGCATAGCCAGATTTGGAGTGATTTCAAGTTTACATTGTGAACTTGAGCTCCTGACCTATCCACCATGTCCCTTGATCCCCTTGCTAACCCTAAACTAGTCCTGTTACTAGCCAGCCCCGCTCAAGCACTCTAGGCTACCCTGGCATTTCGTCGAACACGTCCCGGGCGTGCTCTGGGCGCGCCCAGAGCGTGCGTTTGGCACACACGTGCGCCCGAGCCGCTGCGTCTCACCCCGCACCCGTTCCGGCTCTTGGCCATCAGCGGCTAGCACGCCACGTATCCCCCTGCACCGCCACGCCACCTCGACCACCCTGGCACCCCACAGCGCCACCATCAGGACGGCCGTGGTGGCTAGCTGATGGCCGCATGCAGGCCCCAACCGTGTCGGCGCCGCCCGAGCCACCCCCTCTCGCCAGCTCGCCCTGGAGCAGTGCACCGCTCGTCCGCTAGCTCCTGCCACCATCCTCAGCCCTGCCACGTCCCCTGCTGCTACAGAACGTCGGTCGCCGGCGATCTTATCCCCACCGCCGCAGAACCGACCTCGTCGCGCTATAAATAGGAGGCCCGAGCTCATCTGGGCACGCAGGCGGCCTCAGTCCACTCCTCCAGTTCCCCCCATGGCAGCAAATCGACCCGAGGAGGCCGTCTTCTTCCTCTCCGGCAACTCCAGCCGCCGCTGCGGTCTCGACCATTCCGGTGCCACCAGGACCTCCCCCTCTCCACTCTCTCCACCAGAAGCTCCCTCTTCCTCCCGTGAACACATCCCCCTGCTCGATTTTGATCATGAACCACCGTAGCCCCAAACCCACTTTGCTCCCGAAGCCTCCTCCGCCGCGAAGCTCACCGTCGGTGACTCCCTCCACCCCCGCCGACCCAACAACTACCGGGAGGACCGCCCCGATCTTGTGGATCCATCCCAACCCTCTGGAGCCAGCGGGGAGCCACCGTTCGCCGGCGTTGATCGCCGTTGCCTCGCCGCCGTTCGGGCAGAGGAAGAGGAGGGAGAGATAGACTGGTTAAACCTGACCAGTGGGCCACCTGGACCCACTGTCAGAGACCCAGCCCCGCCTCCACGTGTTTTAAGTGGAAGCGTAAAACCCCAAGTACGTAACCCCTACTTAGAAAGCGTATTCGTGACTGAAACGTTTTCCTTTTTGTTTTATTTTTCAAAACAGATTTTTGACCAAAGCTTTGACTGGCTATAACTTTTAAAATATACCTCCAAATGAATTGATTCTTTTTCCTACATCTCTCAAATTCTGTCTAGTTTATTTTAAGATTTATTTGAAAAAATTTCAAACAACCTTTTTGTGCTGTTTTGAAATTGTGTGTTAATTCCAATATTTTCAAAATAGGATTTTGGAGAAAGGCAGAAAGCTTTCAAAAGTTTTGGAGAGCACCCCCACCTCTCCACACCATGAAGGCAAGCATTCTGAACCTCGGCAAAATATTTTTGGTGTGTTCGTTGACACGTTTATAACACCACCTCATTTCAGAGAACTTGTTATTTCATGTGATATGATCATTTGCATGGATGCATATTAGTGATTTCCATGATGTTGGAAATGAACACACTTGTGATGGCAATCATCCTCATGTGCCTTGCATGCATGCCGGAAAGAATCCGGGAAAGCCTCTGCCTTGGGTAGGCGTGAGCTTGTCGCCGGTCTCCGTCGGGACGGTTATGTCCGGTATGGCATAGTAAGATATAATGAGTGTTGATTGTATTGGTTGGAATATATTTGTTATTCATGTCATGCAAGGAATTTATAAACCTCCTGAGTCGACCATAGATCGAGTCTTGTTCGAGTAACCCCCACACTTGTTTCGTGCTACCACTTGTCCCTGCCACAGGTAGGGTACGGTTCAGTAATTTGTCAACCCCTTTCTAGCACACACCGTACAGAGGGGCCGGGATGAGGGTACCAAGGCCTTGGATTAAAGCCAGTCATCCGGTCAGGGGGCATGGGTGTTTCGGTTGTATCCGAAGGGGTAGCTTCCCCAGTTTTGCGCGTGGTACAAATTTTGTGATCCCATGCTAATCGAGGTTGTAGCCTCCCCACTTAGAGTTTTGCTTGACAGTGTCGTGGGTGATTCCAGACACCGGTAAGTTAAGCTGGTGTGTGCAAGTCAAGTATGTTTTCATTTAAAAGACCGTAGACGGAATTAGTCTTGATGGACTAAAGGAATCCGTTACTCGTGGGTAAAGAGTACACCCTCTGCAGAGATTAAACCTATTCGAATAGTCGTGTCCATGGTTAAGGACTACAGTCTTGGTTGGGTCAAGTGTCGGTCTTAGTGTCGGTCTTCGGAGGAGAAACTACTAAACCAGAACTTGGATCATGATTTGTGACTTGTGATGATTATGATGATTATTATTATGGACTAACCCCGTTATATTATTTTGAAGTATTGAGTATCCCTGGGACGGTTCTACCTCATGCATATTCATTGTGGTTATTTTTCTTATAAGCCCTTTATGTGGTGTCGCTCAGACTCCCGACTGTGTCATGCTCGTTATTTTCTTATAAGTCCTTTATGTGGTGTCGCTCAGACGCCCGACTGTGGCATGCTTGTTATTTTCTTTATAAGCCCTTTATGTGGTGTCGCTCAGACGCCCAACTGTGGCATGCTTGTTATTTTCTTATAAGCCCTTTATGTGGTGTTGCTCAGACGCCCGACTGTGGCATGCTTGTTATTTTGTTTAAAAGCCCTTTATCTGGTGTCGCTTAGACGCCCGACTGAGGCATGCTTCATATCATCCCCCTTTGAGGCGTCGCTTCAGACACCCGATCGGTGCATGGTACTGCTACCCCATTATTGCATATTCATGTTGCATATAAATAACTTGCTTGCATGCATCAGAGACTTTATTTCCTGACTGACGATGTGATCATAGAATATTTCAGCGCACGATTATCATCTATATTATACCCATGTTCATAATGTTTGCGAGTACATTCAAAGTACTCACTAGCTTGTCCCTGGCTATTGTCTTGGCCAGATTTCTTGCTTGGAGAGAAGCGACGCGATGACAGCCCCAGAACCAAAGCAACGGTGATAGCAGCCTCGTGAAGATAGGAGTTAACCTGGTCAGCTGTTCCTGTTGGGAAATGGAGTCCCAGAGACACCGATGAGCCACAAATCGCTTCCGCCATCAAACACTAGAAACCATTTGTTCTACTCGCAGGCCAGAATGGTCTTGTACTACATATTTTGTATTTTGCTTGGAATTTCTGTATAGAGTTAGTGCCTCATCAGCTAATAGTAATCCTGGGGCTGGTGAGCACAATGGCCATTTTCTGGAAATTAATACTCGGTAAACCGATCGTGACAAACTTGGTATCAGAGCCAGGCTGACCATTGGCTAATCCTATCTTAGCCAGGTCAAAAAACCTAGGAAAAACCAACCCACCAGACCCTAACCAAAACCCCAGCCAAGCTTCTCGTACAAGATAGCCACACAGTGACCCCGACACTTTTGGCAGTCAGTGCCCAACCTAACAGCCTAGCCTGTCGATCATGCGCTAGAGACCGACACCTATTTTGTCCCATTCGCAAGCGTGCGAAGGAAGACTCCGTTCGCTTTTTCTGTAAAAAGGGCACGCTAGCCTCAACACAGCGCAGCCCCGACCATCAACCAAAATATCTTGATGACCCCAGAAGTGCTTCATCGCCTTTTTGGGAACACGCTCCAATGGGATTGTGGTCAACAATCCCCGACATGGTCATCATCGCTACCCCGACCCTGTAGCCCCTCAACCCCCTCCAGCAGATCACGACGGTGAAAACCGTGGAGAAACCTCGACGTCCGCGAGGCAAGCCCGCTTAGATATGAACGATGTAGACTAAAATCGCTCGAATGATACCGAGTCTTAGAATGACCTCGCCTTGTAATCTTGTGACCCTGTATCGCCGTAAATAAATGATGTCTGCTTGTGTGCTCCTGTTTTTAATAGTAGCCATGCACGAGTATGTTGATGTGCGATTGCATTTTTTTATCCTTGGCGTAGCTGCCAACCTCGACGACGCGAGTTTGTGCTATGAATAAATCTTTTGGTTCCAGCTCACAGGTTTTTTTTTAAAAAACAACTCTTAACAAATCTCGAGGACGGGATTTTCTTTTAAGGGGGGTAGTGTTGTGACACCCCAAAATTTTGACCTTATTTTATTAATTAAAATTTTGCCAGGAAATTAAAACTTTTATTTTCTGGGCTCCCTTTTTATTTTTGAACCTTTTTCTCCCTTGCTATTATGAAGTTTTTTTTTCCTCAGTGAAAACTTTTCAAATATGTTATTGGACTTGTTTAACCTCTCAAGAAAAACTTTTCTTTTATTAGTAGAACTAATTACATAATTAATTTGCTTGATCTTTATTTTCTTGAAAAATGGTTTTCCAAGGTTATATGGCCATATTTGAACTATAACCATTTGATAAATTCACGTAAAATTCCAACCAAAATTTGGAGATGTCAGGTGATATTTTTAAATCACTTCCCTACAAAAATATCTTTTATTCATGAAATAATTTGAGCTCTACACCTATTTTTCTTCTCTGGTCCAGTGGGCAATTTTGCACTGCAACTCATTTAAATATTTCTTTCTAGCCTCCACCAAAATTTTGGGATGTTAGTAGTAGCATATGATTCAACTTTATGCAAAAATCCAGTGATGTTCTTTGAAAAATTTGAGTGAATCATCCTCATCTTCATTCTGGTGCAACTTGGTGATTTGTACTGCAACCATCTTCTAACTTGCTCCTTTACCCTTGATCTTTCTCCTGCCTGTAGTGCACTTTGCCAAACCCTTAAGTCCAGGAGAGTGGACCCATTGGATGATTCTAAGTGCTGGCATTCATGCCCTCTTCTTCCTGTCAAAAACTAAGGTTTTGCAAAACTTGCACTAACAAGTTTCTCCTTTTAACAAAATAACCTCACCACCCTCTCATGCATCCAAGGAGATACTGATGTGGAGAATTTGGCCACTCCAAGAAAACCCTAGGTACATGCGGCATTTTGTCAAACACCCTGAGTGCATAGTCAGATTTGGCATGATTTCAAGTTTACATTGCGAACTTGAGCCCCTGACCGATCCACCATGTCCCTTGATCCCCTTGCTAACCCTAAACTAGTCCTATTACTGGCCAGCCCCGCTCAAGCACTCTAGGCTACCCTGGCATTTTGTCGAACACGTCCCGGACGTGCTCTGGGCGTGCCCAGAGCGTGCGTTTGGCACACACGTGTGCCGAGCCGCCGCGACTCGCCCCGCACCCGTTCCGGCCCTTGGCCATCAGCAGCTAGCACGCCACGTATCCCCCTGCACCGCCACGCCACCCCGACCACCCTGGCACCCCACAACGCCACCGTCAGGACGGTCGTGGCAGCTAGCTGACAGCTGCATGCAGGCCCCGGCCATGTCGGCGCCGCCCGAGCCACCCCTGCTCGCCAGCTCGCCCTGGAGCAGTGCACTGCTCGTCCGCTAGCTCCTGCCGCCATCCTCAGCCCCGCCACGTCCCCAGCTGCTATAGAACGTCGGTCGCCGACGATCTTATCCCCACCGCCGCAGAACCGACCTCATCGCGCTATAAATAGGAGGCCCGAGCTCATCTGGGCGCGCAGGCGGCCTCAATCCACTCCTCCAGTTCCCCCCCATGGCAGCAAATCGACCCGAGGAGGCCGTCTTCTTCCTCTCCGGCAACTCCAGCCGCCGCCGCGGTCTCGACCATTCCGGCGCCACCAGGACCTCCCCCTCTCCACTCTCTCCACCAGAATCTCCCTCTTCCTGCCGTGAACACACACCCCTGCTCGATTTTGATCAGGAACCACCGTAGCCCCAAACCCACTTTGCTCCTGGAGCCTCCTCCGCCGCGAAGCTCACTGTCGGCGACTCCCTCCACCCCCGCCGACCCAATGACCATCGGGAGGACCGCCCCGGTCTTGCGGATCCATCCCGACTGAGGGAGTCCTGGACTAGGGGGTGTCCGGATTGCCGGACTATCATCATCGGCCGGACTCCAAGACTATGAAGATACAAGATTGAAGACTTCGTCCCGTGTCCGGATGGGACTTTCCTTGGCGTGGAAGGCAAGCTTGGCAATAAGGATATGTAGATCTCCTACCATTGTAACCGACTCTGTGTAACCATAGCCCTCTCCGGTGTCTATATAAACCGGAGGGTTTTAGTCCGTAGGACGAACAACCATTACAACAATCATACCATAGGCTAGCTTCTAGGGTTTAGCCTCCTTGATCTCGTGGTAGATCCACTCTTGTACTACCCATATCATCAATATCAATCAAGAAGGAGTAGGGTTTTACCTCCATCGAGAGGGCCCGAACCTGGGTTAAAACATCGTGTCCCTTGTCTCCTGTTACCATCCTCCTAGACGCACAGTTCGGGACCCCCTACCCGAGATCCGCCGGTTTTGACACTGACATTGGTGCTTTCATTGAGAGTTCCTCTGTGTCATCACAGATAGGCTTGATGGCTTCTTCAAACAACAATGCAGTCCAGGGTGAGACTTTTCTCCCCGGATAGATCTTCGTGTTCGGCGGCTTTGCATTGCGGGCCAATTCGCTTGGCCATCTGGAGCAGATCGAAAGCTACTCCCCTGGCCATCAGGTCAGATTTGGAAGCCTAAACTTCATGGCTGACATCCACGGAGACTTGATCTTCGATGGATTCGAGCCACAGCCGAGCGCGACACACTGTCACGATGGGCACGATTTAGCTCTGCCACCGGACAGTACCCTGGAGGCCGCACATGAGTCCGATCTGACCCATGGTTCGGAGCCGACCACGTAGATCGAGGAAAGGTGGCTGGACACAGCCTCGGGGGCTGCAACTTCTACGGCGATGGAGCCGAATACTGACCTTGTCCTTTGCAAAGCTCGTGACTCCGAGGTGCCGGACTCCTCGCCGGACTCCGAACCTCCTGCGCCCCTGCCAATCGAATCCGATTGGGCGCCGATCATGGAGTTCACCGCCGCGGACATCTTTCAGCACTCACCCTTTGGTGACATCCTGAATTCGCTAAAGTATCTCTCATTATCAGGAGAGCCCTGGCCGGACTGCGGTCAGGATGGTTGGGATGCGGACGACGAAGAAATTCAAAGCCCACCCACCACCCACTTTGTAGCCACTATCGACGATCTAACCGACATGCTAGACTACGACTCCGAAGACATCGACGGTATGGACGACGATGCCGGAGACGACCAAGAACCAGCGCCTACGGGGCACTGGAAGACCACCTTATCATACGACATATACATGGTGGACATCCCAAAGGATGGGAATGGCGAAGAAGCAGCGGAGGCAGATCCCTCTAAGAAACAGCCCAAGCGCCAACGTCAGCTGCGCCACTCTAAATCCCGCCACAGCAAGAATGGAGATTCCGGCACCGGAGACAATAACACCCCAGAGAGTGCCGAAGACAACCCCCTCCAGCAAGATTCTGCACAGTAGGACGGAGAAGCCAGCCCTCAAGAGAGAGCGGCAGACGAGGAGGTAGAGGATGATAATTACATGCCTCCCTCCGGAGACGAGGCAAGCCTCAACGACGACGAATTCGTCGTGCCCGAGGATCCCGTCGAACAAGAGCGTTTTAAACGCAGGCTAATGGCCACGGCAAACAGCCTAAAGAAAAAGCAGCAACAGCTTCGAGCTGATCAAGACCTGCTGGCCGACAGATGGACGGAGGTCCTCACGGCCGAAGAGCATGAACCGGAACGCCCCTCCAAAAGCTACCCAAAAGGCAAGTTGCTCCCCTGACTAGAGGAGGAGGAATATAAACCTTCGTCACCAGCACACAATACGGCAGGCCGCGACAGAGAGGCGTCTAGGCCCTCCACCAGAACCGTACCCCAGCACCGCTCGAAAAGCGTGAAGCCACGGGGGAATGCGCCGGACTTGCAAGACATATTGGAGGACAAGGCAAGACAATCAAGATCTATCTACGGATCACGTGTGCGCCCCAAGATCCACGATGACTACCGTCACGTCGGATACAGCAACTCCGGCCGGGCTAAACACAGCAGACAAATCTCTCTTGAGCTACGTCGTGATATTGCCCAGTATAGAGGCGCCGCACACCCACTATGCTTCACAGATGAAGTAATGGATCATCAAATCCCTGAAGGGTTTAAACCGGTGAACATTGAATCCTACGATGGCACAACAGACCCCGCGGTGACGATCTCCACGCATCAAGTATCTCCCACTCAAGCTTAATGGACCAGCTCGGCATTGGCTTAACAGCTTGCCAGCAGAGTAAATTGGGTGTTAGGAGGACCTGGAAGCCACATTTCTCGACAACTTCCAGGGCACATATGTGCGATCACCAGACGCTGATGACCTAAGCCACATAATTGAGCAGCCTGACGAATCGGCCAGACAGTTTTGGACACAGTTCCTAACAAAGAAAAATCAAATCGTCGACTGTCCGGATGCAGAGGCCCTCGCAACCTTCAAACATAACATCCGCGACGAGTGGCTGGCCCGGCACCTAGGACAGGAAAAGCCGAAATCTATGGCAGCCCTCACATCACTCATGACCCGCTTCTGTGCGGGGGAGGACAGCTGGCTAGCCCGCAGTAACAACCTCAGCAAAAATTCTGGCAGTCCGGACAACAAGGACCGAAATGGCAGGTCGCATCGTAACAAAAACAAACGCCGCGTTAACAGCGATAACACTGAGGATACGGCAGTCAACACCGGATTCAGAGGCTCTAAACCCGGTCAGCGGAAAAAGCCATTTAAAAGAACTACTCCGGGTCCATCCAATTTGGACCGAATACTTGACCGCTCTTGCCAGATACATGGCACCCCCGAAAAGCCAGCTAATCACACCAACAGGGATTGTTGGGTGTTCAAGCAGGCAGGCAAGTTAATTGCCGAAAATAATGACAAGTGCCTGCATAGCGATGACGAGGAAGAGACCCGGCCGCCGAACAGTAGAGGACAAAAGGGTTTTCCCCCACAAGTGCGGACGGTAAACATGATATACGCAACCCACATACCCAAGAGGGAGCAGAAGCGTGCACTTAGGGACGTATATGCGATGGAGCCAGTCGCCCCGAAGTTCAATCCATGGTCCTCTTGCCCGATCACTTTCGATCGAAGGGACCACCCCACCAGTATCCGCCATGGCGGATTCGCTGCATTGGTTTTAGACCCAATCGTCGATGGATTTCACCTCACTAGAGTCCTGAACCTGCTTTATCAGGATACAGTGCGCAAGATGGGCATAGACCCCTCAAGGATTAAACCTACAAAGACGACCTTCAAAGGCATCATACCAGGTGTTGAGGCCAATTACACAGGCTCAGTCACACTGGAAGTGCTCTTCGGATCCCTGGATAATTTCCGAAGCGAGGAGTTAATCTTCGACATAGTCCCTTTCCGCAGCGGCTATCATGCTCTGCTCGGACGAACCGCGTTTGCAAAGTTCAACACGGTGCCGCATTATGCATACCTTAAGCTCAAGATGCCAGGCCCTCGTGGAGTCATCACGGTCAACGGAAACACCGAACACTCCCTCCGAACGGAGGAATACACAGCGGCTCTCGCGGCGGAAGTACAGAGCAGCCTCTAAAGGCAATTTTCGAGTCCGACCGTTAAACGACCGGACATGGCCAAACGCACCCAGAGTAACATACATCAAGACCACCTGGCACGTTCCGAGCACGCGTAGCAATGCGGCCCCAACCCCAGCCCCTGCATGATTGCAAGACTAGCCCTTCGCATACATCATTACACTCTGGAGATACCATGGGCATAGGGGGAGGGGCACGACCACGACAGGCCCAAAGTGCGGCTTAACCACACGGGGGGCTCCCAAGTGTGTTGCTCTTTTTGTTTTTCTTTTTTTTCCATAGGACTCCGTTCACCAGAGGCCCTATCCAGCAGCGGACCTGCCGAAATCATGATGCAACAGCCAGGGAAGGACAATGGCTATGACGAACACTCAGGTGGTCTCCATTATGAGCATCAAATCTGTTGCCTACCCCTGGAGGGGACATGTCTAATAGTCCAATCCCTTGCTTACTTCACTATTTGTATCGTTCTACACTCATGGCAGAATTCCTTGAATAAACAATGCATCACTTTTTGCTTATAATCGCATTCCTTTCTTACATATATGGTCATTTATGACATGTTGCATCCGTACACTTTGGTACGGCCGAATACACCAGGGGCTTATGTTCCCCGCATGATGGTGTGATAAGTCCGAACACTTTCACAAGTGCGGCACCCCGAACTTATAGCACTATACGCATCGGCTCCGAATCATGTCTTGGGTCAATAGTTGGGTCTGCCCGGCTCCCATGTTTTGGTACCTTACGTTCCATTCTGTCGGCTAAGGTAGCACTGGGAAAACCACTGCGATTGCGCCCTGGTTGAGGCTGGCGAGCGCCTCAGTGGAGAAAGCTAAAACTGACCGTCATGATAAGGCGAGAGCTGGTCGCTGTTCGAGAGGTCTTTTCGAGTCCCTAAAGACTTGTGCCGCTTAGAGTGAGGAACCAGCTTTGTCCGGCCCAGGCGTGGATAGCGCCCCAAACTCGGTCTTCCGAACACTAGGGGCTTCGCCGAAATTTAAAATTATAGAATTCTATGGCTAAGTGAGAGTGTTCAAGCATTATAAGTCCGGTTGCCTTGTTCTTCGTGTTGAGCGCCTCCCTAGATGGACCCAAAAATGGGAACAAGAGCACTGAAGTTTGTCCCGAACACCCCAGCACTCGTGGCATGGGGGCTGAAGCCAACGACTTGCCATCTCTCAGATTTGATAAACGGCCGCACAGAAGGTAATATTTTAAATTAATAAGCGTTGCTTAGCGCATATGAACAATGTTTTCAGCGCACAGGATAATACATTGCGAGTCTACTCAAATATTACATCTTTCGGGCACTCATCCGCAATCTTGCGGGCACCCTTCAGGACACTCTTATAATACATTTCGGGCGTGCGATACTCCTTGCCCGCCGGTGGCGCATCCGTCAGAAGCTTCTCAGCATCCAGCCTGCCCTAGTGCACTTTCGCGCAGGCAAGGGCCCGACGGGCACCTTCAATGCAGGCGGAGCGCTTGATGACTTCCACCCAGGGACACGCATCCACCAGCCGCCGCACCAGACCGAAGTAGCGCCCAGGCATGGCCTCTTCGGGCCATAGCCGAACTATGAGGCCCTTCATGGCCTGCTCGGCTACCTTGTGGAGCTCGACCAGCTGCTTCAGCTGGTCGCTAAGGGGCACCGGATGTCCGGCCTCAGCATACTAAGACCAGATGACCTTCTCCATTGAGCTCCCCTCCTCGGCCCGGTAGAATGCGGCAGCATCGGACACGCTGCGAGGCAGATCTGCAAACGCTCCTGGAGAGCTCCGAATTCGGGTAACTAACAGGTAATTCACATTCACATGCTTGCTTTGCATGAAAAATGCCTTACCCGCCGCTATTTTCTTCACCGCCTCAATCTCCTGGAGGGCCTTATGGGCTTCGGCCTTTGCGGCTTTGGCACTCTCAAGAGCCGAGGCAAGCTCGGACTCTCGAGTCTTCGAGTCGCGCTCCAAACTCTCATGCTTTTCCACGATAGCCCAGAGCTCTTGCTGCGCCTCCGCCGCCCGCGCCTCCTGCTTCTCTCGCTCCGCTCGTTCCACGGCCGCATTACGCTCGGCCGTGGACACGGCCTTCTTCAGGGTCGCCACCTCGTTCGTGGCCCCTGCAGTGCCCACGTTATCCTTGTTATTTCTCTTGCAACCAAAATCCTTTTCTGTAAGGTACAAATTTAATACGGTGTTACTCACCTTTTTTGTCCTCGAGCTGCTTCTTGGCAAGGCCGAGCTTGTTCTTGAACTGCTCGAGGTTCTGCTTCAAAGCATCGACCTCCGCAGTCAGTGCGGCAGAGGTCAGCTGCGCAGCCTGCAATCCCATATTGACATAATTTTTAGAACTCCTGTGTATATCTTTTTTAGATCCTCAGTCCGGCTTTTGTTGCCGAACATCGAACCGAGCATTAGGGGCGACTGTCTATGCGGTATTACATTACATATTTTAAAAATTACTTACCTCAAAGCCTGTTAGAAGGCTGCTACAGGCTTCGGTCAGCCCGCTCTTGGCGAGCTGAACCTTCTGAATCACCGCACTCATGATAGTGCGGTGTTCTTCCTTGATGGAAGCGCCGTTGAGCGCCTCCAACAAGTTGTCCGGCGCCTTCGGTTGGACGGAGGCTACTGGTGTCACGGTCTTGCCCTTCTTATGAAGGGGCCGCCTGCCGGACTCCGGAACCACCGCAGGTTCCGGTGCGGAGTCCGGTGCGAATTCCGGGAGGTTGCCTTGTGGCACCTCCGGAGCCTCCCCCTCCTGGCGGGTCCCCTCCTTGGATCCCACCTCGGCATCCTCAGCGTCTCGAGGGGTGGAGGTGATCGGAATGGAATCCACATCCGACGGAGCCAAGGACCCGCTCGAGGAAGCGGGAAGATCATCCTCGGCCGGACTACAGGTTGTATGCGGCATTAGAAGGACACCATGTGGCAAAAAAGAGAAATTATAAATCATTCAGGAATCCGGATACTTACGATCTCGCTGGGGGCTTGGCCCTTGAGGGCCACCCCTCATCGCCGTCGTCGGTGTTGGCGGAGCAGTCCGGATGAAGGGTCCGTCCCTTCTTGGACCCTTCGGCCTCCCTCGTTGGGGAAGCCTTCCTCTTCCTCTCTCCCCCCTCTTGGGGAGAGTCCTCTTTCTCCTCCTCGTCTTTGGGGGAGGAGTCCGCCTCAGAGCCATCGGACGATGAGTCCGATACCACCTGGCGCCGAGAACTCCTTCGGGTTCCCGTGGCCTTCTTCTTGGCCTTCTTCTCCGGCACCACGTAAAGGGTCAAAACCAGCAGCCCCATCAAACGGGTGTCTGCTGGGTCTTCTGGAAGGGGAGCCGGGCAGTCAACCTGTCCGGACGTCTTCTGCCAGTCCTGTTAAAGGCATTGGGAGTTTTAGATCCCACATAGAGTCAAACTATGAAAGAAATAAGTGTACCATAAAGGATAGCAATGTTTATCTCGCCGGCTGGGCGCTTCATGCTTAATCCGCGATCTTCAATTGCGGATGCGGGGGCTTCTCCGCCCTTGAATAGCACCCTCCAGGCAGCTTCATACATCGTGTCGAAGAGCCCGCTCAGGGTCCGATGCTGCGCTGGATCGAACTCCCACAAATTGAAGGCCCGTTGCTAGCAGGGGAGAATCCGGCGGACGAGCATGAGCTGGATCACATTGACAAGCTTAAGTTTCTTGTTCACCAGGGTCTGGAGACAGGACTGGAGTCCGGTCAGCTCCTCCGAACTACCCCATAGCAAGCCCTTCTCTTTCCAGGAGGTGAGCTGCATAGGGGTACCAGATCTGAACTCGGGGGCCGCCGCCCATTTAGGGTCACGCGGCTGGGTGATGTAGAACCACCCCGATTGCCACCCTTTGACGGACTCCACGAAGGCACCCTCGAGCCAGATGACGTTGGGCATTTTGCCCACCATGGCGCCTCCGCACTCCGCTTGGACGCCCTTCGCCACCTTCGGCTTTACATTGAAGGTTTTTAGCCACAAGCTGAAGTGGGGCTGGATGCAGGGGAAGGCCTCGCACACGACGATAAACACCGAGATGTTGAGGATGAAGTTTGGGGCCAAATCGTGGAAGTCCAGGCCATAGTAGTACATGAGCCGCCGGACGAAGGGATGAAGTGGGAAGCCCAGTCTGCGGAGGAAGTGGGGAAGAAATACGACCCTCTCATGAGGCCTAGGGGTGGGGATGAGCCGCCCCTCGTCGGGCAGCCGGTGCGTGATATCGCTGGATAGGTATCCGGCGCCGCGCAGCTTCTCGATGTGCCCCTCCGTAACGGAGGAGGCCATCCACTTGCCTCCCGCTCCGGACATGGCTGGAGAAGGTTGAGACGAGATGTGCAGACTTGGGCGCTGGAGCTCGAGTGCACGGAGATGGATAAGCAAAGGAGGAAGAAGGCGTAGGTAAAAAAGGTGGATCCTTATCCCCTTATATATGGGCGGACGAAGACTATGCGTCCCCACCGGCCTGGTAAAACTCGCTTAACTCCCAGGCGCCACAATCAATGGCGCGGTTGGGTTACCCACGTCCGTATTGATGGGAATCCCGGAATAAGGGGAACACAATCTCTGCTTCGACAAGACGTGCCAAGGAAACCGCTTCGCTAAACGCGCTGAGGTGTTATAATAAAAACGATTCAAGTAAAGGCTTTGTAGTGGTGTGATGTCATGCCACGAAATACGTCAGCATATTGAACTTGTGTGCATATTATTCTCTCTACAGTGGTATGTGGAATTTATTTTGCAGAGCCGGACACTATCCTGGTGTTCACAATCTTCTATGAATTATTCGGAGGAGGAACCCGCCTTGCAATGCCGAACAATATGCGCGCCGGACTCATCGTCATTGAAGCCTGGTTCAGGGGCTACTGAGGGAGTCGTGGACTAGTGGGTGTCCGGATTGCCGGATTATCATCATCGGTCGGACTCCAAGACTATGAAGATACAATATTGAAGACTTCGTCCCGTGTCCGGATGGGACTTTCCTTGGCATGGAAGGCAAGCTTGGCGATATGGATATGTAGATCTCCTACCATTGTAACCGACTCTGTGTAACCCTAGCCCTCTCCGGTTTTTATATAAAACGGAGGGTTTTAGTCTGTAGGACGAACAACCAATACAAAAATCATACCATAGGTTAGCTTCTAGGGTTTAGCCTCCTTGATCTCGTGGTAGATCCACTCTTGTACTACCCATATCATCAATATCAATCAAGCAGGAGTAGGTGACGGTGTCCTGGACTAGGGGGTACTCAACGTGTCGTCTCCCAATCAGTTGGATTGGGCCGAGGACCCCCCATGGCCGTATACTCATGGGCCAGTCCGGACAGCTGCCGCATACAAGGAAGAATCAACAAGACTTGGCGATCAAGACAAGGACTCCTCCCCCACCGGCGTATTCGGCTAGGACTCTTGTTATCCTAGGCCTCTGGTGCATTATATAAACCGGGGCCAGGCTAGTCGATAGAGGGACAACAATAATCATACCATAGACTACCTTCTAGGGTTTAGCCTCTCTGATCTCGTGGTAGATCAACTCTTGTACTACCCATATCATCAATATCAATCAAGCAGGAGTAGGGTTTTACCTCCACCGTGAGGGCCCGAACATGGGTAAAAACAGCGTGTCCCTTGTCTCCTGTTACCATTGATCCTAAGATGCACTTCTTGGGACCCCCTACCCGAGATCCGCCAGTTTTGATACCGACATTGGTGCTTTCATTGAGAGTTTCGCTGTGTGATCGGCGAAAGGATCAATGGCTCGACTGCAGGTCAACTGCGACGTTGGCTTCTTCGTCACCAGCTCGACTGGTCACCTTTGCTTGACCGAGGACTGCGCCCAACCTTCGATCTTCATGTTCGGATGAAGGCCTTCATCAACACTAACTCCGATCTCTATCAAAATCATGGAGGAGTCATCCATGGAGCTCGGGGGCTCAACATCAACATTGCCCTCAGGCGACCGTGCTGTTTTTCTGGACAGCAAACTTGTATCCGCCGCCACCTGCTCCTCGAGTGTCGCTTGAATGATTACTTCAGTGGAATTATGCGGAATTAAGTCTACAACAACCTTGCAAAAATTTCGTCGAGTTCCAATGGAGGAATCTCCGGCAATCTCCGATATACCGGAGCCCTGTTGAATCTGGACGAGAATCCGGACGAGTTTAGGGCGTGGTATCCAGCATCTAGCTCGGATGTCCTTTTGAGGATCCAACCATTGATTTGCTACGGAATTCCATTATCTACCACCTGCCAAAAATTGAGCTCGATCCGACCGTCCAAACTCCGGGAAACTTCCGATTAGTGCATCACTTTTTGGATCTGTTTTCTGCGCGAGAACGAATCCGACCCGAATTCATCTTCTTTATGAACGGGATCTCGGGCATCCTTTTTGAAGGAAGTTTTCGTATAGGGTGTTGTGTTTTATTCTCATACACATCCCAGTAGTATTAAAAGTATTCTTGCAATACGAACTGCACCGTCGCACCGGTGTCAAACCAGCCCGACAACATCACTCCACGGCGGCCGACCTGCATTAGACACATCGTCGCTTTGTTGAGCCGAGCTCAATTTCTTCGGATCATCATCTCGGCCAGCCGAACAATAGTTCGGCATCGTGAAGAATAAATCATCACCAACATCACCGCCCCATGGATTACACGGAGCGGGCACACCTGCATCGCCACACGGTCACTTCATCAAGCCGGCATCGACCACGTCACGACCTGTATCGCTGGACCGGGGGCTTCATCATCTCTTCATCAACCTACTCCGGAGACTTCGGCGTTGCTGGCCGACCAGCTCCGTTATGTTAGCTGGATCGAGGGCTTTGCCTCGGCGAGCCAACCTTTGCCAGCATCGCCATACCGTTGCTTTATCGCCCATCAGGCGGTAGGTGGGCGGATCGAGTCCCAATTTTGGGAATCACCTTTCTTCGGATTGCTACAACAAATACGCCAGGTGCTATTAATCCTAGTATTTTTTGCTTGTTAGGGTTCATTTTTTCCAATGAATTATTACTCTGGTTTTTCCGTCATATGTACGCAGGTCTATCAAATGGTGGCCGCATTAACAATGGTCGCATGGTGGTTCGGTCAATTTCCGTACATAGTCCGGCGAACGCCGCATTCGGAACTCGAACCGACCTGTGAATTCAGGCCTTGCCATGCCTTCACCGCATCACGCCGCCGCCCTGCATCGACATTGAATTCAGTGCCAGGCCATATTTCTTTTATTACTCACTTTGCATAAATTATTTGTTATGCAACGATTTTTTTATTATTACTATTATCTCCGGTTTGCACTATTTTTTGTGCACAGAAAAATGATCCAGCCGGACTATATCCTTTGGCGTCACCTCGGCTGGACGGGGGGCTTCGTCAACACTTCATTACCCCATGCCGGGGACTTCGGCATCACCCTGCCGTCCTGCATTGATCGTGCTATGTCACCACTTCGGAGTGCCGAGCTCTTTGCTCCGCCACCTCGGGACCGGCTCTGGGATGGAGCCTTGTCCTGCATCAAGCTCGGACCGCGTCATCAATACCGAACACATTAACCAGCTAAGTTGTCTTCATGCTCAAAGTTTTAAATTTTCAACTTGTGTTCGGCTCGGCCAAGCACTATACTTTTTTGGAAAAAAGTTGCTTGTAAAAATTTCCTTGTCCAAAACTTTGTTTGTGACGCGCAAATTCAAATACCCCGTTTACATGGGGGCTTCCTTCATGAAGCTTTTTCTCTTGCATATGATTATACTTGTACGGCTTCTTTCCTTGTTCGTGTATTACGCCACAATATGCACCATATTGACTTAAGTGATTTGCAAGCTGGGTTGCCTTGCTCCTGTGTTTACCCCTACGTTCCCGATTGTTCGGCTAGGGAGTAAAGGGAGCACCTCTGTGATTGTCACGATCGGGTCACCAACCGGGACCAATGCCCCCTTTAGTCCTGGTTGGTTCCACCAACCGGGACCAAAGGCCTCTTTTTCGGCAGCCCAAAGGGCGGGAAGCCGCGACCTTTGGTACCGGTTGGTGCCACCAACCGGGACCAATGCCCCCCTTTAGTTCCGGTTGGTACCACCAACCGGGACCAAAGGTCCCTGTGCTGCCCGCGTCGGGGCCAAAGTTTAGTCCCACCTTGCTAGTTGAGAGGGGCGTGCAGTGGTTTATAAGACCCACTGCCGCACCCCTCTCGAACTCCTCTCGACCACAGGCTTTCGGGCCTACTTGCTAAACTTTTCCTGGTGGGCCTACTGGGCCTACCGCGGGCCTGAATCCTTGCCCATAGTAGGGTTTCATGTCGTATTCAGGCCGTGGGGGCCCAGTAGGAGGCATTTTTTTTCTTTACTTATTGTTGTTATTTTTAATTTTTTTTCCTTTTTTTTGTTTTGTTTTCTGCATTATTTATTTTCTTTTGTTTTTTGCTTTATTTTTTAATTCTTTTTGCTTTTAGTTTTAGGAAAATTATAAACTTTCTGTCAGTGCCATTACTTTTCAAATTTGAAAACACTTTTTTGTTTTTTTGTTTTCTTTCTTGCTTTATTTATTTTATTTTGTTTCTACTTACAACAAAATACTTATTGTTGCTATTTTTAATTATTACGAGGGCCGAACCATAAGACATTAAAGCATTTCAAATGAAGTCTGAAAAAGCTGAAAGTTGGCATGGTATCATAAATTGACCCACACATAGCATGTGCATGTACAAAACGGACAATGGTATCATAATCGTCAGTTACAAAGTTGGCATGGTATCATCATAATAGTTGCGGGAGAAAGTCTTCACTTTTTCTTCTCTTGTGTCATTTTCTTATTGCGCCGTAACCACGGATAATCTTCATTGTTTATCAGGATGCTGGGGTCAGCCTTGACTTTAAACGGAGGAATTTCATGAAACTTTTCATAATCTTCAGACATGTCTGTCTTGTCCTCCACTCCCACGATGTCCCTTTTTCCTGAAAGAACTATGTGGCTCTTTGGCTCATCGTATGATGTATTCGCTTCCTTATCTTTTCTCTTTCTCGGTCTAGTAGACATGTCCTTCACATAGATAACCTATGCCACATCATTGGCTAGGACGAATGGTTCGTCAGTGTTCCCAAGATTTTTCAGATCCACTGTTGTCATTCCGTACTGTGGGTCTACCTGTACCCCGCCTCCTGACAGATTGACCCATTTGCACTTAAACAAAGGGACCTTAAAATCATGTCCGTAGTCAAGTTCCCATATGTCCACTATGTAACCATAATATGTGTCCTTTCCCCTCTCGGTTGTTGCATCAAAGCGGACACCGCTGTTTTGGTTGGTGCTCTTTTGATCTTGGTCAATCGTGTAAAATGTATTCCCATTTATCTCGTATCCTTTCCATATCAATACAGTCAAAGATGGTCCCCTGGATAACAAGTACAGCTCATCACAAACAGTGTTGTCACCTCTGATACGTGCTTCCAACCAACTGCTGAAAGTCCTGATGTGTTCACATGTAACCAGTCGTCGCACTACTCCGGGTGTTTGGAGCGTAGACTGTTCTTGTGTTCATCGACATACGGGGTCACGAAGGTAGAGTTCTGTAGAACTGTTTAGTGTGCTTGAGACCAAGAATATCCGTCCCTGCATATTATTGAGTCCCTTCCAAGCATGCCTTTTCCAGTCAATCTCCCCTCATACCGCGATTTAGGGAGACCTATCTTCTTAAGGCCAGGAATGAAGTCAACACAAAACCCGATGACATCCTCTGTTTGATGGCCCATGGAGATGCTTCCTTCTGGCCTAGCGCGGTTACGGACATATTTCTTTAGGACTCCCATGAACCTCTCAAAGGGGTACATATTGTGTAGAAATACGGGGCCCAGGATGACAATCTCGTCAACTAGATGAACTAGGATGTGCGTCATGATATTGAAGAAGGATGGTGGGAACACCAGCTCGAAACTGACAATACATTGCACCACATCACTCCTTAGCCTTGGTATGATTTCTGGATTAATCACCTTCTGAGAGATTGCATTGAGGAATGCACATAGCTTCACAATGGCTAATCGGACGTTTTCCGGTAGAAGCCCCCTCAATGCAACCGGAAGCAGTTGCGTCATAATCACGTGGCAGTCATGAGACTTTAGGTTCTGAAACTTTTTCTCTACCATATTTATTATTCCTTTTATATTCGACGAGAAGCCAGTCGGGACCTTCATACTAAGCAGGCATTCAAAGAAGATTTCCTTCTCTTCTTTGGTAAGAGCATAGCTAGCAGGACCTTCATACTTCTTTGGAGGCATGCCGTCTTTTTCGTGCAAACGTTGCAGGTCCTCCCGTGCCTCAGCTGTATCTTTTGTCTTCCCATACACTCCCAAGAAGCCTAGCAGGTTCACGCAAAGGTTCTTCGTCACGTGCATCATGTTGATCAAAGAGCGGACCTCTAGGTCTTTCCTGTAGGGTAGGTCCCAAAATATAGATTTCTTCTTCCACATGGGTGCGTCTCCCCCAGCGTCACTCGGAACAGCTAGTCCGCCGGGACCCTTTCCAAAGATTACGTGTAAATCATTGACCATAGCAAGTACGTGATCACCAGTACGCATGGCGGGCTTCTTCCGGTGATCTGCCTCGCCTCTGAAATGCTTGCCTTTCTTTCGACATTGATGGTTGGTCGGAAGAAATCGATGATGGCTCAGGTACGCATTCTTCCTGCAGCTTGCTAGGTATATACTATCGGTGTCAAGTAAACAGTGCGTGCATGCGTGGTATCCCTTGTTTGTCTATCCTGAAAGGTTACTGAGAGCAGGCCAATCATTGATGGTCACGAACAACAATGCCTTTAGGTTAAATTCCTCCTGTTTGTGCTCATCCCACGTACGTACACTGTTTCCATTCCACAGCTGTAAAAGTTCTTCAACTAATGGCCTTAGGTACACATCAATGTCATTGCCGAGTTGCTTAGGGCCTTGGATGAGAACTGGCATCATAATGAACTTCCGCTTCGTGCACATCCAAGGAGGAAGGTTATACATACATAGAGTCACGGGCCAGGTGCTGTGATTGCTACTCTGCTCCCCGAAAGGATTAATGCCATCCACGCTTAACGCAAACCATACGTTCCTTGGCTCACTTGCAAACTCATCCCAGTACTTTCTCTCGATTTTTCTCCACTGCGACCCGTCAGCGGGTGCTCTCAACTTCCCGTCTTTCTTACGGTCCTCACTGTGCCATCGCATCAACTTGGCATGCTCTCCGTTTCTGAACAGACGTTTCAACCGTGGTATTATAGGAGCATACCACATAACCTTCACAGGAACCCTCTTCCTGGGGGCTCGCCGTCAACATCACCAGGGTCATCCCGTCTGATCTTATACCGTAATGCACCGCATACCGGGCATGCGTTCAGATCCTTGTACGCACCGTGGTAGAGGATGCAGTCATTAGGGCATGCATGTATCTTTTGCACCTCCAATCCTAGAGGGCATACGATCTTCTTTGCTGCGTATGTACTGTCGGGCAATTCGTTATCCTTTGGAAGCTTCTTCTTCAATATTTTCAGTAGCTTCTCAAATCCTTTGTCAGACACAGCATTCTCTGCCTTCCACTGCAGCAATTCCAGTATGGTACCGAGCTTTGTGTTGCCTTCTTCGCAATTGGGGTACAACCCTTTTTTGTGGTCCTCTAACATGCGATCGAACTTCAGCTTCTCCTTTTGACTTTTGCATTGCGTCCTTGCATCGACAATGACCCGGCGGAGATCATCATCATCGGGCACATCGTCTGGTTCCTCTTGATCTTCAGCAGCTTCGCCCGTTGCAGCATCATAGTGCACATTGTCTGGTTCCTCTTGATCTTCAGTAGCATCACCGTATTCAGGGGGCACTTAGTTGTCATCGTACTTTTCTTCTTCGCCGTCTTCCATCATAACCCCTATTTCTCCGTGCCTCGTCCAAACATTATATGTGGCATGAAACCCTTGTAAAGCAGGTGGGTGTGGAGGATTTTCCGGTCAGAGTAAGACTTCGTATTCCCACATATAGGCTATGGACAACACATAAAACCATTCTGCTTGTTTGCCTCAGCCACTTCGAGAAAATCATGCACGCCCTTAATGTACTCGGAGGTGTGTCTTGAACCGTACATCCATTGCCGGTTCATCTGTGTGCATTATATATAATTAAGTGTGTCAAAAATCATTACAGAACATCATGAATAGATAATTAAGTGACCAAATGAATAGAAGTTCATCATCACATTAAAACCAAAGTACATACATCGTTCTCATCTAACAACATAAAGCTCTGCAGAGCATCTAAATTAATTAAACCGTACACTGAAACTATGTAAAACATTTCAATGCGAAAATAAATGCGATCATAATCGCAACCAATGTAACAACTGAACCAACGGCATAATGATACCAAGCCTCGGTATGAATGGCATATTTTCTAATCATTCTAATCTTCAAGCGCATTGCATCCATCTTGATCTTGTGATCATCGACGACATCCGCAACATGCAACTCCAATATCATCTTCTCCTCCTCAATTTTTCTAATTTTTTCCTTCAAAAAATTGTTTTCTTCTTCAACTAAATTTAACCTCTCGACAATAGGGTCGGTTGGAATTTCCGGTTCAACAACCTCCTGGATAAATAAAATCTATGTCACGTTGGTCTGCATAATTGTCATAAACAATAAATGAACCAATAGTTATGAAAAGATAATATATACCACATCCGAATCATAGACAGGACGAGGGCCGACAGGGGCGGATACCAAAACCATCGCACTATATAAGATGCAATAATAAAAGTAAGAAAATTATACAAGTATCTATCTAAACATACAAGTAATAATATTTTTCCTTTCAGAAAGAAGATAAGAACAAGAGGCTCACCACGGTGGTGCGGGCGATGAGATCGGCGCGGGTGATCGACGACGGTGAAGACGGGGACGGGGCATGACAGACCGCTAAACCTAGACAAATATTGAGGAAAATGGAGCTTGGCGGTCGAGCTTGGAGAGGAGAAACCTTAAGTAGTGTGGCTCGGGCATTCCATCGAACACCTTGTGTGCATAGGAGGTGAGCTAGAGCACCACCAAGCCCTCTCCCCCTCGGCCAGAAAAAACAGAGCAGTGTGCTCTGCTCTTGCGCGAGGGGGTATATATAGGCACCACCATTGGTCCCGGTTGGTCGCATGAACCGGGACTAAAGGGTTGCCTTTGGTCCCGGTTCGTGCCACCAACCAAGACCAATGGTGGTGGGCCAGGAGTGAGGCCCATTGAACCCGGTTCGCCCCACCAACCGGGACCAATGGCCCACGTGGCCCAGCCGGCCCCCGGGGCTCACGAACCGGGTCCAATGCCCCCATTGGTCCCGGTTCTGGATTGAACCGGGACTAATGGTCTGGACCGGCCTGGACCATTGCCCCCTTTTCTACTAGTGGAATGCGAATTCCAGGTCTTCCCAACAACTGATTGACTCTGCTGGCAGGCTGTTAAGCCAATGGCGCGCTGGTCCTTTAAGCTTGAGTGGGAGGTATTTGATGGCGTGTAGATCATCACCGCGGGCCATGTGGATATGGAGGAGGTAGTCCTCGATCCAGACCGCCGGATCTATTGTGCCATCGTATGATTCAATGTTTACGGGTTTGAAACACTCGGGGATTTGATGATCCATTACTTTGTCTACGAAGCATAGTGGGTGTGCGGCATCTCTGTATTGGGCTATATCACGACGTAGCTCAAATGAGCTTTGTCTGCTGTGTTCGGCCTGGCCGGAATTGCTGTATCCGGTGTGACGGTTATCATCACGTATCGTGGGGCGCCCACACGATCCGTAGAACGATCTTGTTTGCCTTGCCTTGTCCTCCAACATATCTCGCAAGTCTGGCGCGTTCCCCCGTGGCTTTGTACTTTTCGAGCAACGTCGAGCTGCGGCTTGAGTGTAGGGCCGAGAGGCCTCTCTGTCGCGGCCACGAGGTGGCCGGTCGGCCATATTATGTGCAAGTGATGTAGGTTTAGGTGCTTCCTCCTCTAATCGGGGTAGCAGCCTACGTTTTGGGTAGCTCTTGGAGGGGCGTTCGAGTTTATACTCTTCGGCCGCAAGGACTTCAGTCCATCAGTCGGCTAGCAAGTCTTGATCAGCTCTAAGCTGTTGCTGCTTTTTCTTGAGGCTGCTTGCCGTGGCCATAAGCCTGTGTTTGAAACACTCTTGTTCGACGGGATCCTCATGCACGACAAATTCGTCGTCGTCGAGGCTTGCCTTGTCTTCGGAGGGAGGCATATAATTATCGTCCTCTACCACTCTGTCTGCCGCTCTCTCATGAGGGCTGGCTTCTCCATCCTCCTGCGCTGAATCCTGCTGGAGGGGGTTGTCTTCGACACTGTCCGGGGTGTTATTGTCTCCGGTGCCGGAATCTCCATTTTTGTTGTGGCAGGATTTAGAGCAGCACCGCTGACGCTGGCACTTAGGCTATTTCTTGGAGGGGTCGTCCTCCGTTGTTCCATCGCCATTACCATCCTTTGGGATGTCCACCATGTATATGTCGTATGACGAGGTGGCCTTCCAGTGCCCTGTAGGCGCTGGGTCTTGGTCGTCTCCTGCATCGTCGTCCATACCGTCGATGTCTTCGGAGTCGAAGTCTAGCATGTTGGTTAAGTCATCGACAGTGGCTATGAAGTGGGTGGTGGGTGGGCTTTGAATTTCTTCGCCGTCCGCATCCCAACCTTCCTGACCATAATCCGGCCAGGGTTGTCCTGATAAGGAGAGAGACTTTAGTGAATTCAGGGTGTCGCCAAAGACGAGTGCTGAAAGATGTTCGCAGCGGTGAACTCCATGATCGGCGCCCAATCAGATTTGATTAGCAGGGGCGTGGAAGGTACAGAGTCCGGAGAGGAGTCCGGCACCTTGGAGTCACGAGCTTCGCAAAGGACCGGGTTGGTATCCGGCTCTATCGCCGTAGAGGTAGCAGCTCCCGAGGCGGTGTCCAGCCACCCGTCCTCGATCGGCGCAGTCAGCTCCGAGCTAAGGGTCGGAGCGGACACTTGTGCGGCCTCCAGGGCACTGTCCGGCAGCAGAGCTAGATCATGCCCATCGTGACAGTGCGGCGCGCTTGGCCGTGGCTCGAATCCGTCGAAGATCAAGTCTCCGCGGATGTCTGCCGTGTAGTTCAAACTCCCAAATCTGACCTGATGGCCAGGGGCATAGCTTTCTATCTACTCCAGATGGCCAAGTGAATTTGCCCGCAGTGCAAAGCCGCCGAATACAAAGATTTGTCCGGGGAGAAAATTCTCACCCTGGACCGCGTCGTTGTTGATGATCGGAGGAGCCATCAGGCCTAATGGTGACGACATAGAGGAACTCTCAATGAAAGCACCAATGTCGGTGTCAAAACCGGCGGATCTCGGGTAGGGGGTCCCGAACTGTGCGTCTAGGCGGATGGTAACAGGAGACAGGGGACACGATGTGTTTACCCATGTTCGGGCCCTCTCGGTGGAGGTAAAACCCTACTCCTGCTTGATTAATATTGATGATATGGGTAGTACAAGAGTAGATCTACCACGATATCAAGTAGGCTAAACCCTAGAAGCTAGCCTATGGTATGATTGTTGTTCATTCTACGGACTAAAACCCTCTGGTTTATATAGGCACCAGAGAGGGCTAGGGTTACACAGAGTTGGTTACAATGGTAGGAAATCTACATATCCGTATCGCCAAGCTTGCCTTCCACGCCAAGGAAAGTCCCATCTGGACACGGGATGAAGTCTTCAATCTTGTACCATCATAGTCTTGGAGTCCGGTCAAAGATGATAGTTCGGCTATCCGGACACCCCCTAGTCCAGGACTCCCTCACAAACCCTCAAGGACTATGGCATCAATGTGAAGAATGTGCCACTCTACTGCGACAACGAGAGTGCTATCAAGATTGCTCACAAACCAGTTCAGCACTCGAAGAGAAAGCACATCCAGATTTGTCATCATTTTCTTTGTGATCACGTGTTGAAGGGCGATATCTCCATCGACCACGTGAAGACTGAAGATCGGGTGACAGATAACTACACAAAGCCCTTAGATGAGAAGAGATTTAGCAAGTTGCGGTGTGAGCTCAATATCTTAGAATCTTCGAATGTCCTCTGAAAGGACACACATCCTAACACTGGTGCATAATTGATGACTTAGATGTGCAACACACGAACTAACGTTTTTATTCAATCAATGAAGACTAACCCTCTAAGTGTGAATAAATTAATGAAGAATTTTCTCTCGGAACCCTATGACTATTGTATGCGGCTTCTGAAATCATCATCTTATACGGGGGGGTACGCAACCAACCAAATTTGAAAATCTTCAATTTGAGTTTTTGCAATTTCTTCATTGTTCAAATTCTTCAACTTTGCAATTTCCTTAGTCTTTCCGACTGTGCTCTTCATTGCCTCTCTCTCTCTCTCTCTCTCTCTCTCTCTATATATATATATATATATATATATATATATATATATATATATATATATATATATATATATATATATATATATTAGTTTTTCATGTCCTCTACAGCAATCACTTATTGCTAATTCTTGAAGTTGTTGTTTCTTCTAAGTGAATGTGGTCGGACCCGTTCCCCCTCTATGCTAAACTCAACCCAGTCTGTTCACAAATTCTTCATGTGCGTTCTATTTGAAACTCGTTCAACATCTTCACTGTGTCCTTCACAACTGAAGAATTTGCGAACGAAACGTTAAAATTTTCATATCAATTTTTTTCGGCTTTTGCTCCTCAAATCCTTCTGCATCCCTCGACAGGATTAATCTATTCACCCATGATCTAACACGATCTCCACTTCTCAGTATGTGGGTGACACATGTTGCTAGGATGGCAAGGGTCAGGGGCACATTCAATTTCCTCGGACGAGCGGTTTTTCACCTCGGCAATAAATACTTCTCGCCCTCCTCAGACCTCATTTACTGTGCTCGGCTCTCTCCCTCGCTCGAGCTCTCTGACCTAGCGCCACCGCTACTCCCCAGCATCGCTGGTGGGGAAGAGCTTCACTGCATCGGCCTTGTCCCCATCATACTCGTGCCGGCCGTGGAAATCTTCACATCCGCCGCCGCTGTAGCTGTCTCTCACTGCCAAGTTAGGGCGTGAGAGATCTGGACTTACGAACTTCTCCACTTCAACTCCCAGTTTGTCGTGTTCTTTGTCAAGGGTAAATAAAGTCTTCTTTTACTACCCTTGTTGATTCTAATGATTTCCGCAAAATCTACAAAAGGTGATTATTCTTCAACTTCCATATCCTTAAACACCAAGTTTCTTCTATTCTTGATTTGTTTCTCTAAGATGTGTTTTTCTTCAAGATTCCTCAATTGTGTGGATTTTCAATTTATACAACTTTGGAACCTTAGACAAGAAATCTTAGTGAAATTCCTCAAGACTCCCCTGGTCAAATTCCTCAAACTTGTTTCTCTTTAAAACAAAATTCTGAGAACGTATATGACATCTCCAAATTCTTCGCACCTATACTCTATTCACTGGTACACATGTCTACTGCTAAATCACTAGTTTCTCGTCAACTTAACTCATTTGCAGCATTCCTCGAAGAAAAATTGCATACCTCCTCATAGACTTCAATTGTTGAAAATCCTCAAGTGCTGAAAATGGCAGATGGTAAGCATCCTCAGAAGGGAGGAAAAAGGCCTGAGACAAATACTGCTTTTGAAATCCTTGATGAAATCTAAGATGAATATTGCACTCCCGATGAAGCCAAACATGGCTATGAGAAAAAAAATCAGCGCAAGGTGTGCATTTAGCGGATTCACCGAAGATGGGCAAGAGAATGGAGGGAATACCGCTATGTCACTCCTAAATACATGAAGAAATTCGAGGTTAACCCTCCACAGCCAAGACCTCCATTGGCTCCAGGCCAAGTAGCTGATCCCTCAAGCATCAGAAGAGGTGATGAATTTCCCAAGGAATGGGCCAAGCGCCAAGCCAAGTTGGCCAAAGTAGCAAAAGAAGCAGTGAAGAAATTCAATGAATGCTCTGATGCTGCTGCTGAGGCCTCTGCTAGCAAGCCCAAGAAGGCCATGCCGAAAAAATCAGCTGCGAAACCATCTTCGTCAGCTACAATGCCCTCACGACCAAGCTCTTCAAAGCCCTCGTGGCCAATTCCTCAAGTAACATCTTCAAGTGCAGCTACAACTCCCTCAACTACAAAATCCTCAGCTGCCCCTACAAAGTCCTTAGCACCTATGCATCTTGCCACGTGGCAACGGACAACTGGCATCTCAATTGCTTTAGGAGCGTATGCAAGTTCCTTTGCTCCGCTTCAGTCCTCAACAACTCCAACTTTGCTGAAGGAAAAAGCTGTTGCTAGATGCGGCAAAAGGCCAAGTCCTCACAAGAAGCATGTTGCCTTTCAAGTCTCGTCAATTGACGATGAGGCTGATGATGAAGAACTCACTGAGAACATCAGAGACCGCCAACAAAGGGACGCTAGAGCCAAAGGCAGTGTTGTGCCACTCTTATTGGATCTAAAGCAGATCCTAGACTTCATTGATCTATGGCACAAGGACCCCAACACACCTCTGCCTGAATTGACTCTCTCGCCTGGTGAAAGTCATATGTTGACTGCCTTCATTACTGAAGAAAAATGGAAATTTGATAAGGCTAGGCAAGTGAAGAAAACTCAGTACAAGAAGGAGCGTTTTCTAAAGAAGAATTTTGTAAACATGTCTCCTGAAGAACTTGTGACTCTACAAACTGAGATCAAAGCTCTCAGTGATGAATTTGACACATATCGTGCAGATTGGATAGGTGCCAAAGTCAGATTCGTCAGATTGGCAAAGTTTGAAGATCAATGTTTTTGCTGCATCGCAACAAGAAACTCCTCAGGCTGAGGCATCTGCTCAGCCCACTGAAGGAAATGCTAGCACAACTGATGAGAATCAGGCTTTTGAAGATACTAAGAGTACCAGGGCTGCCGAGGAAATTCCTACTCCTGATGAAACTACCAGGGCAACGATCAATGCTGCGTCTAAAGAACAACCCAGGCTAGCTAAAGAATCTGTTGTTGTGCCTCAAGAATCTGAACCTGTCAGGGCAATTGCATCAGTTGTACCTGAAGAAATTGAACCACTTTCATCTGCTCCTGCAAAGTTATCATAGATGAAAAGTATCAACCTTCCTTCTGCATCAGAAGCAAAGAATACTAAGGTTGCAGAGATGGTAGCTGTGAAGAAAAGGAAAGCATCTGCAACTTTGGAGTCTTCAGCTCCCAAGAAAGTGAAGACTTTGACAAGTTCATTCGAAAATCCCATCAACGTTGTTCCTCTCTCAAGCATGCCATCAAAGGAGATTGTTCCCTTTGGTGAGGAATATGTCATCTCAGATGACAGTGATGAATACAATCCCTCTGCTGCTACGTCAGAGCAGTTGGATGAAAAACTTGAAGTGGATAAGATCCCTTCATCTTCGCTGGTATCATCGCCTGTACCTCAGTTCATAGCCAAAGAGCTAGGAGTTGAAGAAATTGATGCTGAAGATGAGGATGTGGGCATTGGGTCTACAACTCCTATTTTGAATGATGATTATTGGGAAAGACATCATCCCAATTCTCCTGTGATCACACCTCTACAGCAAATTCCTTAGTCCCCTGTGCAGACCAAAGAAATTCATAGGGGATCTGCAGGACGACAAGCTTCTCTTCATTCTATTCTAGAAGAAGCTCTAGCTACTAATGCTGAACAAATGGAGGACAAGACTGCTCCTGATGAAACTGCTGTTGAAATTCCTAAGTCTGTGGCTCCAAAAGTTGTGCATCAAGAGGCTATGAAGATTTCAGCTGTAAATCTTCAGCCCAAACAACAAAATCCTCATTCCAAGAGGCAGAAATTAAAATTTGATGATTTCTTTGTTGAGCATCATTTCTTCACGGATTTCAATCCATATGACTCTGCAAGATTTTGTCGCAAGCGCTTCTAGCCAGCAAGTCAGACGAACAACTACTCTACAATCCTATTTCACAAGGACAAGGTTTTTGAGCATCAGCAAATTCCTCATGTGAACATGGAATCACTCACTTGCTTTCAACCTGTCCTCGGTGTTCTTCATGGCGTTGGACTACTGAACTTCTGCTCTGAAATCTGTGACTGGAATGAAGAACCCATCCTTCAATTTTATGCTACTTTGCACCTCACTAAAAATGTGCAAGATGTGAATTTATGGGTGCTTGACTAGATGACCGAAAATACTCACTACAAAGCTCCGTCCTCTGAATTGCTTTGCACCGTCCCTGTCAGTCCTCCCACTGAAGGTGCACTGCTCATGTATGAGGAACCTGAACTTTCAAATCATTTAATGCAAGTGCTAATGAAGCCTTTGAAGGTCGGACAAGCTCCAAGGACCACATTCCTCGTTAAGGAATTGCTCTATGTGCCAAGGATAGTGTATCGCATGTTGACCAATGCCCTCAGTCCAATCAAGGGCCACAACTCGGATGAATAAGAGGTTGTTGGCATCATGAAGAATCTGCTCTTTACTATCATGCATGGTATTCCTATCAACTATCACGATTTCTTCATGAGGACTTTTGCCAATGCTGCTCTGTCACCTTTTGAGTTGAAGCCTTATGCTCCCTGGATCATTAAATTCATCAGATCAAGGTCTTCAATTCATTACAAGGCTAACTTTCAAAATCATCTTAGCTATTTGCCGCCTATTGAAGTCCTCAAAAGGACTATTTCCTCAGCTGATGAAAAAGGCAAAGCAGCTTTTATTGATCAAGGCACTCGTCCCTTCGATGGTCAGTTTCACAAGGCTGCCTCATATTCAACCAATGATGACTCTGCAACACAAGATTCTGCTGCCAAAGCGTCAAAGAAAAATCCTCAAGCCACTGCTCCGCATATTATGACTGATCGTGAGCTTCTCCTCATTCTTCACCAGAAAGTTGATCGAAATCACAAGTGGATCAAGCGTCAGTTTGGTGCTATTCTTCAGAACATGACCATTACTTAGAACACTGTGAAAAAGAATCACCATTATCTGCATCAAGTCTTCGACCGCACCTGGGCTATTCTTCCACATCTCTACACTGCTGAAGAACTCAAGGAAATGGACTTCCAACAGGATTTGACTAGTCTCAGCCACCTTCTAAGAAATTCATGAAGGTCAAAGTTCCTCAGCTAGTCACCAGTTCATATTCCGCATCGCGCGAGACAGATGAAGTTGAAGATTTGGATGACACTACGGCAGTCCCTACACCAATGGATGACCACAACAACATTGGCGCTCCTCCATCGGCATCACGATGATATTCTTCATGGGATTTAGGCCTCATTTTTTGTCCCTTTTGGTCATTTGATGACAAAGGGGAAAAATTTGAGTTAGTCTTCAAGCGGGTCTATTATATTGGCATTTTTTTTGGTTAAGTTACAACTCTTGCTCTTCTGATGTGTTTGCTCTGATGAGTTGTAAACTTAAGTCCTATGGTGCGCTGATACTTTTGCCTGCCTTCTGCATGCTTGTTTCCTCAAGTACTTTAATCCACGCAGATTGAATTTCTTCAGACACCATATTTCATCATGCATTTCAAAGTCTTCATATCTTATGTTAAATGCGTGTATGAATTACAAGATATATGGGGAGATCTCCATGATATTACTCTACAATGTGCATTTGCTATCCAAAAAAATTCCTCAAATATGCACATCTTCAGGGGGGGTGCTTCTATATCTTGCAATCAAATTCCTCAATATTGGCATTTACACTTCATATTATTATCCCCGTTGAAAACTTAACCTATTTTTCATCAATCATCAAAAGGGGGGAGATTGTAAGTGCATCTAGTGCCCCTTAGTGATTTTGGTGTGTTGAAGACTTATAGGTTAAGGGACTAATATGTTTGTGAGTGTACACAGGTGAAAGGATCGAGAAGAGGTGTCTAGAGGGGGGTGAATAGACCCTTAACACACAAAGTTGGCAGTTTTTAAGTTTCTCAAGTTTACGTGGAGATTTAGCATAAGTTTAACCATTCACAATACATATCAAGCAAGCATGCAAAGAGTATATGAGCAGCGGAAAGTAAAGCATGCATCTTAGGTGGTGCTATCGTACATCCACGTTGATGGAGACTTCAACCCAGAAAGGGTAACGGCTGCGCGAGTCCACGGAGGGCTCCACCCACGAAGGGTCCATGAAGAAGACACCTTGTCTATCCCACCATGGACATCGCCCACGAAGGACTTGCCTCACTAGGGTAGATCTTCACAAAGTAGGCGATCTCCTTGCCCTTACAAACTCCTTGGTTCACTCCACAATCTAGTTGGAGGCTGTCAAGTGACACCTAACCAATCTGGGAGACACCACTCTCCAAAAGGTAATAGATGGTGTGTTGATGATGAACTCCTTGCTCTTGTGCTCCAAATGATAGTCTCCCCAACACTCAACTCACTCTCATAGGATTGGATTTGGTGGAAAGATGATTTGAGTGGAAAGAAACTTGGGAAGGCTAGAGATCAAGATTCATATGGTTGGATTGGAATGTATTGGTATCAACACATGAGTAGGTGGCTCTCTCTCAGAAAGTGGGAAGTGGAAGTGTAGGCACGATCTAGTGGCTTTCCTCACGAATGAGGAGAGGGCGGAGGGGTATATATAACCTCCACACAAAATCTAACCGTTACACACATTATACCAAACTCGGTGGGACCGAATCAGAAAATTCAGTCGGACCGATTTAGTACACGATGTGACCGTTAGGCAATTTTGGTGGGACCGATATGATCAACTCGGTGAGACCGATGTGCAAGGGTTAGGGTAAAGTCCCATCTCGGTTTGATCGATTACACAACTCGGTGGGACCGATTTGGTAATAAGTAAAACAGAGAGTTAGTCAGGCAAACTCGGTGTGACCCATCACATATTCTCGTTGGGACCGAAAATATTGCAACAGATAACAGAGAGTTTGCAAGCCCATCTCGGTGAAATCGAGAACCCGTCGGTGTGACCGAACTGATTAGGGTTTCTGGCAGTGGCTATGTCAAATGAACTCGGTGGTGCCGGATGGATCAAATCGGCGGGGCTGAGTTTCACTTTTGGTTTTGGACATATGTGGATATGAGAAAGTGGATGAGGACTTTGGAGCATATCACTAAGCACTTTGAGCAAGCAAGCCATTAAGCAACACCTCATCCACTTTTAATAGTATTGGCTTTCCTATAAACTCAATGTGATCTTGGATCACTAAATTATAAAATGTAGAGTCCTGAGCATTGAGCTTGAGCCAATCCTTTGTCCTTAGCATCTTAAAGGTGTTCCACATCCTCTTGTCCATACCACTCCACTGTTGAACTTATCCTAAATATACTAGATGAAAGTATTAGTCCAACAAGATATATGGTGACATTAATTACCAAAATCACCTAGGGAGCACTTGTGCTTTCAATCTCCCCCTTTTTGATAATTGATAGCAACATACATCAAAGCTTTAGATAAAGATATAGAGAAAGACAAGTAAAGATTTGGAAAGACATGTAACATGCATAGGCTCCCCCTACATGTATGCAATCATGTAAATATGGAACATAAGATCATGTGAGTGCATAAACATGACAGAGCAAGCAATGAGTTACATGTATCTTGACTATATGCATCAGAGCAAATGGTGTGACTAAGAGAAAGTACCTTCATGCTCATGAGTCCTTGTTTCAAACAATATGTACATCAGCAAGAGATCCTCATGCACATGAATGTGATGCATATACTTACCTTGTGGTCTTGTACTAGCTTTGGAAGATATGAACCTGGGTAAAAATGGTTAGACAACACAGAAACATCTACTAAGCAGAGCAAGAGCAGTAAACCACAAGAGTACCAAGATTGGGATGACATGTAGAGAGTGAGTACTGGGTACTCTAATTGAGTGTAGACATGTCCCCAATGGTAAAGAGGTGCAAAGAATTTTAAGATTTCCTTCCCTTAGATGTCTTGCTCCCCCTGAATCTTATAATGGATATTGGGAGAAGATAGGGAAAAGAAGATCATGCAAAGCAAACACAAAAAAACATAAGCATGTCTTTCCCCTGTAAAGACATGAAACTTCTCTCCTCTTTGAATGCCAAACAACTGGGGTCTATCTTTTGATAAGAATGTTTCTCTCCCCCTGTTGCTCTCTCCCTCGGATGGAGTAATTAAGCTTTGATGTGATCTCTCTCCCCCCTTTGACATCAATTTCCAAGAAGGGTCTTATGGAGTGTGTGTCAAAATAGGTTTGGTCCTCGAGTCACAGAGCAAAGCAGCACATGTGATGCTGGTAGAGGATAAGAATCATCAAGTGGAGCTGGAACAAAAATGTGCAGACTGCGAGTGACAGAGTGATTTTTCAGCATTGAAATCGGCTACACTGATTTGATTCCTTCGATGGCACCTAATAGTTTGGGTTTGACCGAAAGAGGCAAGTCGGTTTGTCCGAGTTCATCATAGAGAAAACACTTGTCACCTCAGCTCACTAAGCAAGTAAGATCTCACAAGGATTTGCAATGAATTGGGTGCAGAGGAATGCAGAACAAAAATAAAAAAGAAATGTAGATGACGTATTTTTTTGAAAGGGGAACAAATATTCATGAGAAAAAATGCAAGAACAGGGAGAAACACTAGAGAACTTAATCTAGAATTGGTCGGCGACAAGGTCACCTATGTTAGAGTATATTGACTTAGGAGTCAAGTGAGGACACTTGATCATAGTTCATACTCATCGTTTAAGCTCAAAATGGGGTTGCCATTTTTCATTTAAGCATCTTTATGTATTCACATCTTATTGAGTTCCTTTGACCCATGACTTGGGGTAAAGCTTCTCTAAGATGGAATAACATACCTTGTGTGGTGGTTTTGAACTTGATCATGTAGTTGAACTTGTGTGGGATGCTCAATGTTGATGTAGGTCATTTGGAGCACCACTTGTAATGGGAGTTCATCTACCTACATGGATTAGATTTGCAAGGAAGAGCACTTGTGTATCCAAAATGACAATCATGAAATTTTACTTAGAAATTTTCAAAGGATATGTTTGAAAGGTGTCATGCTTCCTTGTCTTCAACCACCGTAAAGTAGAGACTTGGTGATGTAGAGATTGCTCAAGATATGAGTGAGTTGCAATATCATGGATTTAGATCCATCCATGTACCTACATGGGTTAGATAACATGCAAGGGTGCAAATGTATCCAAGATATATGATTATCATCATAAGAGAAATATCAAGTACTAGTCATAGGCTCATGTCTTGCATGTATCCAAATGGAGTTCCTACTCCAAGTTTGAGGCAGCAATGATGTTCAATTCACCTCTCAACCTACAAAACACTTTCTCATCAAGTGGTTTAGTGAATATATCCACCGATTGCTTGTCAGTGCAAACATGGTGAAGGTTAATATCACCCTTAGCAACATGATCTCGAATGAAATGATGACGAACTTCAATGTGCTTAGTTCGAGAGTGTTGCACGGGGTTGTGAGCAATCTTCATAGCACTTTCATTGTCAGAAAGCAAAGGAACATGTTTCACAAATATCCCATAATCTTTAAGAGTTTGGGTCATCTAAAGTAATTGAGCACAACATGAACCAGCGGCAATGTATTCCACTTCGGCGGTGAATAAGGATACGGAGTTTTGTTTCTTGAAGGACCAAGACACAAAAGATCTACCTAGAAATTGACAAGTACCCGAAGTGGACTTTCTATCAACCTTGTCTCCGGCATTGTCCGAATCCGAGTAGCCAACAAGATTAAAAGAGACCCTCTTTGGATACTGTCGGTGTCAAAACCGGCAGATCTCGGGTAGGGGGTCCCGAACTGTGCGTCTAGGCGGTTGGTAACAGGAGACAATGGACACGATGTTTTTACCAGGTTTGGGCCCTCTCAATGGAGGTAGAACCCTACTCCTGCTTGATTGATATTGATGATATGGGTAGTACAAGAGTCGATCTACCACGAGATCAAGGAGGCTAAACCCTAGAAGCTAGCCTATGGTATGATTGTTGTAATGGTTGTTCCTCCTTCGGACTAAACTCTCCGGTTTATATAGACACCGGAGAGGGCTAGGGTTACACAGAGTCGGTTACAATGGTAGGAGATCTACATATCCGTATCGCCAAGCTTGCCTTCCACGCCAAGGAAAGTCCCATCCGGACATGGGACGAAGTCTTCAATCTTGTATCTTCATAGTCTTGGAGTCCGGCCGATGATGATAGTCTGGCTATCCGGACACCCCCTAGTCCAGGACTCCCTCAGTAGCCCCCGCACCAGGCTTCAATGACGACGAGTCCAACGCATATATCGTCTTCGGCGCTGCAAGGCGGGTTCTCCTTCAAATTCCATGTGCTTGTCGAATAGTGTCCGGCTCCCTTACAAATGTTGCACTCCTTGGCTTCCACGCCCAATAATGGCCCTCATCCACGCGTCGCACGAATGTGAAAAGCCAGGGCATCTTTTGTATTTTACCCCCTAGCTGCGCGAATAATTTGCCTATAAGAGAGGCAAGAATCCAGATCCAAATCACACCATCCTCCTTCCGTGAGTACTCATCGGAGCGCTTCTGACTGAAGATCCATTCCATCATGGACCGTCGACGCGGCTCCTCCTCTCGCGCTCCCAGCCCTCTGCCAGGAGATTGGAGGAGATGTTTTGTTCCGCACAACGAGCTGGTGACGCCCCAAGCGGAGGGATACCTTCCTCCGGCCTTTATGGTCCCGGTCCAAGCCGGGCTGGCCACTTACAAAGGTGGAAAGCAAGCGGAGGCAACCCCTAGCCCCTCCAAAGGGGAGCAGGTGTGCTTCGTCCCTTATCTAATAAGGGGGCTCGGATTTCCCATTCATCCGTTTCTCCGGGGGCTTATGGAGTTCTACGGACTCCAGCTTCATCACCTCACGCCCGCCTCGATTCTGCACATCGCGGGTTACGTAGCTCTTTGCGAGCTGTTCTTGGGCATCGAGCCCCATTTTGCGCTGTGGAAGAGGTTATTCTGCCTCGTACCCCGTTCTCACGAGGGGTTAATATATCAAGTGGGCGGAGCCGAAATATGGCGCATCGCCGGGACCGGATACCTATCCGGAACCCCAAAGAAGGCGTCTGAAGACTGGCCCTCAGAATGGTTTTATGTGGAAGACGCTCCACTGCCGGACCCAGTTCGGATCGGCCTCCCAGAGTTCAACAAGGCTCCTCTGAAAAAGCGCCTAAGTTGGCGCCCACGGAGCCCTCAATAGGAGGAAGACATGAGTGTCCATTACTTGATGGGCCGGATTAGGTTACTTGCCCATTCCGGATTAACCATGATCGGAGTCATGGCCACATGCATCATGCGAGGGGTGCAGCCGCTCCAATATAGGGGCCACCCCATGTGGGATTTCAACGGGGAGAACGACGCCACCCGTCATGGCCGTAAGGGGTCGGGATCGGCCGCGGATCTGGTGAAGATCCTGTCCGGCCTGTACAAGGGGGAGAAAGAGGACTTCCTCCAGATGAGCCCATTGAATGGGTTCTCCATGAATAACCCTTGTAGCTGGGTAAGCGGATGTTTATTTATCCGACCCGTGCTTTCAAAGTTAAGTACCTTACTTTATGGTTTTGACGCAGGAACTGCGCCAGAATGTGGAGAGCATACATAGTCCGGCTCCACAACCCGAGGATCCGGAAAGATCCCTTGATCCGGCCTCCGAAGAGGATCCGGACATAAAGGTGGAGCTAATTGACGGGGTGTTCCACCAACTCAGCATGGACAATGCTATAGTCGCCATCAGGGCTGACTACCCCGGCCTAACTCCGGCTTCCCAGGTAGTTATGACTGGAGTCCTGACGCTATTACTTCATCCTTGCGTATTTCTGACCACCGTATACAACGGTGTCTTGCAGGAGGTGCCTTCCAGGCGGGAAGCCGAACCCGCGGTGGCGGACCAACAAGGGTCAGTCCGGCCCCGCAGGCGGAAGAGGGGTGTGGTGCAAATTGAAACGTCACCGTAACGGTATAGCTCGCGACCATTATTCAGGAAAAGGACTCCCAGGAGGTGAACTAACGCTCATGACTTTTCCAGGAGAAAGAGCACTCGCCGGACTATGTCCGGAGAGGTTGCCAACCAAGCCTCCACCCGCCAGGCTCCAACACCTGGTCCGGAGGGGGAGGCGAGCACAAGGCATGAGCCGGATACTCCTCCAGTGGAGGATGCCGACAGGCTGTCCGCCACTAGGTCTGACGTGGAGAGCGCCATGAATCATAGGCGTCGCCGGATAGTTCTGCGTGATGCGTGTTTCTCCCCAGAGGCGTTGAATGCCTTTAACGTGGGAGACATGCACCTCCGTGCCGCTCAAGATGGTTTAACCAGAGCCACGGAGCAGTATGTAAAAGACATACGGGTAGGAGATTTTAATAGTTGTATATGCCAGTAGCCCCCGAGACTTAAAGTAGTTAGAGTAACTGATTTAAGGATCATTTGATATGCAGGATCTTATGGAGAAGAATACCCAATTGTCCCAAGAGCTACAAGAGTGCAAGGCCAAACTTGAGGCCGCACTAGCTGCCACAGAAGGAGGCACAGAGACCCCCTCTGGTAACACATTGTTTCAAAAAGATAAGCGGTGTGTGGCGTACGTATAAATCTGACAATGGTATTGCAGATGTTGCCGGACTTGATCC
The DNA here is from genome assembly GCA_963921465.1 of Triticum timopheevii. Lineage (NCBI taxonomy): Eukaryota > Viridiplantae > Streptophyta > Magnoliopsida > Poales > Poaceae > Triticum > Triticum timopheevii. Next base: position 77,493,281 of record OY997271.1, read on the forward strand.
GGACAAGCAACAACTACTGCGCCAGCTGAAGGCCAGCGAGAGGGTGCTTACGAAGGTGCAGCATGAGAGGAACAAACTCCAGGATGCCCACGCCCAGCTTGAAGAAGAGCTGAAAGGTGTTCGGGTCGAGCTGTCTGGCTCCGTGAAGGAGAATCAGCGGCTTCGTCGTAACATCTATAGTAAGTGCTTGAGCGAACTCCTTTGAAAAGAAGAGTTCGGCGAGGAACTCAATTGACAGAAATATGTGTGTAGGTGTGCTCACAGGTCGCCCTGCGGAAGAAATGCCCGGTTCAACGGGTGACCAACTTCCCGAGCTGGTGCAACTGCTCGAACGTGTTTGGCAGGCGATGAGCGGCGTCGTCCAGGCCTTATGGTCGTCCCTCTCCCTACCCGAGGGCCTTGAAGAGCTTGCAGAGAAGCTTCAGGGAGCGCGGCAGTGCTTCCGTTTATGGAAGATATCAGCCTGCCGTCAAGGTGACAGGGAGGCCTGGGCCATGGTGAAGACGCGGTACAAGAAGGCGGATCCAAACCACATGGCCGAGGTCGGACCTGTGGGGCCCGATGGGAAGGAGATCCCTGTGAGCTTAGTGTACGGCCAAGTAGAGTTGGCCGCTAAGTATTCCCAATGGGACTGTAAATTAGACAGCCTGATAGACGGGATTGAGGAGGAGTACAGTCAGTCAATTTGACGATGTATTTAAAATGACATGTGAAATACCTTCTAGCCGGATTGTAGATCGTTTGTCTTTGCCGACCTTTTCGCTTCAACATCTGGACCCTAGAGTCCGGCGTGTGTTTGAATACCCTCTCAATTATGAAAAAACTGGGGCATGCATGGAGACCAGGCGTAGGGGTCATTAGTGCTTTATCAGACAAGTGCCCAACTAGTTATGTTATATTACATGGTTAGTAAGAAACATCTTCCAGGGAGAATAGTTCCATTAAGGGTTCCTTTCCCTGGGAGGTATGCCCTTAAGTGCATGTCCAGACTGCGAAAAGAGCAGGAAAACATCTGGGGCAGATAAATAAATGTATAAAAAATCATCTTTCAAGTCATCGACCGAATATTCCCTTAAGAACGCTAGCTTTCGACTTCACCCAGTCTAAGGTACACATCCGGCTGACCCGGCAATAACAATCGCAGAGGTGCTCCCTTTACCTCCTAGCCGAACAATCGGGAATGTAGGGGTAAGCACAGGAGCCAGGCAACCCAGCTTGGCCAAAACTTAAGTCATATCGATGCATATAATGGTGAATAAAAGGTACATGTGGAAGTTTGACACATGTGCTGGGCATGAAGCCCGTATAAGTAATCTTCTGTTAAAGAAGCCCCTAGGTATAATGAGTGCGGGTAGCACATCAAGTGTGTGCAAACAATGCGCAAATAGGCCCTCAAGGGCTTTATGAAGAAAGTGACAAAGAAGAAAAAGAGAGATAAAAGGCAACTGAAGTATAAAATGTGGACGGGGGAAGTAGACGAACTCTGATTCCAGCGCTAGGCGTAGAATCTTCGGAGGTGGGCTGTGTTCCATGGGTTCGGCTCGAGTCGGTTGTCCGATGCGCTTCGCAGACGGTATGCTCCGCCGGTCAGGACTTGGTCGCTGATGAAGGGACCTTCCCATTTGGGCTTGAATTTGTCCTTTTTCTTGTCCGGCAGGCGTAGAACTAATTCGCCAACATTGTATGTTTTAGCCCATACTTCTCTGATTTGATATCTTCGAGCCTGCTGCTGATAGAATGCGGAACGAGCCTTTGCCACATCGCGCTCCTCCTCTAATGCGTCCAAGATGTCCTGCCGATCCAGCTCGGCTTCCCTTTCTTCGTACATGCGCACTCGAGGTGAGTCATGAATTATGTCGCAGGGCAAAACTGCCTCTGCGCCGTATACCATAAAGAATGGTGTGAATCCGGTAGTACGGTTTGGCGTGGCCCGAAGCCCCCAGAGTATGGAGTCAAGCTCCTCTACCCAGTGCGTGTTAGATTCCATAAGGGACCGCACTAGTTCGGGCTTGATGCCGCTCATTATCAGACCATTTGCTCGCTCAACTTGACCGTTGGTTTGAGGATGATAGACTGAAGCGTAATCGAGCTTAATGCCCATATTTTTGCACCAGAGTTTAACCTCGTCGGCCATGAAGTTCGTGCCGTTATCGGTAATGATGCTATGGGGGACGCCATAACGGTGTACCACCCCGAATATGAAGTCTATCACTGGTCTGGACTCTGTCGTTTTAACTGGCTTGGCATCTATCCATTTGGTGAATTTGTCCACCATGACCAATAGGTACTTTTGCTTGTGGGTTCCCCCTTTAAGGGGTCCAACCATGTCAAGCCCCCAGACCGCGAACGGACAGGTAATGGGTATAGTTTTGAGGGCGGTGGGTGGCATGTGGCTCTGATTAGCAAAGAGCTGACAACCGACGCTCTTTGGACTAAGTCCTGAGCATCTGCCCGGGCCGTCGGCCAATAAAATCCTGTACAGAAGGCCTTGCCTATGAGGGCCCGGGCTGCTGCGTGGTGTCCGCCTAGTCCGGCGTGAATTTCAGCCAGAATGTTTCGCCCTTCCTGTTCGGAGATGCACCTTTGAAGGACTCCGGTTGTGCTTTTCTTATAAAGTTCTCCCTCATGGACCTTGTAGGCTTTAGATCGCCGAACTATGCAGCGGGCCTCATTTTGGTCTTCGGGAAGTTCCTGCCTAATTAAGTAGGCCAGGAATGGTTCTGTCCACGGGGCAATTACCGCCATTATTTCGTGGGCTGAAGGTGTTATTTTATCGGCTGAACCGCTGATTATGTTAGATTGTTCTGTGTTGGGTAGTGCGGTTGCTCCCGGATTGTTATTTCCGGGCTACTCTTCCAAGAATATGTTTGGAGGGACAGCGTCGCGTTTCGCGCCGATGCGTGCCAACACGTCGGCTGCTTGGTTATTATCCCGGGCTACGTGGTGGAATTCGAGTCCTTTGAACCAGGCTGACATTTTTAGGACAGCGTTACGATAGGCAGCCATTTTCGGATCCTTGGCGTCAAAGTCTCCATTTACTTGGGATGTTGCAAGGTTTGAATCCCCGTGCACCTCTAGGCGTTGAATACCCATGGAGATTGCCATCCGGAGACCATGTAGGAGGGCCTCGTATTCGGCTACATTGTTGGAGTCCGTGTAAATTATCTGAAGTACGTATTGGACTGTGTCTCCGGTTGGGGACGTCAGTACGACGCCAGCCCCCAAGCCAGCCAACATTTTGGAGCCGTCGCAATGCATAATCCAATTGGAGTATGCGCCGTACTCTTTAGGGAGTTCGGCTTCGGTCCATTCAGCGATGAAGTCAGCCAAGACTTGCGACTTTATAGCTCGCCGAGGTTTATAAGTTATGTCAAATGGTAAGAGCTCAATGGACCACTTTGCAATCCTGCCCGTCGCATCGCGGTTGTTTATAATGTCGTTGAGGGGCACTTCGGATGCCACTGTTATCGAACACTCTTGAAAGTAGTGTCGGAGCTTCCGGGATGCCATGAACACCGCATACGCTATCTTTTGGAAATGCGGGTACCGGCCTTGCAGGGAGTTAAGACAGTGGATACATAGTACACTGGTTTTTGAAGAGGGAATTTATGCCCTTCTGTTTCTCGTTCGACATCGAGCACCGCGCTTACAACTTGACGTGTTGCCGCGATATATAACAGCATTGGTTCGCCTAGGTTAGGCGCAGCCAGGACCGGATTTGTTGCCAATATGGCTTTTATTTCTTTGAGTCCGGCAGTGGCAGCATCCGTCCACTCGAAGTGTTCGGTGCGCCTGAGGAGGCGATATAGGGGCAGTGCCTTTTCTCCCAAACGGGAGATGAAGCGGCTTATAGCTGTCATGCATCCAGTCAATTTTTGTATTTGTTTGAGGTCTTTTGGAATATCCAGTTGTGACAGAGCTCGGATCTTGGCTGGGTTTGCCTCAATTCCTCTACCGGATACAATGAAGCCCAGGAGCTTTCCGGCTGGTACGCCGAAAACGCATTTTTCTGGGTTCAGCTTTATGTCATATGCTTGGAGGTTATCGAATGTGATCCTCAAATTGTTTACTAGAGTTTCGACGTGTTTGGTCTTGACGACCACATCGTCTACGTATGCCTCTACTGTTTTGCCGATCTGGGTAGCCAGACATGTCTGAATCATGCGCTGATATGTTGCGCCAGCATTTTTGAGTCCGAAGGGCATCGTGTTGAAGCAGAATGGTCCATATGGGGTAATGAATGTCATTGCGGCTTGGTCTGCCTTCGCCATCTTGATTTGATGGTAACCGGAGTATGCGTCGAGGAAGCACAATGAATCGTGCCCTGCAGTAGCATCGATTATTTGATCGATGCGGGGAAGGGGGAAATAATCCTTTGGACAAGCCTTATTGAGGTCTTTAAAATTGACACATAGGCGCCAAGATCTGTCCTTCTTTGGTACCATTACCAGGTTTGCTAGCTAGTCTGGATGTTTGATGTCTCTGATGAATCCGGCTTCTAATAGTTTGGCTAGATCTTCTCCCATTGCCTGTCTTTTGGGTTCGGAAAATCGCCGAAGAGCCTGTTTGACTGGCTTGAATCCTTTTAGGATGTTCAGGCTATGTTCTGCCAATCTGCATGGGATTCCTGGCATATCTGAGGGGTGCCAGGCGAAGGTGTCCCAATTCTCCCAATGGAATTCTCGTAGTGCGGCGTCTACAACAGGGTTTAACTGTGCCCCGATGGAGGCCGTTTTTGTTGGGTCCGCTGGATGGACTTGGAATTTGACTATTTCGTCCGCTGGTTTGAAAGAGTTGGACTTTGACCTATTATCGAGTATCACATCATCCCTGTTCAGCATGGAGCGCAGCGCCGTGAGTTCCTCTACCGCTAAGGCTTCGGATAGTGCCTCTAGGGCTAGTGCGGCTGTCTTGTTTTCGGCACGGAGTGCTGTGTCCGGATCACTGACGAGAGTGATTATTCTGCTGGGCCCGGGCATCTTAAGCTTCATGTACCCGTAATTGGGTATGGCTTGAAAAATTGTGAATGCCTCTCGTCCTAATATAGCGTGATATCCGCTGCTGAACGGGGCCACTTGGAACCTGACCTCCTCGGACCTGTAGTTGTCCGGCGAGCCGAACACCACATCAAGTGTGATTTTTCCTGTGCAGCGCGCTTCCCGACTAGGGATTATTCCTCTAAATGTTGTTGTCGGTGTCAAAACCGGTGGATCTCTGGTAGGGGGTCAACGAACTGTGCGTCTAGGTGGATGGTAATAGGAGACAAGGGACACGATGTTTTACCCAGGTTCGGGCCCTCTTGATGGAGGTAAAACCCTACATCCTGCTTGATTGATATTGATATTGTGGATGTTTACAAGAGTGGATGTACCACGAGATCAAGGAGGCTAAACCCTAGAAGCTAGCCTATGGTATGATTGTAAGGGTTGATGTATGTCCTACGGACTAAACCCATCCGGTTTATATAGAAACACAGAGATGGCTAGGGTTACATAGAGTTGGTTACAATGGTAGGAGATCTACATATCCGTATCGCCAAGCTTGCCTTCCACGCCAAGGGAAGTCCCATCCGGAAACGGGACGAAGTCTTCAATCTTGTATCTTCATAGTCTTGGAGTCCGGTCGATGATGATAGTCCGCCCGATGATAGTTCGGCTGATGATGGTAATCCGGCTATCCAGACACCCCCTAATCCAGGACTCCCTCAGTAGCCCCTGAACCAGGCTTCAATGACGATGAGTCCGGCGCGCATATTGTTCGGCATTGCAAGGCGGGTTCCTTCTCCGAATAATTTGTAGAAGATTGTGAACACCAGGATAGTGTCCGGCTCTGCAAAATAAATTCCACATCCCACCGTAGAGAGAATTATATATACACAAGTTCAATCTGCTGACGTTTTCTGCGGCATGACGTCACACCAAGCCATTACTTGAATCGTTTTTTACTTTACCACCTCAGCGCATTTAGCGAGGCGGTTTCCTTGGCACGTCTTGTCGAAGCAGAGATCGTGTTCCCTCTTAATCCGGGATTCTCATCAATACAGACGTGGATAAGCCAATCGCGCCATTGATGGTGGCGCTTGGGAGATAAGCGAGTTTTACCAGGCTGGTGGGGACGCATAGTCTTCGTCCGCCTATATATAAGGGATAAGGATTCACCTTTTCACCCATGCCTTCTTCCTCCTTTGCTTATCCATCCCCGCGCACTCGAGCTCCAGCGCCCAAGTCCGCATATCTCGTCTAGACCTTCCCCAGCCATGTCTGGAGCGGGAGGCAAGTGGATGACCTCCTCCGTTACGGAGGAGCACATCGAAAGACTGCGCGGCACCGGCTATCTGTCCGGCGACATCGCGCACCGGCTGCCCGACGAGCGGCAGCTCATCCCCACCCCTCGGCCCCATGAGAGGGTCGTTTTTCTTCCCCATTTCCTCCGTGGACTGGGCTTTCCACTTCACCCCTTTGTCCGGGGGCTCATGTTCTACTACGGCCTGGATTTCCATGATCTGGTGCCGAACTTCATCCTCAATATCTCAGCGTTTATCGTCGTGTGCGAGGCCTTCCTCTGCATCCAGCCCCACTTCGGCTTGTGGCTCAAGACCTTCAATGCCAAGCCGAAGATAGTGAAGGGCACTCAAGCGGAGTGCGGAGGCGCCATGTTGGGCAAGATGCCCAACGTCCTTTGGTTCGAAGGGGCCTTCGTGGAATCCGTCAAGGGGTGGCAATCGGGGTGGTTCTATATCACCGAGCCGCGCAACCCTACGTGGGCGGCGGCCCCTGAGTTCAGATCTGGTATCCCTACGAAGCTCACCTCCTGGAAAAAGAAGGGCTTACTGTGGGGTAGTTCGGAGGAGGTGACGGGACTCCAAGCCTGTATCCAGAAGCTGGTGAAGAAGCTCAGGCTGGTTAACGTGGTCCAAGTCATGCTCGTCCGCCGAGATTCTCCCATGCCAAGAGCGGGCATTCAATCTGTGGGAGTTCGATCCGGAACAGCACCAAGCGTTGAGCGGGCTCTTCGACACGACGTACGAAGGCGCCTGGAGGGTGTTGTTTAAGGGCGCCGAAGCCCCTGCATCCGCGACTGAGGATCGTGGATTTCGCTCGCAGCGCCAAGCTGACAAGGTAAGTGATTCTACCCCTTTATGGGACACTTGCTTTTCATAGTTTGACTCTATGCGGGTTTTGATTTCCCCTTTTCCTTTGACAGGACTGGATGGAGAAGGCGGAGCAGATCAACTGCCCGGCTCCCATGCCAAAAAACCCAGTAGACGCCCGTCCAGCGAGGCTGCTGCTTCCGGCACCGCACGTGGTGCCGGAGAAAAAGGCCAAGAAGGAGGCCACGGGTACTCGAAAGAGTTCCCATTTTCAGGTGTCCGACGACTCCGAGGCGGACTCCTCCCCCGAAAACGAGGAGGAGAAAGAGGACTCTCTCCCAGAGGAGGGAGAGAGGAAGAGGAAGGCTTCCCCAACAGGGGATGCCGAAGGGTCCAAGAGGGGAAGGACTATTCCCCCGGACAGCTCCGCCAACATCAACGTTGGCGAGGAAGAATGGCCTTCAAGGGCCAGGCCTCCAGCGAGATCGTAAGTATCTGGATTCCTGAATGATTTATAATTTCTTTTTATGTCACATAGCGTCCTTCTAAGGCCGCATACTGTCTGCAGTCCGGCCGATGATGATCTCCCCGCTTCATCGAGCGGGTCGTTAGCTCCGTCGGATGTGGATTCCATCCCGATGGCCTCCACCCCTTGCGCCACTGATGACGCCGAGGTGGGGTCCCAAGAAGGGAACCATCAGGGGGAGGCTCCGGAGGCGCCACAAGGCGGCCTCCCGGACTTTGCGCCGGACTCTACGTCGGAACCCGCAGTGGTTCCGGAGTCCGGCCGGCGGCCCCTTCGCAAGAAGGGCAAGACCGTGACGCTGGTGGTCTCCGTCCAACCGGAGGCGCCGGACAACTTGTTGGAGGCGCTCCAAGGAGCTTCCATCAAGGAAGAACACCGCACTATCATGAGTGCGGTGATTCAGAAGGTACAGCTCGCCAAGGGCGGGCTAACCAAAACCTGCAGTAGCCTTCTAACAGGCTTTGAGGTAAGAAGCTAAAATTATGTAATGTAATACCGCATAGACAGTAGCCCCTGATGCTTGGTTCGGTGTTCGGAAAGAAAAGCCGGACTGAGGATCTAAAAAGATACACGCAGGGTTGCTAAAAAGTTATGTCAATATGGGTTGCAGGCTGCGCTGCTGACCTCTGCCGCACTGACTGCGGAGGTCGGTGCTTTGAAGCAGGAGCTCGAGCGGTCCGAGCAAGAGCTCGGCCATGCCAAGAAGCAGCTCCAGGGCAAAGAAGGTGAGTAACACCACTTTGAACTTGTACCTTACAGAAAAGGATTTAGGTTGCAATAAAAGAATAACAAGGATAACATGTGTCCTGCAGGGGCCACAAACGAGGTGGCAACCCTAAAGGAGGCCGTGTTCGCGGCCGAACGCAGTGCGGCCGCGGAACGGACAGAGCGAGAAAAGCAGGAGGCGCAGGTGGCGGCAGTTCGGCAAGAGCTCCAGGCTCTCATGGAAAAGCATGAGAGTTTGGAGCGTGACTCAAAGTCTCGAGAGTCCGAGCTTGCCTCGGCTCTCCAAAGTGCCAAAGCCGCCAAGGCCTAGGCCCATAAGGCCCTTCAGGAGGTGGAAGATGTGAAGAAAATAGCGGCGGGTAAGGCATTTTTCATGCAAAGCAAGCATGTTAATGTAAACTACCTGACACTTACCCGAATTCAGAGCTCTCTAGGGGCGTTTGCAGATTTGCCTCGTAGTGTATCCGATGCCGCCGCATTCTACCGTGGTGAGGAGGGAAGCTCAACGGAGAAGGTCTTCTGGTCTCAGTATGCTGAGGCCGGCCATCTGGTGCCCCCTAGCGACCAGCTGAAGCAGCTGGTCGAACTTCACAAGGTAGCTGAGGAGGCCATGAAGGGCCTCATAGTCCGGCTGTCGCCTGGAGAGGCCATGCCTGGGAGCTACTTCTGCCTTGTGCGGCGGCTGGTGGATGCATGCCCCTGGGTGGAGGTCATCAAGCGCTCCGCCTGTATTGAAGGTGCTCGTCGGGCCCTTGCCCGCGCAAAGGTGCATTGGGGCAAGCTGGATGCGGAGAAGCTAATCACTGACGCGCCACCTGCGGGCAAAGAATATCGTACGCCCGAGATGTACTATAGGACTATCCTGAAGGGTGCCCGCAAGATTGCGGATGAGTGCCCCCGAGATGTAATTATTGAGTAAACTTGCTATGTATTACCCTGTGCGCTGAAAACTTTATTCATATGCGCTAAGCAACGCTTGTTTAATTTAAATATTACCTTCTGTGCGGCCATTTATTAAATCTGAGAGCTGGCAAGTCGTCGGCTTCAGCCCCCATGCTGCGAGTGCTGGGGTGTTCGGGATAAACTTGAGCACTCTTGTTCCCATTGTTGGGTCCATCTAGGGAGGCGCTCAACACAACGAACAAGGCAACCAGACTTATAGTGCTTGAACACTCTCACATAGCCATAGAATTCTATAATTTTAAATTTCGGCGAAGCCCCTAGTATTCGGAAGACCAAATTCGGGGCGCTATCCACGCCTTCGTCGGATATTATCCGGAACTTCGCTCGAAGCGGCGTAGGTCTTTAAGGACCCGAAAAAACCTCTCGAACAGCGACCAGTCTCTCGCCTTATCATGCCAGTCAGTTTTAGCTTTCTCCACTGAGGGTTAACCCGGCTCAATCGGGGCGCAATCGCAATGGTTCTCCCAGTGCTACCTTAGCCGATAGAACGGAAACGTAAGGTGCCAAACATGGGAGCCGGGCAAACCCAACTATTGACCCAAGACATGATTCGGAGCCGATTCATATAATGCTATAAGTTCGGGGTGCCGCACTTGTGAAAGTGTTCGGACTTATCACACCATAATGCGGGGAACATAAGCCCCTGGTGTATTCGGCCGTACCAAAATATACGGATGCAACATGTCATAGATGAACATATATATGTGTAAAGTAATGCAATTATGGGCAAAAAGTTCTGCATTATTTATTCAAAAGAATCTGCTATGAGTGCGGAATGATACAAATAGTGCGGAAAGCAAGGGATTGGACGAATGAAAGGCGCCTCCCTCCAGGGGTAGGCCGCGGAGTGGTGTATTTAACAAATTTAATGCTCGTAATGGAGCCCACCTGAGTGTTCGTCACGGCCTTTGTCCCTCCCTGGCTGTTGCATCATGAGTTCGGCAGGTTTGCCGCCGGACAGAGTCATGTAAAAAAAAGAGAAAAATAAAAGAAAAGAGCGACACACTTGGGAGCCCCTGGTGTGGTCGAGCTGCACTCCGGGTTTGTTGTGGTCGTACCCCTTCCCCTAGACCCATGGTATCTCCAGGGCGTAATTATGTACGCGGAGAGTTTGTCTTGCAATTGTGCGAGGGCTGGGGTTGGGGCCGCATTGTTACGCGTGCTCGGAACGTGCGAGGTGGTCTTGGTTGATGTTGCTCCAGGCGCGTTTGGCCGTGTCCGGCCGTTTAACGGCCGGACTCGAGAATTGCCTTAAAAGGCTGCTCTGTACTTCTGCCGCGAGAGCCGTTGTATGTTCCTCCGTTCGGAGGGAGCATTCCGTGTTTCCATTGACCGTGATGACTCCGCAAGGGCCTGGCATCTTGAGCTTAAGGTATGCATAATGCGGCACCGAGTTGAATTTTGTGAATGCGGTTCGTCCGAGCAGAGCGTGATAGCCACTGCGGAACGGGACTATGTCGAAGATTAACTCCTCGCTTCGGAAATTATCCGGGGATCCGAAGACCACTTCCAGTGTTACTGAGCCTGTGCAACTAGCTTCAACACCTGGTATGACGCCTTTGAAGGTCGTCTTTGTAGGCTTAATCCTTGAAGGGTCTATGCCCATCTTGCGCACTGTATCCTGATAAAGCAGGTCGAGGCTACTGCCGCCGTCCATTAGGACTCTCGTGAGGTGAAATCCATCGACGATTGGGTCTAAAACCAGTGCGGCGAATCCGCCATGGCGGATACTGGTCGGATGGTCTCTTCGATCGAAAGTGATCGGGCAAGAGGACCATGGGTTGAATTTTGGGGCGACTGGCTCCATCGTGTATACGTGCCTTAGTGCATGCTTCCGCTCCCTCTTGGGTATACGCGTTCCGTATATCATGTTTACCGTCCGAACTTGGGGGGGGGGGGGAATCCCTTCTGTCCTCTGTTGTTCGGCGGCCGGGTTTCTTCCTCGTCGTCGCTGTGTAGCCCCTTGTCCTTGTTTTCAGCAATTAATTTGCCTGCTTGCTTAAATACCCAACAATCTCTGTTGGTGTGGTTAGCTGGCTTTTCGGGGGTTCCATGTATTTGACAAGAGCGGTCGAGTATTCGGTCCAAATTGGACAGACCCGGAGTAGTTCTTTTAAATGGCTTCTTCCGTTGACCGGGTTTAGAGCCTCGGAATCCGGCGTTGACTATCGTGTCCTCATTTCTATCGCCGTTAATGCGGCGTTTGTTTTTGTTTCGACGCGACCTGCCATTGCGGTCCTTGGTATCCGGACTGCCAGCATTTTTGCTGAGCTTGTTGCTGCGAGCTAGCCAGCTATCCTCTCCCGCACAGAAGCGGGTCATGAGTGATGTGAGGGCTGCCATGGATTTCGGCTTTTCCTTTCCTAGGTGCCGGGCCAGCCACTCGTCGCGGATGTTATGTTTGAAGGCAGCGAGGGCCTCTGCATCCGGACAGTCGACGATTTGATTTTTCTTTGTTAAGAACCGTGTCCAGAATTGCCTTGCCGATTCGTCTGGCTGCTGGATTATGTGGCTTAGGTCATCTGCGTCTGGTGGTCGCACATACGTGCCCTGGAAGTTGTCGAGAAATGCGACTTCCAGGTCTTCCCAGCATCCAATTGACTCTGCGGGTAGGTTGTTAAGCCAATGCCGAGCTGGTCCTTTAAGCTTGAGCGGGAGATATTTGATAGCATGAAGATCGTCGCCGCGGGCCATATGTATATGAAGGAGATAATCCTCAATCCAAACCGCGGGGTCTGTTGTGCCATCGTAGGATTCGATGTTAACGGGTTTAAACCCTTCAGGGATTTGATGATCCATTACTTCGTCAGTGAAGCATAGTGGGTGTGCGGCGCCTCTGTATTGAGCAATATCGCGACGTAGCTCAAGAGAGCGTTGTCTGCTGTGTTCGGCCCGGCCGGAGTAGTTGTATCCGGCACGACGGCATTCATCGTGGGTTTTAGGGCGCCTACGTGATCCATAGATAGATCTGGATTGTCTTGCCTTGTCCTCCAATATGTCCCACAAGTCCGGCGCGTTCCCCCGTGGCTTCGCGCTTTTTGAGCGGTGCCGGGGTACAATTTTGGTGGAGGGCTTAAATGCCTCTCTGTCGCGGCCACGAGGTGGTCGGTCTGCCGTATTGTGCGCTGGTGATGCCGGTTCGTATGCTTCCTCCTCTAGTCGGGGGACCAACTTGCATTTTGGGTAGCTTTTGGAGGGGCGTTCGAGTTCAAACTCTTCGGCCGCGAGGACCTCGGTCCATCTGTCGGCCAGCAGGTCTTGATCAGCTTGAAGCTATTGCTGCTTTTTCTTTAGACTATTTGTTGTGGCCATTAGCCTGCGTCTGAAACGCTCTTGTTCAAAGGGATCCTCAGGCACGACGAATTCATCGTCGTCAAGGCTTGCCTCGTCTCCGGAGGGAGGTATGTAATTATCATCCTCGACCTCTTCATCTGCGCCCTCTCGTGAGGGCTTGCTTCTGCCTCCTCCTGCGCTGAATCTTGCTGGAGGGGGTTATCTTCTGCACTTTCTGGGGTGTTATTATCTCCTGTGTCGGAATCTCCATTCTTGCTGTGGCGGGATTTAGAGCGGCACCACTGACGTCGGCGCTTGGGCTGTTTCTTTAAGGAATCGTCCTCCGCTGTTTCTTCGCCGTCCCCGTCTTTTGGGGTGTCCACCATGTATATGTCGTATGACGAGGTGGTCTTCCAGTGTCCCGTAGGCACTGGTTCTTGATAGTCTCCGGCATCGTCGTCCATACCGTCGATGTCTTCGGAGTCGTAGTCCAGTACGTCGGTTAGATCGTCGACGGTCGCTACGAAGTGGGTGGTGGGGGGCTCTGAATTTCTTCGTCGTCCGCATCCCAACCATCCTGGCCGTAGTCCGTCCAGGGCTCTCCGGATAGTGAGAGATGCTTTAGCGAATTTAAGATGTCGCCGAAGGGTGAGTGCTGAAAGATGTCCGCAGCGGTGAATTCCATGATCGGCGCCCAATCGGATTCCACTGGCGGGGGCGCAGGAGGTTCGGAGTCTGGCAGGGAGTCCGGCACCTCGGAGTCATGAGCTTTATGCAGGACAAGGTCAGTGTTCGGCACCATCGCCGTGCAAGTTGCGGCTCCCGAGGTGGTGTCCAGCCACCCGTCCTCGATCTGCGCGATCGGCTCCGGACTATAGGTCAGAGCGGATTCGTGTGCGGCCTCCAAGGCGCTGTCCGACGGCAGAGTTAGGTTGTGCCCATCGTGACAGTGCGGCGCACTTGGATGCGGCTCGGATCCGTCGAGGATCAAGTCCCCGCGGATATCGGCCGTGAAGTTTAGGCTTCCAAACCTGACCTGACGGCCAGGGGCGTAGCTTTCGATCTGCTCTAGATGGCCAAGCGAGTTGGCCCGCAGTGCGAAGCCGCCGAATACGAAGATCTTTCCGGGGAGAAAAGTCTCACCCAGGACTGCATCGTTGTTGATTGAAGAGGCCATCATGCCTATCGGCGACGACACAGAGGAACTCTCAATGAAAGCACCAATGTCGGTGTCAAAACCGACGGATCTCGGGTAGGGGGTCCCGAACTGTGCGTCTAGGCGGATGGTAACAGGAGACAAGGGACACGATGTTTTACCCAGGTTCGGGCCCTCTTGATGGAGGTAAAACCCTACGTCTTGCTTGATTGATATTGATATTGTGGATGCTTACAAGAGTGGATCTACCACGAGATCAAGGAGGCTAAACCCTAGAAGCTAGCCTATGGTATGATTGTTGTAATGGTTGTTCCTCCTTCGGACAAAACTCTCCGGTTTATATAGACACTGGAGAGGGCTAGGGTTACACAGAGTCGGTTACAATGGTTGGAGATCTACATATCCGTATCGCCAAGCTTGCCTTCCACGCCAAGGAAAGTCCCATCCGGACACGGGACGAAGTCTTCAATCTTGTATCTTCATAGTCTTGGAGTCCGGCCGATGATGATAGTCTGGCTATCCGGTCACCCCCTAGTCCAGGACTCCCTCAGATACCAAATGCCAAAGTTTGGTGTATGTATTAAGTATCTCACTATCCTTTTCCCGGCTTTAATATGACATTCTTTAGGGGCCGCTTGATATCGTGCACACATGCACACACTTAGCATGATATCGGGATGAGAGGCACATAGATATAATAATGAACCAATCATAGAGCGGTGAACCTTTTAATCAACGGGTTCACCATCTTTAGTCAAGTCAAGATGTCCACTAGTAGGCATGGGTGTCCTCAAACCTTTGCATTCTTGCATATTGAACTTCTTGAACAAGTCCTTTATATACTTTGTTTGATAGACAAAGGTACCTTCCCTAGTTTGCTTGATTTGCAAACCAAGAAAGAACTTGAGTTCACTCATCATAGACATCTCAAACTTCTCCGACATTAGCTTCCCAAACATCTCACTAAAATGAGGGTTAGTTGATCCAAATATAATGTCATCAACATAAATTTCGCACACAAATAATTCTCGATTATCGCTTTTAGTGAAAAGAGTAGAATCAATTTTTCCAATCTCAAAGCCTTTTTCCATAATGAACTTGGTCAAGCATTTATACCATGCTCTAGGAGCTTGTTTAAGACCATAGCACTACAAAAAAATACACTTCCGTGATGATACGTGTTTGCCACAGTAGGTCGCGTTTTTTGTCATGCATGTACATCCATGACGATTTTATGACAGAATCAAGATAGTCATACCTGTGCTGTCGTAGAAGTGTTCCATGACATTACCAAAAATCACGCGTCACAGAAGTGCTTTCATCAAGGGTGACTGACACGTGGCATCCACCATAACGGAACGCTGTTAAGCTGTCGGGTCGGGTTTTGGATCCGATAACTCATTAACAGCCCGGACCCATGGGAAATTTCCACATGTAAAATTCTGATTGGCCGAAGGGAACACCTGTCAGCTCATCAGTGGGCCAGATGTCGCCCGTCCATTGGAGGAGACATGCCTATGATATGTCGACATGTGGCTGGGCCCAATAGAGGCCCATATGGTTAAAAATGCCGGCCCAGTCAAAGGCCCATAGTACTTAATCAGGTACTAGTGGGCCAGCCGAATAACGGCCTGCTTAATAAAGGCCCATTTACGGCCCGAAGCCAGATCTGGCCCGTTAATTGTTCGCCCAATATTTTGGCCCATTTACGGCCCGAAGCCAGATCTGGCCCGTTAATTGTTCGCCCAATATTTGGGCCCATTTGCGGCCCGAAGCAAGATCTGGCCCTTAATTGTTCGCTGAATATTTGGGCCCAACTATAGCCCAGTGACTTTCGGCCTCTCAGAGGCCTGATGTAGACATCGGCCCATTTTAGTCCAGTGTGACTTTCGGCCTGGGAATGGCCCGTGCTGCCCATGGGCCGTATATGGTCCGACGGGACATCGGGCCCACTAACGGCCCGTGCTAAAGGTGGCAACAGTTCAGCCCAACGTGACTTTCGGCCTGTTAAAGGCCTGTCGCGTAATTCGGCCCGTTGAAGCCTGTACTAGGCTTTCGGCCTCTTAAAGGCCCATGATATCAGTGGGCCAACTAAGGCACGAGATATGTTTCGGCCTGGTAACAACCCGTGAGCTAACTGGGCCAAAAAGGCTCGATCTATATTTCAGCCCGCTGAAGGCCCCTCGCCGACTAGTGAAAATTGAGGCCTAACATGCATTTTGGCCTGCTAAAGGCCCGTGGTTTCATCTCGGCCATAATAAGCCAGTACAATATTCAGCCTGTTAATGGCCCAACGCTACCTAGGCCAAACTAAGCACTGGGTCAACAAAAGGCCCAACTAAAATATAGGCCGGTGTAAGTTTGGGCCTGGCGCAATGTGTGTAGGCCCCAATCATTCGGGCCCAAGAAAGATGCAGGCCGGCCCAATTGTGGACCACTAAAAACCAGGCCCATTAGAGTCGAATGTTTCAGCCCGGTCGACTACATCTGAATTTTTTTCAGAAATTGAATGATGGCAGTAACTAGTAGGAATTAAGAACAAACCTACTCTATACAATAAAGAAATTACGGCATAGTAACTAAGAATAGAACTACACTATACAATAAAGGATTTAAGGTATATTACATCCACTGGGCATCGAAGTTCACCACCAGTGATCATAAAGCGCAACTAAGAAGCAGATTACGAAAACTGGGCGCCATTGCAGCGTAACAAAATAATATTGAACCGAGACCACTTCCAAGACAGTTCAAGAAAGATTAGCCTTGCGGGGGAACTGCTGCGCAAGCTGCTGAGCAAGGCTGTGAGACCGGCCTAGCATGTCGATCATAGCTTCCAGGTGTAGCTATTTAGCGAAGAGGTTCTCATTGGTATTCTCTGCAATCTTTCTTAGAGATAGAATTTCAAGTCGAAGTTGAGTTGCAAAATGCCTTTTTGCTATAACTTGGGACTTAAGAAGTCGAACTGATTCAGACAACGAATTCTGTGAGCTTGTCTGACTGCTAGTCTCAATTAACTTGAACACTGCATCAAGACAAGACTTTGGGGTTGTCTCGTTATCTTCAAGATGTTTTGCCTTCTTTGCTGCAATATATGTTGGGTTTGTCTCACAGCCTTCAGCAGACTTGTGCATGCCATCAGGCATATCACCCTGAAACAAAGCAGAGAGATGACAGGTTTTGCACGTGTATAAACAAAGATGATAACTGTGCTGTCAATTTCATCCAATTTCAAATTAGAAAATAAAGAGTAAGTTCAAAATATCAATAAAATAATTTGGCATTGTTCATAATGCGAGGAGCTTCACCACACTACTGGATTACCATGTCAACAAAACAAGCATTTATGAAGGGCAAAGAAAATCATTGTACCTATTTTCAATAATGTGCATGGCATGTTGTTCATATCATCAGCCACATCAGTAAGATAAAACAGGAGATGACAAGGTGCAAACATGGGCTGCTTCACCACACACTGGATTATAGATCCACAAAAACAAGCATACATATAGGGAGTATTAAGTAATGTGCATGGTATGAATAAGGAATTTGATTTTACAAGTAAAACTTAGAACTTATAGTTCTTGCGAACATGCATTTTGGTAGAAACAACAAACTAAACAGAAGTAAACGATAGGGAGTATGACCAAATTAAACAGTAGTTGAGGATAAAGGCTTTAGAAGGACTGACTTACATTAACAGTTAACACCGGCTTTATAATGCCTTTCTCCATGTCAAGGGAAGGATAACTCAAGAATTTCAGCACATAATCTTCTTCATAAGCATTGCCTGTACTCTACATTTTGTAGAGAGTAATTATAGATAAGATAATACTGGAAGGGATAGAGGATAATGAAGATAAGATCTAGATTGATGCTAGATAATCAACTACCAATCCCTAGAAGTACAAGCGTTACAGGACAAAATGTACTGACAAGAGCAATGGGCTGCACTTCTGCACTGGCATTGTCTATGTATTCTACTTGTTGGTAAGATGAAATATGGATATGATCTTTTTTAGTAAATGGTGGGCGAGGGAGATAAGATGCAGAATGCTACGTAATGAACCAATCCCTCTTCCCATAATACAAGAGTGTTTTGAACACTGGTGTACTGTACAAAATGTTCTTATATTATGGGACGGAGGTAGTAGTTGTTAATTAAGTACAGTGATAGACCACGTTCAGTCCTTACAAGAGGACTACAGAGCTAAACCTCTTCAAAAGCATTGGGTTGATTCTAAATCTATGTAAGAGTCCATATGGATCTTATAATGTCCACCAAATGGACGATTACGAGGCTAACATGTGAAGTGATGCTACATAATCAAACAGCTATGAAAGTAAGTATGGTCATACAGGGCACGAGGTACTCACAAGAGCAATGCAGTGTGCAGTATAGTTGCGAGATTCTGTGGTCCCATGAGAATGAGTGTTCTTCTGCTAATAGTTTTCATACAAGTGAGACATTAATGCAAATGTAGAAAAGTAGTTCAAATTGTGATGTGATATCATAGACAGTACCTTACGCTGTAGCCGAGACCAATGTGTAACAATATTATTCTAGTCAATGTCGGATAAATGTAGCACCAGAGACTTTACGGAAATTTCGTTCAGAGGCTTGCCATCGAAGTGCTCTTGTCTCAGGTAGGAACGATACTTCCTAAACGAGTGCTTGAAAAGCGCAACCAACCCTTGCACATCTTCACAATCCAGTTTGCTCCTCGCCTATTTAAAATAATGAAATCTTGTGTCTTCTGTCAGCAGAAACATATGCAGTAATGACCATGAATAACATTAGTACATTACTTACACGTAAGCTGCGGAGGAAGAGTGGAAATTTTTCTATGCGTGCGGTATAATATTTCCATGAAGGAAAGATGCGCAAAAAGTTCCTGACAACAACATAAGCTTCATCTTCTAAACTGGGAAGAAATGGAATAGGGGTCCTGTCGGTGTCAAAACCGGCGGATCTCGGGTAGGGGGTCCCGAACTGTGCGTCTAGGCGGATGGTAACATGAGACAAGGGACACGATGTTTTTACCCAGGATCGGGCCCTCTCGATGGAGGTAAAACCCTACTCCTTCTTGATTTATATTGATGATATGGGTAGTACAACAGTGGATCTACCACGAGATCAAGGAGGCTAAACCTTAGAACCTAGCCTATGGTATGATTGTTGTAATGGTTGTTCGTCCTACAGACTAAAACCCTCCGGTTTACATAGACACTGGGGACGGCTAGGGTTACACAGAGTCGGTTACAATGGTAGGAGATCTACATATCCGTATCGCCAAGCTTGCCTTCCACGCCAAGGAAAGTCCCATCCGGACACGGGAAGAAGTCCTCAATCTTGTATCTTCATAGTCTTGGAGTCCGGCTGACGATGATAGTCCGGCTGTCCGGACACCCCCTAGTCCAGGACTCCCTCAGTAGCCCCTGAACCAGGCTTCAATGACGATGAGTCCGGTGCGCATATTGTTCGGCATTGCAAGGCAGGTTCCTCCTCCGAATAATTCATAGAAGATTGCGAACACTAGGATAGTGTCCGGCTCTGCAAAATAATTTCCACATTCCACCGTAGAGAGAATAATATGTACACAAGTTCAATCCACTGACGTATTTTGTGGCATGACGTCACGCCACTACCAAGCCTTTTCTTGAATCGTTTTTTATTATACCACCTCAGCGCGTTTAGCGAAGCGGTTTCCTTGGCACGTCTTGTCGAAGCAGAGATCGTGTTCCCCTTATTCCGGGATTCTCATCAATATGGACGTGGGTAACCCAACCGCGCCATTGATGGTGGCGCTTGGGAGATAAGCGAGTTTTACTAGGCCGGTGGGGACGTATAGTCTTCATCCGCCCATATATAAGGGGATAAGGATCCACCCTTATTACCTACGCCTTCTTCCTCCTTTGCTTATCCATCTCTGCGCACTCGAGCTCTAGCGCCCAAGTCCACGCATCTCGTCTCGACCTTCTCCGACCATGTCCGGAGCGGGAGGCAAATGGCTGGCCTCCTCCGTGAGGGAGGAGCACATCGCAAAACTGCGCAGCGCCGGATACCTTTCCGGTGACGTCGCACACCGGCTGCCCGACAACGGGCAGCTCATCCCCAACCCTAGGCCTCATGAGTGGGTCGTATTCCTTCCCCACTTCCTCCGTGGACTAGGCTTCCCATTGCATCCCTTTGTCCGGGGGCTCATGTACTATTACGGCCTGGATTTCCACGATCTGGCGCCAAACTTCATCCTCAACATCTCGGTGTTTATCGTCGTGTGCGAGGCCTTCCTCTGCATCCAGCCCCACTTCGGCCTGTGGCTCAAGACCTTCAACGTCAAGCCGAAGTTGGCAAAGGGCACTCAAGCGGAGTGCGGAGGCGCCATGTTGGGCAAGATGCCCAATGTCATCTGGCTCGAAGGGGCCTTCGTGGATTCTGTCAAGGGGTGGAAATCGGGGTGGTTCTACATCACCGAACCGCACGACCCTAAGTGGGTGGCGGCCCCCGAGTTCAGATCTGGTATCCCTATGCAGCTCACCTCCTGGAAAGAGAAGGGCTTGCTATGGGGCAATTCGGAGGAGCTGACAAGACTCCAGTCCTGTCTTCAGACCCTAGTGAACAAGAAGCTTAAGCTTGTCAATGTGATCCAGGTCATGCTCATCCGCCGGATCCTCCCCTGCCAACAACGGGCCTTCAATCTGTGTGAGTTTGATCCGGCACAGCACCGGACTCTGAGCGGGCTCTTCGACACGACGTATGAAGCCGTCTGGAGGGTGCTGTTCAAGGGCGGAGAAGCCCCCGCGTCCGCGACTGAAGATCACGGATTCAGCACCAAGCGCCCGGCCGGTGAGGTAAGCTTCGTTATCCTCTACGGGACAGTTGTTTTCTTTCATAGTTTGACTCTATATGGGATCTAAAACTCCCAATGCCTTTGACAGGACTGGCAGAGGACGTCCGGACAGGTAGACTGTCCGACTCCCCTTCCCGAAGACCCAGCGGATGCCCGCTTAACGGGGCTGCTGGTCCCGGCACTCTATGTGGTGCCGGAGAAGAATGCCAAGAAGAAGGCCACGGGAACTCGAAGAAGTTCCCGGCGCCAGGTGATATCGGACTCATTGTCCGATGGCTCCGAGGCGGACTCCTCCCCTGAAGACGAGGAGGAGAAAGAGGACTCTCTCCCGGAGGAGGGAGAGAGGAAGAGGAAGGCCTCCCCAACAAGGGAGGCCAAAGGGTCCAAGAGGGGAAGATCTATTCCCCCGGACGGCTCCGCCAACGCCAACGTTGGCGATGAAGAGTGGCCCTCAAGGGCCAAGCCTCCGGCAAGATCGTAAGTATCCGGATTCCTGAATGATTCATAATTTCTCTTTTGTGTCACATAGTGTCCTTCTAATGCCGCACTCTGCCTGCAGTCCGGCCGATGATGATCTCCCCGCTTCGTCGAGCGGGTCATTGGCTCCGTCGGATGTAGATTCCATCCCGACTGCCTCCACCCCTTGTGCCGCTGAGGACGCCGAGGTGGGATCCCAGTAAGGGACCCATCAGGAGGAGGCTCCGCAAGCGCCGCAAGGCAGCCTCCTGGACTTTGCGCCGAACTCCACGCCGGAACCCGCAGTGGTTCCGGAGTCCGGCAGGCGGCCCCTTCGCAAGAAGGGCAAGACCGTGACGCCGGCAGCCCCCGTCCAACCGGAGGCGCCGGACAACTTGCTGGAGGTGCTCAAAGGCGCTTCCATCGAGGAAGAACACCGCACTATTATGAGTGCGGTGATTCAGAAGGTTCAGCTCACCAAGAGCGGGCTGACCGAAGCCTGTAGTAGCCTTCTAACAGGCTTTGAGGTAAGAAGTTAAAAATATGCAATGTAATACCGCATAGACAGTAGCCCCTGATACTCGGTTCGGTGTTCGGAAAGAAAAGCCGGACTGAGGATCTAAAAAGATATAAGCAGGGTTGCTAAAAATTATGTCAATATGGGTTTGCAGGTTGCGCTGCTGACCTCTGCCGCACTGACTGCGGAGGTCAGTGCTTTGAAGCAGGACCTCGAGTGGTCCGAGCAAGAGCTCGGCCGTGCCAAGAAGCAGCTCGAGGACAAAGAAGGTGAGTAACACCACTTTGAATAGTTACCTTACAGAAAAGGATTTAGGTTGCAATAAAAATAACAAGGATAACATGGGTACTGCAGGGGCCACAAACGAGGTGTCAATCCTGAAGGAGGCTGTGTCCGCGGCCGAACGCAATGCGCCCGCGGAATGACCAGAGCGAGAGAAGCAGGAGGCGCGGGTGGCGGAGGTGCGGCAAGAGGTCCAGGCTCTGATGGAAAAGCATGAGAGTTTGGAGCGCGACTCGAAGACTCGAGAGTCCGAGCTTGCCTCGGCTCTTGAAAGTGCCAAAGCCGCCAAGGCCGAGGCCCATAAGGCCCTTCAGGAGGTTGAGGATGTGAAGAAAATAGCGGCGGGTAAGGCATTTTTCATGCAAAGCAAGCATGTTAATGTAATCTTCCTGATACTTACCCGAATTCGGAGCTCTCCAGGGGCGTTTGCAGATCTGCCTTGCAGCGTGTCCGATGCCGCCGCACTCTACCGAGACGAGGAGGGGAGCTCAACGGAGAAGGTCTTCCGGTCTCAGTATGCTGAGGCCGGCCATCCGGTGCCCCCTAGCGACCAGCTGAAGCAGCTGGTCGAGCTCCACAAGGTGGCCGAGCAGGCCATGAAGGGCCTCATAGTCCGGCTATGGCCTGGAGAGGCCATGCCTGGGAGCTATTTCGGCCTCATGCGACGGTTGGTGGATGCGTGCCCCTGGGTGGAGGTTATCAAGCGCTCGCCTGTATTGAAGGTGCTCGTCGGGCCCTTGCCCGCGCAAAGGTGCATCGGGGCAAGCTGGATGCGGAGAAGCTAATCACTGACGCGCCACCAGTGGGCAAGGAATATCGTACGCCCGAGATGTAATATAAGACTATCCTAAAGGGTGCCCGCAAGATTGCGGATGAGTGCCCCAGAGAAGTAATTATTGAGTAAACTCGCTATGTGTTATCCTGTGCGTTGAAAACTTTGTTCATATGTGCTAAGCAACGCTTGTTTGATTTAAAATATTACCTTCTGTGCGGCCGTTTATAAAATCTGAGAGATGGCAAGTTGTCGGCTTCAGCCCCCATGCCACTAGTGCTGGGGTGTTCGGGATAAACTTCAGCTCCATCTAGGGAGGCGCTCAACACAACGAACAAGGCAACCGGACTTATAATGCTTGAACACTCTCACTTAGCCGTAGAATTCTATAATTTTAAATTTCGGCGAAGCCCCTAGTATTCGGAAGACCAAGGTCGGGGCGCTATCCACGCCTTGGCCGGATATTATCCGGTTCTTCGCTCGAAGCGGCATAAGTCTTTAGGGACTCAAAAAGACCTCTCGAACAGCGACCAGTCTCTCGCCTTATCATGCCAGTCAGTTTTAGCTTTCTCCACTGAGGCGCTCGCCTAGCTCAACCGGGGCGCAATCGCAGTGGTTCTCCCAGTGCTACCTTAGCCGACAGAACGGAACGTAAGGTACCAAAACATGGGAGCCGGGCAAACCCAACTATTGACCCAAGACATGATTCGGAGCCGATTCATATAATGCTATAAGTTCGGGGTGCCGCACTTGTGAAAGTGTTTGGACTTATCACACCATAACGCGGGGAACATAAGCCCCTGGTGTATTCGGCCGTACCAAAATATACGGGTGCAAGATGTCATTAATGAACATATATGTAAAGCAATGCAATTATAGGCAAAAAGTGCTGCATTATTTATTCAAGGAATTCTGCTATGAGTGCGGAATGATACAAATAGTGAGGTAAGCAAGGGATTGGACTAATTAAACATGTCCCCCTCCAGGGGTGGGCTGCGGACTGGTGTATTTAACAAATGTAATGCTCGTAATGGAGACCTCCTGAGTGTTCGTCGCAGCCTTTTTCCATCCCTAGCTGTTGCATCGTGAGTTCGGCGGGTTCGCCGCCGGACAGGGCCTCTGGTGAACGGAGTCCTGTGTATAAAAAAAGAAGGAAAATAAAAATAAAAAGAGCGACACACTTGGGAGCCCCTGGTGTGGTCGAGCCGCACTCTGGGTCTGTTGTGGTCGTGCCCCTCCCCCTATGCCCATGGTATCTCCAGAGCGTAATGATGTACGCGGAGAGCTGGCCTTGCAATCATGCGAGGGCTGGGGTTGGGGCTGCATTGCTACGCGTGCTCGGAACGTGCCAGGTGGTCTTGATTGATGTTGCTCCAGGCACGTTTGGCCGTGTCCGGTCGTTTAATGGCCGGACTCGAAAATTGCCTTAGAAGGCTGCTCTGTACTTCTGCCGCGAGAGCCGCTGTATGTTCCTCCGTTCGGAGGGAGCGTTCCGTATTTCCGTTGACCGTGATGACTCCACAAGGGCCTGGCATCTTGAGCTTGAGGTATGCGTAATGCGGCACCGCGTTGAACTTTGTGAACGCAGTTCATCCGAGTAGAGCGTGATAGCCGCTGCGGAACGGGACTATGTCGAAGATTAACTCCTCGCTTCGGAAATTATCCGGGGATCCGAAGACCACTTCCAGTGTGACTGAGCCTGTACAATTTGCCTCAACACCTGGTATGACGCCTTTGAAGGTTGTCTTTGTAGGTTTAATCCTTGAGGGGTCTATGCCCATCTTGCGCACTGTATCCTGATAAAGCAGGTTCAGGCTACTGCCGCCGTCCATCAGGACTCTCGTGAGGTGAAATCCATCGACGACTGGGTCTAAAACTAGTGCGGCGAATCCGCCATGGCGGATACTGGTCGGATGGTCTCTTTGATCGAAAGTGATCGGGCAAGAGGACCATGGATTGAACTTTGGGGCGACTGGCTCCATCGCATATACGTCCCTTAGTGCACGCTTCCGCTCCCTCTTGGGTATATGGGTTGCGTATATCATGTTTACCGTCCGCACTTGTGGGGGGAAACCCTTCTGTCCTCTACTCTTCGGCGGTCGGGTCTCTTCCTCGTCATCGCTGTGCAGCCCCTTGTCATTGTTTTCGGCAATTAACTTGCCTGCCTGCTTGAATACCCAACAATCTCTGTTGGTGTGGTTAGCTGGTTTTTCGGGGGTGCCATGTATCTGGCAAGAGCGGTCGAGTATTCAGTCCAAATTGGACGGACCCGGGGTGGTTCTTTTGAATGGCTTCTTCCGCTGACCGGGTTTAGAGCCTCAGAATCCTTGTCGTCGCCGTTAATGCGGCGTTTATTTTTGCTTCGACGCGACCTGCCATTATGGTCCTTAGTATCTGGACTGCCAGCACTTTTACTGAGGTTGTTGCTGCGAGCTAGCCAGCTATCCTCTCCCGCACAGAAGCGGGTCATTAATGATGTGAGGGCTGCCACGGATTTCGGCTTTTCCTGTCCTAGGTGCCGGGCTAGGCACTCGTCGCGGATGTTATGTTTGAAGGCTGCGAGGGCCTCTGCATCCGGACAGTCGACGATTTCATTTTTCTTTGTTAAGAACCGTGTCTAGAATTGCCTGGCCGATTCATCTAGCTGCTGGATTATGTGGCTTAGGTCATCAGCGTCTGGTGGTCGCACATATGTGCCCTGTAAGTTGTCAAGGAATGCGGCTTCCAGGTCCTCCCAGCACCCAATTGACTCTGCGGGCAAGCTGTTAAGCCAATGCCGAGCTGGTCCTATAAGCTTGAGTGGGAGATATTTGATGGCGTGGAGATCGTCTCCGCGGGCCATATGGATATGAAGGAGATAATCTTCGATCCACATCACGGGGTCTGTTGTGCCATCATAGGATTCAATGTTTACGGGTTTAAACCCTTCAGGGATTTGATGATCCATTACTTCGCGAGTGAAGCATAGCGGGTGTGCGGCGCCTCTGTATTGAGCAATATCACGACGTAGCTCAAGGGAGCGTTGTCTGCTGTGTTCGGCCCGGCCGGAGTTGTTGTATCCAGCGCGACAGTATTCGTCGTGGGTTGTGGGGTGCCCTCGTGATCCATAGATAGATCTGGATTGTCTTGCCTTGTCCTCCAATATATCCCGCAAGTCCGGCGCGTTCCCCCGTGGCTTCGTACTTTTCGAGCGATGCCGGGGTACGGTCTTGATGGAGGGCCTGGATGCCTCTCTGTCGCGACCACGGGGTGGTCGGTCGGCCGTGTTGTGCGCTGGTGATGAAGGTATGTATGCTTCCTCCTCTAGTCGGGGGAGCAACTTGCGTTTTGGGTAGCTCTTGGAGGGGCGTTCGAGTTCATACTCTTCGGCCGCGAGGACCTCGGTCCATCTGTCGGCCAGCAAGTCTTGATCAGTTTGAAGCTGCTACTGCTTTTTCTTTTGGCTATTTGTTGTGGCCATTAGCCTGCATTTGAAATGCTCTTGTTCGACGGGATCCTCAGGCACGACGAATTCGTTGTCGTCGAGGCTTGCCTCGTCTCCGGAGGGAGGTATATAATTATCATCCTCGACCTCTTTGTCTGCCGCTCTCTTGTGAGGGCTTGCTTCTGCACCCTCCTGCGCTGAATCTTGCTGGAGGGGATTATCTTCGGCACTTTCTGGGGTGTTATTATCTCCTGTGCCGGAATCTCCATTCTTACTGTGGCGGGATTTAGAGCGGCGCCGCTGACGCCGGTGCTTGGGCTGTTTCTTTAAGGAATCTGCCTCCGCTGCTTCTTCGCCATCCCCCTCTTTTGGGGTGTCCACCATGTATATGTCGTATCACGAGGTGGTCTTCCAGTGCCCTGTAGGCGCTGGTTCTTGATTGTCTCCGGCATAGTCGTCCATACCATCGATGTCTTCGGAGTCGTAATCTAGCATGTCGGTTAGATCGTCGACAGTTGCTACGAAGTGGGTGGTGGGTGGGCTTTGAATTTCTTCGTCGTCCGCATCCCAACCATCCTGGCCGTAGTCCGGCCAGGGCTCTCCAGATAGCGAGAGATGTTTTAGCGAATTTAGGAAGTCGCCAAAGGGTGAGTGCTGAAAGATGTCCGCGGCGGTGAACTCCATGATCGGTGCCCAATCGGATTCGATTGGCAGGGGCGCAGGAGGTTCGGAGTCTGGCAGGGAGTCTAGCACCTTGGAGTCATGAGCTTTATAAGGGACGAGGTCAGTGTTCGGCTCCATCACCGTGGAAGTTGCAGCTCCCGAGGCGGTGTCCAGCCACCCGTCCTCGATCTTCGCGATCGGCTCCGAATTATGGGTTGGTGCGGATTCGTGTGCGGCCACCAAAGTACTGTCCGGCGGCAGAGCTAGATCATACCCATCGTGACAGTGCGGCACGCTCGGCTGCGGCTTGGATCCGTCGAAGATCAAGTCTCCGCGGGTATCCACCGTGAAGTTTAGGCTTCCAAATCTGACCTGACGGCCAGGGGTGTAGCTTTCGATCTACTCCAGATGGCCAAGTGAATTGGCCCACAGTGCGAAGCCGCCGAATACGAAGATCTGTCCAGGGAGGAAAGCCTCACCCTGGACGGCGTTGTTGTTGATTGAAGAATCCATCAAGCCTATCGGTGACGACACAGAGGAACTCTCAATGAAAGCACCAATGTCGGTGTCAAAACCGGCGGATCTCGGGTAGGGGGTCCCGAACTGTGCGTCTAGGCATATGGTAACAGGAGACAAGGGACACGATGTTTTTACCCAGGTTCGGGCCCTCTCGATGGAGGTAAAACCCTACTCCTGCTTGATTGATATTGATGATATGGGTAGTACAAGAGTGGATCTACCACGAGATCAAGGAGGCTAAACCCTAGAAGCTAGCCTATGGTATGATTGTTGTAATGGTTGTTCGTCCTACGGACTAAAACCCTCCGGTTTATATAGACACCGGGGAGGGCTAGGGTTACACAGAGTCGGTTACAATGGTAGGAGATCTACATATCCGTATCGCCAAGCTTGCCTTCCACGCCAAGTTAAGTCCCATCCGGACATGGGACGAAGTCTTCAATCTTGTATCTTCATAGTCTTGGAGTTCGGCTGACGATGATAGTCCGGCTGTCCGGACACCCCCTAGTCCAGGACTCCCTCAGGTCCTATTTGCTGCCATTGGGGCTTTCTCTGGTTCGAAAAGGGATTTGGCAACTGGATTTGGTGTACTCTTTGCTGGAATGGGGGTTTTGCATCGTAGAGCTAGTGTTATGTCAACTGGCATAATCAAACTGTTTGCTGCAGTTGGGGTTTGCTGAGTTGGGGCATCAGAAATGACAAATGTAGTAGGGCTAGAGTCTGCTAGAGTTGGGGTGTTTTGTGGGTCAGGTGATATTGCAACTACACCTGATGGGCTGTTTGATTTATCAGGTGCCACTACCTCTTCCCAATACTTTGCTTGTGCTCCTCCACGATCACCAATCGCCCTCTTCCTTTTGAACGTCTGATACACAAGAACGACATTTGAATGGATAAATATGGTATGATGACAGATGGAATATGTACTGAAAATGGATAGGCAGGGCGTATTCACATACACGATGTGTAAACTAAGCTAATGGCAGTTCAACAAACTAGAAGCAATGCAAAGCATCAGTTGCAAGATATGCGCGAGCAATGTAACCTTGGAAAGTTAGAGCAAGTACCTTGATGGGTGAATAAGATAGGGCATCTTCCTCTGTCTCCTCCACTAGGGAGCTACATTGACTTAGGTCTCCCTCTAGCTCAGAATCACTGCTAGCATCATATTCTGAGCATGAATTTGTAGGTGGAGAGCGTTTTCATTGCATTGCATCCAGACTTGATTTCAGTCCCATAATGCCAAGTTTGACACCCATGGCATTGTTCTGCTTTATTCTTTTCATGCGCGCTAGCTCATAATCATTATGATGCTGTTCAGAATCTGAGATTCATGAAAACATAAAAAGTAGTCAGATTATCTATGGAATGCATTGCGGATTCAACTCGAAGAGTGTCTCCCTATACACCCCTACATATGCAAAGATCACCCCCCCCCAACCGTGCTGACCAGACCACACACAGAAATACAAACCCCTTGTGTCTCTATAAGAGGCATGCACACATTTCAAAACTGAAGTAGGAACATTAGAATCATATGAAATTCGTATTTGATCAAATAAACTAAGAAATTATGAGTGGCATAATGTTTAGCCTCAAGGGTGGAGTGTTGGTAGTGCGACACAAAGCAAGTAGGCAGATTGTATTCCATGTAAAAGATCGAAACCTATGTAAAAGCTGGAAATGACACTTTCTTTCTATACAATGCAGTGTTCGTTGCCCACACATGATGGAAGAGATCAAATAGAAAAATACTATTCGCTCATGTCTATGGTTTCAGTATTTATAAATAGGGTGGTCCACCCTAAAAGAATATTGACAACAAATATGACAAGGCAAGCATAGATGTAGTGAATCAATCATTTACTTGTGAGCTTACTAGGACAAGTATGCAGAATTGTAACTGCAGTAAGAGACCGTCCAAAACCTTAATGAAGAAGTTTGTCTAGCACTTATTGGTTGCAAATAATCGACATGAATAATTGGATATTATATCGAATGAGTAAGAAAGACAAGTAAAATTTTCAACAAACCTGGCTTGTAGTAGTAATCTGGGTCAATGTCACTACGACCAACAATCCAAAACGACCAGTGTCTGTTCCGAGGGCCAGAATTTTCAAAACCCTATGAACTTTAGAGGTACTAAAGATTATTGAAATACATCTGAACCATTAAGTGTAGGTAGCACTGAGCACACAACAAACCCTAATGACAGTCTTGCCTAATGAGTAACGAATCAATTAGAAAATGGTTGATGAGGAGTGGCTGCTGAGTGTTGAGGACGTATCTCAGGATAAATCGGGTTGGCTTGGTGGGTGCTGCATGCCTGAGCCCTGAACGGACTAGGAAGGTAGGCATGGCGGCACGCCCGGGTAGCAGCGACGCTGTTGGGCGAGAGGCTCCTGGCCTCCTGTTATTCCGGCGTCTCCTCCTAGAGTCATGCCATCCCAGGACGGCAAGTCGCCGGCGAGGCAGGCGGCTGGGGGCGAGTAAAGATTGGAAGCGCGCAGCAGAACAGAGGGGAATCGGGGCCTGGGACGACCCAAAATCCCAGGGTGGGCTAGCCCACCGTGGGCACCCTGTAGAGATACACACCCGAGCGGCGAACATGCATTTTCAAAACTAATTTAGGAACATTTCGCTGACCAATTAAAGAACTCTGTTTTAATAATATCATATTCGTATTTGAAAAACTAAGGTTGTTTATCTTGATGGTTGGAGCAGTGTTATTATGACATGAAGCACGTATTCTGATCGTATAGTGATCATAAAAGGGGGAAACTCTAAGCACATTTTTTTAGCAAAAGAGGGTTGCCCTCCAATTTCTATGAAAGAAACCACCACGGAACCAACAAGATGAATTAAACCCTAAGCATGATCAATTAAACCGTATTATGGTTGTGCTATGGCAGATTTGAAGCTGCAAACCGGAGAAATGATATTTAGCATCCATTGTTTGCTTCGAACTAAGAACTAAATTCTAAGAGCTGAAAAGGAAGTATAGTAACCAAGTTAAGATCTATTTTCTGGTTGAGATCAAAAAGTAGAGGAGATATGAAGTACCACCTCTCTTGCGGCGCCGTGTAGGCATCGGGGGTGTGATGGCTATCGATGGCATTGAAGCAGATCTGCGATGATAGATGGGTGCATCAGGGGATAACTCCCGTTGCGGTGGAAGAGAAGGTCGTGTGAGCGACCCCAGCAAAGAGGATGACGGCGCTGATGAAGCGAGAGGACGCGATGCAAGGCTATTGGTCCGTCGCCGTGGATGAGAAACGTCCATCTCTAGCAGTGGACGATGCGGTCTTGGTAGGCGCTCTGATATGGTGGAGGACAGTGGCGATGGATGTGGTGGAGGACATCGGTGATGGATGGGGTGGCGGACGAAGGCTGGTGTGGGGATGGGGTGTTCTAGCGCGGATGATGTATGAATGGGAAAATGGAGAGAGAGGTACGGGGAACCATGTTTTTGGGACGCGCCTGTGTGAAATATGGGAAAGTTATGAACTTAGCCCCCCTTAAAAATGTGGACGTCTCGTCGGTTGGGGATAGCAATATAATCTCGCATGTCGCCAATATTTGCCCATAGCGATTTCGGGCGAGGAAAGGGTGGTTGGTGCCCATGGTTGGCGCCCACGGTGTATGAACGGGTTGACAGGTAGGGCGGTTGTGTCACGTCTGAGTGAAGTTACAAACATGCCCCTATTGAAAATATTTGCCTACATCGATTTCGGCCGAGTCGAGTTTATTTCGCCACCCACCATGTATGAATGGGGAATGGAGGGCGAAACAGAGGTCTTTCGGACGAGCTTGAATCAAATGTGTTTTGCCGCCCATGTTTTCTGCCCGCCGCGTCAGAATGGGCTCAGAGACGGTCATGTCATGTCTAATTGAAGTTACTAACCTACCCCTATTTAGGGTAGTGGAAATCGAGCTGATGGATTGTCCGTGTAATGGGTAGACAGTAATTTCCATCTCCCACGTTTACCCCGGCAACTAAATTCGAATCCATTTTGTATTTCTATATGAATCTTTATAAATCATTCTATGTGTTTTTATATATCTTCAAAAGGACGACAAAGATGTATTCCACTGTCATATATGAATATGGTTTAAAATGCCGATACTCAAATTCAGAAGCTAGAATCCAGTTTAAGGTGAATTCGAATATTTTGGAACACTTCATGTCCAACTCAAATGTCACACGCAGCATAATGTGTACTCCCATTTAGATATGTACACAAGCGATGTATCAAGATTCAAATACCGAGTCAATCAACCAAGAATGTACAGAACTAACAGACATATAAACACTTATAGAGTATATGGATCAATAATATCAACTAACATACATAAGCCAGGCCGCTGTACTTTTTTTTGCTACAACAGCATCCTTTTTTTAGCCAGCATCTTGGCCCTTTCCGATGCATGCCACTTATGGTCCATCTATACTTCTATTAGTGTTGAATGCACATTCAGCCTGATTGGCATATTTGTAGGTCTAGCACAGCAATCCAAATGAAATGTCTCCGAGTCTTATCAATTAATACAAACTTCTGCTCAAATAAAATTACAAACCAAAAGACAAAAACAAAAAACAATTATTACATGATCTCTAAAACAAATGGTTTGATTGATTATATGAACAAACAACACAAAGGTTATTCAACGATGGAAAGAACATTTCACCTATTATTTACCAAGTGGGAATTTAATTTCCTTAACAATGTGGTCAGTCTCAGCTTGCTTCGTTTTGAAATCCACCAAATATTTAATGGTCGTCTTGAGTACTGCTTGTGATTGTGTTGTTTGCTTCCTCGACATGTCAACTTCATCTCTAAGTGCAGAAGCAGAATCTCTTTGTACCACTAGTTTAGCCTGTAGAGCATCAGCAGTTGGCAATTCATAATGCACGATTGGGCCGGTGCCACTGCTGTGGGATGATGCAACGTCCATGGGGACCTCGTTCTTTGATCATGGTCTAACCTGTTTTGCAAAACATCTCAACTAGGAGTTATAACAGCAAACCAGTTAAACAAACAAGGAATTAAAGAGTTTCAATTGGATGCTGAAAAGTAGATATTAACATCATTGTAACCCGTTGTTGCAGTAGCAAAGTAGTTAAACAAACAAGTAGATATTTAAGTTATGGCAAACAGGTAATTCTTAACAGTAGGCGCAGTCTACAATAGGATTAACATCCTGTGGCATTATGTAATCAGTAGCAAACTAAATTAAGCCAAGCAACGTAATTGAACAATTTTGCAATAAGTGGCTAACTAAAATTCCGAGAAGCAGGTAACTGAACTTACCCTAGTTCTTTGTACAGGCACACTGCAACTTCTTTTTCGCTTACAAGGTTGTACGAAGGAGTCCATGGCAGCAATTGTTTGGATACCCAGTCCCAATACTTCTTTCTTCCCAAACTGCATTGGTAAGTCGAATGGTTAATCTAGTAAGATGGTGCATCCTTGATATGTTATATGAGGACGTGTAGTCAGACTAGTTGTAGCCACACACATCACACTAGCTTTTACTATATATTTCATGCAATTACTTTTGGCATATCGAGATCTAAGCAATCTACAATAGGATGAAAAGACTGGCACCTTTCACATTATTGGCGAACTCAGTTCATAGAAACAAGCAATTCAACCATTCTATTGGTAAATCAAAAGCGCCACTAGAATATTTTTCACTACCCAATCATACACGCAAAAAAGGGCGATGCCACCATAGGGGCTGGTATGGGCGGCCGCCTCAGGTGGCTGGAAAGTGTGCACCTAGTTTGAGTCGTCCACGTTGGCCCATGCTAGTTTTGTTCGTCCCAACGCACGAGCAGGCAATATAAAAAGTGAAGAAAACTATTTCAATTTGGATGGGCCAATAACATAAGTGCAAGGCAAGCCCTATAGCAGGCTCGCGGCCCAAACGAGCGCCTCCCATATCGATCGACAGAAGGAAAAATACAGATTCATTCGCTCCAGCCTCTAGTCTGGTTCGCTCCTAACCTAGCCGCCGCTGGACAGACCGACACATCACTTCCTCGCACCCTCGTTGGAGGGCGGTTGCCGGGCTTCAAGCGAACGGAAGGACAAGAAGATGTAGATCCAATCCCGGGTGTAGCCTGCGTGGGAGGCAGCGGTGGCAACACGGGCATGGCATCGAGCTTGCGCAAACAGACAGTCGCAGCTTGCAAGAGTAGCATGCGCAACAAGCAGGTACATCACATCCCTGGTTATATCTAATGCAACTCTTCAATTTCTGGCCAATAGTTATACCTGACGGTGTTGTAAAACTGCTTGTATGTAGGGAATCTATGAGAAAATGAAACCAATTTCTACTTATTTTATAACTCCCCCAGTCAATACTTATTACCTGACGATGTATCATTTCAAGTTTCTGATGCAAATGTACAAGCTCATGTTGTTCTTGAGCCTGAAGTGTCTAATGAACAGACTGCTAATGAAGGATTTGATGCAAACATTTTACATGCTCCTGGTGATGAACATATAGTGTCTAATGAGGGATCTAATGCAAGCATTTTGCAAGCTCATTGAAGGATTTAGTGTCTAATGATGATCAACTATGTTGAGAGAGACAGAGATTTGTAGGCGTTGATGACAAGCAAATTATAGTGCATTTTCATAGCTTGAGGAAACATCGAGGCCATCTACTAGAAAGTCCTCGTATCATGACAACATAGCATAAATACTTTTCTAATCTGTTGTTTCAAACTATTGGCATACTTGTGCAGGATAGATATATTGATATGCAGTTTGCGCACTGGTTATAGGTGCAATTACACTTCGATATTTTCAGCCAGAGAACGAATAATTCAAGCAGGTACAGACCATGTTTGTAGTCCTTGTACACCATGTTCCATTTTGTGTTTTTTGGTGCTTGCATCATTTAGTGTTTATAATCTGAACTACTTTGGATCATTAGCGGGTTTGCAAAGTGCATGTAGCTTCACATTTCTCAAGTTATGTTGATTTCCGGAGTGCAAGTGCCTTTGTATTTTTTAAGTTAAATGTTCGCCCCTGGTAACTTGAATTCGTGGATCCGCCACTGCACACAAATCGTACACGAATGCCAGTACGAACTAAATGAAATGCAGGGAATTACGCTAACTCGTTGTACAGGCTCACTGCAGCTCTGCTTGCACTTGGGATGTTCCATGTACAAGTCCATGCTTGGATGTGCAGGCGTTGTGATCCTTGCATCCCCCTCTACATTTTTGACATGGCGAATGGTTGATCGAATAAGAGGAATCGACCTTGATGTTGTACCAGAGGACAGATACTTACAAGGTTATACGGGTGTGCCGGATGTGTACCAGATCCCGTAGAACCGTCATGCTTTGCTAAAAATGGATTTCCTTGTTTCAGATGATATCTCTAAAAGAAATAAGAGTTAAAGTCAGAGTTGCATAGGCGTGTAAGCTAAGAGATAAGTGAAAGGATATCCAAACATCATCGGAACAGTGCACAAGGGAGTGATGTGTGGATACCTAGTTCAGGCTGGCGTTTGGGCATGCTCGCCTAGCTAGAGTGCAGGTCACTTTAGAGCCATTGAGGGTGATGCGATGGCGTTGGCTGGCCGCGCACGGATGTAGATCTTGAGTGGCAAGGGAGCGCTACGATGCGGTGGACGAGACCGTTGGTGAAGCCCCAATGGCCTCAGGGGGCAGAGGTGCGACGATGTGCTTGGTGAAGTAGCCCCGGTGAGCTGGGAGACGGTGTCGGTGAAGCGCACCTGATGCGGTGGAACTCGGTGTCTGTGACGCATGTCAGTTGCGGCGGCCGACGTTCTCGGTCGACCACCCGATGCAGTGGACGAGGGCGTAGATGAGGTAGCTCCGGTGTGGTGGTGAAGCGCGACCGTCGTCGTCGTCTAGCACAGAGGTGGGGAAAGAGATGAGACGAGGGGCGATTCGAACTTTGCTTGGGTTGGCGGCGAATTAGGGATTTGACCAATCTGGGCGCGGAAGGGGACGGTGGAGAAGAGAGATTTTGCAGGGCTATAATTGGGGCCGCCAGATATTTCAATCCGAAACGTGGAAGCGCAAACTTATTTTGTCGTCGTCCGTCCGAC
This sequence comes from Triticum timopheevii, assembly GCA_963921465.1. Taxonomy (NCBI): domain Eukaryota; kingdom Viridiplantae; phylum Streptophyta; class Magnoliopsida; order Poales; family Poaceae; genus Triticum; species Triticum timopheevii. The sequence continues at coordinate 77,528,596 of OY997271.1, forward strand.
ACACGCGACCACTCCCACAGGACTGGGGGGAGGGGGATAGGGGAAGGGAGGGACTAGGGAGGGGGGTTGGTAGTTGGGTGCTATGCGTCCGTCCAACACATGCGACCACCCCAACAGGACTATGCTTCGGTGCCTTAAGGCACCTGCCTTTGTGTCCATGACATGTGGGCCCAACAGGTGGCTGGCCCACATGTTAGTGACCCAAAGGCAGGTGCCTTTAAGGCACCGAAGCAGCGTGCACCCCGACATGACCCTTGTCTACCTGGTGCGCCTACACTTGAGAATGCAAACGAATCTTTGTTCATTTGTAAACGAATCTGTATGTATTACCATGCCCGTGTTTTCCTTGCAATAATTAGTCATTCGAAACAAGATACTCCCTCCGTTCACTTTTGTAAGTCGTTTCAGACAACTTAAAATGAACTGTTTTGCACATTGTCTGAAATGTCTTCAAGGTCTTAAAAGTGAACAGAGGGAGTACTATAAATTAATTAATGAGGAGTTATTTGAAAAAAATCGAAACGGTATCCATGCTAACGTGGATTAGAGTGTGTGTCACATAATTAGTTATTTGAATTAGAGTGTGTGTCATGTAGCAATCTCCAATTCTAATGTGGATTTCGCATTTCACTGTATCCACGCTACTTTTTTAATACAAATTCATATGTATATGATGAAGACCATGGTAGTGAGAAAACTTTCGGATGGATTCAAACATATGACCTACAAAAAAGCACAACAAATTGAGTCAATGTCAATTTTACGAAACTTAGTATGGCACGAATTCAAAATAATTACCCGTATGCATGGTCCTCAGTTCAAATCTTACAATGTACACCGAATTGAAACATCAATATTAAGTCTCGTACTATGTACATTCAAATGTTATTTTTAGCCCCCCCCCCCCCCGCACACATGCTACATACTTCCTGTATCGGTCAATCTTCCTCTCCTAACAACCTTAGGAAGCTATCAGTTTCCAACACACATTCATTCTTTCTCTCCATGTTTCGATCTCTAAGTCTCTCAACTACACAATCCCTTTTTCCACTCTGTTACCAAATGAATTTACCTCACACACCCGCCATTGCACCCCATGCCGAGCTCTCTCTGTCTATCCCCCTCTCCCTCTCACCCTCTCGTTCTAAATACATGCATTGGCTATCTAGCCCCCCCCCCCCCAACCTCTCGTGTGCACGCACGCACGTTGTATATCTAGGTCACTCCATCGAGACTGTCCCACTCTTTCTTCCGCACGGCGGGCCACACTCGCTCAATCTCGTTCTCTTTATATGAGTCTCGTTTAACATCATTTTCTTTCACACACAAATGATATATCTCCATGTTCAGGCCTTGATCGACACACTCTATACTCTCTCACGCAGATTGTCTATCTAGGTTAGTCCATCCAACCCACCGCCACTCTTTCAACCTCATGGCGGGCCACGCTCACTCAATATCTCTCTCTCTCTCTCTCTCTATATATATATATATATATATATATATATATATATATATGTATGTCTCGATTGACCTCGCTCTTTCTCGGACAAAAACGATATATCACCATGTTTGAGCCCAATTCTACCTATTCACATTGTATACTCTCTCACGCACATTGTCTATCTAGGTCACTCTCTCCAACCCCGTCTCACTCTTTCGATCGCACGTCAACCCTATGTGATCGATTGACTTTGCTTCCTACCACGCACAAAATATATCTACACGTCTGTGACTGGATAATCTCTCGAGCTCTATCTTACAGCCCTCACCCTTGCCAAAAGATCAATCGGACAATATCTCTCCAGAGCATATATATATGTCTGTTCAATGAATGTCGGACCACACTCACTTTGTCTCTCTATCTATATGTCTCTCGATTGACTTCGCTTTCTCACACCGTATCTTCCATGCATTGAGCCTACTACCTCTCCATCAATCGCAAATCCGGAGCTATTTACATTGCGAGGGGCACTCCAACCTTGGATTAATTTGTGTAGGCATTTATTCCGGTCGGTTTAGATTATATTTTCGTAGCATTCGGCCCACAACTACTCCAAACACCATTGCAACCCCCGCAACTCCCCTAGTTGATTTCCCTCTGGCTCGGTCATCGCTCCCTCGCACGTCATTTCTCGCCTTCAACGTCGCACCATGGTATTATTGCAAAAAACTATGTTGTTCTCTTTAATTATTATAAATAAGCTACAAAACTACACACTGATAGTCCACTTGGAATGGAAGAAATTTTGACCCACAAATTAAAGTGCTACAAACTATGCACCGAGGGGCCCACATGTCATGAGACAAATTTGGACCCATATACAAATTAAAAAATAAAGGACGAGGATCGAACATGCGACCGGGCCTTCAAGCCGCACGTCAATAGGCAACATACGTAGAACAGCAATGTTTGTTGTACCCCCCTTTGTTCACATAATGTTTTTATATTACCACAACCTATTTAATGGGTAACATGTAATATTATTTTCAGTACTATTCGCCTTCACTTACTGGTGGGTTCCATGTGCGCTCTCTCTCTATCCTCCCCTTCTGCGTTTACACACACGGGCAAACACGAAGAACTCGCAGACGATGTTTCCGTTGACCATATCTGGACGCGTTCACAACTCACGGCACCAGTTTCACATACTAGCAGCACTAGTCAGTGTGTACGTGTAATGCACGTTAATTTGGAAGTATATTAAGTGCATGCGGATATTAAGATATTAGTTGTGTGTTATTATGTGATTAGCACTATTTTTGGTATGAAATTAACTGCACGCTAAACGCGTTGAGCGCTCGACATTGAGGTAGTCTAGGTCGTTGGATAACAAGGAATACATGTGGCTTGATGACGTTTTATATTTAATTTGATACGGCTCTAGCAGAACATTCAATCGATCAAACCGTAGATTTCGTTCAGTCTGACTCCGGCTTTAGATTATACGACGATCGATATAAAATAAACGAAAATGATAAATGTTCGGATTTTAAGCATGGCAATCCGAACGTTTTTCATGGCAAATTTAGATTACGCGGCGGCGGCGGGGGCATCCCGCGGTGGGAAGCGGCTCCTCTGCCATGCACTTTGTGTCGTCGGGCGACTGACTGACGGCGATAGCGGTGTCTTGCGCCGTTGTTGACGTACTACTGGATGTTGGACTATCTTCAAGAACGGCCAAAATGTTCCCGACTTTGGAGCGAGTCAACTGGCGGGAGGAGGCGACTGGCATTGGTGCAAGGAAGCGGTCGATGACGGCCATCCATGCCACTGAGGGGGGCACTGGCACCCGCGCGGGGACAGGCACTGTCAACGATGCGGTGGAGACATTCGTGTGCACGGGCACCGGCACAGGTGCGCACGTCAGGGCATGCACAGGCGCCTACGCTGGCAGGTGCACGGGCACCGGCACGGGCGTGCATGTCAGTGCACGCGCAGGTGCATGCGCTGGCAGGTGCACGGGCGCGTGAAAGTCGGCGGGGACCTCGTGGAACCCTGTGGGATCAAGCTCGATGACAATGTGCGGCTCCCAGCCCATCAATGCCACGGGGATGGGCGCTGGCGCAGTCGAGGCGACGGGAGCCGGAACGGGAGCGGGGACAGGCACGGCGTCTTCCCGCAAGGCCAGTTCAAGCTCGTCCCAAAGCGCCTTATGTTCTTGAGACTCTGGCTGGGTTTCTTCCTCAGGAAACTGGAACACTAAGGGCAGACCATCTTGATGCGGCATGGCGTAAAACATTTAGGTCAGGCTAGTTGGAGGTAGACGACAGGAGAATCGGAGAGGAAGAGAGAAGATTGTAGCGATACCGGGTAGTGCGGGGTTGATTTTAAACTGCAGCGCCGGCGACATTAAAAGTGGGAGCAGTTGGTACGAAGGTGGGCGGCGGAGCATAGTCAAAGGGCTCGCCTCCCGGTGAGCCTGCACAGCGGTCTACTCGCACGCCTCCCTGTCAGCCGGCGTAGCGGTTTGCTCACACGCCTCCCATCGACTCACATGCTTGCTCAGACGACACCTGCCGATGAGAAGCGGGGACTCGTGGCGGCACGTAAACGCCCACGGTTTCAATAGTAAAAGCGTTCGCCTTAACATGACAGGTCTTTTCTCCAAAATACATTGGCTCTTAATTTGTGCAACTTGTCATAAGCAGCTTGTCTCAAATTGAAGAAAAAACTTACGAAGTAATATTTGTGCCATATCACGTGACCATGCTCAGTTTCAAGAATTTATGCTCACTTTTGGATTTTATGAAATTTATTTAAGATCCAGGATTCGAAACAATATCATAACCTGCATCATGTTATAAATTTTCAAGCCGTACATCTATCCTATTGTATTTCTTAAGAAAGGATTTGGTCAAACATTTTGCTTAGTTAGACTTCAGACAAGTTATATATGTAGAGTAAAAGGATAATCCCTCCGTAGCACTGCATTGCCTGATATATTAACTCAAGTACTAGGCACGAACAAACGGGCTCAATTCTGTGCTCATCATGATGTAGTAGTAGTACTAAGCAATGCAGTTGATGGGTGACCTTGACGAGCGGCGACCGAGGGAATTGAACCGTGCTCGGCACGGTAGGTAATGTTGTCTAGTAACTAAAGCATCCCTCCGTTGTTCATCGGTAGTCATTATGGACCGGGGACATGAGGGGAATTTCCTAGGGCTCGAATTCTGGCCGCCAGATATTTCGACTTGAAACACTAAGGCTCGACTGGTTGGGGTTGCCTAATGTGCATACCACGCACGCCACCGAAGGACACGAGCCCGGTTTTTTTTTTTTTTTTAGGATCAACACGAGCCAGGGTCTGGCTGGTACGCCGTTTGGTCCTACCATTTGAAAATATGAAAGGAACCTTTTAAATTGCCGAACAAATCTATGTGTATTACAATACCCATATTTTCCTTGCAAATACTAACCTCAACGTGGTAATTGATTTATGATGAGTTGTTGAATTAGAGTGAGTTTGTGATATAGTGATCTCAATGTCGATTTCACATTTCATGGTATCCCTAGTAAGTTTTCCAATGCAAATTCAAATTTAAAAGATGAACAATATGGAGGTGAGAAAACATTGTATGTATCAAGCATATGACCCCACACACACACACACACAGAGACACACACGCACGAGCACAACAACAATCCAATAAGTATAGTGCATCTATTTTTCCAAACCATGCATGTATGACATGAATTCAAAAATACTCCTTCTATTCCTAAATATTAGTCTTTTAGAGAGTTCAACAAGTGACTACATACGGAGCAAAATGAGTGATTCTAGACTCTAAAATATGTCTATATACATCCGTATGTGCCAGTCCATTTGAAATCTCTAAAAAGAATAATATTTAGGAACAAAGGGAGTAAAATCTAAGACATGCATGGTCCTCGTTTCAATATTTAAAATGAACACGAAACTAGAACATGAATATTAAGTCCAGTACTACAGTACATTCAAATGTTGTGTTTAGGTAGAGCTATGATTGTCGGGGGTCAACCCCTCGACCTTAGATAAAATTGTGGAGCTCTCTTTAGGGTTGTTTATATTATATTTGTCCCCACCCTCCCAACCACCGATTGGTGGTGCACGCCCCTCCCCTCCTCCCCGGGAGAATATCATGTGCCCCCATACCTTAGATGCTATATGCCAATACGAGTTGCTTGGAGCTTGTAGATCTGAGATATAGCAGCTCACATGATGTGTCTTAATATTTTTCCAGGAAATCTTGATGAGTTTGAGAATTGCACACAATTTGTACAAAAACAACTCAGATGCCCTTGGATCCCATATCCAATGACCTCGAAGCTCGTATCACCGTAGCATCTAAGATGAAGGATGACATCATATTCTCCTGTATGTAAGAATATCATGTGCTACCACACCTTAGATGCTTTCGTGGTACAAGCTCTTCAGAGACATTGGATTTGTGACCCAACACCTCCTTGGTGGTTCAAATGGTTTTTCGCAGAAAAGCCTCAAAAGAGTTTGGCCACTACTTACAAGCACAAAGACTGCTCACATGCTATTGGATCTCAGATTAAACGACCTCGAAGCTCGTATCACCGTAGCATCCAATCTGCAATAGCACCTTATGTTTTCTCGCACGGGAGAATACGAGGTGCTCCCGCACCGTAGATTCTATGGTGACACGAGTTCACTGAGATCTAACGGCCCACAGTAGGAGGTTTGAATGTTTTTGCAATATACGGTTGATAGAGTTTGGGAAATGCGCAGAAAGTACAAGTACTACGCATGTGCCACCTGATCACTGATCATACGACCTAGATGCTCATATCACCATAGCGGGTAATTAAGCTACGGGGAGCACCTAATATGAGCAACGGGGAGCCGTTGGATCGAAGATGCATGGCACACACGAGGCCTAAATGTTTTATTTGCAAAAAACCTATGGAGAGTTTGGAAATTGTGCATAATTACAAAGACTACTCCCAAGCCATTGGATCTCACTTCCAACGGTGTAAAAACTCGTATCACCATAGTATCTAAGCTGCGGGGTGGATGTGATATTCTATGCCGCTGTCATTTTTGTTCGCAAACTTGCAAAATACGTGTAACTCGTGCCGTTACTTGTCTAACCGAGAAAAGTGTTTGTTCAAAAAAACCATCCTACACTGAAATATCGGAACAACACACAGGGCTCCCACTTGTCATTAATCAAATTTGGACCTAAAACTAACAAATCTGAAAGACGAGATTCGAACTGGCAACCTGGACTACAAAGCATAAGTCGATAGCCTAATACGACAATGGTTGTTGGCTTTGTCCCATAACTTGATTTTATACAGTATTACATTGACTAGAGTAGAGGGAGTGCCTCGTCAACACATGCATGACCGTTGTCTCCCTTACTAGTGGGTCCCAGGTCTGCGATTTCAATCTCTCTTCTCTCCATCGTCTAACCTTTGCACGGGCACACACGAAGAGCGGCGCTAGCTTGCCATGGTGTTATTACAACTAAAAAAGCTTGGAAAATAGAAGAATCGCCTAGAACAAGAGACGTTGTGGCTGGTCGATACGGAGCTAACCACATCTATCCTCCGTGCCATGTTTGCATGATGAAGCTGTGTGGCTAGTGGGGTGTTTTTGACCGACTGGCTAGGTCTCGAGGTCGAACCATAGGTACTACGTCTGATACAGTAAATTTTCACATGCACATTTTTCCTCCGTGCCGAGACGTGGCACACCCTACCCCGCGGTTTCGGGGTCCTCCCGGGTTGTAGCACCGAAGCAAGTAAATGAGTCGTCAAATCACGAAAGACCACCTTTCCCGCCGAGTACATCAGTGAAGCACGGTGGCTAGCTAGTTGGGCTAGTTCGACCGATTAGCTAGGTCGCTGCCACATTTTTTTCACCCCTTTTTTATCTACTTGCCGGCAGATAAATTTAAATATCCACCGCGGCGTTGCTCTAGTGTTTGTGTGCGGCAGGATTTTTAATTTTTTGATTGTCTGGAGCAGGCACGGCAGCAATTAGTCATGATGACTCCGCCCATAAAACCCACTACTCCCTGATGTGAGAAGTCGTCGACTGGTGTTTTACCATGGTGAAAACCAAATGATTCCTCGCTCCTCGGCTGGCTCCTGATACGTCTCCATTGTATCTATAATTTTTTATTGTTCCATGCCAATATTGTTCAACTTTCATATACTTTTGGCAACTTTTTATATTATTTTTTGGGACTAACATATTGATCCAGTGCCCAGTGCCAGTTCCTATCTGTTGCATGCTTTATGTTTCGCAGAATCCCCATATCAAATGGAGCCTAAACGGGATAGAAACGGACGGAGAATTATTTTGGAATATTTGTTATTTTTGGGAGGAAGAATCAACGCGAAACGATGCCCGAGGTGGCCACAAGATAGGGGCCCACGCCCACTTAAAGTGGGTGCGCCCCCCACTCTCGTGGGCCACCCGTAAGGCGGTTGATGCCCTTCTTTGGATGCAAGAAAGCTAATTTTTGGAAAATGATCTGGGCGAAGGTTTCAATCCAATCGGAGTTACGAATCTCCAGATATAAAGGAAACGGTGCCAGGGCAGAATTCCAGAACGCGGAAACATAGAGATAGATCCAATCTCGGAGGGGCTCTCGCCCCTCCCACGCCATGGGAGCCAAGGACCAGAGGGGAAACCCTTCTCCCATCTAGGGAGGAGGTAATGGAAGAAGAAGAAGAAGGGGGCCCCTCTCCCCCTTGCTTCTGGTGGCGCCGGAATGCTGCCGGAGGCCATCATCATCACCGCAATCTTCACCAACAACTTCACCGCCTTCATCACCAACTCTTCCCCCCTCTATGCAGCGGTGTAACCTCTCTCTTACCCGCTGTAATCTCTACTTAAACATGGTGCTCAATGCTATATCTTATTTCCCAATGATGGATATCTTATGATGTTTGAGTAGATCCATTTTGTCCTATGGGTTAATTGATGATCGTGATTGGTTTGAGTTGCATGTTTTATTATTGGTTCTGTCCTATGGTGCCCTCCGTGTCGCGCAAGCGTGAGGGATTCCCGCTCTAGGGTGTTGCAATGCGTTCATGATTTGCTTATGGTGGGTGGCGTGAGTGAACAGAAGCACAGACCCGAGTAAGTAGGTTGTTTGCATATGGGATAAAGGGGACTTGATACTTTAATGATATGGTTGGGTTTTACCTTAATGAATCTTTAGTAGTTGCGGATGCTTGCTAGATTTCCAATCATAAGTGCATATGAACCAAGTAGAGAAAGTATGTTAGCTTATGCCTCTCTGTCAAATAAAATTACAATAGTGATTACCAATCTAGTTATCGATTGCCTTGGACAAATAACTTTCCCGTAACAAAAAGCTCTCTACTAATACTTAATTTATTGCTTCTTTATCTAAACAGCCCCTAGTTTATATTTACGTGTTCTTTATTATCTTGCAAACCTATCTGTCGGTGTCAAAACCGGCGGATCTCGGGTAGGGGGTCCCAAACTGTGCATCTAGGCGGATGGTAACAGGAGACAAGGGACACGATGTTTTACCCAGGTTCGGGCCCTCTTGATGGAGGTAAAACCCTACGTCCTGCTTGATTGATATTGATATTGTGGATGTTACAAGAGTGGATCTACCACGAGATCAAGGAGGCTAAACCATAGAAGCTAGCCTATGGTATGATTGTTGTAATGTATGTTGTCCTACGGACTAGAGCCATCCGGTTTATATAGACACCGGAGAGGGCTAGGGTTACATAAAGTCGGTTACAATGGTAGGAGATCTACATATCCGTATCGCCAAGCTTGCCTTCCACGCCAAGGAAAGTCCCCTCCGGGCATGGGACGAAGTCTTCAATCTTGTATCTTCATAGTCTTGGAGTCCGGTCGATGATGATAGTCCGGCCGATGATAGTTCGGCCGACGATGGTAGTCCGGCTATCCGACACCCCCTAATCCGGGACTCCCTCAGTAGCCCCCGAACCAGGCATCAATGACGATAAGTCCAGCGCGTATGTAGTCTTCGGCGTTGCAAGGCGGGTTCTCCTTCACGTTCCACGTACCTGCCGAGCAGTGTCCGGCTTCCTCATTAATGTTGCGTTTCTTGCCTCCCACGCCCAATAATGGCCTTCTTCCACGCATCGCACGAATGCGAAAAGCTAGGGTCTCTTTTATGTTTTACCCCCTAGTTGTGCAAATAATCTGCCTATAAGAGAGGCAAGAATCCAGATCCAAATCACACCATCTTCCTCTCACGAATACTCATCGGAGCGCTTTCGACCAAGAATCCATTCCAACATGGATCGTCAATGCGGCTCCTCTTCTCGCGCTCCCAGCCCTCTGCTAGGAGATTGGAGGGGATGCTCTGTTCCGCATAACGAGCTGGTGAAGCTCCAAGCGGGGGGATATCTCCCTCCGGCCTTCATGGTTCCGGTTCGAGCCGGGCTGGCCACCTACAAAGGTGGAAAGCAAGCGGAGGCTACCCCAAGTCCCAACAAAGGGGAGCGGGTATGCTTCGTCCCCTATTTGATAAGGGGGCTCGGATTTCCTGTACATCCGTTCCTCCGCGGGCTCCTGGAGTTCTACGGACTCCAGCTTCATCACCTCACGCCCGCCTCGATCCTGCATATTGCGGGTTACGTAGCTCTTTGTGAGCTATTCCTGGGCGTCGAGCCCCATTTCACGCTGTGGAAGAGGTTGTTCTGCCTTGTGCCCCGCTCTTACGAGGGGTCCATATATCAAGTGGGCGGCGCCGAAATATGGCGCGTTGCCGGGACCGGATATCCATCCGGAACCCCAAAGAAGGCGTCCGAAGACTGGCCTTCGGAATGGTTTTATATAGAAGACGCTCCGCTGCCGGACCCTGTTCGGATCGGCCTCCCAGAGTTCAGTAATGCTCCTCTGAAGAAACGCCTTAGTTGGCGTCCGCGGAGCCCCCAACTGGAGGAAGACAAGAGCGTCCATTATTTGATGGGCCAGATAAGGTTACTGGCCCATTCCGGGTTGACCATGATTGGAGTCATGGCAACATGCATTATGCGGGGGGTGCAGCTGCTGCAATACAGGGGCCACCCAATGTGGGATTTTAACGGGGAGGACGACGCCACCCGCTACGGCCGCAAGTGGGCGGGCTCGGCCGAGGATCTGGCGAAGATCCTGTCCGGCCTGTACAAGGGGGAGAAAGAAGACTTCCTCTGTACGAACCCATTGAACGGGTTTTCCATGAGTAACCCTCGAAGCTGGGTAAGCAGACGTTTATTCATCCGACCCGTGCTTCTAAAGCCGAGTTCCTTACTCTATGATTTTGACGCAGGAACTGCGCCGGGATGTGGAGGACATTCACAGTCCGGCTCCACAACCCGAGGATCCGGGAAGATCCCTCGATCCGACCTCCAAAGAGGATCCGAATATAAAGGTGGAGCTAATTGATGGGGTGTTCCATCAGCTCAGCATCGATAATGCTTTAGTCGCCATCACAGCTGACTACCCCGGCTTGTCACCAGCTTCCCAGGTACTTATGACTGGATTCTTAACACCATTAATACATCTTCGCGCGTTTTTGACCACCATATACAACGGTGTCGTGCAGGCTGCGCCTTCAAGGCAGGAAGCCGAACCCATGACGGCTGACCAACAAGGGTCAGTTCGGCCCAGCAGGCGGAAGAGGAGTGCGGCGCGAGTCAAAGCGTCGCCGCAAAGGTATATCCCACGGTTCGTTTTTTAGAACAACATTCCTAGGAAGTGTTTGAGTGCTTATAACTTTTGTAGGAGAAAAAGCGCCTGCCGGACTGCGGGCATAGAGGTTGCCAATCCGGCCTCTACCAGCCAAGCTCCAGCGCCTGGTCCAGAGGGGGAGGCGACCGCAAGGTGCGAGCCGGGTACTCCTCCAACGGAGGATGCCCACAGACTGTCTGCCACCAAATCTGAGGTGGAGAGCGCCATGAACCACAGGCGCCGCCGGACAGTTTTTCGTGACGCGTGCTTCTCCCCTGAGGCGTTGAATGCCTTTAACGCAGGGGACGTGCACCTCCGTGCCGCTCAAGATGGTTTGACCAGAGCCACGGAGCAGTATGTAAAAGACATACATGTAAGAGAATTTAATAGTTATATATGCCAGTAGCCCCCGAGACTTAAAGTAGTTATACCAACTGATTTAAGGATCATGTGAAACGCAGGGTCTTACCGAGAAGAATACCCAACTGTCTCAGGAGCTGCAAGAGTGTAAGGCTCAACTTGAGTCCGCACTCGCTGCCGCAGGAGGAAACACAGGGACCTCTCCTGGTAACACATTATTTAAAAAGATAAGTAGTGTTTGGCCTGTGCGCAAGTCTGATAATGACGTTGCAGGTGCTGCCGGACAAGATCCGAACAGGCAAGAACTTCTGCGCCAGCTGAAGGCCGGAGAGAGGGTGCTGCATAGAGTGCAGCAAGAAAGGAACAAACTCCAAGATGCCCATGCCCAGCTCGGAGAAGAGCTGAAAGGTATTCGGGCTGAGCTGTCCGGCTCCATTAAGGAGAATCAGCGACTTCGTCGTGGCATTTATATTAAGTGCTTGAGCGAACTCCTTTGAAAATAAGAGTTCAGCGAGGAAGTCAATTGACAAAATATGTCTGTAGGTATACTCACAGGTCGTCCTGCGGAGGAGATGCCCGTATCAACGGGTGATCAACTTCCCGAGCTGTTGCAACTGATCTAATGAGTTCGGCAGGCAATGCGCGGCGTCATCCAGGCTTTATGGCCAGCCTTCTCGCTATCCGAGGGCCTTGGGGAGCTTGCGGAGAAGCTTCAGGGAGTGTGGCAGCGCTTCCATTTATGGAAGATTTCAGCCTACCGCCAAGGTGCCAGGGAGGCCTGGGCCATGGTGAAGACGCGGTACAAGAAGGCGGATCCCAACCACATGGCCGAAGTCGGACCTGTGGGGCCCGATGGGAAGGAGATCCCTGTAAGTTTAGTATACAGCCAAGTAGAGTTGGCCGCTAAATTTTCCCAACAGGACTGTAAATTGGACAGCCTATTAGACAGGATTGAGGAAGAATAGAGCTAGTCGATTTGACAATGTATTATAAAATGACATGTAAAATGCCTTCTAGCCGGATTGTAGATCGTTTTTCTTTGCCGACCTTTTCGCTTCGACCTCGGGACCCTAGAGTCCGGAGTGTGTCCGAATACCTTCTCGGTTATGAAACAACCGGGGTATGCATGGAGACCAGGCGTAGGGGTCATTAGTGCTTTATCAGACAAGTGCCCAACTAGTTATGTTATATTACATGGTTAGTAAGAAACATCTTCCAAGGAGAATAGTTCCGTTAAGGGTTCCTTTCGTCTGGGGGAGGCATGCCCTAAAGTGCATGTCTGGACTGCGAAAAGAGCAGGATAACATCTGGGGGCAGATAAATAAATTGGTAAAAAATCATCTTTCAAATCACCGACCGAATATTCCCTTAAGAACGCTAGCTTTCGGCTTCACCCAGTTTGAGGTACACATCCGGCTGACCCGGCAGTAACAATCGCAGAGGTGCTCCCTTTACCTCCTAGCCGAAAAATCGGGAACGTAGGGGTAAGCACAGGAGCCAGGCAACCCAGCTTGGCCAAAACTTAAGTCATATCGATGCATATATTGGTGAATAAAAGGTACACGTGGAAGTTTAACACGCGTGCTGGGCATGAAGCCCTTATAATTAAGCTTCTTGTAAAGAATCCCCCAGGTATAGTGAGTGCGGATAGCACATCAATTACGTGCGAACTATGCACAAATAAGCCTTTTAGGGCTGTTATGAATAGGGGTGAGAGAAAAAAGAGAAACAAAAGGCAACTGAAGTGTAAAAAAGATGGACAGGGGAAAGGGACGAACTCTTAATCCGGCGCTAGGCATAGAATCTTCGGAGGCGGGCTGCGTTCCATGGGTTCGGCTCGAGTCGGTTATCCGACGCATTTCATAGATGGTACGCTCCGCCGGTCAAGACTTGATCGATGATGAAGGGGCCTTCCCATTTGGGCTTGAGCTTGTCCTTTTTCTTGTCCGGCAGGCGTAGAACTAGTTTGCCAACATTGTAAGTCTTGGCCCATACTTCTCTGCTTTGGTATCTTCGAGCCTACTGCTGATAAAATGCGAATGAGCCTTGGCGACGTCGAGTTCTTCCTCCAATGCGTCCAAGCTGTCCTGCCGATCCTACTCGGCTTCTCTTTCTTCGTACATGCGCACTCGAGGTGAGTCATGAATGATGTCCTAGGGCAAAACTGCTTCTGTGCCGTATACCATAAAAAATGGTGTGAATCCGGTAGTACGGTTAGGCGTTGTCCGCAGCCCCCAGAGTACGGAGTCGAGCTCCTCTACCCAGTGCGTGTCTGATTTCGTAAGGGACCGCACTAGTCTGGGTTTGATGCCACTCATTATTAGACCATTTGCTCGTTCCACTTGACCGTTGGTTTGAGGGTGATAGACTGAGGCGTAACCGAGCTTGATGCCCATATTTTTGCACCATGATTTAACCTTGTCGGCCGTGAAGTTCGTGCCGTTATCGGTGATGATGCTGTGGGGGACACCGTAACGGTGTACTACCCCGGATATGAAGTCTATCACTGGCCCGGACTCTGCCGTTTTAACTGGCTTGGCCTCTATCCATTTGGTGAATTTATCCATCATGACCAATAGGTATCTTTGCTTGTGGGTTCCCCCTTTAAGTGGTCCAACCATGTCAAGCCCCCAGACCGCGAACGACCAGGTAATGGGTATAGTTTTGAGGGCGGTGGGTGGCATATGGCTCTGATTAGCAAAGATCTGACAACCGACACATCTTTGGACTAAGTCCTGAGCATCTGCCCGGGCCGTTGGCCAATAAAATCATGTACGGAATGCCTTTCCTACAAGGGCCCGGGCTGCTGCGTGGTGTCCGCCTAGTGCGGCATGAATTTCAGCCAGGAGGTCTCGCCCTTCCTCTTCGGAGATACACCTTTGAAGGACTCCGGTTGTGCTTCTCTTATAAAGTTCTCCCTCATGGACCTTGTATGCTTTAGATCGCCGAACTATGCAGCGGGCCTCATTTTGGTCTTCGGGAAGTTCCTGCCTAAGCAAGTAGGCTAGGAATGGCTCTGTCCACGGGGCGATTACGGCCATTATGTCGTGGGCTGAAGGTGTTATTTCATCGGCGGAATCGCCGCTTATGTCAAATTGCTCTAGGTCGGTTGGTGTGGATGCTTCCGGTTTGTTATTTCCGGACTCCTCTTCCCATAGTACGGATGGCTTGAACAGCCGTTCCAGCAAGATGTTTGGAGGGACAGCGTCACGTTTTGCGCCGATGCGTGCCAATATATCGGCCGCTTGGTTATTATCCCTGGCTATGGGGTGGAATTCGAGTCCGTCGAACCGAGCTGACATTTTAAGGACAGCGTTAAGATAGGCTGCCATTTTCGGATCCTTGGCGTCAAAGTCTCCATTTACTTGGGATATTGCAAGGTTTGAATCCCCGCGCACCTCTAGGCGTTGAATGCCCATGGAGATTGCCATCCGGAGACCATGTAAAAGGGCCTCATATTCGGCTGCGTTGTTGGAGTCCGTGTACATTATCTGAAGTACGTATTGGACTGTGTCCCCGGTTGGGGACGTCAATACGATGCCAGCCCCCAATCTGGCCAACATTTTAGAGCCGTCGAAGTGCATAATCCAATTGGAGTATGCGCCGTACTTTTTAGGGAGTTCGGCTTCGATCCATTCAGCGACAAAGTCAGCCAAAACTTGTGACTTTATAGCTCGCCGAGGTTTGTAAGTTATATCGAATGGTAAGAGCTCAATGCCCATTTTGCAATCCTGTCCGTCGCGCCGCGGTTGTTTATAATGTCGTTAAGTGGTACTTCAGAGGCCACTGTTATCGAACACTCTTGAAAGTAGTGTCGGAGCTTCCGGGATGCCATGAACACCGCATACGCTATCTTCTGATAGTGTGGGTAACGGGACTTGCAGGGGGTTAACACAGTGGATACGTAGTATACTGGTTTTTGAAGAGGGAATTTATGCCCTTCTGTCTCTCGTTCGACGACGAGCACCGCGCTTACAACCTGATGTGTTGCTGCGATGTATAACAACATTGGTTCGCCCAGGTTGTGTGCAGCCAGGACCGGATTTGTTGCCAATACGGCCTTTATTTCTTCGAGTCCGGCAGTGGCAGCATCCGTCCACTCGAAGTGTTCGGTGCGCCTAAGGAGGCGATAGAGGGGCAATGCCTTTTCTCCTAGACGGGAGATAAAGCGGCTTAGAGCCGCCATGCATCCAGTCAATTTTTGTATTTGCTTGAGGTCTTTTGGGATATCTAGCTGTGACAGACCTCGGATCTTGGCTGGATTTGCTTCAATTCCTCTACCGGATACGAATAAGCCCAAGAGCTTTCCGGCTGGTACGCTGAAAACGCATTTTTCCGGATTCAGCTTAATGTCATATGCTTGGAGGTTGTCGAATGTGAGCCTCAAGTCGTCTACTAGAGTTTCGACGTGTTTAGTTTTGACGACTACGTCGTCTACGTATGCCTCTACTGTTTTGCCGATCTGGGTAGCCAGACATGTCTGAATCATGCGCTGATATGTTGCGCCGGCGTTTTTAAGTCCAAAGGGCATCGTGTTGAAGCAGAACGGTCCATATGGAGTAATGAATGCCGTTGCGCTTTGATCCGCTTCTGCCATCTTGATTTGATGATAGCCGGAGTATGCGTCCAGGAAGCACAATGAATCGTGCCCTGAAGTGGCATCGATGATTTGGTCGATGCGGGGGAGGGGGAAGGGATCCTTTGGGCAGGCTTTATTCAGGTCTTTGAAATCGACACATAGGCGCCAGGATTTGTCCTTCTTTGGTACCATTACCAGGTTTGCTAGCCAATCCAGATGTTTGATGTCTCTGATGAATCCGACTTCCAATAGTTTGGCTAGCTCTTCTCCCATTGCCTGTCTTTTGGGTTCGGAAAATCGTCAAAGAGCCTGTTTGACTGGCTTGAATCCTTTAAGGATGTTTAGGCTGTGTTCTGCCAATCTGCGTGGGATTCCGGGCATATCCGAGGGGTGCCAGGCGAAAATGTCCCAATTTTCCCGAAGGAATTCTCGCAGTGCGGCGTCTACATCAGGGTTCAATTGTGCCCTGATGGAGGCCGTCTTTGTCGGGTCCAGTGGGTGGACCTGGAATTTTACTATTTCATCTGCTGGTTTAAAGGAGGTGTACTTGGATCTCTTATCGAGTATCACATCATTCCTCGTATCTATTGCTTTGAATCACTCATGTCTTAGTATTCATGCCAGTATTATTGTTTTTATGTCAACTGATAGTCTATTGCTTTGAATCACTCATGTCTTAGTATTCATGCCATGATTAGATATATGATCAAGATTATGCTAGGTAGCATTCCACATCAAAAATTATCTTTTTATCATCTACCTACTAGAGGACGAGCAGGAATTAAGCTTGGGGATGCTAATACATCTCCCTCGTATCTATAATTTTTGATTGTTCCATGCCAATATTCTTCAAATTTCATATACTTTGGCAACTTTTTATACTATTTTTTGGGACTAACATATTGATCCAGTGCCCAGTGCCAGTTCCTATCGTTTGCATATTTTATGTTTCATAGAAACCCCATATCAAACGGAGCCCAAACGAGATAAAAGCGGACGGAGAATTATTTTGGAATATTTGTGATTTTTGGGAGGAAAAATCAACGCGAGACGATGCCCGAGGTGGCCACGAGATGCCCCCCACTCCTGTGGGCCACCCGTAAGGCGGTTGATGCCCTTTGTCAGTGTCAAAACCGGCGGATCTCGGGTAGGGGGTCCCAAACTGTGCGTCTAGGCGGATGGTAACAGGAGACAAGGGACACGATATTTTTACCCAGGTTCGGGCCCTCTCGATGGAGGTAAAACCATACTCCTGCTTGATTAATATTGATGATATGGGTAGTACAAGAGTAGATCTACCACGAGATCAGAGAGGCTAAACCCTAGAAGCTAGCCTATGGTATGATTATTGTACGTCCTACGGACTAAAACCCTCCGGTTTATATAGGCACCAAAGAGGGTTAGGGTTACATAGAGTCGGTTTACAATGGTAGGAGATCTACATATCCGTATCGCCAAGCTTGCCTTCCACGCTAAGGAAAGTCCCATCCGGACACGGGACGAAGTCTTCAATCTTGTATCTTCATAGTCCAGGAGTTCG
Organism: Triticum timopheevii; assembly: GCA_963921465.1. Lineage (NCBI taxonomy): Eukaryota > Viridiplantae > Streptophyta > Magnoliopsida > Poales > Poaceae > Triticum > Triticum timopheevii. The sequence continues at coordinate 77,546,267 of OY997271.1, forward strand.
GCCAATGGTGATAGTTCGGCTATCCGGACACCCCCTAATCCGGGACTCCCTAAGTAGCCCCCGAACCAGGCTTCAATGATGACGAGTCCGGCACATAGATTGTCTTCAGCATTGCAAGGCGGGTTCTTCTCCAAATACTATGTACCCGTTGAATAGCGTCCGGCTCCTTATAAATATTGCACTCCTCGGCTTCCACGCCCAATAATGGCCATCTTCCACATGTTGAACGAATGCGAAAAGCCAAGGTATTTTTACTTTTACCCCCCTAGATGCGCAAATGAGCTGCCTATAAAACAGACGAGGATCTAGATCCGAATCACACCATCCCCCCTTCGCGAGCATTCATTGGAGCGCATCTGACAGAAATCCATTGCATCATGGATAGTTGACGCGGCTCCTCCTCTCGCCCTTCCAGCCCTCAGCCTGGAGATAGGGAGAGATGCTCCGTCCTGCACAGCGAGCTAGTGGCGCTCCAAACCAAGGGATTTCTTCCCCCAGCCTTCATGGTTCCGGTTTGAGCCGGACTCGCCACCTTTAAGGGCGGAAAGCAAGCGGAGAGTGTCCCCAGTCCCTCCAAAGGAGAGCGGGTATGCCTTGTCCCTTATTTGATAAGAGGGCTCGGATTTCCAATTCATACGTTTCTCTGAGGGCTCCTGGAGTTCTACGGCCTCCAGTTGCACAACCTTACGCCTGTGTCCATTTTGCATATTGCGGGCTTCGTGGCCCTTTGCTAGCTGTTTTTGGGCATCGAGGCTCATTTTGCGCTGTGGAAGAAGTTGTTCTGCCTTGTGCCCCATTCTCAAGAGGGGTCAATATATCAAGTGGGCGGAGCCAAACTATGGCGCATCGCTGGGACCGGATATCTATCCGGAACCCCGAAGAAGGCATCCGAAGACTAGCCTTCGGAATGGGTTTATATAGAAGATGACCCCTTGCCGGACCCTGTTCGGATCGGCCTCCCTGAGTTCGATAACGCACCTTTGAAGAAATGCCTAAGCTGGCATCCACAGAGCCCTCAGAAGGAAAATGACAGGGACGTCCTTTACCTGATGAACCGAATTAGGTTGCTAGCTCATTCCGGACTGACCATGATCGCGGTCATGGCCACATGCATTATGCGGGGGTGCAGCTGCTCCAGTATAGAGGCCACCCCATGTGGGATTTCAACGGGGAGGATGATGCCACTCGCTGCGGCCGTAAGGGGCCGGGATCGGTCGCCGATCTGATGAAGATCTTTTCCGCATTGTACAAGGGAGAAGAGGAGTAATTCCGCCGCGTCAATCCACAGGACGGATTTTCTATGTACAATCCTCCAAGCTGGGTAAGCGGACATTTCTTTTTGCCTATCCGATCCATACTTCCATAGTCAAGTATCTCATTTTGTGATTTTGACGCAGGAACTGCGCCGGGCCATAAAGGATATAAACATCCCGCCTCCACAACCCAAGGATCCGGGACGGTTCCTCGATCCGGCCTCCCAAGAGGATCCGGACATATCGGTGGAGCTGATTGATGGGGTATTTCACCAACTGAGCATCGATAATGCCTTGGTCGCCATTACGGCCGATTACCCGGGAGTACTTCCAGCCTCACAGGTAACTGAGTCCGAAGTCCCAATACTTTGAAAATGACCCATCCGTGCTTATCTTTGATCACCGTATACCAATGGTGTTTCGTAGGGGAAGTCCTTGAGGTGGAAGGCCGAGCCTGCGGAGGCTAGTCAACAAGTGACAGCAAGGCCCGACAGGCTGAAAAGAAGTGCGGTCCGGACTAAGACGCTGGCGCAACGGTATGGCGTGTCATCTTACTCCCAGGTTTTATTCCCGGGAGGCATACTAACGCTCGTGCTTTCTTCAGGAAGAAGAGCGCTCGTCGGACTGTATTCGGAGAGGTTGCGAATCAATACTCCGCCTGCCAGACTCTGAAGCCAGGTCTAGAAGCGGAGGCGAACACGAGGCGTGCGTTGGACGCTCCTCCGATAGAGGATGCCGACAGGTTATCTGCCACCAATTCTGAGGTGGAGAGTGCCATGAATCATAGGCATCGCCGGACAGTTCTTCGTGATGTATATTTCTCCCTAGAGGCATTGGATGCCTTCAATTCGGGAGATGTGCACCTCCGTGCCGCTCAAAATGGTCTAGCCAGAGCCACGGAGCAGTATGTAAAAGACTTACGAGTGAGAAAATTTGACAGTTATATATGCCAGTAGCCCCCAAGACTTGAAATAGTTAGAATAACTGATTTAAGGATCATTTATTGGGCAGGATCTTACAGAAAAGAATACCCAACTATCCCAGGAGCTGGAGGAGTGCAAGGCCCAACTTGAGGCTGCAATAGCCACAGCGGGGGAAGCCAAAGAGACCCCCTCTGGTAATATATGCTTCAAAAGATAAGTAATTTGTGAAGTGCGGCGTGTGTATAAGTCTGACAATAATATTGCAGATGGCACCGGGATAGATCTAACAACTCTTGCGCCGGTTAAAGGCCGGTAGAATGTGCTTACAAGGGTGAGGCAAGAGAAAAATAATCTCGCAGATGCCAACACCCAGCTGGGTGTGGAACTAAAGGATGTTCGTGCCCAGCTGTCTGACTCCGTTAAGGAGAATCGGCGGCTTCGACGCGGCATTTTTAGTAAGTGCTTGAACGAACTTTGAAAAAGAGTTCGGCGAAGAAGTCGACTAACAGAGTTATGTCTGTAGGTATGCTCACAGGCCATCCTCCAGAGGAAATGCCTGGTTCTACGGGTGATCTTCTTCCCGAGCTCTTGTAACTGCATGAACAAGTTCGGCAGGGGATGAAAGGCGTCGCCCAGGCATTGTGGCCATCTGTCTCCCTGCCCGAAGGCCTTGGAGAGCTTGCAGAGAGGATTCGGGGAGCGCTACGGCGCTTCCGATTATGGAAGATATCGGCCTGCCATCAAGGCGCCAGGGAGGCCTGGGCCATGGTGAAGACGCGGTACATGAAGACTGACCCAAACCACATGGCCGAGGTCGGACCTGTGGGGCCCGATGGGAAGGAGATCCCTGTGAGCTTAGTGTACGGCCAAGTAGAATTGGCCGCAAAGTATTCCCAACAGGACTGTAAACTAGACAGCCTGTTGGATGGCATTGAAGAGGAATATGACCAGTCAAGTTGACTATGTAATTTAAGATAACATGTAAAATTCCTTCTAGCCGGATTGTAGATCGTTTGTCATGGCGGACCTTTTCGCTTCAACCTCGGGACCGATAGTCCGGAGTGTGTCCGAATACCCTGACGGTTATGTAGAACCGGGGCATGCATGGAGATAAGGCGTAGGGGTCATCAGTGCTTTATCAGACAAGTGCCCAACTAGTTATGTTACATTACATGGTTAGTAAGAAACACCTTCCAGGGAGAATAGTTCCGTTAGGGGTTCCTTTCCCTGGGAGGCATCCCCTAAAGTGCATGTCCGGACTGCGAAAAAATGCAAAAAAACATCTGGGGCAGATAAATAAATAAATGAGAAACCGTCTTTTAGTTCACCTACCGAATATTCCCTTAAGAACGCTAGCTTTCGGCTTCACCCAGTCTGAGGTACACATCCGGCTGACCCGGCAGTAACAATCGCAGAGGTGCTCCCTTTACCACCTAGCCGAACAATCGGGGACGTAGTGGTAAGCACAGGAGCCAGCAACCCAGCTTGGCAAAAACTTAAGTCATATCGATGCATATAATGGTGAATAAAAGGTACATGCGGAAGTGTTACACATGTGTTGGGCATGAAGCCTGTATAAATAAGCTTCTGTTAAAAAAGCCCCCAAGTATAATGAGCGTGGATAGCGCGTCAAGTGTGTGCGATCAATGCGCAAACGATCCTTCAAAGGCTGTAAGAGAAAAGGAGGGAGAAGGAAAGAAACAGAAGACAGATAATGTGTAAAAAATAGACAGAGGAAGGAGACAAACTCAGAATCTGGCGCTAGGCGTAGAATCTTCGGAGACGGGCTGCGTTCCATGGGTCCGGCTCGAGTCGGTTATCTGATGCATTTCGCAGACGGTACCCTCCGCTGGTCAGGACTTGGTCGATGATGAAGGGACCTTCCCATTTGGGCTTGAGTTTGTCCTTTTTCTTGTCCGGCAGGCATAGAACTATTTCGCCGACATTGTAAGTTTTGGCCCGTACTTCTCTGCTTTGATATCTTCGAGCCTGCTGTTGATAGAATGCGGAACGGGCTTTTGCCACGTCACGCTCCTCCTCCAAGGCGTCCAAACTGTCCTGCCGATCGAGCTCGGCTTCTCTTTCTTTGTACATGCGCACGCGAGGTGAGTCATGAATTATGTCGCAGGGCGGAACTGCCTCTGTGTCGTATACCATAAAAAATGGTGTGAATCCGGTAGTGCGATTCAGCGTGGTCCACAGCCCCCAGAGTATAGAGTCAAGCTCCTCTACCCAGCGCATGTTAGATTCCTTGAGGGATCGAACTAATCTGGGTTTGATGCCGCTCATGATTGGACCATTTGCTCGCTCGACTTGACCGTTAGTTTGAGGGTGATAGACTGAAGCATAGTCGAGCTTGATGCCCATGTTTTTGCACCAGAGTTTGACCTCGTCGGCCGTAAACTTCATGCTGTTATCAATGATGATGCTGTGGGGGACGCTGTAACGGTGTACGACCCCTGATATGAAGTCTATCACCAGTCCGGATTCGGCTGTCTTAACAGGTTTGGCCTCTATCCATTTGGTGAATTTATCCACCATGACCAGTAGGTATTTTTGCCTATGGATTCCTCCTTTAAGGGGTCCAACCATGTCAAGCCCCCAGACCGCGAAGGGCCAGGTGCTGGGTATGGTTTTGAGGGCGGTGGGTGGCATGTGGATTTGATTAGCAAAGAGCTGGCTACCGACGCTGTTGGGGAACGTTGCAGAAAATTAAAAATTTTCCTACGGTTTCACCAAGATCCATCTATGAGTTCATCTAAGCAACGGTTCAAGGGAGTGAGTTTGCATCTACATACCACTTGTAGATCGCGTGCGGAAGCTTGCAAGGGGATGGTGACGATGAAGTCGTACTCGACGTGATTCAGATCACCGATGTCCAAGTGCTGAACGGACAGCACCTCCGCGTTCAACACACGTACGGGACGGGAGATGTCTCCTCCTTCTTGATCCAGCAAGGGGGAAGGAGAGGTTGATGATGATCCAACAGCACGACGGCGTGGTGGTGGATGCAGCAGAACTCCAGCAGGGCTTCGCCAAGCGTCTACGGGAGTAGGACGAGGTGTAGCAGGGGGAGGGAGGCGCCAAGGCAATCGGTGTGGCTGCCCTCCCCCCTGCCCTCCTTTATATAGGACCCCAGGGGGGGGGCGCCGGCCCTGGGAGATTGGATCTCCCAAGGGGGCGGCGGCCAAGGGGGGAGGAGTGCCCCCCAAGGCATGTGGTGCGCCCCCCCACCCTAGGGTTTCAACCCTAGGCGCAGGGGTTGGGCCTAGGGGGCGCACCAGCCCACTATGGGCTGGCTCCCCTCCCACGTCAGCCCATGGGGCCCTCCGGGATGGGTGGCCCCACCCGGTGGACCCCCGGGACCCTTCCGGTGGTCCCGGTACATTACCGGGAGACCCCGAAACTTTCCCGATGGCCGAAAAACCACTTCCTGTATATTATTCTTTACCTCTGGACCATTCCGAAACTCCTCGTGACGTCCGGGATCTCATCCGGGACTCTGAACAACATTCGGTATGCTGCATACTCATATTCATACAACCCTAGCGTCACCGAACCTTAAGTGTGTAGACCCTACGGGTTCGGGAGACACGCAGATGACCGAGACGACTCTCGGGCAATAACCAACAGCGGGATCTGGATACCCTTGTTGGCTCCCACATGTTCCTCGATGATTTCATCGGTTGAACCACGAGTCGAGGATTCGATCAAATCCCGTATACAATTCCCTTTGTCAATCGGTACATTACTTACCCGAGACTCGATCGTCGGTATCCCAATACCTTGTTCAGTCTCGTTACCGGCAAGTCACTTTACTCGTACCGTAATGCATGATCCCGTGGCCAACACCTTGGTCACCTTGAGCTCATTTTGATGATGCATTACCGAGTGGGCCCAGAGATACCTCTCCGTCATACGGAGTGACAAATCCCAGTCTCGATCCGTGTCAACCCAACAGATACTTTCGGAGATACCTGTAATGCACCTTTATAGTAACCCAGTTATGTTGTGACGTTTGATACACCCAAGGAACTCCTACGGTATCCGGGAGTTACACGATCTCATGGTCGAAGGAAGAGATACTTGACATTGGCAAAGCTCTAGCAAACGAACTACACGATCTTTTGTGCTATGCTTAGGATTGGGTCTTGTCCATCACATCATTCTCCTAATGATGTGATCCCGTTATCAAAGACATCCAATGTCCGTAGTCAGGAAACCATGACTATCTGTTGATCACAACGAGCTAGTCAACTAGAGGCTCACCATGGACATATTGTGGTCTATGTGTTCGCACGTGTATTACGATTTCTGGATAATACAGTTATAGCATGAACAAAAGACAATTATCATGAACAATGAAATATAATAATACTTTTATTATTGCCTCTAGGGCATATTTCCAACAGACGCATCATTGGACTAAGTCCTGAGCATCTGCCCGGGCCATCGGCCAATAAAATGCTGTACGGAAGGCCTTGCCTACAAGGGCCTGGGCTGCGGCGTGGTGCCCGCCGAGTCCGGCGTGAATTTCAGCCAGAAGATTCCGTCCTTCCTCTTCGGAGATACACCTTTGAAGGACTCCAATTGTGCTTTTCTTATAAAGCTCTCCGTCATGGACCTTATAGGCTTTAGATCGCCGCACTATGCAGCGAGCCTCGTTTTGGTTGTCGGGAACTTCCTGCCTGGTTAGGTAGGCTAGGAATGGTTCCGTCCACGGGGAAATGACTGCATTATTACATGGGTTGAGTATGTTACTTCATTGGCGCAACCACCAATTGTGTTAGAATGTTCGGTGGCGGGCAGTGCGGTTGGGTCCGGGTTGTTCTTTCCAGACTCCCCCTCCCATAGTACGGATGGCTTGAACAGCCTCTCTAGGAAGATGTTGGGAGGGACGGCATGGCGCTTTGCGCCAATGCATGCCAATACGTCTGCTGCCTGGTTATTATCCCGGACTATATGGTGAAATTCGAGCCCCTGAAACCGAGGTGACATCTTTAGGATGGCGTTGCGATAAGCTGCCATTTTCGGATCCTTGGCATTGAAGTCTCCATTTATTTGGGATATCGCGAGGTTCGAATCCCCGCGCACCTCTAGGCGTTGAATGCCCATGGAGACTGCCATCCGGAGACCATGTAGAAGGGCCTCGTATTCGGCTGCGTTGTTGGAGTTCATATACATTATCTGGAGTACATATTGAACTGTGTCTCCGGTTTGGGACGTCAGAACGATGCCAGCCCCCAGACCAGACAACATTTTGGAGCCATAGAATTGCATGATCCAGTTGGAATATGCGGCGTACTCTTTAGGGAGTTCGGCTTCAGTCCATTCGGCGACAAATTCAGCCAAAACTTGCGACTTAATAGCTCGCCGTGGCTTATAGGTTATGTCAAACGGGAGGAGCACAATGGCCCATTTGGCAATCCGGCCCGTCGCGTCGTGGTTGTTTATAATGTCATTAAGAGGTACTTTGGAGGCTACTATCATCGAACACTCTTGAAAGTAGTGTCGCAGCTTCCGGGATGCCATGAACACCGCGTACGCTATCTTTTGGTAATGCGGGTACTGTGACTTGCATGGAGTTAGGACAGTGGACACGTAGTAAACTGGGTTTCGAAGGAGGAACTTGTGTCCGTCCGTTTCTCGTTCGACAATGAGCACCACGCTCACAACTCGATGAGTTGCCGCGATATATAATAGCATTGGTTCTCTCATGTTGGGCGCGGCCAGGACCGGGTTTGTTGCCAATATGTCTTTTATTTCTTCGAGTCCGGCCATGGCGGCATCCGTCCACTCGAAGTGTTCGGTGCGTCAGAGGAGGCGATAAAGGGGTAATGCCTTTTCTCCCAAACGGGAGATAAAGCGGCTTAGAGCCACCACACATCCCGTCAATTTTTGTATTTGTTTGAGGTCCTTTGGGATATCCAATTATGACAGAGCTCGGATCTTGGCTGGGTTTGCTTCAATTCCTCTACCGGATACAATAAAGCCCAAGAGCTTTCCGGCTGGTACGCCAAAAACAGATTTTTCCGGGTTAAGCTTAATGTCATATGTTCGGAGATTATCGAACGTGAGCCTCAAATTGTCTACCAGAGTTTCGACGTGCTAGGTTTTGATGACCACATCGTCTATGTATGCCTCCACTGTTTTGCCGATCTGGTTTGCCAGACATGTCTGAATCATGCGTTGATATGTTGCGTTAGTGTTTTTGAGCCCAAATGGCATTGTGTTGAAGAAGAATGGGCCGTATGGGGTGATGAATGCCGTTGCGTCCTAGTCGGGCTCTGCCATCTTAATTTGGTGGTAGCCGGAGTATGCGTCGAGGAAACACAATGAATCGTGCCCTGCGGTAGCGTCGATAATTTGATCGATGCGGGGGAGGGGGAAGGGATCCTTTGGGAAAGCCTTGTTGAGGTCCTTAAAATCGACGCATAGGCGCCAGGATTTGTCCTTATTTGGGAACATCACCAGGTTTGTTAGCCAGTCCGGATGTTTTATATCTCTGATGAATCCGGCCTCCAATAATTTGGCTAGCTCCTCTCCCATGGCCTGTCTCTTGGTTTCGGAGAAACGCCGAAGAGCCTGTTTGACTGGCTTGAATCCTTTTAGGATGATTAAGATGTGCTCGGCCAGCCGGCGTGGGATTCCTGGCATGTCTGAAGGGTGCCAGGCAAAAATGTCCCAATTTTTGCGTAGGAATTCTCATAGTGCGGCGTCTACATCAGGGTTTAATTGTGCGCTGATGGAAGCCGTTTTTGTAGGGTCCGTTGGATGGACATGGAATTTGACTATTTCGTCCGCTGGTTTAAAGGAGGTGGACTTGGATCTCTTATCGAGTATCACATCGTCCCTATTCACCGTGGAGCGCAGCGCCGTGAGTTCCTCAGCCGCTAGGGCTTCGGATAGTGCCTCAAGGGCCAGTCAGGCTGTCTTATTTTTGGTGCAGAGTGCTATGTCCAGATCACTAGCAAGAGTGATGATTCCATTAGGCCCGGGCATTTTGAGCTTCATGTACCCGTAATGGTGTATAGCTTGAAAACTTGTGAATGCCTCTCGCCCTAATAGAGTGTGATATCCGCTGCTGAACGGGGCCACATGGAACGTGACCTCCTCGGACCTGTAATTATCCAGCGTGCCGAACATCACATCCAGTGTGATTTTTCCTGTACATCATACTTCCCGACTGGGGATTATTCCTCTGAAGGTTGTGCTGCTTCGCTCAATGCGGCTCCAGTCTATTTCCATTTTTCGGAGGGCTTCCTCGTAAATGAGGTTCAATCCGCTGCCACCGTCCATGAGTACCTTGGTAAGGTGAAAGCCGTCCACTATTGGACTGAGGACCAATGCGGCTGGTGCTCGGGCTGTTTGGAATTTAGGTTCGTCACTGGCATTAAAGGTAATAGCCGTGTCACTCCATGGGTTTATTGTTGCTACTTGGTAGACTTCGGCAAGGCTGCGGAGTGTTCGTTTCTGCATATTATTTGATGCGAAAGTCTCGAAGACTGTTAATACCGTACTGGTATCCTTGGGCTGGTGCTCTGGAGTTAGAAGCTCTTCGCCACTTTTGGCCACCTGCCGTAGTATCCAACATGCTGTAAGGCTATGAGTTGGAGTGGCGCCCTCTGTAATATGAATTTTGCAGGGTCCATTGAGCCATCCTTCCAGTAAGGTTCCATGCCCTATAGAGGGTTTTTGATTTTTGGTGTTTAACCCAGGTGCCTGGCGATAATGCACCCTTTTATTTCGGACTGGGGTTGTATTCAGGGCCGGATTGTCCCAAAATTTGATTTTGGTTTTCCAAGCGCTTTCCATCGCAAAGTACTTTCGTACTATGGACGCCAAGTCAGCAAAGCATGTAATTTCACGACGACTTACGGTGTTGAGGATTCCCTTATCCGTGCAATTATTGTAGAAGAATGAAATTGCGTCCTCCTCGCGGCAGTCCTTAACCTGTTCATAAGCAGGAGGAATCTGGCCCAGTAATGGTGTACTGTTTCTGCGGGCTCTTGCCGGATTTGGGATAGATCGCTTATGTTTGGGTGGGCGGGTGGAATTAAATTCGGAACCCCGTCCAATTTAAGACTCAGGGGCCAAGTAGTTTCCGAACTTGGAAGCTTGGGTTCTTGGATGTTGTCCAATGAATCTAACCCGCTGCCTGACTTGAGGTTCAGGGCTTGAGTAACGTCCTCCCCTCTGCGGGGATCCGGCATGGAGGGATCGGGAATCCGGACATAGCTAGTCCTTAAGATAGAAGATGGGTCGCCGTATTGTTCCTCTACCACAAAGACATGGTGGGTAACCTGGGGAGAGTTAATCTCTCTCAGATCGGGTTTAGGACCAACCTGATCGTAGTCTGTAGTGACTCCCAGGGCAGCGATGCAATCCAAGAGCTCGTTTAAGGAAGAGAGATCCATCGGATCTAACTGCTCGGCGAGTTCTGAGCTAACGTGAAGATTTCTTTCGATGACCCGAGAAGTCATCGTCGGCGCGGCGGCCGGACAGGCGGTCATAAGGAAACTACCTAGCCAGAGAGTTTGGCCGATAGCCAAAGCTCCTTTAGCAACAGTGTCATCTTTAAAGACGAGATGAGGCATCCTTCCTGATGGCGACGACATAGAGGAACTCTCAATCAAAGCACCAATGTCGGTGTCAAAACCGGCGGATCTCGGGTAGGGGGTCCCGAACTGTGCGTCTAGGAGGATGGTAACAGGAGACAAGGGACATGATATTTTTAACCATGTTTGGGCCCTCTCGATGGAGGTAAAACCCTACTCCTGCTTGATTAATATTGATGATATGGGTAGTACAAGAGTATATCTACCACGAGATCAGAGAGGCTAAACCCTAGAAGCTAGCCTATGGTATGATTGTTGTTCGTCCTACGGACTAAAACCATCCGGTTTATATAGGCACCAAAGAGGGTTAGGGTTACACAGAGTTGGTTTACAATGGTAGGAGATCTACATATCCGTATCGCCAAGCTTTCCTTCCACGCCAAGGAAAGTCCCATCCGGACACGGGACGAAGTCTTCAATCTTGTATCTTCATAGTCCAGGAGTCCGGCCAACGGTAATAGTTCGGCTATCCGGACACCCCCTAATCCGGGACTCCCTCACCCTTCTTTCGATGCAAGAAAGCTAATTTTTGGAAAACAATATGTGCAAAGGTTTCAATCCAATCGGAGTTACGGATCTCCAGATATAAAGGAAACGGTGCCAAGGCAGAATTCCAGAACGCAGAAACAGAGAGATAGATCCAATCTCGGATGGGCTCTCACCCCTCCCACCCCATGGGAGCCAAGGACTAGAGGGGAAACACTTCTCCCATATAGGGAGGAGGTCAAGGAAGAAGAAGAAGAAGGGGCCCCTCTCCCCCTTGCTAACGGTGGCGTCGGAACGGTGCCGGAGGCCATCATCATCACCGCAATCTTCACCAACAACTTCACCGCCTTCATCACCAACTCTTCCCCCCTCTATGCAGTGGTGTAACCTCTCTCTTACACGCTGTAATCTCTACTTAAACATGGTGCTCAACGCTATATATTATTTCCCAATGATGTATGGCTATCTTATGATGTTTGAGTAGATCCATTTTGTCCTATGGGTTAATTGATGATCATGATTGGTTTGAGTTGCATGTTTTATTATTGGTGTTGTCCTATGGTGCCCTCTGTGTCGCGCAAGCGTGAGGGATTCCCGCTGTAGGGTGTTGCAATGCATTCATGATTTTCTTACGGTGGGTGGCATAAGTGAACAAAAGCACAGACCCGAGTAAGTAGGTTGTTTGCGTATGGGATAAAGGGGACTTGATACTTTAATGCTATGGTTGGGTTTTACCTATTGAATGTTTAGTAGTTGCGGATGCTTGCTAGAGTTCCAATCATAAGTGCATATGATCCAAGTAGAGAAATTATATTAGCTTATGCCTCTCCCTCAAATAAAATTGCAATAGTGATTACCGGTCTAGTTATCGATTGCCTTGGACAAATAACTTTCTCGTAACAAAAAGTTCTCTACTAATAATAACTTTATTGCTTCTTTATCTAAACAGCCCCTAGTTTATATTTACGTGTTCTTTATTATCTTTCAAACCTATCCTATCACACCTACAAAGTACTTCTAGTTTCATACTTGTTCTAGGTAAACCGAACGTCAAGCATGCGTAGAGTTGTATTAGTGGCCGATAGGACTTGAGAGAGTATTTGTTCTACCTTTACCTCCTCGTTGGGTTTGACACTCTTACTTATCGAAAGAGGCTACAACTATCTTGTATACTTGCAGGTCATCAGCTCCCTACGCCTTCCCGTAGATTGCATTGCATTTCAGCCATTTCTCCCCCTTTGCTTCCTCTCCCCATTGCTTCTACCTGGTGCCATGGCAGCGCAACAGATCACGTAGTCCGACGTGAGGTGCCTGACACAGGAGCTCCATGCCAAGGATGAGGAGCTAAGGGCCAAGGACGTGGAGCTCCCTGAGCTCAAGGAGGAGAGGAGTGCCATGCTCCTCCATTATGTGCGGGAGTTCACAGAGCTTCAAAAGTGGCATGCGTCCACCACAAAGATGCTCGAGGTGTCAGCGGCGTTGTTGCAGAAAGCGGGAGATATGATAGGCCGATAGGGGAGCCAGCTGGAGCGCGAGAAGGACGATTGTGACGAGGTCCAGGATCGCCCAGCCACCTGGTGAACCAAGTTTCCACGCACGTTTTGCAGCTGCGCGATGCCTGCCGTCGTGCCAGCGCGATGATGCCAGCCGTCGGGCTAAACCCGTTTGACCACCCGGTCGACTTCAATGAGCTGCGGCTTCCTGACCTGGTCTCCTTCTTCACCTATATCTCCGAGGAGCTGAGCCATCTCCGTGCGATGGTGGGGGCTGAGCTGGATAAGGAGGGGTTGCGGGCTACCGTCGCTGTTGCCGGACGAATCCTTTCAGGGCTCCGCCACCGGAATCCATTCATGCCATTGGACGCCGTCTTTGACGAGCTGGCTTCCATCGATCGGGAGCGGGCTCTGTGGGCGGTTGCACCCTGCATCACGAACCTCGTGCGCCTCGAGAAGCAGAGGGACTTCGGTGGTGTTTAGGCACCCTCCGCATGGGCATGTCCATGTCTCGGCGCAACATGACCGTTGGATCAAACTCAGACGGTGCAGATCAGTCACTGTAGCACAAAGCGTGTGGGTGTGTTTGGTTGCATTCTCATCTCAATATAGTTGTTTCCTCTTCGTGTATATTTGTTAACCTACTAGTGTGGACTCATGCACCCTTCATGCACTCTGCCAAACACCCAAAAGTGGGTCGAGAAGGGAACTTTTGCTCCCATCCCGCGCACCCTTCATACACCCTGCCTAACACTATTCGTGCTTCATATCGTTCATGTTTAGTGGAGTACTTTAGCACTGTACTCTCCTGCATTGTAGTCTTACTTCTGTTAATATTGATCTCACCATTCATTCACGACCAGACAGTCCAAAAAGCGGTACTATGTTACATATAGGAGTAGTTGACATGCGCACAACATCATTTGTTATTGTCATATCTTACTACACTAGCAACAAGATTGTGTAGTACTGACGTATGAACCACTACACATGCCTAGTAGTTGGAGCACTGTGTATGTTCAAGAGGCTGCCGTGTTTCGCACTCCTCCGTCGTAATAGTGGAAACGCTTGCTGTAATCATTTTGTCTTCAGAAAAATAGTGGACACGCTCTACCGTGTGGATCCTCCTCCAGCCATGCACTAAATTACTCACTTTCACCGACGTGTGGGACAGCCAGCACCTGGGTCCACCAGCCATGCACTAAATTACTCCGTAGTAGAGTGACAGTAGACTACCCTGATCGAAGCGACACAGTAATGCCCAATGAGCCGTAAAATCACAAAACCCCCTCATTTCCAGCAGTAAGTTGGACGGACGAAGCAACCATCATTTCACCCATTCTCTCTCAGCTTCCTCTCTTAAAGAAAACCCCCACTCGCTTCGCTTCTCCCTCATCTCGTTCCTCCTTTCACTCTTCTCTCACAGCTTCCTCTCTTGGATGGACGCTGGAGCACCGGCCGACGTGATGTCTATGGCCACTACAAGAAATATGTCAACTAGTGACATTCTGTCAGTGACCCTGGAAGAATTGGTCATAGATCTATGACCATTTGAGACCAATTGTTCAAAAGCTGTTCGGGGGGCTCCAAACCCTAAACCATTGCGACCATTTTTGTTAGAAAGGTCGTAATTTCCTTAAACAAAATGGTCATAAAGCAAATAGTGTTGGTCCGCTGCCTTATTTCTAGTTGTTAACGACCAATATAGATGGTCATAGCCTTATAGATTGTGGTGGGTTGTCATGATTAGGCGCCATCTCATCAGTTTTGCCTATGTGTCATGTCCATGTGTCAATTTTTTCCCTAGGTTGTGAAGCAACCTATATTTCTGTTATTCCAAAAATTCCCAAAAAATTCCCATAAATTGTTTGGATCATATCTTCATCAAATATGTCAAAACCTTCCATGCCTAGTTCAAAAATAACTCAACAATATTCATTTTCCTATTCTGTTCAGAGCAACACTTTGTGAAGGAAGTGTTATTTATATATTCTTGATTTCCCTAAAAATTTGTGAAGACATTCTTCTTAGTATATGATCATCCTCAGCCAAAACTCACGCCCATTCGCCATGTGCATTTCCCGTACCGCTAATCAATCACTTGGCTGCTAATTCATGTTTGAGCATAGTTCGGTCTCCTCATGCGAATCTTATGTTATAATTTTCTTCCTAGCACCTACCTGGGGAGTGCCCAACCCACTAGAAATTCTTAGGCCGCCCAGAAAGCATGGCAACGCCACGGTCAAACGGTGACAACGCGGCGGCATGCGAGCGTATGCGCTCTAGAGTTGGGCCCCTCAGCCACCATCCAAACCTCAACGTCTCACCATCAAACCATGTATTTCTTATTAATAGATACTTAGTTACCTAGAAATGATTTTTGGAAAAAATAAAGAGCAAACTATGAGGCACCTGCAGTTCAAATTTGACCCGCTTCCAGCTGAATCGACGGGAATTTTTATTTTTCACCAGAGGTGAATCAAAACTTTTGACACCCAACCTTTTTGTCAATTTTGCATTAAAAATGGCCTAGTATTTTATAAAATTAATTAGGTCCAATTTTGCAACAAATATTGGTAGGTCCTTCACAAAAAAACTCATCTCGGGCACTCGGAAAATGGAAAATGTATTTTCCGTTAAAAGAAAATGAAAACTCCCTTAGGCAACATTGTTTGGAATTCCAAGATGCACCCTTGTGCACAATATGAGATCATTTGAACAAACTATGCCATGAATGTGGCCACAAGATTGATCATTTGGCTTGAAAGCCATGAATCTTCACACATGATAGCTCATTTCTGAGAACACTTTTGTAAATAATTACCGTATTACAAGTTTATTATTTTTCCTGGAAACTTGGTCAGATATAATGACACAATGTGAAGGTTTTCCAATTTTATGATTTTTTTTGAATTTTTATGCCCGTTTCAAATGCGGACAAAACGGGCTGTTCCTAGCTTGTGGTTAAATCTTGGAATTTTTTTTTGTGTTTCTCTGATTAAAAAGATACTTATGTACCTAGAAATGATTTTTGGAGAAAATAAAGAATAAACTACGAGGTAGCTACAGTTCAAATTTGACCCCCTTCCAATTGAATAAACGGGAATTTGTCTTTTTCACCAGAGGTGGATCAAAACTTTTGACACCCAACCATTTTGTCAATTGTGCATTATATATGGCCTAGTATTTTATAAAATTGATTAGGTCCAATTTTTCAACAAATTTATGGTAGGTCGTTCACAAAAAAACTCATTTTGGGCACTTGAAAAAATGGAAAATGAATTTTTCGTCCCAAGACAATGAAAAGTTCCTTAGGCAACATTGTTTGTCATTCTAACATGCACTCTTGTGCACGATATGAGGTCATTTGAACAAACTATGCCATGAATGTGGCCATAAGGTTGATCATTTGGCTTGAAAGCCATGAATCTTCACACATGATAGCTCATTTCTGAGAACACTTTTTAAAAATAATTACAGTATAACAAGTTTATTATTTTTCCTAAAAACTTGGTCACATGTAATGACACAATGCGATGGTTTTCCAATTTTTTGTTTTTTTTTTGAATTTTTTATGCCCGTTTCAAAATGCGGTCAAAATGGCGGGCTTGACCGTTCCTAGCTAGTGGTTGAATCTTGGAATTTTTTTGGTGTTTCTCTAATTAAATAGATACTTATGTACCTAGAAAAGATTTTTGGAAAAAATAAAGGGCAAACTACGAGCTAGCTACATTTCAAATTTGACCCACTTCCAATTTAATCAACGGGAATTTGTCTTTTTCACCAGAGGTGGATCAAAAATTTTGACACCCAACCATTTTGTCAATTGCATTATATATCGCCTACTTTTATAAAATTGATTAGGTCGAATTATGCAACAAATATATTGTAGGTCCTTCACAAAAAAACTCATTTTGGGCACTCGAAAAAATGGAAAATGAATTTTTCGTCCAAAGAAAATGAAAAGTTCCTTAGGCAACATTGTTTGTCATTCCAAAATGCACCCTTGTGCACGATATGAGGTCATTTGAACAAAGTATGCCATGAATGTGGCCATAAGATTGATCATTTGGCTTGAAAGCCATGAATCTTCACACATGATAGCTCATTTCTGAGAACACTTTCTTAAAATAATTACCATATTACAAGTTTTTCATTTTTCCTGGAAACTTGATCACATATAATGACACAATGCAGAGGTTTTCCAATTTTTTGATTTTTTTGAATTTTTTATGCCTGTTTCAAAATGCGGTCAAAACACCGGGAATGACCGTTCCTAACTAGTGGTTGAATCTTGTAATTTTGTTGTTGTTTCTCTGATTAAATAGATACTTATGTACCTACAAATGATTTTTGGAAAAAATAAAGAGCAAACTACGAGGTAGCTATAGTTCAAGTTTGACCCGCTTCCAACTTAATCAACAGGAATTTGTCTTTTTCAGCAGAGGTGTGGATCAAAACTTTTGACACCCAGCCATTTTGTAAATTGTGCATTATATATGGCCTACTATTTTATAAAATTGATTAAGTCCAAGTTTTCAACAAATATATGGTAGGTCCTTCACAAAAAAACTCATTTTGGGCACTCGAAAAAATGGAAAATGAATTTTTCGTCCCAAGAAAATTAAACGTTCCTTAGGCAACATTGTTTATCATTACAAAATGCACCCTTGTGCACGATATGAGGTCATTTGAACAAACTATGCCATGAATGTGGCCATAAGGTTGATCATTTGGCTTGAAAGCCATGAATCTTCACACATGATAGCTCATTTCTGAGAACACTTTTTAAAAATAATTACCGTATAACAAGTTTATTATTTTTCCTGGAAACTTGGTCACATGTAATGACACAATGCGATGGTTTTCCAATTTTTTGTTTTTTTTGAATTTTTTATGCCCGTTTCAAAATGCGGTCAAAATGGCGGGCTTGACCGTTCCTAGCTAGTGGTTGAATCTTGGAATTTTTTGGTGTTTCTCTAATTAAATAGATACTTATGTACCTAGAAAAGATTTTTGGAAAAAATAAAGGGCAAACTACGAGGTAGCTATAGTTCAAATTTGACCCACTTCCAATTTAATCAACGGGAATTTGTCTTTTTCACGAGAGGTGGATCAAAATTTTTGACACCCAACCATTTTGTCAATTGCATTATATATCGCCTACTTTTATAAAATTGATTAGGTCGAATTATGCAACAAATATATTGTAGGTCCTTCACAAAAAACTCATTTTGGGCACTCGAAAAAATGGAAAATGAATTTTTCGTCCAAAGAAAATGAAAAGTTCCTTAGGCAACATTGTTTGTCATTCCAAAATGCACCCTTGTGCACGATATGAGGTCATTTGAACAAAGTATGCCATGAATGTGGCCATAAGATTGATCATTTGGCTTGAAAGCCATGAATCTTCACAGATGATAGCTCATTTCTGAGAACACTTTCTTAAAATAATTACCATATTACAAGTTTTTTATTTTTCCTGGAAACTTGATCACATATAATGACACAATGCAGAGGTTTTCCAATTTTTTGATTTTTTTGAATTTTTATGCCTGTTTCAAAATGCGGTCAAAACACCGGGAATGACCGTTCCTAGCTAGTGGTTGAATCTTGTAATTTTGTTGTTGTTTCTCTGATTAAATAGATACTTATGTACCTAGAAATGATTTTTGGAAAAAATAAAGAGCAAACTACGAGGTAGCTATAGTTCAAGTTTGACCCGCTTCCAACTTAATCAACAGGAATTTGTCTTTTTCACCAGAGGTGTGGATCAAAACTTTTGACACCCAGCCATTTTGTAAATTGTGCATTATATATGGCCTACTATTTTATAAAATTGATTAAGTCCAAGTTTTCAACAAATATATGGTAGGTCCTTCACAAAAAAAACTCATTTTGGGCACTCGAAAAAATGGAAAATGAATTTTTCGTCCCAAGAAAATTAAACGTTCCTTAGGCAACATTGTTTGTCATTACAAAATACACCCTTGTGCACGATATGAGGTCATTTGAACAAACTATGCCATGAATGTGGCCATAAGGTTGATCATTTGGCTTGAAAGCCATGAATCTTCACACATGATAGCTCATTTCTGAGAACACTTTTTAAAAATAATTACCGTATAACAAGTTTATTATTTTTCCTGGAAACTTGGTCACATGTAATGACACAATGCGATGGTTTTCCAATTTTTTGTTTTTTTTGAATTTTTTATGCCCGTTTCAAAATGCGGTCAAAATGGCGGGCTTGACCGTTCCTAGCTAGTGGTTGAATCTTGGAATTTTTTGGTGTTTCTCTAATTAAATAGATACTTATGTACCTAGAAAAGATTTTTGGAAAAAATAAAGGGCAAACTACGAGGTAGCTATAGTTCAAATTTGACCCGCTTCCAACTTAATCAACAGGAATTTGTCTTTTTCACCAGAGGTGTGGATCAAAACTTTTGACACCCAGCCATTTTGTCAATTGTGCATTATATATGGCCTACTATTTTATAAAATTGATTAAGTCCAAGTTTTCAACAAATATATGGTACGTCCTTCACAAAAAAACTCATTTTGGGCACTCGAAAAAATGGAAAATGAATTTTTCGTCCCAAGAAAATTAAACGTTCCTTAGGCAACATTGTTTGTCATTACAAAATGCACCCTTGTGCACGATATGAGGTCATTTGAACAAACTATGCCATGAATGTGGCCATAAGATTGATCATTTGGCTTGAAAGCCGTTAATTTCACACATGATAGCTCATTTCTGAGAACACTTTTTAAAAATAATTACTGTATTACAAGTTTATTATTTTTCCTGGAAACTTGGTCACATATAATGACACAATGCGATGCTTTTCCAATTTTTTTGTTTTTTTGAATTTTTTATGCCTGTTTCAAAATGCGGTCAAAACGTCGGGCTTGACTGTTCCAAGCTAGTGGTTGAATCTTGGAATTTTTTTGGTGTTTCTATGATTAAATAGATACTTATGTACCTAGAAATGATTTTTGGAAAATATAAAGAGAAAACTACGAGGTAGCTACAGTTCAAATTTGACCCGCTTCCAACTTAATCAACAGGAATTTGTCTTTTTCACCAGAGGTGTGGATCAAAACTTTTGACACCCAGCCATTTTGTCAATTGTGCATTATATATGGCCTACTATTTTATAAAATTGATTAAGTCCAAGTTTTCAACAAATATATGGTAGGTCCTTCACAAAGAAACTCAATTTGGGCACTCAAAAAAATGGAAAATGAATTTTTCGTCCCAAGAAAATTAAACGTTCCTTAGGCAACATTGTTTGTCATTACAAAATGCACCCTTGTGCACGATATGAGGTCATTTGAACAAACTATGCCATGAATGTGGCCATAAGATTGATCATTTGGCTTGAAAGCCGTGAATTTCACACATGATAGCTCATTTCTGAGAACACTTTTTAAAAATAATTACCGTATTACAAGTTTATTATTTTTCCTGGAAACTTGGTCACATATAATGACACAATGCGATGCTTTTCCAATTTTTTTGTTTTTTTGAATTTTTTATGCCTGTTTCAAAATGCGGTCAAAACGTCGGGCTTGACTGTTCCAAGCTAGTGGTTGAATCTTGGAATTTTTTTGGTGTTTCTATGATTAAATAGATACTTATGTACCTAGAAATGATTTTTGGAAAATATAAAGAGAAAACTACGAGGTAGCTACAGTTCAAATTTGACCCGCTTCCAACTTAATCAACGGGAATTTGTCTTTTTTACCATAGGTGGATCAAATCTTTTGACACCCAACCATTTTGTCAATTGTGCATTATATATGGCCTAGTTTTTTTATAAAATTGATTAAGTACAATTCTGCTACAAATATATTGTAGGTCCTTCACAAAAAAACTCATTTTGGGCAATCGAAAAAATGGAAAACTGATTTTTCGTCCAAAGAAAATGAAAAGTTCCTTAGGCAACATTGTTTGTCGTTCGAAAATGCACCCTTGTGCATGATATGAGGTCATTTGAACAAACTATGCCATGAATGTGGCCATAAGATTGATCATTTGGCTTGAAAGCCATAAATCTTCACACATGATTGCTCATTTCTGAGAACACTTTCTTAAAATAATTACCATATTACAAGTTTTTTATTTTTCCTGGAACCGTCACATATAATGACACAATGAGGAGGTTTTCCAATTTATTTGATTTTTTTGAATTTTTTATGCCCGTTTCAAAATGCGGTCAAAATGTCGGGAATGACCGTTCCTAGCTAGTGGTTGAATCTTGTAATTTTTTGGTGTTTCTCTGATTAAATAGATACTTATGTACCTAGAAATGAGTTTTGGAAAATATAAAGAGAAAACTACGAGGTAGCTATAGTTCAAATTTGACCCGCTTCCAACTGAATCAGCGCGAATTTGTCTTTTTCACCATAGGTGGATCAAATCTTTTAACACCCAACCATTTGGTCAATTGTGCATTAAATATGGCCTAGTTTTTTATAAAAATCATTTGGTACAATTTTGAAAAAATATATGGTAGGTCCTTCACAAAAAAAACTCATTTTGGGCAATCGAAAAAATGGAAAACTGATTTTTGGTCCAAGGAAAATAAAATATTCCTTAGGCAAAATTGTTTGCCATTCCAGGATGCACCCTTGTGCACGATATGGGGTCATTTGAGAGACTATGCCTAGAATGTGGCCATGAGATTGACCATTTGAGAAGACTATGCCATTTCAGCTGACTTTTTTAAGGTATTTATCGTATTATAAGTTTGTTTTTTCCTAGACACTAGATCACATGTAATGACAGAATGCAAAGGCTTTCCGTTTTTTATTTCTTTAATTCTTTATGCCAATTTCAAAACGCGATTAAAACCATGGGCATAACCGTTCGTAGTTGCGGGTGGAATCTTACAAAACTCCTAGTGTTCTGTGATGAAATATATACATGTGTACCTAAAAATGACTTTTGGAAAAACAATGAGTAAACTATGAAGTTGTTGCAGTTCAAATTTGACCCGGATCCTCATGATTTGTTACAAGTTGGTTTAAATGGCCAAAAAAGGCTAGAACGATTGGAAATGCATACAAGTTTGTTATCATCATCCATAAAATGTGGTATAACTTGAGTGAAAATTTTAGTGGTTATAATTTGCAAAATATTATTGGTAGTTGCTTCATAAACCCCTTCATTTTTAGCACTTAGAGACTATATTTGAAATTACAGCCATAGTCTCCAACCAATCAGGACGTCTCCCCCAGATCACCCTACCGTAGGCGATTTGAACCGTCTGATCATCCCAGATCTAACGGCAGACCTGACCCCCAACCGTCTCACCTAACTAGCCCTAACACAACCCGCAACACTCGTCCTCTTGCCCCCCTCTCTCTCCTACGCACCCACAGCCCCCGCCCTCTCCCTCCCTCAGATCTCAATCTGATCCAGATCGACACCGCCACAGCTTCCTGTCGCCGGCAGTGGCGCCCTCCCTCGTTCGCCCTCTCCTCCTTCCCTCCTCACGGACGCCTCCACCACGCCACAAACCACGGCGACGGCCTCGTGTAGATCCCATCCTGCTCCGCGTCGTCGCTCTCCCAGCCATCTCTCCGTTCCCCCATAGCCACACCTCATCCTCCTTCCCCTCCCCGGATCCCGTCCCCAGCCACGCCCGGATCCACCGTGCTTGTCCACAGCCGCCGCCCCCACACCCGATGGCCCGCAAGATCCATCCGGCTGCGGTGATTTGATTTGATTTGTTATTTCAGTTCATGCGGTGGCGATGGGGGTGTTGTCGCGGCTGGAGGAGGTGTCGGCGCTGCTCAGGCTCAAGCTGGCGGCGGGGCGGATCAGGCGCCAGATCCCGCCCCAGGAGCACTGGGACTTCGCCTACCACATGCTCCAGCGCGTCTCCCGCAGCTTCGCGCTCGTCATCCAACAGCTCGGACCAGACCTCCGCAATGCCATAAGCATGGGCTTCCCACCCCTTCCCCCTTCTCCGGATCCCCTTCGATCTGAATCTTTGAACATTTACGGCCGCTGATGTTGCTCTGGTTCTCACCCTATAGGTCTGCATTTTCTACCTTGTGCTCCGGGCCCTGGACACCGTCAGTCAGCACCCTTATTACCCCTGCTACCACTCACTATGTTTTGTTTAAATTCCTTTTGCCGTGTTTGATGGAATATTTTGGGTCAAGTTCATCGCTGCCTTCCTTTTTAGTACTCGTACCAACCACTCTTTGCTCACTGAGATCAGTACAAATGCAGAGGACGACACCGCCATCCCTAATGAGGTCAAGCTGCCCATCCTTCAGGACTTCTACCGCCACATCTACAACTCGGACTGGCTCTTTTCATGTATGCATCCGATCTCTCTCTCTCTCTCTCTCTCTCTCTCTCTCTCTCTCTTTCTTTCTTTAAGAACAAGTTCTCCTTGTGCTCAACTCAATTGTGCTCTTCTAACCATGTATGTACTTTGGCCTTCAGGTGGAGCAAACGACTACAGAGTGCTCATGGATAATTTTAGGCAAGTCTCCACGGCTTTCTTGGAGCTAGGCGATGGGTAATGATTCCTGTTCCTCAAGTTCCTAGTTCCCAGTGTGCAGTTGAAAACTTGTGCCTTCATACGAATTGTTGTTTTGTCAAAGTCCTTGGGGGACACATCGATCATTTAGTCAGCACTTGAAGCCCGGATCCACCTGGGTGATGAAGAAAATCGACGGGTCATGCCATCTCCTGAAGTACATTTGAACATTTTTACTTCTTTAGACTGACTGTACATGCATTCCTTCATTGGTTATAAACCTTATTGCTCATTGTGTTCGGTTGAACTGCATGATTCCGGGTGATGAAGAAAATCGTTCGGATTCCCACTGATATTTCATGATTAGTGTAACCAGCTACTTCTGATGGATGGAACTACGCTCACACCATCTGGTTGAGATATTTCATTGTGCTGTTTCTTGCTGTTTCTTCAGTGCTCACTAGTTTCTAGTGTTAGACTGCTACCAGTGGGTTAAGATTAGTCTTCAGTGCTCACTAGTTGCTAGTGTAATAATTCTATGAAAGTTCAATCTGATTTGCTACGAATCAGTGTGTGCCGGCCGGCTACATGCAACGCTGTATGGTCCTCTGACCGCTGAGCTAGGAAGTTGCATACGTGACCGGCAGTAGCTAATTACAAAGAGTGGAAATCAGTATCCTGTTTTAATTAGTGTGGTGCATGCCATTGAAAGGATCCTGACATGTGGCTAGTTATGCTTGTGAACCAAGCTGCACGTTATGTACTGCCATCATATAAATGCCTGCCATTTGATCTATGCCTCAATTCGTTTGGTCTAACACATTTTTCATTTGATTTATGCCTCAATTCACATCGATTCCTCTGCTTTGACACATGTGTATGTCTGGCTGATTGAATCCATAGGTCCGAGGTCTCGTGAAGGAGCACAATGACTCCTTCAACTATTTCATCACCAAAGGAATGGAGAACATCATCAAGGCAAGTGACCGACCCATCCATTTTTCTTCGGCATGAAGCTGCTTTCCAGTTATATTATATATGCAGATACTACCTCCTTTGCTTGTTTCCAGTGTTGCCTTACATGTGCTCTATTGTTTCCTTTGGTGCAGGTACACTGGAATACCTGTCGGCATGCCCTCGATACATTCAGAGTTTAGCACTGAGACTCTGACACCGCAAGTTCGCCACTGACAAGGAAGTCTGTCAAAATCAATCCTCCGTGATGTTTTTCTTGCGCATGTGCCGGTGAGATAAATAATGGCAATACCTAAGCTGTATGCATTGCTTGTGGAAGGCGATCTCTGGATGCTGAGACCATGTTTAAGCCAATGTATATGATACAGTTGCATTGCACCTGTCACTTCTAATCTGCCATTAATTCAAATATGCTTGCAAGTGGCTAGTGCTACCTAATATTTCTCCGACTAGGCTAAGTCGATCTGGTTGGCATGCCCTTACTATCTGCTAGCAGCCTATTCCATTTGACTCGTTCTAATTACTACTACATATATGGCAATTCAGACCTGTCATAAGTTACACTTGACAAGAGTATCTTGCACACTTTTTGTCTTCTGTGTTATTGTTCATTTCTAAATCTAGTCTCAGTCTCAAGCATGCTTTATAGTCTCATATATATTGTATTTATACATCTCTGTGGAGCTTAATTTGATCCTAAATAAAAGATGCTTGGACATTGGTGGAACTTTATCTAATGCTCTTGTTCTCCTGTTTACCAGCTTCAACAAGTTAATTTGGCCTATTATTATTCCAGAAGCTGCAATGACGGAGATCACACGCTCCTTCGACCAGCCACGGCCAGCCTGCGTCTTTGGCCCCTTCAGCCTTGCCCCCGACCTTGCTCGCTGCTCCTTCGACCACACGCTCCGCTGCGAGGTGAGCTTCCCTGTCCTCTCCGCTCGATTCGCGCCGGATCCTCAGTCTGGGTACATGTGCACTAGATAGGTTATTTGTGGGTACATGGCCGGAGAGTCTGACTTAGCTCTCTCATTCTCCATTAGTGAGCATGGTAATTGGGAAACACTATGTAATGATAAACTAGTGTTTCCTGCTTATAGCAAGCTATGTATTATACATGTGTCCATTTTACCTCTGTAAATAGTTTGTTTCATACCTAGCAACTAATGAATTATTTGTGCCATGTGAATCATTGCTACTATCCTGCTACTAGTGTTTCCTGTCAAGTAGTGTTTGCTTGGTGACAGGATGTTGTTTTTTCCTTCCAAGTATAATGCTCCTTTCATGTAATGATGACACTACATCTATTTCATTTCATGTTTATGCCACTTCCAGAAAATGTGTTGCACCTATAGTAATCAATCTAACTTATGCATTTTATTTTATAGGCCTTCGAGCACAAGAGGCTTTTGCTTGACTATAACAGCGAACACGACCAACAAGTTCCGCCAGCGCGAGGCAAGCGATCGAGGTGGCTGATGCTGCATAATAATTTTAGTTGATGTTGCCACCATCTTTTGGTGCCTCTGTATTTGTTTCTGATTGTATGTACACTTGATGGATCTTGTAGATGTGCTGTTGTGAGTTTCATAGAGTGATTTTTGGATTTGATGATTTAATTTTGAGAATTATTGATTGTTGCTGTGGAAATGTGTAAAATTGAAATATGTGAATGAAAAAGGCTGAATGTTCGTTTACTGGATCGAATAATATTAGGGCTCTAAAAAGCCTATGGCCCAAACAATAGTGGACTGGAATATTGTGCATTTATGAAAAACAAAAACAAAAGGTTGGATGAAACGAATGCAAAATGGCCTAGGCCCAGAAAATAAAAAGGCCAAATGTAGGGCTTGGCCCATGAACCTGACCAAAAATTGACAAAAAAACACCTAATAGATTCAATTATTGGGCTTGGCCCATGTAAAACACCTAATCGGACCGGGCTGAATCTTGTTAGTGACCTTTTCAATTGGTCGCAATTTTGCCACGTCATCTTTTCACGTCAGATCTGACGTGGCCTGGGCAGATAGCTAGTGACCAAAACAAAACAGTAGGCATATTTTGGTCGTAAACGTCTACGACCTTCTCACAGAGAAGGTAAAAAATGTCAGTTTACGACGGTTAGCTTTTGACCTTGTGTTTTTGGTTACAAAAAGGTCACAAATGGAAAACTATGACCATTCAGTGACCAATAGTGGTGGTCACAAGTTGACATATTTCTTGTAGTGGGTGATACGTCTCCAACATATCTATAATTTTTTATTGTTCCATGCTATTATATTACCCCTTTTGGATGTTTATGGGCTTTATTTTACACATTTATATCATTTTTGGGACTAACCTACTAACTGGAGGCCCAACCCATATTGTTGTTTTTTGCCTATTTCAGTATTTCAAAGAAAAGGAATATGAAACAGAGTCCAAACGGAATGAAACCTTCGGGAGCGTGATTTTTGGAACGAACGTGATCCACAGGACTTGGAGTGCAAGCCAAGAAGCTACCAAGGATCCCACGAGATAGGAGGGCGCGCCCCCCCTGTAGGGCGTGCCCCCTATCTCATGGTCCCCTCGAGCGGCCATCGACGTACTTCTTCCTCCTATATATACCTACGTACCCCGAAAACATCTAGGAGCACCACGAAACACAACTTCCACCACCGAAACCATCTGTATCCGTGAGATCCCATCTTGGAGCTTTCGCCGCGGGGGGAATCGACCACGGAGGGCTTCTACATCAACATCCTTGCCCCTCCGATGAGTTGTGAGTAGTTTACCACAGACCTATGGATCCATAGTTATTAGCTAGATGCCTTCTTCTCTCTTTTTGGATCTCAATACAATGTTCTCCCCCTCTCTTGTGGAGATCTATTCGATGTAAACTCTTTTTGCGGTGTGTTTGTCGAGATCCGATGAATTGTGGGTTTATGATCAAGTTTATCTATGAATAATATTTGAATCTTCTCTGAATTCTTTTACGTCTGATTGAGTTATCTTCGCAAGTCTCTTCGAATTATAAGTTTGGTTTGGCCTACTAGATTGATCTTTCTTGCCATGGGAGAAGTTCTTAGTTTTGGGTTCAATCTTGCGGTGTCCTTACCCAGTGACAGAAAGGGTTGCAAGGCACGTATTGTATAGTTGCCATCAAGGATAACAATATGGGGTTTGTACCATATTGCTTGAGTTTATCCCTCTACATCATGTCATCTTGCTTAATACGTTACTCTATTCTTATGAACTTAATACTCTAGATGCCGGAGTCGGTCGATGTGTGGAGTAATAGTAGTAGATGCAGGCAGGAGTCGGTCTACTTGTTATGGACGTGATGCCTATATACATGATCATGCCTAGATAATCTCATAACTATTTGCTTTTCTATCAATTGCTCGACAGTAATTTGTTCACCCACCGTAATACTTATGCTATCTTGAGAGAAGCCTCTAGTGAAACCTATGGCGCCCGGGTCTATCTCTTATCATATTTGCTTCCAATTTACTTTTATTTGCATATTTACTTTTTGCATCCATATTATAAAATACCAAAAATATATTTATCTTATCTTACTATCTTTATTAGATCTCACTTTCGCAAGTGGCCGTGAAGGGATTGACAACCCCTTTATTGCGTTGGTTGCGAGTTCTCAATTTGTTTGTGTAGGTGCGTGGGACTTTTGAGAAGCCTCCTACTGGATTGATACCTTGGTTCTCAAAAACTGAGGGAAATACTTACGCTACTATTGCTGCATCACCCTCTCCTCTTCGAGTGAAACCAATGCCAAGCTCAAGACGTAGGAAGAAGGATTTCTGGCGCCGTTGCCGGGGAGGTCTTCGCTCAAGTCCCCATCACAAACCCATCTCCCTCACATTTACATTATGATGAAGCC
Source organism: Triticum timopheevii (assembly GCA_963921465.1). Classification (NCBI taxonomy): domain Eukaryota; kingdom Viridiplantae; phylum Streptophyta; class Magnoliopsida; order Poales; family Poaceae; genus Triticum; species Triticum timopheevii. The sequence continues at coordinate 77,574,400 of OY997271.1, forward strand.
ATGTACCTAGGGTAGGGTCATGGACCAGTCCAACATACCCTCCCCAAGGACATCTCTAGAAGAAACCACCTTTCAGTCGACCTAGAAGGGTTCCACTCGACGGACTCGAAGACACTCGACCAAGCCAACCACTCGACTGCCAGGATACCTAAAGTCACTCTGCATGCAAACGGTCTATCATTAAGTAGCTTTTATGGTCATCGTAGCACTTTATTTGTGGCATTACCAGTAACGCCCGACCTTACTGTACCTTAAACCCTGCATAACTAAGGGCCGGAGGGGTCTGGCGGACTCCATATAAGCCACCCCCCTCCTCAATGCAAAGGGTTCGCACCCCTGTAACTCATATACACATAATCCAATCGACCACCTCCGGGCTCTAAGACGTAGGGCTGTTACTTCCTTTGAGAAGGGCCTGAACTCGTAAACCTCTTGCGTATACAACTACTCCATAGCTAGGATCTTGCCTCTCCATTCCTACCCCCCTATTCTACTGTCGGACTTAGAACCACGACAGTTGGCGCCCACCATGGGGCAGGTGTCTTAGCGACTTATTGGAGAAGTTGCGATTTTTCCGATCTCCTTCATCATGGTTTCAGGCGGAGTTTTGGTTGAGGGCCGTGAGATCCGTCTCGGCGCGCTCACATTCATCGCCGATGACTCCGCTTGGCTTCAGGAGGCTCCGCTCGACATCGACGCGCTCCCTGTCCGCGGGGCGACGCAATTTCGCGCATGCGTCCGCGGTGTCCTATTGCGGCAACCGTCGACCTATTATCGGTCGACCCCTGTGTCGTCCTCCCTCCCTATTTCCCGTCGGTGCAAGCGCTCCGGTCGGTCGAGGCTTCAGCGATGGGTGAGGCACGTGGTGGCACGCCAGTCGGCCTCCCCCCAAGTCGCGGCAATCGAGCGCGACGAATCTCTCTACGGCTTGTTCGACCTGTCGACTGGCTCCATAGAGACTGCATCCGAGTGCGACAGCAGTGATCAAGCGGTGGAGGTTCTGATGGTCAATGGACCACGCAGCCCTCCCGGCTTTCCCCGCGCCGACGGAGGCGACGGCGGAGGCGATCTTGCGCAGGTCCATGAAGAGTATCAACCTGAGCCCCTCACTTCGCTATAGAGGGAAGAACTTCACTGTCGGAACATGGATGCGCTACACACTCCTATCGTCGGAGAAACCCCCAAGGCTCGTGCCTTAGAGGATGCGCGCTTGGCTAACTTGGCTAAGCGCACTCGACTGGAGAACCTCCAGCGAGCACTCGACAAGTGTGCGCGACAATGGGTTCCAGAATCAAGTCGACGCCAACTTTTTCCACCACCGACTCAGGTATATCGAACTCCGATTCAGAATTTAGCAGTTGCAGCCTGTATAGCAGAGTCAATTCAGCCTTCCCATTCAGAGGCTGGCAGAGGCTTGTTACAGATCATAGCATTACTCCGGGCAGCAGGAGATCAAAATTCAGCTGTATCACAGTCACAGAATAGGATCCACGGCAGATCCGTCGCTGCAAATACAGTCCAGTCGGCCCATAGCCCAAGATCGCCCCGAGGCATGAGGGACTGAGGACCAGCATGATCAGTACAGGAACCGGGAGCAGTATGATCACCGACTCGATCGCGATGGTCGACGTCGAGTGCCCACCCCTGCCACAAGGTGTGGATCATACGCGCCTCGACAGTAGGATGACAGACGCCATCACAGTGTTGGGCGAAGTATTCTAGCCGACCCCAGGGAACCAGGCTTTGATGCGAGATCCATTATCGTTCAAGGTTTGGTTGACAGGAACAGAGCTCACCGAGAAGGTCATGACAGAGATGTACCCACCAGCAGCAGAGTACACGTCTCAGGACCAGAGTGTTTCAGCAGAGCCATCAGGGCCGCGGTGATTCCTCCCAACTTCAGGTTTGCAACTGGAGTCAGTAAGTTCACTGGTGAGTCCAAGCCTGATACTTGGCTTGAGGACTACTGAGTGGCTGTTCAAATTCGCGGCGGCAACGATGAGGTGGCCATGAAACACCCGCCTCTTATGTTGGAGGGTTCGGCCAGAGCATTGTTGAATCAGTTAGCACCTAGCAGCATTTACACTTGGGAAGATCTTGCCCTAGTGTTTGTCAGAACATTTGAAGGAACTTGCAAGCGACCAGCAGGGTTGGCAGAGCTGCAATCTTGTGTGTAGAAGTCGAATGAAACTCTGAGGGATTACATCCAGAGATGGATCACATTGCATCACACGGTAGAGAATGTATCTGATCACCAGGCAGTCTATGCCTTCAAGGAAGGCGTTAAGTACAGAGAGCTAAACCTAAAATTCGATCGAACCAGAGACATGTCTCTGAGTCGAATGATGGAGATTGCCACCATGTATGCCAATTTTGAAGAAGAGGATTGGCTCCGGAGTGGCAAGCACAAGTCAGTCGCCCACGAAACCGGAGGTGGAAACTCCAGTCAGAAGCAAAAGCGGAAAGCCAAGCCAGCTGCTCCTGGAGAAGCCTTGGCCGTGACTCAAGGAAAGTTTAAAGGGAAGCCCAAGGGGTCTTGGAACCCTAAGAAGGTGAAGGAAAAGGAAGGGAATGACTTGATGGATTTGTCGTGCCACATTCATACAAAGAAAGATGAGGAGGGTAAATTCATTTACCCGAAACATACCACTCGACAGTTTCGGCTCCTAATCCAGCAATTCCAAGGGAAACAGCCCAAAGATAAGGAAAAGGAGTCAGACAAAGTTGAAGACAAAGAAGATAGTGATGATGGATATCCCCAGGTCATTTCCACCCTGATGATTTTTGCTGATGTTGAAAGCAAAAGTTGATTGAAAGTTATCAACCGAGAGGTGAATATGGTGGCTACGGTGACACCCAGTTATCTAAAATGGTCTCAGACTGCCATCACATTCGACCAGTCCGATCATCTAACACACATAGCCACCCCTGGGAGGCAAGCTTTGGTGGTCGACCCAGTCGTCGATGGCAATCGACTGACTAAAGTTTTGATGGATGGTGGCAGTGGCCTGAATATATTGTATGCAAAGACATTTAAAGGGATGGGCATTCCGATGGCCAGACTCATTACTAGCAACATGAGTTTCCATGGAGTCATCCCTGGAAAGAAGGCTGAGTCACTCGGCCAAATAGCTCTTGATGTGGTTTTCGGTGATTCCAAGAATTACCGCAAAGAAAAGTTGATGTTTGAAGTTGTGGATTTCTAGAGTGCTTATCACGCTATTTTGGGCAGGCCAGCTTATGCGCGTTTCATGGCTCGACCATGGTATGTGTACCTCAAATTGAAGAAGCCTGGTCCCAAAGGTGTGATCACTATTACTGGCAACCGGAAGAAGGCAGAAGAGTGCTTTCAGAAAGGCTCAAAGATCGTAGATGCTCAGATGGCAGTGGTAGAACTGCAGGAATACCAGAAAACTGCACACTCGAGTGATTTGTTGCGAGGCAAGAAGCCCGCTATGGAATCAGCATTTCAGTCGTCCGGGGAGACAAAACCGATTCACATTCACCCGACCGACCCTAGTGCTGCTCCGACTCATATCTCTACAACAGTCGACTCCAAATAGGAAGAAGCGCTCATCCAGCTCCTCCGTGAGAACTGGGACATCTTTGCATGGAAGCCTTCTGACATGCCGGGTGTTCCCAGGGGGCTGGCTGAGCATCGTCTTCGAGTCGACTCAAAGGTGATACCTGTCAAAGAACATCTTCGACAGTCCACCGTCTAGAAGAGAAAGGCCATTGGCGAGGAGGTGGCTCGGCTCTTAGCAGCAGAGTTTATCCGAGAGATTTACCACTCCGAGTGGCTCGCCAATGTTGTCATGGTCCCCAAGAAGGACAAGTCACTTCGCATGTGCATCGACTTCAAACGTATCAATCGGGCCTGCCCGAAAGATCATTTTCCTCTCCCCCGCATCGACCAAATAGTCAACTCGACTGCGGGATGTGAGCGCCTGTCTTTTTAGACGCCTATTCTGGTTACCATCAGATTCGTCTGTATGGGCCCGACGAGATCAAAATAGCTTTCATCAGTCCATTCATGTGCTTCTATTATGTAACCAGGCCATTTGGCCTCAAGAATGCTGGAGCCACGTTCATGAGGATGATTCAGAAGTGTCTTCTCATTCAAATCAGTCGGAACGTGGAAGCATACATGGATGGTATTGTGGTCAAGTCACGGAAAGGTTCCGACCTGCTGACTGACCTTGCTGAGACATTTGCCAACCTCAGGAGGTATGATATCAAGCTTAATCCATCAAAGTGCACATTCGGAGTTCCTGGCGGAAAGTTTCTCGGTTTTCTCATTTCCGAACGAGGAATCGACGCCAAACCAGAAAAAGTCGGTACTATACTTAGAATGAAACGCCCTATGCGTGGGCACGATGTCCAGAAGCTTACTGGATGCTTGGCCGCTTTAAGTCGATTCATCTCTCGTCTCGGTGAAAAGGCATTGCCTCTTTACCGACTGATGAAGAAACCAGACAACTTTGAGTGGACTCCCGAAGCTGATGCAGCGTTTGCAGAGCTAAAAGCCCTGCTCTCCACCCAACCGGTGCTTGCTGCCCCAATCAGGAAAGAGCCTTTGCTACTTTACATTGCAGCCACAAGACAAGTCGTCAGTACAGTACTTACGGTTCAGCGCCCAATATATTATCTTTCTGAAGTTTTGACCCCATCAAAGCAAAGATACCCTCATTATCAGAAGCTTGTATATGGGATTTCTATGACCACGAAGAAGGTTGCTCATTACTTCTCTGACCATTCCATTACAGTCGTCAGCGATGCTCCATTGTCAGAGATTCTACACAATAGAGATGCAACTGGTCGAGTGGCAAAATGGGCGACTGAACTCCTTCCCCTGGATATCAAGTTTGAGGCAAAGAAAGCCATCAAGTCCCAAGCAATAGCAGACTTCGTCGCCGAGTGGATTGAACAGCAACTACCGACTCAAGTTCACTCGGAGCACTGGACCATGTTCTTTGATGGTTCTAAGATGCTGAATGGTTCCGGTGCTGGGGTAGTGTTGGTTTACCCCCGAGGAGATAAGCTCAGATATGTGCTCCAGATCCACTTTGATTCCTCCAATAATGAAGCAGAATACGAAGCACTTTTGTATGGGTTGCGTATGGCCATTTCACTCGGCGTCCATCGCCTCATGGTCTATGGCGACTCAGATTTGGTGGTTAACCAGGTGATGAAGGAGTGGGACGTCAGAAGTCCAGCCATGACTGGATACTGCAATGCGGTGAGAAAGCTAGAGAAGAAATTCGAGGGGTTAGAGCTCCATCATATACACCGACCGAAAAATCAAGCGGCTGATGATTTGGCAAAAATAGGTTCCAGGAGAGAAGCCATTCCCAGTGATGTGTTTTTGGAGCACATCCACACACCATCAGTTCAAGAGGATCCTTTCATCGAAGAAGCCCCACAGCAAAAAAAAGTGCCACGGATCCGACTGAAGTTGAGGTTCCAGCTGTGGTCGACTTGATCATCGAAGTTTTGGTCATCACTCCCGACTAGACAGTGCCATACATCGCGTATATCCTAAGGAAAGAGCTCCCAGAGAACGAAGAAGAGACCCGACAGATCGTCCGTCTATCCAAGACCTTTACTGTGATAAAAGGACAGTTGTACAAAGAAAACGCGACTGGAGTCAGTCAGAAATGTATAACACCAGAAGAAGGTCAGATAATTCTCGACGATATCCACTCGGGGACCTGGGGTCATCATGCGTCCTCTCGGACCATTGTGGCTAAAGCATACCGAGCGGGGTTTTACTGGCCAAGAGCAAATGAGATGGCGAAGGAGATAGTCAACAAGTGTGAAGGATGTCAGTTCTACTCCAATATGTCACACAAACCCGCCTCAGCTTTGAAGACCATTCCACTCGTCTGGCCCTTCAATGTTTGGGGATTGGATATGGTTGGACCACTGAGAACGGGAAGGAGCGGCTTCACTCACTTGCTAGTGGCAGTCGACAAGTTTACTAAATGGATTGAAGCTAAACCTATCAAGAATCTTGATGCCGGCACTGCTATGAACTTCATCAGAGAGTTGATATTCAGATATGGAGCTCTGCACAGCATCATCACCGATAATGGGTCAAACTTCGATTTCGACGAATTCAGAGCTTTCTGCGCTTCTCAAGGCACACGAGTCGACTACGCTTCAGTCGCTCCCCCAAGTCGAATGGACAAGCAGAATGAGCAAACGGCCTAATTCTCAAAGGACTAAAACCCCAGTTGATGCATTATCTCAACCATGCAGCAGGCGCGTGGGTCGACGAACTTCCATCAGTTCTTTTGGGATTGAGGACCACTCCTAATCGGTCGACTGGGCGAACTCCATTCTTTCTGGTCTATGGAGCTGAAACAGTTCTGCCGAGTGACCTGCTTCACAATGGACCCCGAGTCAAGCTTTACTCTGAAGATGAAGCAAAACAAGCCCAGAAGTACGCAGTCGACCTTCTGGAAGAAGAAAGAGAGATGGCCATGATCCGATCGACTATTTATCAGCAGGACTTGCATCGATTCCATGCTAGAAACGTCAAGAGTCAAGCCTTCCAAGAAGGAGACTTGGTCCTTCGAGTGAATCAACAGAGGCCACACGAGCTCGCTCCTACTTGGGAAGGCCCCTTCATCGTCACCAAAGTTCTCCACAATGGAGCGTATCGTCTTTACAATGTCGATCGCCAGATTGACAAGCCACGAGCTTGGAATGCGGAGCTACTCCACCTCTTTTATACTTAAGTACTCACTCGGATGAGATGTACTAAAAAGTACCTATGTAGTTTGTTTATGAAAGACAAGAGTGCTATGATTTTCCCAGTGATTGTTGTTGCTTTTGTTTACGTAAGAAATCCCCCAGTTGGTGGCTTGGCCGCGAATCCATTTCGCCTAAGCTTGTAAAACAAAAAATTCCTACCGAGTGGTGAGCCAGCCTCCCACTCGGGGGGTTAGCTATGAATCCGTTTCACCTAAGTACGTGAAAATCCTACCGAGTGGTGAGCCAGCCTCCAACTCACGGGCCTAGCTGCAGTCCAGTACTCGCCTAAGTGTTTAAAATCCTACCGAGTGGAGAGCAAACCTCCCACTCGGGGGCTTAGCTACAGTCCAGTACTCACCTAAGTATTTGAAAATCCTACCGAGTGGTGAGCCAGCTGTCGTGGTTCTAAGTCTGACAGTAGAATGGGGGGTAGGTATGGAGAGGCAAGATCCTAGCTATGGAGCAGTTGTGAAGACACTGGAAGTAATAGCCCTACGTCTCGGAGCCCTGAGGCGGTCGACTGGATTATGTATGTATGGATTACAAGAGTGCGAACCCCTTACACTGAGGAGGGGGTGGCTTATATAGTGTCCGCCAGACCCCTCCGGCCCTCAGTAATTCGGGGCTTAAAGTATATTAAGTCTAGGCGTTACTGGTAACGCCTTACATAAAGTGTCCTAAATGCCATAAAGACTACTTAATTACAGACCGTTTGGATGCAGAGTGGCTCTTGATCTCCTGGTGGTCGAGTGAGTCTTCATGGTCGAGTCCTTCGAGTGAAGTCCCTCTTGGTCGACTGGAAGGCAGTTTCTTCTGGGGGTGTCCTTGGGTAGGATACTTAGATCAGGTCTATGACCCTACCCTAGGTACATGACATCATCATTAGCCCCAGAATGGATCGAGGTTTGAGTGAGGAAGGAGTTGATATTATTTCCGACCTGCTTTTGTGTTCTAGACATTTCTTATCTTGGACTGATAATCTTCTGTTGATGACAGCAACTCTTATTTCAGTCGCCTTGATCCATTCCTTTCTTAAGTCGAGTGAACTTTTGTACTTGATAAACTTCCGAGCGACGGATCGCAGGAAATCCATCGTCTGCCAGATTGATCTGCTGTTAGCGGATTTCGTGGGATCCGAATTTTGGGAAGCGCGCGAAGCGGGGCGGACCGCGGTGCTCGGATGGGATAGAACATAGACGCCTCGATTTCCGCGCCATCTTTTTCGCCACGTATCACGTGTGCGCAACTGTTTCGGGATGTGATAGGATTGCCTGGGCCCACTTGTCATCCACTCGGAAGCGGCTCTATAAAATGCGCCCGGTGAGGGTTTTTTGAACAATACTTCTCCAATCCCCCTTCTGTCCTCTCCACCTCCGCCCGCATCGCCTGCTCTCGCCTCCGCCCAATCACTCTCCGTGCGCTTCGACGGCAACAATGGTGAAGGAGAAGACGGCGGCTCTGGAGCGCACGAAGAAGGCGACAGCAACGGGGAAAGCTAAAGGGAGAGCGACTAGCCGGGGAGGATCCTCGTCCAGGTCCCGCCTGCCGCAAGGCTGGGTCCAAGGGGATTGGATCCGGTCGACCATCACCGAGACGGATCTCACTGAGATGGCCAACCAGGGTTTGATCCCTCACGGAGCAGCGAGGCTCCTGGGGAACGAGTGGCATCCACAGCCGCAGGAGGGTGAGTGCGTCCTTTTAGCTACTCACGTCGACCGTGGATTTTCTCTGCCTCCGAGTGGTTTCTTTCGTGGTTTCTTGAATTTCTTTGGGGCGCAACTGCACCACTTCAATCCGAATTCCATCGCCTACCTTGCTGCCTTCGTGTCCATGTGCGAGAACTTCCTGGGCTGCAGACCGCACTGGGGTCTGTTCAAGCACATATTCACTTATCGTTCTCAGACAGTGAAAAAGGCAAGTCCAGACGATGATAAGACCAAGGTTATTCAGATGTGTGGTGGTCTGGGGATTCAGATGAGGAACAAGAGCACCTTTCCGGCCATGACTCTCCCTAAGTCGGTCAGAGGTTGGCAGTCGACTTGGTTCTACTGCCAAGACGAGTCGACGCCGGGGCAGTCGAGTGGTCTCCCTCCGTTTTCTATGGACCGAGTGAACAAGCCCTCATCTCTGAAAGTGCTCCCTGAGGAGAAAGCCCAAGTGAAAATGTTGATGGAACGTGTAGTCCAGCTAGTTCAGGAAGGAGTGACGGGCATGGACCTTCTGGAGGTCTTCCTCAGGCGGCGCATCCAGCCACTCCAGTACCGGGGCCACCCAATGTGGCTGTACTGTGGAACCGAGGACGAAACTCGGGTTCACCCAGAGGTAGTCGATGATGCCACACTAGAGAGGTGGATGGCCGCAGTCACAGGGAATAAGGACAACCCTCGAGGGGCCAGAAGGATTCCGCCACTCGACAATACATATACTCCAGACTCGGTATCTCCACTTTATCTTCACTCGTAGTCTTGTTGTACTCATCCTGCTTTTGCTGCAAATTGGTCGATTGATCTTTGTTTTGTTGACTGTCAGGCCTTCAGTGAATTATACTCGATGTCGAATGGAGCTCAGGTGCCGATTGAAGAAGGGGAAGGAAGTGGAGGTGAAAGCCAAGAGGAGTGGGATTCTGATGTTGCTGATGACGTTGACGGTGATGATTCTGATGAGGAGGAAGAAGAGGAGGAGGAGGAGGAAGTTGTATCGCCTCGCACGAAAAGGCGATCGAAGCTCATCCATGACCCTGCGACTGAACGTGGTAAGGGGGTCGCGACTGTCGCGCAGTCAACCAAGCGCCCTCGGACCACTTCTCCGGCGCCGACTGAGAAGGCTCTGAAGCAATCTCGAATGGCGCCATCGAAACCGGCGAAGGTCTTGCCGAAGATGAAGGTGTCGATCCCCACCATATCAGGGTAAAAAAGCTATTCGAGTCTTCTTGCTCTTCGTGAGTTTATTTTTGGTCAACTCATGAGTTAACCGACTGATGTTTGGGGTTGCAGTGCCGCTACTTCTGATACCTCGGCCAGGGCTAATGATCATGAGATGGAAGATACTGCTACCTCAAAACCTGGTATGACTCTCATATTTCCGTCTTTTAGTCGATTGGCTCTTGGTCTCTAATTCTGATTCTTTTCGGTAGATCCATCCAATGTCGTTATCACCCTTCTTGACGATGACGACGATGAGGAACCGCCAAAGCAGAGGAGGAGCAGGAAAGCGTCTGCTGGCAGGGTGACTCAGGATGTGCTAGCACCCGAGACACTGGTTGCAGAGGGAGAGAACACCACTCGGCCCACCGTATCTTTCGTGGTGCCGTTGACGAGTGCTCACCCCGCATCGTCGAGTGCCGCACAGCCTTCACTCTTCTCAACCCACTACGTCCCAGAGGACCAAGCCAGTGCTGCAAAAGAAGCGATACGCCAGGCGGGAGTCATGATGGAGCAGGTGAAAGCCATCCGAGAGGCAAGCCAGGCAGCCTATGACGCCAGTTCCGCTCTCCAGAGCAACGTTCAGGTCAGTCGGTCATCGCCTGTTCTGTTAGGATATGATGTCTGAAGATTCTTCTTTTCCAAAATTCTTGGTGATTGTCCTACACCCACTGGGTGTGTCGATTGAAATTCTGAACTGGTGGGGGCACGCTGAGTGCACCTACTGGGTGTAGTCCCCAAGGCTATGGTCGACTGTTGGCAATCGACCATAGTCTTAATGCTTTGAATTTTTCCTTCATTCGGTTATGCCGAATGGATTTCATGAACGGTGGGGGCACGCTGAGTGCACCCACTGGGTGTAGTCCCCAAGACTGTGGTCGACTGCGGGCAGTTGATTACAGTCTGAAGAACACGTCCCTCTTTTTTTTTGTTGGTCGACTGGTCGACTCTTCCTTGATAGAACTAGTGGGGGCACGCTGAGTGCACCCACTGGGTGTAGTCCCCGAGACTACGGTCGAATGTTTGTATTCGGCTGTAGTCTTAGAAACGTATGATTTTTCCTTAGTCACTCGGAAGTGAATTATCTCTGATATTTTGCCGATTGGTTTTTGTAGAAATCCTGCGACCTTGCGGCCCGCTATACTGAGATGGAGAACAAGCATATCCAGCTCGAGCTTGATCTGAAGCTGGTCCAGGAGAATTTGGCGAAGGCGAAGGAGGAGACCAAAGGTATGTTTGGTGAGTCTTTGGACTACTTTTGCTCCTCTTTTGCTTCGAATTCTGACCTTGCTGTAACTTTGCAGGCAAAGTGAAGGAGGCCCAGAAGAAGAAAGACCTAGAGTTGGCTGAGATACAAAAAACAACTTTAGAGAAGACCAGACTCGCAGACGAGAAGTTGGCTTCGGTCACCAAGCTTGAAGAAGAAAACACCAATCTAAAAGCTGCTCTTGCCATTGCCAACAAGGAGGTCAGTCGACTGAAAAGCGATAAAGTTGCTCTGAATGACAACGCCAGTGAGTTGACGGGGAAGAGGAACGATCTGGAGGCTTATCTGGGTGGACTTGCCAAGAAGTTGTTCCTCATGCTCGAAGGTAATCCTTTGCACCAAACAATTATTTTCACAGTGATCTTTCCATTCGACCGTTGTTTTGACTCGGTGGTTGTGCTTGCAGAATTTTGCCAAAACCTTGAAGAGGAGACTGGTCGACTGGAGCCTAACCTGGACCCCATCAACTCTCCGGTGAACAATGAAGTTGCCATGAATGTGCTCTGGCTAGAATCTCGTGTTGCTGCCGTTGTTGATTATCTAGGTAGGTTGAAGGTTGCCACTTCTCGCATCGACGCTATGCTCTGGCCTGGGGAGACGCTCCAGAATGACCTCGAGTCTCTAATGATTTGACTGAACACAGTTCCAAGTCGAGTGCAGGAGTGGAAAAAGTCTGCTGCCAGGTGTGGTGCAGATGTTGCTTTATCTCTGGTCCGAGTACATTGCAAGGATGCGCGAGATGACAAGTTGGTGGCTCTTCGGGTGGCTAACACCAAGAAGCATGATTTTTGGTCCTTCATGGAGACCTTCATCGCCGCTGCCACTCGGATTGCTGATGGGATTGACCTCGACGAGTTTGTTGCACCTTCTAGTCCTCCACTGGAGGGGTAAAAAACTTCTTGAGCTTGACACTTTAAATTCGCCTCGGTATGCCGAGTGATTTTGTACCCGATAAACCTTAACTGGCTTAGCGCCTGAGCACTTTCGGTTCCGCTAGGTATTTATCCGAACTTGGGTTCGACATTTGAATATGCTTGCATTTGGTTTGAGATATCTCTCGCAGGTTAAAGCGAGGTGTTTATTGCAATCGACTCGTTCCTCAATTTGCTTAGGCAGGCCCTGGGCTGCAACTAAGCCTCCGTGTGGGAGGTTTGCTCTCCACTCGGTAGGATTTTCAAAACTTAGGCGAGCACGAGGCCGCAGCTAAGCCCCCCGAGTGGGAGGTTTGCTCTCCACTCGGTAGGATTTTCAAAACTTAGGCGAGCACGAGGCTGCAGCTAAGCCCCCGAGTGGGAGGTTTACTCTCCACTCGGTAGGATTTTCAAAAACTTAGGCGAGCACAGGGCTGCAGCTAAGCCCCCGAGTGGGAGGTTTGCTCTCCACTCGGTAGGATTTTCAAAACTTAGGCGAGCACGAGGCTGCAGCTAAGCCCCCGAGTGGGAGGTTTGCTCTCCACTCGGTAGGATTTTCAAAAACTTAGGCGAGCACAGGGCTGCAGCTAATCCCCCGAGTGGGAGGTTTGCTCTCCACTCGGTAGGATTTTAAGGTGTTCTTCTTATAGAAGGCACATTGCACTTGTGGCGTAGCTCAGAGGAGAGGGTAGCAGTCGACCCGCACCTCGTCCTTCTTGCGAGCGCACATTGTATTTGTGGCGTAGCTCGGAGGAGAGGGTAGCAGTCGACCTGCACCTCGTCTTCCTTGCAGAGCGCATGTTGTACTTGTGGTGTAGCTCGGAGGAGAGGGTAGCAGTCGACCTGCACCTCGTCCTTCTTGCGAGCACACATTGCATTTGTGGCGTAGCTCGGAGGAGAGGGTAGCAGTCGACCTGCACCTCGTCTTCCTTGTGGAGCGCACGTTGTATTTGAACTTAGGCGAGTACTTGGACTACAGCTAAGCCTCCGAGTGGAAGGCTGGCTTACCACTCGGTAGGATTTTATTGAAACTTAGGCAAGTACTTGGACTGCAGCTAAGCCTCCGAGTGGAAGGCTGGCTTACCACTCGGTAGGATTAGGTTTAACTTAGGCGAGTACTTGGACTGCAGCTAAGCCTCCGAGTGAGAGACTGGCTCACCACTTGGTAGGATTTTATTAATACTTAGGCGAAACGGATTCGCAGCTAAGCCCCCGAGTGCGAGACCGTCTCGCCACTCGGTAAGGATTTTTGTTTTACAAACTTAGGCGAAATGGATTCGCAGCTAAGCCACCCGCTGGGGGAATTTTACTGAATAAGAAAAAGTGATAAAAAATCATCGGGGAAATTATGACACTACTATCTTTCAAAATATGAACTACAGAAGTACTTTTATTACAACTCATCCGAGTGAATACTTAAGTGTAAAAGGGGCGGAGAAGATCCGCGTTCCAAGCTCGGGGCTCGTCGATGTTGTGCTCAACGTTGTAAAGATGGTACGCTCCGTTGTGGAGAACCTTGGTGACGACGAAGGGGCCTTCCCAAGACGGAGCAAGCTTGTGTGGTTTCTATTGATCCACTCGGAGGACCAAATCTCCTTCCTGGAAGGCTCGACTCTTCACGTTTCTGGCGTGGAAATGACGCAAGTCCTGTTCATAAATGGTCGATCGGATCAGAGCCATCTCCCTTTCTTCCTCCAGGAGGTCGACTGCATCCTGCTGTGCTTGTTTTGCTTCAGCTTCATTGTAGAGCTTGACTCGAGAAGCGTTGTGGAGCAGATCACTCGGCAAGACCGCTTCGGCTCCGTAGACCAGGAAGAATGGAGTTCTCCCAGTCGACCGATTAGGTGTGGTCCTTAACCCCCAAAGCACAGAGGGAAGTTCGTCGACCCATGCTCCAGCCGCATGCTTGAGGTCACGCATCAATCGGGGTTTCAACCCTTTGAGAATCAAGCCATTGGCCCGCTCTGCTTGTCCATTCGACTGAGGATGGGTGACTGAAGCATAGTCGACTCGTGCGCCTTGAGATGTGCAGAACGCTCTGAATTCCTCTGAATCGAAGTTCGACCAATTGTCAGTGATGATGCTGTGTGGGACTCCATATCTGAATGTCAGTTCTCTGATGAAGCTGATTGCAGTACTGGAGTCAAGGTTCTTAATGGGTTTAGCCTCAATCCACTTGGTGAACTTGTCGACTGCTACCAGTACATGTGTGAAACCGCTTCGACCTGTCCTCAAGGGACCGACCATATCCAATCCCCATACAGCGAACGGCCAGACGAGTGGTATGGTCTTCAGAGCTGACGCAGGCTTGTGTGACATGTTGGAGTAAAACTGGCATCCCTCGCACTTGTCCACTATCTCCTTTGCCATTTCATTCGCCCTTGGCCAGTAAAATCCGGCTCGGTATGCTTTGGCCACGATGGTCCGAGAGGACGCATGATGGCCACAGGTCCCCGAGTGGATATCATCAAGGATTATCCGACCTTCTTCTAGCGTTATGCACTTCTGACCAACTCCAGTCGCGCTTTCCCTGAATAGCTGCCCTTTGATCACAGTAAAGGCTTTGGACCGGCGGACGATCTGTCGAGCCTCTTCTTCGTCCTCTGGGAGCTCTTTTCTCAGGATATATGCGATGTACAGTATTGTCCATCGGGAGTGATCACTAAAGCCTCCATGACCAAGTCGACCACTGCTGGAACTTCAACCTCAGTCGGATCTGTGGCACTCTTGTGCTGCGGAGCTTCTTCAGTAAAAGGATCTTCTTTGACTGATGGAGTATGAATATGTTCCAGGAACACACCACTGGGGATGGCTTCTCTCTTGGAACCTATCTTTGCCAAATCATCAGCTGCTTGATTCTTCAGTCGGGGTATGTGATGGAGCTCCAACCCTTCGAATTTCTTTTCAAGCTTCCTCACTGCATTGCAGTATCCAGTCATGGCTGGGCTTCTAATATCCCACTCCTTCATCACCTGATTGACCACCAAATCTGAGTCGCCATAAACCATGAGGCGACGAACGCCGAGTGAAATGGCCATGCGCAACCCATACAAGAGAGCTTCATATTCTGCTTCATTTTTGGAGGAATCGAAGTGAATCTGGAGCTCATATCTGAGCTTATCTCCTCGGGGGGAAACCAAAACAACCCCAACACCATAACCATTTAACATCTTAGAGCCATCAAAGAACATGGTCCAATGCTCCGAGTGAACTTGAGTCGGCTGCTGTTGTTCAATCCACTCGGCAAGGAAATCAGCTATAGCCTGGGACTTAATGGCTTTCTTTGCTTCAAATTTGATATCAAGGGGAAGAAGTTCAATCGCCCATTTAGCCACTCGACCAGTTGCACCTCTGTTATGCAGAATCTCTGACAATGGTGCGTCGCTGACGACTGTAATTTCATGATCAGAGAAATAATGAGCAACCTTCTTCATGGTC
Source organism: Triticum timopheevii (assembly GCA_963921465.1). Lineage (NCBI taxonomy): Eukaryota > Viridiplantae > Streptophyta > Magnoliopsida > Poales > Poaceae > Triticum > Triticum timopheevii. The sequence goes on from OY997271.1 coordinate 77,589,696, forward strand.
ATGTAGATTCCATATACGAGCTTCTGATAATGAGGATATCTTTGCTTCGATGGAGTCAAAACTTCCGAGAGATAATACACTGGGCGCTGAACTTTGAATGTTTTACCTTCCTCTTCCCGCTCGACCGTAAGTACTGTACTGACGACTTGTCCTGTGGCTGTAATATAAAGCAACAGAGGCTCTTTGCTGATTGGAGCAACAAGCACCGGCTGGGTGGAGAGCAGAGCTTTTAGTCGGGCAAACGCTGCATCAGCTTCTGGAGTCCACTCGAACTTGTCTGCCTTCTTCATCAGTCGGTAAAGAGGCAATGCCTTTTCACCGAGGCGAGAGATGAATCGACTTAACGCGGCCAAGCATCTAGTAAGTTTCTGGATGTCGTGCACTCACATAGGGCGTTTCATTCGGAGTATAATACCAACTTTCTCTGGCTTAGTGTCGATTCCTCGTTCGGAAACGAGAAAACCAAGTAACTTGCCACCTGGAACTCCGAATGTGCACTTTGATGGATTGAGTTTGATATCATACCTCCTGAGATTGGCAAATGTTTCAGCTAGGTCAGTCAATAGGTCGGAACCTTTTCGTGACATGACCACAATATCATCCATGTACGCTTCCACGTTCCGACTGATTTGAGTGAGCAAACACTTCTAAATCATCCTCATGAACGTGGCTCCGGCATTCTTGAGGCCGAATAGCATAGTGATATAGCAGAAGCACCCGAATGGAGTGATGAAAGCTGTTCTGATCTCATCCGGTCCATACAGACGGATCTGATGGTATCCGGAGTAGGCGTCTAGAAAAGACAATCTCTCACACCCCGCGGTCGAGTCGACAATTTGATCGATGTGAGGGAGAGGAAAATGATCTTTCGGGCAGGCCCGATTAATGTGCTTGAAATGAATGCACATGCGGAGTGAATTGTCCTTCTTAGGAACCATGACAACATTGGCGAGCCACTCAGAGTGGTATATCTCTCCGATAAATCCTGCCGCTAATAGTCGAGCCACCTCTTCGCCAATGGCCTTTCTCTTCTGGACGGAGGACCGCCGAAGATGCTCTTTCACTGGTTTTGCTACCGAGTCGACTCTAAGGTGATGCTCAGCCAGTCCCCTGGGAACACCCGGCATGTCAGCAGGCTTCCATGCAAAGATGTCCCAGTTCTCACGGAGGAACTGGATGAGCGCTTCTTCCTATTTAGGGTCGAGTGTTGTCGAGATATGGGTCGGAGCTGCATTGGGGTCGGTCGGGTGAATGTGAACCAGCTTCGTCTCACTGGATGAATGAAAAGCTGACTCTGCAGTAGGCTTCTTAGCTCGCAACAAATCACTCGGATCAGCATTTTGCTTATATCCTTCTAGCTCGACCGTTGCCATCTGGGAATCGGCAATCTTTGAGCCTTTCTGGAAACACTCTTCTGCCTTTTTCCGATCCCCAGTGATAGTGATCACACCTTTGGGGCCGGGCATCTTCAATTTGAGGTACACGTAACATGGTCGAGCCATGAACCGTGCATAAGCTGGTCTCCCCAAAATAGCGTGGTAAGCGCTCTGAAAATCCACGACCTCAAACATCAGCCTCTCTTTCCGGAAATGTTTCGAGTCTCTGAACACTACGTCCAGGGCTATTTGGCCGAGTGATTTGGCTTTCTTTCCAGGTATAACTCCATGAAAACTCATGTTGCTCTTGCTGAGTCGGGACATCGGAATGGCCATTCCTTTCAGCGTGTCCGCATACAATAAGTTCAGTCCGCTACCACCATCTATTAGCACCTTCGTCAGTCGAGTGACTTCGACGATCGGGTCGACCACCAAAGCTTGCCTCCCAGGGGTGGCTATATGAGTCGGATGATCTGACTGGTCGAATGTAATGGGAGTTTGGGACCATCTCAGATAATTGGGCGTCACCGGGGCGACCATGTTCACCTCACGGTTGATAACCTTCAGTCGGCTCTTGCTTTCCACATCCTCAAAGATCATCAGAGTGGAGTTAACATGAGGATATCCTCCCTCACTGTCCTCCTTGTCTTCGGCTTTGTCCGACTCCTTTTCCTTGTCCTTGGGCTGTTTTCCTTGAAACTGTTGGATCAAGAGCCGACACTGGCGAGTGGTATGCTTAGGGTAGATGAAGTTATCCTCTTCGTCTTTCTTCATGTGGATGTGACACGGCAGATCCATCACATCATTTCCTTCTTTATCCTTCACCTTCTTGGGGTTCCAGGATCCTTTGGGTTTTCCATTGAACTTGCCCTGAGTCACGGCCAGAGCCTCTCCAGGAGCCACTGGTTTGGCCTTCCGCTTCTGTTTCCAACTGGAGTTTCCTTTCTCTGACTGACTCGGCTTGTACTTGCCGCTTCGGAGTCGGTCCTCCTCTTCACCCTTGGCGTACTTGGTGGCAATTTCCATCATTCGACTCAAGGTCATATCTCCACTCTGCCCAAACTTCAAACTTAACTCTCTGTTCTTGACACCATCCTTGAAAGCACAGACTGCCTAATGATGAGACACGTTCTCCACGGTATGATGCAAAGTAATCCACCTCTGAATGTACTCTCGTAAGGTTTCATTCGACTTCTGCACGCAGACTTGCAGCTCTGTCAGCCCAGCTGGCCGCTTGCAGGTTCCTTCAAATGTTCTGACGAACACTCGGGAAAGATCTTCCCAAGTGTAAATACTGCTTGTAGTCAACTGATTCAGCCACGCCCTGGCCGAACCTTCCAACATGAGTGGCAAATGCTTCATAGCCACCTCATCATTCCCGCCACCGATCTGTACCGCCACTCGGTAGTCCTCAAGCCAGGTTTCGGGCTTAGACTCACTGGTGAACTTGCTCACTCCAGTTGCCAACCTGAAGTTGGGGGGAATCACTGCGGCTCTGATAGCCCTGCTCAAACATTCTGGACCTGAAACATGCACTCGGCTGCTAGTGGGCGCATCTCTGTGAGCCCTGTTCCGATCGACCAAGCCTTGCATGATGATGGATCGTGCGTCGAAGCCTTGTTCTCAGGGGTCGACCGGAGCTCTTCGCCCCACACTGAGTTGACGCCTGTCATCTTGCTGTCGAGGAGCGTAAGACCCGCCTCTCGGAGGAGGAGTGGGCACTCGACGCCTATCATCACAATCATATCGGTCACCATATTGGTCTCGTCGATTCTCACGTCCTTCATGCCGCGGAGGTGATCTAGGGCTATGAGCCGACTGAACCGAATTCACAGCGACGGATCGACTGTGAATCATGTTGCGTGACTGTGACACGGCCGAATTTTGATCTCCTGCTGCCCGGAGCAAATCTCTAATCTGCATCAAGCCTCTGCCAGCCTCCGACTGAGAGGGCTGAATTGACTCTGCTATACGGGTAGCAGCTGCTAAATTCTGAATCGGGGTTCGATATACCTGAGTCGGCGGGAAGAGTTGACGTCGACTGGAGTCGGGTACTCATTGCCGCGCGCGCTCATCGAGTGCTCGCTGGAGATTCTCCAGACGAGCGCGTTCAACCAAGTTGGCCAAATGCACCTCTTCCAAGGCACGAGCCTCGGGGGTTTCTCCTGCGATAGGAGTATGCAGGGGATCCATGTTCCTGCGGCGAAGTTCTTCCCTTTGCAGGGAGTTAAGTGGCTCAGGTTGATACTCCTCATGGACTTGAGCGGGGTCACCTCCACCGTCCGCCCCGTCGCCACAGGGGAAGCCGGGAGGGCTACGAGGTCCATCGACCGTCAAGACCTCCACCGCTGGTTCACTGCTATCGCAATCGGATGCAGTCTCTACGGAGCCAGTCGACAGATCGAACAGGCCGTAGAGGAATTCGTCGGACTCGATTGCCGCGACTTGGGTGGTGGCCGTCTGGCGATCCACCGCGTGCCTCACCCACCACTGTAGTCTCGACCGACCAGATCGCTTGCGCTGGCGGGAAACAGGGAGGGATAACAACAAGGGAGTCGACCAATACGGACGGGGAGCGCATCAATGTCGAGTGGAGCCTCCTGGAGCCAAGAGGAGTCATCGGCGATGAAGGTGAGAGCGCCGAGACGGATCTCGCGGCCCTCGACCAAAAGTCCACTAACGAACATGATGAAAGTAATCGGAAGAATTGCAACTTCTCCAAAAATCGCTAAGACACCTGCCCCAAGGTGGGCGCCAACTGTCGTCGTTCTAAGTCTAACAGTAGAATGGGGGGTAGGTATGGAGATGCAAGATCCTAGCTATGGAGCAGTTCTGAAGACACTGGATTTACGAGTTCAGGCCCTTCTCGGAGGAAGTAATAGCCCTACGTCTCGGAGCCCTCAGGCGGTCGACTGGATTATGTATGTATGGATTACAAGAGTGCGAACCCCTTACACTGAGGAGGGGGGGTGGCTTATATAGTGTCCGCCAGACCCCTCCGGCCTTCAGTAATGCGGGGCTTAAAGTATATTAAGTCTAGGCGTTACTGGTAACTCCTTACATAAATTGTCCTAAATGCCATAAAGACTACTTAATTACAGACCGTTTGGATGCAGAGTGGCTCTTGATCTCCTGGTGGTCGAGTGAGTCTTCATGGTCGAGTCCTTCGAGTTCGTCGAGTGAAGTCCCTCTTGGTCGACTGGAAGGCAGTTTCTTCTGAGGGTGTCCTTGGGTAGGGTACTTAGATCAGGTCTATGACCCTAACCTAGGTACATGACTTCATCACCAGCCTCCCACTCGGGGGCTTAGCTGCAGTCCAGTACTCGCCTAAGTATTTGAAAATCTACCGAGTGGAGAGCAAACCTCCCACTCAAGGGCTTAGCTGCAGTCTAGTACTTACTGTAACACCCCCAGTGTCATGCTACAGTAATCCCCTATTAATGATGCCATGTCATCATGTTACTGTTGCTAATCTTCACTTGATCCAAATCACAATTCAAATCCAAATCCAATCTAAAGTCAAAAATTCATATTTGTCAGACATGAAATCTAAAATGTTCATCTTGTGCCAAATAATCCATAACTAATATTGGTAGTGAACCAACTTTTTTGCAAATGTCTAAGTACCCTAAACCACTTTAAAACAGTGGCTAAAACTATAGTTTAAATGCCTTTTTAAATTATGAAGGTTGCAACTATTTCAAAAGCCTCACAATCTTTTTTTGTGGCAGCGCCCAATAATTCTTTGAAATTGTTTTGTCCAGTGGCATATTTTTGCAAAGTCATTGTGGCTTAAAAAAGGCAAAAGCTACTGAAAAAAACAAAAAAGGAGAAAAAGAAAAGCAGAGGAGAGAGAGAGAGAGAGAGAGAGAGAGAGAGAGAGAGAAAGCCCCCTGCCTCACTTGGGCTTCGGCCCACCCAGCCAGCCGACCCAGCTAGGCCGGCCCACTCCCCCTCCTAGTCATCCCTCTCCTCTCTGTTCACGCGACCGAGCCACCCCAGCTCGTTCCCACCAGACCCGGCGCGGTGCCCCACACTGCCACGTTGCCGGCGAGGGGATAAGGGCAGCCCCCGACGCCTCGGTATCCCTCCCCTCTTGCCACTCCACGCTACTCTCCCTCTCCGCCTCTCCCTCTCCCCACCAGATCCCCTTCTTTGCTTCGCACGAACGCCCACCATCGCCATCCACCTTGCTCCGACATGACCACCGGCCACCACGCACGTCTCTGCCATGATGCAGCTCCTTACCGTCGTCCTCTACGCACCCTGGTGCCATTCGCAAGAGCTCGAAGGTGCTGGAGCTCCACCACCGCCGTCCGTCTGCCCCAGGCCTCCCCCGAGCCCGCTCTGCTCCTCTACAGGTGCCCTGTGAGCACTTACCTCTCCTCCCCTTGCTCCCTCGCCGTTTCCCGTGCCCGTATGCCATTGTTGCCGCCGTTGCCGAGCCCGACGCCGCTGTCGAGCCACGCCGTCTCAGCCACCACCGGTCGAGCTCGCTTTCGAGGACGGCTTTGTGCCCCTAGCACTTCCAGGAGGCCTCCCAACCGTCTGCGCCTCCTCCCGTGCCTCCCTGTACCCTCTAGCCTCGTCTCCAACCGCGCCCGAATGCCTGCGTCTGCCCCGCCTCTCACCGTCGTTGTTCCATCCCGTTACGGGCCGCGCCGCCACCGTAGCAGGATGCGGCGTCGAATTCCCATTCGAACGCGACCAGCCGCGGCCGATTTGGCGCCCCGTAGGTTTTCCCAACGCACTACCGAACACCGTGGATGCCTCTGCTCGCCGTCGGTGATGCTCCGGTCGTCCCCGACGCCGGTCGTGGTCACCATCGTGTGCGCGGCGCCGAGCCGCGCCCTTAGGTCCAAGCCGCAGGTCCGGAGGCCCCCTGTAGCGCGGCCCCAGCCAACTCCGGCGAGGCGCCGCCGTTGCCTTGCTCACCGGAGCTCTCTCTCCGGCGCCGACGCCGACGTAGCATAGTGGGCCCCGCCCCTGAGTCACTGACCAGTGGGTCCTGGTGGCCCGGTTGACTGGCTTGACCCAGCCAACTTCTTGCTGGGCTGCCCAGTGAGACTAACATGTGGGCCCCACTTGTTTAAAACATTTTCTAAATAAATAAAACTGCTAGTTAAAATCTGTTATTTAATTAGTAGTTAGTTAGTCACTGACACTTGGGGCCCACCCCTCTAATCAGTCTGTTAGATTAGTTTAACCCACTGTTTAACCCAGAGAGGCTGACAGGTGGGCCCCACCTGTCAGTTTGACCAGGCAGCAGGTCAGCCGAATGCTGATGCATTGCTGACGTCATCTTCCATTTCTGTTAATTTGAATAATTCCAGAAAATACTTTAATCTTTAAAAATTCATAGAAATTAAACCGTAACTCGGATGAAAATGTTTTCTACATGAAAGTTGCTCAGAAAAATCCAACGAATCCGAATGCGCGGTCTGTTCATCTGTCACATGCCGCTAGCATGCTGAACATGGAACTTTCCCCTCTCTTTCATCTGTCCGGAAAATTCTTAACACTAGGAAAACCACTCCGGATGTTTGCCCTCTCCGTCTGCAACGTGTAGTACCGCGTTAGATCACCCCTAACACCGTGTTTTACCATGTTATGCTTGATGATGCTATGCTTTCTTTATATTTACTGTTTCTTCCCCCTCTTCTCTCCGGTAGACCCCGAGACCAATGCCGCCCCTGTGATCGACTACGTCGACGATGACCCCTCCTTGCCAGAGCAGCCAGGCAAGCCCCCCCTTTGATCATCCCGATATCGCCCATTCCATCTCTCATGCTTGCATTAGATTTTGCTACTGTTATTGTTTGCTCCTATCCTGATGCATAGCCTGCTTTTGTATCTGCTGTTGTACCTTACCTGCTTATCCTAAACTGCTTAGTATAGGTTGGTTAGTGATCCAACAGTGACCCCCCACCCTGTCCTTGTTGCCCCTGCTTCATCATTGAAGACCCGATCAACGGGATTGAAGACCAGTCCCCGGCACCTCACATCACTTTTCCCTTAGTTGCTCGACACCGCGGGGTTACTATCGAGTGCCGAGGGTGAGACCTCTACAGCACTTCTGATGTTAATCCTGTAGTGTAGCTATTCGGTCGTGGTCATCGAGGGTGATTTCCTCTTTAACCACTTCCGATACGACTATGTCGTGCAACCCCTCAAGTGTGAACCTCGAGGGTGGTCCCTCTTACATTCACCTTGATGATTACATCGAGTGGAGTTCACCGGGGGTGATTCCTCGGGTTTTCCAATTGATGTTTAGACACACAGATACAATGATTATTATGACTTTACACTGAACCATGTTACTAAAGACGGGTCGACCCTGAGGGGTACCCGTGCGAGCATAATTGCGAGTGATGTGCAGACGAGTTGACCTGGAAGGTGCCCGAGAGATAATTACGAGGTGTGGCCGGGCATTCCGAGCCCTTGCCGCAAGTCCTCGAGATGGGGCAACGGGGTCACATCTTTCGTGAGTCTCTGCTTGTTACCACGCGTTCCTAATCCACTACGATTTGGATATTTGATCCGAGGGGCCTCTGGCCTGATAGCACTAACCATCACGTGGGCATAGTATGGGCGTTCTGCGTCGTATGCATCAGCCAAACTTATTAGACGTCAGCGACTGAGCGGCGCATGCCGGGTTGGACTGAGGTAGCTAGGTCTGCTCTTCGGCCACCCACGCAACTTGCAGGAGTTCCCGGGGAGATGGCCCATGACCCCTGGGGGCATAGGTTTAGTCCGGCATGCTGACCTCTCTATTAAGCCTAGGTCGGTTTGCCGCTTATTGTTTGGCCGAGGTCGGGCATGACCCAGGAAAGTGTGTCCGGCCAGAGTTAATCAAGCGTGGTGGGTAAGTTGGTGCACCCCTGCAGGGAAGAAAACATCTATCGATAGCCTGTCCTACGGTAACGAACACTCGGAGTTGTATCCCGATCGATACAACTAGAACTGGATACTTGTGATGAGAATTTGATGGTGATGATAACTGGATAGTACGGCTCTGGGATATCTTTCTCGCAGGGAGTCGAGAAAGGATCTCTGGCCGAGGTTGATAACACTACTACTACTTTACTTTATGCTACTCTACTCCCTCCTGTTGCTGCAAGATGGTGGTTTCCAGAAGATGCTAGTCTTTGATAGGACTAGGCCTTCTCTCTATTCTGGCATTTCTGTAGCCCAGTCCACATATACAACCTTCCTTTGATAATGTTGCATATGTAGTGTAGATCCTTGCTGGCGAGTACTTTGGATGAGTACTCACGGTTGCTTTGCTCCCCCCTTTTCCCCCTTTCTTTTTATTTCCGGTTGATGCAACCAGAGGTCGGAGCCCAGGAGCCAGATGACGACCAGGAGTAGTTAGGAGGCTCCCAGGCAGGAGGCCTTGCCTTTTCGATCGTAGATGCTTTTGTGCTAGCCTTCTTAAGGCAAACTTGTCTAACCCATGTCTGTACTCAGATATTGTTGCTTCTGCTGACTCTTGTGTTTTCGAGCTTATGTATTCGAGCCCTCGAGGCCCCTGGCTTGTAATATAAAGCTTGTATTATTTTAATTTGTGTCTAGAGTTGTGTTGTGATATCTTCCCGTGAGTCCTTGATATTGATCGTACACATTGCGTGTATGATTAGTGTACGATTGAATCGAGGGCGTCACACTTACCTAAGTGTTTAAAATCCTACCGAGTGGAGAGCAAACCTCCCACTCAGGGGCTTAGCTGCAGTCCAGTACTCGCCTAAGTATTTGAAAATCCTACCGAGTGGAGAGCAAACCTCCCACTCGAGGGCTTAGCTGCAGTCCAGTACTCGCCTAAGTATTTGAAAATCCTACCGAGTGGTGCGCCAGCCTCCTACTCGGGGGCTTAGCTGTAGTCCAGTACTCGCCTAAGTATTTGAAAATCCTACCAAGTGGAAAGCAAACCTCCCACTCAGAGGCTTAGCTGCAGTCCAGTACTCACCTAAGTATTTAAAAATCCTACCGAGTGGAGAGCAAACCTCCCACTCAAAGGTTTAGCTGCACTCCAGTACTCGCCTAAGTATTTAAAAATCCTACCGAGTGGAGAGCAAACCTCCCACTCAGAGGCTTAGCTGCAGTCCAGTAGTCGCCTAAGTATTTGAAAATCCTATTGAGTGGAGAGCAAACCTCCCACTCGGATGCTTAGCTATAGTGCAGTACTTGCCTAAGTATTTCATCTATTCCGATCCACAAGGACGACGGGGTGCAGGTTAACTGCTACCTTCCCCTTCGAAGCTACGCCTCAAATACAACATGCGCTCTGCAAGTCTGACGAGGTGCAGGTCGACTGCTTCTACCTTCCCCTTCGGAGCTACGCCACAAATACAATGTGCGCTCTGCAAGGCTGACGAGGTGCAAGTCTACTGCTGCCTTCTCCTTCGGAGCTACGCCACAAATACAATGTGCGCTCTGCATGGACGACGAGGTGCAGGTCGACTGCTACCTTCTCCTTCGGAGCTGTGCCACAAATACAACATGCGCTCCATCCTGATCTACAAGGACACAGGTCGACTGCAATCTGTGCTCCATCCTTACCTACAAGAGCGATGAAGTGCAAGTCGACTGGACTTTCCACTTCAGAGCTGTGTCTCAAGCATTAAAGTATATTTCGAGTGAAGAGCGAAGTTCGCTCGAAGGCAAATGCAATCATATTCAACGATAAGCCAAGTTCAGATAACATCCTATGAATTCAGAAGTGCTCAGGCGTCAAGCCTGTAAAGGTTTATTGGTTACAAAACCACTCGGCATTCCGAGGCAAATTTAAGGCGAAGCATAGAAGTTTTTCTTACTCCTTAGGTGGAGGACTGGAAGGCGTGACAAACTGGTCCAGGCCGATTCCGTCAGCAATCCGAGTGGCAGCAGCAATGAAGGTCTCCATGAAAGATTGGAAGTCATGCTTCTTGTTATTGGCCACTTTGATGGACGCCAGCTTGTCCTCTCGCACATCCTTGCAGTGAACACGGACCAGGGACAGAGCAACGTCAGCCCCACACCTGGCAGAAGACTTCTTCCATTCTTGCGCTCGACCTGGAATGTCATTCAGTCGAGTCATTAATGACTCGAGGTCATTTTGAAGCGTCTCTCCCGGCCAGAGCGTTGTGTCGATTCGCGACGCCGCAACCTTCAGTCGAGCAAGGTAGTCAACAACTCCAGCAACGCGAGACTCCAGTCGAAGCACATTCATGGCGGTTTCATCCTTCACAGGAGAGTTAATGGGGTCCAAGCTTGTCTCCACTCGATTGGTCTCCTCCTCGAAGTTTTGGCACAATTCTGTAAACACAATTCGAAGTTAAGCCAACAGTTCTATGATGAGTCAATGATAACAAGTCAGTCGGATAGAAGATATTACCTTCAAGCATGATGAATAACTTCTTGGCGAGCCCTCCTAGATAAGCCTCCAGATCATTCTTCTTCCCTGACAGTTCGCTAGCCTTGTCACTCAGAACTATCTTGTCATTCTTCAGACGGTTGACCTCCTTGTTGGCCACGTCGAGAGCAGCTTTCAGATTGGCATTCTCCTCTTCAAGTTTACCGACTGAAGCCAGTTTTTCTTCCGCAAGCTTCGTTTTGTCCGAGGCCGCCTTCTACGCCTCGGCAAGATCATGGTCCTTCTTCTTTAGAGCCTCCTTCATTTTATCTGCAAAAGTGACAATGAGATCAGAATCAGGAATGGGCAGAAAGACAAAGACAGTCGTCAAGATTCTCACCAACCATACCTTTCGCTTCATCTTTCACCTTCTTAAAGTTCTCCTGAACAAGCGTCAAGTCAAGGTCGAGATGGATATGTTTGTTTTCCAATTCAGTGTAACGAGCCGCAAGCTCACAAGATTTCTGCGAAGGGTCAGTCGACAGACATCAAAGATAGGTTGCTTCCGAGTGACTAAGAGAAAAATCGTAGCATTTCGAAGACTACAGCCGAATCAAAATATCAACAGTAGTCTCAGGGACTACACCTAGTGGGTGCACTCAGCGTGCCCCCACTGGTTCTATCAACTCGGTTCGATCAGTCGACAGAAAGAGACAAAAAGGTTATGATCCTAAACCATAGCTAACTGCCAGCAGTCAGCCATGGACTCATCATGATCTAAAAAAAACAGGTTCTTCAGACCTTAGTCGACTGCCAGCAGTCGACTATGGTCTCAGGGACTACACCCAGTGGGTGCACTCAGCGTGCCCCCACTGGTTCCAAGATTCCATTCGACATGGTCCGACTAGACCGAGTAAAGAAATTAGAGTGAAGAAATTCAAAATACAAAGACTACAGTCGACTGCCAGCAGTCCAACATAGTCTCGGGGACTACACCCAGTGGGTGCACTCAGCGTGCCCCTACCAATTCAAAAATTCAATCGACACACCCACTGGGTGTACAGATACAAAGATCTTCGGAAAGAAAGCCTTCAGATAGCATATCCTAACAGAACAGGCGGTGACCAACTAACCTGGACGTTGCTCTGAAGGGCTGAGCTAGCATCATTGGCCACTTGGCTAGCTTCTAGGATCGCCTTCACCTGCTCCATCATGATCCCCGCCTGGCGTATAGCCTCCTTAGCAGCACCCGCTTGGTCCTCTGGGACGTGGTGTGTGGCAAAAAGGGAAGGCGGGTCAGCTATCGACGACGAAGGTCGAGCACTCGTCAGTGGCACAGCGGAGGACACAGAAGTCCGAGTGATGTTGCCACCCTCCTGAACCAGCATCTCAGGCACTGATGCAATCTGAGTAGTCTTGCCGGCCGGTGCCTTTTTATTCCTCCTCGGCCTCAGCGGCGCCTCATCGTCATCATCAGGGAGATCAATGACATGAGGTGGAGCTACAGGAAAGATCCAAAGTTAAAAACAAAAATCCAATCGAGAAAAAGCGAAACTACAGAGATCATACCAAGGTTAGAGGTGGCAGCATCTTCCATTTCCTGGTCTTCGTTCCTGGTTGAGGTCTCGGAGGTAGCAGCACTGCAGATTTCAGAAATCAATCGGTTAGGCAACAAGTCGACCAAGAGTCTGTCCATGCTAAACGAGAAAATACAAGTTCTGCTGTTACCCGAAAATGGTGGGAATGGCCATTCTCATCTTGGGCAGGGCCTTCAATGGCTTTGATGATGCCGCTCGGGGATGCTTCGGCGCTTTTTCAGTCGGCGCTGGAGAAGCCGTCCAAGGGCGTTTCGACGACTGCCCAACAGGCACAGTCGCTTTGCCACGCTCAACCGCAGGGTCGTGGATGAGCTTAGATCGCCTTTCCATACGAGGAGGATCGACTTCCTCCTCCTCCTCTTCACTGGAGACGTCGTCATCTTCTTCCCCCTCACCTTCAGATTGCCACTCCTCCGCACTTTCGCCGCCGCTCACCTCCTCTTCCTCGGCCTGTTCATGCGCCCCGTTGGGCATCGAGTACATCTCAGTAGTGGCCTAGAAGACAACAGACAAGACAAGAGTCAGTTGACTAATTTTAAGCCAACAAAATGAAGAAAGCAGGATCACAGTCAGAGTTGCAGAATTGGACCTGGTCTACTTCGTATGATTGGTCGAGTGGAGGAATCCTCCCGGCTCCTCGGGGGTTGTCTTTGTTCCCTATGATGGCCGTCAGCCACCTCTCCAGCGTAGCTTCCTCAACCTACTCCAGGTGGATCCGAGTGGTGTCCTCAGTGCCAGAATACATCCACATCGGGTGGTCTAGATATTGAAGCGGCTGGATACGTTGTCGGAGGAAGACCTCCAAGAGGTCCATGCCAGTCACCCCGTCACGGATAAGCTGGACAACACGTTCGACCCGCACCTTAACCTGCGCCTTCTCTTCCGGGATCACCTTCAAAGAGGAAGGCTTCCTCACTCGGTCCATAGAAAAAGGAGGAAGTCCAGTCGACTGCCCTGGCGTCGGCTAGTCTTTGCAGTAAAACCAGGTCAACTGCCATCCACGGACCGAGTCGGGAAAGATCATGGCCGGAAAAGAACTATTCCCCCTCATCTGAACCCCAAGACCCCCACACATCTTAATCACTTGTGTTCTCTCGTCACTCAGATTGGCTTTTTTCACCGTCTGGGAGTGACAGGTGAAAATGTGCTTGAAAAGACCCCAATGAGGCCGACAACCCAAGAAATTCTCGCACAAAGACACGAAAGCAGCAAGGTACACGATGGTGTTGGGTGTGAAGTATTGGCGTTGCGCCCCAAACAAATTCAGAAATCCCCGAAAGAAAGGGTGAGGTGGCATAGAAAACCCATGGTCGACAGGGGTGTCCAAGAGAATGACCTCACCCTCCTGAGGCTGCGGCTTAGACTCCTTCCCCGGGAGCCGCACCGATCCATGGGTGTAACGCCCCGGATACCACTTTCCATATTCGTAACTCCAACTCTTGCCCTTTTCGGAGATGCAAGTTGTTATTCACTCCGTGGTTGGGTTTTTGTTTTTTTGTTTTGCATTTTGTTCATGTCTTGCATTTCATCTCATGTCATCATTTGCATTGCATCGGCACTCGTTGCCGTCTTTGTTTTCATAAAACTTGCATTTTGCTCGTAGATGCCGCTTCTTCCTTGTCCCTGTTGACCCCTCTCAGATCGACCGGACCGCTCTCTTCTCTCTCTTTTCTGAGCCCATCAAAACCCCTTGTCTCCATGACGTTTTTCCAAACCCCTCTTGCGCGCGTCCGAAAACTCCACCGATCCCAACCCGGACAATCATCGCCGATGGGTCCGGATCAACCCCAAACATCCCTAAAATATCTTTGTTTGTTTCTTTGGACTCCCGAAGTATTTTATTCTTCACCGTCCGATTTTAATCGGATGATCCAAACTTCCCTCCTTTTTCATATATATATAGTCCACCCCTAGTCTATTTTGGACAACCCTAAAAATCCTCCCCTTGTCCCTAGTCGCGCCGCCACTCTCCCGCAATCCTCCTCGGGATCCCTCCCGATCCACCCACCTACCTCCATCATTTTCCCCAATGGCCCAACCAGCGCCTCCGACCACCTCCCTGGATTTGCGCCGCCGACCAACCACAGCCGCCATCTCCTCTACTCCCAAGGCCCCGAGCTCCTCCTCTCGATCCAGAGCCCGAGCGCTCGACCCCCCCACCCCCTCATCCACGAGCTCGATCAGGAAGGAGCTCCTGATCTCCTCGCGCCCGAGGACTCATCCCCGTCGACGACCACGACCAGGCCGTCACGCTCACCTGCGCCCCTTCATCCTTCCCCGTGCTTTCTTCTCTCTCTCACATCGCTCCCTTTGTCTCTGTTCGTCAATAGGAGACCCATGGCGCCCCGTGAAGCTCCCCTCTGCAGCCAAATCGTCGAATGCCGCCTCCAACGACGAAGCTAGCCTCCTCCCGTTCCCCTGCTTCGGATCTGGTGCTCGAAGCCTCCCCTTGCGCTTGCGGCCTCCCATTCGACGCCATGGTGCGAGCACCGGAGCTCTGCACGCCGCAAGCCGCGGCCTCCGGGTCCACACCCGCTGCTGCTGCTTCCCCGCCGCCGGATCGGACGCCTCCGCACGGTTCCTCTCTCGCCGTCGCCCTGCTTCCCCTGCATCGAACGAGGAGGCGCACTGCGCGCGTTGACCCCTCCTCTGCTCGAGCAGCCGCCCTCGCCTCCCCGCACTTGCGCCGCCAGGCTCGTTGTCGCCGGTGAGCCCCACTGCCGGAGCTGCGCCCGCTCCTTTGCTTCGGGTCCCGGCATCCCTAGTTCGCCAGCAGCGCCGCCGGAGCCCTGCCCGCGCCAAGCTGTCGTCGTTACCTCTGCTCCCCGCCTCTGCTTCATGCTGCATCGAGCAAAAGCTTGGGAACGAGCGCTCAACCGTGTGCGTTGACCGCCCACGCGTGGACCATGAGGCCTCGATCGCCTCCAAGGCCCAACCCAAGCTAGCCGGCCTGCATCCTCTTCCACAGACTGGGCCGAGCCCATGGGTGAGCTCCCCACAGCCCCTCCACTCTGTTCAGCCCAGCATGCACCAGTTTCGGCCCGATAGCAAATTTTTTCCTGACCTGCGATTTTGCTATTTATCCATAGATTTACAGATTTCCAGAAAAACCCTCATGCTTCATGCTTTTTAATATCTCATGAACCGTGCATCGGATTAAAATGATTTAAACATGTAAAATGCTTAGAATTTTGTGTAGATTAATAATATGCCACTTTCATCCATGTTTAAAATGTTTAAAATGTTGTTTGTTTAAATTTTCTTAAATGCTTTGTTAAAATGATTTATTTCATAACTATTTAACCGTAGCTCCAAATTTAATAAACTTTATATGTAAATGGGGTGGAAAATTGCCTAGTTTAACTTGTTGCACTTTATTTTCCTGTGTAACAACAATAAAATATGTTTTAGGGCAGAACAGTACCAAATTCGAAATATGGACATGGGGATTTTCCGGAATTGTTGTTTGTTATTTCTGGCCTCATATAAACTTGCCTAGATAGGTAGTTTTCTTATGCTTCACCCCTTGCCATGTTTAACAACATTTAATATTGTTGGTTACATAAACAAGAGAGAACTAAATAATAGATGTGCTGTTTCGTCAATATGCAACTCGTTGCATATTGAGCTCCACTTAACTTGTAGTATCGTTTGTTGCACTTTGCCATGCCATGCCTATTTAAACCGGACATGCATCATACTTGATTGTGCATCATGCCATGATTATGCTTGTGAGTTTACCATGTTGTTTGCTTCTTTCCGGTTTGCTTCTCTCGTTAGCTTCGGTTTCGTTCCGGAGTTGTGAGGATTCGTTCGACCATGTCCGCTTGTCTTCTTCATGGACACGTTCTTCTTCCTTGAGGGATTTCAGGCAAGATGACCGTCACCTTGGATCTCACTACTATCGTTGCTATGCTAGTATGGACACGTTCTTCTTCCTTGAGGGATTTCAGGCAAGATGACCATCACCTTGGATCTCACTACTATCATTGCTATGCTAGTTGCTTCGCTCTATCGCTATGTTGCGCTACCTATCTTTTGCTCTTCAAGCCTCCCAAATTGCCATGTCAACCTCTAACCTTTTTCACCCTTCCTAGCAAACCGTTGTTTGGCTATGTTACCGCTTTGCTCAGCCCCTCTTATATCGTTGTTAGTTGCAGGTGAAGTTGAAGATTGCTCCATGCTGTATTATGTTTATGTTGGGATATCACAATATCTCTTATTTAATTAATGCATATATATACTTGGTAAAGGGTGGAAGGCTCGGCCTTATGCCTGGTGTTTTGTTCCACTCTTGCCGCCCTAGTTTCTATCATACCGGTGTTATGTTCCTGGATTTTGCGTTCCTTATGCGGTTGGGTGATTTATGGGACCCCCTTGACAGTTCGCTTTGAATAAAAGTCCTCCAGCAAGGCCCAACCTTGGTTTTACCATTTGCCTCACCACCACCTACTTTTCCCTTGGAAGTAATTAACCCATGGGTCATCTTTATTTTAGCCCCCCCGGGCCAATGCTTCTCTAAGTGCTGGTCCGAACCAGAGCCCTTTGCAGCGCCCCCTCAGGAAAACTTGAGGTCTGGTTTTAGTTGTACGGATTGCTCATCCGGTGTTGCCCTGACAACGAGATATGTGCAGCTCCTATCGGGATTGTCGATGCATCGGGCGGCTTTGCTGGTCTTGTTTTACCATTGTTGAAATGTCTTGTAAACCGGGATTCCGAGACTGATCGGGTCTTCCTGGGAGAAGCAATACCCTTTGTTGATCGCGAGACCTTATCATGGGGCTAAGTTGGGACACCCCTGCAGGGTATAAACTTTCGAGAGCCGTGCCCACAGCTATGTGGCAGATGGGAATTTATTAATGTCCGGTTGTAGATAACTTGACACCAGATTCGAACTAAAACACATCAACCGTGTGTGTAGCCGTGATGGTCTCTTTTCGGCGGAGTCCAGGAAGTGAACACGGTTTTGGGTTATGCTTGACGTAAGTAGGAGTTCATGATCACCTCTTGATCATTGCTAGCTTCACGACTGTTCCGTTTGCTTCTCTTCTCGCTCTCATTTGCGTATGTTAGCCACCATATATGCTTAGTCGTTGCTGCAACCTCACCATTTTACCCCTTCCTTTCCCATTAAGCTTTGCTAGTCTTGATACCCATGGTAATGGGATTGCTGAGTCCTCGTGGCTCACAGATTACTACAACAACAGTTGTAGGTACAGGTTATGCGATGATTATGACGCGAGAGTGATGTTTGCTTGTTTTGGAGTTCTTCTTCTGCTTCTTCTTTGATCAGGGGATAGGTTCCAGGTCGGCAGCCTGGGCTAGCAGGGTGGATGTCGTTTGAGTTTCTGTTTGTGTTTCATCCGTAGTCAGATGATGCTCTTATGTAAGATGATGTTGTATTCGTGTGCCATTGTATGCCTTTTGTATGTATCCCCATCTATTATGTAATGTTGATGTAATGATATCCACCTTGCAAAAGCTTTTCAATATGCGGTTCTATCCTTGGTGGGACCTTCGAGTCTCTTTAGGATAGTATCGCATATTGGGTGTGACAAGTTGGTATCAGAGCCTCGACTGACCATAGGAGCCCCCTTGATTGTTGGCCGTTGTTGAGTCTAGAAGAAAACTATTTTGAGTCTGAGGATTATATATATCGGAGAGTAGGATTCTTTTTACTCCTCAGCCCCCTTCGTCGCTCTGGTGAGGACTCTCGACGTAGATGTTTTGTCTTTCCTCTCCTCAATTTTTTCACAAAATTTTTTTAGGATCACGCGGGTATCTTGGGATCGTTCTGATATTGTTGTGAAGAAAACATTGTTCTTGGTGCCTATTGACATTTAGGGGTTGTGGCAGTGTCCCGGGGAGTTGAGCTCTGAGGTGTTGTCATCACAATTTTATCGTTGCAGTTCTGGAATACCTGAGTTTTTCCAACATCGAAAATCTCTTTTATGTAGTTGTTGGTGAGATAACCTCGACGCCACCAAATACTGGGGAGTTTGGGAGTATTGCCATAGCTAGTATAACGGATGCTTTTCGAAGGTTGAGGTACACGATTTCCGAAGGTTTCTTGGTTATGTGTTGACGGATGGATACAACTTGGATGTAGGGATTGTTAGTTTTGGGTGAGATATATATTGCTTCCCCTGTATCCCCAAAACCTGATTGCATAACCAGAAAGTTTCGGGAGTTTTCTAGGTGGGAATTCAAGTGGCTCCTAGAATATCTTTTTGACAGATGCATGATACGGGATTGGGTAAATCTCTATCATATGTATTTGTTCCGGCTTATTCAGCAAGCCAAATCCTTTGTTTTGTTTTATTTGTGGTATTCGAGTTGCTTGAAAGTCAAATGTTGAATCCATACCTTTCCTAAACGTTGTTCTCTTATTTCTATGGGAGTACTAATCCTTTTGATCATCGAGATTGTCATGTCAATTCTTTCCAACCGGTGTTCTTCTCTTCAAGTGAATCCGATCATTTCAACATTTGTGAGATCAATTCTAAGTTTTCTCAACGGTATCCTTTTCATCCGTTCCGAAGTTGCCTTTGTTTTCCCGCCCTCCCACCCTTTTTCTTCAAGGACTCAGATTCCGTAATCATGTATCCTTTTATTTGTGGGAAGTCTCTTCATTCTTTTCTTTCAATGTTCTTATCCGATGATTTCCCATGAAGATGCTCAACAGTTTCAAGTTCATCATCCTTCATTGTTGTTTCTTTTCCGGTGGATTTCAATTCAAGTTTTTCAGTGTCGATCATATCCTTTTCCTCGGCTCAAATGTTTTCCCCTTGCTCGTTCGCCTCTCGCCAGTTTATCCTTCCGGAGTGTTCAAGACATCCCAGGAGATTCGTCTATGTTCCAATTAATTCGAGGTTGTCACCTCATTCAAATATTTCAATTGTTCCGGTGCATCATCTATCGGTTCAACAATCCTTTTCAACGGTGTGTTTCTTTTTAGTGGGCCCTAACCCACAGGTCTTTTCCCAGGATCTTACCTGACTCTTCTAATTATTTAGGAGCTATTCCCAAATTCTTTTCAAAGTGCGACGTAAGAATGGATTCCATTAGTCATATGCCTTGTCCAAGATAGCTTTCAAATTCTTTTCATATTTGGCTCAACCTTTTTTGTTTAATCCTTCAGAAGTGTCTCAACAATTCATGGTGGTGTTTCTCCTCATCATTCTCGGATTTTGAAGACCGAAGAAGAGTTCCTCTTAAATCCTTATGAGTTCTTCCAAAGATGCGTAGTTCAAGTTTGATGCCATCCTCTCATAATTGTTTTCGATTGTGAGAATTCTTCTCACCCATTCGGAGCATTTCATGAGTTGTTTCCATTCTTTTCCTCTGAATGCCATCATGTGATAATTCTTCATTCTCAACGTGTAGCTATCGTTCTCTAAATCTTACTGGTGCATCGTTCAAATACCCTCTAATCAGTTCATGATCTCTTCGTTCTCATGTATCTAAATCCCCTCAAGTATCTTCATTCATTTTCCTGTTCTTCCCATAAATTGTGCCTTTGCCACATTCATTTTAAATTCTTATGGTGGTTCGATCAAGATTTCACTTCCTTCGTTATCATATCAAATATTCGTTGTTTCCAAATCCCATTGGTGGTTCCATCAATACCTTCTCAAGTTTATGCTATATCCCTCTTAATCCTTTCGACGAGAATAAGTAGTATGCCAAATCCGTTGCTTGTCATCAATTTAAATTGGTGAAGGATACGCATAACGTAATTCTTATTATTGTTTCATCCAAGTGATCTAGTTTCTTCTTTCCAGAGTTGTTCATCATGTCATTTTTCTCGGTTCGAGATGCATCATCTTTTCTTTTCTGGAGTTCCAAGTTTTCCGCATTATCTTGTCGCGAAGCTCCACCTAAATTATTGCAAGGTTTCACCTTGTGTTTTCAACCTCTCTTTCTTTCTATCATCTTTTTATTACCGGAGTTCTTCAGGGAGACTCTACATGGTGGTTCATCAAGGATTCTTTTCATTCTTCAATTGTTCTTCAAGATTTCTCTTGAACTTGTGACCCGTCAAGCTATACTCTAAAATAAACATGGTGCTGAACACATGTTTTTGTTTTGAGGCGTTCAAGTATTCTTCTTCTTGCATTCCAAAGTGCAATTCTTTCTACCTTATCTTTTGAGGTGGTGTTATGTCACTCTTGACAATTTCCTTCATGTTTCATGATTCATATGTTGTCAAGAATGAGGTATTTTAAATCCATCATTTTCTCTTCGTTCAAGAGATCTTTTTGACCAATCAACTTCTTCGTTGGAGTTATCTTGTGTCAGATTTCACCTAAAGTCTTTCCTTAAGGGTTGTTGCTATTTGTGGTGATTATGCATGACCCAAGCTTGCTCTTTATCCTCTTGGTGGAAAAAGTTTTCATCTCTTCAGTGCTCTCAAACAAATCAATGGTTTCCATTAGTGGCCGGTTGTCACCTCATAGTCTTGAGATGTTTTCCATAAGCCCACTACAAGCTTATTCTTTTCATTGTTGGCTTTCCAACAACTTCGTTCTAACCTTCTTGGAAGGGTGCTTTCCAAGATCATTTGTGGAAGAAGTTGGCATTTCTCCTACATTATGTTATTCCAATGATCTATCTTCTATTCTTTCTTCCGAAGACGTTGTGATGTTGCTCACTCATCATCTTGTTTTGTCAAGATCATGTTATTTTCATGCTTATCCATTTAACCAGAGTGTTGTGCTCTCTTCAAGTTTTTTGATATTATCAAGTTTTGCCTCTCTTTTCAACCTGAGTGCTGTCTGAAATCCTTCTTACCCATTATGCCATTCTTTAAATAGTTCTGGAAGCAGTGTGTTGTTGATTTCATAAGGTATCATCCCATCTTCTCAAGTTCATATTCTATTCCTTCCATGTTCAAGCTGAGTGCTGCCCGGATTCTTCCTCTCTCATCTTGTTTTAATCGGAGTGGTTTCGAATTCTATCTTTCCCATTAAACTCTTGATTCATGTCTTTGCAACCTTCAAGTTCTCGGAATGATCCTTGTCCCTCTTTCCTAACGAATTGTTTGCGATCTCGTTCATCTCTATTGTACTCTTTCTTTTAAATTGCTCAACCTCTCAAGGTTCATGCTTTCACTCGTTTGTCGAAGAAGCAACTTAGTTTACCTCTTATCTTCCTCTTCCTTTTCCCTCTGGTGCCATCCTAGATCTCGGGACGAGATCCTCTCGTAGTGGTGGAGTGCTGTAACGCCCCGGATACAACTTTCCATATTCGTAACTCCAACTCTTGCCTTTTCCGGAGATGCGATTTGTTATTCCCTCCGTGGTTGGGTTTTTGTTTTTTGTTTTGCATTTTTTTCATGTCTTGCATTTCATCTCATGTCATCATTTGCATTGCATCGACACTCGTTGCCGTATTTGTTTTCATAAAACTTGCATTCGCTTGTAGTTGCCGCTTCTTCCTTGTCCCTGTTGACCCCTCTCTTCTCTCTCTTTTCCGAGCCAATCAAAACCCCTTATCTCCACGGCGTTTTGCCAAACCCCTCTTGCGCGCGTCCGAAAACTCCCCCGAACCCGACCCGGAGAGTCATCGCCGATGGGTCCGGATCAACCCCAAACATCCCTAAAATATCTTCATTCATTTGTTTGGACTCCCGAAGCATTTTATTCTCGACCATCCGATTTTAATCAGATGATCCAAACTTCCCGCCTTTTTCATATATATAGTCCACCCCTAGTCTATTTTGGACAACCCTAAAAATCCTCCCCTTGTCCCTAGTCGCACCGCCACTCTCCCGCAATCCTCCTCGGGATCCCTCCCTATCCACCCACCTACCTCCATCGTTTTCCCCAATGGCCCAACCAGCGCCTCCGACCACCTCCCTGGATTTGCGCCGCAGACCAACCACAGCCGCCACCTCCTCTCACTACTAGGGAAAAGGCTAGCAACAGCGCGGGTGGCCACGCTATTAATAAGGCGCTACAGCTAACTCATAGTAGTAGCGCGCCCCAACCCGCGCTACTACTGTTGACGATATCAGCAGCGCTTTTTGTGAACGCGCTACTATTAACTAGCTGTAGCGATTTTGTCATCCCTTGCTACTGGTATATCTTTCATCATTTTCCCACTGCCCCATTCCCTTTCAGTTCTCCTTTCACTTTCAGTTCTCCTTTCAGATACTAGATACTAGGTACTGCTAGTAGATATCAAATTCATAAACCATTACTAGGTACGGTAGTACTCCCTGCGTTCCAAATTACTCGTCGTGGTTTTAGTTCAAACCACGACGAGTAATTTGGAACGAAGGGAGTACTAGATAACAATTTCATGCATAGCCAACATGCATCCTCAAGCAGTACAAGGTCATATCAACGGCCATCATCATATGTAGTTCTAGATGATATCGACGACGATCATCATATGTAGTTCTAGATGATATAGCCACACACACACATGTAGTTCTAGATGATATAGCCACACACACATATGTAGTTCTAGATGATATAGCCACACACACATATGTAGTTCTAGATGATATCGAAGACAATCATCATCCTCAAGCCTGGGCGGTTGGTGTTCCTGATAGTAATTAGGATGGCCTGTCCAACACGAAGATTCTTGCCATCGAGGAATTTCTTCCACCCAACCGAGCTTAATTGTGTGCGACCGTCCGTGTCCACGCGGTAAGTACAGGTTGTGACGGAGCCCCTTGAAGTAAGCCGTAGTCCAGCTGAGCCTTCTTCATCAGGCTCGATACCATAACTCACAGATATGCTCTTTGCCAATTTCTGAATAAGAAAAACATATCAATTAATAAGCATGTGATCGAACTCTACACTAAAACATATATATCATCGACTAGATTCCACACAACATACCATATCATTGGACTGTACACTAAGTAATTCACACTATTAATTTGCATTTGTAAGTATAACATACCATATCATGTCGATCAACCATGGTATTTGTCTAGCGGGTCACGAATGGCACCCCGACAAAGTCATCACGTGGCGGAATTATGTCCCACAGGTTGGACACCTCCTCCTCACTCAACCTTGTTCTTTGAGCTACGATGGCTTCATGATGTGGGTCCTCATCATCTTCATCGAGTGGGTCCTCATTATCTTCATCATCTTCATCATCTTCGTCATCTTCATCATCTTCCACCAAGTTGAGATAAATGACAGCTATCTTGGGTCTTTCTGCTCGGAAGTTGAAGCTGATCGACTCACCACCAATAAGATGCATGCGAGCGACGAAATGGGCCCATCCATCTCCTCCAATCTGTGACATATTGCGTCCTTTCTCGACCTCCATAGTGTACGGCCCCCCAGGAGCCTCAAATGTCACAGTGTCTCCTGTCAGCTTGTTGAATTTGAACCTCACATTGCATGGGACGATCTGTGTAAAATAAGCAAAATGACACAATGCAGTAATGCCAACACTAAAAATAAAATAGTTATTACATTTCATCTAATTTCTTACCGCCGCATGACGAAAACTCGGCTGGAAGTAGATGCAGAACAGCTTGCCAGTTGCAAGGCTGCTGGCGCATCTTGACTTGCACAGTTGACATAGTGGTGGTGGTGGTGGCGCCATTCTTCCTAAAGCAATATGAGCAAAGGATTACTAAATCAACTAAATCAAAATGTTCCTAAGTCAACTAAATCAACTAGCCTACTAAATCAACTAAATCAAAATGTTCTAAGTCAACTAAATCAACTAAATGAACTAGCCAACTAAATCAACTAAATCAAAATGTTCTAAGTCAACTAAATCAACTAGCCTACTAAATCAACTAAATCAAAATGTTCTAAGTCAACTAAATCAACTAGCCTACTAAGTCAACTAAATCAACATGTTCTAAGTCAACTAAATCGACTAGCCTACTAAATCAAAATGGTCTAAGTCAACTAAATTAACTAAATGAATTAGCCTACTAAATCAACTAAATCAAAATGTTCTAAGTCAACTAAATCAACTAGCCTACTAAATCAACTAAATCAAAATGTTCTAAGTCAACTAAATCAACTAGCCTACTAAGTCAACTAAATTATATCAACTAAATCAAAATGTTTCATATGAGCAGGAGGGAGAAGGAGGGCGACTCGAGGAGGGAGAAGAGTGTAGGATGGAGGAGGAAGGCGGAGCGAGGAGGGGCCGGCCGGCGCGGCTAGTTGAGGGAGGACGGAGGAGGAAGGCGAAGCGAGGAGGGGCCGGCCAACGGCGAGTGGAGAGGGAGGACAGAGGAGGAGGCCAGTACCGAGTCCAGCAAGGAGGAGGAGGTGACGGCGCACGGCGCAGACGAAGGAGGGGCGACGGGGGCGCGCGGCGCAGACGGATCGGAGAGGATTTTGAGTGGCTGTGTGCGAGTGGATCCGAAGGGAGGAGATGAGGGAGATGGATGGCTTAGCAGTAGTGCTCTTCAGGAAAACACGCTACTGCTAAGCTATCTAGCAGCAGCGCTTTTCACAGTAAAGCGCTACTGCTATGTGTCAGCATGCAAAAATAGACTTTGTTCAATATATCAAAAACACATTGATCATCAACGATCTTTTTGTGTACAATCTAATTTGACAATATGAGTCCTCACCGGTTTAGGAACAGGTGAAGACTCATATTGCAGCCATAAATTCTACACATAGAGTTCAATGAAGATCAAGTGCTTGTCAAAGTGTGAGAAGTAACATATTTAAGGTGGTAGAAACTCTCTTCACGGAGCGAGGTGGGACTAAATTTTTGTAGGAAACTTAGCAGTAGCGCTTATCCGAGAAATGCGCAGCTACTATGCCACGTAGCAGTAGCGCGCATCACGCTAACGTGTTGCTGCTATAACTAGCCTCGAGGCGGCCTCATAGGAATTATAGCAGCAGCGCGTCTTTCGGGTGACGCGCTACTGCTATATTTGTCTCAGCAGCGAGTTTCGTCCGTACGCGCTACTGCTAGTTAGCAGCAGCAAGTTATTTTGGCGCGCGCTGCTGATAAGATTCTGTGTATAGGCTTTTCCCTAGTAGTGTCTGCTCCCAAGGCCCCAAGCTCCTCCTCTCGATCCAGAGCCCGAGCGCTCGACCCCCCCCCCTCATCCACGAGCTCGATCAGGAAGGGAGCTCCCGATCTCCTCGCGCCCGAGGCCTCATCCCCGTCGACGACCACGACCAGGCCGTCACCCTCACCTGCGCCCCTTCCTCCTTCCCAGTGCTTTCTTCTCTCTCTCACATTTCTCCCTTTGTCTCTGTTCGTCAACAGGAGACCCACAGCGCCCCGTGAAGCTCCCCTCTGCAGTCAAATCATCGAATGCCGCCTCCAACGACGAACCTGGCTTCCTCCCGTTCCCCTGGTTCGGATCTGGTGCTCCAAGCCTCCCCTTGCGCTTGCGGCCTCCCATTCGACGCCATGGTGCGAGCACCGGAGCTCTGCACGCCGCAAGCCGCGGCCTCCCCGTCCACACCCGCTGCTGCTGCCTCCCCGCTGCCGCATCGGACGCCTCCGCCCAGTTTCTCTCGCGCCGTCGCCCTGCTTCCCCTACATTGAACGAGGAGGTGCACTGCATGCGTTGACCCATCCTCTGCTCGAGCAGCCGCCCTCGCCTCCCCGCGCTTGCGCCACCAGGCCTCGTCATCGCCGGTGAGCCCCACCACCGGAGCTGCGCCCGCTCCTCTGCTTCGGGTCCCGGCGTCGCCAGTTCACTAGCAGCGCTGCCGGAGCCCTGACCGCACCAAGCTGCCGTCGTTGCCTCTGCTCCCTGCCTCTGCTTGGTGCTGCATCGAGCAACAGCTCCGGAACGAGCGCTCGACCGCGTGCGTTGACCACGCACGCGTGGACCATGAGGCCTCGATCGCCTCCAAGGCCCAACCCAAGCCAGCCGGCCTGCATCCTCTTCCACCGACTGGGCTGAGCCCATGGGTGAGCTCCACACAACCCCTCCACTCTGTTCAACCCAGCATTTTTTTCCTGACCTGCGATTTTGCTATTTATCCATAGATTTACAGATTTGTAGAAAAACCCTCATGCTTCATGCTTTTTAATATCTCATGAACGATTTAAACATGTAAAATGCTTAGAATTTTGTGTAGATTAATAATATGCCACTTTCATCCATGTTTAAAATGTTAAAAATGTTGTTTGTTTAAATTTGCTTAAATGCTTTGTTAAAATGATTTATTTCATAACTATTTAACCGTAGCTCCAAGTTTAATAAACTTTATATGTAAATGGGGTGGAAAAATGCCTAGTTTAACTTGTTGCACTTTATTTTCCTGTTTAACAACAATAAAATATGTTTTAGGGTAGAACAGTACCAAATTCAAAATATGGACATGGGGATTTTCCGGAATTGTTGTTTGTTATTTTAGGCCTCATATAAACTTGCCTAGATAGGTAGTTTTCTTATGCTTCACCCCTTGCCATGTTTAACAACACTTAATATTGTTGGGTACATAAACAAGAGACAACTAAATAGTTGATGTGGTGTTTCGTCAATATGCAACTCGTTGCATATTGAGCTCCACTTAACTTGTAGTATCGTTTGTTGCACTTTGCCATGCCATGCCTATTTAAACCGGACATGCATCATACTTGATTGTGCATCATGCCATGATTTTGCTTGTGTGTTTACCATGTTGTTTGCTTCTTTCCTATTTGCTTCTCTCGTTAGCTTCGGTTTCATTCCGGAGTTGTGTGGATTCGTTCGCCCACGTCCGCTTGTCTTCTTCATGGACACGTTCTTCTTCCTTGCGGGATTTCAGTCAAGATGACCGTCACCTTGGATCTCACTACTATCATTGCTATGCTAGTTGCTTCATTCTATCGCTATGCTGTCCTATCTATCTTTTGCTCTTCAAGCCTCCCAAATTGCCATGTCAGCCTCTAACCTTTTTCACCCTTCCTAGCAAACCGTTGTTTGGCTATGTTACCGCTTTGCTCAGCCCCTCTTATAGCGTTGTTAGTTGGAGGTGAAGTTGAAGATTGCTCCATGTTGGATTCTGTTTATGTTGGGATATCACAATATCTCTTATTTAACTAATGCATCTATATACTTGGTAAAGGGTGGAAGGCTCGGCCTTATGGCTGGTGTTTTGTTCCACTCTTGCCGCCCTAGTTTCCGTCATACCGGTGTTATGTTTCTGGATTTTGCGTTCCTTACGCGGGTGGGTGATTTATGGGACCCCCTTGACAGTTTGCTTTGAATAAAACTCCTCCAGAAAGGCCCAACCTTGGTTTTACCATTTGCCTCACCACCACCTACTTTTCCCTTGGGAGTAATTAACCCAAGGGTCATCTTTATTTTAGCCCCCCCGGGTCAGTGCTTCTCTAAGTGCTGGTTCGAACCAGAGCCCTTTGCAGCGCCCCCTCAGGGAAACTTGAGGTCTGGTTTTAGTTGTACGGATTTCTCATCCGGTGTTTCCCTGAGAACGAGATACGTGCAGCTCCTATCGGGATTGTCGGCGCATCGGGCGGCTTTGCTAGTCTTGTTTTACCATTGTCGAAATGTCTTGTAAACCGGGATTCCGAGACTGATCGGGTCTTCCTGGGAGAAGGAATACCCTTCGTTGATCGCGAGAGCTTATCATGGGCTAAGTTGGGACACCCCTGCAGGGTATAAACTTTTGACAGCCGTGCCGCGGTTATGTGGCAGATGAGAATTTGTTAATGTCCGGTTGTAGATAACTTGACACCAGATTGGAACTAAAACGCATCATCCGTGTGTGTAGCCGTGATAGTCTCTTTTCGGCGGAGTCCGGGAAGTGAACACGGTTTTGGGTTATGCTTGACGTAAGTTGGAGTTCAGGATCACCTCTTGATCATTGCTAGCTTCACGATCGTTCCGTTTGCTTCTCTTCTCGCTCTCATTTGCGTATGTTAGCCATCGTATATGCTTAGTCGCTGCTGCAACCTCCCCATTTTACCCCTTCTTTCCCATTAAGCTTTGCTAGTCTTGATACCCATGGTAATGGGATTGCTGAGTCCTCATGGGTCACAGATTACTACAACAACAGTTGCAGGTACAAGCTATGCAAAGATCATGACGCGAGAGCGATGTTTGCCTGTTTTGGAGTTCTTTTCTGCTTCTTCTTCGATCAGGGGATAGGTTCCAGGTCGGCAGCCTGGGCTAGCAGGGTGAATGTCGTTTGAGTTTCTG
Organism: Triticum timopheevii; assembly: GCA_963921465.1. NCBI lineage: Eukaryota > Viridiplantae > Streptophyta > Magnoliopsida > Poales > Poaceae > Triticum > Triticum timopheevii. Next base: position 77,618,121 of record OY997271.1, read on the forward strand.
TTTGTGTTTCATCCGTAGTCGGATGATGCTCTTATGTAAGATGATGTTGTATTTGTGTGGCATTGTATGCCTTTTGTATGTATCCCCAACTATTATGTAATGTTGATGTAATGATATCCACCTTGCAAAAGCTTTTCAATATGTGGTTCTATCCTTGGTGGGACCTTCGAGTCTCTTTAGGATAGTATCGCATATTGGGCGTGACAATGGGGGATCAGTCCTCCATTGGCCAAGTCGTCAAGATCTTCTTGACGAATCGTCGAGCGGATCCAGTCGCCCTGGATCCAGCCCTGCGGCAGGCCGGCCCTCGATGAAGATCCGCCCCGACTGGTCGCCCTTCCCTTCGCCTTCGTCGTCGCCTTCTTCGCCCGCTCCAGGGCCGTCGTCTTCTCTTTCACCATCGTCGCCGGCGAGAAGCGCACAGAGCGGCGGCACTCAGACAGAAGTGAATGCGGCAGATAAGTCTGAGGAAGAGAGGAGGAAATGAGAGCGCACTGTTCAAAAACCCCCGTCCGGGCCCTTATATGAGGTTACTTCCGAGTGACTGACTTGTAGGCCCGGGTGATCCTGTCAAATCCCGCAACAGTCGCATGCGCGATACTTGGCGAAAAAGGTGGCACGGAGATCGAGGCGTCCCTGCCTTATCCCATCCGATTACTGTGGCCTCCTCCGCCCCGCGCGCTTCCCGAAATCCGAATCCCGCTAAATCAGCGGGCTGCAGAGCAAATCGTCAGACGGAAGATTTCCTCCGCCCTGTCGTTCGGAGTTCTCCAAGTAAAGAAAATGTGTCGGAATTGTGTTCAACTCCTTCCCCACTCAAACCTCGATCCATTCGGGGGCTAATGATGAAGCCATGTACCTAGGGTAGGGTCATGGACCTGTCCATGATACCCTCCCCAAGGACATCTCTAGAAGAAACCACCTTTCAGTCGACTTGGAAGGGTTCCACTCGACGGACTCGAAGACACTCGACCATGAAGCCAACCACTCGACTGCTAGGATACCTAAAGTCACTCTGCACGCAAAGGTCTGTCATTAAGTTGCTTTTATGGTCATCATAGCACTTTATTTGTGGCGTTACAAGTAACGCCCGACCTTAATGTACCTTAAACCCTACATAATTGAGGGCCGGAGGGGTCTGGCGGACTCTATATAAGCCACTCCCCTCCTCAGTGCAAGGGGTTTGCACCCCTGTAACTCATATACACATAATCTAGTCGACCGCCTCCGGGCTTCGAGACGTAGGGCTGTTACTTCGTCCGAGAAGGGCCTGAACTCGTAAACCTCTTGCGTATACAACTACTCCATAGCTAGGATCTTGCCTCTCCATTCCTACCCCCCTATTCTACTGTCAGATTTAGAACCACGACACATTATTTGCAATTTGCCTCTTGTTTTCCTCTCCCCCACTTCACCCTTGCCGTTTTAGTCGCCCTCTCTTTCCCAATCTCCTCCTCTCTTTTTTGCTTGCCTTTTCTATTTGCTTGTGTGTTGAATTACTTGTTTCCATGGCGCAAGATAATACCAAATTGTGTGATTTCTCGAATAGCAATAATAATGATTTCCTTAGTAATCCGATTGCTCCTCTTAATGATGTTGAGCTTTGTGAAAACAATACTGCATTGCTGAATCTTGTTATGAAAGATCAATTTACCGGCCTTCCTAGTGAAGATGTCGCTACTCATCTAAACAACTTTGTTGATTTGTGTTATATGCAAAAGAAGAAAGATACGGATAACAACATTGTCAAATTGAAGTTATTTCCGACTTCACTTAGAGATCATGCTAAAGTTTGGTTTTCTTCTTTGCCTAAAAATAGTATTGATTCTTGGAACAAGTGCAAAGATGCTTTTATCTCTAAGTTTTTCCTCCCGAAGATTATCACTCTTAGGAACGACATCATGAATTTTAAACAACTTGATCATGGGCGTGTTGCCCAATCTTGGGAAAGAATGAAATTGATGCTTCGCAATTGCCCTACTCATGGTTTGAATTTATGGATGATATACAAAATTTTTATGCCGGTTTGAACTTTGCTTCTAGAAATATCTTAGATTCGGCCGCGGGAGGCATGTTTATGGAAATCACGTTAGGAGATGCTACAAAACTTCTTGATAATATTATGGCGAATTATTCTCAATGGCACACGGAAAGATCTTCTAGTAAAAAAGTGCATGCTATAGAAGAAATCATTGTTTTGAGTGGAAAGATGGATGAACTTATGAAATTGTTTGCTACTAAAAATACTGCTCTTGATCCCAATGATATGCCTTTGTCTTCTTTGATTGAGAATAAGAATGAATCTATGGATGTGAATTTTGTTGGTAGGAATAGTTTTGGAAACAATGCTTATAGATGAAACTTAAATGCTAGACCGTTCCCTAGTAATTCCTCTAATAATTATGGAAATTCCTACAATAATTCTTATTGTAATTTTAATAAGATGCCCTCTGATTTTGAGAATAGTGTGAAATAATTTATGATTTCTCAAAAGAATTTTAATGCTTTGCTTGAAGAAAAATTGCTCAAATTTGATGATTTGGCTAAAAACGTTGATAGAATTTTGCTTGATGTTGATTCTCTTAAACTTAGATCTTCTTCTCCCAAGCATGCTATCAATGATTCTCTCAAAGTAATGAGAATTTCCATTGACGAGTGCAAGGAAAGAACCGCTAGATTGTGTGCTAAAAAAGATAGCTTTATAAAAGCGTGTTCTTCTAGTTTCCATGAAAATAATGATGAGGATCTTAAAGTTATTGATGTGTCTCCTATTAGATATATGTTTTGCAATATGAATTTTGATGATTATGGGACTGATGATGAATCAACTTTGCCTAGAAGGCATCCCAAGAATTCGGAGTCTTTAGACTTGATGCTAAATTTGGTAAAAGTGAGATTGGAGAGTCCTCAACTTCTAATAATATTGAACCTACTATCTCGGATTTCAAGGAATTTGATTATGATAATTGCTCTTTAAAAGGTTGTATTTCCTTGTTGCAATCCGTTGTTAATTCTCCTCGTGCTTATAGTCAAAATAAAGCTTTTACCAAACATATCATTCATGGCTTGATGCAATCTTATGATGAAAAACTTAATTTGAAAGTTTCTATACCTAGAAAACTTAATGATGAGTGGGAACCTACTATAAAGATTAGAATTAAATATTATGAGTGTTTTGCTTTGTGTGATTTGGGTGCTAGTGTTTCCACGATTCCGAAAACTTTATGTGATATTCTAGGTTTCCATGATCTTGATGATTGCTCTTTAAATTTGCACCTTGCGGATTCCACCATTAAAAAGCCTATGGGAAGGGTCAATGATGTTCTCATTGTTCCAAATAAAAATTTGGTGCCCGTAGATTTTATCATTCTTGATATAGATTGCAATCTTTCTTGCCCTATTATTCTTGGTAGACCTTTTCTTAGAACGATTGGTGCGATTATTGATATGAAGGAAGGGAATATTAGATTCCAATTTCCATTAAAGAAAGGCATGGAGTACTTTCCAAGAAATAAAGTCAAATTACCTTATGAATCTATCGTGCGGGCTACTTATGAATTTAGTGCCAAAGATGGCACCCGGTAGATCTATCTTTTCTTTTATGCCTAGCTAGGGGCGTTAAACAATAGCGCTAGTTGGGAGGCAACCCAGTTTTCTTTATGTTTTTTGTTTTTGCTCCTGTTTAGTAATAAATCTTGCATCTACTATCTGTTTAGATGTGTTTTTATCTTTTAATTAGTGTTTGTGCCAAGTAGAACCTATAGGATAACCTACGATGATAGTTGATTTGATTCTGCTGAAAAACAGAAACTTTGCGCAGACGAATATAATTTTGTTAAATCACAGGAACGTGATTTTGCATTGATTCGTTTTGCTGCTGTTCAATAAACAAATTGTCCAGGTCTTCCTATTTTGGTAGGATTTTAGAGTACCATAAGTTTGCGTTAATTACAAATTGCTACAGACTGTTATGTTTTTGACCGATTCTATTTTTTGTGTGTTGTTTGCTTATTTTGATGCATCTATGGCTAGTAAAATAGTTTATAAACCATAGAGAAGTTGGAAGAAAGTAGGTTTAACACCAAAATAAATAAATAATGAGTTCATTACAGTACCTTATGTGGTGGTTTTGTTTTCTTTCACTAACGGAGCTTATAAGATTTCCTGTTGAGTTTTGTGTTGTGAAGTTTTCAAGTTTTTGGTAAAGCATTTATGGACTATGGAATAAAGGGTGGCAAGATCCTAAGCTTGGGGATGCCCATGGCACCCCAAGATATTCAATAACAGCCAAAATCCTAAGCTTGTGGATGCCCCGGGAAGGCATCCCCTCTTTCGTCTTCGTTCATTGGTAACTTTACTTGGAGCTATATTTTTATTCGCTACATGATATGTGTTTTTCTTGGAGCATGGTGTATTTTCAGTTTACCACAATCATCGTTTCTTTACACACCTTTTTGGAGAAGCCTACTTGATTAGAATTTGCTAGAATACTCTATGTGCTTCACTTATATCTTTTGAGCTTGATAGTTTTTGCTCTAGTGCTTCACTTATATCTTTAGAGCACGGTGGTGTCTTAATTTTGAAGAAATTTCTAGTCTCTCATGCTTCACTTATATTATTTTGAGAGTCTTTTAGAATAGCATGGTATTTGCTATGGTCATAAATTAGGTCCTAGAATGATGAGCATCCAAGTTGGGTATAATAAAAACTATCATAGAAAGTGAATTGGATACTATGATCAATTTGATGCTTGATAATTGTTTTGAGATATGGAGGTAGTAATATTAAAGTTATGCTAGTTGGGTGATTATGAATTTAAAGAATGCTTGTGTTGAAGTTTGTGATTCCCGTAGCATGCACGTATGGTGAACCGCTTTGTGATGAAGTTGGAGCACAAATTTATTTATTAATTGTATTCCTTATGAGTGGTGGTCGGGGACGAGTGATGGTATTTTCCTACCAATCTATCCCCCTAGGAGCATGCCGTACTGCTTTGGTTTTTGATGACTTCTAAATTTTTCAATAAGTGCATGAGTTCTTTTGATTAATGTTGAATCCATGGATTATACGCACCCTTTCACCCTTCCATCATTGCTAGCCTTTCTTGTACCGTGCAACTTTCACCGGTACCATACACCCACCATATACCTTCCTCAAAACAGCCACCATATATACCTATTATGGCATTTCCATAGCCATTCTGAGATATATAGCCATGCAACTTTCCACCGTTCCGTTCATATGACACGCATTACTTTTGTCATATTGCTTTTTGCATGATCATGTAGTTGACATTGTATTTGTGGCAAGGCCACCTTCATAATTTTCATACATGTCACTCTTGATTCATTGCATATCCCGGTACACCGCCGGAGTCATTCATATAGAGTCATATCTTGTTCTAGCTTTGAGTTGTAATTATTGAGTTATAAATCCATAAAAGTGTGATGATCTTCATTATTAGAGCATTGTCCTAGTGAGGAAAGGATGATGAAGACTATGATTCCCCCACAAGTCGGGATGAGACTTCGGACTTTAGAAAAAGAAAAAAGAGAGAAAAAAAGAGAAAGGCCAAAATAAGGAAAAAAAGAAGGCCAAAGAAAAAAAAGGAAAAAAGGGAGAAAAAGAAAAAAATGAGAGAAAAAGAGAGAAGGGACAATGCTACTATCTCTTTTTCCACACTTGTGCTTCAAAGTAGCACCATGATCTTCATGATAGAGAGTCTCATATGTTGTCACTTTCATATACTAGTGGGAATTTTTCATTATAGAACTTGTCTTGTATATTCCAATGATGGGCTTCCTCAAAATGCCCTAGGTCTTCGTGAGCAAGCGAGTTGGATGCAGACCCACTTAGTTTCTTTTGTTGAGCTTTCATATATTTATAGCTCTAGTGCATCCGTTGCATGGCAATCCCTACTCACTCACATTGATATCTACTAGGTGATGCCCGCGCGTTGCTGCGGATTTTTTTGTGGAAATTCAGAGCATCGACATCTCAAAGAAGAACATAATTTAAGTCAATAAATGATAGATTTCTTATATTGGAAAGGTTGAAAATTATTATTGATACAAATATGTAACACATGATTAAACCATATTAGTTTGTAGCAAGAACCATATATTGTATGATAAAAAGCTAGCACTTTGTAGCATGAACCATATTCTTACAGGATATATATGATGTTGTTTTTAGGTCTGCCTCGTGCAGTTACTATGACCAGGACATATGATATCCCATTCTTTTCATACTCAACAATGTATCCAACATATGAGAATGGATGGTCACCATGCAGTGGGTCAGTGGTGCCTTCATGCTTGTACTCCCGTTTAAAAGTTATAAACACCGGGTCCTTTGTGCTCTTCAACTTTGCAATTGCATTTGTGTATTTCTTTTGAGCTTCTCTTACAGAAATGGTGCTAGAACGTGGCAAATTATTGTTTGCCAAATTAGGTATATGTTGTCAATAAAAGTGAGAAGTCAAATGAAATATAGGGAAAACCAATTCAGCAGGAGTACCTGATACTTCGGTTGCCCATTTGTACTTGTTTTCGACCCGTGATTGAAAAGATAAGTGGTAAGCTGAAAATGCAATAGGGTTATGTTATATAGATGTGTGTGTTGTAGTAGGAAGCATGTTTTTCTGATTACCAAATGAGGCTAAATAAATTTCACTCTTGCTGCTTACCGAACAAAGGTAAATAAAATACACATTTTTTAAGCTGCTAGCTGCTACAAATTTAATAGATAGTGTACATCCATGATTTTCTACATGACAGAGGGGGGCATTTAATACATCGACAAAATAGAAAATGTTGACAATGCCAGAATAATTAAGAAAGATTTTCAAATATATGGTAGTACCAAAAATTCACAATCTCATTGTGTTGCTCCAAGTCTGTGTTTTTAGTACACCAAACTACTGACAAAATAGGAAGTATAAGTTTTAATACGCCCGAGTCTACATTTGTTGATGAAAACCAAATTAAGGGGACTAATTATGTTCAATAGTTATTTTCACTTCCCATCCTAGCTAACTAGGCATCAGTCAACCTAACACACATTTATGCTTTAGTAATAGTATTATCATACGTCACTGGTACCCTTCTAAAGGTGACTGTATATGTCTTAAAAAATGTAAAAAAGTTCTATAAACCAAGCGAGTTGAGCCCAAGTTTTCTCCTGTGTAATCTATGGTTGTATATCTTGTCCCTCTTTTTACACATCTCTTATTTTATCAATTCACTTATCTAACATCTACAGTAAACAATATGTCATATATATAATTCATGCTGTTAGAGATAAAGTTTGAAGCAAGAACACATGTAGACCTGTCAACCTGTCAAGTGTTTTATTTCCAAGATAAACATATAGTCCTTCAGGCTAGCAGAGCCTACGCATGTCTATTTGTTGTATGTAGTTACATTTTATGATATATTGATATGAAGAATAATTCCTCTCTGTCTCCAAATTATGGATGTAGTTCCTAATGTTTGTGATGATAGTCTACAGCTTGAATGAGCTGCATCTTTTAATTCTTCTCGGGTATGTGACATGGCTCAACCAAGAGATTACTGATGAATATATATCACTCGGATTGCATGGGAGAGAAATATTATCTAGCAGAACTTAAAATCTATAGATATAACATGAAACCAATGACAATCTGTCATAGAAATAGTTGGAAAATCAATTAACCGACACAATGTGGTGGTATATTTGGACATGGAAAATTTAAGAGAAATATTTTGTCATGTTTTTGTTGGAAATATGCCCTAGAGGCAATAATAAAAGTATTATTATATTTCCTTGTTCATGATAAATTGTCTTTTATTCATGCTATAACTGTATTATCCGGAAAACGTAATACACGTGTGAATACATAGACCACAATATGTCCCTAGTGAGCCTCTAGTTGACTAGCTCGTTGTGATCAACTGATAGTCATGGTTTCCTGGCTATGGACATTGGATGTCGTTGATAACGGGATCACATCATTAGGAGAATGATGTGATGGACAAGGCCCAATCCTAAGCATAGCACAAGATCGTGTAGTTCGTTTGCTAGAGCTTTTTCAATGTCAAGTATCTCTTCCTTAGACCATGAGATCGTGTAACTCCCGGATACCGTAAGAGTGCTTTGGGTGTACCAAACGTCACAACGTAACTGGGTGATTATAAAGGTGCACTACAGGTATCTCTGAAAGTGTCTGTTGGGTTGACACGGATCGAGACTGGGATTTGTCACTCCGTATGACGGAGAGGTATCTCTGGGCCCACTCGGTATTGCATCATCATAATGAGCTCAAAGTGACCAAGTGGTTGGTGACGGGATCATGCATTACGGTACGAGTAAAGTGACTTGCCGGTAACGAGACTGAACAAGGTATTGGGATACCGACGATCGAGTCTCGGGCAAGTAACGTACCGATTGACAAAGGGAATTGTATACGGGGTTTGATCGAATCCTCGACATCGTGGTTCATCCAATGACATCATCGAGGAGCATGTGGGAGCCAACATGGGTATCCAGATCCCGCTGTTGGTTATTGACCAGAGAGTCATCTCGGTCATGTCTGCATGTCTCCCGAACCCGTAGGGTCTACACACTTAAGGTTCGGTGATGCTAGGGTTATTAGGAAGACTTGTATGTGATTACCGAAAGTTGTTCGGAGTCCCGGATGAGATCCCGAACGTCATGAGCAGTTCCGGAATGGTCCGGAGGTGAAGTTTTATATATGGGAAGTTGTCATACGGACACCGGAAGAATTCGGGGTCCTATCGGCATTGTACCGGGGCCACCGGAGGGGTTCCGGGGGTCCACCGGGAGGGGCCACCCCTCCCGGAGGGCCACATGGGCCGCAAGGGGCAGGAAGCCAGCCCCTGGAGAGCTGGGCGTGCCCCCCACCTTGGGCCCATGCGCCTAGGGTTGGGGGGGAAACCCTAAAGGGGGCGCCCCCTTGCTTGGGGGGCAAGTCCCCCCTTCCTGGCCGCCGCCCCCCTCTAGATCCCATCTAGAGGGGTCGGCCCCCCTTGCCCCTTCCCCTATGAATAGAGGGGTGAGGGGAGGGCTGCTGGACACAACTCAAGGCGCAGCCCCTCCCCTCCCCAACACCTCTCCTCCTCCGTACGTGCTTGGCGAAGCCCTGTCGGAGTACTGCTGCACCAACAACACCACGCCGTCGTGCTGCCGTTGGAGCAATCTTCCTCAACCTCTCCTTCCTCCTTGTTGGATCAAGACATAGGAGACGTCGTCCGTCCCGTACGTGTGTTGAACGCGGAGGTGCTGTCCGTTCAGCACTTGGTCATCGGTGATCCGAATCACGGCGAGTACGACTCCATCATCACCATCCCCTTGAACGCTTCCGCACTCGATCTACAAGTGGTATGTAGATGCAAAATCACTCCCTTGACTCGTTGCTTAGATGAACTCATAGATGGATCTTGGTGAAACCGTAGGAAAATTTTTAATTTTCTGCAACGTTCCCCAACAGTTTTTGCCTAGAAGCATCAAGCTTTGCATCAGCCAAGACATGAATTTCAAAGATAAGCATTGCGCAACCAAGAAAGACAATTGCATGATGAAGTTCTAGGATTTAGAACCAGGCCTGTAGTCCAAGGGGGCGGGATCAATGGACACCTTGAGGAGAATTTGCTGCACATGACAAAATGAGAGTAAAGCACAATCTGGAACAAATGCAAAGACATGTGAAGTAATGAAACAATTCCCAGCAGCAAGGGATGTCTGAAGCATAATGTGGAGCTGAGCACCTTTGATCCAAAGCGCAACCTAAAAAGATTCGAAGACATTAGCTTCAGGATGGAAAAAATCATAGGCTGCTGGAAATAGTGAGTGTGCACCTACCACGCCGGAGGCCTCTTCGGACGGGGCGCGAGAAGGCGTCTGTGATGGATGATGATGACATTACATAGGGGTATTTAAACCCACGTTCCTCCGAATTTGTAGGTTAATGGAAGGTGATGTAATGAGGGGTGATGAATTAGGTTGTGGGTATGGATGTTTCATGAACATTTGTGGTTGCATTATGGTCGGGATAACATACGTCGTGGAGGTGAAAGGGTAGTGATGGCCATAATGCGGTAGCGGCAAGAGAATTAATGCACGGGAGATCATTGGTCATGGCGGCAGTAGCAGGTGAAGGGGCATCATCATGGTGGTTGCGGTTGGCCGAGGGAGCATCGGCCATGGCGGCGGCTGGCTGGGAGAGCGTCTGGCATGGCGGCGACTGACCAGTAAGCGTTCAGCGTGTCGGCGGCTGGCCGAGGGACACACCGGGGAGCGTAGTGGCGGTGCCCACGGATGGTCGTGGACCCGAGGTACCAGGCGGGGAGCGATTGTGGCGGCGGCTATGGGGATAATAGGGATTGCATGGGGAAGATGAAGTTGCGATGGGTGATGATGGATACATGGGCTATTGATTCATTTGCGATGGGTGATGAAGTTGCGATGGGTGAAGAAGAACGTTTACACAGAGCCCAGTTCTGTAGCCCATGTATAAAAATGCGACTCGCATAGCCGAGACAGCGAGCAGGACAGTGCGCGCTGAAGAATAGAGGGCACTGTGAATCGTTATTCTTCACTTACAGTGGCAAGTTCCAGTAAATTTAATCAACTCTTAGATCAAACGGCTGCAGACTGCTCGTTTGTACTGTATCATAAGAAGCTAGGAAAATCAGGTAGTGGGGTGCCCCTATTTAGATATAGAAGATAAATGGGCATATCCATAGCCCGTTGATATGCCTAGTTGATGTGAGACTATCTTCTCCTTTTTGTCTTCTCCACAACCACCATTCTATTCCACATATAGTGCTATGTCCAAGGCTCACGCTCATGTATTGCATGAAAGTTGAAAGAGTTTGAGATTATTAAAGTATCAAAAAATTGCTTGGCTTGTCATCGGGGTTGTGCATGATTAGATACTTTGTGTGATGAAGATAGAGCAACAACCAGACTATGATTTTGTAGGGATAACTTTCTTTGGCCATGTTATTTTGGGAAGACATGATTACTTTGATTAGTATGCTTGAAGTGTTACTATTTCTCTTATCATTATGAACTTTTATTTTGAATCATTTGGATCTGAACATTCATGACACAATAAAGAAAACTACATTATGAATTATGCTAGGTAGCATTCCACATCAAAAATTCTCTTTTTATCATTTACCTACTCGAGGACGAGCAGGAATTAAGCTTGGGGATGCTTGACACATCTCCAACGTATCTATAATATTTGATTGTTCCATGCTATTATATTACCCCTTTGGGATGTTTATGGGCTTTATTTTACACATTTATACCATTTTTGGGACTAACCTACTAATCGGAGGCCCATCCCATATTGTTGTTTTTTTACCTATTTCAGTATTTCGAAGAAAAGGAATAACAAACGGAGTCCAATCGGAATGGAACCTTCGGGAGCGTGATTTTAGGAACGAATGTGATCCAGAGGACTTGGAGTGCAAGCCAAGAAGCTGCTGAGGCTCCCACGAGATAGGAGGGCGCCCCCCCCCCCTATAGGGCGCGCCCCCCTGTCTCGTGGGCCCCTCGGGCAGCCACCGTCGTACTTCTTCCTCCTATATATACCTACGTACCCCAAAAACATCCAAGAGCACCACGAAACACAATTGCCACCACTGTAACCTTCTGTATCCATGAGATCCCATCTTGGAGCCTTCGCCAGTGTTCTGCCGAAGGGGGAATCGACCATGTAGGGCTTCTACATCAACGTCCTTGCCCCTCCGATGAGTTGTGAGTAGTTTACCACAGACCGACGGGTCCATAGTTATTAGCTAGATGGCTTCTTATCTCTTTTTGGATCTCAATACAATGTTCTCCCCCTCTCTTGTGGAGATCTATTCGATGTAAACTCTTTTTGCGGTGTGTTTGTCGAGATCCGATGAATTGTTGGTTTATGATCAACTTTATCTATGAATAATATTTGAATATTCTCTGAATTCTTTTATGTATGATTGAGTTATCTTCGCAAGTCTCTTCGAATTATCAGTTTGGTTTGGCCTACTACATTGATCTTTCTTGCCATGGGAGAAGTGCTTAGCTTTGGGTTCAATCTTGCGGTGTCCTTACCCAGTGACAGAAAGGGTTGCAAGGCACGTATTGTATTGTTGCCATCGAGGATAACAAGATGGGGTTTATATCATATTTCTTGAGTTTATACTTCTACATCATGTCATATTGCTTAATGTGTTACTCTGTTCTTATGAACTTAATACTCTAGATGCAGGCAGGAGTCAGTCGATGTGTGGAGTAATAGTAGTAGACGCAGGTAGGAGTCGGTCTACTTGTTATGGACGTGATGCCTATATACATGATCATGCCTAGATAATCTCATAACTATGTGCTTTTCTATCAATTGCTCGACAGTAATTTGTTCACCCACCGTAATACTTATGCTATCTTGAGAGAAGCCTCTAGTGAAACCTATGGCCCCAGGGTCTATCTCTTATCATATTTGCTTCCAATCTACCTTTATTTGCATCATTACTTTTTGCATCTATATTATAAAATACCAAAAATATATTTATCTTATCTTGCTATCTTTATTAGATCTCACTTTCGCAAGTGGCCATGAAGGGATTGACAACCCCTTTATCGCGTTGGTTTCGAGTTCTCAGTTTGTTTTTGTAGGTGCGTGGGACTTTTGAGGAGCCTCATACTGGATTGATACCTTGGTTCTCAAAAACTGAGGGAAATACTTACGCTACTATTGCCGCATCACCCTCTCCTCTTCGAGGAAAACCAACGCAAGCTCAAGACGTAGCAGTGGGCTCTGGCCAAAACCGTTGGGGCTCATGGTACGAAGAAGCGCAAGCACCCCGCCGAGACTACCGCAGACAAGCTCAAAGCCATCGCCATGTCCAGGCCCCCCCTCTTCGGGATCCCTCATTAAGCAAGTCCAGGTAATGTCTCTTGTTGACGATCTTTTTCTCAATCTTGATCGTGTTTTTTCATCTAACACGCAGTACTAGTACTGGTAGTACAACTTTCTGGGTGATCTTGCATGTGATTTTATTGTGCCAAATGACGGTTCTAAATTCCTATTTTGACCAAAACATGCGAGAGGTTGACACTAATTTCTTATAGATTACTTCCGACTACTCCCTCTGTCCCAAATTTCTTGTCTTAGACTTGTCTAGATACGGATGTATCTAATACTAAAATGTGACTTGATACATCCATATCTAGACAAATCTAAGACAAGAATTTTGCGACAGTGGGAGTACTTTATGAACATCAATGCTACCTTTGAAGAGTGTATATTTGCCTCAGTAACTTGTGTTATGGATATTGCAAGTAATCCCTCTGCTCTCATGCCTTTGAAGACATGTTCTAGTGTCTTTGTTCAGTCATTTCTGTGCGTATATGTAGTCATATATGGAGTATAATATCGAAAGTCATCTTATATTTCTGAACGAAGGTTGTAATAAAATATGGTTTCTGTTTGAATTAGAACCAGGTCCGCGGTGGAGATGAAGTTCTCAAAGTCATGCCATGTGAACTGGAAGTCCTGATGATGAGTTCTACTGCTAAACTATCCAGCTGTTATGTCCTTGTCGCCATGTGTCCTGAACTAGTGTTTTCCTGTAACTTTGTTGTCAGGCGTGTTCTCGAGGCTGTACTTGACCATAGCAATTTCCTGGGTGTGCCTTCGATTACGAAGGGTGTGGTTCTTGTAAAGCTTCCCAACAAATCTGATGCGGCCTGTCTTCATCATCATGTTTATGAGTGGAAAGACCACTCTGTTATGTTCTCCAAGGTTGAGAAGATGGTGATGGTGCATGTAGGCATCTCTCACGAAGTCCATGGCCTAGTCAGTTATGCGGGGTTCATCCCGTTGGTCGGTGGCAAGAAATAGTCTGGAGAGTTAAATTAGTGCAACTTTGCTTGTCTGTAGTAAGTACTATTGTTTAGTACTTGATTTGTGTTTGTGAACCCTCTATTGTTTATTAGTACTGCCGCTTTTGGTGTGTGGTCAGTCTTGAGAACACTCTATGCTAATCTCTGTCCACTCAATTCAGTCTGTATATTTTGAAGTATCCAGATCATCTTTTTTGTGAGCACGATTTATCAATTATGGTTACACTCCAATATCTATATGCATTGCAGGGTTTATCGCACCCACCAGGATTTCCAGTCCCATGGTTGTTCAGTCCATATGATTTGTCACGACCTTTGGACTGTCCTGCTTGTGGGAGGAGGCGGCCCCCACGCATGCCACCCATAGTTGGATGATCAATCTTCTGTTTAGTACTTCAACATAGTGATTTCCTGGTAAGGATTCACTCGTGTCGCATCAAGTAAATCAATGTCATGTTTTCTTTCCTTTCCTGCAATTTTACGAGCAGGTTTTGCCATGTGACATTCATCACAAAATAAACCGTTTGGTTTGCTCCATGATGGCTATTTTTGCAGGTTTCACTTCTTATGTTGTGTCAGTAACGAAGGCACAGTCCATCACTTATATTACTGGAAAAAATTGGATCAGTCTGTTGTCTGAGTACAAGTTGAATCCCTATGATGAACTGCAGTTTGGTTTAACAAAAACGCTACAATTAGTCCTGCTCACGTTTAAAATAAATGAAGAAAAAAACTGGATCACGGTCACGGATCCTAGTCAAGTTAGAAAGCTGATCATAGCAGACCAGACACGATCGTTGCTGTCTCGCACATCGGTACCACCTTCAGCAACGGATCGAGCACCAGCAGTTGCTCTAGCACTGACAGCGGCAGCAGCTCAGTCTGGTCCAGCTGAGGATTGGGCACCGACCGCGTCAGCGGATCAGTCTGATCTACCAAAGGATCGGGCATCGACACCGGCACCAGCTCCGACACTAGCACCAGCTCTACAAGGAGCACCATCTCCGGCAGCAGCAGCGGCTTCGGCACCTGCACCAACACTTGCACTTGCATCTGCTCCGGCCAGTGCAGTTGCACCGGCAACAGACCGGGCTGTAGTTTGCACTTCATATACTAAAGTCCTTACAAAAACCGACATGTCCAACTTCTTGGTAAGCATTGGCCGCCCAAGTGCTTCGTTCTTTTTTCTTTCCATGTTGTTTCACGTGATTCATTGTGTTGATCTAACTATTTGGGTATGTCTTCTTGTTTGCAAACAGAGAATTCCTAGAGCAACGACGGAGTCATTCAACAATCCGGGCGACCACGGCCAAGTTTCTCTTACGTACCATGCGCAGCCTTGGTGTGAATGAACCTGCTCAATATACCGTAAGTACAAAGGATGGTCGCATGATGATTGATGATAAAGGATGGTCAAGGTTCATATCTAAATCATATCTTGCTGTAGGGGATGATGTCAAAATCGAACTTTCACGGCAAGGAGAGCTGGTCCAAATCAACTTCGAAATTCTTCAGTAGCAGCACGCAACTGCCGAACTGATCTATCCTCCGAGAGATTTTGATGTAATAATCTGGCATGGTGAAACAAGTGTCCTGTGTGTATAAGTAGTACGACAATATTATTTATCACATGGTATATCGTTGATAGAATTGTAACTCTGATTGCTGGTTAGGAACTGTCCTTCGATTTCATTCCAACAACAGCCGTGCTTTATTCAATTTCGTGTATTCGCCTTGTGACAGAATCTAAAACCAGCGCCATACCGATTGCTTAAAATATGAACACATGGGACCCCAAACATGCAGGGTGGGTGAGGGAGTCCTGGACTAGGGGGTGTCCGGATAGCCGGACTATCATCATCGGCCGGACTCCAAGACTATGAAGATACAAGATTGAAGACTTCGTCCCGTGTCCGGATGGGACTTTCCTTGGCGTGTAAGGCAAGCTTGGCGATACGGATATGTAGATCTCCTACCATTGTAACTGACTCTGTGTAACCCTAGCCCTCTCCAGTGTCTATATAAACCGGAGGGTTTTAGTCCGTAGGACGGATAACCATTACAACAATCATACCATAGGCTAGCTTCTAGGGTTTAGCCTCCTTGATCTCGTGGTAGATACACTCTTGTACTACCCATATCATCAATATCAATCAAGCAGGAGTAGGGTTTTAACTCCATCGAGAGGGCCCGAAGCTGGGTAAAAACATCGTGTCCCTTGTCTCCTGTTACCATCCACCTAGACGCACAGTTCGGGACCCCCTACCCGAGATCCACCGGTTTTGACACCGACATTGGTGCTTTCATTGAGAGTTCTTCTATGTCGTCACCGGGTGAGACTTTTCTTCAATCAACGCAGTCCATGGTGAGAACTTTCTCCCCGGACAGATCTTCGTGTTCGGCGGCTTTGCACTACGGGCCAATTCACATGGCCATCTGGAGCAGATCGAAAGCTACGCCCCTGGCCATCAGGTCAGATTTGGAAGCCTAAACTTCATTGCCGACATCCGCAGAGACTTGATCTTCGACGGACTCGAGCCACAGCCAAGCGTGCCGCACTGTCACGATGGGCATGATCTAGCTCTGCCGCCGGACAGTACCTTGGAGGCCGCACACGAATCCGCTCCGACCCATAGCTCGAAGCCGACCGCGCAGATCGAGGACCGGTGGCTGGACACCACCTCAGGAGCTGCAACTGCTACAGCGATAGAGCCGAATACTGACCTTGTCCCTTGTAAAGCTCGTGACTCCGAGGTGCCGGACTCCGAACCTCCTGCGCCCCTACCAATCGAATCCGATTGGGCGCCGATCATGGAATTCACCGCTGCGGACATCTTTCAGCACTCACCCTTTGACGACATCCTAAATTCGCTAAAGCATTTCTCGTTATCAGGAGAGCCCTGGCCGGACTGCGGTCAGGATGGTTGGGATGCGGACGACAAAGAAATTCAAAGCCCACCCACCACCCACTTTGTAGCCACTGTCGATGATCTAACCGACATGCTAGACTACGACTCCGAAGCCATCGACGGTATGGACGACGATGCCAGAGACGATCAAGAACCAGCGCCTACGGGGCACTGGAAGACCACCTCGTCATACGACATATACATGGTGGACACCCCAAAGGATGGGGACGGTGAAGAAGCAGCGGAGGCAGATTCCTCTAAGAAATAGCCCAAGCGCCGACGTCAGCGGCGCCTCTCTAAATCCCGCCACAGCAAGAATGGACATTTCGGCACCGGAGATAATAACACCCCAGAGAGTGCCAAAGACAACCCCCTCCAGCAAGATTCAGCACAGGAGGACGGGGAGGCCAACCCTCCAGAGAGAGCGGCAGACGAGGAGGATGAAAATTACATGCCTCCCACCGGAGACGAGGCAAGCCTCAACGACGACGAATTCGTCGTGCCCGAGGATCCCGTCGAAAAAGAGCGTTTTAAACGCAGGCTTATCGCCATGACAAATAGCCTAAAGAAAAAGCAGCAACAGCTTCAAGCTGATCAAGACCTGCTGGCCGACAGATGGACCGAGGTCCTCGCGGCCGAAGAGTATGAACTCGAGTGCCCCTCCAAAAGCTACCCAAAACGCAAGTTGCTCCCCCGACTAGAGGAGGAAGCATACAAACCTTCATCACCGGCGCACAATACGGCGGCCGACCACCTCGTGGCCACGACAGAGAGACATCTAGGCCATCCGCCAGAACCGTACCCCGGCACCGCTCGAAAAGCGCGAAGCCACGGGGGAATGCGCCGGACTTGTGGGATATATTGGAGGACAAGGCAAGACAATCCAGATCCATCTACGGATCACGTGGGCGCCCCACGACCCACGACGACTACCGTCGCGCTGGATACAGCAACTCCGGCTGGGCCGAACACAGCAGACAACGCTCTCTTGAGCTACGTCGTGATATTGCTCAATATAGAGGCGCCGCACACCCACTATGCTTCACAGACGAAGTAATGGATCATCAAATCCCTGAATGTTTCAAACCCGTAAACATTGAATCCTACGATGGCACAACAGACCCTGCGGTTTGGATCGAAGATTACCTCCTTCATATCCATATGGCCCGCGGCGACGATCTCCACGCCATCAAGTGTCTCCCACTCAAGCTTAAAGGACCAGCTCGACATTGGCTTAACAGCTTGCCCCAGAGTCAATTGGGTGTTGGGAGGACCTGGAAGCCGCATTCCTCGACAACTTCCAGGGCACATATGTGCGAACACCAGACGCCGATGACCTAAGCTACATGATTCAGCAGCCAGACGAATCGGCCAGACAGTTCTGGACACGGTTCCTAACAAAGAAAAATCAAATCGTCGACTGTCCAGATGCAGATTCCCTCGCAGCCTTCAAACATAACATCCGTGACGAGTGGCTGGCCCAGCACCTTGGACAGGAAAAGCCGAAATCCATGGCAGCCCTCACATCACTCATGACCCGCTTCTGTGCGGGAGAGGACAGCTGGCTAGCTCGCAGTAACAACCTCAGCAAAAATTCTGGCAGTCCGGACAACAAGGACCACAATGGCAGGTCGCGTCACAACAAAAACAAATGCCATGTTAACGGCGACAACACTAAAGATACGGCAGTCAATGCCGGATTCAGAGGCTCTAAACCCAGTCAGCGGAAAAAGCCATTCAAAAGAACTACTCCGGGTCCGTCCAATTTGGACCGAATACTCGACCGCTCTTGCCAGATACATGGCACCCCTGAAAAGCCAGCCAACCACACCAACAGGGATTGTTGGGTATTCAAGCAGGCAGGCAATTTAATTGCCGAAAACAATGACAAGGGGCTGCACAGCGATGATGAGGAAGAGACTTGGCCGCCGAACAGTAGAGGACAGAAGGGTTTCCCCCCACAAGTGCGGACAGTAAACATGATATCCGCAACCCACATACCCAAGAGGGAGCGGAAGCGTGCACTTAGGGACGTCTACGCGATGGAGCCAGTCACCCCGAAGTTCAATCCGTGGTCCTCTTGCCCGATCACTTTCGATTGAAGGGACCACCCCACCAGTATCCACCATGGTGGATTCGCCGCATTGGTTTTAGACCCAATCGTCGATGGATTTCACCTCACTAGAGTCCTGATGGACGGCGGCAGCAGCCTGAACCTGCTTTATCAGGATACAGTGCGCAAGATGGGCATAGACCCCTCAAGGATTAAACCTACAAAGACGACCTTCAAAGGCGTAATACCAGGTGTTGAGGCCAATTGTATAGGCTCAGTCACGCTGGAAGTGGTCTTCGGATCCCCGGATAATTTCCGAAGCGAGGAGTTAATCTTCGACATAGTCCCGTTCCGCAGTGGCTATCACGCTCTGCTCGGACGAACCGCATTTGCAAAGTTCAACGCAGTGCCGCATTATGCATACCTTAAGCTCAAGATGCCAGGCCCTCGTGGAGTCATCACGGTCAACGGAAATACTGAACGCTCCCTCCGAACGGAGGAACACACAGCGGCTCTCGCGGCAGAAGTACAGAGCAGCCTTTTAAGGCAATTTTCGAGTCCGGCCGTTAAACGACCGGACATGGACAAACGCGCCCGGAGTAACATCAATCAAGACCACCTGGCACGTTCCGAGCACGCGTAGCAATGCGGCCCCAACCCCAGCCCTTGCATGATTGCAAGACAAGCTCTTCGCGTACATCATTACGCTCTGGAGATACCATGGGCATAGGGGGCGGGGCATGACCACGACAGACCCAGAGTGCGGCTTAACCACACCAGGGGCTCCCAAGTTTGTCACTCTTTTTTCTTCTTTTTTATTTTTTCCACAGGACACCATTCACCAGAGGCCCTGTCCAGCAGTAGATCTGCCGAACTCACGATGCAACAGCCAGGGAGGGACAATGGCTATGACGAACACCCGGGTGGTCTCCATTATGAGCATTACATCTGTTTCATACACTATTCCGCAGCCTACCCCTGGAGGGAGACACTTTTAATAGTCCAACCCTTGCTCACCGCACTATTTGTATCGTTCTGCACCCATGACAGAATTCCTCAAATAAACAATGCATCACTTTTCGTTTATAATTGCATTTCTTTTTTTTACATATATGTTCATTTATGACATCTCGCACCCGTACATTTTGGTACGGCCGAATACACCAGGGGCTTATCTTCCCCGCATTATGGTGTGATAAGTTCGAACACTTTCACAAGTGCGGCACCCCGAACTTATAGCATTATATGCATCGGCTCCGAATCATGTCTTGGGTGAATAGTTGGGTTTGCTCGGCTCCCATGTTTTGGTACCTTACGTTCCATTCCGTCGGCTAAGGTAGCACTGGGAGAACCACTGCGATTGCGCCCCGGTTGAGCTGGGCGAGCGCCTCAGTTGAGAAAGCTAAAACTGACTATCATGATAAGGCAAGAGCTGGTTGTTGTTCGAGAGGTCTTTTCGAGTCCTTAAAGACTTATGCCGCTTAGAGCGAGGAACCGGCTTCGTCCGTCCCAGGCATGGATAGCGCCCCGAACTCGGTCTTCCGAATACTAGGGGCTTCGTCGAAATTTAAAATTATAGAATTGTATGGCTAAGTGAGAGTGTTCAAGCATTATAAGTCCGGTTGGCTTGTTCATTGTGTTGAGCGCCTCCCTAGACGGACCCAAAAATGGGAACAAGAGTGCTCAAGTTTATCTTGAACACCCCAGCACTCGTGGCATGGGGGCTGAAGCCGACGACTTTCCATCTCTAAGATTTAATAAACGGCCGCACAGAAGGTAATATTTTAAATCAATAAGCATTGCTTAGCGCATATGAACAAAGTTTTCAGCGCACAGGATAACACATTGCGAGTTTACTCAATCATTACATCTTTGGGGAACTCATCCGCAATCTTGTGGGCACCCTTCAGGACACTCTTATAGTACATCTCGAGCATACGATACTCCTTTCCCGCTGGCGGCGCGTCCGTTATAAGCTTCTCAGCATCCAGCCTGCCCCAGTGCACCTTTGCGCAGGCAAGGGCCCGACGGGCACCTTCAATGCAGGCGGAGCGCTTGATGACTTCCACCCAAGGACACGCATCCACTAGCCGCCGCACCATGCCGAAGTAGCTCCCAGGCATGGCCTCCTCAGGCCACAGCCGGACTATGAGGCCCTTCATGGCCTGCTCGGCCACCTTGTGGAGCTCGACCAGCTGCTTCAGCTGGTCGCTAACGGGAACCGGATGTCCGGCCTAAGCATACTGAGACCAGAAGACCTTCTCTGTTGAGCTCCCCTCCTCGGCCCGGTAGAATGCGGCGGCATCGGACACGCTGCGAGGCAGATCTGCAAACGCTCCTGGAGAGCTCCGAATTCGGGTAAGTAACAGGTAATTCACATTCACATGCTTGCTTTGCATGAAAAATGCCTTACCCGCCGCTATTTTCTTCATCGCCTCAATCTCCTGAAGGGCCTTATGGGCCTCAGCCTTAGCGGCTTTGGCACTCTCAAGAGACGAGGCAAGCTCGGACTCTCGAGTCTTCGAGTCGCGCTCCAAACTCTCATGTTTCTCCATGAGAGCCTGGAGCTCTTGCCGCACCTCCGCCACCCATGCCTCCTGCTTCTCTCTCTCCACTCATTCCCCGGCCGCATTGCGTTCGGCCACGGAAACGGCCTCCTTCAGGGTCTCCACCTTGTTCGTGGCCCCTATAGTGCCCAAGTTATCCTTGTTATTTCTATTGCAACCAAAATCCTTTTCTGTAAGGTACAAATTTATTACGGTGTTACTCACCTTCTTTGTCCTCGAGCTGCTTCTTGGCAAGGCCGAGCTCGTTCTCGGCCCGCTCGAGGTCTTGCTTCAAAGCGCCGACCTCCGCAGTCAATGCGGCAGAGGTCAGCAGCGCAGCCTGCAATCCCATATTTACATAATTTTTAGAACTCCTGCGTATATCTTTTTAGATCCTCAGTCCGGCTTTTCTTTCCGAACACCGAACTGAGCATCAGGGACTACTGTCTATGCGGTATTACATTACATATTTTAAAACTTCTTACCTCAAAGCCTGTTAAAAGGCTGCTGCAGGCTTCGGTTAGCCCGCTCTTGGCAAGCTGAACCTTCTGAATCACCGCACTCATGATAGTGCCGTGTTCTTCCTCGATGGAAACGCCGTTGAGCGCCTCCAACAAGTTGTCCGGCGCCTCCGGTTGGACGGAGGCTGCCGGTGTCACGGTCTTGCCCTTCTTACGAAGGGGCCGCCTGCCGGACTCCGGAACCACTGCGGGTTCCGGCATGGAGTCCGGCGCAAAGTCCGGGAGGATGCCTTGTGGCACCTCCGGAGCCTCCTCCTGATGGGTCCCCTCCTGGGATCCCACCTCGGCGTCCTCAGTGTCGCGAGGGGTGGAGGCAGTCGGAATGGAATCTACATCTGACGGAGCCAAGGACCCGCTTGATGAAGCGGGAAGATCATCCTCGGCTATACTACAGGTAGTGTGCGGCATTAGAAGGACACTGTGTGACACAAAATTATAAATCATTCAGGAATCCGGATACTTACGATCTGCTGGAGGCTTGGCCCTTGAGGGCCACCCTTCGTCGCCGACATTGGCGTTGGCGGAGCTGTCCGGAGGAAGGGTCCTTCCCCTCTTGGACCCTTCGGCCTCTCCCGTTGGGGAAGCCTTCCTCTTCCTCTCTCCCCCTCCTGGGGAGAGTCCTCTTTCTCCTCCTCGTCTTCGGGGGAGGAGTCCGCCTCGGAGCCATCGGACGATGAGTCCGATATCACCTGGCGCCGGGAACTCCTTCGGGTTCCCGTGGCCTTCTTTTTGGCCTTCTTCTCCGGCACCACGTAAAGGGCCAGAACCAGCAGCCCCGTTGAGCGGGTGTCCGCTGGGTCTTCGGGAAGGGGAGCCGGACAGTCTACCTGTCCGGACGTCCTCTACCAGTCCTGTCAAAGGCATTGGGAGTTTTAGATCCCACATAGAGTCAAACTATGAAAGAAATAAGTGTCCCGTAAAGTATAACAAAGCTTACCTCGTCGGCCGGGCGCTTGGTGCTGAATCCACGGTCTTCCATCACGGACGCGGGGGCTTCTCCACCCTTGAACAACACCCTCTAGGCAGCTTCATACGTCGTGTCGAAGAGCCCGCTCAGGGTCCGGTGCTGTGCCGGATCAAACTCCCACAAATTGAAGGCCCGCTGTTGGCAGGGGAGAATCCGGCGGACGAGCATGACCTGGATCACATTGACAACCTTAAGCTTCTTGTTCACCAGGGTCTGGAGACAGGACTGGAGTCCTGTCAGCTCCTCCGAACTGCCCCATAGCAAGGCCTTCTCTTTCCAGGAGGTGAGCTGCATGGGGGTACCAGATCTGAACTCGGGGGCCGCTGCCCATTTAGGGTCACGCGGCTCGGTGATATAGAACCACCCCGATTACCACCCCTTGATGGACTCCACGAATGCCCCCTCGAGCCAGATGACATTGGGCATTTTGCCCACCATGGCACCTCCGCACTCTGCTTGGACGCCCTTCACTACCTTCGGCTTGACACTGAAGGTCTTTAGCCACAAGCCGAAGTGGGGCCGGATGCAGAGGAAGGCCTCGCACACGACGATAAACGCCGAGATGTTGAGGATGAAGTTTGGCGCCAGATCGTGGAAATCCAGGCCATAGTAGTACATGAGCCCCTGGACGAAGGGATGAAGTGGGAAACCCAGTCCGCGGAGGAAGTGGGGAAGGAATACGTCCCTCTCATGGGGCCTGGGGGTGGGGATGAGCTGCCCCTCGTCAGGCAGCCGGTGCGCGATGTCGCTGGACAGGTATCCGGCGCCGCGCAGTTTTTCGATGTGCCCCTCCGTAACGGAGGAGGCCATCCACTTGCCTCCCGCTCCGGACATGGCTGGAGATGGTTGAGGCGAGGTGAGCGAACTTGGGCGCTGGAGCTCGAGTGCACGGGGATGGATAAGCAAAGGAGGAGGAAGGCGTAGGTAAAAAGGTGGATCCTTATCCCCTTATATATGGGTGGACAAAGACTATGCGTCCCCACCAGCCTGGTAAAGCTCGCTTATCTCCCAAGCGCCACCATCAATGGCGCGGTTGGGTTACCCACGTCCGTATTGATGGGAATCCCAGAATAAGGGGAACACGATCTCTGCTTCGACAAGACATGCCAAGGAAACCGCTTCGCTAAACGCGCTGAGGTGGTATAATAAAAAACGTAAAGGCTTGGTGGTGGTATGACGTCATGCCACAAAATACGTCAGCAGATTGAACTTGTGTACATATTATTCTCTCTACGGTGGAATGTGGAATTTATCTTGCAGAGCCGGACACTATCCTGGTGTTCACAATCTTCTATGAATTATTCGGAGGAGGAACCCGCCTTGCAATGCCGAACAATATGCGCGCCGGACTCATCGTCATTGAAGCCTGGTTCAGGGGCTACTTAGGGAGTCCTGGACTAGGGGGTGTCCGGATAGCCAGACTATCATCATCGGCCGGACTCTAAGACTATGAAGATACAAGATTGAACACTTCGTCCCATGTCCGGATGGGACTTTCCTTAGCGTGGAAGGCAAGCTTGGCGATACGAATATGTAGATCTCCTACCATTATAACCGACTCTGTGTAACCCTAGACTTCTCCGGTGTCTATATAAACCGGAGGGTTTTAGTCCGTAGGACGGACAACCATTACAACAATCATACCATAGGCTAGCTTCTAGGGTTTCGCCTCCTTGATCTCGTGGTAGATCCACTCTTGTACTACCCATATCATCAATATCAATCAAGCAGGAGTAGGGTTTTACCTCCATCGAGAGGGCCCGAACTTGGGTAAAAACATCGTGTCCCTTGTCTCCTGTTACCATCCGCCTAGACGCACAGTTCGGGACCCCCTACCGGAGATCCGCCAGTTTTGACACCGACAGTGGGCCTATGGCCCAAAGTCCAGAACTGTGAGCCTGTCTGAGTATTATATTCTCAGCTGAACCCCCATAATGCCCGTGCGTTGCACGTAACATCAAGATGCATTTGTATGAGTATTTTATCTTGTGAGAGAAAAGGATGAACGAGGGAAGGCCTTATTTGCAAATGTGGAGAGGTGTGTGGGTACCTTTTTGCAAAATTGCCATAGTTTCCTTCCTATCCATCAGATATAAATCAGACGACCTATATTGCAGGATGGCAGGCACACCATCATCACCTACATACTGTGTTAAAAACAACTATGTTTTTTATAATTATATATGTTATATATATTCCCCTTGATTTTTATTATGTATAAAGTTGTGATATAAAAGATTTGTATATTTCTTTACAGAGGGAGTATCTCGCTCTCAAAAAATATATTTATGTGTAACTAGTTACTCCTGTCCTTCTACTTCCTTTCGGTGATATGTGGGGCTACCAGCAACGGGGCCACGTGCCATATGCACAAATTAGAGTGCACAACTGCATGGTAGACACACCCCGGTCGTAGCGCCACAGTAATGCCCAATGATCCGTCAAATCACAACCCCCCTTTCCAGCTTTAGCAGTAAGCTGGACGGACGAAGCGGCAATATTTCACTGGGCCTGAATCCCCTTCTCCCTCGTCTTCTTGTTCAGAGAAAACCCCCTCTTGGCGATTGCATAGGGTTTTCTCATGGAGAACTAGGTACAAATTCTTCATCCATCCCCGATAAATCCAAGTCCCTTGGTCGCAGGTAATCCTAGGATTGCAACCGCCACCGTTGATGCATTTGTCTTCCTACTGAATCTAGTGTGTTTCACTAGTAGTGCCCAAAGTGCGAGTACCCTAGAATCCTCTTTTATATCCGAGAGGGTGGGGTTTTTTTGAACATGCTGTCGACTAATTTGGAAATTTGGATTGCTATATTTGGGTAATAGGTACTACTAGTACGATGGTCAACACTGACGTGACGGAGGAAGTTATTTCTAGATTTGGATAGGGAATACATTGTATTCTCAGATTATTTTTCATGCAGTGTATTATTTGCTCTGCTAGAACACATATACTCAAGATGCTCGGCCTTGTCATAACTGAATACACTAGTTTAATGGTCAAAGTGAAGACAAGCCATGGATATAACTTCCGAGTTGGGTTCATGAACCAAGAAGATCGTTGCTTTCTTTATGGCCAAACTTGGATAAACTTTATCAAGTGTTACGGACTGAAAGTTGGTGCATGAATATTGATGGAAATAGCAAAACCTGGTCTCATCTTCACAGCAATCTTCCACCCCGACGTTGTTCCAATTGTTCATCTACGTTAGTTTTGTATCTGGTTCTTGCTTGTTGCCTCTATTACTTCTTAATCCACCTATTCTGTCTAACTAATCACAATTTAACTTTAGAAGTAGCAACGAATCTCTCACGAAGATGCTACTTCTAAATAATATTTTCTTATAATTGGTGGCATGTGTAAGTTTTTTTAGAGTTAAGCAGGCTGCTCGTTTGTTATTCTATAATAACTCGGCTATTACTGATGGCACTGAAGTTGACTGGGTCGACATCCACAAGTTCCTACACTTTACTTATCGCCTTGAGGTCCTTGTGGGGCATTTCAATGGTGGAAGGCCACGTGGGATATGTGTGCCACTGCTGCACTCGTTGAACAGGTCCAACTGTGTCGAGAAACTTATGGTATGAGTTGTTTTCTATTATATATGTTGTTCATAAACTATTGCTTATACACAGTTTTATAGTTGTGATCTTCTTGAAAACGAAACTGCCCATTTCTGTTGTTCCTATACAGATGCCTGACCATGGTCGGGTCAGACTTGCGCTTGGTCACAACATGATGTTTATGTGGACCTACTCAATTCCCCTTGGAGGTGAAATGATACTTATTCATCGGTGGTCTCAAATAATGAAGGCCCGTCCATCCTGGACAATAGGACCGAAGATTATGTTCATGCTTTTCCATGGCTCTAAAGTGAATATCTTGTTTATTGCCCACATTGCGAGATGAAGCCGCTTTTAGAATGTTGTGGATGCGCGGGGTGGTGTCTGGGCCTTGTCCTGGGGCTTGGCGGCCTCACCCTTGGTTAACTGTACGGTTGAACCTGTATAAGTACTCATACTGCTTTCAGCTTTGGTTGTTAAGTACCCCTGCTGGTTTCAGTTAAGGTTGTTGAGTACTCCTGCTGCTTTTACAGTCAATCATGTTTCTTCAGTCCTGTCTACCTCCAGCCGCCAAAACCAAACCAGCGCCAACGGGGCTGCCTGCTTCCGCCTCGCACGGCTGGCTGCGCCTTAGCGCACGCATCACCACCCCACCGTCTCCTAAATCGTTAACGCCGATGTCCTCCACATGCTTTGGTGCGCTCGCCACGGCGCCGCCCTCTCATGTTGTCAACATGGTCAACAAACAACAGGAATCGACAGAAGTACGTGGAGAGGATGACCATAGGGGCCCACCACGTCAGCGTATGGAAAAATAAAATGCTTCCTCCTAGTGTTTTCCTGACATCTGGGACCCACGACATTGTGAGCGTATATAGTCAATAGACAAGAGAACAACACAAGATCGGCTGACACCTGGGACGTAGCTGCTCGAGCAATATTTTTTTTTGTTATTGTTGAGACGGAGCAAGGTTTGAACTGGGCTGTGGCCCATCTAGCCCAGGCTTATATTTTATGTTCACCATGTGACCAGCCCAGCTATTTTTTCTTTGTGAAAATGAGCCCAGTTTATTTTTTCTAAGGAATACCCAATCCTGGCCTACTTATTTTTCTACGCCCTGATGGGCTGCAACTCTTTCAAGACGCCTGAAATCTTGAAAGTAATATGAAATGGGTTCTAAATATAAAAACAGATAACAAATTGGCAATTACTTTATAATTTGTGATTTTTTTTCACATTTTCAGATTCCTATTTCACTGGGCATTAACCTAATTTAAATATATCTTCGAAGTACTTTAAATATGGCTCGACATTTCGGTATTAAAAATAGTTTGGAACCCACAGAAATATGCGAAATTGGCCATGGCCAACCAAAAAATGACTACAATAAATTGCATAATAAATTGCCATCAGCTATATATAAATTATTATAAAAGAGGGAGTGGTCTGACTTGTGGGCCTGTTTAGTTGACGCATATGCAAGATTTTTTTAGTTATTATATATTTCAACAAACAATTCTAGCAGACGTAACCGTTGGATGTCAATCCAACGGCCGTCGTGTTTCTTCAATCTCTGATCTTCTTGCTCCAGCCGCCAAAGCAGCACCGGCGGGACCGCCTACTCCTGCCTCCCATGGCCGGCTGTGCTGCCACGCAGGCCTCAGCGCCCCTACTACTCCCACCGCTGGCCAGGGCATCCCTCTACTCACCCACACCCGCTATTATTCTGCGGCGAAGGCGGCCTCACACCGCAGCCGAACCGGTGAACCCTCGTACACCTCTCCGCGCGGGCTTCCGCTGCCGCGTCTTCCCCGGCTCCGCATCGTCCCCTTCCTAGGCCTCGTGGTCATCCACCGCCGTGGTGCTCTCGGCGTGGTGTGGTAAATGTGGTCAACGACCGACTTCCATCGGAAGAGTAATGTACGTGGAGAGGCTGACAGCTGGGTCCATGGCAGCCGCAAGGAAGTGCCTCCTTATTATGCGGAAAATAATTATTCCTCCACCTGACAGCACGGACCCACCAGATGGGCCACCAGTATTTCGCAAAAAAAATGTTTCCTCCTGACTGCTGGGACCCACCGGATAGGCCACCGTATTTTGCAAAAAAAAAGTGCCCCCCCTGTCGGCTCGGACCCACCAGAAGTGCCTCCTTATAACGCACAAAAAAATCAATACCCCCTGCTAGCTAGGACCCACCTTGGTGGGAGGCTGACTTGTGGGCCTACTAAGTTGACTGGGACGGAGGCCTTTGTCAACTTTAGTAGATATATGAACAATTCTAGCTCTAGTGATCGTACGATGTCCATCCAACGGCCGTAGTGCTTCTTCAACCTCTGGTCTTCTTGCTCCAGCCGCCCAAAGCAGCGTCGGTCGTGCCGCATGCTCCTTCCGCCCGTGGCCGGCTGTGATGCCGCGGAGGCCTCACCGACCCCTACTACTCCCACTGCTGGCCAGGCCATCCCTCTACTCACCCACACCCAGCCTCACACTGCAGCTGAATGAGTGAACCCTCATACTCCTCTACGCGTGGGCATCGACTGCCGCACTTCCCCAACTTCGCGTCATCGCCTTCCTAGCCTCGCCCTCATCCACTGTAACGCCCCGGATGTAACTTTCCGTAATTGTAACTCCAACTCTTGCCATTTCCGGCTATGTGTTGTGATTTTCCTCTGTGGTTGGGTTTTGTCTTTCGTTTTGCATTTTGTTCATGTCATGCATTTCATCTCATGTCATCATCTGCATAGCATCATGCGTATTGCATCCGCATGTTTTCATAAAACCCGTAGTCGTTCGCAGTTGCCGCTTCTTCCTCGTCTCTGTTGTCCTTTGTCCGGCCCCCTTTGTCTTTGTCGACCTCTCTCAGGCCCCCTCTTGTGCGCGTCCGAAAACTGCTCTGAACCTGAACCGGGCTGTCGTTACCGATGAGCCTAGATCATCCCCAAACATCTATAAAACATCTCCATTTTCTTATTTGGACTCCCCCAACCTAATTATCTCGATCGTCCGATTTAAATCGGAATGTCCTAACCTAGTTCTATTTCCCTATATATAGTCCACCCACTTACCAAGTCAGTCTAACCCTAGCCTAAACCTATTCCCCCTTGCGCCGCCACCCACTCTCGCATGTTCCTCGGGATCCTTCCCTCACCAACCCTCCTTCTTCCTCGCGATTCCTCCCGATCTCTCCACCCAACCAGCGAGCCCTCCTCCCATTCCCTCCCAAATCAATCGTAGCAGCCTCGCTCTGTTTGAGAGGAGATCAGCCCCAAGACTTCCTTGCCTCGTCGCCCGCTAGCATGCTCGAGGACGCTCGAGGCTGTGCCTCCTCTTCCCTCCTCTGCTCGATCCCGAGTGGATCCTAAGCACCAGCGCCTCCCCGCCACCGTGCGCGTCCACGCCGCCGGCGACAACAGCAGGAGCAGCTCATGCCGCCGGCCTCATCCCGCTCCTCTCCTCCCCTGTATCTCCCTTCCTCCCTGTGCTTCTCTCTCTCTCTCATGTCTCCCTCTCGTTTCTCTGGCAGGAAACCCCATGACCGCGCCTGACCTGCGCCAAGCTCCGCCGCTGCCGTCCCGTGAGTGCCTCCGGTCTTCCCCGCCTGGATCCGGCACCCTTCGTCCATCCTCGCCAGAGTCGCCCCAAGTTCCCCTGCATCGAGCGGGACAACCCCGCGTTGACCCCGCGCCTCGCCCGTTCCAGTCAAGACGCTCGAACCTCCTCTGCTTCCTACTCGCCCGCACGTGACCGCATCGACCTTCCCTGCTCTGTTCGTTGCCGTCTCTGCCAGATCCGGCGAGTGCCTGCACACCGGCCTCGTCCCTGGCTCTAGGTCACCGTGCCGCCCCACCGGACACCGCCAAGTCCATCACCGACCTCCCCTGCGTCTGCATGCGAGCACGCGAGGACGATGACCGCAGCGCCAAGTCCCGCTCGGTTCAGCCCGCTTCGTTGACTGCGCCTTCCTCACCCGCGTGGACCGCGCCATGCCTCCAGGCTCAGCTGGGCTTGGCCCAATGTGAGAAACCCTCGCCCAGATCCAGATTCAGCCCAGTGCATGTTTTTTTTTCCTGCCTACGAATTTGTCTAATTATCCCAGGATTTATAGAATTGCAGAAAACCCCTTGCTCCTCATGCATATAAAAACTCAACAACCATGCCTCATATTAAATGACTCATACATGTAAATGCTTAGAATTTCATCTAGTTTCATAATATTCAATTTTCATTCATGTTTGAAATGTTTAAAATGCTGTTTGTTTAAATTTGCTTAAATGCCATGCTTAAATGCTTTATTCCATAACTAAATAACCGTAGCACCAATTTTAATAAACTTTATATGTAAATGGGGTGGAAAAATGCATAGATTAACTTGTTGCACTTTATTTTCTTGTTTAACAACATTAAAATAAGGTTTAGGGCATAACAGTACCAAATCCAAATTATGCACATGGGGATTTTCCAGAATTGTTGTTTGTTGTTTCCGGCCTCATTTAAACTTGCCTAGATAGGTAGTTTTATTATGATTCACCCCTTGCCATGCTTAATAACATTTAATATTGTTGGATACATAACCGAGAGAGAACTAAATAACTCGAATGTGGTGTTTCATCAATATGCAACTCATTGCATATTGAGCTCCACTTAACTTGTAGTATCATTTGTTGCACTTTGCCATGCCATGCCTATTTAAACCGGACATGCATCATACTTGATTGTGCATCATGCCATGTTTATGCTTGTGTGTTTACCATGTTGTTTGCTTATTTCCGGGTTGCTTCTCTCGTTAGCTTCGGTTTCGTTCCGGAGTTGTGAGGATTCGTTTGACTATGTCCGCTTGTCTTCTTCACGGTCTCGTTCTTCTTCCTAGCGGGATCTCAGGCAAGATGACCATTACCCTCGATATCACTTCTATCTTTGCTTGCTAGTTGTTCGCTCTATCGCTATGTCGCGCTACCTACCACTTGTCATATCATGCCTCCCATATTGCCATGTCAAGCCTCTAACCCACCTTCCTAGCAAACCGTTGTGTGGCTAAGTTACCGCTTTTGCTCAGCCCCTCTCATAGCGTTGTTAGTTGCAGGTGAAGTTGAAGATTGCTCCATGTTGGTACATGATTATGTTGGCATATCACAATATCTCTTATTTTAGTTAATGCATCTATATACTTGGTAAAGGGTGGAAGGCTCGGCCTGATGCCTGGTGTTTTGTTCCACTCTTGCCGCCTTAGTTTCCGTCATACCGGTGTTATGTTTATTGATTTTGTGTTCCTCGCGTGGTCGGGTTTATGGGAACCCCTTGACAGTTCTCTTTGAATAAAACTCCTCCAGCAAGGCCCAACCTTGGTTCTAACATTTGCCACCTAAGCCTTTTTCCCTTGCTCCTCTAAGTGTTGGTCCAAACTACAGCACCGTGCGGGACCGTCCCTTGGCAACTTGGGTTATGTTGGTACTTGTACGCTTAGCTTATCCGGTGTGCCCTGAGAACGAGATATGTGCAGCTGATATCGGGATTTGTCGGCACAGTCGGGCGGTCTTGCTGGTCTTGTTTTACCATTGTCAAAATGTCTTGTAACTAGGATTCCGGGGCTGATTTGGTCTTCCCGGGTGAAGGAATATCCTTCGCTGATTGTGAGAGCTTGTGATGCGCTAAGTTGGGACACCCCTGCAGGGTATAAACTTTCAAGAGCCGTGCCCGCGGTTATGTGGCAGATGGGAATTTGTTAATGTTCGGTTGTAGAGAACTTGACACTTCACTTAATTAAAACGCATCAACCGCGTGTGTAGCCATGATGGTCTCTTTTCGGCGGAGTCCGGGAAGTGTACACGGTCTTTGTGTTATGATTGTGCGTAAGTAGTTTCAGGATCACTTCTTGATCACTTCTAGCTTCTCGACCGTTCCTTTGCTTCTTTTCTCGCTCTTGTTTGCGTATGTTAGCCACCATATTTGCTTAGTGCTTGCTGCAACTCCACCTTATTACCACTTCCTACCCATAAGCTTAAATAGTCTTGATCTAGCGGGTTTTGAGATTCCTGATTCCTCGTGACTCACAAGATACTACCAAACAGTTGCAGGTGCCGACGATACCAGTGCAGGTGTTGCAACCGAGCTCAGATGGGAGCTCAACTCAGATCTTGATCATTGCTATGTTTCATTTCATGTTAATCAGTAGTGGAGCCCGGTTGGGACGATCGGGGTTCTAGCAGTTGGGTTATCTTATTTTCTTTTGGTTTCGTCCATAGTCAGACTATGTGTGTACTCTGAATGATGTATGAATTATATGTTCATTGTGTGAAATGGCGATTGTAAGCCAACTCTTTATCCCATTCTTGCTCATTACATGGGATTGTGTCAAGATGACCCTTCTTGCGACAAAATCACCATGTTGTTATGTCTCTAAATCGTGCCTCGACACGTGGGAGATATAGCCGCATCGTGGGTGTTACATCGGACGTGGACTGTACATGGAGAGGCGACAGCTGGGTCCACGGCTGCTGCAAGGAAGTGCCTCCTTATTACGCGGAAAATAATGATTCGTCCACCTGACAGCAGGGACCCACCGGACAGGCCACCGTATTTCGTGAAAAAAACGTTTCCCCACTGACTGCTGGGACCTACCAGCTAAATCTTCGCACGCAGGGAATTGCTTCCAAAAAAACGATTCGCCCCCTGACTGCTGGGACCCACCAGCTAGATCTTCGCACGCAAGGAATTGCCCGATAGTCGGGACCCACCTGGTCGAAGCGTACATAGCGTTGTCATTCTGGTCGCGAACGTGTACGTACATACTGGTGGATGTAAAGGCGCGCATGTGTCGTAGTAGAGGAGCGCACGTAGCATGTACACGTACGTACAACAACCAGTGTGCAAGAAAGAAAATACGGACACGTATGTGTACATATGGTCGGGGTCTCGAACGCCTACTCGCGCATATGTACAGCCAGGGCTCGTGTACATGGCTGGGTCGGAATGGAGAAACAGCGTCGTCGTCGTGTTCATGGGGAGCCAACCGGCTGGGTCGGGTTGGAATGTGTCGTCGTGTTCATCGGGAGGGCTTGGACGGAACAGGCGATGGAAATTAACGAGGCCTGGCGTACTGCAGAACGGAGGAAACGGCCTTGTGTTCGACCGGCCACGTTCGAAACGGGGTCATGTTCATCAGGAGGGATCTGGAATACCGCAAAATGGAGGAAACGGACCTCCTACGGTCTAAACAGGGGTCCTATTGATCTGGGGGTGTGGCGTACCACAAGATGGACGAAACGGACTTGTGTTGGAGCGCTACGGTCGAAACGGGGGTCATGTTCATCGGGAGGGGTGTGGCATACCGCAAAACGGGACTCCACGGGATACTGTTAATCTCCACCGTCGACTTCCCTCCAGCCTCCACGGGCTGCCGTCGACCTCCTCCAGCCTCCACGGGCTCCTGTTCATCCAGCCTCCACCGCGCGCTACTCCACCGACTACTGTTCAACCACCCCTCCACAAGCACCCCTCCACCTTCTACTGTTCATCCATCCCTCCACGGGGGTCCTGTTCATCCAGCCCCAACCAGCTCGATCGATCGGGGTCCTGTTCATCCAAAGGAAACGGAACGGGGTGCTGTTCATCCACCCCCACCGCTCACTGTTCATCCAACCACCCCCCTGCAATGCTCACTGTTCATCCAGAGGCAGCATCGATCGGCTTCAGTTAGCAGCAGTAGCGAAGGAATCGCTCGATTAGGTTCAGTTAACAGCCATCGATTGATCGCTCGGGTTCAGTAACGCGTAGCCTGCAATGCAATCGCTCTGGTTCAGTTAGAGCCCAACACCTCGCTCGCGTTCAGTTAGAGCCAATGCCTCGCACACACGTGCGTACGTGTTCGTGAGAAACGTGCATAGCTCGGCCCTAGACCTCCCACCGTAACCGGGAACTCGCTGAAATTTTCCTCGCCCTCGCTTGTATCATGGTTTTTCCCGTCATGAACGGCCCAAAGAATGTCATGCAGCTGCGTCTCCGGCCCGCCTAGGACGAAAAGCCCATTTTCTGTCATGATTTTTTGTCATAGAAGTAGGAGCCCACCACGTCTATGATGGTACAAGGTTTTGTCACAATTATCGTCATAGAAGTGTCATAAGTATGACAGGAAAAAAATTTGTTCGGCCCAAAATGTCATGGATGTGTCTTTTTTTGTAGTGTAGAGAGCTTTGTGAAGCTTGTAAACATGATTAGGTTTCTTGGAATTAACAAAGCCGGGAGGTTGTTTAACATAAACTTCCTCCTCAATTTCACCATTTAGAAAGGCACTTTTAATGTCCATTTGGTATAAATTGGTATCATGGTGATTAGATAGGCAAGTAATATGCAAATGGACAGAAGTTTAGCAACGGGGGCATATGTCTCACCATAGTCCATACCTTCGACTTGAGTGTAGCCTTGGGCGATGAGACGTGCTTTGTTGTGAACTAATTTTCCATCTTCATCTTGCTTGTTGCGAAACACCCATTTGGTACCGATGATGTTGTGGTTGTTGTCGGGCTTCTCGACCAATGTCCACACTTGGTTTCCCTCAAAGTTGTTTAGTTCTTCGTGCATGGCGTTTATCCAATCCGGATCTTCTAATGCTTCTTCAACCTTCATTGGTTCACAAAAATGTTCACAAAAATTAGCCAAACAAGATTTAGAGTGAGTGATTCTCCTAGTTTGGATATCATTGTAGATTTGCTCAACGGGATTGTCTCTAGCAACTCTTGCTCGAACTCGTGAGAGCTTTTGCTTTGATCGGGGTGGAACATCTTCTTCATCATCTTGTTCTTCTTCATGGCCTTCATCATTGTTGACGTTGTCGTTCTCTCATCGTGGTGGAGAAGGAGGTTGATGCGGTTCATCATGGTGTACTTCCTCGTTTTCTTCATATTGGTGTGTCCCACTTGTGGATGCTTCCGTATCAATTCCTGGTTCACCTTGTCGTGAGGTAGAACCTTCCAGTTTGACGGACGAGGTACTCTCCTTCACCTCCGTTGGACGAACCTTGACAATAGACAAGTCTTGGATTGCTTTCCAAGGATCTTTATCTCCTACATCAATTGGCAATTGCTCTACTTGCGGGCCGTTAGATTCATCAAACTTCACATCTACCGTCTCTTCAACCTTTCGGGTGAAATTTTTGTAGACACGATAAGTGTGAGAGTTTGAGCCGTAACCAAGTAGGAATCCCTCATGAGATTTAAGAGCAAATTTAGAATGACCATGCTTATCAAGAATGTATCAATTTGAGTCGAATACACGAAAGTATCCAACATGGGGTTTGTTACCGGTGAGGAGCTCGTATGTCGTCTTGCCGAGTAGCTTGTGAAGATACAAGCGATTTGTCGTATCACAAGCTATCTCAACCGCTCCCGCGCAAAAGTGTTATCTCGTCTTTTACTCATCAACCATCGTTCTCACCATTTTGATGAGTGTCCGGTTCTTCCTCTCAACAACTCTATTTTGTTGAGGTGTGTACGTAGACGAGAACTCATGTGAAGTCCATTCTTCGTCAAGAAAGGTGTCCACATTTGCTTTCTCGAACTCCGCTCTGTTGTCGCTGCGAACCTTCTTGATCTTCACTTCAAATTGATTTTGAGCCTTCCTAGCGAAGTTTTTGAAGATCTTTTGGACCTGCGATTTATCATCGAGAAAGAACACCCACATAAATATCGAAAAAAGTCATCAACTTTGCGTATACCGGTAAAGACAATTTTATGATTATCTCTACGAAACACTTGGCAATCTACTTCGGTAAATAGGACATTGAAGCCAAAGTCAGCTAGTCTAGAAATGGAAAGCAGATTATAGCCAAGAGATTCAACGAGCATGACATTTTGTATTGAGCTATCATGTGAGATGGCCACCTTACCGAGGCCAACCACCTTACCCTTTTGAGTTATCACCAAAAGTGACATACATTCGAGGGCCGTCGCTTTTAGCAAGCTCGCAAAACATGTCTTTATCTCCGGTCGTGTGATCGATACATCCACTATCAAGGACCCATTCCTTTCCTACTGCCATGTATCCCCGAAGATTTTCCATTAGACCAAAGTTTCTCATTGCATCATCAAGATCAAAGTCACTATCATCATCCTCATCATAGTATTCATGTTCAACATTGTCATGTGGTGGATCAATTCTTAGAGAGGGTGATTCATTAGATAATTGAGTTTGACAATGATCTTCTTTGTGAATTCTAATATCTTCAGAAATAATATTGCTAATAATTCCAACATCTCCTTTGGCACACATAAGATTTGTAAGCTCAAATAGACAATCACCAAACTTAGGATCATTGGAATTCATCTTACACAAGGCAATAGACTTATGAAGAATCTCATCTAGATTTTGCAAGGAATAATTTGGAAATCGTTCCTCAAGAAATTTCCATATGGTGTAGGCACACTTAAGAGTAAGCAAGCAACCAATCAAGTTTCTAGGCAAACCTCTAGAGATAAGATTCACTAGTAGAAAATGGGGCATTCGAACCGGTTCGTGAGGGCCATTTGTCCCGCTTCCCGAACCGGGACTAAAGGGTCGTAACTAAAGGCCACCAGCTTTAGTCCCGGTTCGATCGGGAACCGGGATAGATAGGGCTCCACGTGGCCGGAGCGGCTTGCCCAGGCAGGGGGACCTTTTGTACCGGTTGGTGGCACCAATCGGGACCAAAAGGCTTCCACGTGTCAGCAGTTCAGGGGCTGGGTTTTTTTGAAAGGGGGTGGGTTTGGGGGGTTTTGGGGGTTTTATAGGGTTAATTTAGGGGTTTCATATATTGTGTTATCTAGCTAATAGAGAGGAGTGTCCTCTCTTATCTCCGTGCTTGGTCGACGCTACTTATAGATAGGACTCGACACGCTAGCTAGCTAGTAAGCAAATGAAGGTAACCATTAAGTATAGAAGATCGTCATGAACATATATACACAAAGATAAGTGATCGACCTCTCATTCTCCGATAGATTGGTCGAACAACAAGTTTTCGTATATCTATCCGACGCTACTGGCTACATATATATATACAATTTAAGATCTCTTACGTCCCCTAACATCTGAACTCAAATTCCACATGGTATTCTCCTAGTTTGTCGATGACGTGGTTAAGAAAGAATCCCGCCAATTCCTCTTGAATTGCTTGTATGCGATCTTGTGGTAGGAGTTCATCCCGCATCTGCCACATCTAATTTTTTTCAAGAAGGGGGTCAATACATAAATATGAATGAAACTGAACATAAATGATGGTAATAAAATAAAATTGTGAATATTATTGCTTACTCACTTCATATTGTTGTTTAGAGTAGCCCCGCTCACAGGTGGTATGGTGGATGAAATCACAAATGTAGTATCCACACAAATCATTCACGGGTTCCTGCCACAACCACTTTACAAGAAATAGAGGTCAATCAAACTGATAAGCAAGGATGCTAAATGGTATATTGATGAAACTAGCTAGAATCAATGGGAGATGCACGGAACTAGCTAGTAGCTAGTACTTACTTTTGGGTGGTCAAATCGCAGTTGCGCTGGCAGTCCAGGAGCTTGTGCGGTGAACTTTTTCCAAACCCTGCCAGACAAAGAAAACAATTACTTGATATCAGGAAATGAAAAAAAGTTGCCGATATGGTGCAATAATGATCGATTGAACTTAATTCTCGAGCATTTTAGTCATGGTCGCATACTCCTCCAGATTTTTTATTTGGAGTCTATGATGGTTGCTAGTCCCTGCTCAAGCTTAATCTCTAGCAGAATAAAGTGGAACCTGCGCATGCATGCATAACTCATCAATTACATTACTATAACCTCAAGTAATAAGGGAAACCAAATATGCACATGACAGTAACACTCACTTGTATTCGTAAGGAAAGAGTATTGTAGCTTTGTTTTGATTTTGAAGTACCGATGCGAGCAACTTGGCCTCGATTTGTCTAGCATCATGTTTAACACTCCATTCATCCATGAGATTTGTGTTAATGAACCCAATATCTCCTACTTGTCTTTTCTTCAATTTGGTGATCTTCAATCTGCATAATATAGTGAGGATAATTATATATACATGCAACGAAAGAGCTGAGCTATATATAGAGACTTAACTAATTACGGAGAAGTAGTACTTACAGACAGTAACAAGTGATGATTGTTTTATCGAGGGCCTTTTGATTGTAGAACTGGAATAACTCCTCATATGGAACTAACAACAGATCAACTCCAACGAGGTCGTGCTCCTCTTTAACCGATAGCGACAAAGAATTTTTCCTAGACTTCCTGCAGATGTCCATGTACCAATCATGGAATCTTTGAATCATCGTTATTAGGGAAGTACCAGGTCTGTTGAGAGGCTTCCCGTGCTCGAATCTTAATGTGTCCACCTTCATTGTTCCTAAAATTATTGCATCATCGTCGGCCATGTAATCTCCCAGATTGGTACCGGGCAGCACCCCCGGAAGATTACCGATGATATCGCTAGACACATTGAGCGGGGGGCACGATTGATTTGCTTGTTCGCCGAGCTGGGGAATTTGTTTCCCTTTTCTTTGTTCTGCTTCTAGCTGTACCGCCTCCCGTTCTAGAGGCTTGAGAGATGATGGACCGTATCTGTATTGCCTCCCACCTCTGGCTGTACTGCTAGACGTCGGAGCAGCTGGAGTGGCTGCGGCTGTCTTCTATCGCTCGTTAAGAGGTGGACCAGCCGAAGGCGGACTACTACGACGCGCCGGAGTAGCCGGAGCGGCGGCATCTGTGTCCTGCCATCCCTTACGAGGCGGCGAAGGAGGAGGCGGCGAAGGACGGGCCAGAGCAGGAGGAGAAGGAGGCGGAGTACTACCGCCCTCACGCGCCGGAGTAGGAGGCAGAGTGCTCTGATCACTCGCCGGAGGAGGAGGAGGAGGCGGAGGAGGCAGAGTGCCGAGCTGACTAGTGATACGTCTCCAACGTATCTATAATTTTTGATTGTTCCATGCTATTATATTACCCCTTTTCGATGTTTATGGGCTTCATTTTACACATTTATATCATTTTTTGGGACTAACCTACTAACCGGAGGCCCAGCCCATATTGCTGTCTTTTTTGCCTATTTCAGTATTTCAAAGAAAAGGAATATCAAACGGAGTCCAAACGGAATGAAACCTTCGGGAGCGTGATTTTTGGAACGAACGTGATCCAGAGGACTTGGAGTGCAAGTCAAGAAGCTTTCGAGGAAGCCACGAGATAGGAGGCCGCCCCCCCTGTAGGGCGTGCCCTCATGTCTCGTGGGCCCCTCGGGCGGCCACCGACGTACTTCTTCCTCCTATATATACCTACGTACCCCTAAAACATCCAGGGGCACCACGAAACACAATTTCCACCACCGTAACCTTCTGTATCCGCGAGATCCCATCCTAGAGCCTTCGCCGGCACTCTGCCGGAGGGGAAATTGACCATGGAGGGCTTCTACATCAACATCCTTGCCCCTCCGATGAGTTGTGAGTAGTTTACCATAGACCTACGGGTCCATAGTTATTATCTAGATGGCTTCTTCTCTCTTTTTGGATCTCAATACAATGTTCTCCCCCTCTCTTGTGGAGATCTATTCGATGTAATCTCTTTTTGAGGTGTGTTTGTCGACATCCGATGAATTGTGGATTTATGATCGAGTTTATCTATGAATAATATTTGAATCTTCTCTAAATTCTTTTATGTATGATTGAGTTATCTTTCCAAGTCTCTTCGAATTATCAGTTTGGTTTGGCCTACTAGATTAGTCTTTCTTGCCATGGGAGAAGTGCTTAGCTTTGGGTTCAATCTTGCGGTGTCCTTCCCCAGTGACAGAAAGGGTTGCAAGGCATGTATTGTATTGTTGCCATCGAGGATAACAAGATGGGGTTTATATCATATTGCATGAGTTTATCCCTCTACATCATGTCATCTTGCTTAATGTGTTACTCTGTTCTTATGAACTTAATACTCTAGATGCACGCTGGATAGCGGTCGATGTGTGGAGTAATAGTAGTAGATGTAGGCAGGTCGGTCTACTTGTTATGGACGTGATGCCTATATACATGATCATGCCTAGATAATCTCATAACTATGCACTTTTCTATCAATTGCTCGACAGTAGTTTGTTCACCCACCGTAATACTTATGCTATTTTGAGAGAAGCCACTAGTGAAACCTATGCCCGCCGGGTCTATCTCTTATCATATTTGCTTTCAATCTACCTTTATTTTCATCTTTACTTTTTGCATCTATATTATAAAATACCAAAAATATATTTACCTTATCATACTATATTTATTAGATCTCACTTTCGCAAGTGGCCGTGAAGGGATTGACAACCCCTTTATTGCGTTGGTTGCGAGTTCTCAGTTTGTTTGTGTAGGTGCGTGGGTATTTTGAGGAGCCTCCTACTGGATTGATACCTTGTTTCTCAAAACTGAGGGAAATACTTATGCTACACTTGCTGCATCACCCTCTCCTCTTCGAGGTAAACCAACACAAGCTCAAGACGTAGCAACTAGAAGGAGCCGTGATGTTCAGAAGCTGGATGTGATCCTTCGGCCATAGACAAGGAGTATGCATAGCAAGACCCAGCTGAGTCTCCCCATCACATGTAGGGTGGTCAAGATGGAGCTCCTCAAATCCCTCCGTTATGTCCTCCACCATCACAACAACATAGCCTTGTGGAATCGGACGGCAGTGAAAAGTTGCTCCTGGTGAAGGAGGGAACACAGAGCCGACAGCCGCCTTGACTTTGAGCTGATCCCATTGCGTCATAAGGTGGCACTATTGTGAATCCGTGATAAAATCCACAGGGTAGCTAGGACCCGTCAAGTCAGGCTGCACAACAAGCTCGGTGGAAGCCACGCTGCTTCTCCGCTGAGATTGCGGGGTAGCTTCTGGGGTAGCATCTTGGGCAGGATCTCGCAGCTACTGGTTCTAAGCATCTCGTTCCTCTAGCTTTCTTACCCTTGCCTTATGCTCCTGCAGTTCGCTCTGCTCCACTTTTCTCCTCGTCTCTTGGGTTTTGTAACCGCCTACGGCGGGAAACCCAACCTTCCATGGAACCGAGCCTGGCGTGCCTCGTGTTCGTCTAGGGTGCTCAGGATTCCCGAGGGCCCTTGTGAGCTCGTCGTTCTCTCTGTCGGGAACGAACTTCCCATCTCGCACTTTGTTGATTGCTTTTCGAAGCTTCGTGATGGGTGTTGCATGTTGCTCATCCGTCCAGCAGCACTTCCCTGTTTCACGGTCCAATGTTCCACCAGTCCCGAAGAACCAAGTCCTTGAATGGTCTGGCTAGTGCAATGTCTCTGGTTCAACCCCTTTAGCAATCAAGTCCTGCTCAGCCTTGTCCCACAACGGCCGGGCTTTGAGGTAGCCACCTGACCCCATGCGATGGTAATGCTCCTTCTTTGCAGCATGTATCTTGTTAGTCGCTGGCATCTTCTTACTCCTCTCCGATGTCTTGTTGGCCACAAATGTGGGCCAGTGATCTCTTATCTTCTCAAATCGGCCGGTGAATTCTGGAGTCTTGTCTTGGTCTACATATGTTGTTTTCAACTCATTCTTCCACCTCCTGAATAGATCTACCATCTTCTTGATAGCATAGGACTTGATCAATGGCTCTATAACTGGATTCTCTGTATCCTCCTCTTCTGGTAGGGTGAAATTTACCTTCAATACTTTCCAAAGATCTTCTTTCTGTCTATCTTCGACAAAATAAACTTGAAGAAGCTCTTCCTTCTTAGGATCATGTCCCTAACAAGAACCCCGCACTGAGCAGAAAATGCTTCCTTGGTCCGAAGGGGTTTAATCGGTTGGCCATCGCGCGCGATTTCTGTGATCGTGAACCTTTCGTCCTGGCGCAACTATTTTTTTGGGCCTCGTTTCTTTAGTGAAGTATTGCTTGATCCGGAGGGCTATATAAAAGAAGAAAGAAGAGTTAATATATGTACATACCAAAACAATGCACAATTTGCTAGTCAGAACAAGCTTAATTTGTGTGTGTGTGTCTATATATATATATATATATATATATATATATATATATATATATATATATATATATAGACACACACACACACATAGTGGACGTCGTAACCATGGATAATCTTCATCGTTTAACAGGATGCTTGGGTCAGCCTTGACTTTGAAGGGATGAATTTCATGAAACTTTTCATAATCTTCAGACACATCTGTCTTGCCCTCCAATCCCACGATGTCTCTTTTTCCTGAAAGAATTATGTGGCGCTTTCGCTCATCGTATGATGTATCCGATTCCTTATCTTTTCTTTTTCTAGGTTTGGTACACATGTCCTTCACATAGAAAACCTGCACCACATCATTGGCTAGGAGGAATGGCTCATCTGTGTACCCCAGATTGTTCAGATCCACTGATGTCATTTCGTACTGTGGGTCTACCTGTACCCTGCCTCCTGACAGATTGACCCATAGTCAAGTTCCCATATGTCCACTATGTAACCATAATAAGTGTCCTTTCCCCTCGTGGTTGCTGCATCAAAGCGGACACCACTATTTTGGTTGGTGCTCTTTTGATCTTGGGAGATTGTGTAAAATGTATTCCCATTTATCTCGTACCCTTTGTAGGTCATTACAGTCGAAGATGGTTCCCTCACCAACGAGTACAGGTCATCAGAAACAGTTTTGTCCCACCTGAGACGTGTTTGGAACCAACTGCCGAAACTCCTGATGTGATCATATGTAATCCAGTCCTCACACTGGTCCGGGTGTTTGGAGCGCAGAATGTTCTTGTGTTCATCGACATACGAGGTCACCAAGATAGAATTCTGTAGAATCATGTAGTTTGCTAGAGACCAAGAATGCTCGTGCCTATAGACTATTGAGTCCCCTCCTAGCGTGCTTTTTCCACCAAGTCTTCCCTCATACCGCGATTGAGGGAGACCTATCTTCATAAGGTCAGGAATGATGTTAACACAAAACCCAATGACATCCTCTGTCTGATGGCCCATGGAGATGCTTCCTTATGGCCTAGCGCGGTTATGGACATATTTCTTTAGGACTCACATGAACCTCCCAAAGGGGAACATATTGTGTAGAAATACAGGGCCCAAAACGACAATCTCGTAGACTAGATTAACTAGGACGTGCGTCATGATATTTAAGAAGGATGGTGGGAACACCAGCTCAAAACTGACAACACATTGCGACACATCACTCCATAACCTTGGTAGGATTTTTGGATCGATCACCTTTTGAGAGATTGCACTGAGGAATGAACATAGCTTCACAATGGCCAATTGAACGTTTTCCGGTAGAAGCCCCCTCAATGCAACCGGAAGCAGTTGCGTCATAATCATGTGGCAGTCATGAGACTTTAGGTTCTGGAACTTTTTCTTTGTCATATTTATTATTCACTTTATACTCGACGAGTAGCAAGATGGGACCTTCATACTGAGCAGGAATTCAAAGAAGATTTCCTTCTCTTCTTTGGTAAGAGCGTAGCTGGCAGGACCTTCATACTGCTTTGGAGGCAAGCCGTCCTTTTCGTGCAAATGTTGCAGGTCCTCCCGTGCCTCCGTTGTATCTTTTGTCTTCCCATACACGCCCAAGAAGCCTCGTAGGTTCACGCAAAGGTTCTTCGTCATGTGCATCACGTCGATC
This sequence comes from Triticum timopheevii, assembly GCA_963921465.1. Taxonomy (NCBI): domain Eukaryota; kingdom Viridiplantae; phylum Streptophyta; class Magnoliopsida; order Poales; family Poaceae; genus Triticum; species Triticum timopheevii. The sequence continues at coordinate 77,662,197 of OY997271.1, forward strand.
GAAGAGCGGACCTCTAGGTCTTTCTAGTAGGGTAGGTCCCAAAATATAGATTTCTTCTTCCACATGGATGTGTGTCGCTCAGCGTCATTCGGAACAGATAGTCCGCCGGAACCCTTTCTGAAGATAACTTTTAAATCATTGACCATAGCAAGTACGTGATCACTGGTACACATGGCGGGCTTCTTCCGGTGATCTGCCTCGCCTCTGAAGTGCTTGCCTTTATTTCGACATTGATGGTTGGTCGGAAGGAATCGATGATGCCCCGGGTAAACATTCTTCCTGCATTTGTCCAGGTATATACTTTGGGTGTCATCCAAATAGTGCGTGCGTGCGTGGTATCCCTTGTTTGTCTGTCCTGAAAGGTTACTGAGAGCAGGCCAATCATTGATGGTGAGAAACAGCAACGCATGCAGGTCAAATTCCTCCTATTTGTGCTCATCCCACACACGTACACCTTTTCCAATCCACAGCTATAAAAGTTCTTCAACTAATGGCCTTAGGTACACATCAATGTCGTTGCCGGGTTTCTTAGGGCCTTGGATGTTAACTGGCATCATAATGAACTTACGCTTCATGCACATCCAAGGAGGAAGGTTATAGATACATAGAGTCACGGGACAGGTGTTGTGATTGTTGCTCATCTCCCCGAAAGGATTAATGCCATCCGCGCTTAAACCAAACCATACGTTCCTTGCATCACCTGGAAACTCCTCCCAGTACTTTCTCTTGATTTTTCTCCACTGCGACCCGTCAGCGAGTGCTCTCAACTTCCCGTCTTTCTTATGGTCATCTCTGTGCCATCGCATCGACTTGGCATGCTCTTTGTTTCTGAAAGGCATTTCAACTGTGGTATTATAGGAGCATACCACATCACCTTGGCAGGAACCCTCTTCCGGGGGAGCTCGCCGTCAACATCACCATTGTCATCTTGTTTGATCTTATACCGCAATGCGCCGCATACCGGGCATGCGTTCAAAACCTTGTACGCACCATGGTACATGATGAAGTCATTAGGGCATGCATGTATCTTCTGCACCTCCAATCCTAGAGGGCAAACAACCTTCTTTGTTGCATACGTACTGTCGGGCAATTCATTATCATTTGGAAGCTTCTTCTTCAATATTTTCAGTAGCTTCTCAAATCCTTTGTCAGGCACAGCAGTCTCTGCCTTCCACTGCAGCAACTCTAGTACGGTACCGAGCTTTGTGTTGCCATCTTTGCAATTGGGGTACAAACCTTTTTTGTGATCCTCTAGCATGTGATAGAACTTCACCTTCTCCTTTTGACTTTCAGCACTCACTCCTTGCATCAACAATGACCCGGCGGAGATCATCATCGGGCACATCGTCTGGTTCCTCTTGATCTTCAACAGCTTCTCCAGTTGCAGCATCACCGTATCCGGGGGGGCACATAGTTCTCATCGTCCTCTTCTTCTTCGTTGTCTTCCATCATAACCCGTATTTCTCCATGCTTGGTCCAAACATTATAGTGTGGCATGAAACCCTTATAAAGTAGGTGGGTGTGAATGATTTTCGAGTCAGAGTAAGAGTTCGTATTCCCACATATAGGGCATGGACAACACATAAAACCATTCTTCTTGTTTGCCTCAGCCACTTCAAGAAAATCATGCACGCCCTTAATGTACTAGAAGGTGTGTTTGTCACCATACATCCATTGTCGGTTCATCCCCGTGCATTATATATAACTAAGTGTGTCAAATACCATTACAGAACATCATGAATAGAAAATTAAGTGACCAAACTAATAGAAGTTCATCATCACATTAAAACTAGAGTACATTTATAGTTCTCATCTAACAACATATAGCTCTCCAGAGCATCTAATTAATTAAACCATACATTAAAACTATGTAAAGCATTTCAATGCCAAAACAAATGCGATCATAATCGCAACGAAGGTAACAATTGATCCTACGACATAATGATACCAAGCCTCGGTATGAATGGCATATTTTTCTAATCTATCTAATCTTCAAGCGCATTGCATCCATCTTGATCTTGTGATCATCGACGACATCCGCAACATGCAACTCCAATATCATCTTCTCCTCCTCAATTTTTTTAGTTTTTCCTTCAAGAAATTGTTTTCTTCTTCAACTAAATTTAACCTCTTGACAATAGGGTCAGTTGGAATTTCCGGTTCACATAGCTCCTAGATAAATAAAATCTATGTCACATTGGTCGGCATAATTGTCGTAAACAATAAATGAACCAAATAGTTACAAAGATAATATATACCACATCCGAATCATAAACAGGACGAGGGCCGGCGGGGGCGGATACCAAAACCATCGCACTATATAATAAGAAGCGATAATAAAAGTAACAAAATTATACAAGTATCTATATAAACATACAAGTAAGAATTTTTTCCTTTCATAAAGAAGATAAGAACAAGAGGCTCACCATGGTGGTGCCGGCGACGAGATCGGCGCGGGCGATCAACGGCGGTGAAGACGGGGATGGGACGTGACGGACCGCTAAACCTAGACACATATTGAGGAAAATGGATCTTGGAGGTCGAGCTTGGAGAGGAGAAAGCTTAATTAGTGTGGCTCGGGCATTCTATCGAACACATCATGTGCATAAGAGGTGAGCTAGAGCACCACAAAGCTCTCCCCTCGCCGGCCAGGAAAAACAGAGCAGAGGGAGTGCTCTGCCCGCGGGCGAGGGGTATATATAGGAAACTCATTGGTCCCAGTTCGTTGCACGAACCGGGACTAAAGGACACCATTTGGTCTCGGTTCAAGCCACCAACCGGGACCAATGGTGGTGGGCCAGGAGCGAGGCCCATTGGTCCCTGTTCGTCCCAGCAACCGGGGCCAAAGACGCCAGGAGAACTAGGACCAATGCCCCGACGAGGCCTCGCAGGCCCCTGGCCTCACAAACCGGGACCAATGGGCCCATGGGTACCGGTTCATGATCGAACCGGGACTAATGGGCTAACCTGGCCCGAACGTATGCCATGTTTTCTACTAGTGATTAACAGTTCTAAGATTGCGAACCATGTCACTTGAATCATCAAGGGTAGGATGCATAGGATTAACATGAGGTGCACAAGGGCTAGTAATGTACTTGTTCAAATGATATTCATTGAAAATCACAAGCATCTCATCTTTTCACTCATGAAAGTACTCTCCATCAAGTATAGGCACTCTATGTCTAAGACTCCCCAAAGTAGACACATCCAACTTCCTCCAATGGTGTTTAAACCAAAGCAATGGATACCAAAGCTCTAATACCAACTGAAAGGATCGAGAAGAGGTGTCTAGAGGGGGGTGAATAGACCCTTAACACACAAAGTTGGCAGTTTTTAAGTTTCTCAAGTTTAGGTGGAGATTTAGCATAAGTTTAACCATTCACAATACATATCAAGCAAGCATGCAAAGAGTATATGGGCAGCGGAAAGTAAAGCATGCATCTTGCAAGAAAGTAAAGGGATGGTGTCGGTGTCAAAACCGGCGGATCTCGAGTAGGGGGTCCCGAACTGTGCGTCTAGGCGGATGGTAACAGGAGACAAGGGACACGATGTTTTTACCCAGGTTCAGGCCCTCTCGATGGAGGTAAAACCCTACTCCTGCTTGATTGATATTGATGATATGGGTAGTACAAGAGTGGATCTACCACGAGATCAAGGAGGCTAAACCCTAGAAGCTAGCCTATGGTATGATTGTTGTAATGGTTGTTCGTCCTACGGACTAAAACCCTCCGGTTTATATAGACACCGGAGAGGGCTAGGGTTACACAGAGTCGGTTACAATGGTAGGAGATCTACATATCCGTATCGCCAAGCTTGCCTTCCACACCAAGGAAAGTCCCATCCGGACACGGGACGAAGTCTTCAATCTTGTATCTTCATAGTCTTGGAGTCCGGCTATCCGGACACCCGCTTGTCCAGGACTCCCTTAGTAGCCCTGAACCAGGCTTCAATGACGATGAGTCCGGCGCGCATATTGTTCGGCATTGCAAGGCGGGTTCCTCCTCCAAATAATTCATAGAAGATTGTGAACACCAGGATATTGTCCGGCTCTGCAAAATAAATTCCACATACCACGTAGAGAGACTAATATGTACACAAGTTCAATCTGCTGACGTATTTCGTGGCATGACATCACGCCACTACCAAGCCTTTACTTGAATCATTTTATTATACCACATCAGCGCGTTAACGAAGCGGTTTCCTTGGGATGTCTTGTCGAAGCAGAGATTGTGTTCCTCTTATTCTGGGATTCCCATCAATACGGACGTGGGTAACGCAACCGTGCTCGTTGCCACGCCTCCTCTATCGAAGGTGAGTCCCAAACGGTCACGGGGACGGCTCTTGGTATTCTCCCTCTTTATAATGGGACCAAGGCACGTTTCTTTTCTTCAACCCTCAATCGAATCTGCCTCTCGCCCCGAGCTCCAACACCCAGAGCCCTAGATTCGAGCGTCTCGGACTTTCAACAATGTCCGGCTCCGGCCTACGGGGCCGGTGGATGCCCTCCTCCGTCACGGAAGAGGACGTGCTAAACCTGAGAGAAGCCAGGTATCGGACCTACGAGATTTCGCACAGGTTTCCCGTCAAAGGGCAAGTTATTCCTACTCCCGAGCCCGGCGAGAGCGTCGTGTTTGTGTCTCACCTCCGTCGGGGTTTAGGCTTCTTGATGGATCCTTTTGTGAGAGGGCTCATGTTTTACTACGGGTTGGAATTCCATGACCTGGCTCCGGAGTCCATCCTCCACATCTCATCATTCATCGTCGTCTGCGAAGCCTTCCTCCGCACTACTCCCCACTTCTGTTTGTGGCTCAAGACCTTCAACGTGGAGCCAAAGATGATCGAGGGGCGTCAAGCAGAGTGCGGCGGGGCGGTTGTAAGCAGAAGGGGCGATGCTCCATGGCCCGAGGGCTCTTTCCCGGAGGATCTCGGCTTGTGGCAACAGGAGTGGTTCTATATTACCGCTCCAAGGGGCAGCAGGCAGAAGCCGCCACCCATCTTTCGCTCGGGCCCTCCACAGCGGCTAATGTCGTGGGTCAACCAAGGGCTCAACTGGGGGCCGTCAAAGGACGTACCCCTATTGCAGGGCCGGATTCGAGACCTCCAAGAGAGGGAGATCAATCTGGTCGTAGAGATGCAGGTTATGCTGATTCGACGTCTTCTGCCCTGCAAGCGTCGCCCCCTCTGCCAGTGGGAATTCAATCCAGAGGGGCCACGAGCTCTCCAACACTTCATGGGTACGACACCCACGGAGATGTATAAATTGTTCTTCGAATCACAAGAAATGTGTTGGGGGTTGGGTGCGACATATGCCAAAGGATGGCTTATCATGGTGGGGGCGAGTAGAACATCGCCGGTGCCTGGAAACGGGATGAGGTGAAGACATGAACGCCGGCGGATCTTACCCAGCTTCAGGGCTCTCCGAGGAGATAACACCCCTACTGCTGGTCTGCGGGGTCTCCGCATGATCACTAAGGCAAAGTGAATATAAGGGTGCTCCGAGAGCTGTTTCTGGAGGAAGGAGGAGGCAAGGCTAGCTCTCTCCCTCCGGTGTGTTCTGTCTAATGCTACTAGGTGCCAACCCTTTGCATGGGTGCCCTGGGTGTTTATATAGGCCTACCCCCGAGGGTTACAATGGTAAAACCGGCTGGGCGCGGGTCCCAGCCGTCTGTCTCTCAGGTGCCGTCTTCTCCGCTGACTCCTGGGGCCCGCCGACTGGTGGGCCCCGCCGACTGGCGTGGTACGAGGGCGTCAGCCTGTGTCCGCCGCGGGCGGGTCCTGCCGGCTGCAGATTACTGTTGTCGTGCTTCTAATGACGCGGGCTTGGTCAGTGGGTCATGGAAACAGTGCTGCCGCCTGCGGGCAATCACTATGGCCATTCCCTTGTCGCGTCTGGTTAATGGCGTGTGGGGCCCGTGGGAGGGGCCGGCCGACTCCAGGGGGCCGACTCCCAACGGGTCTGACTCTCGGCGCTTCCGCCGTCTTCAATACTCTCGCTGACTGGTAGGCCCCGCCGTCTTCGGGCCGTACAGACAAGGCATCGTGGGCACAAGGCCCTGCCTCAAGGACTGATATCAAGGCTGCCATGGCAACAGCGCCGCGCTGGGCGGGGATCTCCGCGCATACGGTGCACTGTGGCCATGCCCGCCTTTAATTATCGGGTGGTTGGGAGTCGCGGGCCAACTCCCCATAGTAGGCTTCTTTGGAGTCTCCTCTGGGACTAGGCTTGGGTGAGAGTCTCCTCTGGGACTCGGCCGTCTTGGAGTCGCCTCCTGGACTCGGCTCGAATGGGAGTCGCCTCTGGGACTCGGCCATGTCGGAGTCGCCGTAGATACTTGAGGGGCGCAGTATGCCCCGATGTCTTGAAAGGTCCTGGGGCTCGGGTTAGCCTACCCGTGGCCCATTACTCCGACAGTAGTCCCCGAAGCTGGTGAGGCTCCGAGGCTGATACATCGTGTGCCTTAGCAGTTTCATTCTTTAGATGGGGGAAAGCAAGCTTTGATGGCCGCCTTCCTCCAAGCCGATTGGCTGGAGTCAGATTCTCTGTGCGCCGTCATGCTCAAGCCGACTGGCTGGAGTCGGATTCGCCGAGGGCCGCCTTTCCCCTTGAGGTGTTTCGAACATCGTGGCGGGAACCAGGCGGCGTGCCTCATACGCTTCCTATGGCCGCCCGCCGCGGCCCCGTCGCGCGGGGCAACGTGGCAGGGGCAGTCTGCCTGCCCACGCGCGCGATGGGACAGGCCGTCAGGCGGGGCCTGCCACTACCGCGCCTCGGCACACGAACGGATCCGCTACGGCCGGGCGGGCGGTTGAGCTCCCCACATTGTTACTGCGTGCAGTAACTTCGTGGGTTTAATCGTGGGGTCGTGGGGGCTCGCGCGCAGTTAATCCCCATGCCGCCCCATCGGCTTCTCAGTCTTTGAGACTATAAATAGGCGGGGGAAGCGGGATGGTGAAGCGCGCGCTTGCTCTTCCCTGCTTCCCCTACTTCCTCCTTCCTCTCCTGCTTCCTGCCTTTGCCGCACCACTCCGCACCGCTCCGCAACGATGAGCTCTTCCTCCGCCGCGGCCTCTGCCGTCCGCTCCGGCGCGTGGGATGGTTCCCAGGTGGATGACGACGCCATCGAGCACCTCCGCAGGACGCGCCGGCTCCCCGACACGCACCAGGTGCAAGCTCGCGCCGCACCGGAGGGGGAGATAACACCGGCGCCGAAGGAGGGCGAGTGGGTCATATTCCGCTCGCACCTCATGCGCGGCATGGGCCTGCCGGCGAGCGGCTTCCTCCGCTCGTTCTTGGAGTTCAACGGACTCCAGCCGCACCAGCTCACCCCGAACACGGTGGTGGTGCTAGCCGCCTTCGCCACCCTATGCGAGGGTTTTCTCGACGTTCTCCCCACCCTCGAGCTATGGGGAGAGTTCTTTCAATCGAAGCTCGGCATGCACTCCGCCGGCATACCGGCCCAGTGCGGCGCCTTCATCGCCATGTGCAGGTCGACCGCCGACAACCCCTTCCCCTCCATCGCGCTGATCAAGTCGGTGAAGATGTGGCAACGCTCGTACTTCTACGTGAAGAACATCGCCACGGAAGCCGACTGGGTCAACCTGCCGTATTATGAAGCCGGCGCATAGGCTGGGAGGCTTCCTAGCTGGTCCAATCGGGCCAAGAGGCTGTCTCCTGCCATCACCGCCGTCGTCCCCCGACTCCAAGCATTGACGCAGTAGGAAGGCCTGGTTGGGGCCGACTTGCTGGCCGCCTTCGTGGCGCGCCGAGTCCTCCCACTCCAAGGCCCACCTCATCTGATCTGTCAGATGAGCGACCGCCGAGACCCGAGCCGGATGAGTACCTGGGAGATGCCCCACGCGGAGGTGGCGAAAATGGTGAACCACATCGCGCTGCGAGCTCGCAAAAGACTGGCAGTTCGGCAAGGAGCCGTACTCGCGTGCCAACCCTCCGCCTGTGGTAAGTCGAATCTTTTTGTTTCTGTTTTTCTTCAAAGCCGACTCCGACTTCTGATCTGCTTGGTTCTCTGAGTTAGAACCCACTCATCCAGCCTGCAGCCGGCGCCACCGGACAGCCACGCGAGTTCGCTCCTGACCGCGCGGAGAGCGACATCGATGACCCCGACCTGGGGGCGGCGGCTATGGAAGCCGACGCGAAGGCGGGGGAGGAGGAGCGGAAGGCGGACTCCGGCCCTCGGCGACCTTCGCCGACTGGCCGGATGACAAGGGCGACGGCAAGGTCGTCCCGCGCCGCCAACCAAAAGCCGGCCATCCAGGCGCGAGTTCCTCCGCCGGCTTGGCCGGTCAAGTCGGCGCGAAGAAGCGCCGGGCCGTGCCGAGTTCGCTCGGCGGTCGGCCGAAATTGTTCAAGGGAGCGGCCGCCGCGACCAAGCGGGAGGAGGCGATTGCGAAGTCCAATCGCTTCCGCAAGGAAGTGAAGAAGCCGCCGCTGGTCTCTGCGTAAGTGCTGACTATCGCTTGTTCTTGTTTCTTTGGACGGATCTGTTCCGAGTCTTTTTCATTCTGTTTTCTGCTTCGGGGCCCCTCTTTCTCTTGAGAGGGTCGCCGTCCCCTCTGTCATGGGGTCGGCCGAGACGTCCGCCAATACCCGGCGGATTGACCCCGCCGCCGACCTCCGGGAGGCGACGGAGCGCAAAGCACGGGAGAAGCGCGACGAGGAAGAGTCCGGCCGTCTGGAGAAGGCAGAGGCCGAGAAGGCGGCGGCCTCCGCCCAGAAGAAGCTAGATGGAGCCGAAGCCGCCACCACGGCCAAACAGCAGGCCGAGGAGGCCGCGCGCCGCCAGTTGGCGCTGCTTGTCGTTCCGCTGAACTCCGCGCTGCCGCCCCCGCAGTTCTCGGGGAAGACTCGAGAAGTCGGGCGGGAGCACTCCATCATGGAGAGGGACGGAGGTGAGGCCTCTGCGTCGGGCACGGCCTCGCCGCCACCGCCACCTCCGCCACATGGCAAGCAGCCGGCTGGCCCTCCAGTGCCGCCGGCTGAGGACGAGGCGGTGGCGAGGCTGCTTCTTCAAGTCGCCTCACCGGCGCGCCGTCGTCTTGCGAAGGCGGTCTCGGCGCCGCGCCCATTGGAAGCTGGTGCTGCCGGCTCGGCCATTCCAGATGCTGAGGCATCAAGTGCTGCGCCTACTGGATGGGTGCGAGGAGGCGGCGACGGTCCGCTGAACCAGGTGCTCCTGGATGTCCAGGCGAAACTGCGGTCTTTTTTGACTTTGCCTTTTCTCATTCTTCTCTGTGGGGGCGCGCCAGTGCACCCACTGGGTGTAGTCCCAGAGTTTCGGGCCGGCTGCTGCGTAGGCGGCCCGGAACTCCATCTGGCGAGTTCCTCATTTTTGTCTTTGTCTGATTTTTATCGCAGGAGTATCACAACCTCCGCGTTACAACCTTCAACCGTAACATTGAGCAGCTGGAGAAGCGGACTGCCGACTTGCAGGAGAGTTGGAGTAAGTTCTTCTTCCTTTCCGCGGGGGTGTGCTGGCGCACCCGAGGGCTGTAGTCCCCGAGATTCGGGCCGACGTCTGAGCAGTCGGGCCGGATCTTCCCGGCGACCTTTGCTGCTGACGACTTAACGTCTTTCTCTTTGTTTTTTAGAGGCCAATGCCGCTCTTCAGGAATAGTTGGGCGAAGTCAGCACGTCCCTTCGTGCCAAGGAGGAGGAGTGTGGCAAGCTCGCCAAAGAGCGCGACTTGCTGGCCGAACAGTTGGCGGAGCTGAAGGAGCTGCTGAAGGCGGCCCGGGACGAGGCGGGGAAGAAAGAGACCGCTCTCCTGGCCGAGTTCGAGATGGAGCGCTCCTCCTGGACCGACAGGGAGGCAATGCTGACTTCCGTCTTCCACGAGATTGAGGACACTGTCGATGGTGAGCTCCTTTCCTTTCTTTCCTCGAGCTGCCGACTATTAGTAAGGCCGACTGCTGATTTTCTTTTTACTTCTTTCTGTTTTGGGCAGACTTCTTCCCTGGCCGCTCGCAAGCGGTCACTCGAGCCATCGAGGCTGACCGCAAGGCGCGGAGGGCGAATGGCGAGGAGATCGCCGCCAACGCCCCCCTGACCGTCGACGAGCAGCTCCTGAGCATCGAGACCCGTCTACGGCCGGCCCATCAGCTGTTGCGCCTGTTGGAGAACGTAGCAGAAATTCAAAAATTTTCCTACGTGTCACCAAGATCTATCTATGGAGAGACCAGCAACGAGGGGAAGGAGAGTGCATCTACATACCCTTGTAGATCGCTAAGCGGAAGCGTTCAAGAGAACGGGGTTGATGGAGTCGTACTCGTCGTGATTCAAATCACCGATGATCTAGTGCCGAACGGACAGCACCTCCGCGTTCAACACACGTACAGCTCGACGATGTCTCCCACGCCTTGATCCAGCAAGGAGAGAGGGAGAGGTTGAGGAAGACTCCATCCAGCAGTAGCACAACGGCGTGGTGGCGATGGAGGAGCGTGGCAATCCTGCAGGGCTTCGCCAAGCACTACGGGAGAGGAATAGGAGGAGAGGCAGGGCTGCACCAAGAAGAGGAAGAAGTTCTCGTGTATTCTGGGCAGCCCAATGCCTCAATATATATAGGGGAGAGGGGGCTGCGCCCCCCTCTAGGGTTTCCCCCCCCCAAGGGGTGCGGCCAGCCCTAGATGGGTTTTGGGGAGGCGGCCAAGAGGGGGAGGAGAGGGAGGCGCAGGGAGCATGGGCCTTAGGGCCCATCTTATCTAGGGTTTCCCCCTCCCACTCTCCCCTGTGCCTTGGGCCCCTTGTGGGGGGAGCACCAGCCCACATGGGGCTGGTTCCCTCCCACATATGGCCCCTGCAGCCCTCCGGGGTTGGTGGCCCCACTTGGTGGACCCCCGGGACCTTCCCGGTGGTCCCGGTACTTTACCGATAAAACCCGAAACTCTTCCGGTGACCAAAACAGGACTTCCCATATATAAATCTTTACCTCCGGACCATTCCGGAACTCCTTTTGACGTCCGAGATCTCATCCGGGACTCCGAACTACATTCGGTAACCACATACAAGCTTCCTTTATAACCCTAGCGTCATCGAACCTTAAGTGTGTAGACCCTACGGGTTCGGGAGACATGCAGACATGATCGAGATGTTCTCCGGTCAATGACCAACAGCGGGATCTGGATACCCATGTTGGCTCCCACATGTTCCACGATGATCTCATCGGATGAACCACGATGTCAAGGACTTAATCAATCCCGTATACAATTCCCTTTGTCTATCGGTACGATACTTGCCCGAGATTCGATCGTCGGTATCCCGATACCTTGTTCAATCTCGTTACCGGCAAGTCTCTTTACTCGTTCCGTAACACATCATCCCGTGATCAACCCCTTGATCACATTGTGCACATTATGATGATGTCCTACCGAGTGGGCCCAGAGATACCTCTCCGTTTACATGGAGTGACAAATCCCAGTCTCGATTCGTGCCAACCCAACAGACACTTTTGGAGATACCTGTAATGCACCTTTATAGTCACCCAGTTACGTTGTGACGTTTGATACACCCAAAGCATTCCTACGGTATCCGGGAGTTGCACAATCTCATGGTCTAAGGAAATGATACTTGACATTAGAAAAGCTATAGCATACGAACTACACGATCTTTGTGCTAGGCTTAGGATTGGGTCTTGTCCATCACATCATTCTCCTAATGATGTGATCCCATTATCAACGACATCCAATGTCCATAGCCAGGAAACAATGACTATCTGTTGATCACAACGAGCTAGTCAACTAGAGGCTCACCAGGGACAGATTGTGGTCTATGTATTCACATGTGTATTATGATTTCCGGATAATACAGTTATAGCATGAATAAAAGACAATTATCATGAACAAGGAAATATAATAATAATCAATTTATTATGCCTCTAGGGCATATTTCCAACAGCGCCGGCTTCAACGTGTCGGGGCCCAGGCGATCTCTGCCCTGTGGCCAGGCATGCCGGCTCTGCGCACAGCCAGTCGAACTGCCGACTGGCTGGAGGTCGCAGCCGGTCGTCTTGAGGCTTGGAAGGCTTCCTCGGCCCGGGCTGGAGCGCGCCGGGCCTTGGAATTCGTCAAGGCTTGGTATCCAGGGCTGGACCTGGACCGGCTGGCCGCGTTCCGGTCAAAGGCCCAGGCAGAACTGGCAGCCGTGGAAGGCGCCCTCATTGAGCGTGCGGCGGCAATCGCCAACTACACCGACACCAGCGTCTTCGTTCCCGAGCGGTCCGCGAACGGCGAGGAGGTGCCTCCGGAGTGGTTCGGGGAGAACCCCGACTACGACGAGGACTCGGCGGAGGTGATTGGCTCCAGCACCGAGAAGGAAGACAAGGCGGGGGACGAAGACGAGACGGAGGCGCCAGAAGATAGAGCGGACGACCAGCCTCAGCTGGACCGCGCCTCTAGCAACGAGCCCCGCCTGACCGGGCCCACTGCCGCCAGAGCCGATCAAGCCGAGACTGCCCAGCCGGCCGCTCCGGCGCCCGACACCGCCGTCTCTGCTGACCCGCCGAACCCGTCTGCTGCTCCTTAGGCTGCCGTCTTGTCTTTACTTTATCTGCTTTCATAGTCTTTGAAGAACTTGTTAATTTGCACAATTCCACCCGCGGGGTGTATTTTGAACTCGGCCAGAGGCATTTGCTTATGTAAATATCTATCTGCCTTTTATCTTTCCATGCTTATTGCTCTTTTTGGCTTTTTCCTTTGCCGCCTTTCCATAGTCGCTGCTTTGCCAGACGGACAGTCGCTCCGCGAACTGCCGCAAGTCAAATGCTTGGCTATTTTTAACAAGTGGAATAGAAGGCGGTGAGCCGACTATTCGAGAGTCAGCTCCGCAGAGAGAGGCTGGGAGCCGGCTTGGGCTATGCATATGCTTTGAGTCCTTAGCCATTTTTTCATGTGTGCGCTCGTTCTTGCTTATTCTCTGCCTACAACAGTCGCTCTGCGAGCTGCGGCTTTCGACAGGAGACGGCTTAAGCGCAGCACACTACTTGTCTGACTACAGGAAGCATTTCATAGCGCAAGACGGCAAGTCCCCGGGCCGACTAGTCGAACCCGGTGCCAAGCGGCATGACAAAAAAGTAGCATACTTGGAGGCATAATTCTTATCATACAGATAACAAAAAGGGCAGTCCCCGAGCTCGTCTTGGGGGCCCAAAGTCTTGGTACTTTAACACAAAGGATAGCGTGGTACATACTGCATTAACTGTAAAATCTTCGGAGGAGATTTGCGTTCCATGGCCGTTCTGACTCCTTGTCGGAGTCGTCCCTCTTGCGCGCTCGAGGCTTCTGAGCGTCGATTAGGTAGTAGGAGCCGTTGCCCAGCACTTTGCTGATGATGAAGGAGCCTTCCCAAGGCGCCGGCAACTTGTGCTGGCCGGCTATTCGCTGAATCAGCCGGAGCACAAGGTCGCCCTCTTGAAACGATCTCGGCCTGACCTTTCGGTTGTAGTATCGGCACAGACTCTGCTGGTAGATGCCGGACCGGCTGAGTGCCAACAGCCGGCCCTCTTCCAGCAGGTCGACGCCGTCTTGACGTGCTTCTTCAGCTTCCTCTTTGGTATACATGGTGACTCGTGGAGAGTCAAACTCTATGTCCGTCGGGATGATGGCTTCGGCACCGTAGACGAGGAAGAAAGGCGTGAAGCCTGTTGACTTGTTTGGAGTCGTACGCAGACTCCAGAGGACGGCTTGCAGCTCCTCGAGCCAACAGCCGGCTGAACGCTCGAGCGATGGGACCAGTCGAGGCTTGATGCCGAACAGGATGAGGCCGTTTGCTCGCTCCACCTGGCCGTTTGACTGCGGATGGGCAACGGGCGTTAAGTCCAGTCGGATGCCCTGTGTCGCGCAGAAACGGGCCAAGGCGCCTTTGGCGAAATTTGTGCCGTTGTCGGTGATGATGCTGTGCGGTATGCCGTACCGCACCGTGATGTCGGCGATGAAAGTCACTGCAGTCGGACTGTTTAACTTCTTGATGGGCTTTGCTTCTATCCATTTGGTGAACTTGTCCACCGCGACAAGCATGTGAGTTAGGCCGCCTCGGGCCGTCTTGAATGGTCCCACCATGTCCAGGCCCAAACTGCAAAGGGCCAGGCGATGAGGATTGTCTTCAGCGCGGAAGCCGGCTGAAGTGGCTTGCAGCGGAACTTCTGGCACCCCTTGCATTTTTGGACTAACTCTTTAGCCTCTTCCAGGGCAGTCGGCTAGAAGAAACCGTGCCTAAAGGCTTTGGCGACGAGTGCTCTTGAAGCTGCATGGTGGCCGCACTCGCCCTGATGAATGTCTCTGAGAATTGCTTGGCCTTGTTCTGGCTCTACGCAGCACTGGTAGACACCAGTGACACTGTGCCTGACCAGCTCTCTGTTGATTATGGTGTATGCTGCCGCTCGGCATTGCACTTGCCGAGCCAAGATCTCATCAGTTGGCAGCTCTCTGTTCACTAGAAACTTGAGGATGGGCTGCGCCCATGAGGGTGCTGCTATTTCTTCAACCGCCACCACAGCGAGTTGGACAAGGGTGGCTGGGCCGGGAGGCGGCGGGCTGGAGTCTGCGGCCGCTTGCTGGATTGACAAAGTCCCCGGGCTGACTGGCGCGGTCTTCGGGCCGACTGGCGCAGTCCCCAGGCCGACTGGCGCAGTCCCCGGGCCGGGTTCTGAAGTCCCCGGGCTGGCTTCGATTGTAAATTTATTGGGGCTGTCTGCGGGGGCTCTTGTGTCAGATCCAATTTCTTCGGGAGGAGCCGGCACAAAGATGGAGTCTGATTCTCGTGAAGGCTTGATGGACGGCTTAAGGAGGCGCTGAAGAGCGATGCCGAACTGTATTGCTTGGCGGGTGGAGCCGATTCGTGCCAAGGCGTCTGCTTGATCGTTGTCGTTTCTTGGCACGTGAAGCAACTCGCACCCCTCAAAGTATCCGTTGAATTGCTGCACCAGGAAACGGTAGCTCGCCATGTTTGCATCTTTGGCGTCCCAGTCGCCAGATGACTGTTGGACCACCAAATTGGAGTCGCCATAGCATAGAATCCGGCGAATGCCGAGTTCTTTCGCAAGCCGGAGTCCGTGAATGAGTGCCTCATATGCGGCGACGTTGTTGGAGGCGGCGAAGTGGATCTGCAACACATACTTGAGCTTGTCGCCTTTGGGGGAGGTGAGGACGATGCTGGCTCCCAGGCCGGTACGCATCTTGGAGCCATCGAAATGCATCCGCCAATGGGTGGAGTCGGGTGCTGGCGGCAGGTACTGGGTCTCGGCCCAGTCGACGAGGAAGTCGGCCAGTGCTTGCGACTTGATGGCGGTGCGCGGCTGGTAGTAGATGGTGTAAGGAGCCAGATCTATGGCCCATTTGGCTACTCGGCTAGAGGCGTCTCGGCTTCCAATGATCTCGGCCAGCGGGGCCGTGCAAACCACGGTGATTGGATGCTCTTGAAAGTAAGGCTTCAGCTTCTTGGCGGCAAAATGCACACCGTAGCACATCTTCTGGTAGTGGGGGTAGTTCTGCTTGGAGGTCGACAGTACCTCGCTCAGGTAATATACCGGTCTCTGGACAGGGAGCGCCTTGCCTTCCTCTTTGCGCTCGACTACAATAACTATGCTGACTACTCGGCTGGTGGCGGCGATGTACAGGAACATGGGCTCTTTAGGAGTCGGAGCCTCCAACACAGGGGGAGTAGTCAACATCTTCTTCAGCTGGAGAAATGCTTCATCCGCCTTGTGATTCCACTCGAAAAAGGTGGTCTTCTTCATCAATTGATACAATGGGAGAGCCTTCTCGCCCAGCCGACTGATGAATCGGCTGATGGACGCCAAGCAACCGGTGAACTTCTGCACATCTAACAGTCGGCTGGGTACTTCCATCCACTCGATGGCTTTGATCTTCACGGGGTTGCACTCTATGCCTCGTTCAGAGACCAGGAAGCCAAGGAGTTGGCCGGCTGGTACTCCGAAAACGCACTTCTCAGGGTTGAGCTTGATCTGGAATCGGCACAAGTTCTCAAAGGTTTCCTTGAGGTCTTCCAGCAGCGTCCCACGCTTCTCCGTCTTCACAACCACATCATCCACGTACACATGGGCATTCCTGCCGAGTTGCTTGAGGAGGCACTTCTGCATGCAACGCTGAAAGGTGGCGCCGACATTCCTCAAGCCGAACGTCATAGTCAGGTAGCAGAAGGCCCCGAACAGCATGATGAAGGCGGTCTTCAGTCTGTCTGCCGGGTTCAGCTTGATCTGGTGATATCCTGAGTATGCATCTAAGAAACTCAACAGCTTGCATCCGGCTATGGAGTCTATCACCTGATCGATCCTTGGCAGGGCAAACGGATTCTTCGGGCAGGCTTTGTTGAGGCTTGTGTAATCAATGCACATCCGCCACTGCTTGTTTTTCTTCAGTACCAAAACTGGGTTTGCCAGCCACTCTGGAAAAAACACTTCCATGATGAAGCCGGCTGCAAGAAGCCATGCTATCTCTTCTCCAACAACTCTCCTCTTCTCTTCTGACAGGCGGCGCAAGGGCTGCCTGACGGGTTTCACATCTGGCTTGACATGCAGCTTGTGCTCGGCGAATTCCGTCGGTACACCAGGCATGTCTCTGGGAGACCATGCAAAGATGTCTCGATTCTCACGTAGGAAATCGACGAGCTCGCCTTCCTATTTACTATCAAGATTTGTACCTATCACAGCGTACCTTTCTGGGTGCTCCGGGTCCAAGGGTATCTTCTTGGTCTCTTTGGCCGGCTTGAACGAACCCTCAGCTTCCGACTCCTTAGGGTCAGACGACATTTTTGGCTGTTTTCCAGCCATCGCCATGACCCGATCAAGGAGCCGCTTCTCAGCTGCGATCACCAGGGACTCGGCCAGCCGACTGCTCTCGGCCGCACAGGCGGACGTGTAGTCGCTGGCTATGGTCAGAATTCCCTTGGAACTCGGCATCTTCATCTTGAGGTAGGCGTAGTGCAGAACCGCCATGAACTTGGCCAATGTAGTCGGCCAAGCAGCGCGTGGTACGGGCTTTCAAGGTCCACTACTTCAAGCCAAGGCTCTCGGCGGAAATGATATTTGTCCCCGAAGAGGACGTCTATAAGGATCTTGCCGATTGGTGAGCAGGGAAGGCCGGGTACAATACCATGGAACACAGTCTGGCTGCTCTGCAGCTGTCTTTGCTTGATTCCTAGCTTCTCCATAGTATCTTTGTACAGGATGTTGATGTTACTGCCTCCGTCTATCAGCACTCTCGAGAAGCGGGTTGCTCGCCTATCAGTCGCCAAGGTGGCACCTAGGACCAGGGCATTTACTTCTTGCTGCTGCTGCCGTCTGCTGCGTCGATCATCAGCAACACTGGTGGACACCACATAAGCTCCGTGCTCTTCGGAGTACTCGTCCTGTACTGCGCCGACTGGCCGAGCAGCCGGCTGCTGGGGCGGCGGCGGAGGCGGCGGCCCAGCAGGCGGAGGGGGAAGGAGGCCGTCTCCCTTGTTGATTCTGGTGGGCCAGTGGCACTTTCGGGTGGTATGATTTGACGGCTTCGCGCCACTGTGGAACTTGCAGGGACCATCCAGAGTTTGCTCATAGGAAAAGGCCGGCAACCAATTGGATTTGCCGCCTTTCTGCCGTTTGGCCGGAGGCTGCCCCTCCGGCTGTTGATCTTCGACTGTTGCAACCTGCCGGCTGCTGGAAGTCGGCTGTTGGGCCTTGCGTTTGTTGTCGCTCTGTTGTTGTCGCCAACTGGCGTCTCCAGCTGGACTTCTGGGAGCTTGAGGGGCAACTTTGCCAGCCGCATTGACTTGAATCTCCGTTTTCATGGAGGAGTCGGCTGTAGCGTACTTGTCTGCTATGACCAGCAGTTCGTCGAGGGTTTCTGGCTCGTCGCAGAGGAGCTTGTGCTTGAGGAGGGTGCCTTCTCAACACTCGGCAGTGAAGTACTCAATAGCCTGCACCTCGTGCACGCCCTCGCAGGAGTTCCGAAGCTCGCCCCAGCGCGTAAGGTAGTCGCGCGTTGACTCATCAGGGCCTTGCACGCACAAGGAAAGTTGGCGTGGCTTGGGAGGTCGCTTGTACGTGCTCGTGAAGTTGTGGATGAAGGCTTCGGTGAAGTCGACCCAGTTGTTGATGCTGCGGGGCTTCAGGCTGTTCAACCACGACCGGGCCGTGCCCTGGAGCATGAGTGGAACGTACTTCACGGCAACTCACTTGTTGCCGTTCACTATACTGACGGTCATGGAGTAGTCAATCAGCCAGTCTTCCAGCTTCATGGAGCCGGTGTACTTGGGTGTGTCTCGGGCGAGCGTGAACCCTTTGGGGAAGGGCTCGTCTCGGATGCGGGGTCCAAAACAAGGCAGACCCAGCTCGTCTTCTTCTTCCAGTGCCAGGGATCAGTGGAGTCGGTCGATCCGATGGCGGGCGTCGTTTTCTCCGACTCCCTCTCGGCGGCCAAGGCGGCCACCGAGAGTCGGATGCTCAACAGGCGGCGGGGAAACTCGCCGTTCTCTTCTAGGTGGGGAAGGCAGGTAGTCGCCCCGCCGCTCCACTGCTCTCGGTCGGCCGTCTTGGTCGCGCTCAATGGTGACGCGAGTCGGACTATGACTGACAGCCGGCTCTTTTTCTTTCCTTCCGTGGACTCCGCCAGTCGGCGTCCGAGATGTCCCGCCTTGATCTCGGCGGGGAGGCGAGTCATCATTCGGTTGCTGCAGCGCATTCGCGCGGCCGCCGGCCGCGTTCTGCGCAGCAACCGCGTCGAGGAGTTGCTGGACTCGCTCCGTCATCATGCGGCGCTCTTCGCCCTCGAAGTTCTTCAGCTCGTCAGTCGCCGCTTGGGCGGCGCGGATGTTCTCCGCAGGGGTGGCGTATACGGGGCGATTGGCCCCGAACAAGTCGGCGATGGTCGCGCCGCGTTGCCGGACCGCGCCTAGGCGACTCGGCCCAGTCGGAGCCAGCGAGCCGCCCACGGCGCAATCCATTTCGCGCTGGTAGGCTTCTGACAAGCGCCTCATGCTCGCCAGCCTCTTGGCACCTTCGATGATCTGAAGGCGGTGTGTCTCCAGCGTCTCGGCGTCTGCGCCCTCCGGAATGGGCGCAGTTAGGTCTTGCAGGGCCGCGGCGAGCGGGTCCTATGCTTCCTCACCGGAGCGCTCATCATGACTGATGACGAGCACCTCCATGATGGCGCTTCCGCCGCTCTCCTCGTGGGGAAGCGGCTCGTCATAGACCACCACGTTGGTGGGGAAAGTGTCAAGCGACACGGCGTCGGAGTCGACCATCATCGGGTCGGTGGAGCCTACATTCTCCAAATCCACGGCAGGCTCGCCGGTGACGTGGAGCTGGTCGAGGAGGCCCGCGAGGAGGCTCTCGGGGCCACCCGTGCCTGCGTCGGATGCAGGCTCGTCGGAGAAGCGAACCTCGCCGACAAGTTCAGCGAGGCCGCTCGCTGCACAGGCGGCCTCAGCGCCGCGCAGCGTGTCGATGCAGACTCCATCTGGCGAGCCTGGCTGGCTGCGCTCGCCAGGGAGGAAGAGGGTTCCCGTCCAGAAAAGATCTCTGGACGACGGTGCACCAAGCCCCACGGTGGCCGCCAAATGTCGGGGGTTGGGTGCGACATATGCCAAAGGATGGCTTATCATGGTGGGGGCGAGTAGAACATCGCTGGTGCCTGGAAACGGGATGAGGCGAAGACATGCACGCCGGCGGATCTTACCCAGCTTCAGGGTTCTTCGAGGAGATAACACCCCTACTGCTGGTCTGCGGGGTCTCCGCATGATCACAAAGGCAAAGTGAATACTAGGGCGCTCCTAGAGCTGTTTCTGGAGGAAGGAGGAGGCAAGGCTAGCTCTCTCCCTCCGGTGTGTTCTGTCTAATGCTACTAGGTGCCAACCCTTTGCATGGGTGCCCTGGGGGGTTTATATAGGCCTACCCCCCAGGGTTACAATGGTAAAACCAGCTGGGCGCGGGTCCCAGCCATCTGTCTCTTAGGTGCCGTCTTCTCCGCCGACTCCTGGGGCCCGCCGACTGGCGTGGTATGAGGGCGTCAGCCCGTGTCCGCCGCAGACGGGTCCTGCCGGCTATAGATTACTGTAGCCATGCTTCTAATGACGCGGGCTTGGTCAGCGGGTCATGGCAACAGTGCCGCCACCTGCGGGCGATCACTTTGGCCATTCCCATGTCGCGTCTGGTTAATGGTGTGTGGGGCCCGTGGGAGTGGCCGGCCGACAACAGGGGGCCGACTCCCAACGGGTCCGACTCTCAGCGCTCCCGCCGTCTTCAATACTCTCGCTGACTAGTAGGCCCCGCCGTCTTCGGGCCGTACAGACAAGGCGTCGTGGGCACAGGGCCCTGCCTCAAGGACTGATGTCAGGGCTGGCATGGCAAGAGTGCCGCGGCTGGCGGGGATCTCCGTGGGTACGGTGCACTGTGGCCATGCCCGCCTTTAATTATCGGGTGGTTGGGAGTCGCGGGCCGACTCCCCATAGTCGGCTTCTTTGGAGTCGCCTCTGGGACTCGGCTTGGGTGAGAGTCGCCTCTGGGACTCGGCCGTCTTGGAGTCACCTCCTGGACTCGGCTCGAATGGGAGTCGCCTCTGGGACTCTGCCATCTCGGATTCGCCGTAGATACTTGAGGGGCGCAGTCTGCCCCGATGTCTTGAAAGGTCCTGGGGCTCGGGTTAGCATACCCGTGGAACATTACTCCGACAAAATGTGTCCGGAATTGACCAAGGATTCCGGCCTAAGCTGTAATCGCCCACATGCTCAGGTAAGTGGCCCTGCGTCTAGACACACCGTTCGTTTGCGCCTTCTTGAATTTGCCTTTTAACCAATCGTCTCTTGAATAGGAGTGGATAGCGCAAGCGAAACTGATATGGTGTCCGGCCCCCCTCCCGGAGACCGCGCCGGATCCCGTGCTGGTCCGGATGCTGAAGGTTGCGCCTTCAGAGGAAGGCGAAGGGGAGAACAGAGAAACTAGCGCCTCTACCAAGGAGGCCTTTGAGAAAGGGGGAATCGAGAATCCCTCCTTCCAAGGGGAGAAGAGGACTGCTTCCTAAAACCCGAAGGCCAAGGCCTCGAAGAGGGGGAAGAGATCTTCACCAGAGGGCCCTGCGTCTGGGGAGGCCCCGGCCGCACCATCTCCCCTAAGGAATCAGCCCTCCAGCGAGCCGTAAGTAGAAAAAGGGGGGTTCTGTAGTAAGAGACATCCCTATTTTTGCTTCTGAGGATAACCGAGGTTTTTACCCTGTAGTTCGGATCTCCGTCCTTCTCAGATGAGCTTGTCTTCGGGGGACCTTCGTCCGGAGATGATGGAGAGCGAGACGCCTCCATCTTCCGCACCATCAGGTAGGGCGGACGAACCTGAGGTGTCATCACGGAGGGTATCCCCGAGTCCGGCAGGGCCGGAGAGTTCGGCACCAACTGGTGTGCGGCCGGGGGAGCTGAAGGATCTGCTTGAGAGGGCGTCTATCTCAGAAGGTCACCGTACATTGATGAGTATGGTGATTGGAAGAATTTCGTCCGCCGAAGGAGGGTTGCATGATGCCGTTAGAAGTTTGCTGGCGGGGTTTGAGGTACGTAAAAATGACATACCTTTTGACAGTTTTACACATAAAGTGCGCCCTGTATAGATAGTAGCCCCTGAGACTCGGTATGTTATCGAAAGCGACAGCGTGCCGAGGATCATAATCGCAGGTATTAATTTCCGCATTTCCTATGCAGGTGGCGGATAGTCCGGTGGCTAGCCGGACTGATGGAGTTGCTGAACTCAAGCGGCAACTCGACGGTGCGGATGCGGACATCGCGCTGGTCAATAAGCGACTTGTTGAGTCACAAGCTCCGTGGTCACCTAGTAAGGGAGCTGAAGCCCACTCCTTACAACATGTGTGCTTAATGCAGATGGTGCCGCTGCTGTGGAGGACCTTCGGGCAGAACTTGCTCGAGCCAATGAGAAGGCTAGAAGGAGTGATGCGGCTGCCTCGAGGGCGGTTGAAGAGCTAGAAGTCGAAAGGACTGCTCACTGCCGAAGCAGGGAGGAGATGCCCGAAATGGCCATGAAGCTGAAAGATGTTACCGACCGCTATGTGGTTCTTGAAAAAGAACGCCGAGCGGAGCAAGAAGACCTGAGAAAGGCCACCGCTGAAGCCAAGGATGCCCGTTCTGCAATGAGGGCTATAAAGGAGGAGCTGCGCCAGACCGGAGATATTGCGGCTGGCAAGCCCTTTCTGCTGCGCAGGAAGTTTACGGATCCGAAGTATGCTCAGCTTGGCCAGCTGTAGGGTCCGGAAGATCCTTATATGGATTTAGCGGCGAGTGCGGCAAATGTTGTTGTGCACTTCCGAAGGCAAAAGGATCACGAGACGGAAGAGCTTTTTTGGTCTCAATTCCACAGTCCGGAGCATTCACTTCCACTGACCGATTGGTTGGCTGAGTGGGCTGAGCTGAATAGATTGTCCGGACTTGCCATGACGGATATCGTGGCTCATGTCTGGCCGGATAGGCCCAAGCCGAAGAGTTATTTCGGCTTATTGCAGCAATTCCTTGGGGCGGTGCCGCATATAAAGGCAATGAAGCGGTCGGCCTGCATAGAGGGTGCACGGATGGCCCTCGCCCGTGTGAAGACATACTGGACGGAGATGGATGCCACCGATGTTGCAACCCGGGGTTCGGACGAGAGCCGGTTACCCGCCGAGCACTATTTTGGGGAAGTTCTACGTGGTGCTCGTGTAATAGAGTCGCAGTGCTCAAAAAATATCATGTTCAAATGATCTTTATGGTTTGTAAAACGATATTTATAATATAAGCGCTTTTTGTACTTGTGCGTTCAAGTATTGAAATATCTCCTGTGCGGCCGTTAATGTATACTTGTGGATAACCTGAAAGATGGCAGTCTTCGGCTTCAGCCCCCACGCACATGGTGCGGGGGTGTTTGCGAAATAGCGCATTTTCACACTTAATCCAACGTCTTGGTCCTGTGAAGGAGGTGGTAGCGTAGCAAACGAGGCAACCGGACTATAATGCTTTATCACTTTCACTTAGCCATAGGAGTTCGAAGGCGGGGCTAGATATAGCCCCTAGGGGCACCGCGCCCTCCAGATTTGGGGCGCGTGTGTGCCTGACCCGGAAGCGGTCCTTCATCAAAGCGGAGGAATTCTAAACATTCCGGAGGTCGATCGAGTGGTTGACCAGTCTCTCGCTACATCATGACAGTCAGTTTTTGGCTTTCTCTACTGAGGTGCTCACCCGGCAGAACTGGGGCACAATCGCAGTAGTTCTCCTGGTGCCGCGTTAGCCAATGATACGGAACGTAAGGCAGCAAAGCACAGGAGCCGGGCAAACCCAACATTTGACCAAAGACATGATTCGGAGCTGATGCATATAAGGCCTAACTCGAGATGCCGGACACTCCCTGAGGTGTTCGGTCTTTATGATGACGGGCAGATCAATGCCCTAAGCCCCTAGTGTCCACGTACACGCGAGATCCTCTTATGCGGCCGATGCCAAAACGTCAGCCTCCTCTCTGGTTATGGTGAGAAACCAGGGGATGTACAGCAACAAGAGACAGTAAAAAAGGTTTACGCAGGGTCTTAATCTGAAAAGAATCCTTGCAACGGGTCCCTACTGCATGTCTGCGCCTGTGTCTCCGTTGTGCTGTATCCTGGACAGGTGTAACACACTGTTCATCTGTAAAAGAGAGGAACATAGTTTGAAAAGAAATCATGTGAAAAATGTATTTAAAACAGAGTATGAATAAATGAATAAAGTTGACTTTTGTTGGCTCTTTATTGCTCATACGCACAGCCCCTTATGAAGGGGTGTGCGGCTAGGGAGCCCCTAGTTTATTTATGCCGGACTCGCCTAGCCGTGTCCGGGGTCTTGAACAACCTTTTAATGAGATGATGTCGCGTGGACCGGGCATTTTAAGTGTAAAAGACGCGTAGTGCGGTATTGCGTTAAAGCGGACAAAAGCTTCACGTCCCAATAGTCCTTGATGGCTACTTTTGAATGGGGCGACATGAAAGATTAGCTTTTCGCGTCGGAAGTTGTCGGGTGATCCGAACACAACTTCTAGTACTAAGGAGCCCGTGCAGTTGGCATAAGGACCTGGCATCACTCGTTTGAAGGAAGTGCGGCTATGGCGAATTTTAGTAGGGTCTATCCCCAACTTGCGGATTGTGTCCGGATATAGCAGGTTTAAATCGTTGCCGCCATCCATTAGGACTTGTGTAAATTGTAGTCCGTCGATTATAGGATCCAATATCAGAGCAGTCCATCCTGCGTTTCGAATACTTCTGGAATAGTCCAGGTGGTCGAAAGTAATTTGTTTTGACATCCAATCTCGAGGTTCCGCTGGGGTGGACCGTGCAACACGTACTTTGGCGGGTCCCGCGCTATTGTTCCGTATTATCACATGAAGTGAGTTTACTGTTTTGACTTCTTGTGGGAAAGTCTTTTGTTTTCCGGCGCTCTGCTGGTGGGGTTCGTCGTCATCCTCGCTTGGCGCGTCGAGCCCCTTGTGTTCGGCGTTGAGTCGGCCGGACTGTTTGAAGACCCAACAATCTCGGTGGGTGTGGTTTGCAGGCTTCCCGGAGGTACTGTGGATTTGACATATCCGATCCAAAATTTTTTTTAGGTTGGATAGCTCGTCACTATTGTCCTTAAGAGGCAGTGTTTTGTTGTTTGGCCGCGAGCTTTTGAATCCGGCGTTGACCGCCGTGTTCTTTGGGCTCTTTTCTTTATTTCGGCGCTGGTCCTTTCTGCGCCATGATTTTCCGTTTCCATCTCTGATCTCGAATGTACTCGGGTCGCTGGTGCTGCATCTTGCTAGCCAGCTGTCTTCCCCCGCACAAAAGCGGGTCATGAGGCTTGTTAGCGCGGCCATTGTTCTTGGCTTCTCTTGGCCAAGGTGTCTGGCGATCCATTCATCTCAGACATTATGTTTAAAAGCTGCTAAGGCTTCGGCGTCCGGACAGTCAACTATTTGGTTCTTTTTGGTGAGGAACCTGTTCTAAAATTTGCGCGCTGACTCTCCGGGCTGTTGGGTTATGTGACTTAAATTGTCTGCATCCGGAGGGCGGACATAAGTCCCCTGAAAATTTGCTCTAAACGCGTCCTCGAGCTATTCCCAACTTCCAATGGTATTTTCTGGGAGGCTTTTGAGCCAATGCCGAGATGGCCCTTTGAGCTTGAGGGGTAGATATTTTATGGCGTGGAGATCATCTCCTCTAGCCATATGTATGTGCAGGATGTAATCCTCAATCCAGACTCTGGGGTCTGTTGTTCCGTCGTATGCCTCTATGTTTACGGGCTTGAACCCCGCTGGAAATTCTTGATCCAGCACCTCATCGGTGAAACATAGTGGGTGTGCGGCGCCCCTGTATTTAGGTGTGCCGTTATCTTTGAACACTCAACGTGTTGTGTTGCTTCCTGGGTCCCTCTTCTTTGGCCCATAAATGGACCTGACCGGGCCATCCGTTTTGCGAGGATCTTTATGTGTGTCATGTGCCGGCTTATGTGCGGCGCCGCTTGCCGCTCTTGGCCTATCATCTGGTCGTCTATCCGGTCAGGCGGCCTCTTTGCTTTTTGATTGTGGGGGCTCTACGGCTTCCTCGTCGAATTCGGGCAGCAGCTCGCGCTTTGGGTAGCTCTATGTTTGGTGGCTATTGCCATATTTGTCCGCGGTCTTGAGTACTTTGCTCCACCTCATTCTGAGTATGTCTTCCGCTGTTTTGAGCTTCCGTTTCTCTTCTTCAAACTTCTTGCAGTGGCGACAAGCCTTTTTTGAAGGTTCTTATGCTCCGGTGGTGTGTCCGGCGTGAGATCGTCTGGACTGTTGTTTTCGCCGAGGATGAGTTGATTATCCGATTCATCCTGTTCGGATGGTTGCTTGGTTGCATGTTTGTCGCCCACTGGTTTGCCCTGCTCTATGGCTGGGTCATTATGAGTGTTGTTGTTATCGAGGCGGGACTTGGGGCGGCGCTTGTGTCGCTGTTTTGGTTGTTTTTCGGGGGAATTATCCTTCGCCGCGTCCCGTTGTTCCTCGTTATCGCTCCCTTTTGGGGTGTCCACCATGTATATATCATGAATTGAGGTGGCTTTCCAGTGCCCAGTAGGTGCTGGTTCTTGGTCGTTTCCGGTGTCGTCGTCCATACCGTCGATGTCTTCGGAGTCGTAGTCTAGCATGTCGGTTAGATCATCGACAGTGGCTACAACATGGGTGGTGGGTGGGCTTTGAATTTCTTCGTCGTCCGCATCCCAACTGTCCTGACCGCAGCCGGCCAGGGCTCTCCTGATAACGAGAGATACTTTAGCGAATTCAGGATGTCACCAAAGGGTGAGTGCTGAAAGATGTCTGCAGCGGTGAACTCCATGGTCGGCGCCCAATCGGATTCGATTGGCAGGGGTGCAGGAGGTTTGGAGTCCGGCGAGGAGTCTGGCACCTCGGAGTCATGAGCTTTGCAAAAGGACTAGGTCAGTATTCGGCTCCATCGCTGTATAAGTTGCAGCCCCCAAGGCGGTGTCCAGCCACCTGTCCTCGATCTGCGTGGTCGGCTCCGAACTACGGGTCAGAGCGGACTCATGTGCGGCCTCCAGGGTACTGTCCGGTGGCAGAGCTAAATCGTGCCCATCATGACAGTGCGGCGCGCTCGGTTATGGCTCGAATCCATCAAAGATCAAGTCTCCGCAGATGTCAGCCGTGAAGTTTAGGCTTCCAAATCTGACCCGGTGGCCAGGGGCGTAGCTTTCGATCTGCTCCAGATGGCCAAGCGAATTGGCCCGCAGTGCAAAGCCGCCGAACACGAAGATCTGTCCGGGGAGAAAAGTCTCACCCTGGACTGCGTTGTTGTTGATTGAAGAAGCCATCAAGCCTATCGGTGACGACACAGAGGAATTCTCAATGAAAGCACCAATGTCGGTGTCAAAACCGGCGGATCTCGGGTAGGGGGTCCCGAACTGTGCGTCTAGGCGGATGGTAACAGGAGACAAGGGACACGATGTTTTTACCCAGGTTTGGGCCCTCTCGATGGAGGTAAAACCCTACTCCTGCTTGATTGATATTGATGATATGGATAGTACAAGAGTGGATCTACCACGAGATCAAGGAGGCTAAACCCTAGAAGCTAGCCTATGGTATGATTGTTGTAATGGTTGTTCGTCCTACGGACTAAAACCCTCCGGTTTATATAGACACCGAAGAGGGATAGGGTTACACAGAGTCGGTTACAATGGTAGGAGATCTACATATCCGTATCGCCAAGCTTGCCTTCCACGCCAAGGAAAGTCCCATCCGGACACGGGACGAAGTCTTCAATCTTGTATCTTCATAGTCTTGGAGTCCGGCCGATGATGATAGTCCGGCTATCCGGACACCCCCTAGTCTAGGACTCCCTCATATGGGATTGGAGTGTGCAAACGCAATTGGAGACACGGATGTTTTTGTCGTGGTTCCGGTAGGTGGTGCTATCGTACATCCATGTTGATGGAGACTTCAACACACGAAGGGTAATGGCTGCGCGAGTCCACGGAGGGCTCCACCCATGAAGGGTCCATGAAGAAGCAACCTTGTCTATCCCACCATGGCGATCGGCCATGAAGGACTTGCCTTCCTAGGGTAGATCTTCACGAAGTAGCCGATCTCCTTGCACTTACAAACTCCTTGGTTCACTCCACAATCTAGTTGGAGGCTGCCAAGTGACACCTAACCAATCTAGGAGACACCACTCTCCAAAAGCTAATAGATGGTGTGTTGATGATG
The DNA here is from genome assembly GCA_963921465.1 of Triticum timopheevii. Taxonomy (NCBI): domain Eukaryota; kingdom Viridiplantae; phylum Streptophyta; class Magnoliopsida; order Poales; family Poaceae; genus Triticum; species Triticum timopheevii. Next base: position 77,689,919 of record OY997271.1, read on the forward strand.
AACACCTTGCTCTTGTGCTCCAAATGATAGTCTCCCCAACACTCAACTCACTCTCATAGGATTGAATTTGGTGGAAAGATGATTTGAGTGGAAAGCAACTTGGGAAGGCTAGAGATGAAGATTCATATGGTTGGATTGGAATGTCTTGGTCTCAACACATGTGTAGGTGGCTCTCTCTCAGAAAATGGGTAGTGGAAGTGTAGGCACGATCTGGTGGCTTTCCTCATGAATGAGGAGAGGGTGGAGGGGTATATATAGCCTCCACTGCTAGAAGGAGGGCGCGAGAGGGCCGGCCGGGGGCCTTTCTGCCCACGACCGGGCAAGAGGGAAGGGATTTCCTTCTTAATTCTTGCTTCATTAGATTGATACATCTCCTCTCTTTATATAGAGAGGTTTACTTGACTCCCAAAAAAGGCTTACTTGACCCCTAAGCAAGCGACCCTTATCTCTAATTAACCCTAAGACTAATGGGCCCATTAGGCCCATTACGTACTCTAACACTACACCCCACCTGGACATGCAGCTTGTCCTCGAGCTGCAGCCTAACCAACTTATAACCATGACTCGATGCAACGGAAACCTGACACCTAAAAATAAGCCTTTTACATCTCGGCTTGTTTTATTATTCTCAACCTAAAATGGATTGGGACGCTTTATTTTCTTGGCCGGATCCAGGAGATCTAGGAGATCCACATGTTCTTTGCCGGGTCCTACGGGCCGCCCTCGGCTGCGCCGCCCATCGCCGCCCCCGCGCCGCCGTGGCTGCCATGGCAGCCGCCGTACCAGGCGGCCTTCGCGGCGCTTGCCGAGCCGCTGCAGCTGTCATCCATTGCCACCATTGCCCAGCCCTGGCTGCAGTGGCACCCGCCGCGCCCGGCGCTTTACCGCAGCAGCCGCTGCCGCTGTCCGGCGCGACACCGCAGCAGCCGCTGCAGCTGCAGCAGCCACCGCCGATCACCTCCGTCGCCCAGTATGGGATGCCCTATGACAGGACTGCGACGACCTTGTTCCCATCAGCGCCGCCGCCATCCCAGGGCGTCCACATCCAGCAGCTCAAGTCCCCGACGCCGCCGTCACCGCTTCCGTCTTGGATCGCTACCCGCCACGTGTCAGCGGCGGTGAGGCTACAGGCTGCTGTGCGCGGCCTCCTAGCGCATCGGCGTGTGCGGGAGATGTGTGGTCTGCAGGTGATGCTCCTCCAAGCTGCCCTTCGCTGCGCAAAGGACCTCGATCTCGTCCGCTGCGTCGGGGATCTTGGGCATGTGGTTTCCCCCACGGGCGGCGGGCATGCTATTTTCCCCGTGGGCAGCGACCTCAAAGTCTGCGACATCGGCAGTTTGGTGGCGCACCCCTCCTCGACATTCTCCATCGCAAGCCCTCCACTCTTCCCTGTGCAGTGCAGACGAACAGCCATACACATGCATACCTTTTGTCCAAGTGGTGTCCATGGGATCCAGGTGGCTGTACACGTGCACGTCCCAAATAAAGCGTCCCAGTCTATTTCAGGTTGAGAGTAATAACACAAGCCGAGATGTAAAAGGCTTGTTTTTAGGTGTTAGGTTTGTGTTGCGTCAAGTCATGGTTATAAGTTGGTTAGGCTGCAGCTCGAGGACAAGCTGCATGTCCAGGTGGGGTGTAGTGTTAGAGTACGTAATGGACCTAATGGGCCCGTTAGTCTTAGGGTTATTTAGAGATAAGGGTCTCTTGCTTAGGGGTCAAGTAAACCTTGCTTGGGAGTGAAGTAAACCTCTCTATATAATGAGAGGAGATGTATCAATCTAATCAAGCAAGAATTAAGAAGGAAATCCCTTCCCTCTTGCTCGGCCGTGGGAAAAAAGGCCCTCGACCAGCCTTCTCACGCCCTCCTTCTAGCAGCGCCATAACAATTTGGTATCAGCTAGCTTCGGTTCGATCATGTCTTCACCGCCACCAAGCCCGTCTCTTCCGCTGCCGGTCACCTTGTCGCCTCCGGCGACCACCACGACCGTCGCCCCGCTCCTGCCCGCGCCAGGATGCTCTGTCGCGCCCGCCCCCGCCGTCCTCACCTGGGAGGAGGTGTCCGGGGTGCTGCGGGACCTAACCCAGGCGGTCCAGGAGATCCACCTATTCTTGGCTGGGTCCTACGGGTTGCACCCGGTTGCGCCGCCCATCATCGCCCCCGCGCTGTCGTGGCTGTCGTGGCAGCCGCCGCACCAGGCGGCCTTCGCCCCGCTCGCCAGGCCGCTACAGCTGCCGTCCATCGCCACCACCGACCAGCCGTGGCTGCAGTGGCAGCCGCCGCTCTGGCGGCCTCCGCCGCGCCCGATGCTCCAACGCAGCAACCATTGCCACTGCCCGGCGTGACAGCGCAGCAGCCGCTGCAGCTGCAGCAGCCACCGCCGGTCAGCTCCGCCGCCCATTATGGGATGCCCTACGACGGGAGTGCGACAACCTCGTTCCCATCAGCGCCGCTGCCATCCCAGGGCGTCCACATCCAGCAGATCAAGTTCCTGCCGTCACCGTCACCACTTCCGTCTTGGATCGCTACCCGCCACGTGTCAGCGGCGGTGAGGCTGCAGGCTGCTGCCCGCGGCCTCCTAGCGCGTCGGCGTGTGCGGGAGATGTGTCATCTGCAGCTGCCACTGCTCCAAGTTGTCCTTCGCTGCGCAAAGGACCTCGATCTCGTCCGCTGCGTCGAGGATCTTGGGCATTGCGGTTTCCCCCATAGGCGGCTGGCATGTTGTTTTCCCCGCGGGCAGCGACCTCAAAGTCTGCGACATCGGCGGTTGGGGGGGGGGGGGCGCACCCCTCCTCGTCATTCTCAATCGCAAGCCCTCCACTCTTTCCTGTGTGGTGCAGACCAACAGCCGTTCAGCGGGGAAAAGGCAGGGTGTCACCGACAGGAGCGCACCACGTAGCACCACTGCTTTCCGCCGCCGACCGCCGCGAGGGCACCTCTGCTGGTCACTCTTGCGACCACTTCCAGGTGCCCATACACATGCACTCCTTTGGTCCAGCTGGTGTCCATGGGATCCAGGTGGCTGTACACGTGCACGTCCGACGTGCGGATGGTGTCCACTTTTTGTTAAAGGGTCCAAAATAAAGCGTCTCAGTCCATTTTAGGTTGAGAATAATAAAACAAGCCGAGATTTAAAAGGCTTGTTCTTAGGTGTTAGGTTTGTGTTGCGTCGAGTCATGGTTATAAGTTGGTTAGGCTACAGCTCGAGGACAAGCTGCATGTCCAGGTGGGGTGTAGTGTTAGAGTACGTAATGGGTCTTAGGGTTAATTAGAGATAAGGGTCGCTTGTTAGGGGTCAAGTAAGCCTTGCTCGGGAGTCAAGTAAACCTCTCTATATAAAGAGAGGAGATGTATCAATCTAATCAAGCAAGAATTAAGAAGGAAATCCCTTCCCTCTTGTCCGGCCGTTTAGTCAGGCCGATTTAGTACACGATGTGACCGTTAGGCAATTTCGGTTGGACCGATATGATCAACTCGGTGAGACCGATGTGCAAGGGTTAGGGTAAAGCCTCATCTTGGTTTGACCGATTACACAACTCGGTGGGTCCGATTTGGTAATATGTAAAACGGAGAGTTAGTCAGGCAAACTCGGTGTGACTGATTATATATTCTCGGTTGGACCAAAAATATTGCAACAAATAACAGAGAGTTTGCAATCCCATCTCGATGAGACTGAGATCCCATCAGTTTGACCGAACTGATTAGGATTTCCAGAAGTGGCTATGTCAAATGAACTCGGTGGCGCTGGATGGATCAAATCGGTGGGGCTGAGTTTGACTTTTGGTATTGGACATATGTGGATATGAGAAAGTGGTTGAGGTCTTTGGAGCATATCACAAAGCACTTTGAGCAAGCAAGCCATTAAGCAACACCTCATCCCCTTTTAGTAGTATTGGCTTTCCTATAGACTCAATGTGGTCTTGGGTCGCTAAAATAGAAATGTAGAGTCCTGGGCTTTGAGCTTGAGCCAATATTTTGTCCTTAGCATCTTGAAGGGGTTCCACATCCTCTTGTCCATGCCACTCCACTTTTGAACTTATCTGAAATATACTAGATGAAGGTATTAGTCCAACAAGAGATATGTTGACATTAATTATCAAAATCATCCAGGGAGCACTTGTGCTTTTGACAGGCTATATAAGGCGATGAGGAGTTTGATATTTACGATGAAAGTCGACCCCTAAAAATGTATGTCTTCAGCTGAAGACTTTGGTTTTCTTGAAGACTTTGAAAGTGAGGAAATTGGTGTGACCTTGAAGACTTGGATATTAATGCTTGGACTATGAAGTGTGAAGACTTTTGTTTTCGTAGTTTCATTTTCTCATTCTTGAGTCATAGGAAACACCGTACTGATAAAGGGGGTCGAGGTAATACTAAAGAAACGCTTTCCAGGTGATGCTGAACTAAAATCCTACACCTACCCAATCCTTTTGCGTGAAGCCATTGGAAATCTCATACAGTTCAGTCAATTTCTTCAGTGACAGAGACGAAGATCTTCTATTCTCAGAGGAATTTGTTCTGACTGAGGAGTTAGGAATTCGCCAGTGTGGATTGCCTAAAAGTGAGGAACATGATAGCCCTGAGGAATTTGAGAACCCAATTGTTGTGCTACGTGTCACCTGTCCAAAATATCCTACCACCTAACGGTTATATCATTGAAGGGCATTTATGTCTTATCATGTCGGGCTGCTCCCTAGGCTATAAATAGCTGCCCCCTACAACCACTAGTTGGTTGACTGCTCCGAAAGAAACTGATACTTGTAATTGAGAGCGTCCCTTCCTCCGAGGACTTTGAGCGAAAATCGTCGAGTGAGGAAAACCCAAACCCAAACACCTACAACCCAATGAGCATCACTGAAGATATTGTTCCTGTGTAGAACCGACGCTTGTTACCTTTGAGGAGTGTGCATCCTCGAGATTGTTAGGCGTCACGGTCTAGAGCATCCAAGAGTAATTGTGGATCACCAAGTGACCAAGTCTGTGATGGTTTGGAAGTCACTTGAAGACTTACCACGAGTGATTGGGCAAGGTCTGTGTGACATTAGCTCAAGGAGGATACGGTGAGGACTATGTGTCCGGGACTGTGTTTGTCCTCTTGTTTAAAAACCCAGCCGCTCCAACCAGACGTACACCTGTCACAACAGTTGGAACTGGTCTACCAAATCATCATCTACACCAAGCCACTGGTTCTATTTACTCAACTCTTTTATTTCGTCATTCATGTGTTGATGAACCTGATCATTACTGTTTAAAGACTTAGACTGAAGACTTTCTCTATTTTCTCCAGTCACTTTGTCTTCAGCCTACTTATCCTGTTTTCACGCTACCTATACTCTGTGCTTGTTTTCATTTCATCACGATGACTATGCTATTGCTCTGTTATGCTTATACCTGAGTACTTATTCCGCCGCTAGTATGTCGTTGCTTAGGAAATTCCTCACTTCGAATTTCCTCAGTGAAGAATTTGTAAAAATCGCCTATTCACCCCCTCTAGTCGATATAACGCACTTTCACGTCCAACACACACCAGAGTTGGTTCCGAATAGAGGAATGCCCGTTGCAAACTCACTGGGGATGCCATGTCGGCACCTTATTCAGTGGGGCCGAGTAAGTTTTCCAACCATCTCCGTCAGACTTGCCATGATGACCCGGTACGTTATGTTGATGCTACATGTGGGTGGGAGAGTATGAGCTTGGTGTGTTTTTAGTCGTGGTATTGTAAAACCAAAATGGGTGTTTCTTTTTGCAGGTGCTTCAAGAATTGAGCTTGATGCTAAAACAACACAATGCCAAGTGAATATTCAGCATGCCACTACTTCGCAACAGGATGCAATCTGACATGTTCTCTTTTGCTGACATGTTCACTTATGTACAAGCCATTGTCATTTGACCGGAGTAATTGTATCATCGCAGGGCATCTGCAATGGGAGCAACGTGTGTTACTTCTTTTTGGGCCCCCCTGCAAATTTTTGCACAAAAAGAACATATGTGTCAGTTTGTTTTACTTGTCGTAGCAAGATTACGCTAGGTAATATGTTACGTCGACAGCGATATGAAAATAACGCTTACCGAGCAACCAAAGACTATCTCGTGCATACATTTTGTTCTTTCAACATTTAGCCTGCTCTTGCTGTACCTAATCCCAAACCCAATATACCAGGAATACAGATTGTAATAATTGTAAGCCTCTCCGAGTGAATCAAAGTTGTTTCCAACTGAAAGCACTATGACTGTCTCGGTCTTCTCGTTTGCATAACCTCTCAATGCTTTCTCCATGGCACTTATCCTGCCCAGCACAGGGTGGACGAGTTGGTGCATGTCCAACACGCACCCTAGAGAGTTGAGAACCGTTTTAGTAATGCGAAATCAAAAAACTTGGAATATTTGACAGATTTCGCTAACTGTTATTACATGACATGCCTATGCGTTCACCTCAACCGAGTTTCAAATACGATTCAGCACAAAAAAGCTCACACAATGTCATCTAATTCAACGGATATATGAACTATGAATACAGGGTCAGATTCATATACCTCTTGGTCCTGCTGGGCGCCTGAGGATGACAGGGTCGCTCCCTCGCGAGTGCTGTTGAAATCTGCTTCTAGTATCAGCGGTGCATCACCCGCGAATGCTGCTTAAATCTGCCTATACTGTCAGCGCTGCATCACCGGCATTGCCGATGTTGTACTTGGACGACGTGCAAACCCAGAGTTTCATTGGGTTAGTTGCGCGGTATGGAGTCGCCGCCGGCAAGATCCCGCTGGGGAAACCTATGAAGAGCATACTAATAAACTGTTCTTCTATTTACAGCGACAGCAACTCTAAAGGATAATGCCGCGACATGGAACATACCTATCAACTAGATCTGATAGGAACTCGAAACCATCGTCTCCCGCCTCCGCCGTCGCCATTGACGTGAGCTCTGGAGCTTGTGCGGTGCCCCAAGGGATGTTTTTGTTTTTTTATTCAAGCTTCGAGTAAGGGCATCTTCAACGGTGACCCGCAAATTTTCTTCCGCATCCGTTAGCGGAAAAGGATGCGGCGGATGGATGCGGGAGGACGCCATCCAAAGTTTTTGGCACACATTTCAAGCAACTTTTGGACTAACCAGATGAAACTCATGCATACACGGCGGGTTTTTGTATAACCTGGCGCGATTCATGCGGACACGAGGGATTTCACGTAAACATGACGAAATTCAATACATTACGGACATATTTGAACTAAAAGCGGAGTTCGTCTGACTATAGAGGTATAATACCTAAACTAAATGATTGGCGGTGCCTGTTCCCCATGTCCGGCCATGAGCCCCGAGAACTGAAGCTTCGCCTTCTCCAGTTCCGCCTCAGCGCTCTCAAGCTCCACCTCCGCAACCTCCGCCTCTGGTGCCCCGGTAAGGGAAGTTGTTCGCCTCCAAGTTGCCGCCAAGCGACTATTCTGCTGACGATGCTCAGCCCACCAAGCTTGGCATCGATGGGAGGGGAGGAGTGGTGGCCTTCTTCAGACCCGAGCGGCGGTGACCTACCATGCACTACTCTTCCTCGCTCCTAGCAGAGCCCGCGGACGTGTCGGCTTCGTGGTCATGACGGCGGGCCCGGCCTCGGCGGTGGCGGCGATGTCCTCCTTGTCGCCGGCCTTGCCCCACACCTCGTTCGCCGCCTCATCAAATTCCTTGTAGGCGGGCTCCAGTTCGGCCAGATGCTGGGGTACCGCCAGTGGGCAAGGCGGATCTCGCGAGCAGAGTGTTAGAACTCGAGCAGGGCCGCGTTCGGCGCGTTCGCCCTGCTGACGGTGACCTGCTCCTCCACCCGCTGGTCCTCCTAGAGGAGCTGGTGGTTGTAGGCGGCATCGGCCTGCGCCTCCCGGAACTACTCCTCCCGCATCATGTCCATGTAATGGGCACAGGCATCACCGACGATCATGGTACAATGCACTGGCGAGGGTGACGCGGACGAGGAGGGTGGCGTCGGTCGCGTCTTCCGTTGGCACGTCATCGTCCTCCGGCTGCCTACCGGCCTGCCAACCGGCAGCAATGGCAGCCATCTCCTTCTTCTGCTCCAGCGTCAGCCCGTCCCAGAGAGTTTTGGTGCACGAATAATCCATGGTGGGAGTGGTGCCGAGAGGAGAAAGGGATCAGAGGCGGATGACTGAGGCTTTGGCGGGTGCAACAGTTTATGTAACAATGGTGGGCGGCAAAGGGACGGAGTAGCCGCCTTGGCAACCGTGTGTCATTAATTCGGGCGGCAGAATGACGGACGGACATCCGGCGTGTCATTTGAATGCGGAGCAATCGCCTGCAGCGAGAAGTGGCACGGGTGGCGCTTTCTCGGCCGGACGCGCCGCTTCAATTCTAGCGCCAGACGTGTCTGCTCTGGCCGGGCATGAATGCGGCACTGATGATCTGGAGCGGCGCTGACCGTATTCCGACAGGAAGCATGCGGGGTGAGGGAGGGGGTTTGAGTGGGCCAGGGCGGTCAGAAGCGTGCGTGATAGCGGTCCGGAAGCCCACAAAGCCTCCATGTTTGCCTCCGATTTACGCGAGAAAACACGTCCATACTGCTCGACAGAAAGATACAAGTCTGCGTTGGATGACTTACGTAGTTCGACAGCGTGATCCAAACATATGCGGACAGTTTGACGGTCGCCATTCGACATGCCCTAAAGGAATGGAGCGGGGGATCCACGTCGTCACATGTGCATATCGGTACAAAAACGGCGTTACTCGTGACCGTTTATGTATGTGCTCAGCTGTCTTGTACCGGTCAGGCCGCGTCATGTACCAACAAAACACACACAAGGGCGTCGTCACGTTACCCGCACTTTACACGGCGCCGTCTCGGTATGACCCGGTTCAATGGGCGAATCAATCTGTGGTTGAGTTGGTTAGGTGGACAGTGATATCCCCAACCCATCAGGGTTCAAATCCTGGTGCTCGCAGTACTCCTGGATTTATTTCAGGATTTCCGGCGATGCGTTTTCAGTGGGAGGAGATGTTCCCGTCGACGACGAGGCACCTACGGTGACTTCGTAAATCTCAAGATGATATGCCGGCTCAGTCTTTCGGAGGTGCTCATAGGGGTAGGGTGTGCGCGTGTGCGTTCATACGGATGAATGTATGCGCGTGTATATAAGCTCTTGTGTCTGTACTGATGCTAAAAAAAAAATGACCCGGTTCAATGGGTTGTATGATTCTTTTCTTCATACGATTGCATTGTTTACATGCGCGGATGCGGTGTTGTCTTATTGGCACGTGTTCCGGGAGCAGACGAGCCCGTCCTCTCAATCGCCGTTCTTCTCCATTAGCTAGCTAACTGGATTCTTTTGAGCTACGATAACATACCAAGAGAAATGAAAATGGGGACCTAGCAGATGGGGTTGGACTTTAAGCTCCCCGATGAAAATCACACGAAAGACATAGAGGAAGGAAATCTTACGATCCCACCAAGTCCAGATTATGGTACTATCCAGAGTGAGCAATTCATATAAAAGAATGCCACTTCTTTCAATTGATTTTGTTTCTTATGGATTTGTTTACGACTGACTTTAGTTTTTCTACGCTGAACTACAGCGACTATTTCGACGATGTTTTTCTTTCTTTCCGGTTGATCGTACAAAGGGATGGGATATGGTAACTATTATGACGACGACGACATACTATCTTTAATAGTAAAGATAGACACAATGATGCAAGTGGATTTCTAAAAAGTTTCAACTAAAAATTTAAACATTGTTTATGAAACAAAAAACAACAAATCCAAAGATTTGTCCTTTTGGTTTATCAAGCTTCCTGTCCAGGGATGAACTGAAGTTTTGCGGCATAGTCTATACATATTGTGACTAGCTAGGGGCTAATTTTCTTTCCAAAACCTTTCATGACTTCTTGATGAGTAAAGGTAGTTAATGTTACCACCCTGCAAAGAAAAAACAAGGTTAATGTTACCAAAGCAAGAATGACATCATGTTTAGTCTCATTTCAACATATATACCGATTAATCCATAACCACTAATAATAACATCTATAGAAAACCTGAGCAGATGACAGCGCAAAAAATATAGGACAAAAGAGATGAGTTTCACCTTAATTCTCAGAATGACATTTGATGGATTCAGACCAATTCGATAAACATGCTAAGCACCTCATTCCGTACGCTAGCACGGTCCAACTCTGCCTTAATCTCCAAAACCCGCTGCTTCTTCACTTTCGCATTCAGTTTGCGGGCTTTAGCATCATCAATCAACTCAAACGCCCTCTTCAGAGGGCCCTGTCCATCGGCGGCAATCTTCTCCACTACCAGAGCGAGGTGAGGGTATATATCGTGGACCTCCTCAAAGTCCCTGCGGACACGTGGTCCTGGCGCATGATTTCCCTTCTTCTTTCCGCCATTGGGCAATGGTGGCAAATCACCCCAAATTTTGTTGGAGATCTCGTACTTCCGGAGGTCGTCGGCGCCGCCACGCAGTGGTGCTCCGGAAGCAACAGTGGCCCGCATAGAACGGTACTTATCCCTCATGCGACGGACCTTCTCATAAATCTCTGATATTGTGAACTCCTTCCTGTCAATAATGTGTCCGTGGAGGACATCGGGCAGCTGCGAGCGACCTGGAGGAGAGCCATGGGTTTTGACGTGAATGGCAAGGCCCTCCAGGATGCGAACCTCGTCTTGTGCCGACCAAACACGAACATATGCGCCTGGTTTTCCTCCCTTCCTCACGGCTCGGCAAGTCCTTTTCTTCTCCTCGACAGCGACGATATCCGTCGCAGCGGATCCCGGTGAAGAACCGGACACGTCGGCCTCGAACGACTCTTCATCTTCCCTCGGGATGGCGTCGTTTGTATAGGAGCCAGACCCTTCCTCTTCGTCGGTGGAGGAGCCGGACCCTTCTTCTACGTTGGTGGAGGAGTCGTTCGTGATGTCGTGTGCTCCGGCGAGCGGCTGCTGCGAGTGTTTGGCCTCCCCTATCTCCTCTCCGGCTGTCTCGTGCGCCATGGACTCGCTACTGAGCGGCGGGTGTGGAAGATTGGTGGAGTTGGAGGGCAACTGCGATTGAGGAATCATCGACGGCGACGTCAATGGTATTTCGTCTTCGGGAGGGATTCGCGGATGAGTTGTTGAGGTGGGTGTTGGGAAGGGGTCACAATTATCAGAGGAGGAGAAGAGCTGGTGCCATGAGCGGCGGGCAGAGGAGCGCTTTGGACTCATCGTCCGTTGAATTTGGGTGTGCTGATTGGGTGAAGACGAAAGAGCCTCCGTCGATTTTATATTATATAAGTATACAAAAAAAGATGTATTAGGAAACATCTCAAAAAAAAAGAAACTTAGGAAAGTAGCAAAGAAAGAAAGTGCAATTATATCATTTTTTACTAAATATGCCTTGCAATGCATGTCCGCATGAATACCAGGTCGATAGTGCGAGGGCAAGTGATCGCATTGACAAAAAGTTGCACCGGATGGAATATATTCTATAGCTAATCAAATCAGGTGGGCGGTGATTTGGCACTATCTTCCTTTTTGCGTGGCAAATTAATTAAGCATGATCAACGGGATGAAAAATTAAGCTAGTACGTTATCTCTTTTTATTGCGGGGTAGCTAGTATATTATCTTTGCCTCTTTATTCATTTTTTAGGACACTAGGCGTGGGCCCGTGCATTGCCACGGGGCCATATATATATATATATATATATATATATATATATATATATATACCTACTATTAAAGGGAGTAGGTATTCTTGATTTGGTTTCGTTTTGTTTCGTCCCGTTTAGGTGATTTTATTTTCTTTTTGGTTTCGTCCCGCCTCGAAGATTTTTATTATCCGAGATGGTACTATTTTTTGACACTGTGCAAGCCCGCTCACGTTTTTGTTTCTTGGTTGAACAATCGCTTGGCTGGGCCAGTGTATGCGATCGAAGCCCATCCAGGCAAAAAACAAATACGGGTGTCCATCAATTTATGGGCTCCGAGTGGGCTCCTGAAAATAAAGTAAAAAATGAGTGGGCTTCATAATATCAAGTAAAATATAGTTTACATAGTGGAGAATCTAACACGACACCTCTCATATCAAAAGAACCTGCGGTAACCTTTTTTTTTGCAAGAAGAACCCGCGGTAACCAACTCAGCTGACTTGTATTTGTGATTAATCCCACTTCGAGGGTTTATATTGAATCACCCTGATATACGTTCCGTAATTGCTTGAAAGACACTTGAAGAAATTGGCCCTGAGATTGTGTGGCTGCCATGGAAAAAATAGAAATATTCCCGGACATTAATTGCCGGCGAGGAGTCCCCTTGATTAAAGTGAGGGATCATGATGGGGCTGGATTTGTGTGTCTTTTAAAGGATGCGGGATTTGTGGACTGCTAATGCACCCATAATTAACGGTTAACAGTTGCACAATTAATAAGAAAAAGGGTTTCGTCAAGGATTGCTGCAAGCCGACCCCTGTTATTAGGAGGGTGCTTGGATACGTTTTAGTCCCATGACTAAAAGTAGTGGGACTAAAACTTGCTAACCTCACTCATGCTTGGATCCAAATACTAAAGAGACTAAAATCAAGTTATTGAGCATTTATTATCCTCCAAACCCTCCAATCCAGAACTTGCATGTGTTAAAGGAGAGGAATTAAATGAGGAGAGAGAGGGCTAATACATATTTTAGTTGGTCTCCTATGACTAAAAAAATTTAGCCTCAAGACTAGTCCTAGCCTCTCTTTAGTCAGGGGTGCTTGGAACTTTAGCCTCTAAAAAAGACTATTTTTAGTCAGACTAAAAATAGTCCCTTGAATCAAGCACCCTCTAGGAAACAAAGGAAGAAATATAAAAGAAGAAATATGAAGTACGAATTATTTGGGGCAGTGTGAATGTCAAGTAAACAATTATTGATTTGTATCCAATGGGAACCAACGTTTTGCATGTTTTTTAAGACTTTGTAAAAATTCAAGAAAATATTTGTAAAATGGTGCGTCAAATTGTGATCAAACCGTTGTCCTTGAGCCCATGGACTCTAAAGGACCAATAACCAACTAGGCCATAAACATTTTGTGAATTCCTAATGGATTACATCGAATATTATGCGTACTCATTTGATCTAAGGTTAATTTTGAATAACTTAAATATTATTTTTTTGTCATGAATGAACCGATGAGCTGGCGGTACAACCGGTGAGTCACTCGTTCATTTTTTAAACTATGATTAAACGGCCATGGCGAAAGAGCACGCCATAGTTCGCTGCTGGAAACATACCCAAATTCATGCTAGAGATGAAGAAGGAGGACGGTGTCGACAGTAAAGTGTATGCGGTTTGTGTTGACTCAAGTAATTGATGTCCTCCTGACTTAACTTAATTTGCATTAATAATTATTATTGTGTGCGCTAAGAAGGAAATGCATCGGCTGATTTGTTAAGACATTTGTGTTGAAGCACGTGAAGATGTATGTGACGCGCAAGGAACTACAAGCCAGTGTAGGGAGAGGTTTGTGAAATCGGCATGGTAGAGTGGGATGACCAAGCTCGCCGCCTTGGGATTGATGACATTTGTTGTAATAGGTGGGCAAATGACCACCATCATGTTGACATGGGATAAATGGCAACGAAGATGACTCGTTAGGTCTGTGCGCGAGTTTGTTTCTCCCGTTGCAACGCACGGGCATTTGTGCTAGTATTATTTTAATGCAATATAGGATGATCATAGGAAACAAATCTTTACGTAAAATAAATAGACAAAATAAGATTATATTTTAGTTATAAAGCGCCGCTACGCGTCTGCCGGAGGATGTGTTAGAAACATCCGCCACCTGGAGAGCCGTCCGATTAGACACTTGATAGCCGTCCGATGCAACCATCACCCGCAACTGCCAGGTCGTTACTTCCTGCAACAGTCGTTCTATTTCAGAAACAGAATCCCCTGTACGCTGCCATCCAGGCACAGCTCCGCCCATTACTTCCTGCAATAGTCGTTCTGTTTCAGAAACAGAATCCCCTGTCTGCCGTCCAGGCACAGCTCCGCCCAGTGCGGCGGCAGTCGCCACAACCGCAAAAATTGCCGCCACCGGCGCGCGGGGGCACCTAGTCCTTCAGGGCAAAAATCCTGCAACAACATGGCGCACCACATCGCGCGGCAGATGCTGGGCTCCGACGCAGATCGAGCTCGCCGGGGGCCGCCGCTTCAACAACAGTGGCGACCATCGTTCTCAGCTCCGACTGCCGCCGCGGGGCTTCCTCCGCGAGTTGTAGTATCATCCTGGTTCACAAACCCTCCGGTTGTGTTTCCTGAAACTACTTCTACCAGATCAAATCAAGGCAGCTGGGTGAGTTTCCTGACTCTGAAAAAAAAATGAACACTTGTGTGTCTCTGAAACTCATGGAAACCTATGTCCCAAAAAATAGCTAGAATTTTCCTATTTGTTCAATGTGTGTGGCAGCTAGAAACTCAATTTTGTTTCATTTGTGTGAGTGGAACAGAGGGAAATCACCACACACCTGTCTGCTTGTTCTATCTATGCAAAACATGATACCCTCTATTACTTGTTATTTATCAACCTATGATATAATTTTGAATGTGTGTGCTTATGTGAGAAAAGTCCATTGGGTGAAAATTTGTGTGCAAATGAAGCAGAAGAACGGTTGGTAGATGTATCTGTGTACCCGAATTTCTAAAACAACAATAGAACTGTTATACCATGTAGAGGAAAAAATATTGTCACACAACACCTCTCTATTTACATTAAAAAACATGTGCCTTATTTCAGGGAGCTGGTGATGAAGGGGAAGAGAGCTATGTCCAAGGGAACTTCTCTGTCAATAATAGTGAAGATTCATAGGTGTTGTTGCATGCTGATGATGTGATGCAAGATGATTCAGATGATGGTGATGTTTCATCACAGCCACTATCGCCCTATGTTGCCATGGTGTTTGTCAGAATTGAGGATGCCCAGAAATTCCACAATGACTATGCCTTCAAGTTGGGGTTCGGCACACATATATCTTATACAAAGTACAGCCAAAAGAGAGGCCAGAAGCAAGAGGATGCAATAATGATCAAGAGGGTCTTTTGGTGTGTGCATGCTAGAAAGCCCGATAAACCGGAAACAAGTAGCACCTTAGAGAGCATTGCAACAGCAACAAGCAACTCCAGCAGACGGCCTGGTGCGGAAATGGATGTGACAAGAACACATCGGAAGAACAGGATTCTCCGTCATGATTGCAAGGCACACATGATTGTTGGGCTTAGGGAGGGGAGATTGATAGTCACTTGCTTTTTTGCGGAGCATACACATCCACTTATGCAACAACCAGAGCGTGTAGGATACTACCACTCGCACTGCAAAATACCCGCTGAGGATTACGAACTCTTGTTGACATTGCATGATATTAACCTATCAAATTCAGATTGCATGAGTTTCCTTGGGAGGATACACGAAGGTGACCCCAGGATACTGCCGTATGTGAAGAGGGATGTTGCGAATGAACGTGCAAAGCAACAGAAAGTTATGAAACAACAAGACATGGATATGGTAGTGAAGTACTTTGAGAGGAGGAAGACTGAGAATCCAGAGTTTTTCTTTGCAAAGAAAAAGATGCTGCCACGAACTCTGTGACTGCACTGTTTTGGGTTGATGGGTGGACAAGGGCGATGTACCCGAAATATAAAGATTGTGTGTTCTTTGACACAACTTTCTGCACCAACAGATACAACATGCCCTTTGGTCCTATAGTTGGTATCAACAACCACCTCCAAACCATTTCACTCGGATGTGCCTTGTTGCCGGATGAGACTATTGAAACATTTAAGCAGGTCTTTGAGTAGTGGATGGTTGCAATGGACAATGAGCATCCAAAGAACATATATAATGACTGACCAGGACCAAGCAATGGCAACATCTACAGAGCAGGTGCTCCCAAATACTTGCCATAGGTGTTGCAAGTTTCATCTGTTTAGCAACACACGTTCTAAGTTGGGGAGGCTGTTGAGCAGAGATGAGGCGTTCGCAGATGTGTTTAACACTTGTATCAACAACTCAAAAATGGTTGAAGAATTTGAGGAAACATGGCAGCACATGTTGCATTGTTTCAAAGTTGCTCAAAACAAACACTTGAAAAACATGTGGCGAACGAGACATATGTGGGCTCCAACGTACTTCAAGAACAAATTATTCCCCTTCACAAGCATGAAAGGCAGGTCCAAGGGGCTCAAATCATATTCCAAGATAATGATTCGTCCAGCTGATTCTTTATGGAGGTTTGTGCAACAGTATGAACTGTGCCAGGAAATTGTGCTTGACCATGAGGACAATGCTGGCTTCACTGGTGAAACGACTACTCCTCCACTATACTCTCGGTAGTCTAGCTTCACTATACCAAAGCAAAAAATCCAAAAAAAAAAGTTTTGTCATGATAAATTTTGTGAACTTTGCTTCCTTTTGTGATGTTGCTGATACAACATTGAGCGCCAAGTTGTTGGTTTCTACACACGCAACGTCTTCAGCAAGTTCCAAAAACAAGTGACTGCATCTACTAGCTACATTATCAACCAAAACACCGCGTACCATGGGCAAGGCCTCCTGTTTAATCTAACATCAAGCTTATATGAGAACCCAAAGCTCTTTTTTGTGTATGTTATGATGGATGAAGAGGTGTTTCAATGTAGTTGCCACTACTTCGAGATGAATGGCCTGGTTTGCGCCCACATTATAAGGGTGATGGTGCACCTCAATGTGCAAATTATTCCACAACAATACTTATTGGAAAGATGGTCTGAAGCAGCAACAACAAGTTTGGCCAGAACTGGACGATTGCTGAAGTTTGGGTACCCCTCGACAAACATGCTCAAATACAACTCCTTGTGCCAAAGGTTGACATGGCTGGCGTTTGATGCATGTTGCAATGATGATGCATACAAGATATTAGATCAAGCAATAAACGTTCTTGAGCCTGCCATAGCAGCGGCGAAAAGAGGACGACTGCCAGAAAAACAAGCAACGGAGCATAGTGAACCCCCAAGGCAACCTGCTACTGCAACGGGAGTGTTGAATGATGATCTACAACAGCCTCAAATCTCAGAGATGCTACAAAGCCCACCTCCTGTCCTTGAGAAGGGTCGGCCAACTAAAAGAGAGAAGAGGAAGAAGACTCTCGCAGAGCAGCGAGATGAGAAGCAGAAGAAGAAGTCGAAACAAGAAGGGAAGAAGCCAATGGCAAAAGTGAAGCCAAAATCAGACAAAAGGATTATTCGCTGCAAGGTTGCAAAGAAGAAGATCACAACGTGTAGACGTGTGGACCCCTAAAAGCTGTGATACAGGCGGAGACAGCACCACCGACTTGTCAATTCTGCTCCGAGGTGGGACATGTTGTGCCAACTTGTACATACTGGAGAGCCATGATGACAAATGATCCAAGAAATGCCCAAGCAATGCAACTCAGTCTGTAGAGAAAAAACATGGGAAAGTTCATGGTCCTGTTGAAGGATGTTTTGCATTTTTCTTTTCAGCCTCACTTCATGTGCTTGAGCAAAAACATTAAAAAATTATTTTTTTGCAACCTTGATGATGTATTCAGGTTCTATTTCAATTTCATACATACAAGATAGCTCACATTTGTGTTACAAAGATATGTTATGTGTGTCCTGGATTTGAGACTTAAAAGATATCTCACATTTTGTGCCGTAGTTTTGAGGTCTTTGCCATATTTCCAGTACTGCTTTGTTCATGATTCATGTTGTAGATTTGTGTCCTCCCTTTGCACAAACATGAATGTACTATTTGTTTCATGTTGCGACATCATTTTTCTGGTGCTTGCAAAAAAAGCTATTGTACAGATGGATGCTGGTACACGATGATTTCAGTGTGCATCCTTGCTACAACAAGTTTTCCCAGAACACATACAAAAAAATTACCAGTAAGTGTCACTGTTTCAAATGATATGTACCAGTAAAATACACATGGCATGGGTTGTTATGGGTAGGACTCACTATTTCAGAAACCCAGTAAGCAAACAAAACAAATTGCAAAAAACCTAGTCATTTTTATTGCCTTCTCTACATCCATCTCAAGTTCACATTGACAGCATTGAAGTTCACATTGACACCGCATCATGGATGTTTCTGCAGTATTTCAAAAGAGAAAGGAGGAAAAAGGGACATGCCCCAGCATGATACATGCTCCAGCTTGGGTTCCACAAAAGACAAGTAGATGGTTAACAACAACTTGTTGTTTCCAGTTACACAAAAGGATATAGTGCATACATGGACCCACAAAAAAATAGCCTAAAAACTATCTAGGAAAGACTTTGCTCCGATTGACATCTTCCATGAGCTACTCAATAGTTTTTTGAACTCTTTGGCTGGGTCGAGTGTGTTTTGAGGGTGCTTGAATAGCTTCACTGCAACAGCTGATCGGAATCTGAGCAACGACCTCGTGTCCTGGGCATACAACAAGGGAGCTTCGTAAGTTATTTAGGAGAAAATTAAAAAAATGATTAGAAAACTAGCAGTAATAAAAGGAGTGTTGCAGAGAAATAAGTTTACTGTTATTGTAGTGAAAACTACTGTTCCAAAAACAATAAGTTATTTAGCTAGTAGTGTTGCATAGCAAAACGGGCATACCGTGCTGAATGGCCTCATTCCCTTGTCAGTTATATTCTCCATGTATACAATAGCAAAGAACCAACAATCAAACCTGCCAAAAATAAAAAATATAGTCACAAAAACATATTAGCTCACTAGAAAACAAAAAAAAAAAAAATGTTGTGGATGGACACATGAAAAAAAGGAAAATGGAAAGAGAACAATACGTTTGACAGCTGCGTGTACCCATCCGGGCTGAAACGATCAAACTTGTCAAAGTCAAGGTTCCAAGGGTTTCGTTCTCCAGCCAAAGTCTTGAAGTTGGTTATATACAAAATTAGATATTGCAAAAAGATGGATTACACAGTTGTATCTTATTTTATTGGTACCGCAACATCAATTTTGATATAGAGAAAAAATGAAAAAAAGAGAAAGGAAAGAGGTGTAGCATCCATACTACATTGCGACATGGCTGCTCAAGGATGCTGACATAATCAGGGTCATCACTCCTCGAGTCAAAAACGTTGAATTGTTTGTGCATCAAGTTTGCAACGACAACTGCCCAATGTTTGTCCTGGACAATTGTGAAGAACATCTGCAAAATTAAGAAACAAAAGTTAACTTCAGAAAAACAGAGCATGTTGCGCTAGGATAGCTTTGGTGCAAGAACAAAAGTTTTCACTTGATCAAATTTCATGATCTCGTTTCTTTAACGAACCCACTCAAGATCTTTGCTGCAAGAATGTGTCTGAAATGAACTTGGGTCTACGGCAAGCTTAGACTGATGCAAGAACAAATTATTGGTTAGAAAGAAATGGATGTTGCGGACAGAAACTCTGTTGTGAAAAAAATGGGTAGTTGACTCACAGTTGTATGCGGTGAGAACACACACTTCCTAGGTTTGCTTTTGCTATATGTGTGCTCGATGTTGAAGCTTTCAACATAAAGAGACATGGCCTCATTGTGCAAATGTACGTGCTTTTTAGCCCGTTGCTGAAATGCTTGAAAGAAACATCAAACCCACCTATCCTAATGAATGGAGGTCTGTATGTTGCAAATAATAGTGGCTTAGTTAGTGGCAAACAAAATGGATGGAAAGAACAATTTCTCAGCAGAAAAAGTGCTAAAAACACACTTACAAGGGGCTCGCCTTGGGGAGGGTCCTTTATGTGGTAATTTGTGCAATAATACTGCTTGTATATGGCATCATCAGAAGCATTAAAATTCGCCTTCTTCATCCTCTTCAGCTTGGGTGCATTTTCTGGCGATTTTGCAGCTCTCTTGAGTGTGGGCTTCTTCA
This sequence comes from Triticum timopheevii, assembly GCA_963921465.1. Taxonomy (NCBI): domain Eukaryota; kingdom Viridiplantae; phylum Streptophyta; class Magnoliopsida; order Poales; family Poaceae; genus Triticum; species Triticum timopheevii. The sequence continues at coordinate 77,709,775 of OY997271.1, forward strand.
CATCATGTTTGCCCCCGTTGCTCACTTCAAACATTACCTACTCTCTTGTCTCAACTACTCCAGCTTCTTCCCCACAAATGGAAAAGAAATGAGTGGTATAACCTGCAGGGCTTGTGGAAATTGGAGGATGTGTTGCGATGGGATTCACATAAAAAACTGGCCCAACTGAGGTAGCCGGAGATTCACCAAACAAAGGGATCCTCGCCCGGATCAACAAGAAGGAGTCCAAATCTAAAACAAATGTTTTTGTAGGGGATGTACGAACTTGAGGAAATACCTGAAATAGTAGATCATCATCACTCACGGGTGATCTACTATTGCAGAGTGATCATCATCACTCAAGTTCGTATATCCCCTGCAAAAACATCTATTTCAGATTTGGACTCCTCCTCGTTGATCTATACGAGGAGCCCTTTGTATCGTGAATCTCCGGCTACCTTAGCTGGGCCATTTTTTGATGTGACTCCCATCGCAACACGTCCTGCAATTTCCACAGGCCTTGCAGGTTATACCACTCATCTCATGTTTTGTTTATTTATAGAAACTTAGCACTTACATGCTCCAAACCATTTTTTCTCATCTTGTTTCTGTTTTCTTTTTCTTTTTAATTTGTGGGGCAGAAGCAGGAGTAGTTGAGACAAGAGAGGAGGTAATGATTGAAGTGAGCAGTGGGGAAAAACGTGATGTGAAGAAGCCCACACTCAGGAGAGCTGCAAAATCGCCAGAAAATGCACCCAAGCTGAAGAGGATGAAGGTAAAATTTAATGCTTCCGACGATGCCATATACAAGTAGTATTGTTGCACAAATTACGACATAAAGGACCCTCCCCAAGAAGAGCCCTTGTAAGTGTTTTTAGCACTTTTTCTGCTGAGAAGTTGTTCATTCCATCCATCTTATTTGCCACTAACTAAGCCACTATTTTTTGTAACACGTAGACCTCCATTCCTGAGGATAGGTGGGTTTGATGTTTCTTTGAAGCATTTCAGCAACGGGCTAAAAAAGCGAGGACATTTGAACAATGAGGTCCTGTCGCTTTATGTTGAAAGCTTCAACATCGAGCACACGTATAGCAAAAGCAAACCTAGGAAGTTTGCGTTGAGAGGGCATGTGAAAGAAACAACATCATGAAATATGATCAAGTTAAAAATTTCGTTCTTGCATCAAATCTATCCTAGGGCAACATGTCTGTTTTTCTTAAGTTACCTTTCATTTCTTAATTTTGCAAATGTTCTTCACCATTGTCAATAATGGACATTGGGACGTTGTGGTTGCAAACTTGATGCACAAACAATTCAACATTTTTGACTCAAGGAGTGATGACCCTGATTATGTCAGCAACCTTGAGCAGCCATGTCGCAATCTAGTAAGGATGCTACACCTATTTCCTTTCTCTTTTTTCATTTTTTCTCTGTATCAAAATTGATGTTGCGGTACCAATCAAAGAAGATACAACTGTGTAATCCATCTTTTTGCAATGTCTAATTTTGTAGATAACCAACTTCAAGACTTTGGCCAGAGAACGAAACACATGGAACCTTGACTTTGACAAGTTTGATCGTTTCAGCCCGGATGGGTACACGCAGCAGTCAACCATGTATTATTCTCTTTCTATTTTTGTTTTTTTCATGTGGCCATCCACAACTTCCTATGTTTTTTGTTTTCTAGTGAGCAAATATGTATTTGTGACTATACTTTTTAGTTTTTGACAGGTTTGATTATGGGTTATAAATGGAGAATCTAACTGATAGGGGGATGAGGCCATTCAGCATGGTATGCCCATTTTTCTATGCAACACTACTAGCTAAATAACTTGTTGTTTTTGGAAGACTAGTTTTCACTACAGTAGATGTAAAGCTATTTCTCTGTAACACTCTTTTTATTAATGCTATTTTTCTAATCATTTATTTGTAATTTTATCCTAAATAGCTTACAAAGCTCCCTTGTTGTATGCCCAGGACACGAGGTCGTTGCTCATATTCCAATCATTTGTCGCAGCGAAGCTACTCAAGCACCCTCAAAACACACTCGACTCAGCCAAAGAGTTCCAGAACCTGTTGAGTAGCTCATAGATGTCAATCGAAGCAAAGTCTTTCCTAGATAGTTTTTAGGCTGCTTTTTGTGGGTCCATGTATGCGCTACATCCTTTTGTGTTCCTGGAAACAGAAAGTTGGTGTTAATCTTCTATTTGTATTTTGTGGAACCCAAGCTGGAGCATGTATCATGCTGGGGCATGTCCCTTTTTCCTCTTTTTTCTTTTGAAATACTGGAGCATCATCCATGATGTGGTGTCAATGTGAACTTGCATGCTGTCAGAGTGAACTAGAGATGGATGCAGAGATGGAAATGAAAATGACTAGGTTTTTTTGCAGTTTATTTCCTTCGCTTACTGGGTTTCTGAAATAGTGAGTCCTACCCATAACAACCCATGGCATGTGTATTTTACTGGTACATATCGTTTGAAACTGTGAAACTTACTTGTACATTTTTTTTGTATGTGCTCTGGGAAAACTTCTTGTAGCAAGGATACACATCGACATCATAGTGTACCAGCATCCATGTGTACAATAGCTTTTTCGCAAGCACCGAAAACATGATGCCGCAACATGAAACAAATAGTACATTCATGAAGGAAATATGCCCTAGAGGCAATAATAATGTTGTTATTTATATCTCCTTATATCATGATAAATGATATTATTCATGCTAGCATTGTATTAAACGGAAACTTACTACATGTGCGAATACATAGAAAAAACAATGTGCCCCTAGTACGCCTCTACTTGACTAGCTCGTTAATCAAAGATGGTTATTTTTCCTGACCATAGACATGTGTTGTCATTTGATGAACATGATCACATCATTAGAGAATGATGTGATGGACAAGACCCATCCGTTAGCTTAGCATAATGATCGATATGTTTTATTGCTATTGCTTTCTTCATGACTTATACAGGTTCCCCTGACTATGAGATTATGCAACTCCCGAATAATGGAGGAACACTTGTGTGCTATCAAATGTCACAACGTAACTGGGTGATTATAAAGATGCTCTATAGGTGTATCCGACGGTGTTTGTTGAGTTGGCATAGTTCGAGATTAGGATTTGTCACTCCATGGATTGAAGAGGTATCTCTGGGCCCTCTCGGTAATGCTCATAACTATAAGGCCTTGCAAGCAATGTGACTAATGAGTTAGTTATGGTATGATGCATTATGGAACGAGTAAAGAGACTTACTAGTAACGATATTTAACTAGGTATGAAGATACCGATGACCAAATCTCGGGCAAGAAACATGCCAATGACAAAGGGAACAACGTATGTTGTTGTGCAGTTTGACCGATAAAGATTTTCGTAGAATATGTAGGAAGCTAATGATGATGCTCATGAAACTTTAGATCAAGTTAATACCAAACCTCGTAGGTCAACCAGAGTACGTCCGCACCAGAGTGGTATGGTAATCCTATTCTGGAAGTCATGTTACTAGACCATGATGAACCTACGAACTATGAGGAAGCGATGATGAGCCCAGATTCCGCGAAATGGCTTGAGGACATGAAATCTGAGATGGGATCCATGTATGACAACGGCGTGTGGACTTTGGTGGACTTTGCCGATGATCGGTAAGCCATAGAAAATAAACGGATCTTCAAGAAGAAGACTGACGCTGATGGTAATGTTACTGTCTACAAAGATCGACTTGTTGCGGAAGGTTTTCGACAAGTTCAAGGAGTTCACTATGATGAGACCTTCTCACCCATAGCGAAGCTTAAGTCTGTCCGAATCATGTTAGCAATTGCCGTATTTTATGATTATGAAATTTGGCAAATGGATGTCAAAACTGCATTCCTTAATGGATTTCTTAAAGAAGAGATGTATATGATGCAACCAGAAGGTTTTGTCGATCCAAAAGGTGCTATCAAAGTTTGCAAGCTCCAGCGATCCATTTATGGACTGGTGCAAGCCTCTCGGAGTTGTAATATACGCTTTGATAATGTGATCAAAGCATATGGTTTTATACAGAGTTTTGGAGAAGCCTGTATTTACATGAAAGTGAGTGAGAAATTTGTACCAATGCTAATATTATATGTGGATGACATATTATTGATTGGAAATATTACAGAATTTCTGGATAGCATAAAAGGATACTTAAATAAGAATTTTTCAATGAAAGACCTCGGTGAAGCTGCTTATATATTTGACATCAAGATCTATAGAGATACATCACGATGCTTAATTAGACTTTCACAAAGCACATACCTTGATAATGTTTTGAAGAAGTTCAAAATGGATCAGTCAAAAAAGGGTTCTTGCCTATGTTACAAGGTTGAAGTTGAATCAAACTCAATGCCCGACCAATGTAGAAGATAGAGAGAAAATGGAAGTCATTCCCTATGCCTCAGCCATAGGTTCCATCATGTATGCAATGTTGTATACCAGACCTGATGTGTGCCTTGCTGTAAGTTTAGCAGGGAGGTACCAAAGTAATCCAGGAGTGGATCACTGGATAGCGGTCAAGAAAATCCTGAAATACATGAAAAGGACTAAGGATATGTTTCTCATTTATGGAGGTAACAAAGAGCTTGTCATAAATGGTTACGTTGATGCAAGCTTTGACACTGATCTGGATGACTCTAAGTCACAAACAGGATACGTATTTATATTGAATGGTGGAGCTGTCAATTGGTGCAGTTCCAAGAAGAGCATTGTGGCAGGATCTACGTGTGAAGCGGAGTACGTAGCTGCTTCGGAAGTAGCAAATGAAGGAGTTTGGATGAATTAGTTCATATCTGATCTAGGTGTAATACCTAGTGCATTGGGTCCAACGAAAATCTTTTGTGAAAGTACTCGAGCAATTGCCTTGGCAAAGGAATCCAGATTTCACAAGAGAACCAAACACATCAAGAGACGCTTCAATTCCATCCACGATCAAGTCAACGAGGGAGACATAGAGATTTGCAAGTTACATACGAATCTGAATGTTGCAGACGCGTTAACTATGCCTCTTCCACGAGCAAAACATGATCAGCACCAAGACTCCCTGGGTGTTAGAATCATTACTATGTAAGATTATTGACTCTAGTGCAAGTGGGAGACTAAAGGAAATATGCCCTATAGGCAATAATAAAGTTGTTATTTATATTTCCTTATATCATGATAAATGTTTATTATTCATGCTTGAATTGTATTAACCGGAAACTTAGTAGATGTGTGAATACATAGACAAAACAATGTGTCCTAGTATTCCTCTACTTGACTAGCTCGTTAATCAAGAGATGGTTATGTTTCCTGGACATAGACATCTGTTGTCATTTGATGAACGGGATCACATCATTAGAGAAAGATGTGATGGACAAGACCCATCCGTTAGATTAGCATAATGATTAATAAGTTTTATTGCTATTGCTTTCTTCATGACATATACATGTTCCCAGACTATGAGATTATGCAACTCCCGAATACTTGAGGAATTGTGTGCTATCAAACGTCACAACGTAACTGGGTGATTAGAAAGATGCTCTACAGGTGTCTCTGAATGTGTTTGTTGAGTTGGCATAGATCATGATTAGGATTTGGCACTCCATGGATCAGAGAGGTATCTCTGGGCCCTCTCGGTAATGCTCATCACTATAAGCCTTGCAAGCAATATGACTACTAAGTTACTTACGGGATGATTCTTTATGGAACAAGTAAAGAGACTTGCCGGTAATGATATTGAACTAGGTATGAAGATACCGACGGTCGAATCAAGGGCAAGTAACATACCGATGACAAATGGAACAATGTGTGTTGTTGCACGGTTTGACCGATAAAGATCTTGGTAGAGCATGTAGGAGCCAATATGAGAATCAGGTTCCGCTGTTGGTTATTGATCGGAGACGTGTCTCGATCATGTCTACATAGTTCTCGAACCCGTAGGGTCTGCACGCTTAACATTTGATGACGATCTCTATTATGAGTTTTGCGTTTTTGATGACCGAAGTTTGTTCGAAGTCACGGACATGACGAGGAGTTTCGAATGTGTCAAGAGGTAAATATTGATATATTGGAAGGTTATGTTCGGACACCAGAATGGTTTCGGAGTGGTTCGGACATTTTTCGGAGAATGGGCCTTAGTGGAGAAGAGGAGGAAGTGGCCAGGAGGTGGAGCACACTCCCCAAGCCCGGTCCGATTTGGACAAGGGTTGGGGGGGCTCTCTTTCCTTCTCCCTCTCCACCTTTCCCCCTCTTCCCTCTTCGGAAAAGGATGGGGGAATCCTACTAGGACTAGGAGTCCTAGTAGGACTCCCCACATGGCGAGCCCCCTTAGGTCGGCCGCCTCCTCCTCCCCTCCTTTATATACGGGGGTAGGGGGGCACCCCAAAGACGCACCAATAGTTCTCTTTTCTGTGTGCGGTGCCCCCTCCGCAGTTTACTCTTCCAATCATAGCGTCATAGTGCTTAGGCGAAGCCTTGCACGGATCACATCATCAACACCGTCACCACGCCGTCGTGCTGACGAAAATTTCCCTCGACCATCTACTGGATCAAGAGTTCAAGGGACATCATCGAGCTAAACGTGTGTTGAACATGGAGGTGCCGTATGTTCGGTACTTGGATCGGTTGGATCATGAAGACGTTCAACTACATCAACCGCGTCAACTAACGCTTCTGCTTTCGGTCTACAAGGGTATGTGGACACGCTCTCCCCCTCTCATTGCTATGTATCTCCTAGATAGATCTTGCGTGATCGTAGGCAACTTTTTGAAATTGCATCCTATGTTCCCCAACAGTGGTATCAGAGCTAGGTCTATGCGTAGGTGATTTGCACGAGTAGAACACAAAGATTCGTGGGCGATAATAACCATACTGCTTATGACCAACGTCTTACTTTGATTTGACGATATTGTTGGATGAAGCGGCCCAGACCGACATTACATGACCGCGTTCATGAGACTGGTTCTACCAACGTGCTTTGCATATAGGTGGCTGGCGGGTGTCTGTTTCTCCAACTTTAGTTGAATCGAGTTTGACTACGGCTGGTCTTTGTTGAAGGTTAAAACGGCAGACTTGACGAAAATTCGTTGTGGTTTTGATGCGTTGGTAAGAACGGTTCTTGCTAGAGGCCCGTAGCAGCCACGTAAAACTTGCAACAACAAAGTAGAGGATGTCTAACTTGTTTTTGCAGGGCTTGTTGTGATGTGATATGGTCAAGACATGATGTCACATAAATTGTTGTATGAGATGATCATGTTTTGTAACAGAGTTATCGGCAACTGGCACGAGCCATATGGTTGTCGCTTTATTGTATGAAATGCAATCGCCATGTAATTGCTTTACTTTATCACTAAGCGGTAGTGATAGTCGTAGTAGCAATAGTTGGCGAGACGACAACGATGCTATGATGGAGATCAAAGTGTCAAGCTGGTGACAGTGGAGATCATGACGATGCTTTCGAGATGGAGATCAAAGGCACAAGATGATGATTTCCATATCATGTCACATATTTTGATTGCATGTGATGTTTATCTTTTATGCCTCTTATTTTTCTTAGTACGGTGGTAGCATTATAAGATGATCCCTCACAAAATTTCAAGGTATAAGTGTTCTCCCTGAGTATGCACCATTGCTATAGTTCGTCGTGCCGAGACACCACGTGATGATCGGGTGTGATAAGCTCTACGTTCACAAATAATGGGTGCAACAATTATGCACATGCAAAATACTCGGGTTTAACTTGATGAGCCTAGCATATGCAGATATGGCCTCGGAACACTGAGGCCGGACGATCGAACGTGAATCATATAGTAGATATGATCAACATAGAGATGTTCACCATTGAAATATACTCCATCTCACATGATGATTGGACATGGTTTAGTTGATATGGATCACATGATCATTTTGATGACTAGAGGGATGTCCATCTAAGTGGGAGTTCTTTAGTAATATTATTAATTGAACTTTAATTTATCATGAAGTTAGTCTTGATAGTTTTTTGCATATCTATGTTGTTGTAGATCAATGGCCCGTGCTACCATTCCCTTGAATCTTAATGCATTCCTAGAGAAAGCTAAGTTGAAAGATGATGGTAGCAACTACAAAGACTTGAATTTTAATGCATTCCGTAACTTGAGGATAATCCTCATTGCTGCACAGAAGAATTACGTCCAGGAAGCACCGCTAGGTGCACTGGTACACGTCGGTGCTGTAGAAACGGTTTAAAACCCCTTTCCGTGAAGGCATTTGGAAGCGTCGCCTAGTGAGTGTGGGCGATTAGGGGGTCCTTCCCACACAACCGAGAAACCGTCGGGGATATGCCCTCCTGGCACACATGCTCGGCAAAATTAGGTCATGTGCGACCGGCGAGCGACCAAATACGGTTATACGTATGGTAGTGCTAAAAAAATACAATTATACTCGCGAAATCATTTCCGGTCGTAAGTACATCCCACATAGTCAGTCGCCGTGAAATTTTTCCATTCGTATATACATCCCACACAATCGCTGCAAGGAAAACGTTTCCGTTCGTAGGTACATCACACACAATTTTACCTGCTAAATCGTTTGTAATGGCGTTCCCATCGCACACAATATTAAAAAATTTATCGTTTGCATTATTGAATGCATCACACACGGTGCATAGAAGAAAATGTGTGGCAAAGGCTATCCATCACACACAGTTTTGATGCGGTAAACATTTGCGTAAGGTGGCCTAACAAAAATAGTTTTTAAGAGAATGTTTTGTGTGATTGTTCATAGATCCAACACAGTTTATTCCTAGAAACTGTGTGCGTTGCCTTAGGTCATCGCCCACGGTATTTTCTCAATAACCGTTTGCAATAGCAAAAACCAATTAGCAGGCTACTTCGCCATTAGCAGGCTAATTGCCCTATTATTAATAATCCATTTATTAATCTAATTGACATTCATATTTAAACACATAATATATTTCATTCCCATATTAAGGAAGCAGGATTCATAATTGAAATACATCAGAGTACAACATGATAGCTTCAGTACTCAACTACCCCATTACACAACTGCACCAGCACCAAGTTTCACATGACCTTTCGAAATTAGCATCACAAACGGTACATAGACATATGCATCTCATCGGGAAAACTGCTGAAGCGGAAGGTGAATATTGAGCCTTCATTGATGTAGAAGGTCTTTGCAACTTCAGGCCAGTGCATGTGGATGATTGACCGTCCATCATTCGTCCTCTTCAGGAAGACTTCACTATTGAACCGTGGGTGTTGTATGAATACCTTCCTCGCTTCCTATCCATACAGGTGGTTTGAGAGGTAATCATCAGAGAACTGTTTTGGAAAGGCTGGAAAACAAGGATGTGCATAAATATCTTCTCTATATTGGAAATGGGGCAAAGGAATAAAAAATACAAGGTATGATTGTTAGTACCATCCTGCTGTGCACCGATGTATTCTTCGTTGTGCAGACAAAGTTCTTGTTGTTTTTTGTCGCCAATTTCTTTATCCTAACATATTTCTGAGTTTCTTGACTTGATTGATATTCATGGACAACTCATTTCCCCATATGCAAAAAGGGTCGAACAGTGGGTCAAAACCTCTGACAGTAGGACCTACATGTGCAAGACAAAATTGTCAAGTATTAGAATGGTTCCCGCAGTTGCACAATAATGTGCTATTAGACAACGGACCATGCACATGCTAACCTCGATTGTAAATCACAGTGCTTCCCATTATATTGTTTCCCTGCAACACATATGTTATCAGGTTAAGTAAGGGTTTGCATGCTATCAGTAAAATATGTTGGATTTGTTTCTCATGTTTTTTGTAAAGGAAAAGTCGATTTATTTCTCACATGGAAGACAATACAAAATTGCACCCTGAAGAATTGAACATCACATTTGCATAATTGAAACAAACAGTTAACTGAACACGACAACTAATTAACCAAACAGTTAATAAGTGAGTAGCACATTGCACGACATATAGAACATATACACTAGAGCAATTTGTTAACGAAAGGCAGGAGCGGCACATGCAACGGGTAAACTGAGCATGCTTAACCAGCATAGCTAGTAAATGGCAAGGTGCTCCTCCAAGATCTGAGGGTCGGCATGAATGGCAGCCATCGCAACCTCATCCGTGCGTGCGGCCGCGATTTGCTTCTCCGCAGCCAAATGCTCCTTGAGATCCTAGCTATACTGCGTGATCCATGGCTTAGGGGCGGCGCTTATTTGGTGGAAGGGTCGGTGATTTTGGTGGAAGGTGTCGCGCTCGTGACGGCAGTTCGGGCATGTGGGATATGGAAGGACGAGGAGGATGGTGGTCGGGTGTGGATTACCTGCCTGGATAGGCGACGCCGAGCAACGTGAAGGAGGGTCGCCGATGAGGGGGGCGGCACTGGCGACGATTGAACTGTGAAATGAACTGTGAAATGATATTTGGGAGCGAGCTAGTGTGCATGACACGCCTGCTGTGGACTGTAGCCGATGAACCTTCTCGCGTAAGACATAGGTGTACTATACACCGACGGTGCTCCAGGATATTTTGTACTGCATCTCACACGGTTAGTGATCATAAACTGTGTGGGATCTACTTGATTTTTCATCTTGATTTGAATTACATAATGGGGTCACGACTGCAAACGATGGTGTTTGAATTGCTAGAACTTCTATCTGTAGTGAACATGCAACTATAGGTGTGTTATCAAAATTTTTGGAATTATTCAAGGTTCATTTGGACATTTTTATACGGTAAATTGGTTTTCTAGGCATTTCAGGTGCACAATTCAAAATTAAACCAGATGCACATGCTCCGGTGCACCAAAATGGGTTGTAAAATGATATATGTGTCGATGGGTTGATGCTTACATCCCGTTCAAGAAATGGGGATGAATTTCAAACACCAAGGCATCGTGGCTCTCCGGCAAACGTTGGGGTGCTTGCTTTTGTAATTCCAGTAAATACAAAACTCGTCTGAAATTCATGAAACTTGGCATGCTATCATGGAACGACATAAAGATGATGTGGTAAAAAAAATTGTCCCATTTGGGCCAGGTTATGCTATAATATTCTCACAAACCAGAGCTTCTCTCACAACAAGCATGATGGTTTCGGTAGGGAATATGCCACCTTGGGGGATGAAACGATATTTCTTGCATCTTCTTACTTTCAAAATTTTTTCTCATGTCAACATAGAACAACATGATTGTTTGCAATTTTTTGGGATATTTCAGGGTTCGCGTGGACATTTTTATACATTAATTGATTTTTCTATGCATGTATGTGCATAATTCAAATTTGAACTACATGCACATGCTCCAATGCATATAAACGGGTTGAAAAATCAAATATGTGTCCTTGGTTGCAACCTTAGGTCCCATGCAACAAATGGGAATGAATGTCAAACACCTTTGCCATTGTCGCTCCGCCGCTAACATTGAGATACATGGTTTTAAAATTCTAGTAAATCGAAAACTCATCTGAAATTCATGGAACTTGACATGCTATCATGGAACAGCAGCAACATGCAGTGGTAAAAATATTATCCCATTTGGTGCAGGTTGGGGTATAAGCTTCTCACAAATCAGAGCTTCTCGCAACAAGCCTCATGGTTACGATAGGGAACATTTCACCTTTCTAGATGAAATGAAACCCATTGCCTCTTCTTGATTTTAATTTTGGCTCTAGTGTCAACATATAGAACAACAGGAGTGTTGTGTTAAATTTTGAAATATTTTGGGGTTTGTTCGGACATTTTTATGCATTAATTGACCTTTCAATGCATTTATGTGCATAATTCAAGTTTGAACTACATGCACATGCTCTAATGGATATAAATTGGTTGAAAATTCAAATCTGTCTCCTTGATTGCATGCTTAGGTCCCATGCAAGAAATGGGAATGAATGTCAAACACCCTGCCACTGTCACTCGGCCACAAATATTGAGATGCCTGATTTTTAAATTCTAGTAAATCCAAAATTCGTCTATAATTCATGAAACATGACATCTTATCATGGAGTGGCATCAACATGCCGTCGTAAAAATTTTGTCCCATTTGGGAAGGTTTGGGTATAAGCTTCTCACAAACCAGAGCTTCTCACAACAAGCTTGATGGTTTCGGTAGGGAACGTGCCACCTTTGCGGACGAAACAATACCCGTTGCCTGTTATTGCTTTCAAAAATTTTCTAGTGTCAACATAGAACAACATGAATGTTGGGTTCAATTTTGGAATTTTTCGGGGTTTGTTTGGACATTTTTATATATTAACTGGGTTTTCTAGGCATTTTATGTGCATAATTCAAATTTTAACTACATGCACAAGCTCCAGTGCATATAAGTTGGTTGAAAAATCAAATCTGTGTCCTTGGGTGCATGCTTAGGTCCCATGCAAGAAATGGCAATGAATTTCAAACAACAACACTATTGACTGACGGCAAAATGTTGAGATACTTTGTTTTTAATTCCAAGTAAATCCAAAACTCGGTTGAAATTCATGAAACTTGGCATGCTATCATGAAATGGCACCCGACAGTCTGTGGTAATTTTTGTGTCCATTTTGAGAGAAGGCGCACTCAAATAATAGTCAACAAAGGAATTTTGAAACAACTAGCTGTCACTCTAACATCGCAAACGTTTTAGATAGAACACCCGTATGTACACTGATAGCTTCCGCAGTAAGTCAAGGGAAAATGTGCCGAGCAGGATTTGTTCAGCTCTTCATCGCAAACGTTTTTGATAGAACACCTGTATGCAAAGTGAGAGCTATGGTCTTCTGCAGTAAGCCATGGGAAAATTCGTTGCGCAGGATTTGTGCTTCAATGCAAACGGTTCAGCTAGAATAATGTATGCAAAGCGAGACTTAGGCGCTAAGCCAAGAGAAAATTTGGCAAGCAGAATTTCTACCTCCCTTCAACGTACAGACAATTTGGTAAGATTTTTTCGGATGACTCGTGTGCAACCACGTACAGACAATTTGGTAAGATTTGCATCTATCATATTGGCTATATTGCCATTTCTCAAATTGGAAAGATTGACATTTGTTGATCTAGTAACATTGCCATTTGTCAATCCTTGTAACAATGCGATTTGTCAAAATATGCAGCTAAAAATCACTATCACTATCTAATTTCTGCTGCTAAAATTCAGTAATTAAGCATAGATTTCATTCAGAGATTAAGCAGTCGTGCTTAATTTATACAAACAGTTCAACTTTACAGCTAAACCGACCAAACTTTTTCCCAATTATTGCCAAACATGTACTGAAATAGCTACTTCAACTATATATACTAGCTAATTTTAAGTATGTTATACAGTTTCACCACATCTATAGTCAGATGAACTGAACAAAATAGCCCCTAAATACTACTACGGAAGGGCTTTGTGCTACTTCCGGCAGCCTCTCCTCTGCCGAGCGCGCTCAGTAAGAGGAAGAGGAGGAGAAGGCTAATAACAAACTAGACAACTACAATATGGTGCCTGCCGCTGCTGCACCTTCGGCGACGCTCACCTCGAACGCCCTCTAGCGCTCCAGACGACCCCTCTCGAAGCGGTGGTTCTCCTTGAAGATCTCCTGATTCCTCGCCTCTGCATCGGCATGTGCCGCGGACAAGGCGGCGGTAAGGCTATTTGCATCCTTGACGAGGCGCTCCTCCTCCTCCCGCAGGAACTCGATGTAGCGCGCAAGGTCGCTGCCGCACATACGGGCCTCCACCTCCGCCTCCCTCCTTCGGGCGGTGGTGGCGGAGCGGGTGATGATCCCGGCGGTCGACGGTGGGCTAGCGGACCCGGCGGAAGACGATGAGGTACCGGCCACGACCACCACCTCCCGCCTTCTGGCCGTAGTGGCAGAGCAGGTGATGGCCATAGTGGCCGGCAGTGGGGTGAAGGCCACAACGGCGGAGCGGGTGATGGCCACGGCGGCAGAGCGGGTGATGGCCCTGGCTTTTGAAGGAGGTGTGGCGGCAACGGCGATCGACAACAGCTGCTGACGGGCACCGGCGGCCGAGCGTGTGGTGCGTGTTCCGCTCACACCCAACTTGGACGCCGCACGCACTATACTACGTCAGGGACTGCGCCGCCGCTGTGGTGTAGCCTCCCAGCCGGAGCTGTGCTCTGATGACAGCGGAGTGTCTGAGTGATGACGACGGTCCGGTGCCATTGCCGATTTTGGGAGAAGCAGAGATAAGCTATAGGGGGGGAGGGGAAAATGCGACGCAGGACTCGCCGACCATGACGGTTTATATAGTAGGCTGATAAGCATTGGGATTTTGGGTGATTTCACCGAGTCGAGCGGGAAGCTTGCGCAGGAACCTGCGCGGTTGCGCGGGAACGGTCTCAGCACCGTTTGGCCAAAATAACGCCCCTCACGCTGCTCAAGCTTACGCTCGAACGTCTGCGGCAGCGGGGTGACAAGACGTGCGAGAGAAAGACGAAAGGACACGTACACATGATGAGATGAACACGGACCATACTAGGGAACCCGTCGGTGACGAATTCAACAATCGCAAATGGTTCTACACTAGCAAGTGTTTGCCCATAACACGCAAAGCTTATTCCATCACAAACAGGTCGGGTGGATCAACTGTATGCCACGTATACACATTGTCAAAAAGTAATGCGGTAGACCTTCTTTAGCATATGTTAAAAATAAAATAAAAATAAAAACCAAGGACCTCAATGTTATATTAGCTGAGGGAATGGGGCATTTCAGTAATTTTGATGACCGAAATGACCCATCCTATAAGCTAATTTAACATCAACACAACTTCCCATCCAGTCACCCATCCCATGGCTGCTCCAGCCTGAGTACACTTAACTTGGGAGTTCTTTTAGATGAGCTACTAGTGGAACAGCTAGTCGTTCCTGATGTAGTATGCCTCTTTGCATCTTATGGAGTATCCCGATGAACGCCCGTCCCCCAATGGCCTATACTCAGTACAAAAAAATACACTTCCGTGATGATACGTGTTTGTAACAGAAGGTCGCGTTTTTTGTCATGCATGTACATCCATGACGATTTTATGACAGAATCAAGATAGTCATAGCTGTGCTGTCATAGAAGTGTTCCATGACATTACCAAAATTATCATCACGGAAGTGTCCACTTCCATGACGATAAATCGGGTGTCACAGAAGTGCTTTCGTCAAGGCTGACCGATACATGGCATCCACCGTAACGGAACGCCGTTAAGCTATCGGGTCGGGTTTTGGATCCAATAACCCATTAATAGCCTGACCAATGGGGATTTTCCACGTGTAAAATCATCATTGGCTGGAGGAAACACGTGTCGGCTCATCGTTGGGACAGATGTCATCCACTAATTGGACAGAAGGCGCCTATGATACGTCAACACGTGGCACGTCCCAACAGAGGCCCATTCCTGTGAAAAGGCCGGCCCATTTGACTTGGTCAAAAGGTGGCGGGCCGGCCCATGGAAAGCATGTTAATAGGTTGTTCGCATATAGCCCATTTACAGCCCGCTAACCCAAGGCCCGTTACGCCCTATCTGAATTAGGCCTAGTAGCGTCATCTGGGCCATCCAATATGATTCCAGCCCATTTTCACTTCTGGCGCATGTATGGCCCATGACGTCTTTCGGCTCATATGAGGCCCTATGTAACTCTTGGCCTATTAACGGCCCATGGTGAAACTAGCCCATAATGAACAGTGTATCTATAGGACCTTGAAGTATGTCTAGAGGGGGGGGGTTGATTAGACTACTTGACCAATTAAAAACTTAACCTTTACCCAATTTTAGAGTTTGGCAGATTTTAGCTATCTTAGGACAAGTCTAGCAATCATCACACAATTCAAGCAAGCATGCAAAGAGTATATAGGCAGTGGAAATTAAAGCATGCAACTTGCAAGAAAGTAAAGGGAAGGGTTAGGAGAATTCAAACGCAATTGGAGACACGTATGTTTTTGGCGTGGTTCCGATAGGTGGTGCTATCGTACATCCACGTTGATGGAGACTTCAACCCATGAAGGGTAACGGTTGCGCGAGTCCACGGAGGGCTCGACCCACAAAGGGTCCACGAAGAAGCAACCTTGTCTATCCCACCATGGCCGTCGCCCACGAAGGACTTTCCTCACTAGCGGTAGATCTTCATGAAGTAGGCGATATCCTTGCCCTTACAAACTCCTTGGTTCAAATCCACAATCTTGTTGGAGGCTCCCAAGTGACACCTAGCCAATCTAGGACACACCACTCTCCAAGAAGTAACAAATGGTGCGTTGATGCTGAACTCCTTGCTCTTGTGCTTCAAATGATAGTCTCCCCAACACTCAACTCTCTCTCATAGGTTTTGGATCTGTTGGAAAGAAGATTTGAGTGGAAAGCATCTTGGGGAAGGCTAGAGATCAAGATTCATATGGTAGGAATGGAATATCTTGGCCTCAACACATGAGTAGGTGGTTCTCTCTCAGAAATGGTAAGTTGGAAGTGTAGGTTTGTTCTGATGGCTCTCTCCAGGAATGAAGAGGAGGTGGAGGGGTATATATAGCCTCCACACAAAATCTAACCATTACACACAATTTACCAAACTCGGTGGGACCGATTCAACAGACTTGGTCGGACCGATTTAGTAAACCTAGTGACCGTTAGGATTTTCGGTGCGATTGACATGCAACTCGGTAGGACCGATTCGGTTAGGGTTAGGGCATAACGTAATCTCGGTAGGGCCGATTACACAAACTCGGCGGGACCGATTTTGGTAATAAGCTTTCCAGAGAGTTGGTCAGGTAAACTCGGTGGGACCGATTTGCTCTTTTCGGTGAGACCGAAATGTTACAAAAAGGAAACAGAGAATTTACATTGCAATCTCGGTGGGACCGATCACTCACTTCGGTTAGACCGAAACGTTATGAAGGGAAACAGAGAGATTACAATCCCATCTTGGTGAGACCGAGATCCCTATCAGTATGACCGATTTGCCTAGGGTTTGTCGTAGTGGCTATGACACTCAAACTCGGTGTGACCGATTTTGGCTTTAGGTTTAGGTCATTTGTGGATGTGAGAAAGTAGCTGAGGGTTTTTTGAGCATATCACCAAGCACATGAAGCAAAAGGCTCATTAAGCAACACCTTATCCCTCCTTGATAGTATTGGCTTTTCCTATAGACTCAATGTGATCTTGGATCACTAAAATGTAAAATGAAGAGTCTTGAGCTTTTGAGCTAGAGCCAATCCTTTGTCATTAGTATTTTGAGGGATCCACTTTCATCATCCATGTCATGCCATTCATTGAGCTTTCCAGAAATAATAGTCTTGGAATAGCATCAGCTCAATGAGCTATATGTTGTTATGAATTACCAAAACCACCTATGGATAGTTGCACTTTCAATCTCCCCCTTTTTGGTAATTGATGACACCATATAGATCAAAGCTTCGACAAATGATAATAAGAGTGAAAAACATTGTTGCTTTGAGAAGTATGTGAAGTGTAAGAGCTCCCCCTAAATTTGTGCATAGTTTAGGATTTGCTTTGGACTGCAAATGCACAATGAGTTAGGCTCATGAGTTACTCTTCCATGTCACATACATCTTGGTGGAGCGCTCAAAATGATAGTAATTAAATACATGCACTCATCACCAAGCAAAGTGAATGATCACATAGGATAGATAAGATAATATCATCAAACATGCATAACTGTAGCTTATGATCAAACACATGATCATCAATGTCTCACAAAAACAACATATTATCTCAAGCAATCAAAATCAAACAAGTTTAACCACCAAAGCAAAGCAAGAGAGAACAAAAGCAACACTCTCTCTCTCGAAGCCTATGATCTATACATTTTTCTCCCCCTTTGGCAACAAGTTACCAAAAAGTTCATAGAAAATGCATAGTGCTAGATCGACTCTCAGGCTTGATCTTCGGGTGGTGGTGTCCGAATAACTCCAAGAACGAAGGCTTCAGTTGAAGTGGATGGAGCTGGAGGAGTTGATGCTGGAGCTGGTTGCACTGGAGCTGTAGGAGCTGTAGCTGGTGCAGATGATGTGGCTCTGGTGTCTGTCACAGGCACAGCAGTTGACCTCTGAGCTCTAGGCACTCTGGCAAATACATTAGTGGTAGTCTTGCCCTGCCTCTCCTGCATGTCATCCTGGAGCTACTCTACAACTGACTGAATCTTAGTTACTTTGACATCTAGATCATGGAATTTTAGTTCCATGATTCTTTCCAAGCTCTCCTAATATTGAGTGAGGGCGGCCAATCCCTTCTCAATCCTCAGTGTTGATGCTATCAAATAACGAAGCTGCTCCTGCTTATTCTTCAAGAAATACTCAGATGCCTCCTCTGGAGTTGGCATCTTGGTAGCCTTCTCTTTCCTTGCCTTCTCCTTTTTCTCTTGAGCTTGTACTGATGATGGTTCATTCTCAGTCATGACAACCTGATTTTCCTCAAAGTCTGGATAGAGAGGAAAATGTTCCTTATCCAATAGATATTTGCATGTGCCCATCTCTGAGTTAATCAACTCCTGAATCTGAGGGGCATATCCACAGCTTCTCTTCTGATCTGCTGCAGTCCTCATAATGGTCTCTACCATATATAAGGCTCATGACCTTGAATTTCTGTGGCACATCAAACAAATGCAACATGTTGATTGCATGCCCTCTAATCATGTTGTGGTCACCAGACTTAGGCAATAGAGTGTGCCTTAGGATCCAATTGATTGTAGGCAGCCCTGACAGAAGAAAGTGGACTGATCCAAACTTATGTGTCTCAATGGCTTTGTTTGGGATCTCCTTGTACATGTGTGCAATGGAATTGTGGTCCATCTTCTTCTTGCCATAGACATCCAAGTCATCTTCACCCTCCTTTGGTGCATTGATCAGTTTTGCCCACTCCTCAATAGTTGACTGGTACCTTGTACCTTCAGACATCCAAACTATCCTCCCATCTGGATAGAAGTGTGCCGTGGAGTAGAATTGCATAATTAGTTCATCATTACAGTTGGTGAGATTTTTCCCAACAAAATCTGCAACTCCACAAGCAACAAAACTGTCTTGCACTCCAGGATAGTGTTCTTCATTATCTTTCATGTAGGTCCAGTCGACCCACCTCATATCACACACTATGGGCTTCTTGTCCAACAAGATTGGATCATAGAAGTCCTGCTGTTCCTTTGTATGGAACCTATAATCAACAGTAGTCCTTCTCCTTGTGGCATATGGATCTGTCAACCTCCATAGCCTCAACCCTGAGTCTCTTCTGATGTTCATGTCCTCAGCCACAGGATGGGCATCACTGTGGTCTGGTATCTTGGGCTTGAGCTTCCTCAGAACTTGTCCTTCTTCATCTTCCTCGTCAGCAACATCAGGCAGTGGGGCCTTGTTCTTCTCAGCAGCTGGAATACTCCTGGTATTCCTCTTTGGTGCAAGCTTGGCCTTGGTGGCAGCTTTGGGTGCTTCCTTGGGCTTTGATGTTGCAGCCCCTGATTTAATAGCATCATCCATAAACTCTTGTGCCTTGGGTCCTGGTGCAACAACCTCTTCTTCCTCTTCAGAGTCTCTCCTCATTGAGGGTTTTCCAAGAACTTGGGCAGTAGTGGTTCTTGATCTCTTCTTCTTCTTATCCTGAGCAGCAGCTTCATCTTCTGATTCAATGGTAAACTTCATAGTTTCTCCAGTGGGAACTTTCTTGGATTTGGAAGTTGTGACTTTCTTTGCAGGTGCCTCTTTGGGTTCAGATTTTTCTGGCATTGAGTAGATCCTCTGACCTTCAGCATAGGTGTCCTCTTGGCAGGAACCTTCCTATTGAGTCCAGGTTTAGTGTTATGTGCTGAGGCATTCTCCTTTTTGAGCACTACCTTCCTGGAGGTAGCCTCATCTTCTTCTACTCTATAATCCTCATCCTCAGAATCTGAGGTTCTCTTCTTCCTTTGCCTGGTGGAAGCTTTAGGCAGATTACTTGGGGTGCTCCTGCTGCCATCATCTGAGGAACTGGAGGGGCTAGTTCCGTTACTCATGTGAATCTGCTCTTCTGACTTGTTCTGGCTGTCACTTTGGTCTGACATGCTGCAAACACTGACTGCTGACCCTGTGAAGAGTTATAGATGAGATAGAGTGGATGAGCATCACAAAATATAGAGAGTTTTGCAAAAGAATGATTCAAAAATTCAGTTTTAGTTTTCCACAGAAAGCATTTCGGATCAACCGATTTTCAAACTCGGTGATACCGAAGCAGTTTTGGAACCTAAACTAATGAACTCGGTTGGACCGAGTCACAGTTCGGTGGCACCGAGACTGCTAGGGTTTCACAAAGTCCTAAAATCGGTCTCAACGATTAGCAATTCTTGGTCAAACCGAGAGTTACTAGTGCAATGGCGTTAGCCGAATCGGTGGGACCGAGTTTTTCAACTCGGTGGGTCCGAGATGGTTTCGGCGGAAACCTAACCCCAAATTGTCAAATCTCATCTAATCTACGGATTGCATTGACTGGATAGGTGTGTTTCAATCGTGGCAAGAATCATTAAGAACACAATGTGCTAGGAATCGGACGAGGATAGCACAGTGATTGAGTCCATACCCTAGCTTGGCGATGAACTCGCTACGGCGGCAACGGCGGGGGTGAAATCCGTTGACGGCGGTGGAGACCAGCGACAGGAGGCGGCTAGCAACGAAGAGACGATCCGGAGACCCTGGAGGCAGAGCGTGCTATTGCGCGGGCGAAGAGGTTCGAAGAAATTTCCAAATTTTTGCCCGTGACTATATATATAGCCCGACCCTGTCGGTGTGACCGAGTGGAACAACTCGGTGGCACCGAGATGCATAACTGCGTACAATTACAGCAACTCGGTGTGACAAAAAAGTTCAAATCAGTTGCACCGAGATTGAAAACTTAGATCGACTTGATGATCTCGCTAGGACCGAAATGGAGGAACCGGTCAGAGCGAAAATCACAAAGAAGTTTTGGAAGTTTATGTCTATGACAAATCGGGAACTACGAGTGCTCCTCACACAGAGTGGTTCGAATCTGACTTGATCAAATTTTGTGATGTAGCATGAATAGAGTTTGAGACAAGAAAGCATAGATAGCTAGAGAAGGTTCTTAGGCACTCTTGTCCATCCACTTGGCAAAAAAGAAGAAGAAGCCAATGAATCAAAATAACAAGTGGATGTCCTTGAATGAGTAAAATATGCACCAACATGCTCATACAATAAGATGGCAAATGAAATATGTGGCAAAAC
The DNA here is from genome assembly GCA_963921465.1 of Triticum timopheevii. Lineage (NCBI taxonomy): Eukaryota > Viridiplantae > Streptophyta > Magnoliopsida > Poales > Poaceae > Triticum > Triticum timopheevii. The sequence goes on from OY997271.1 coordinate 77,730,940, forward strand.
ATGCACAACCAATTCTAGCATCTATCAAACAATTGGCGATGACTAGGTCATCTATATATGAGTATATTGACTTAGGAGTCAAATGAAAACATTTGATCATAGGTCATACTCATCGTTTAAGCTCAAGTGGGGTTACCACTTTTACATAATGCATTGATGTGTTCACACCATTAGAGTTGCTTTGACTCAATTCTTAGAGTTAAGCTCCCCCTAGATGTGAGATCCACTTTTAGTGGGATGAACTAACCTTGGGTTTTGTCGGTGATGACTTCATGTAGGTGTTGAAGATGTGGATGCTCAATGTTGATGTAGATCATTTGGAGCAATCCTTTGGAGTGAGTTGCACTTTCAACTTACCTACATGGGTTAGTCCCACAAGGAACAAACAAGAATATCCATAGACATATAGTGATGCACACACAAGATGATGTCCATGAAATCATTAGGTTACCTTGTCCCTTGCCTTACCAACATGAGGGTTTGTGACTCCTTGAACTTGTGCAAGATGTGGAAGTTGATTGCACTTGTTCTTGCCATAATGATATGAGTGAAGAGTGTTGGCGGAGTCACCCTCAAGAACTCTCTAGTTTTTCTTCTTCGGGATCCACATCATCTTGATGGGAATCCTTGGAGTTGTACTTGATGAAGTAGAAATTGACGTAGTTTTGGGAACCCACTTGAATGAGGCCTTAGGTGCTTCTTCAAATGCATCAATCTCTTCTTGAAGCTTGTCCTTACCTTTGTTCTTGTGGTCTTGTGGTGGAAGATCATCTTGTGCTTGTGTTCCTTTGAAGGAAGTAGGATCATACTTCTCTTGTTGAGGAACAAACTTCGTCTTGGGGTATTGATATTCTTCCCACTCAACTCCATTGGCATTGAACTTCCGTTCAAAACCAACACCTTGATTCTTCCGGTGCCTTCCTTGCTTGAGTACAATTTCCTCGAATTGCTTACTCCCGGCAAGGCTCTTGTAAACACCTTTCTCTATAATTCCCTTCACTAAGATATTTTCTTGCTCAAGTGTAACTTGCCTAAGAGAATCATTAGTGGAATCAAGAGAACTACTAGAAGCAACAATATTGGATTTGACATTATTATTGTTACTACTAGAGGAAGGATCTTTCTTGTACTTGTTACTAGACTTGACTTGAGTCATGTAAGTAGATAAGAGTAAACGCTTGGCAATGTAAGAAGAACTTTTCTTACGGAGATCATCATTTATTGCTTTTAAGAACTCATGCTCTTGCTCAAGATTGAGCTTTTCAAAGCGTAACTTCTCATGAGCCCTTAAAAGTTCTCGATGATCTTCGAAGATAGTTTCATGAGCCAACTTAAGAGTGTTTAGTTCTTTAGTTAGAAGCTCAATCATCTCCTTATCATTGTCATTCATTTTATCTTGATTAGCATGATTAATTGACGTTTCATCATAGTATTCATCACTAGAGTTGTCAACAATTAAATCATCATCCACAAGCAAGTCATCTTCATCACTATCGAAATCAACATACTCAGGATGTGTTACCTTTGGACCTTTGGCCATGAAGCATCTTCCAATTCCTTCATTTGGTGAATCAAATATGTCGTAGGAGTTGGTTGACACAAGTGCTAGACCGGCAACACCTTCATCTTGAGTATATTCGGAGTTGGAGTGATAGCTTCTCTCGTAGTGATTGTCGGAGTCGGAGCCGGATACCCACACCAACATGAGCTTGATGTCTTTGTTTTGTGTAGCTCCTTGATGACTTGTCCTTCCTTTCCGAATCCTGGCTTCTCCGTGAGGGTCTTCGTTCATAACGATCATCTCTACTCCTCCTCTCTCTCGATGGTGATTCTTCTCTTTTGCTTCTTCTTTTTGGAGAATCTTCTCTTCTTTTGTAGGGTGTCGTACACTCATTGGAATAGTGTCCAGGTCTCCCACAATTGTAGAAATTTCGCTCTCGACTAGAAGATCTCTTATCATTGTAAGACCTTTACTTGGAGATTCTTTCTTTGCTTCTACTCTTGTAGAATTTGTTGAAGTTCTTCACCATTAAGCTCAATTATTCATTGAAGGTTTGTTTCTCACTTGATGATGTGGGGGCTTCACTTGAGGCTTTGTAAGCACCACCTGACTTGTTGTGAAGTTCCTCCTTATCCTTGAGTGACATCTCATGAACAACAATTATTCCAATGACCACCGTTGGCTTGAGATCTTTGTAGTTTGGAATCATTTGGATCAATGTGAACACGGTATCATACTTTCCATCCAATGCTCTTAGGATCTTCTTGTTGATGAATTTGTCGTTCATCTCTTCACTCCCTAAGCCAGCAATCTCATTTGTGATAAGAGCAAGCATAGAGTACATTTCAGCGACACCTTCACCATCCTTCATTTGAACTTGTCAAGCTGACTTTGGAGCACATCCAACTTGGATTCCTTGACGGATTCGGTAACTTCATGCATATCAATCAAAGTATCCCAAATTTCCTTTGCATTCTCAAGACGGCTGATTTTGTTGAATTCTTCGGGGCACAATCCATTGAAGATGATATCACAAGCTTGAGCGTTGTATTGCAGCATCTTCAATTCTTCCGCATTAGCTTCACGGTTCGACTCTCTCCCATCAAAGAATTCACCTTGCAAGCCGATACAAATAATTGCCCAAACGGCGGGGTTATGTCCGAGAATATGCATTTTCATCTTATGCTTCCAACTAGCAAAATTAGTACCATCAAAGTAAGGACCTCTATGGTGATAATTTCCCTTGCTAAACGCCATACTCTCCTAGGTTGCGAAACCAAGGCTATGACCACCAAAAGATATGGAAATCAAAGAAAATGGAGACCAAAGCTCTGATACCACTTGTAGGACCTTGAAGTATGTCTAGAGGGGGGGTGATTAGACTACTTGACCAATTAAAAACTTAACCTTTTCCCAATTTTAGAGTTTGGCAGATTTTAGCTATCTTAGGACAAGTCAAGCAATCATCACACAATTCAAGAAAGCATGCAAAGAGTATATAGGCAGCGGAAATTAAAGCATGCAACTTGCGAGAAAGTAAGGGAAGGGTTTGGAGAATTCAAACGCAATTGGAGACACGGATGTTTTTGGCGTGGTTCCGATAGGTGGTGCTATCGTACATCCACGTTGATGGAGACTTCAACCCACGAAGGGTAACGGTTGCGCGAGTCCATGGAGGGATCCACCCACAAAGGGTCCACGAAGAAGCAACCTTGTCTATCCCACCATGGCCGTCACCCACGAAGGACTTGCCTCACTAGCGGTAGATCTTCACGAAGTAGGCGATCTCGTTGCCCTTACAAACTCCTTGGTTCAACTCCACAATCTTCTAGGAGGCTCCCAAGTGACACCTAGCCAATCTAGGAGACACCACTCTCCGAGAAGTAACAAATGGTGCGTTGATGATGAACTCCTTGCTCTTGTGCTTCAAGTGATAGTCTCCCCAACACTCAACTCTCTCTCATTGGTTTTGGATCTGGTGGAAAGAAGATTTGAGTGGAAAGCAACTTGGGGAAGGCTAGAGATCAAGATTCATATGGTAGGAATGGACTATCTTGGCCTCAACACATGAGTAGGTGGTTCTCTCTTAGAAATGGTAAGTTGGAAGTGTAGGTTTGTTCTGATGGCTCTCTCCACGAATGAAGAGGAGGTTGAGGGCTATATATAGCCTCCACACAAAATCTAACCATTACACACAATTTACCAAACTCGGTGGGACCGATTCAACAGACTCGGTCGGACCGATTTAGTAAACCTAGTGACCGTTAGGATTTTCGGTGGGACTGACATGCAACTCGGTAGGACTGATTCGGTTAGGGTTAGGGCATAACGTAATCTCGGTAGGACCGATTACACAAACTCGGTGGGACCGATTTTGGTAATAAGCTTTCCAGAGAGTTGGTCAGGTAAACTCGGTGGGACCGATTTGCTCTTTTCGGTGAGAACGAAATGTTACAAAAAGGAAACAAAGAATTTACATTGCAATCTCGGTGGGACCGATCGCTCACTTCCGTTAGACCAAAACGTTACGAAGGGAAACAGAGAGATTTCAATCCAATCTTGGTGAGACCGAGATCCCTATCGGTAGGACCGATTTGCCTAGGGTTTGTGGCAGTGGCTATGACATTCAAACTCGGTGGCGCCGGATAGAAAGAATCGGTGTGACCGATTTTGGCTTTAGGTTTAGGTCATTTGTGGATGTGAGAAAGTATCTGAGGGTTTTTGGAGCATATCACCAAGCACATGAAGCAAGAGGCTCATTAAGCAACACCTCATCCCTCCTTGATAGTATTGGCTTTTCCTATAGACTCAATGTGATCTTGGATCACTAAAATGTAAAATGAAGAGTCTTGAGCTTTTGAGCTTGAGCCAATCCTTTGTCATTAGTATTTTGAGGGATCCACTTTCATCATCCATGCCATGCCATTCATTGAGCTTTCCTGAAATAATACTCTTGGAATAGCATTAGCTCAATGAGCTATATGTTCTAATGAATTACCAAAACCACCTAGGGATAGTTGCACTTTCAGTATCACTTTACACCCATTAACGGCCCGTGGTGAAACTTGTCCGTAATGAACAGTGTATCACTTTATATCCATTGGGCCGTTTCCAGCCCATGTTATGTTTCGGCCTTCTCAGAGCCCATTTATTCTTGGGCTCATTTCCAGCATTCGTCTACTTACGGCCCGTTACTGTCATTTTCTGCGTGTGGGCTAAATCCAGCCCGTGGTTACAGTCGGCCCGTTTGTGGTTCGTTAATACGTTGGGCCGTTTTCATAGCATCATCAAATATGGCCTATTAACGATGGCCCATTATGGTCGGCCCATGAACGGACAATTCCAACTCTAGCCCGTTTACAGCCATAATGCGGTCTGCTTGGCCCATGTTTGACCAATCGATCATACGACCCGTATAAGGCCCATTGATGATACGGCCCACAGAAGGCCCATTGTTTCTACGGCCCGTAGGAGGCCCATTGTTTCTACGGCCCGTAGAAGGCCCACTGTTTCTACGACCAGTAGGAGGCCCAGTGTCACTACAGTAAATATTAGCCCATGGTTATTGCAGCCACTAGCAAACCGCAGAAAAAGAACTGCAATGACCACAGGCAAACAAATAAACAAGACAACAAGGAAATAAATAAGCAAGCAACTAATGCTAGTCTATCACGGCTATTACACATATTACATCCACTGGGCATCAAAGTTCGCCACCAATGCAAATATAGGGAACAAAGCAACATATCATATACACTGGTTGTCAAAGTTGGTGACCAGCGCAAATAAACGCCACAGCAAAACAAATCCAGAACTGAAACCACTTCAGTAGATCTCAAGAAACAATATCCTGGGTACCCATAATGCTGGCAAGATGCTTAGCAAGCTTGGCGCTTAAATCCTCAAGCGCTTGCTGTTGCACCAGAAAATATGCATCTGAATTCTGCAGGGACTTCCTCAGTCCTTCAGCTTCCTGTCGCAGCACATCTGATCAATGTCTTTCAACTTGAAGTTGAGACTCAAGAAGACGAACTGATTCAGGCAGCGAGTTCGAAGAGCTTGTGCCTGCAGTAGTGGCCAGTAACTCGAACACTACATCAAGACAGGACTTTTGGGTTCCCTCACTGTCGTCAAGATAGTTTTTATCAGCTTTCTTGGAGACCAACAGGGATGTCTCACTATCTTGAACCTTATTTGCATTACTTCCTTTACCATTGGATAATGCGGTACTATTCTCCAATATTTTGTCCGCATTCTAAAAGAGAAACAAGCAGACACATCACATGTTTACCATTTTTGTATATGAAACTCATTTTGGTAAATGAGTTTAGTAGTAAAGTGGACAGGATAACAGCCTGAAACAAACATATATCTATCTACCATGGTCACTTTACGGTCTATATCATTCTAGTTTTTGTTGCCAAAACAAGATAGAGACACAGTTCAAATAATATTTGTTCAAGACAAAGCAGAATAGACAGAATATAAGTGTGGGTAACTATTGAGCAATAACAACACTTGTAATGTGCATGACATGAGAACATAACTGTTTATTCAATTGAAACTGAAATCAACATAGAGCAGGTTACAACAGCAAACCAGTTAAAGAAACAGGTTTAAAACATACCTATTGCGCCATTGGAGTTTCAATTCCATCCTTCAATTTTGAAATAGTTGGTATGAGTAAATACAGTAATGCAAGACCAAAGGAGTATGAACCATAGCTACAGAACCTGACCTGAGAAAAAATCTTCTTCTCCTTTAAGCGTTGAGTTGGGATTCGGAGTGGTGGTCCTCGTGCTTTGGGCACTGCAGTTCCCTTACTAACTGCTCGTGTTTGGGTGCTCTCTGGTGGAGACGGTGCTGTGTCAACTGGAACCGGGTTACTATCTGCCGGGGTTGGGGTTAGAAGGGGTTTAGCTGGTTCTCTGTCCAACTGGGTAGGGGTACAATCTGCGAGAGTCTGGGTTATGTGTGGTGGATCTGGTCCTTGGGCAAGTACAACCGTGGTTCTATCTGCATCAAATGGTAGCACTATCTTTTCTGAAGACCGTGTTGTTACTCCCTTAGATAATGCCATCACGCTCTCCAATTCACATGGCTGATAAAAAAGAATAGTAATTGATAGTATAGACATTGTATGATAGACAGGTGAAAGGGATAGTGGGGAATAAAAGAGGGCATGCAATGATTCATATTTATGTTGTCTAACCAAACAGGATAGCATGACACAATTTCACATATATGATGGCTAACTAAACAGGATAGCATGACACAATTTCACATTATGATGGCTAACTAAAAAAGATGGAAAGACGTAGTTCAAGATATGAGACTATGTAAATAGGATGACATGACATAACTATATAATGTGTTTATTAAATATGTTGGCATGCCATAATTCACATACATTCACGCGTAGAATGCCATAATTCAAAATATGATGACTCTAAACAGTAAACAGGATGAGATGATATAACTATATGATGTCTTTTTTTAATGGGTTGCCATGCCATAATTCAGATAGATGATGTGTATGTACTATGTAAACATGATGGCATGATATAATTCAAATATGTGTTTTATATACTAAGCAGGTAAGCAGATGGCAATCCATATATGATGTAAAAACTAGGCAATGCAAGACAACATGCATGACATGGTAATATAACTCTGCCAAGTTTAAGCAGATGGCAATCCATATATGATGTAAAAACTAGGCAATGCAAGACAACATGCATGACAGGAAGACTAGTTGAACATACAAACATTGTCAACAATGTGAAAAAAGGATGGCCTGATATAATTTACATATAAGATGACTGGCTAAGCAGGATGGCATTGCAAAATTCACATATATGATGCCTGGCTAAACAAGATGGCATTGCATAATTCACATAAACGATGAATAAACTAAACAGATGGCATTCGCACAAAGGATGTCTAAACTAAGCAGATGACATATTTGATGTATAAAGTAAGCAATTCAAGACACCATATGCATGATATAACTAACATCAGCATGACAAGCTAGGGCGAAGACCTCGGGGGGTAAATAGGAGTTGTCTTCTCCTTCTGAATCCCCCTCAGAACAGATATCTTCCTCTCGATTACAATCCGAAATGCGTGGATGGGGTGCTGCCTTTGTGCCTACCATGGAGCGATGTCTACATGAAATTTTATTGCCACGCAAGGCTCGTCTCTTTTGCTCTACATGTTCAGTTCCATTGTCTACAATAACTGTCATGCATAGGAATAAAACATAGTGAGATTATGTAAGGAGTGCATGCAGAAATCCAGAGTGATGGTAGCAACCTGTGGATAGACCCAAAACCAATAGTAGCAGGTAGATAATAGCTTCAGTTAAAAAAGACAGACAATGGCTTCTTTACTGTTTGTTTCCCACCCAACAAGAAACTCATAGTAGACACCGGAGATTAACCGGATAGTAGATAGATACTATTGATAGCGGCCCCGATATGTACCCCACAACCATTTAAAAACTCTAGTTTGACCATTAGTTTGGAGCTGACTCAGAGTCTAATCGGTGAACAGGACAATAAAGTAGCATGTAATTTCAAGCGATGCATAACGTAAGAAGACACGAAAGAGTGCGACCTCTCTTGCGGACCCGTGTAGTCCTCGAGTTCATCTGCTCGGTTGATGTTGGTAATGCAGTTTTCATGGCTGCCAGCCGCGGGGAAGAAGATCTGAGGCGGCGAAAGACAGTCTGGAGGCCGGATCCCTGCTGTGCTGGACCCTTCTGTCGTTGGAACAGCTGAGCTGGGGTGGACGACGGTGAAGCAGGAGCGGGACAAACCACGCAAGGTTTTCTTTGACAAATATCTTTAAGAGAAGTAATTAGGTAAGGGCTCATTTGAATTGGAGGATTCCAACAATGCAGGGATAGGAAATAGACAGGTACAGGATAGGAATGCAGGTGCAAAACAGAGAATTTAAAAACATAGGATTTCTGCCAATCTGGGTGTTTGATTCACAACAATTGGAAGATCGCAGGATGCAAAGGAGCATGGTGAGATTAAGTCAAACCACAAGAAAATGTACGGTTATAATGCTATTATGCTACTGTCTCTTAGTCTTGTGCTTCATGAATAGGATTTTGAAAAGGAGGACAAGTGAAAATTAAAATTTCTATGATTTTTCTTTCAAGGAGACACTAAAGGAACAAATCCATGTGCTCAGTGGACAATATATATAACATGTAGAGTAAAAAAGAGATGCAACAAGTGTACAACCTCTTTGGCGTAGCCATGTCGATCTCAACATGATTGGGTTGGCCGGTGAGGATGCTCCGGCTGACTTTGCTGTCGGAGGAGGGGAAGAAGATCTTAGGCGTCTGGAGATGGAGCCCGAGGTACTGCTCCGCTGTGATGTAAGGTTTCGTCATTGGAGCAGCTCCGGTGAGTTGTATGACGCCGAGGCTGAAGCAGGACAAGAGACAAAATGAACAATGTTAACCTGAGTGGAATTCTAATAGCATCTCCAATACATGACATAAAATACATAACCATAAAGTGCTAGATGTAAAATACATCAGCCGCTCATCTCTGAACTTAACTGTCAAAACTGAACTTAACTGTCGAAACTGAACTTAACTGTCAAAACTGAATTTTGCTGTCGAAACTGAATTTTGCTCTCGAAACTCAACGCACTAGCAAGGTGAGGCTACAGTCGGTCGACTGACTTTTTCATCTCTGGTCAGTCGATTTTGCAGCCGTTGGATACGAAATCAAGGGCCTGCGGTTCATCTTCAACCTCCACCCCCCTGAGCCGCCAGCCACCACCGGCCAAACAGTAGCCCCCCGCCGCCCGCGGTCGGTGGTGCGCCGCCCCGCCCGCATCAAAAACACTCCCTACCGCCGGTCCGCCGCCTCCCCGGCCATCTCTCTAGGCCCCCCGTGCCGAGCTTTTTCTCCGGCGATCCCCAGGCCACCGCCCCGCCAATGCCCCGCCACCGGCGGCGACCACCACCCCCATCCTGAACCCTAAGATAGATAGTGGGGTACCTCTCCGGCGAGCCCCCCTCACCGCTGCGGCTGGTTCTTCCTTCACCCCGACGAGCCCCCCACCCCCTGAAAATCGACTAACCCAAAAGTCGATTCAGTCGACTGAAGTGTAGCTAAATCGGAGCAGCATTGCAAGAAAGAGCAAGAGCGAGAGCAGTAGCGCAAGCAAGAGCAATAGAAAGAGCAGACCAGGCAGGGGACCGAGAGCAAGAGCAGAGCAGCAGCGCGAGCGAGATCTAAAGCAGCAACAGCTCCTACTGATGTGGATGTCGCCATCGAGGGAGCGAGGCCATGGAGGAAGTGGCCGGCGATGCCGCCGTGGATGGAGCCGCGCTGTGTCGGCTCGGGACAAGTGCCGGCAGCACCGTGAGATCGAATCAAGAAGAAAAATGCGGCGATTAGTGTACAACCTCTTTGGTGGCTTCATCCGAGGAAACGGTGATGATGATGCTCTTCCGGTGGTGCAGGTGAAGACAGTGGTGTGGGAATGGAGGTGGCGCGAAAGACGAGGGGAACATCGGGGCAGCTCCTTGGAGGTGGAGGACGGGGTGGCTGAACCAACGGGATGATGAGATCGACGACGGATCCTCATGCAGTACGGTGGATGAGGGACGTCGAGGTGTTGCTGTGGACGACGTCGTCGGGGAAGAGGCTCCGGCTGGGTGGCGGACGGAGCAGGGTGTGGGGTTTCGTCGCGGGTTTTTGCGGCCTCGGTGTACAAATGGGTGGGCGGATGGGATGGCAGTGGGGAACCATGGCTTAGAGACGCGCTTGTCCGAAATGTGGGGTAAGTTACGAAAGTACCCCCCCCCCCCACCGATTTGAGGGGGTTCTTTCGGTTCAGGGGTACCACGGGCATTTCGCATGTTGGGATTTCACAGGAAGGTGGGAGTTTTCGCGCGCCTTGTAATTTCATAATAGCAAGGCGTGTGTTGAGATGGAGGGAGTTGTCAGAGCACAACAAGACAAAGATATATCTTAAATATTTCGGGCTAACAAGGCGCGGGTTGAAATTTCCGAACAAGCCTAACGTGTGCTGTACCAAATCAGTGCGCACTACAAATGTCATTCAAAACTTTGAATTCATGTTATGTTCAATTAAAATATTTTGCTACGTGTATAATGCATGCAACCTACTACTCAAATGAATGTTTTAGTGCATTCCAAACGTATATACTACCGCTTCAATATGAACTAAATTTGAATTCGTTTCTGTATTTGAATAAGATCTACAGTAATGATTGCTGTGTAGTCAAAGCATTTGAATTCGTTTCTCTGTTTTAATAAGATCTACAATCATCATTATTGTCAAGTTAAACCATCGTTTGTGTATTATCTTCACAGCACACCACATGATTAGTCTCGAGTTACATATGAACTATGTGTACTATATGAACTTGAACTAGATTTTTTGAATCCACATTATTTTGATTTCAAATCACATTACATTTCTAGCTCTAGCTAGATCTTCATAATCTAAACCATGTCTCATATGTATAATGTGTTTATCACATTATGTATGGTGCCACGCCCCTTACGCCTACAAGTATTTAGATGTGAGTTGCAAACACCACAGATTACCACAAATTCAAATAAAATGTGAGAATGTTCGATATATAGTATTGTTTAGATTGCTCGATATTTAGTTGTAAGCTGCAAATGCCACACATTATGACAAATTCAAATAAAATGTGAGATTGTTTGATGTATAGTATGGTTTAGATTGTTCGTCATTTAGCTGTGATTTGCAAACGCCATGCATTATCACATTATGGTATAACATGTGCACAACACGTGTATCACCGCTATATTCATGCATGCAATGTTTAAAAGACTATGATCTCCTATTCAAATATATGAATCCGCTTTCATATCAAATTATGATCTTTGTTAGTCTCTTACACCCACACAATCCTATAAGATTTGTAGCTACCACTAACTTTCTCTCATGCATGCACACGCCCTCCTCGCCCTCCCCCTCCCTCGGCATTCTATCCACCAGGCACATTCATTTTTTTTCTTTAGGTCGTTCTCCCAGAGTCTCCACAACTCCTTTCCGACACACACCGACCGATAAACCTCTCCAGCGATGCCTGCCTACAACATACACACACACTTTCAATCTCCTCCTTTATGTGTCCTTTCCTCGTGTCTCTCATACGGTTAGACACACGTGTAAACTCTCGCCCCTCTTTTCGTCGATCTCACAACCGCACAGTCCTCCCCCTATCTAGCTAGTAGTTGGGCATCTCGCACCACCTCCTAGCTCCATTCTCTCTGTCTATCCGTCTCGCTGGGCCTTATTTTCCTATAAGAAATGGATGTACACCGACCGATCTCTCGCTATACATATAGCTAGCTAGGTCCTTATAACTCGTTTTTACCCACACGTCGATCGATCTACCTCATTAGTTGTGTCTCTCCCTTCCTCCGACAAACAACAATTGATCTACCGATCTAGTTAGGTTTGCTTACCACACACATGGTTCCCCATCATCATCCATGGATGCGTCCCGACAGATTTATCACGCACAGGCACACAAAGAAACACATCCCCACTCTTACTGATAACATTGCAGTTCCACCCTCAGTTTGTCTAGTAGGCCTCTCCCAACATCTCCGAGAAGCAACTCCATCACCCATCCAGAACTCTACCCCTCTCCATCCCTCTCCCTCCCTCTCTCTCTCTCTCTCCCATCATATTTCCCGTCCTTCAGTTATGTATGGATGTCGACCGATCTCCCTCAAGACATAGCTGGGTCTCTGCTTCTCAACACATATACGAGTCGTTCTACCTCTATAGTCAGGCCTCTGCCTACCCCTCCCCCTACCCCCTCCCCCCACAGACACCGATACATCGAGCGCTGTAGTCATGTCTCCCTGCCACGCACAAACTTGACATGTGCCCTCTAACGTTCCGGTAGGCCAGTCGCCCTATATCTTTGACTTGCACACACACACAATTTCGATGGCTCTCTTCATCGATATCGCACCCACCCACTTGATCCTCTCTTCGACTCTATCGATAGCTATGACCCCTCCCTCTCTTCTCGTGGATTGTCTGACCCTCTATGTATGATATGGATAGGCCTCCATTTCACACACATTGCATGCAAAAATTTGTTTGATATGTCATCGACACATATTCCCACAAATAATTCACGAAATCAAACCCCCACCCCACCCCCCACCCCCACCCCAAAACAAAAAACACTCACGAATGCGGTTTGTATTTCTCACACACACCCACGTAGGTGGGGGACGTGCATTAAGAGAAGAGGTGCATGCACAGTGCATGTACTCCCATCTCTTTCTCAACCACACCCGCGTGGGTACACGGTGGAGCTCATTTTTGTACGAAAAAGGCAGCCCACGTGGTAATTTGACACGTATACTGCTTGTCCACTCAGTGGAGGGAGGATCGTCTACCACGAGTGAACAAACAAATTGCGACTTGAGCGTTATGTTAAATTAAAAAAGAGGCAAACCATGTGGGGCCTACCTGAGAGGCAAGGCTCTATACACTGGAGTACTTTTGATGTGTCCCGTCAACTCGCAGAACGAGGAGAAGCTTGCTTTGTACGCCGTCTCCCCCACCCACGGGCGCGGTGGCTCCCAGGATGAGGTGAAGCTTGCTCCGCCTTACGCCCGCTCCCTCGCCCATGCGCGCGGTGGCTCGCAGGACGAGGAGAAAAATTTACTACTGCCTCCGTTTACTCCTCGTCCCTACTACCTTGGTTAGAGAGATTATATCATATTGTTTGGAATATATATGTCCTTTAGTAGATTTCAATATGAACTACCAGTACTGTTGGGGAACGTTGCAGAAAACAAAAATTTTCCTATGGTTTCACCAAGATCCATCTATGAGTTCATCTAGCAACGAGTCATTAGATGCATCTACGTACCTTGTAGATCACGAGCGGAAGCGTTCAAAGAACGGGGATGATGTAGTCGAACACGATGTGATCCAAATCACCGGAGATCCTAGCACCGAACGGACGGCACCTCCACGTTCAACACACGTACGGAACAGCCACGTCTCCTCCTTCTTGATCCATCAAGGGAGGGAGGAGAGGTTGAGGGAGATGGCACCAGCAGCAGCACGACGGCGTGGTGTTGATGGAGCTGCAGTACTTCGGCAGAGCTTCGCTAAGCACTATGGAGGAGGAGGAGGTGTTGGAGAGGGAGAAGGAGGCAACCCAAGGCCAAGGTATGAAGTCCCTTCTCTCCCTCGCTATATATAGGAGGGCTAAGGGGGGGTGGCCGACCCTAGGAGATCCAATCTCCTAGGGGGCGGCGGCCAAGGGGGGTTTCCCTCCCCCCCAAGGCACCTAGGAGGTGCCTTCCCCTCCTAGGACTCTTCCCCCTTCAAACCCTAGGCGCATGGGCCTATGTGGGGCTGGTGCCCTTGGCCCATGCAGGCCAAGGCGCACCCCCTACAGCCCATGTGGCCCCCGGGGATGGGTGGCCCCACCCAGTGGGCCCCCAGGACCCTTTCGGTGGTCCCGGTACAATACCGATAACCCCGAAACTTGTCCCGATGCCCGAAACAGGACTTCCCATATATAAATCTTTACCTCCGTACCATTTCGGAACTCCTCGTGATGTCCGGGATCTCATCTGGGACTCCGAACAACATTCGGGTTACTGCATATACATATCCCTACAATCCTAGCGTAACCGAACCTTAAGTGTGTAGACCCTACGGGTTCGGGAGACATGTAGACATGACCGAGATCGCTCTCCGGTCAATAACCAATAGCGGGATCTGGATACCCATGTTGGCTCCCACATGCTCCACGATGATCTCATCGGATGAACCACGATGTCGAGGATTTAATCAACCACGTATGCAATTCCCTTTGTCAATCGATATGTTACTTGCCCGAGATTCGATCGTCGGTATCCCAATACCTCGTTCAATCTCGTTACCGGCAAGTCACTTTACTCATACCATAATGCATGATCCCGTGACCAGACACTTGGTCACTTTGAGCTCGTTATGATGATGCATTTCCAATAAGTTGGTTGCTCGCTCCATTGTTCCTGAGAATGGAGTCTTGGTCATTTTACCCATGAGGCATGGTTCGCACATGTCAAATGATTCGTAATCAAGAGACTCTAAAAGTCCATCAGCATGGAGCTTCTTCATGCGTTTGACACCTACGTGACCAAGGCGGCAGTGCCACAGGTATGTGGGACTATCACTATCAATCTTACATCTTTTGGTACTTACACTATGAATATGTGTAGCATTACGCTCGAGATTCATAAAGAATAAACCATTCACCATCGGAGCATGACCATAAAACATATCTCTCATATAAATAGAACAACCATTATTCTCGGATTTAAATGAGTAGCCATCTCGAATTAAACGAGATCCTGATACAATGTTCATGCTCAAACTTGGCACAAAATAACAATTATTGAGGTTCAAAACTAATCCCGTAGGTAAATGTAGAGGTAGCGTGCCGACGGCGATCACATCGACCTTGGAACCATTCCTGATGCGCATCGTCACCTCGTCCTTCGCCAGTCTTCGTTTATTCCGCAACTCCTGCTGTGTGTTACAGATATGAGCAACGGCACCGGTATAAAATACCCAGGAGTCACTACGATTACTGGTAAGGTACACATCAATTACATGTATATCAAATATACCTTTGGTTTTGCCGGCCTTCTTGTCCGCTAAGTATTTGGGGCAATTCCGCTTCCAGTGACCACTTTCCTTGCAATAAAAGCACTCAGTCTCGGGCTTGGGTCCATTCTTTGGCTTCTTCCCGGCAGCTTGCTTGCTGGGCGCGGCAACTACCTTGCCGTCCTTCTTGAAGTTCTTTTTACCCTTGCCCTTCTTGAACTTAGTGGTTTTATTGACCATCAACACTTGATGTTCCTTCTTGACTTCTACCTCTGCTGATTTCAGCATAGCAAATACTTCAGGAATGGTCTTTTCCATCCCCTGCATATCGAAGTTCATCACAAAGCTCTTGTAGCTTGGTGGAAGCGACTGGAGGATTCTGTCAATGACCGCATCATCCGGGAGATTAACTCCCAGCTAAGTCAAGCGGTTATGTAACCCAGACATAGTGAGTATGTGCTCACTGACAGAACTATTTTCCTCCATCTTACAGCTGAAGAATTTGTCGGAGACTTCATATCTCTCGACCCGGGCATGAGCTTGGAAAACCATTTTCAGCTCTTCGAACATCTCATATGCTCCATGTCTCTCAAAACGCTTTTGGAGCCCCGGCTTTAGGCTGTAAAGCATGCCGCACTGAACGAGGGAGTAGTCATCGGAACGTGCCTGCCAAGCGTTCATAACGTCTTGTTCTGCAGGGAGAACAGGTGCGTCACCCAGCGGTGCTTGTAGGACATAATCTTTCTTGGCAGCTATGAGGATGATCCTCAGGTTCCGGACCCAGTCCGTATAGTTGCTGCCATCGTCTTTTAGCTTGGTTTTCTCTAGGAACGCGTTGAAGTTGAGGACTACGTTGGCCATTTGATCTACAAGACATATTGTAAAATATTTAGACTAAGTTCATGATAATTAAGTTCATCTAATCAAATTATAATGAACTCCCACTCAGATTTGACATCCCTTTGGTCATCTAAGTGTTACACGATCCGAGTCGACTAGGCCGTGTCCGATCATCACGTGAGACGGACTAGTCATCGTCAGTGAACATTCTCATGTTGATCGTATCTTCCATACGACTCGTGTTCGACCTTTCGGTCTTCGTGTTCCGAGGCCATGTCTGTACATGCTAGGCTCGTCAAGTTAACCCTAAGTGTTTTCACTGTGTAAAACTGTCTTACACCCGTTGTATGTGAACGTAAGAATCTATCACACCCGATCATCACGTGGTGCTTCGAAACGACGAACTGTAGCAATGGTGCACAGTTAGGGGAGAACACTTCTTGAAATTTTGTAAGGGATCATCTTATTTACTACCGTCGTCCTAAGTAAACAAGATGCATAAAACATAATAAACATCACATGCAATTATATAAAGTAGTGACATGATATGGCCAATATCATATAGCTCCTTTGATCTTCATCTTCGGGGCTCCATGATCATCTTGTCACGGGCATGACACCATGATCTCCATCATCGTGTCTTCATGAAGTTGTCACGCCAACGACTACTTCTACTTCTATGACTAACGCATTTAGTAATAAAGTAAAGTAGTTTACATGGCGTTCTTCAATGACACGCAGGTCATACAAAAAATAAAGACAAATCCTATGGCTCCTGCCGGTTGTCATACTCATCGACATGCAAGTCGTGATTCCTATTACAATAGCATGAACATCTCATACATGACATATAGATCATTCATCATTCATCACAACTTTGGCCATATCATATCACAAAGCACTTGCTGCAAAAACAAGTTAGACGTCCTCTAATTGTTATTTGCAAGTTTTACATGTCTGAAGTAGGGTTCTAGCAAGAACGTTTTCTTACCTACGTGAAAGCCACAACGTGATTTGTAAACTTCTATTTACCCTTCATAAGGACCCTTTTCATCGAATCCGCTTCAACTAAAGTAGGAGAGATAGACACCCGCCAGCCACCTTATGCAACTTGTGCTTGTTAGTCGGTGGAACCGGTCTCACGTAAGCGTACGTGTAAGGTTGGTCCGGGCCGCTTCATCCCACAATACCGTTGAAGCAAGATAAGACTAGTAGCGGCAAGAAAGTTGACAAATCTACGCCCACAACAAATTGTGTTCTACTCGTGCAAGAGAACTACGCATAGACCTAGCTCATGATGCCACTGTTGGGGAACGTTGCAGAAAACAAAAAAATTCCTACGGTTTCACCAAGATCCATCTATGAGTTCATCTAGCAACGAGTCATTAGATGCATCTACGTACCTTGTAGATCGCAAGCGGAAGCGTTCAAAGAACGGGGATGATGTAGTCGAACACGATGTGATCCAAATCACCGGAGATCCTAGCACCGAACGGACGACACCTCCGCGTTCAACACACGTACGGAACAGCCACGTCTCCTCCTTCTTGATCCAGCAAGGGAGGGAGGAGAGGTTGAGGGAGATGGCACCAGCAGCAGCACGACGGCGTGGTGTTGATGGAGCTGCAGTACTCAAGCAGAGCTTCGCTAAGCACTATGGAGGAGGAGGAGGTGTTGGAGAGGGAGAAGGAGGCAACCCAAGGACAAGGTATGAAGTCCCTTCTCTCCCCCACTATATATAGGAGGGCCAAGGTGGGGTGGCCGACCCTAGGAGATCCAATCTCCTAGGGGGCGGCGGCCAAGGGGGGTTTCCCTCCCCCCCAAGGCACCTAGGAGGTGCCTTCCCCTCCTAGGACTCTTCCCCCTTCAAACCCTAGGCGCATGGGCCTATGTGGGGCTGGTGCCCTTGGCCCATGCAGGCCAAGGCGCACCCCCTACAGCCCATGTGGCCCCCGGGGATGGGTGGCCCCACCCGGTGGGCCCCCGGGACCCTTCCGGTGGTCCCGGTACAATACCGATAACCCCGAAACTTGTCCCGATGCCCGAAACAGGACTTCCCATATATAAATCTTTACCTCCGGACCATTCCGGAACTCCTCGTGACGTCCGGGATCTCATCCGGGACTCCGAACAACATTCGGGTTACTGCATATACATATCCCTACAACCCTAGCGTAACCGAACCTTAAGTGTGTAGACCCTACGGGTTCGGGAGACATGTAGACATGACCGAGATCGCTCTACGGTCAATAACCAACAGCAGGATCTGGATACCCATGTTGGCTCCCACATGCTCCACGATGATCTCATCGGATGAACCACGATGTCGAGGATTTAATCAACCCCGTATGCAATTCCCTTTGTCAATCGATATGTTACTTGCCCGAGATTCGATCGTCGGTATCCCAATACCTCGTTCAATCTCGTTACCGGCAAGTCACTTTACTCGTACCGTAATGCATGATCCCGTGACCAGACACTTGGTCACTTTGAGCTCATTATGATGATGCATTACCGAGTGGGCCCAGTGATATCTCTCCGTCATACGGAGTGACAAATCCCAGTCTCGATCCGTGTCAACCCAACAGACACTTTCGGAGATACCTGTAATGCACCTTTATAGTCACCCAGTTACGTTGTGACGTTTGATACACCCAAAGCACTCCTACGGTATCCGGGAGTTACATGATCTCATGGTCAAAGGAAAAGATACTTGACATTAGAAAAGCTCTAGCAAACGAACTACACGATCTCACGCTATGCTTAGGATTGGGTCTTGTCCATCACATCATTATCCTAATGATGTGATCCCGTTATCAATGACATCCAATGTCCATAGCCAGGAAACCATGACTATCTATTGATCAACGAGCTAGTCAACTAGAGGCTTACTAGGGACATGTTGGTGTCTGTTATTCACAAATGTAGTACGATTTCCGGATAATACAATTATAGCATGAATAAAGACAATTATCATGAATAAAGAAATATAATAATAATGCTTTTATTATTGCCTCTAGGGCATATTTCCAACAAGTACATACTCCAAACACTAATGTATATAGACGTATTTTAGAGTGTAGATTCACTCATTTTGCTCCGTATGTAGCACTCTCCCTCGCCCCTCGACCCTCGCCCACGTGGTGGACATGCAGTAATTCATTTAGTCTCATATGGCCAGAACGATATATAATGCACTACCATTATTGCTCGACTTCCCGAATAGGCGAAGAGCCAATCGCAAGGTTAATATTTTGGAGATGCCATGTGAAAGGTTATAGGATACCGAGTAGTAGGTGCCGCGTCATTTACAAATAAAGGTTTTTTTTCTTCAGTGGCACATACGCAATATTATAGGTTCATAATTCTTTTTCGAAAAGGGGGGACTCCCCATCCTCTGCATCAGAATGATGCATACGACCACATTTATAAATAAAATAGGTTCAACAAGGTCTTAAAGTCGTGAAACAAAATAAAGGCTAGCTCACAAAGAGAATCAACGCCAAAAATAAGAAGGCCATAGAGCCACAACCGGCTGGCATAATAAAGATAGGAAAACTAATCGCCTATCCTATTACATGACCGCCATCCAAACCGGTTGAAGAAATCCCGCGCTACCACTATATACATAGTCAGGACGGGCCAGCCTACACGGTTGCTTGTTGGGGTTGCTCTCTTCACACTCTCTCACACAAAACGACTGTGGCCACATCTCTAACATCCCGGCAGATCACGTCCACTTGGGGAAGGGGTGGATGCTTAGTGTAGATGCGGTGGCCGTCGCCGACGGTGAAAACCCACTGTCGGCACGCACTACTAGATATTTCGTTATAACCGAGGGTCCAATCACCGTCGGATATTTTTGATCACTGTCAACTATTACTAAAACCGACAGTACACCGTCAGCCATCTCCCGTTGGCCGTGCTCCGTCGGCCATTACAGTAATGGTCGACGGTACAATCGGGTAATATTGTCACCTACGGTAGTAAGCAGACGGTGAGCCGTCGGGCATGTTATTGTGACCACTAGCTCGTCTTAGCCCGACGACATTTATAGCCGACAGTTCCTCGTCGGGCATTTACTCTCCGACGGTTATTGCTTCCCGTCGGTTTTCAAAATAGTCGACGGTACATTTGTCCCGCTGGACTTATTTATGACCGTGAGGAGAACCAAACCATTATCTCATTAGATGGTCGACAGTGTATACGGCCTTTCAGGAAACCTGTTAGCCGAGGGTAAGCGAACATCACGAGGAAACCTCTTAGTCGAGGGTGAGAAAACACCGTCAATTTATAAATTCGCCAACAGTCTGAAGTCCCCATTGGCATTCTCTATAACCGAGACATATTTTCCACCATAGGTCATTACTCACCCCTCGTATATTTCTTTCACCAAGGGGTGTTTCATTCCATCTCATACACAAGCACAAGGTATTGAGTTGCATCCAAATTGCATTAACCATAATTATCAAATGTCGAATGCAGAACAAAATAGTAACTGAGATAGGCCACATTTTGCATAAGATAAATTGTCCACTAAGACAAATTTGTCCATAAGATAATAAAGTGTTTCAAATATTTAACACAACTACATTTTGACATGACTTGAAGATCATTAGATTTTATAGCCAATCATCATCATCGCTATCGCCACCGCCATAGCCATAGCCATAGTCATCCTCATCTCCATAGTCATCATATTCCCCATCGCCATATTGATCATTGTGCTCATCACCATACAGATCACCCTCGCCATTGTTACCATATCCCCCATTGCCATAGTCGTCATCCTCATCATCATTTCCATGACTCGTACTGCCTCCAGTCCTGCTTCCCATTCCCTAAGTACTAACAAGACTAGTTGTCAGTATAATGTCAGTATACGTGTCTCATTCATATCATAAAGATCAAATTACAAGCTACGTAAGGATCGACATGACAAAACTGAAAAGATAGCAAAACATCTCTGAGCTAGACACCAACGCTCCGTCACATGCCCCCAGCACGACCACTGCAGCCACCGAAGAGAAGAACAACGGATCACCTCCTCACCCAAGCTCGACGCGGCTCCATCACTGATATGCAGCTTTGTTGACCTCCAAGGTGGCTCACCAAAACTAAAGTCATTGTCGTTGAATGAATCAGATCTGGGCAACACCCCCGGACACGCTATCGAACTCAAGATCTGGCACCCCACCACGACTAAGACCCCGAAGGAGGAAACTACACTTTCCATCCATCAACCACGAACCCAGCACACGTTCCGTCTTCCAAATGTCGTCGATGCAGACCACAATCTACATCCGCTCCTAGACTACGTACCTCCCAAGCTCCGTGCCGATGTTGGGGCAGACGTCGGCCCGAGGACACATGTCCACCACGAGGATGCCGCGGCCACACCATCCTTGCTTGAACAGGCTGGTTTTCAAAACCACCCCCAACCATAGGGCTGATTGACTTGTCAGAGAAGGATCTGAAGAATCTTTATTCAGCGCCGTCATTACCGCCGACGAAGCCAAGACGATAAGCAACCTAAAAACAAAGCTACTTTAGCCTAAAACTATTCCACACACACACACACACACACACACAGAGAGATCCGGCGACCCACCTATCACCAACGATCGAGGTCGTCGGCGGAGGGGAGCCGCCGAAGGACGGCGGCAATCGAATGAACTCTCCTTGGGAGAGATGCTGGCGAGATAGCCCTTTTTCTTCCCGAGGAAGAAAGAATGACCACCGCTTAATGGTTGATTTGTTGTGTTTGTGGTGTCTGATAAGGATTGTACGTAGAGAATCATATGTATATATATATATATATATATATATATATATATATATATATATATATATATATATATATAATGACTCTTTTTTTAGTTTTAAAATACGGAACTCGGGCTTGTAAGTGACGATAGTACTAGTACTTCATGACCAGCCATACGTGTTTACTAAGGACCTAAAATGGTGATGAAAAATATGAACGGGTTCATATTGTACGAACATAGCCTCACCGAAGCAGGGGACGGCAGCACTTTGAAACGGTAAGGCCTCTGTGGCTCCATGTGGCAAACTCTTTGTAGAAAGGGTGATACCTCCCTTTTACTTTCTTGGTTGGGAGGAAAAAGAATGGTCGCACTGCTTCGGACAAAAAGGATCATGTGTACGTATAGTATCGTATGCATAGCATTCCCCTTTCTTAATTTTAAAATACAACACTCATCCTCGTTATAATTCAAGATGTAATTAATACTTCAGGACACATTTGCATTTAATTAATAATATACATGAAGGTCCGGGTCCTTGTAGACAAAGTTGCATTTATTAGAAAAACTAAAGATATGTACA
Organism: Triticum timopheevii; assembly: GCA_963921465.1. NCBI lineage: Eukaryota > Viridiplantae > Streptophyta > Magnoliopsida > Poales > Poaceae > Triticum > Triticum timopheevii. The sequence continues at coordinate 77,753,300 of OY997271.1, forward strand.
AGGCAAAAGTTACAGAAGTACATAACCAAGAAATTATCAAACTAGGACTTTAATTAGTAAGTGCAATTTTTTTAAACATCATACTTGTATTATCATGTACCAATTTTTTTAAGGATCGTCCTATATATTAATTGTGAAAAAGAACATAATGCACTCGCTTACAAATAGCAATGCTAGATGTTAGTTCTTGGAATCTTCTTATACTGAATTATCTGGAACATAACATCGGTCATTCTATCCATTGAAACATATCGCCGACAGGGAAAGTCAAACGCCGGTTATCAATATACACCATCGGGTATTTTCTCAAATAACCAAGAGGCACATATCTACCGGCGGCCATGTCCTCTCATAGGTGAGAGTTTTGTTTTCACCTTCGGCTATTAAATTTCACCGTCGGGCATTACATGTAATCCCCGTAAGTGTGGAAAAACCGTCGGGCATTACATGTAATCCCCGAGGGTGTACCAAAAACCGTCGGGCATTAAAATTAACCGTCGGGCATTACATGTAATCCTCGTGGGTGTAGGGAAACTCGTCGAGCATTACGTGTAATCCCCGTGGGTGTAGGGAAACCCGTCGGGCATTACATGTAATCCCCGTGGGTGTAGGAAAAACCGTCGGGCTTTACGATGAACCGTCGGGCATTAAGTTGGATATCCGAGGGGTGAATTTTCACCGTCGGGCATTCTAGTATACCGTCAGGTATTAGTGGTAATACTCGTGAGTCGACAGTAACCGTCGGCCATTATAACTACCGTCGGCTATTACTGTAATACCCGACGGTCCGTCGGCTATTAGATTCCACCGTCGGAAATATGGGGATTTCTAGTAGTGACGTCCCGATCAGGGGTCCCCGCCGTTCTCTCTCACAAAGCCGGTGAGGTTGCCTTCGCCCTAGCTCACTGCCGCGACGTGGGCAGTTGCCGCCTCCCGTCCCCCTCCTCAAGGTTGAACTACGTCCCTCAGGCACCACTACTCCAGCTGCCCACATCACTCCCTGTGGATATTTCCCTACTTCTTTGCCCCGCACATACCTGATACCTCTACTAGCTTCTACGTACTGTATTTGTCATGAGTTTATGTCTCATCAACTAGTCCCAGTAATCTTATTCTAATCACGCTTCTTCAATTTTTTTGCCACAGGGATGCTCATCTCGATTTTGTGAAACTGCACAAAATGATTCGATGGTCAAAAGGTTGCAAACTTCATTTATTAGGAAGCTCGAACGTCGCCAGCAAATTGAAGCCTGGTCAGGGTTCACGGTTCAAGGGCTAGGGACTGCATGGGTCGTTTTTTTCTTTAGCTGCCTCTGTTCCAAAATAAGTGTCAACTTTAGTAGTAGTACAACTTTTTACTAAAGTTTGCACAAAGTTGAGACACTTATTTTGGAACGGAGGGAGTACATATTTTCTATGATCTGTCAATCATTGAGATGCAATAGCATGCATGTTAGTCTCCTTTGTATTTGATGAAATGTTGCAAAGGGCAACCTTAGACGCATGATACATGTAACAGAAGCTGGAAGCTTCATAGCATGTTACAAATTTATCTCGCTGATAAATTATAGTACATACTATACTAGTACTTCCTCCGTTCCTAAATATAAGTCTTTGTAAATATTTCACCATGAACCACATGCGGATGTATATAGATGCATTTTAAGTGTAGATTCATTCATTTTGTTCCGTATGTAGTTCACCTAGTGGAATCTCTACAAAGACTTATCTACTAGTAATAGCTATCCCCCACTACTAGGAATTCTCTATCCTCTCCTTGAGCCACGTCATCAAAATTGATGTAGCCGTTAGATGAAGTAAATCAGTCCATAATAGCCGTCTGATCTAGACATTGAGAGGATCTGCACTAAGCCACATGCAAGCATGCAGAAATATCGTGGCACATGCATGTGAGTGGGTTTTAAATCACATCAACATGTCTGCATGCAAGCATGAACCGGTAGCATGCATGTAAGTTAGCTTTTAAGTCCCATTAACATGTCAAAAAGAAAAATATAATCCCATTATGCAGTAGGAGTTGGCTGATCTTTTTTCCTTACGTGGGATGGTCTAAATGATGATGGGAGTTTATTTAGTTTGTCTACCACATTTGTCATACGGTTATAGAGTTTTTTTTAGTTCTATGAAATCGATAATTTTGTGCAGAGAGATATACCGCTGTTCCGCGGCAACGTGCGGGGACTCATCTAGTAATATTTAGGAATGGAGGGAGTACTATGTAAAGAGTTAGGTGTCGCACGGTGATAGTGTGTGGTGGGCCATGTAATCACTGAGCCTGTGTGTTTTCACTGCTCTTGCACTCCTCCGCCGTAAGAATGGAGAAAATTGTAATCTAGTAGTAGTAGTACCTCCTTTCGCCGAAAGCGTGGGACATCCAGCAGTCCTACCACCTCAGTAATAAAGACCAATGAGCCATCAAATCACATAGACCCAACAGTAAGTTGGACGGACGAAGCAACCATCACTCTTGCGCCAGTGAGAGTTCGCGTCCGCTTTGCCCGGGCATGAATGCGGCATCGATTCTTTGGAGCAGCGCTGACCGTTTCAGGCGGGAAGCGTGCGCGGGCGATGGAGGGGCTTTGGGTGGGCCAGGCTGGTCAGGAGCGGGCGTGGCAGCTGTCCGCATGTCCCTACCGGACACGCCCGAAAATGAGAGGATGCACCGACTCTCACGGCTAAAATCGTACACTACACACCATCTCTCTATAGGTGTAGGTCAATCTGTCGCACTCTCTAACACACACATGTTGTTAAACACGCACACGCACACGCACGCACCTTGGTCCCGTTGCACCTTCTAACGTGACTTATTACACATAGACGGAGGGAGTAGTAAGTATACGAGATACGGTGGCACACTAACTTAAGTCGAATACAAGTGCCCAAAATTTGTGTGCATGTTATAATAAGGATTCACTTAACATAGTACGTGAGCGAACAGAGGGATCAATTGGACAGTGTTCCCGAGCAGTAGCGAGATGTGTGAGGTAAGATACACCACTGACGCTTTTAATTCTTCTTATTAATTTGTTTGATTCACCCTCTGACTGGTGGGACCCAACGTACTACGTGGAGAGAGGTAAGGTGACTAAGGTTGCATTATTTCTGCACCACTGTGGATAGTCTTACCACCAAAGCCACATGACACGATTATGACTGAAATCCCAATGACTCCCACACACACAAAAAAAACATGGCATGCTTGTCACACGAATGCAGGAATGTATAAAAGGTTATTTTCCTCTCGTTGAACAAATGGGAGGGTTGTGTAGCTGGTTAGCCTGTTCGATCATCAAACTTGAGGTCTCGGGTTCGATAACTATACTTGAGCATAATTTGTGCCAGGAGGATTCTTTGACTGGTCAAAATGTTTTCTAGGGTTTGCACGCTTCACACTCTCTCTCCAGTATATATACACGCTGGAGCCTTAGCGCTTGTAGTTGCTCTCTTAATGCTCTCTCGCCCTTTCCCGCTCGAGCCTCAGCGCTTGTAGTTGCTCACTTCACACTCTCTCGCCCTCTCCAGATCTAAACAAGACTTTGTTGGCCTCTCTCTCCCCTTACTGCTGCTCAAAGAGCCGGCAGGATCCGTCCGCCTGAAAGGGAAGGAGACTTAATGCTGTCGCCGTCGGTGAGGGAGGGAATCCACTACTGGCGCAGCTATTCACTTTCCACCCACCGGCGGCGCAGGAGGGCCTCCGACCCCTTCTTCTTCGTCGTCGTCGCATTGCCTACAGAACCACGCCCCAAGAACCTCAAAGTATAATTTACTTACTCCACATGCATTGCTCTAGCTGTATGTATACCATGAATCTAGGACGTGGTTTAAAGAGGAAAGGAGTGGAGGAAAGTAGTGGGAAAAGTTGTATATAGCATGAATCTAGGACGTGGTTCAAAGAGGAAATGAAGGGGAAAGTTGTATAGCATGAATCTAGGACGTGGTTCAAAGAGGGAAGGAATGGGGGAAAGTAGTGGGGAAAGTTATATCACATAAATCTAGGACGTGGTTCAAAGAGGAAAGGAAGGGGTGAAAGTACTACTTCAAAAAGGAAAGGAAGGGAGAAGGCTATAGAGTTTGAGCATGACTAGATTTGCTCACATAGGGAAAGGTGTCTAAAGATAACAAAACTGGGACCAACATAAATATGCTCCTTGGTTGTTTGTTCTTTGTTGCAACAGACTGTGCATGGCCACAGCACATCGGTAGATGCACATGGTGCTAGTGCGTCCACTGTCCCATGCCACTCATTAGCTGTTGTTAATCTAAGGCCCTGTTTGGTTAAAAACTCCCTAGTCCCTACCTGCTTGGTTCCAGGGACTAAACATGGATTAGAGGTTATTAAATGACATGCTAAAAGACCATGTTACCCCTAGTAATGAACTAATAGAAACAAGGTGCGATGCGTGATAGGGGCAACTATTGGAAAAAGTCCCAAAAAGACTCCATCAGGGTCTTCTTTCTTTAGTCCTAAATGCCCACTTTTAGTCCCTAAAAGTCCCTCCTGTTTGTTTTAGATGGGACTGACACGGAGTTTATTTAGTCCGTACACCAAAATTTCCCTGTAAACAAACACCCTCTAATAATGCCGCTGGAAAATTGATGCAATGCCACAGTTAAAAGCAAATTACATGTTTAATGAATTTTATAGTTAATAATCTCTATGTTAATATTAATCAATGCCACCATTTGAGAAATGCTACTGTCTTGCTTTCTTTCTCATTTAGATAAGGTAGATGCTTCTTCTTGTTGGCTTCTATGTCATCCACCATTATTGACCACTAATTGTTTCCTTTCCACTTCTGTGTAAACAGGGTTATCTACTTCACCTCGTTGCCATTGTGACCTTTTGTTGCACTACACAAAACACTTTTGTTTTAAGAGTGTTTTGGGCAGTTCAACCAAAATGTCACACCGACAACGTTGCTTGATTGATTGATCTTAGTGGAACTGCACAAGAGGAGATCTTACTTCCTATACGTTAAGGCAAATTTGGTTCAAATCTTCTTCTTGTGAGTTGTTTGAATTCCGCATCATGAGAGGTCAGTACTAGCCTTCTTTCACATGATTCTAAAGTGTGCTTTCATATGTTGTGCTACACGTACGATAATGTTGCTTGATTTTAGTGAACTGCACAAATGGAGACAAGACTTCCAATCTGTATGTGCACCGTAGTATCCCATTCAGGTAAGATAAGGATATTTCACAACTGCTGGCCTGTATTTTGCCACTTTCATCAGAAAATTAAGTTTAGTACTATATTTGTGCTCCCCAATTGACATGCCAAATCTTACATTGAAGGCGAAGCTTGTCTGTTATTGAACCAAGTGATGAAGGGGAAGAAAAGCAGAAGAAAAACAAAAATCAACTCCCGGCGCTGTAATGAAGCACTGGAACTGTGATGACACAAGTAATGATATAGTTTTGCATCATAATTTATTGCTATTGCTGGAACGAGCAATTGTTTTGCCACTGATTTGATGCCACTCTTAATGTAATACGTAATTATCTCTACTTGTGCAAACAAGATCTTCTTTGAAGATACCATATATTTTAGTGGAACTGCACAAGAAGATGTTGGAAACATTAAACTAATCGAGGAGTATATAGTAAGCATGGCCACCACCATAGATAGCAACAGATGGTTTCAGAGAAGTGCTTCATCTGTATGTTCTACACTATAAGCCTCCTATCAAAGGTTGGTACTCGCCCACTGATTTCACCCATATGATTGAGCTTTGTCATCTCTATTGGTGTTGTGCTACTGTTTAGATATTGTCATGAAAAAGTGGTATTGTCCTTGAGAAGTGCTTCATCTGTGCTGTTTTAAATATTTCCTTTCCTTTTTTCGACCAAACAGGGATCCTAGCATTTAGTAGTCCTCTTGTCTTTGCACAAGAGGATCATCTTCCTCTGAAGAAGAATATGGAGTACGTGAAGTGACTAGTTCCGATTATGCCAGGATGAAGAAGCCCTGTCTATCTTCTCATCAGAAGGAGCAGTTGAAGGTTGGTTACATTACTCCCCACAAGACCAAACTAACTTCAACTCAGAAGGACTGACAAATCTCCATTTTTTTGCTGTGATGCGCGAGTACAATGTTGTTCTAGGATTCTTTCTGGTGAGTTCCATCTTTCTAATAGTGTTCTCTACGTGGACCATGTATGTTCCTGTTGAAACTGTCAATTCATAGTACAGTTTGCTTTATACTAATCACTTTTTTGTATTTGTGCAAACATGGGTGCTCAGCTTGATTTCAATGGGAACTGCAAAAAATGTTCATGAATACATCGAATCATTCATTTCCACCACAAGAAAGGGGGTGCTGATAAGTTCAAGGCGTTGCAACATATATGGGCGAAATCATACAAGCTACGCGCGAATTTGGTTGATTTTGGTGGAATTGCACAAAAAGAACAGCTGGTTTATTTAGCACGAGGTGCCATGTCAATGTCCGAACTGATGGCAAACCCTGTCCATTCCACAATCGTAGGCATTTGATATTTTGGAATGGGACAACCTTGTCAAATTTTGCTCATTGATTTTAGCAAGACATGCGTTTGATATTTTCGAATGGGACGCCCTTTGCTATCAGCAGCGTCGATCAATTTTTTCTTTATTCTCTAGTTGTGAAGTAAATATTGCCTCTGACATGTGAGTCGCTGAGATGCATAATCATCGATTGTTTTGAATGTTCTCTATGAATTGCCAGGCCTGTGTTTGATTGCAATGTACAGAAACTCTAAAAAGTTGCTCAAACTCTTTGTACTCCTTCTGTTCCTTTTTACTTCGCACATTGTGAAAGTGCATACTTTTTTGTATAAGATTGGTCAAAGTAGACATACTTTGACTACAGACAAAACTTGTATGCAGACTAGAAAGGACCGGAGGGAGTACATGTGAAACTGCTGCAAACGAGGTGATCACCCTGGGAATAATGCTAGTACATATTGTTTTGCATGTTCATCCAATGCCAGTGATACAGGAATTCGAACTAATCGATATAAATTCATTCATACATGGTAGGATTTCATATCAACATGCCGGATTTCATTACAATTCATACATTCTTCAACTAAAAAGGGGTGCGATGGAGGTATAATTAATTAACCGAAGCTACCCACCTGTGTGCCGTTGAGCCGAACAGAAGCTTCAGTGGCTTAACTGCAGGTGCAGTTGCGTAACTGACATGTGGCCTGTTGGGCCCACGTGTCAGTCAGCCAAATGCACCAGCAGTTATGTAGAAGCAGCGTTCTTCTCCAGCGCAGCTCTCCGACTCCACGTCACCGCCAAGAAGCTAACCGGCCGTCAATGGTCAACCCGCCTAGCTTGGCTTCAACCGGAGGGTAGCAACGGTGGCCTTACTTGGACCCGAGCGGCGGCGACCTACCGTGTTCTACTCTTCGTTGTTTTCTGTGTGGCGCGGCCTTGTTGGCAGCGGGGCGGGGCCTCGGTGGAGCCGGCGATGTCCTCTGTCTCGTTGCCGGCGGGCGGCGCCTCAGCAGAGCTGTGGAAATCCTCCCCCATGTTGCCGGCAGGGTGGGGCCTCGGCTGAGCCGGCGATGTCCTCTGCCTCGTTGTTGGCGGGACGGGGTCTTGGCGGAGCCGGCGGTGTCCTCTTCCTCGTTGTTGGCGTCGTGGGGCCTCGGTGGAGCCGGCGGTATCCTCTGCCTCTTTGTTAGCGCCGCGGGGCCTCGGCGGAGCAGGGCATCGTCAGCACCAGTGGAGCAGGGACTCGTCGGAGCCGGCATTGTCCTCTGCCTCGTCCTCGGTCTCGCCAAACAGCGCCTCGCCTGCTTCATCGCCCTCTTTGCTAGCCTCTTTGTAGGCGGCCGCAACCTCCGCCTCCCGCATGCTGTACCGCCAGCACTCGAGGCGGCCCTTGCGGGCGGAGCGGTACGAGTCGAGCAGCGCCTCCTGCTCCGCTCGATCCACAGCGATCTGCTATTCCACCTGTAGGTGCTCCTAGAGGAGATGGTGGTTGTAGGCGGTGTCGGCCTGCGCCTCCCGAAACTGCTCCTCACGCATCTGCCTCACCCTGTCCATATATTGGGCACGGGCCTCGCCGATGGTCATGGTGCAATGCAGCGGCGAGTATGGCGCGGAGGAGGGGGTTGGCGCCGGATCGTCGACTACCATGTTCTCCATTGGGACGTCGTCGTCCTCCGGCTGCCTGCCAGCCAGCCGGTCGGCAGCAATGGCTGCCATCTCCTTGTGGAGCGCGAGGAAGCCATGGTGGGCAGTAGTGGTGTGGACAGGAGAAAGGGAACGGATGCGAATGACTGCGGCTATGGCCGGCGCAGCAGTTTATATAGCAATGGTGGGCGGGCGGAGGGACGGACGTGTGGTGCCGGAGTAGTCGCCTCGGCAACCGCGTATCATTAATGTGTGCGGCAGATGGACGGACGGATGACACTTGTGTCGTTTTTAGGCGGAGCAATAGACTGCACCGGGAAGCGGGGCGGGCGGCACTGACTATTTCGGGCAGAAAGCCCGCGCGGGCGAGGAGATGACTTTACTTGGAGAGGATGACAATGGGGACCCACTAGGTCCATAGCCTCACGTACGCAAGTGCCTCCTTAGTATATATATATATATATATATATATACATATATATATATATATATATATATATATATATATATAACTATAATTTATTTTGCTTCCTCCTGGTTTCCTGACATCACGGTCCCACACCATTTTCAACCTATGTACTCCCTCCTTTCCAGTTTATATGGCTTATCTCAAAATTCTAGTTTTTCCATTTTATAAGGCTCAATTTGGTTGTTTTCCATCACATGTTTAGATTCCAAGGTGCATTAAATCATTGCATGCAAGTATTAAGAGAAAATTGACGAATGCATGTACTTTATGCATGCATGCATTGCAATTAATGCATTGATAAACATAATTTTTTGAGGATAACAAGAGCATTAATTAGGTGCTTTTGCAAAACTACAAAAAGTATTCCACCACTCGCCATCTACCTTGATTGGTGAGATTTTTGAATTGAGCATTATAAACCGGAAAGGAGGGAGTAGTCAATAAACGAGAGAATTGCACAAGAAGCGGTCGACAGCTGGGACCAAGCAGCTCGAGCAGTATTTGTGTTTTTGAGGTGTGAGGACTGCAGAATTTTTTGATGTTTAGCCTAGATATTAATTTTTCTCCTCTAAACAACAACAAAAACATCACTGCAGGTATTAACTGGGCGGGCTATGACCCGTCTATCCCAGACCAGATATCCAGCCCAGATATTAATTTTTTTCAAGCTAAAAATGGCTAGCCCAGCTATACTTTTTTTAGGAATACCCAGGAAAGGTTAAGTTGTTATTCTCCGCCTCGCTGGGCTGCAAATCTTTCCTAGGAGGGATGCATTAGGCTTAACAAGAAAATGGGCTTTAAGAAATAATAAATGGGATGTAATTATAAAAATTGGGTAGTAACTATAAAAAAATGCACCAAACACGTGATTACTTTATAAAATAGTATTTTTGGAAATTGAAAATTTTACATAATATAAATTTATATTGAAATTGTATTTAATCTGACTAGAAATTTCGGCATAAAAAAATTCGGATCCCATCAAAATGTGGGAAATTTTATTGAATTCTCTTTTGAACGGTTGGTTGAAATGGGTTGTACTTTTAACAAACTGTAAATGGGCTGTAGTAAATTCCATTAGAATTCAAAATGGGCTACACATTCTTACAAATCTCAAATGGGCTATAAGTTCTCTGCCACACACTTCTGGCCTTACTAAGTTGACGCGTCCCCTAAAAAAATAGAGTTGACGCGTATGCAAGGCTTTGTCAACTTATAGTCAACACACGGTTCTAGCAGCAGTGGCCATTGGATATCCATCCAACAGATGCCGTGCTTCTTCTTCAATCCCGGATATTCTAGCTTTACCCGCCCAAAAAATGATTCCTCCCCCTGACATCTGGGGCGCACCATTTCGGAAGCTGGCCTATGGTCCTACTAAGTTGACATACCAAGGGCTTTGTCAACTTAGTCAATATAAACAATTCTAGCTGCAGTGACCGTACGATGTCCATCCAACGGCAGTCGTGCTTCTTCAACCTCTAGTCTTCTTGCTCCAGCCGCCCAAAGCAGCGACAGTCGTGCCGCCAGCTCCTGCCTCCCGTGGCCGGCTGTGCTGCCGCGGAGGCCTCACCGTCCCCTACTACTCCCACCGCTGGCCAGGCCATCCCTCCACTCACCCAAACCCCCTGTTATTCTTCGGCGACGGCAGCGCAGCCGAACCAGTGAACCCTCATACTCCTATCCACGTGTGCATCCACTGCCGCGTCTTCCCCGGCCCCGCGTCGTCCGCTTCCTAGGCCTCGCCGTCGTCCACCGCCATAGTGCTCTCGGCGCGGCGTGGTCAAAGTGGTCAAGGAACGACTTCCATCGGACGTGGACTGTACGTGGAGAGGCTGATAGCTGGGTCCACGGGAGCCGCAAGGAAGTGCCTCCTTATTACGCGTAAAATAATTATTCCTCCACTTGACAACGGGGACCCACCGGACAGGCAACCGTATTTCACAAAATAAATGATTCTCCCCTTGACTGCTGGGACCCACGAGCTACATCTTCGCACGCAGGGAAGTGCGTCCGAAAAAAATACGATTCGCCCTCCTGACTGCTGGGACCCACCAGCTACATCTTCGCACGCAAGGAAGTGCATCCGAAAAAAAGAATGATTCCCCGCCGACTGCTGGGACCCACCAGCGACACCTTCGCACGCAAGGAAGTGCGTCCGGGTAAAAAAAATGATTCGCCCCCCTGACTACTGGGACCCAACAGCTACACCTTCGCATACAAGGATGTGCATCCGGGCAAAAAAAAAACGATTCGCCCCCTGACTGCTGGGACCCACCAGCTACATCTTCGCAGGCAAGGAAGTGCCTGACAGTCGGGAGCCACCTGGTCGAAGTGTACGTAGCATTGTCATTCTGGTCGTGAACGTGTACGTACATATATACTGGTCGATGTAGAGGCGCGTACACTTCGTAGTAGAGCACGCACGTAGCATGTACACGTACGTACGGCGACCAGGGTGCAAGAACAAAAATACGGCCACCTATGTGTACATACGGGCGGGGTCTCGAACGCCTACTCGCGCATACGTACGGCGAGGGCTCGTGTACATGGCCGGGTCGAAACAGAGAAACATCATCGTCGTCATGTTCATGGGGAGGCAACGAAATGCGTCGTGTTCATGGGGAGGCAACGGAATGCGTCGTGTTCATCGGGAGGCAACGGAACGCGTGGGAGCCAACCGGCTGGGTCGAAACGGAATGCGTGGTTTTGTTCACCGGGAGGGCTTGGACGGAACAGGGGATGGAAACGAGGCCTAGCGTGTCGCAGAACGGAGGAAACAGACCTCCTATGTTCGGAACTGGGTCCTGTTGATCGGGAGGGGTGTGGCGTACCGCAAAACGGTGGAAACGGACCTCCTACGGTCGAAACGGGGGTCCTGTTGATCGCGAGGGGTGTGGGGTACCACAAAACGGAGGAAACGGACCTCCTACGGTCGAAACGGGGGTCCAGTTGATCGCGAGGGGTGTGGGGTACCACAAAACGGAGGAAACAGACCTCCTACGGTCGAAATGGTGGTCCTGTTGATCGGGAGGGGTGTGGCGTACCGCAAAACGGACGAAACGAACTTGTGTTGGAGCGCTACGGTCGAAACGGGGGTCCTGTTCATCGGGAGGGGTGTGGCATACCACAAAACGGGCCTCCACAGGATACTGTTCATCTCCACCGTCGACCTCCTCCAGCCTCCACGGGCTACCATCGACCTCCTCCAGCCTCCACGGGATCCTTTTCATCCAGTCTCCACCACGCGCTACTCCACCGGCTACTGTTCAACCACCCCTCCACCGTCTACTATTCATCCAGCACTCCACACCATGGGGTCCTGTTCAACCACCCCTCCACGGGCACCCCTCCACCATCTACTGTTATCCAGCCCTCCACACCACGGGATCCTGTTCATCCAGAGGCAATGCCACCGCTCACTGTTCATCCAACCCCCCTGATAACCCACAAGTGTAGGGGATCGCAACAGCTTTCGAGGGTAAAGTATTGAACCCAAATTTATTTATTCGACACAAGGGGAGCCAAACAATATTCTTGAGTGTTAGCAGTTGAGTTGTCAATTCAACCACACCTGGATAACTTAGTATATGCAGCAAGGTATTTAGTAGCAAAGTAGTATGATAATACAGGTAGCGGTGGCAAAAGTAAAGATAATAGTTTTTGGGTTTTTGTAGTGATTGTAACAGTAGCGACAAAAAAGTAAATAAGCGAAGCACAATATGTGAAAAGCTCGTAGGCAATGGATCAGTGATGGATAATTATGCCGGATGCGATTCCTCATGTAATAGCTATAACATAGGGTGACACAGACCTAGCTCCAGTTCATCAATGTAATGTAGGCATGTATTCCGTAAATAGTCATACGTGCTTATGGAAAAGAACTTGCATGACATCTTTTGTACTACCCTCCCGTGGCAGCGGGGTACTAGTGGAAACTAAGGGATATTAAGGCCACCTTTTAATAAAGAACCGGAACAAAGCATTAGCACATAGTGAATACATGAAATCCTTAAACTACGGTCATCACCGAGAAGTATCCCAATTATTGTCACTTCGGGGTTGTCGGATCATAACACATAATAGGTGACTATAGACTTGCAAGATAGGATCAAGAACACACATATGTTCATCAAAACATAATAGGGTCGGATCTGAAATCATGACACTCGGGCCCTAATGACAAGCATTAAGCATACAAAGTCATAGCAACATCAATATCAGAACATAGTGGATACTGGGGATCAAACCCTAACAAAACTAACTTGATTACATGGTAAATCTCATCCAACCCATCACCGTCCAGCAAGCCTACGATGGAATTACTCACGCACGGCGGTGAGCATCATGAAATTGGTGATGGAGGATGGTTGATGATGACGATGGCGACAAATCCCCCTCTCCGTAGCCCCGAACGGACTGCAGATCAGCCCTCCCGAGAGATATTAGGGCTTGGCGGCGGCTCCGTGTCGTAAAACGCGATGAAACTTTCTCTCTGATTTTTTCTCCCCGAACGTGAATATATGGAGTTGGAGTTGAGGTCGGTGGAGGTCCAGGGGGCCCACGAGATAGGGGGCGCGCCCAGGGGGAGGGGGCGCGCCCCCCTGTCTTGTGGACAGGGTGTGGGCCCCCTAGTCTTGATTCTTTCACCAATATTTTTTATATTTTCCAAAAAGTCCCTCCGTGGATTTTCAGGACATTCCGAGAACTTTTTTTTCTACACATAAAACAACATCATAGCAGTTCTGCTGAAAACAGCGTCAGTCCGGGTTAGTTTCATTCAAATCATGCAAGTTAGAGTCCAAAACAAGGGCAAAAGTGTTTAGAAAAGTACATACGTTGGAGACGTATCACCTCCCCCAAGCTTAAACCTTTGCTTGTTCTCAAGCAATTTAGTTGATAAACTGAAAGTGATAAAGAAAAACTTTTACAAACTCTGTTTGCTCTTGTTGTTGTAAACATAAAATGCCAGCATTCAAGTTTAAGCAAATATTATGAACTAACCATACTCACAATAACACTTAGGTCTCACAATTACTCATATCAATAGCATAATCAGCTAGCGAGCCATAATAATAAAACTCGGATGACAACACTTTCTCAAAACAATCATAACATGATATAACAAAATGGTATCTCGCTAGCCCATTTTGAGACCGCAAAACATAAATGCAGAGCACCTTCAAAGATCAAGGACTAACTAAACATTGTAATTCATGGTAAAAGAGATCCAGTCAATTCATACCCAATATAAACCAATAGTAATGAATGCAAATGACAGTGTGCTCTCCAGCGGGTGCTTTTTAATAAGAAGGTGATGACTCAACATAAAAGTAAATAGATAGGCCCTTTGCAGAGGGAAGCAGGGATTTGTAGAGGTGCCAGAGCTCGATTTTAAAATAGAGATTGAATAACTTTTGAGCGGCATACTTTTGCTGTCAACGCAACAACTATGAGATGGTTGTATCTTCCATTCTACATGCATTATAGGCAGTTCCCAAACAGAATGGTAAAGGTTTATACACCCCCAACCACCAACAAGCATGAATCCATGGATTGCTTGAAACAATGAGTGCCTCCAACTAACAACAGCCCTAGGGGAGTTTTGTCTAATTATTTTGATTTGCTTTGATCTTTTTTGGATCATGGGACTGGCATCCCGGTTACCGGCCCTTTCTCGTGAATGAGGAGCAGAGTCCACTCCTCTTGAGAATAACCCACCTAGCATGGAAGATATAGGCAACCCTAGTTGTAACATGAGCTGCTCAACCATACAAAACAAAATTTCATTTGAAGGTTTGGAGTTTGGCACATACAAATTTACTTGGAACGGCATGTAAATACCACATATAGGAAGGTATGGTGGACTCATATGGAATAACTTTGGCGTTTATGGAGTTGGGATGCACAAGCAGTATTCCCGCTTAATACAGGTGAAGGCTAGCAAAAGACTAGGAAGCGACCAACTGAGAGAGCGACAACAGTCATAAACATGCATTAAAATTAATTTACACCGAGTGCAAGCATGAGTAGGATATAATCTACCATGAACATAAATATCATGAAGGCTATGTTGATTTGTTTCAACTACATGCGTGAACATGTGCCAAGTCGAGTCACTCAATACATTCAAAGGAGGATACCATCCCATCATACCACATCATAATCATTCTAATAGCATGCTGGCATGCAAGGTAAACCATTATAACTCGTAGCTAATCAAGCATGGCACAAGCAACTATAATCTCTAAATGTCATTGCAAATATGTTTACCTCATAATAGGCTGACTCAGAAATGATGAACTCATCATATTTACAAAAATAAGAGAGGTTGAGTTCATACCAGCTTTTCTCATCCCAATAAGTCCATCATATATCGTCATTATTTCCTTTCACTTGCACGACCGAACGATGTGTATAATAATAATAGTGCACATGCATTGGACTAAGCTGGAATCTGCAAGCATTCAACTCAAAAGAGAAGAAAAGATGTTATGTTCTCTGAATTAAATAAACAATCATGCAAATGAGAGCCACTAAACATTTTCAATATGGTTTTCTCGACCCGCAAAGAAAAGAAAAAGAAAATAAAACTATTTACACGGGAAAGCTCCCAACAAGTAAGAAGAAGAACTAGAAATCTTTTTGGGTTTTCATTTAAATTCTACTACAAGCATGGAAATTAAACTAACTAATTTTTTTTGGTTCTTCTTAAGGTTTATCAAACACACAAGAAGAAAACTAGAAGAAGAAATTTAAACTAGCATGGATAATAAAATGAAAGAGTATGAGCACCGACGACTAGCGTGTGAACATGAATGTAAAGTCGGTGAGAAATACGTACTCCCCCAAGCTTAGGCTTTTGGCCTAAGTTGGTCTAGTACAAAGGACCGCCGCTACTCTCCATGGTGTACTAGGAGGTGTAATCAGGATACCACTGGCTGGCCATCGCCGAATCCCACTGGAAAGATGATGCACAATAAGGGTCCAGTTCAGGTTCCGGCCCAGGTTCAGGTTCTGGAGTGAAAGCTTGGGCTCGATGAGTGTACACCGCTTCAGGTGTAATAAGAAAATTATCTGCAGTCAAATCAAATAACAGAGGCGCAGGCAAAATAATAGTCTCATTGTGTTTCTTATTAAATCTAAGGTTATACAAGAGCATCTTTCTTCGTTGTCAACAATAAACTTGTGGGCTACCATGCTCTTGTAATCTAAAATGTGAGGAGGCAATTTTGTCTCCTCTTTCACATGGTGCCTAATAGGTATCTGAAAATGTCTAGCAAGACGTGAAGCATATATACCTCCATATATGGGGCCTTTTGTACGATTCAGGCCTAGCCGTTTAGGAACGACGACACCCATACTAAAACTATTGTCTCCAAGAAAGGCATGTTGAAGAATGATAATATCAGGAACACTAAAGTTTTCACTATTTCCACGACCAATCAAGCATCTACTAGCAAATATGGCAAAGTAGCGTAAAACAAGAAAGTATATTGTAGAGATTTTTGCCTCGGAACCTTTCTTTGGCTCCTCTACAGCTATAGTGTTAACAAAGCCATCCACATCTTTATGATGGGGTTCCTCTAATTCTTCCTCATAGGGTATCCTACATACCATGCAAAAATTACGTAAAGACATTTCTCTGAATTCATCATATAAGTAAAATGATACCGTATGCGATGACTTCTTAGGATAATAATAAAAGTTTTGCACGAAAGTATTGGTGAGTAAGAGATACTGATCGATCCGATCGTTGATGAAACCGGTGAGGCCTGCATTCTCGATCAAAGAATAAAAATCTTCATGAATTCCATCTTCTTTCAAGAAATCATCGCATGGCCATTCACACGACCGCACTTGCGCTAAGCGAGGAAGATTATACTTGGCTTTTTCCTTGTCTTTGGCTTGTTTTTCCTGAGAGCCTTGGCTAGAAGAGCCCCTCAAAAATTTCCTTAACATTTTCTAAAAATTTCTGAAATTTTAGTAACTTCAAAATAAAAGTGAATAAAACTAAACAAGATTGGTAGAAACTACTCCTACAAGTGCCTAGAGCCTATATCATGCATTAGAATTGCTTGAGACCTCATAAATTTAACATGCAAGCTCAAGAACATGGTCACCTATGCAACAAAAAATTGCAATGAATAAAGCACTAGAACAAAAACTAATTGGACCAATGGAGGAGTGACATACCAAGCAACAATCTCCCAAAGCAGTTTTATGAATGGAGCTTTGAGCGAGGAGATCGAGAATCGCAGCAAAATGAGCTAGAACTCGTGCTTGAGCTGGATCGGAATTTTTTTGGGTAGAAGATGAAGTGTGTGGGTGCTCGCATAAGTGGAGTAGGGCCACCAGGGGACCACGAGACAGGGGGGCGCGCCCAGGTGGGGTGGGCGCGCCCTCCACTCTTGTGGCCTGGTGCTTGCCCATCCTGCAGTGATTTCAGTGCCTAAAATCCTCAAATATTCCATAAAAAATCATACTAAATTTGCAGGGCATTTGGAGTACTTATATTTTCGAGATATTTTTTTAATGCACGGATAATTCACAAAACAGACGGATAATACCATTTTTGCTTTATTTATTCTAAATAACAGAAAGTAAAAAGAGGGTACAGAAGGTTGTGCCTTCTAGTTTCATCCATCTCATGATCATCAAAATGAATCCACTAACAAGGTTGATCAAGTCTTGTTAACAAACTCATTCCGAATAACACGAAACCGGAGAAAATTCAAATAACACTAAGTTACCTCAATGGGGATATGAAAATGCCCAACAATTAGAATATCATACTTTTACTTGACAGTAGGGAGAGGAATTTCAAAACCTCCAATAATAATAGTTGGAACTTTTCCAATATAATTGATGCTATGAACTTGAGATTGTTTCTCGAAAAGTGTACCATATGCTCATTACCATTAACATGAAAAGTGACATTGCCTTTGTTGCAATCAATAAAAGCCCCTGCAGTATGGAAAAATAGTCTACGAAGGATAATCCACATACTATCGTCCTCGGGAATATCAAGAATGACAAAGTCCGTTAAGATAGTGACATTTGCAACCACAACAGGCACATCCTCGCAAATACCGACATGTATAGCAGTTGATTTATCAGTCATTTGCAAAGATATTTCAGTAGGTGTCAACTTATTCAATTCAAGTCTACGATATAAAGAGAGAGGCATAACACTAACACCGACTCCAAGATCACATAAAGCAGTTCTAACATAATTTCTTTTAATGGAGCATTGTATAGTTGGTACACCCGGATCTCCAAGTTTCTTTGGTATTCCACCCTTAAGGGTGTAATTAGCAAGCATGGTGGAAATTTCATCTTTCAGTATCTTTCTTTTATTTGTAATGATATCCTTCATATACTTAGCATAAGGATTTACTTTCAGCATATCAGTTAAGCGCATACGTAAGAAGATAGGTCTAATCACTTCAGCAAAGCGCTCAAAATCCTCATCATCCTTTGTCTTGGATGGTTTAGGAGGAAAGGGCATGGGTTTCCGAACCCATGGTTCTCTTTCTCTACCGTGCTTCCTAGCAACAAAATCTCTCTTGTCATAACGTTGACTCTTTGATTGTGGGTTATCAAGATCAACAGCAGGTTCAATCTCTACTTCATTGTTTTTGCTAGGTTGATCATCAACATGAACATTATCATTAACATTATCACTAGGTTCATGTTCATCACTTGATTGTGTTTCAGCATCAGAAATAGAAATATTATTGGGATTCTCAGGTGTGTCTACAGTAGGTTCACTAGAAGCATGCAAAGTTCTCTCGTTTTTCTTTTTCTTCTTTTTAGAAGAACTAGGTGCCTCTAAATTATTTCTCTGAGAAGCTTGCTCGATTCTCTTAGGGTGGCCTTCAGGATACAAAGGTTCCTGAGTCATTCTACCAGTTCTAGTAGACACTCTAACAGCAAAGTCATTTTTATTATTTAATTCATCAAGCAAATCATTTTGAGCTTTGAGTACTTGCTCAGCTTGAGTAGCAACCATAGAAGCATATTTGCTAACGAGTTTAAGTTCACCTTTAACTCTAGCCATATTATCGCTCACGCGTCCTACCTCGAAAGCATTATTCTTTAACTCTCTACCAACATAAGCATTAAAACTTTCTTTTCTAGCCATAAAGTCGTCAAATTCATCTAAGCATGGGCTATGAAATTTAGTAGAGGGGACTTCAACTTTATCATATCTATAGAGAGAATTTACCTTTACTACCTATGTTGGGTTATCAAGACAATATGGTTCTTCAACAGGCGGTATATTAAGACCATGTATTTATTCAATAGGAGGTAAATTCTTAACATCTTCAGCTTTAATACCTTTTTCTTTCATTGATTTCTTTGCCTCTTGCATATCTTCAGGACTGAGAAATAAAACACCTCTCTTCTTCGGAGTGGGTTTAGGAATAGGCTCAGGAGTTGGCTCAATTGGTTCAGGAATTGCCTCAGGAATTGGCTCGGGAAGAGTCCAATTATTTTCATTAGTCAACATATTATTCAATAATAATTCAGCTTCGTCGACTGTCCTTTCCCTGAAAACACAACCAGCACAACTATCCAAGTAGTCCTTGGAAGCATCGGTTAGTCCATTATAAAAGATATGGAGTATTTCATTCTTCTTGAGAGGATGATCAGGCAAAGCATTAAGTAACCGGAGAAGCCTCCCCCAAGCTTGTGGGAGACTCTCTTCTTTGATTTGCACAAAATTATATATTTCCCACAAGGCAGCTTGTTTCTTATGAGCAGGGAAATATTTAGCAGAGAAGTAATAAATCATATCCTAGGGACTACGCACACAACCAGGAGCAAGAGAATTATACCAAGTCTTAGCATCACCCTTTAACGAGAACGGAAATATCTTAAGGATATAAAAATAGCGAGATTCATCATCATGAGTAAACAGGGTAGCTATATCATTCAACTTGGTAAGATGTTCCACAACAGTTTCAGATTAAAGGCCATAAAAAGGGTCAGATTCAACTAAAGGAATAATTTTAGGATCAACAGAGAATTCATAGTCCTTATCAGTAACACAGATAGGTGAAGTAGCAAAAGAAGGGTCAGGTTTCATTCTAGCATTAAGAGACTGCTGCTTCCATTTAGCTAATAATTTCTTCAGATCATATCTATCATTGCAAGCAAAGAGAGCTCTACCAGCTTCTTCATTCATAACATAACCCTCAGGAACAATAGGTAATTCATAATCATTGGGAGAATTATCATCATCACTATCATCAATAATAGCATCTTCAATAATTTCATTCCCCCTAACTCTAGCAAGTTGTTCATCAAGAAATTCACCTAATGGCAAAGTAGTATCACGCACAGAAGTAGTTTCATCATGCATAGCAGAAGTGGCATCATCAATAACATGCGACATATCCGAATTCATAGCAGTAGCAGGTTTAGGTGTCGCAAGTTTACTCAAAACAGGAGGAGAATCTCGTGCAGAGCTAGATGGCAGTTCCTTACCTCCCCTCGTAGTTGAGGGGAAAATCGTAGTTCTGTCGTCTTTCAAGTTCTTCATAGTGATCAACAGATATAAATCCCAAGTGACTCAGAGAATAGAGCTATGCTCCCCGGCAACGGCGCCAGAAATTAGTCTTGATAACCCACAAGTGTAGAGGATCGCAACAACTTTCGAGGGTAAAGTATTCAACCCAAATTTATTGATTCGACACAAGGGGAGCCAAAGAATATTCTTGAGTATTAGCAGTTGAGTTGTCAATTCAACCGCACCTGGATAACTTAGTATCTGCAGCAAGGTATTTAATAGCAAAGTAGTATGTTAATAAAGGTAACAGTGGCAAAAGTAAAGATAATAGTTTTTGGGTTTTTGTAGTGATTGTAACAGTAGCGACAGAAAAGTAAATAAGCGAAGCACAATATGTGAGAAGCTCGTAGGCAATGGATCAGTGATGGATAATTAAGCCGGATGCGATTCCTCATGTAATAGCTATAACATAGGGTGACACAGAACTAGCTCCAGTTCATCAATGTAATGTAGGCATGTATTCTGTAAATACTCATACGTGCTTATGGAAAAGAACTTGCATGACATCTTTTGTCCTGCCCTCCCATGGCAGCGGGGTCCTACCGGAAACTAAGGGATATTAAGGCCTCCTTTTAATAGAGAACCGGAACAAAGCATTAGAAAATAGTGAATACATGAACTCCTCAAACTACTGTCATCACCGAGAAGTATCGCGATTATTGTCACTTCGGGATCATAACACATAATAGGTGACTATAGACTTGCAAGATAGGATCAAGAACACACATATATTCATGAAAACATAATAGGTTCAGATATGAAATCATGGCAATCGGTCTCTAGTGACAAGCATTAAGCATAGCTAAGTCATAGCAATATCAATCTCAGAACATAGTGGATACTAGGGATCAAACCCTAACAAAACTAACTTGATTACATGGTAAATCTCATCCAACCCATCACCATCAAGCAAACCTACGATGGAATTAGTCATGCATGGCGGTGAGCATCATGAAATTGGTGATGGAGGATGGTTGATGATGATGACGACGACGAATCCCCCTCTCCGGAGCCCCGAACGGACTCCAGATCAGCCCTCCCGAGAGAGATTAGGGCTTGGCGGAGGCTCCATGTCGTAAAATGCGATGAAACTTTCTCTCTGATTTTTTTCTCCCCGAACTTGAATATATGGAGTTGGAGTTGAGGTCGGTGGAGGTCCAGGGGGCCCACGAGATAGGGGCACGCCCCCTGTCTCGTGGCAGGGTGTGGCCCCCCTGATCTTCATTCTTTCGCCAATATTTTTTATATTTTCCAAAAAGTCCCTCCGTGGATTTTAAGGACATTCCGAGAACTTTTCTTTTCTACACATAAAACATCATCATGGCAGTTCTGTTGAAAACAGCGTCAGTCCAGGGTGAGTTTAATTCAAATCATGCAAGTTAGAGTCCAAAACAAGGACAAAAGTGTTTGGAAAAGTAGATACGTTGGAGACGTATCACCCCCCCCCCCCCCCCCCCCCCGCAACGCTCACTGTTCATCCAATCGATCGGCTTCAGTTAGGAGCAGTAGCGAAGGAATCGCTCGATCGGGTTTAGTTAACAGCCATCGATCGATCGCTCGGGTAATGGTAACGCGTAGCCTGCAGTGCAAACGCTCAGGTTCAGTTAGATCCCAACGCCTTGCTCGGCTTCAGTTAGAGCCAACGCCTCGCACACACGCGCGTACGTGTACGAGAGAAACGCGCATCGCTTGGCCGCCTACCTCCCACCGTAACCGGGAACTCCCCCAAATTTTCCTTCCCCTCGCTTCTACCATGTTTTTTTCCATGATGGACGGCCCAAATAATGTCATGCAGCTGCGTCTCCGGCCCGCCCAGGACGAAAAGCCCATTTTCTGTCATAATATTTTGTCATAGAAGTAGGAGCCCACCACATCTATGATGATACCGGGTTTTGTCACAATTATCGTCATAGAAGTGTCATATGTATGACAGAAAAAAATTTCATTCGGCCCAAAATGTCACGGATGTGTCTTTTTTTTTGTAGTGACTGTTGTGTAGAGAGAGCATATCACATACGTCTTATTAGAAGCAATCGTCTGTGTTATTATCGGTCTTCACACACATTTCTGATTACAGACCTGTTTGCCGTGTATCACACACATCTTGTTATATTGAACCATTTATGTTCGCTTGTCTCAACACAAACATTTCATCCAAGTGAACTGCATGCTGTATATCGCACACACCTGGTTCTGGCTGACCGTTTCTTTGCTGTTGCCTAATCACAAACAGTTCATCCTAGTGAACCGTATGCTGTGTATCGCACATGCCTTCATCTGGCTGCCCATTTTTTTTTCTTACTCCTCCTTGCAAACATTTAATTGAACTGAACCGTATGCCCTGCATCGCACACGCAACTAAAATCTGAACCATGTTTGATGCATCCATCATCGCAAATATTTTGGACATTTTTGACGGTTCTCTGACACCACCGTTTGCGATTATTGCATCGCACATAGTTGCTCGAAGGGTCTCTTATTATAGTGTCGCATTAGCAGCATCCTGCACTAGTGGTGCAAGGCCTGCTATAGGAGCAGATGCTGATGTTATGAACATCTGCCAAACTCGATCTGATGACTACTTGATAGTTCAGTGTGCCATGCTTTACGGCTTAGAATTGGGACTTCAAAGACGTTTTGAACATCATGGAGCATATGAGATGTTCCAAGAGTTGAAGTTAATATGACATCTCCAACAAGTTGTATAACTGCAAAATGGAGGAGAATAGTTCTGTCAGTGAACACATACTCAGAATGTCTGGGTACCATAAACACTTGACTCAGTTCGGAGTTAATATTCGTGATGATAGTGTCATTGACAGAGTTCTTCAATCACTGCCACCAAGCTATAAATGCTTCATGGTGAACTATAATATGCAATGGATGGAAAAGACAATGCCTGAGCTATTCGCGATGCTAAGGGCTGCGGAGGTAGAAATGAGGAAGGAGCATCAAGTGTTGATGGTGAAAAAGACCACTAGTTTCAAGAAAAAGGGCAAAGGGAAGAAGCGTAACTTCAAGAAGAATAGCAAACAAGTTGCTACTCCTGGGAAGAATCCCAAGTCAGGACCTAAGCCTGAAACTGAGTGCTTCTACTGCAAAGGGACTTGTCACTGGTAGCAAAACTGCCCCAAGTATTTAGCGGATAAGACGGATGGCAAAGTGAAAGGTATATTTGATATACATGTTATTGATGTGTACCTTACTAAAGCTCGTAGTAGCGCCTGGGTATTTGATACTTGTTCTTTTGCTCATATTCGTAACTCGAAATAGGGGCTATGGATTAAACGAAGATTGGCTAAGGACGAGGTGACGATGCACGTCGGAAATGGTTGCACGGTCGACGTGATCGCCGTCGGCACGCTACCTCTACATCTACCTTGAAGATTATTTTTACACCTGAATAATTGTTATTTGGTGCCAGCATTGAGCATGAACATTATATCTTGATCTTGTTTGATGCGAGACAATTATTCATTTAAATCGGAGAATAATGGTTGTTCTATTTATATGAGTAATATCTTTTATGGTCATGCGCCCTTGTTGAGTGGTCTATTTTTCTTGAATATCGACCGTAGTGATACACATGTTCATAATATTGTAGCCAAAAGATGCAAAATTGATAATGATAGTGCAACTTATTTGTGGCACTGCCGTTTAGGTCATTGGTGTAAAGCGCATGAAAAAACTCCATTCTGATGGGCTTTTGGAATCACTTGATTATGAATCACTTGGTGCTTGCGAACCATGCCTCACTTGCAAGATGACTAGGACTCCATTCTCCGAAACAATGGAGCGAGCGACTAACTTACTGGAAATAATACATACCAATGTATGCGGTCCTATGATTGTTGAGGCTCTCGGCGGGTATCATTATTTTCTGACCTTCACAAATGATTTTAGCAGATATGGGTATATATACTTGATGAAACATAAGTCTGAAACATTTCAAAAGTTCAAAGAATTTCAGAGTGAAGTAGAAAATCATCGTAACAAGAAAATAAAGTTTCTACAATCTGATCGTGGAGGCGAATATTTGAGTTATGAGTTTGGTCTTCATTTGAAACAATGTGGAATAGTTCTGCAACTCACGCCACCTGGAACACCACAGCGTAATGGTGTGTCCGAACATCATAACCGTACTTTATTGGATATGGTGCGATCTATGATGTCTCTTACTAATTTACCGCTATCGTTTTGTGATTATGCTTTAGAGACGGCTGCACTCACGTTAAATAGGGAACCATCAAAATCCGTTGAGATGACACCATATGAACTATGGTTTGGCAAGAAACCTAAGCTGTCGTTTCTTATAGTTTGGGGCCGAGATTTTTATGTGAAAAAGCCTCAACCTGATAAGCTTGAACCCAAATCGGAGAAATGCGTCTTCATAGGATACCCAAAGTAAACTGTTGGGTACACCTTCTATCACAGATCCGAAGGCAAGATATCCATTGCTAAGAATGGATCCTTTCTAGAGAAGGAGTTTCCCTCAAAAGAAGTGAGTGGGAGGAAAGTAGAACTTGATGAGGTCATTGTACCTTATCCCGAATTGGAAAGTAGTTTATCACATAAATCAGTTCCAGTGATTCCTACACCAATTAGTGATGAAGTTAATGATGATGATCATGAAACTTCAGATCAAATTACTACAGAACCTCGTAGGTCAACCAGAGTACGGTCCGCACTAGACCGTGATGAACCTACGAACTATGAGGAAGTGATGATAAGCCCAGATTCCGTGAAATGGTTGAGGCCATGAAATCTGAGATGGAATCCATGTATGAGAACAAAGTGTGGACTTTGGTGGACTTGCCTGATGATCGCCATGCCATAGAAAATAATGGGATCTTCAAGCAGAAGACTGATGCTAATGGTAATGTTACTGTCTACAAAGCTCGACTTGTTGCAAAAGGTTTTCGACAAGTTTAAGGAGTTGACTACAATGAGACCTTCTCACCCGTAGTGATGCTTAAGTCTATCTTAATCATGTTAGCAATTGCCGCATTTTATGATTATGAAATTTGGCAAATGGATGTCAAAACTGCATTCCTTCATGGGTTTCTTAAAGAAGAGTTGTATATGATGCAACCAGAAGGTATTGTCGATCCAAAAGGTGCTAACAAAATGTGCAAGCTCCAAGGATCCATTTATGGACTGGTGCAAGCCTCTCAGAGTTGGAATATACGCTTTGATAATGTGGTCAAAGCACATGGTTTTATACAGACATTTGGAGAAGCCTATATTTACAAGAAAGTGAGTAGGAGCTCTGTACCATTTCCAATATTATTTGTGGATGACATATTATTGATTGGAAAAAATACATAATTTCTAGATAGCATAAAAGGATACTTGAATAAGAATTTTTCAATGAAAGACCTCAGTGAAGCTGCTTATATATTGGGCATCAAGATCTATAGAGATAGATCAAGACGCTTAATTGGACATTCACGAAGCACATACCTTGATAAAGTTTTGAAGAAGCTCAAAATGGATCAGTCAAAGAAAGGGTTCTTGCCCGTGTTACAAGGTGTGAAGTTGAGTCAGACTCAATGCCCGACCAATGCAAAAGATAGAGAGAAAATGGAAGTCATTCCCTATGCCTCAGCCATAGGTTCTATCATGTATGAAGCAGAGTACATAGCTGCTTCAGAAGCACCAAATGAAGGAGTTTGGATGATGAAGTTCATATCCGATCTAGGTGTAATACCTAGTGCATCGGGTCCAACGAAAATCTTTTGTGACAGTACTGGAGCAATTGGCCTGACAAAGGAATCTAGATTTAACAAGAGAACCAAACACATAAAGAGAAGCTTCAATTCCATCCGTGATCAAGTCAAGGAGGGAGACATAGAGATTTGCAAGATACATACGAATATGAATGTTGCAGACCAAGACTCCACGGGTGTTTGAATCATTACTATGTAATCTAGATTATTGACTCTAGTGCAAGTGGGAGACTGAAGGAAATATGGCCTAGAGGCAATAATATAGTTGTTCTTTATATTTCCTTGTACCATGATAAATGTTTATTATTCATGCTAGAATTTTATTAACCGGAAACTTAGTGCATGTGTGAATACATAGACAAAACAATCTGTCCCTAGTATGCCTCTACTTGACTAGCTCATTAATCAAAGATGGTTATGTTTCATGACCATAGATATGTGTTATCATTTGACGAACGGGATCACATCATTAGAGAATGATGTGATGGACAAGACCCATCCGTTAGATTAGCATAATGATCGATAAGTTTTATTGGTATTGCTTTCTTCATGACTTATACATGTTCCCATGACTATGAGATTATGCAACTCCCGAATACCGGAGGAACACCTTTTGTGCTATCAAACATCACAACATAACTGGGTGATTATAAAGATGCTCTACAGGTGTCTCCGAAGGTGTTTGTCGAGTTGGCATAAATCGAGATTAGGATTTCTCACTCCATGGATCGGAGAGGTATCTCTGGGCCCTCTCAGTAATGCTCATCACTATAAGACTTGCAAGAAATGTGACAAATGAGTTAGTTATGGGATGATGCATTACGGAATGAGTAAAGAGACTTGCCGGTAATGAGATTGAACTAGGTATGAAGATACCGACGATCGAATCTCGGGCAAGTAACATACCGATGACAAAGGGAACAACGTATGTTGTTGTGTGGTTTGACAGATAAAGAGCTTCGTAGAATATGTAGGAGCCAATATGAGCATCCAGGTTCTGCTATTGCTTATTGATCGGAGATTTGCCTCGATCATGTCTACATAGTTCTCGAACCATATGGTCCGCACGCTTAACGGTCGATGACGATCTGTATTATGAGTTATGTGTTTTTGATGACCGAAGTTTGTTCGGAGTCCGAGATGAGATCATGGACATGACGAGGAGCCTCCAAATGGTTGAGAGGAAAAGATTGATATATTGGAAGGTTATGTTCGAACACTGGAATGGTTTCGGAGAGGTTCGGACATTTTTCGGAGTTCCGGGAGGTTACCGGAAGCCACCGGGGCGTTAACGGGCCTACATGGGCCTTAGTGGAGAAGAGGAGGAAGCGGCGAGGAGGTGGCCCTCCCAAGCCCAGTATGGATTGGACAAGGGTTGGGGGCGCAGCCCCCCTCTTTCCTCCCCCCTCTCCACCTTCCCCCCTCTCCCCTCTCCAGAAAAGCAAGGGGGAATCCTACTAGGACTAGGATTCCTTGTAGGACTCCCCACATGGCGCGCCCCCTTAGGCCGGCAACCTCCTCCCCCCTCCTTTCTATACTGGGGCAGGGGGGCACCCCAAAGATGCACCAGTAGTTCTCTTTGCCGTGTTGGGTGCCCCCTTCCATAGTTTACTCCTCTGGTCATAGCGTCATAGTGCTTAGGCGAAGCCCTGCGTGGATCACATCTTCAACACCGTCACCACGCCGTCGTGCTGACGGAACACTCCCTCAACCCTCTACTAGAACAAGAGTTCGAGGGACGTCATTGAGCTGAACGTGTGCTGAAAACAGATGTGTCGTACGTTCGATACTTGGATCAGTTGGATCGTGAAGACGTTCGACTACATCAACCGCGTTAACTAATGCTTCCACTTTCTATCTACGAGGGTACAT
The DNA here is from genome assembly GCA_963921465.1 of Triticum timopheevii. NCBI lineage: Eukaryota > Viridiplantae > Streptophyta > Magnoliopsida > Poales > Poaceae > Triticum > Triticum timopheevii. Next base: position 77,781,102 of record OY997271.1, read on the forward strand.
GGACACACTCTCCCCCTCTCGTTGCTATGCATCTCCTAGATAGATCTTGCGTGATCGTAGGAATTTTTTTGAAATTGTATGCTACATTCGCCAACAATTCATGTATATGCAAAGGGAGGACACAAATCTACAACATGATTCATGAAACAAAGCAGTACTGGAAATATGGCAAAGGCCTCAAAACTACGGCACAAAATGTGAGATATCATTTCTGTCTCAAATCTAGGACAAACATAACATATCTTTGTAACACAAATGTGAGCTATCTTGTATGTCTCGAATTGAAATAGTACCTAAATACATTATCAAGGTTGCAAAAAAAAGAATTTTTTAATATTTTTGATCAAGCACATAAAGTGAGTCTGAAAAGAAAATGCAAAACATCCTTCAATAGGACCAAGAACTTTCCCATGTTTTTCTCTCATTTTTGTCTTCCTAGAGGTTGGGTTGTGTTGCTTGGGCATTTCTTGGATCATTTGTCATCATGGCTCTCCAGTATGCACAAGTTGGCACAACATGTCCCACCTCATAATAGAATTGACATGTCGGTGGTGTTGTCGCCGCCTCTATCGCAGCTTTTAGGGGTCCACACGTATGCACGTTGTGACCTTCTTCTTTGCAGAACTTGTAGCGAATACTGCTTTTTTCAGATTTTGGCTTCACTTTTACCATTGGCTTCTACTCTTCTTGTTTCGACTTCTTCTTCTTCTGCCCAGCTCGCTGCTCCATGATAGTCTTCTTCCTCTTCTCTCTTTCTGTTGGCCGACCCTTCTTAGGGACACGAGTCGGATTTTGTAGCATCTCTAAGATTTGAGGCTGTGGTAGGTCATCATTCAATGTTCCTGTTACAGCAGCAAGTTGCGTTGGGGGTTCACTATGCTGCGTTGCTTGTTGTTCTGGCAGTCCTCCTCTTTCCGTTGTTGCTATGTCAGGCTCAAGAAGGTTTATTGCTTCATCTAATATATTGTATGCTTCATCATTGCAACATGCATCAGAGGCAAGCCATGTCAACCTTTGGCAGAAGGAGTTGTATTTGAGCGTGTTTATTGAGGGGTGCCAAATTCCAGCAATCACCTAGTTCTGGCCATACTTGTTGTTGCTGCTTCAGACCACCTTTCCAACACGTATTGTTGTGGAATAATTTGCACATTGACGAGGTGCACCATACCCCTTATAATGTGGGCGCAAACCGGGTCATTCATCTCAAAGTAGTGGCAACTACATTGAAACACTTCTTTATCCATCATAACACGCACAGAAAAGAGCTTAGGGTTCTCATATAAGGTTGATGTTAGATTGAACAGGAGGCCTTGGCCTTGGTACTTGTTGTCTTGGTTGATAATGTAGCCGGTAGATGCAGTCACTTGTTTCTGGAACTTGCTAAAGACGTTGCGTGTGTAGAAACCAGCAGCTTGGCGCTCAATGTTGTATCTGCAACATCACAAAAGGAAGCAAAGTTCACAAAAACAAACATTAAAAACATTTTTTTGGATTGTTTTTTCTTTTGTATAGTGAAGTTGGCCAGCCGAGAGTATAGTGGAGGAGCAGCCGTTTCACCAGTGAAGCCAGCATTGTCCTCACGGACGAGCACAGTTTCCTGGCACAGTTCATATTGTTACACAAACCTCCATACAAAATCAGCTTCACGAATCATTGTCTTGAAATATGAGTTGAGCCCCTCGAACCTTCCTATGATGATTGTGAATGGGAAGAATTTGTTCTTGAAGTATGCTGGAGCCCACATATGTCTTGTTTGCCAGATGTTTTTCAAGTGTCTGAATTCAGTAACTTCGCAACAATGCAACATGTGCTACCATGTTTCCTCAAATTCCTCAACCGTTTCTGAGTTGTTGATACAAGTGTAAAACACATTTGCAAACGCCTCATCACTGCTCAGCAGCCTCCCCAACTTAGAACGCGCGTTGCTAAACACATGAAACTTGCAACACCTATGGCAAGCATTTGAGAGCACCTGTTCTATAGCTGTTGTCATTGATTGGTCCTGGTCAGTCATTATGTTGTTTGGATGCTCAATGTCTATTGCAACCATCCACTGATCAAAGACCCACTTAAATGAATTAATATTCTCATCCGGCAACAAGGCACATCCGAGTGAAATGGTTTGGAGGTGTTTGTTGATACCAACTATAGGACGAAAGGGCTTGTTATATCTGTTGGTGCAGAAAGTTGTGTCAAAGAACACACAATCTTTATATTTTGGGTACAACACCCTTGTCCTCCCATCAACCCAAAATAATGTAGTCACAGAGTTCGTGGCAGGATCTTTTTTCTTCGCAAAGAAAAACTCTGGATTCTCGGCCTTCCTCCTCTCAAAGTACTTCATTGTCATATCCATGTATTGTTGTATTATCGCTTCCCGGAGCTTTGCAAATTCATTCTCAACATCCCTCTTCACATACGGCAGTATCCTGGGGTCACCTCCATGTATCCTATCAAGGAAACTCATGCAATCTGAATTTGATATGTTAATATCATGCAACGTCAACAAGAGTTCGTAATCCTCAGCAGGTATTTTGCGTTGTGAGCGGTAGTATTTAACATGCTATGGTTGTTACATTAGTGGATGTGTATGCTCCGCAACAAAGCAAGTGACTATCAATCTCCCCTCCCTAAGCCCAACAACCATGTGTGCCTTACAATCATTACGGTGAATCCTGTTCTTCTGACGTGTTCTTGTCACATCCATTTTAGCACCAGGTCACCTGCTGGAGTTGCTTCTTTCTGTTGTAATGCTCTCTGTGGTGCTACTTGTTTACGGTTTATCGGGCTTTCCAGCATGCACACACCGAAAGACCCTCTTGATCACTATTACATCCTCTTGCTTCTGGACTATCTTTCGGTTATACTTTGTAGAAGAAATATGTGTGCCGAACCCCAACTTGAAGGCATAGTCATTGTAGAATTTATGGGCATCCTCAATTGTGTCAAACACCATGCCAACATAGGGCGATAGTGGCTATGATGAAACATCACCATCATCGGAATCATCTTGCATCATATCATCAGCATGCAACAACCCCTCTGAATCTTCATGATTATTGATAGAGAAGTTCCCTTGGGCATAGCTCTCTTCCCCTCCAGCACCAGCTCCCCGAAATAAGGTACATGTTTTTTATGTAAATAGAGAGGTGTTGTGTGACAGTATTTTTTCCTCTACTTGGTATCAACAGTTCTATTGTTATTTCAGAAATTCAGGTACACAGATACATCTATCAACGGTTTTTCAGTTTCATTTGCACACAAATTTTCACTCAATGGCCTTTTCTCACATATGCACACACATTCAAAATTGTATCATAGGTTGATAAATAACAAGTAACATAGGGGATCATGTTTTGCAGAGATAGAACAAGCAGATAGGTGTGTGGTGATTTGCCATTGGTCCACTCACACACATGAAACAAAATTGAATTTCTAGCTGCCACACACATGGATGAAATAGGAAAATTCTATCTATGTTTCTGATACATAGGTTTCCATGAGTTTCAGAGACACACAAGTGTTCAAGTTTTTTCAGAATCAGGAAACTCACCCAGCTGCCCTGATTTGATCTGGCAGAAGTAGTTTCAGGAAACACAAACGGAGGGTTTGTGAACCAGGATGATACTCCAGCTCGCAGAGGAAGCCCACGGCGGTGGACGGAGCTAAGAACGATGGCCGCGGATGTTCTTGAAGCGGTGGCTGAGGGAGTCCTGGATTAAGGGGTACTCGGACAGTCGGAGTATATACATGGGACAGATTGTTGGGCTATGAAGATAAAAGACAGAAGACTTCTCCCCATGTCCGGATGGGACTTTACTTTGCATGGAAGGAAATCTTGGTGATTCGGATATGTAGATTCCTTTTCTCTGTAACCGACTTTTTGTAACCCTAGCCCCCTCCGTTGTCTATATAAACTGGAGGGTTTAGTCCGTAGAGACAACAACAATCATAATCATAGGCTAGACTTCTATGGTTTAGCCATTACGATCTCGTGGAAGATTAACTCTTGTAACACTCATATTTATCAAGATCAATCAAGCCAGTTTTGACACCTGGGTAAACATTGTGGCCCCCGCCTCCTGTTACCATTAGCCTTAGACGCACAGCTCGGCACCCCCTACCCGAGATCCACTAGTTTTGACACCGACATTGGTGCTTTCATTGAGAGTTCCACTGTGACGTCGAAGATAGGCTTGATAGATCTCCTTGTTATCAAGGACAACATCACCTCTAGGGAGCCCTGGCCTCAGGCTAAACCCTCTGGCTGGGCGGCTTCACTATGATCGCTTGTTCGGCCGTCGGGCCGACGATGACTTCTCGGGTCATTGAAAATGGACTCCGCGTCAGCTCCGAATACTCCAAACAGATGGAACCGACGGATTTTTCATCTTTAAACGAACTCCTGGATCACATCGCCGCCTTGGGAGTCGCTACGGACGACGATCGGATTGGGCTTAAACCCGATCAGAGAGAAACTGAATCTCCGCCGATCACCCATCAGATAGCGGTAGTGTAGGAGCAATACGACAACTCTTCCTCTATATTGAGGACGAAGTATGTTCAGGTTTCTGAGATCATAGAGCCGGATACCCGCCCGCAGGCGGGCACACTTTGTATTCCGAACCTAGAGTCAGACTATGGGCCTGAAAAATTGGTTGGTATTCCAGAACCAGAGCTGTTAAGCTTAGAAGTTTCACAAAGTTCGGATCCCAGATTGGGTCAGGGTTCGGACTTAAATCCACCCACCCACCCAGATATAAGCAATCTTACACACATCAGACAACAGCTCCTGGAAACGGTCCAACACTTTTGGGCCAGATTCCTCCTTCTCAAGGACAAGATCAAAGACTGCCGCGATGAAGACGCAATCTCATTATTCTGCAAAAATTGGACGGACGAGGGAATCCTCAATGCAATCAACCACCTCACGAATCACACTTTGTTGACTTGGCAACAATAGTACAGAAGTACTGGGCAATGGAAAGCGCCTAGAAAACTCAGGCAGCCTCTTGGGAGCCACCGGTTTCCACTAAACCCCTCGTCCGGACAAAAAGGATGCACCCTCGTAGGTCGCCTGATCCAATAACCAAAAAATCAAAGCCCATTGTGGGGCGTGGAACCTTCCTAGAGGGATGGCTCAATAGGCCATGCAAAATACACACAATCCTGGATATCGTACCAACCCACAGCCTTAGAGCATGTTGGATACTCCAGCAGGTGGCCAAGAGCAGCGAGGATCTGCTCACCAAAAATACCGCAGAGCACCATCCCACGGAGGACAACAATCCTACAGTACTGACAGTCTTCAAGACTTTCGCCTCAAACAATAGGCGCAAAAGGGCACTCCGCGGCCTCCCTGAGGTCTGCAAAGTTGCAGCAATAAACCCCTGGAACAATACGGCCATAACTTTCAATGCCAATGATGAACCAAAATTCCGAACAAACCAGGCACCAGCCGCATTGGTCATCAGTCCAATTGTGGATGGCTTTCGGCTTACCAAACTGCTCATGGACGGCGGCAGCGGACTAAACCTCATTTACGAGGAAACTCTCAACAAAATGGAAATAGACAAGAGTCGCATTGAGCAAAGTAGCATGACCTTCCGAGGAATTATTCCCAAATGGGAGTCGCGATGTGCGGGAAAAATCACACTCAATGTGGTATTCGGCACTCTAGAGAATTATTGGTTCAAGGAGATAACCTTCCAAGTGGCCCCTTTCAACAGTGGACATCACGCCTTATTAGGGCGAGATGCATTTGCAAGCTTCCAAGCTATACCCCATTACGGGTACATGAAGCTCAAGATGCCCGGGCCCAACGGAATCGTCACTCTTGCCAGCGATCCGGACATAGCTCTCCGCGCCGAAAACAAAACCGCCGCCTTGTCCCTCGAGGCATTATCTGAAGCCCTCGCGGCCGAAGGATTAACCGTCTTGCACTCCATGATGGATAGGGATGACGTGATACTCGATAAGAGACTAAAATCCACCTCCTTTAAACCAGCAAACGAAATAGTTAAATTCCAAGCACTAAAAAAAAAGACACATCCGTGACATTTTGGGCCAAACGAAAAATTTTTTGTCATACATATGACACTTCTATGACGATAATTGTGACAGAACCTGGTATCATCATAGATGTGGTGGGCTCCTACTTCTATGACAAAAGACAGAAAATGGGCTTTTCGTCCTGGGCAGGCCGGAGACGCACCTGCATGACATTCTTTGGGCTGTCCATGACGGAAAAAATTGTGGTAGAAGCGAGGGGTAGAAAAATTTCGGGGAGTTGCCGGTTACGGTGGGAGGTCGGGTCGAGTGATGCGAGTTTCTCCCGTACACGTACGCGCGTGTGTGCGAGGCCTTGACTCTAACTAAACCCGAGCGAGGCTTTGGGCTCTAACTGAACCAAAGCGATTGCACTGCAGGCTACGCGTTACTGAACCCGAGCGATCGATCGATGGCTGTTAACTGAACCCGATCTAGCGATTCCTTCGCTACTACTGCTAATTGAAGCCGATCGATTGGATGAACAGTGAGTGTTGCGGGGGGGGGGGGGGGCGTGGATGAATAGTGAGCGGTGGCGTTGCCTCTGGATGAACATGACCCCGTGGTGTGGAGGGCTGGATGAACAGTAGATGGTGTAGGGGTGGCCGTGGAGGGGTGGTTGAACAGGACCCCGTGGTGTGGAGGGCTGGATGAACAGTAGACGGTGGAGGGGTGCCCGTGGAGGGGTGGTTGAACAGTAGCCGGTGGAGTAGCGTGCGGTGGAGGCTGGATGAACAGGAGCCCGTGGAGGCTGTAGGAGGTCGATGGTAGCCCGTGGAGGCTGGAGGAGGTCGACGGTGGAGATGAACAGTATCCCGTGGAGTCCCGTTTACTCCACGCCCCTCCCGATGAACAGGACCGCCGTTTCGAGCGCTCCAACACAAGTCCGTTTTGTCAGTTTTGCGGTACGCCACACCCCTCCTGATCAACAGGACCCCCGTTTCGACCGTAGGAGGTCCATTTCCTCCGTTTTGCGGTACGCCACACCCCTCCCGATCAACAGGACCCACGTTTCGATCGTAGGAGGTCCGTTTCCTCCGTTTTGCGGTACGCCACACCCCTCCCGATCAACAGGACCCTGTTCCGAACGTGGCTGGTCGAACACAAGGCCATTTCCTCCGTTCTGTGGTACGCCAAGCCTCGTTTCCATCGCCTGTTCCGTCCAAGCCGGTTGGCTCCCACACGTTCCTTTGCCTCCCGATGAACACGATGCATTCCGTTGCCTCCCCATGAACACGATGCATTTCGTTGCCTCCCCATGAACACGACACATTCCATTGCCTCCCCATGAACACGACGCATTCCTTTGCCTCCCCATGAACACGAGCCCTCGCTGTACGTATGCGTGACTAGGCGTTCGAGACCCCGCCCGTATGTACACATATGTGGTCGTATTTTCTTTCTTGCACCCTGGCCGCTGTATGTACATGTACATGCTCCGTGCGCGCCTCTACTACGACATGTGCGCGCCTCTACATCGACCAGTATGTATGTACACGTTCGCGACCAGGATGAGAACGCTACATACACTTCAACCAGGTGGGTCCCGACTGTCAGGGACTTCCTTGCCTGCGAAGATGTAGCTTGTGGGTCCCAATAGTCAGGGGGGCGAATCGTTTTGTTTTTTTTTTGCTCGGACGCACTTCCTTGCATGCGAAGGTGTAGCTGCTGGGTCCCATCAGTCAAGGGGTCGAATTGTTTTTTTTGCCGGGACGCACTTCCTTGCGTGCGAAGGTGTAGCTGCTGGGTCCCAGCAGTCAGGGGGGCGAATGGTTTTTTTGGCCCGGACGCACTTCCTTGCGTGCGAAGGTGTAGCTGGTGGGTCCCAGCAGTCGCGGGGCCAATCGTTTTTTTCGAACGCACTTCCTTGCGTGCGAAGATGTAGCTGGTGGGTCCCAGCAGTTAGGGGGGCGAATTGTTTTTTTCTGGACGCACTTCCTTGCGTGCGAAGATGTAGCTCACGGGTCCCAGCAGTCAGGGGGTGAATCATTTTTTTCATGAAATACGGTGGCCTGTCTGGTGGGTCCCCGCTGCCAGGTGGAGGAATAATTATTTTGCATGTAATAAGGATGCACTTCCTTGCGGCTGTCGTGGACCAGCTGTCAGCCTCTCCACGTACAGTCCACGTCCGATGGAAGTCGTTCCTTGACCACGTTGACCACGCCGCGCCGAGAGCACCACGGCGGTGGATGACGGCGAGGCCTAGGAATGGGACGATGCGGAGCTGGGGAAGACATGGCAGTGGATGCACACGCATAGAGGAGGACGAGGGTTCACTAATTCGGCTGTGCTGCCGTCGCCGCAGAATAACAGGGGGTGTGGGTGACTGGAGGGATGGCCTCGCCAGCGGTGGGAGTAGTAGGGGGCAGCGAGGCCTCCGCAGCAGCACGGCCGGCAACGGGAGGCAGGAGCAGGCGGCACGACCGGCGTTGCTTTGGGCGGCTGGAGCAAGAAGACTAGAGGTTGAAGAAGCACGATGGCCGTTGGATGGACATCGTACGGTCACTGCAGCTAGAATCGTTTATATTGACTAAGTTGACAAAGCACTTGGTACGTCAACTTAGTAAGCCCATAGGTCAGCTTCCGAAATGGTGCGCCCCAGATGTCAGGGGGAGGAATCATTTTGTGAGTGGGTGAAGCTAGAATATCCGAGATTGAAGAATAATCACGGCATCGGTTGGATGCACATCCAACGGCAACTGCTGCTAGAACCGTGTGTTGACTATAAGTTGACAAAGCCTTGCATACGCGTCAACTCAGTTTTTTAGGGGACGCGTCAACTTAGTAAGGCCAGAAATGTGTGGCAGAGAACTTATAGCCCATTTGAGATTTGTAAGAATGTGTAACCCATTTTTGAATTCTAATGGAATTTACTACAGCCCATTTACAGTTTGTTAAAAGTACAGCCCATTTCAACCAACCGTTCAAAACAGAATTCAATAAAATTTCCCACATTTTGATGGGATTCGAATATTTTTATCCTGAAATTTCTAGTCAGATTAAATACAATTTCAATATAAATTTATATTACATAAAAATCCAACGAAACATTGCGCTCGCAACAATTAATGAAATTAAAATTTTCAATATCAAAAAATAATATTTTATAAAGTAATCACTGTTTGCTGCATTTTTTTATAGTTACTACCCAGTTTTTATAATTACATCCCATTTATTATTTCTTAAAGCCCATTTTATTGTTAAGCCTAATGCATCCCTCCTAGGAAAGATTTGCAGCCCAGCCGGGTGGAGAATAACAACTTGACCTTGCCTGGGTATTCCTAAAAAAAGTATAGCTGGGCTAGCCATTTTCAGCTTGAAAAGAGTTAATATCTGGGTTGGATATCTGGCCTGGGCTAGACGGGCCACAGCCCACCCAGTTAATACCTGCAACGATGTTTTTGTTGTTGTTCAGAGGAGAAAAATTAATATCTGGGGTAAACTGTTGGGGAACGTAGCAGAAATTCAAAATTTCCCTATGTGTCACCAAGATCTAGCTATGGAGAAACCAGCAACGAGGGGAAGGAGAGTGCATCTACATACCCTTGTAGATCGCTAAGCGGAAGCGTTCAAGACAACGGGGTTGAAGGAGTCGTACTCGTCGTGATCCAAATCACCGGAGATCCTAGTGCCGAACGGATGGCACCTCCGCGTTCAACACACGTACAGCCCGGTGACGTCTCCCATGCCTTGATCCAGCAAGGTGAGAGGGAGAGGTTTGGGAAGACTTCGTCCAGCAGCAGCACGACGGCGTGGTGGTGATGGAGGAGCATGGCAATCCTGCAGGGCTTCGCCAAGCACCGCGGGAGAGGAGGAGGACTTGGGAGAGGGGGAGGGCTGCGCCAGAACTTCGTGTGAAGCTCCTGTGCGTCTCCCCACTTTATATAGGGGTGGAGGGGCTGGTTTCTTGCCCTCCAAGTCCATTGGGGCGTTGGCCAAGGTGGGAGGAGTGAAATCCCATCATTTCCTTCCCCACCGATTGTTATCCCCCCTTTTTAGGGATCTTGATCTTATCCCTTCGGGATATGATCTTATTATTTCTAAGGGGGATCTTAGTGCGCCTTGACCAGGGGTGTGGGGCCTTTCCCCCACTACCCACGTTCATGTGGGTCCCCCCATGCAGGTGGGCCCCACTACGGAACCTTCTAGAACCTTCCCGGTACAATACCGAAAAATCCCGAACATTTTCCGGTGGCCAAAATAGGACTTCCCATATATAAATCTTTACCTCCGGACCATTCCGGAACTCCTCGTGACGTCCGGGATCTCATCCGGGACTCCGAACAACATTCGGTAACCACATACAAACTTCCTTTATAACCCTAGCGTCATCGAACCTTAAGTGTGTAGACCCTACGGGTTCGGGAGACATGTAGACATGACCGAGACGTTCTCCGGTCAATAACCAACAGCAGGATCTGGATACCCATGTTGGCTCCCACATGTTCCACGATGATCTCATCGGATGAACCACGATGTCAAGGACTCAATCGATCCCGTATACAATTCCCTTTGTCTAACAGTATTATACTTGCCCGAGATTCGATCGTCGGTATGCCGATACCTTGTTCAATCTCGTTACCGGCAAGTCTCTTTACTCGTTCCGTAACACATCATCCCGTGATCAACCCCTTGGTCACATTGTGCACATTATGATGATGTCCTACCGAGTGGGCCCAGAGATACCTTTCCGTTTACACGGAGTGACAAATCCCAGTCTCGATCCGTGTCAACCCAACAGACACTTTCGGAGATACCTGTAGTGCACCTTTATAGTCACCCAGTTACGTTGTGACGTTTGATACACCCAAAGCACTCCTACAGTATCCGGGAGTTACACGATCTCATGGTCTAAGGAAGAGATACTTGACATTGGAAAAGCTCTAGCAAACGAACTATACGATCTTTGTGCTATGCTTAGGATTGGGTCTTGTCCATCACATCATTCTCCTAATGATGTGATCCCGTTATCAACGACATCCAATGTCCATGGTCAGGAAACCGTAACCATCTATTGATTAACGAGCTAGTCAACTAGAGGCTTACTAGGGACATGGTGTTGTCTATGTATCCACACATGTATCTGAGTTTCCTATCAATACAATTATAGCATGGATAATAAACGATTATCATGAACAAGGAAATATAATAATAACTAATTTATTATTGCCTCTAGGGCATATTTCCAACAGTCTCCCACTTGCACTAGAGTCAATAATCTAGTTCACATCGCCATGCGATTAACACTGACAAGTCACATCGCCATGTGACCAACATCCAAAGAGTTTACTAGTGTCATTAAACTAGTTCACATCATCATGTGATTAAGACTCAATGAGTTCTGGGGTTTGATCATGTTTTGCTTGTGAGAGAGGTTTTAGTCAACGGGTCTGCAACTTTCAGATCCGTATGTACTTCGCAAATCTCTAGGTCATTCTGTAAATGCTGCTTCCACGCTCCAGTTGGAGCTATTCTAAATGGTTACTCTATTATACGTATCCGGTTTGCTACTCAGAGTCACTCGGATAGGTGTTAAAGCTTGCATCGACGTAACCGTTTACGCCGAACTCTTTATCACCTCCATAATCGAGAAACATGTCCTTATTTACTCCAAGGACAATTTTGACCGCTGTCCAATGATCCATTCCTGGATAATTCTTGTACCCCTTGACTGACTCATGGCAAGGCACATTTCCGGTGCGGTACACAGCATAGCATACTATAGAGCCTATGTCTGAAACATAGGGGACGACCTTCGTCCTTCCTCTCTATTCTGCCGTGGTCGAGCTTTAAGTCTTAACTTCGTACCTTACATCTCAGACAAGAACTCCTTCTTTGACTGATCCATCTTGAACACCTTCAAGATCATGTCAAGGTACGTGCTCATTTGAAAGTACTATTAAGCATTTTGATCTATCTTATAGATCTTGATGCTTATTGTTCAAGTAGCTTAATCCAGGTGTTCTATTGAAAGACACTTTCCAATAACCCTATATGCTTTCCAGAAATTCTACATCATTTCTGATCAACAATATGTCAATAACATATACACATCAGAGATTCTATAGTGCTCCCACTCACTTCTTTGGAAATACATGTTTCTCATAAACTTTTGTATAAACCCAAAATCTTTGATCATCTCATCAAAACGTACATTCCAACTCCAAGATGCTTACTCCAGTCCTTAGAAGGATCGCTGGAGCCAGTATACCTTTTAGCATCCTTAGGATCGACAAAAACTTTCGGATTGTATCACATACAACCTTTCCTTACGAAGACTGGTAAGGAAACTCGTTTTGACATCCATCTGCCAGATTTCATAAATGCAGCTAATGCTAACATGATTCCGACGGACTTAAGCATCGCTACGGATGAGAAAATCTCATCGTAGTCAACTCCTTGAACTTGTGAAAAACTCTTTGCCACAAGTCGAGCTTCATAGACGGTGACATCACCATTCACGTCCGTCTTCTTCTTAAAGATCCATTTATCTCAATGGCTTGCTTATCATCGGGCATGTCCACCAAAGTCCATGTTTTGTTCTGATACATGGATCCTATCTCGGATTTCATGGCTTCTAACCATTTGTCGGAATTTGGGCCCACCATTGCTTCTCCATAGCTTGTAGGTTCATTGTTGTCTAGCAACATGACCTTCAAGACAAGATTATTGTACCACTCTGAAGCAGTACGCATCCTTGTCACCCTACGAGGTACGGTAGTGACTTGATCTGAAGTTTCATGATCACTATCATAAGCTTCTACTTCAATTGGTGTAGGTGCCACAGGAAGAACTTCCTGTGCCCTGCTACACACTAGTTGTAGTGATGGTTCAATAACCATATCAAGTCTCCACCATCCTCCCACTCAACTTTTTAAGACAAACTTTTCCTCGAGAAAGGACCCGATTCAAGAAACAATCCCTATTGCTTTCGGATCTGAATTAGGAGGTATACCCAACTGTTTTGGGTGTCCTATGAAGATGCATTTTATCCGCTTTGGGTTCGAGCTTATCAACCTGAAACTTTTTCACATAAGCGTCGCAGCCCCAAACCTTTAAGAAATGACAGCTTAGGTTTCTCTAAACCATAGTTCATACGGTGTCATCTCAACGGAATTATGTGGTGCCCTATTTAAAGTGAATGTGGTAGTCTCTAAGGCCTAACCCATAAACGATAGTGGTAATTCGATAAGAGACATCATGGTACGCACCATATCCAATAGGGTGCAACTATGATGTTCGGACACACCATCAAACTATGGTGTTCCAAGCGGTATTAATTGTGAAACAATTTCCGTAATGTCTTAATTGCGTGCCAAAGCTCGTAACTCAGATACTCATCTCTATGATCATATCATAGACATTTCATCCTCTTGTCACGATGATCTTCAACTTCACTCTGAAATTACTTGAACCATTCAATAATTCAAACTTGTGTTTCATCAAGTAAATATACTCTACATCTACTCGAATCATCTGTGAAGTAAGAACATAACGATATTCACTGCATGCCTCAGCACTCATTGGATTGCACACATCAAAATGTGTTACTTCCAACAAGTTGCTATCTTGTTCCATTTTACTGAAAACCGAGGCTTTTTAGTCATCTTGCCCATGTGGTATGATTTGCATATCTCAAGTGATTCAAAATCAGGTGAGTCCAAACGATCCATCTGCATGGAATTTCTTCATGCGTATACACCAATAGACATGTTTCGCATGTCTCAAACTTTTCAAAACGAGTGAGTCCAAAGATCCATCAACATGGAGCTTTTTCATGCGTTTTACACCAATATGACTTACATGGCAGTGCCACAAGTAAGTGGTACTATCATTACTATCTTATATCTTTTTGGCATGAAAATGTGTATCAGTACGATCGAGATTCAATAAACCATTCCTTTAGGTGAAAGACCGTTGAAGGTATTATTCAAATAAATAGAGTAACCATTATTTTCCTTAAATGAATAACCGTATTGCGATAGACATAATCCAATCATGTCTATGCTTAACGCAAACACCAAATCTCAATGGTAGAGGGAGCGTGCGATGCTTGATCACATCAACCTTGGAAATACTTCCAACACATATCGTCAGCTCACCTTTAGCTAGTCTCCGTTTATTCCGTAGCTTTTATTTCGAGTTACTAACACTTAGCAACCGAACCGGTATCTAATACCCTAGTGCTACTAGGAGTACTAGTAAAGTACACATTAACATAATGTATATCCAATATACTTCTATCGACCTTGCCAGCCTTCTCATCTACCAAGTATCTAGGGTAATTCCGCTCTAGTGACTATTCCCCTTATCACAGAAGCACTTAGTCTCGGGTTTGGGTTCAGCCTTGGGTTTCTTCACTGGAGCAGCAGCTGATTTGCCGTTTCATGAAGTATCCCTTCTTGCCCTTGCCCTTCTTGAAACTAGTGGTTTCACCAACCATCAACAATTGATGCTTCTTCTTGATTTCTACTTTCGCGGTGTCAAACATCGTGAATACCTCAAGGATCATCATATCTATCCCTGATATGTTATAGTTCATCACGAAGCTCTAGCAGCTTGGTGGCAATGACTTTGGAGAAACATCACTATCTCGTCTGGAAGATCAACTCCCACTCGATTCAAGTGATTGTTGCACTCAGACAATCTGAGCACAAGCTCAACGATTGAGCTTTTCTCCCTTAGTTTGCAGGCTAAGAAAATTGTCGGAGGTCTTATACCTCTTGACTTGGGCATGAGCCTGAAATCCCAATTTCAGTCCTCAAAAACATCTCATATGTTCCGCGACGTTTCGAAAACGTCTTTGGTGCCTCAACTCTAAACCGTTTAACTGAACTATCACGTAGTTATCAAAACGTGTATGTCCGATGTTCGCAACATCCACAAATGACGTTTGGGGTTCAGCACACTGAGCGGTGCATTAAGGACATAAGCTTTCTACTGTCCGCATAATCGCTACTGTCAACTTTCAACTATATTTTCTCTAGGAACATATCTAAACAGTGGAACTAAAGCGCGAGCTTACGACATAATTTGCAAAGATCTTTTGACTATGTTCAGGATAATTAAGTTCATCTTATGAACTCCCACTGGTCATCTAAGTGATTACATGATCCGAGTCAACTAGGCCGTGTCCGATCATCACGTGAGATGGACTAGTCATCATCGGTGAACATCTTCATGTTGGTCGTATCCTCCATACGACTCATGCTCGACCTTTCGGTCTCTGCGTTCCGAGGCCATGTCTGTACATGCTAGGCTCTTCAAGTTAACCCTAAGTGTTTCGCGTGTGTAAATCTGTCTTACACCCGTTGTATGTGAACGTAAGAATCCATCACACCCGATCATCACGTGGTGCTTAGAAGTGACGAACTTTAGCAACGGTGCATAGTTAGGGGAGAACACTTCTTGATATTTTTGTAAGGGATCATCTTATTTACTACCGTCGTTCTAAGTAAACAAGATGCATAAACATGATAAACATCACATGCAATCAAATAGTGACATGATATGGCCAATATCATTTTGCTCCTTTTGATCTCCATCTTCGGGGCTCCATGATCATCATCGTCACCGGCATGACACCATGATCTCCATCATCATGATCTCCATCATCGTGTCTCCATGAAGTTGTCTCGCCAACTTATTACTTCTACTACTATGGATACCGGTTAGCAATAAAGTAAAGTAATTACATGGCGTTGTTCAATGACACGCAGGTCATACAATAAATTAAGACAACTCCTATGGCTCCTGCCGGTTGTCATACTCATCGACATGCAAGTCGTGATTCCTATTACAAGAACATGATCAATCTCATACATCACATATCATTCATCACATTCTTCTTTGCCATATCACATCACATAGCATACCCTGCAAAAACAAGTTAGACGTCCTCTAATTGTTGTTTGCATGTTTTACATGGCTGCTATGGGTTTCTAGCAAGAACGTTTCTTACCTACGAAAAACCACAACGTGATATGCCAATTGCTATTTACCCTTCATAAGGACCCTTTTCATCGAATCCGTTCCGAATAAAGTGGGAGAGACTGGCACCCGCTAGCCACCTTATGCACCAAGTGCATGTCAATCGGTGGAACCTGTCTCACGTAAGTGTACGTGTAAGGTCGGTCCGGGCCGCTTCATCCCACAATACCGTCGAAACAAGATTGGACTAGTAACGGTAAGCATATTGAACAAAATCAATGCCCACAACTACTTTGTGTTCTACTCGTGCAAAGAATCTACGCAATAGACCTGGCTCTGATACCACTGTTGGGGAACGTAGCAGAAATTCAAAATTTCCCTATGTGTCACCAAGATCTATCCATGGAGAAACCAGCAACGAGGGGAAGGAGAGTGCATCTACATACCCTTGTAGATCTCTAAGCGGAAGCGTTCAAGACAACGGGGTTGAAGGAGTCGTACTCGTCGTGATCCAAATCACCGGAGATCCTAGTGCCGAACGGATGGCACCTCCGCATTCAACACACGTACAGCCCGGTGACGTCTCCCATGCCTTGATCCAGCAAGGTGAGAGGGAGAGGTTTGGGAAGACTTCGTCCAGCAGCAGCACGACGGCGTGGTGTTGATGGAGGAGCGTGGCAATCCTGCAGGGCTTCGCCAAGCACCGCGGGAGAGGAGGAGGACTTGGGAGAGGGGGAGGGCTGCGCCAGAACTTCGTGTGAAGCTCCCATGCGTCTCCCCACTTTATATAGGGGTGGAGGGGCTGGTTTCTTGCCCTCCAAGTCCATTGGGGCGTTGGCCAAGGTGGGAGGAGAGAAATCCCATCATTTCCTTCCCCACCGATTGTTATCCCCCCTTTTTAGGGATCTTGATCTTATCCCTTCGGGATATGATCTTATTATTTCTAAGGGGGGATCTTAGTGCGCCTTGACCAGTGGTGTGGGGCCTTTCCCCCACTACCCACGTTCAGGTGGGTCCCCCCATGCAGGTGGGCTTCACTACGGAACCTTCTAGAACCTTCCCTGTACAATACCGAAAAATCCCGAACATTTTCCGGTGGCCAAAATAGGACTTCCCATATATAAAATCTTTACCTCCGGACCATTCCGGAACTCCTCGTGACGTCCGGGATCTCATCCGGGACTCCGAACAACATTCGGTAACCACATACAAACTTCCTTTATAACCCTAGCGTCATCGAACCTTAAGTGTGTAGACCCTACGGGTTCGGGAGACATGTAGACATGACCGAGACGTTCTCCGGTCAATAACCAACAGCAGGATCTGGATACCCATGTTGGCTCCCACATGTTCCACGATGATCTCATCGGATGAACCACGATGTCAAGGACTCAATCGATCCCGTATACAATTCCCTTTGTCTAACGGTATTATACTTGCCCGAGATTCGATCGTCGGTATGCCGATACCTTGTTCAATCTCGTTACCGGCAAGTCTCTTTACTCGTTCCGTAACACATCATCCCGTGATCAACCCCTTGGTCACATTGTGCACATTATGATGATGTCCTACCGAGTGGGCCCAGAGATACCTCTCCGTTTACACGGAGTGACAAATCCCAGTCTCGATCCGTGTCAACCCAACAGACACTTTCGGAGATACCTGTAGTGCACCTTTGTAGTCACCGAGTTACGTTGTGACGTTTGATACACCCAAAGAACTCCTACAGTATCCGGGAGTTACACGATCTCATGGTCTAAGGAAGAGATACTTGACATTGGAAAAGCTCTAGCAAATGAACTACACGATATTTGTGCTATGCTTAGGATTGGGTCTTGTCCATCACATCATTCTCCTAATGATGTGATCCCATTATCAACGACATCCAATGTCCATGGTCATGAAACCGTAACCATCTATTGATTAACGAGCTAGTCAACTAGAGGCTTACTAGGGACATGGTGTTGTCTATGTATCCACACATGTATCTGAGTTTCCTATCAATACAATTATAGCATGGATAATAAACGATTATCATGAACAAGGAAATATAATAATAACTAATTTATTATTGCCTCTAGGGAATATTTCCAACAAAAACATCGAAAAACTCTACAGTTCTCACAGCTCAAAAACACAAATACTGCTCGAGCTGCTTGGTCCGAGCTGTCGGCCGCTTCTTGTGCAATTCTCTCATTTATTGACTACTCCCTCCTTTCCGGTTTATAATGCTAAATTCAAAAATCTCACCAATCAAGGTAGATGGCGAGTGGTGTAATACTTTTTGTAGTTTTGCAAAAGCACCTTATTAATGCTCTTGTTATCCTCAAAAAAAATTATGTCTATCAATGCATTAATTGCAATGCATGCATGCATAAAGTACATGCATTGGTCAATTTTCTCTTAATACTTGCATGCAATGATTTAATGCAACTTCGAATCTGAACATGTGATGGAAAACAACCAAATTGAGCCTTATAAAATGGAAAAACTAAAATTTTGAGATAAGCCCTATAAACCGGAAAGGAGGGAGTACATAGGTTGACAATGGTGTGGGACCGTGATGTCAGGAAACCAGGAGGAAGCAAAATAAATTATAGTTATATAAGGAGGCACTTGCGTACGTGAGGCTATGGACCTGGTGGGTCCCCATTGTCATCCTATCCAAGTAAAGTCATCTCCTCGCCCGCGCGCGCTTTCTGCCCGAAACAGTCAGCACCGGCCGCCCCGCTTCCCGATGCAGGCGATTGCTCCGCCTTCAAACAACACAAGTGCCATCCGTCCGTCCATCTGCCGCACACATTAATGATACGCGGTTGCCGAGGCGGCTACTCCGGCGCCACACGTCCGTCCCTCCGCCCGCCCACCATTCCTATATAAACTGCTGCGCCGGCCATAGCCACAGTCATCCGCATCCGTTCCCTTTCTCCTGCCACACTACTACTGCTCACCATGGCTTCCTCACGCTCCAGCGCTCTTCGGGACGGGCGGACGATGGACAACAAGGAGATGGCAGCCATTGCTGCCGACCGGCTGGCCGGCAGGCAGCCGGAGGACGATGACGTCCCAATGGAGAACATGGTAGTCGATGATCCGGTGCCAACCCCCTCCTCCGCGCCATCCTCGCAGGTGCATTGCACCATGACCATCGGCGAGGCCTGTGCCCAATATATGGATAGGGTGAGACAGATGCGTGAGGAGAAGTTTTGGGAGGCGCAGGCCAACGCCGCCTACAACCACCATCTCTTCCAGGAGCACATGCAGGCGGAGGAGCAGATCGCCGTGGAGCGGGCGGAGCAGGAGGTGTGGTTCCCGAACCTGGGTAAAAACATCGTGTCCCCTGTCTCCTGTTACCATCCGCCTAGACGCATAGTTCAGGACCCCCTACCCGAGATCCGCCGGTTTTGACACCGACATTGGTGCTTTCATTGAGAGTTCCTCTGTGTCGTCACCTTTAGGCCCGATGGCTCCTACGACCATCAACAACGACGCGTTCCAGGGTGAGACTTTCCTCCCCGGACAGATCTTCGTATTCGGCGGCTTTGCACTGCGGGCCAATTCACTTGGCCATCTGGAGCTGATCGAAAGCTATGCCCCTAGCCATCAGGTCAGATTTGGGAGTTTGAACTACACGGCTGACATCCGCGGAGACTTGATCTTCGACGGATTCGAGCCACGGCCAAGCGCGTCGCACTGTCACGATGGGCATGATCTAGCTTTTCTACCGGACAGTGCCCTGGAGGCCGCACAAGTGTCCGCTCCGACCCTTATCTTGGAGCCAACTGCGCCGATCGAGGACGGGTGGCTGGACACCGCCTTGGGGGCTGCTACCTCTACAGCGATAGAGCCGGATACCAACCCGGTACTATGCGAAGCTCGTGACTCCAAGGTGTCGAACTCCTCTACGGACTCTGAACCTTCCGCGCCCTTGCTAATCAAATCCGATTAGGCGCCGATCATGGAGTTCACCGCTGCAAACATCTTTCAGCACTCCCCCTTTGGCGACAACCTCAATTCACTAAAGTCTCTCTCTTTATCAGGAGAGCCCTGGCCGGATTATGGTCAGGAAGGTTGGGATGTGGATGACGAAGAAATTCAAAGCCCACCCACCACCCACTTCGTTGCCACTGTCGATGACTTAACCGACATGCTAGACTTTGACTCCGAAGACATCGATGGTATGGACGACGATGCAGGAGACGACCAAGACCCAGCGCCTACAGGGCACTGGAAGGCCACCTCGTCATACGACATATACATGGTGGACATCCCAAATGATGGGAACGGCGATGGAACAACGGAGGACGACCCCTCCAAGAAACAGCCTAAGCACTGGCGTCAGCGGCGCCCCTCTAAATCCTGCCATAGGAAAAATGGAGATTCCGGCACCGGAGACAATAACACCCCGGACAGTGCCGAAGACAACCCCCTCCAGTAGGATTCAGCGCAGGAGGATGGAGAAGCCAGCCCTCATGAGAGAGCGGCAGACAGAGAGGTAGAGGACGATAATTATATGCCTCCCTCCGAAGACGAGGCAAGCCTCGACGACAACGAATTTGTCGTGCCTGAGGATCTCGTCAAACAAGAGCGTTTCAAACGCAGGCTTATGGCCACGACAAGCAGCCTCAAGAAAAAGCAGCAACAGCTTAGAGCTGACCAAGACTTGCTAGCCGATAGATGGACTGAAGTCCTTGCGGCCGAAGAGTATGAACTCGAACGCCCCTCCAAGATCTACCCAAAACGCAGGCTGCTACCCCGATTAGAGGAGGAAGCACCTAAACCTAACCAGCGCATAATACGGCCGACCGGCCACCTCGTGGTCACGACATAGAGGCCTCTCGGCCCTACATTCAAGCCGCACCCCGGCGTCGCTCGAAAAGTACAAAGCCATGGGGGAACGTGCCAGACTTGCGAGATATGTTGGAGGACAAGGCAAGGCAAACAAGATCGATCTACGGATCGCGTGGGCGCCCCACAATACATGATGATAACCGTCACGCCGGATACAGCAATTCCGGCCAGGCCGAACACAGCAGACAAAGCTCATTTGAGCTGCATCGTGATATAGCCCAATACAGAGGCGCCACGCACCCACTATGCTTCACAGATGAAGTAATGGATCATCAAATCGCCGAGGGTTTCAAACCCGTAAACATTGAATCATACGATGGCACAACAGATCCGGCGGTCTGGATCGAGGACTACCTCCTCCATATCCACATGGCCCGCGGTGATGTTCTACACGCCATCAAATAACTCTCACTGAAGCTTAAAGGACCAGCGCGGCATTGACTTAACAGCCTGCCAGCAGAGTCAATCAGGTGTTGGGAAGACCTGGAAGCCGCATTCCTCGACAACTTCGAAGTATGTGCGACCACCAGACGCCAATGACCTAAGCCACATAATTTAGCAGCCAGAGGAATCGGCCAGACAATTTTGGACATGGTTCTTAACCAAGAAAAATCAAATCGTCGACTGTCCGGATACAGAGGCCCTTGCAGCCTTCAAACATAACATCCGCGACGAGTGGCTTGCCCGGCACCTAGTACAGGAAAAGCCGAAATCCATGGCAGCCCTCACATCACTCATGACCCGCTTTTGCGCGGGAGAGGATAGCTGGCTAGCTCGCATTAACAACCTGACCAAAAACTCTGGTAGTTCGGATACCAAGGACAGCAGTGGCAGGTCGCGTCGCAACAAGCACAAGCGCCACATTAATGGTGACAATACTGAGGATACGGCAGCCAATGCCGGATTCAGAGGCTCTAAACCCGGTCAGCGGAAAAAGCCATTCAAAAGAAATACCCCGGGCCCGTCCAATTTGGACCGAACACTCGATTGCTTGTGCCAGATCATGGCACCCCCGAAAAGCCAGCCAATCACACCAACAGGGATTGTTGTGTGTTCAAGCAGGCAGGCAAGTTAACTGCCGGAAACAATGACAAGGGGCTGCATAGCGATGACGAGGAGGAGACCCGGCCGCCGAACAATAGAGGACAGAAGGGTTTTCCCCCACAAGTGCGGATGGTGAACATGATATACCCAACCCACATACCCAAAAGGGTGCGGAAGCGTGCACTCAGGGACGTATATGTGATGGAGCCAGTCGCCCCAAAGTTCAATCCGTGGTCCTCCTGCCCGATCACTTTTGATCGAAGGGACCACCCCACTAGCATCCGCCATGGCGGATTCTCCGCATTGGTTCTAGACCCAATTGTCGACGGATTTCACCTCACTCGAGTCTTGATGGACGGCGGCAGCAGCCTGAACCTCCTTTATCAGGATAAAGTGTGCAAGATGGGCATAGACCCCTCAAGGATTAAACCCACAAAGACGTCCTTCAAAGGCGTCATACCAGGTGTAGAGGCCAACTATATAGGCTCAGTTACACTTGAAGTGGTCTTCGGATCACCGGATAACTTCTGAAGCGAGGAGTTAATCTTCGACATAGTCCTGTTCCGCAGCGGCTATCATGCACTGCTCGAACGAACCGCATTTGCAAAGTTCAATGCGGTGTCGCACTATGAATATCTCAAGCTCAAGATGCCAGGCCCTTGAGGAGTCATTACGGTCAACGGAAACACCAAACGCTCTCTCCGAACGGAGGAGCATACAGCGGCTCTCGCGGCGGAAGTACAAAGCAGCCTCTTAAGGCAATTCTCGAGTCCGGCTGTTAAGCGGCCGAACACCGTCAAGCGCGCCCGGAGTAACCTACAACAAGACCTCCTGGCACGTTCCGAGCACGCGTAGCAATGCGGCCCCAACCCCAGCCCTCGCGATATCGCGAGACCAGTACCACGCGTACATAACTATGCTCTGGAGATACCATGGGCATAGGGGTAGGGGCATGACCATGGCATGCCGGAGAGCGGCTCAACCGCACCAGGGGCTCCCAATTGTGTCATTATTATTTTTCTCTTATTCGCAGGACTCCGTTTTCAGAAGCCCTGTCCGGCAGTAGAATTGCCGAACTCACGATGCAACAGCCAGGGAAGCAGAAAAGCTACGTCGAATGTCTAGGTGGTCTCTATTACGAGCAGTATACCTGTTTTACATACCATCCCGCAGCCTACCCCTGGAGGGGGACATGTTAAATAGTCCCATCCCTTGCTTATCGCACTATTTGCATCGTTTTTCTTTCATTGCAGTATTTTTTGAATAAACAATACATTGCTTTTTGCCTATTATTGCATTCCCTTTTCTATCTATATATGCTCACTTATGACATGTTGCATCCGTACGCTTTGGTACGGCCAAATACACCAGGGGCTGTTCGAGAGGTTTTTTTGAGTCCCTAAAGACTTATGCCGCTTAGAGCGAGGAGCCGGCTTTGTCCGGCCCAGGCCTGGATAGCGCCCCGAATTCGGTCATCCGAACACTAGGGGCTTTGCCAAAATTTAAAATTATAGAATTCTATGGCTAAGTGGGAGTGTTCAAGCATTATAAGTCCGGTTGCCTCGTTCATTGTGTTGAGCGCCTCCCTCGAAGGACCCAAGAATGGGAACAAGAGCGCTCAAGTTTATCCCGAACACCCCAGGACTCGTGGCATGGGGGCTAAAGCCAACGACTTGCCATCTCTCAAATTTGATAAACGGCCACACAGAAGGTAATATTTTAAATTAACAAGCGTTGCTTACCGCATATGAACAAAGTTTTCAGCGCACAGGATAACAAATGTGAGTCTACTCAAAAAATTACATCTTGGGAGCATTCGCCGCCATAAGGTGGGCACCCTTCAGGACACCCTTATAGTACATCTCGGGCGTGCGATACTCCTTGCCCGGCGGTGGCGCGTCCGTCACAAGCTTCTCGGCGTCCATCTTGCCCCAGTGCAGTTTAGCGCAGGCAAGGGCCTGATGGGCACCTTCAATGCAGACGAAATGCTTGATGACCTCAATCCATGGACAGGCGTGCACCAGCCGCCGCACCAGACCGAAGTAGATCCCAGGCATGGCTTCTTTAGGCCACAGCCGAACTATGAGGCCCTTCATGGCCTGTTCAGCAACCTTATGGAGCTCGACCAGCTGCTTCAGCTGGTCGCTCAGGGGCACAGGATGTCCGGCCTTGGCATATTGAGACCAGAACACCTTCTCCGTCGAGCTCCCCTCCTCAGCTCGGTAGAATGCGGCAGCATTAGACACACTACGGGGCAGATCTGTGAACGCTCCTGGAGAGCTCCAAATTCAGGTGACTAACAGATAATTCACTTTTACATGCTTGCTTTGCATGAAGAATGCCTTACCCGCCGCTATCTTTTTTATCTCCTCAATCTCCTAGAGGGCCTTCTGGGCTTTGGCCTTAGCGGCTTTGGCACTCTCAAGAGCCGAGGCGAGCTCGGACTCTCGAATCTTCGAGTCACGCTCCAAACTCTCGTGTTTTTCCGCGAGAGCCTGGAGCTCTTGCCGGACCTCCGCCACCCGCTCCTCCTGCTTCTCTTGCTCGGTGCATTCCGCGGCCGCATTGCTTTCGGCCTTGGACACCGCTTCCTTCAGGGTTGCCACCTCGTTCGCGGCCCTTGTAATACTGACGTTATTCCTGTCATTTTTTGCAACCAAATCCTTCCTATAAGGTACTACTTTAATAAGGTATCACTTACCTTCCTTACCCTCGAGCTGCTTCTTGGCATGGCCGAGCTCATTCTCGGACCGCTTGAGGCTTTGCTTCAATGCATCAACCTCCACAGTCAGTGCGGCAGAGGTCAGCAGCGCGGCCTGCATTCCCATATTGACATATTTATGTTAGACTCATGCATATATCTTATTAGATCCTCAGTCCGGCTTTTCTTTACGAACACCGAACTGAGCATCAAGGGCTACTGTCTATGCGGTACTATTTTTACATATCTTAAAGTACATACCTCAAAGCCTGTTAGAAGGCTGGTACAGGCTTCAGCCAGCCCGCTCTTGGCTTGACTGAACCTTCTGGATCACCGTACTCATAACAGTGTGGTGCTCCTCGTCGATGGAGGCGCCATTGAGCGCCTCCAGCAAATTATCCGGCGCCTCCGGTTGGACGGAGGTCACCGGCATCGCAGTCTCACCCTTCTTACGAAGGGGCCGCCCGCCGGACTCCGGAACCACTAAAGGTTCCAGCGCGGAATCCGGCCTAGTGCCGAACTCAGAACCCTTTGGGGGTTGGTCCCCCTCGTGCACAAAGTCTGGGAGGTTGCCTTGCGGCACCTCCGGGGCCTCCTCCTCCTCCTGGTCGGGCCCCTTTTGGGACTCCACCACGGCGTCATCTTCATCACGGGGGGAGGAGGCGGTCGGAAGTGAAGTGCTGTTCACATCCGACGAATCCAGGGAGCCGCTCGATGAAGCAGGGAGCTCGTCCTTGGGTGGGCTACATGGTTGTATTCGATGTTAAAAGACACTACGCGACAAAAGAAAAATCATGAGTTATTATGGAATCCGGACACTTACGATCTCGCCAGGGGCTTGGCCCTCGAGGGACACACCTCTTCTCCCCAGTCCGGAGGAAGGGTCCTTCCTTTCTTGGACCCTCCGGCCTCCCCAGTTGGGGAGGCCTTCCTTTTCTTCTCTCCCCCCACTGGGGAGAAGCCTCCTTTTTCTCCTCCTTGTCTTCACGGGAGGAGTCCGCCTCGAAGTCATCGGACGATGAGTCCGATAACACCTGATGACAGGAACTCTTTCGGGTTCCCGTGGCCTTCTTGTTGTCCTTTTTCTCCGGCACCACGTAAGGCGCCGGAGCCAGCAGCCTCGTTAATCGGGCGTCCGCTGGATCTTCGGGCAAGGGAGCCGGACAGTTAACCTGCTCGGACTTCTTTTGCCAAGCCTGTCAAAGGTAAGGGAGTTTAGATCCCGCATAGAGTCAAACTATGAACAACTAGCGTCCCGTAAAGGGTAAAGTAGCTTACCTCGCCGGCTTGACGCTGCGAGCTGAATCCGCAGTCTTCAGTAGCGGACGCGGGGGCCTCGGCGCCCTTGAACAGCACCTTCCAGGCGTCTTCGTACGTAGTGTCGAAGAGCCTGCTCAAGGTCTGGTGCTGTGCCGGATCAAACTCCCACAAGTTGAAAGCCCGTTGTTGGCACGGGAGGATCCAGGAGATGAGCATGACCTGGACCATGTTGACGAGCTTGGTCTTCTTGTTCACAAGGTTTTGGACGCAGGTTTGGAATCCGGTCAGCTCCTCCAAGTCACCCCATGTCAGGCCCTTCTCTTTCCAGGAGGTGAGCCGGGTGGGGATGCCAAATCTAAATTCGGGGGCCGCTGCCCATTTAGGGTCACGCGGCTCGGTGATGTAGAACCACCCCGATTGCCACCCTTTGTTGGTTTCCACGAAGGAGCCCTCGAGCCATATGACGTTGGGCATCTTGCCCACCATGGCGCCTCCGCACTCCGCCTGCTGGCTGCCCACTACCTTCGGCTTGACATTGAAGGTCTTCAGCCATAACCTGAAGTGGGGCTTGATGCGGAGGAAGGCCTCGCACACAACGATAAACGCTGAGATGTTGAGGATGAAGTTCGGGGCCACATCATGGAAATCCAGGCCGTGGTAGAAGATGAGTCCCCGGACAAATGTGTGGAGTGGGAAGCCCAGTCCGCGGAGGAAATGGGGAAGGAACACCACCCTCTCATGGGGCCTGGGGGTGGGGACGAGTTGTCCCTCGTCTGGAAGCCGGTGTGCAATATCATTGTGCAGGTATCCAGCTTTCCTCAACTTTTTGATGTGCCCCTCCGTGACGGAGGAGGCCATCCACTTGCCTCCCACTCCGAACATGACTGGGGAAGGTTGAGGCGAGATGTGCGGAGTTGGACGCTGGAGCTCGAGTGCGCAGAAATGGATAAGCAAAGGAGGAAGAAGGCGTAGGTAGGTGGATCCTATCCCCTTATATGGACGGACGAAACTGTACGTCCCCACCAGCCTGGTGAAACTCACTTATCTCCCAAGCACCGTGATCAATGGCGCGGTTGGGTTACCCACGCCCGTATTGATGAGAATCCCAGAATAAGGGGACACGATCTCTGCTTTGACAAGATGTGCCAAGGAAACCTCTTCGCTAAACGCGCTAAGGTGGAATAGTAAAAACAATTCGAATAAAGGCTTGGCTGTGGTGTGACATCACGCCATGAAATACGTCAGCAGATTGAACTTGCGTATATATTATTCTCTCTACGATGGCATGTGGAGCTTAATTTGCAGAGCCGGACACTATCCTTGTGTTCAAAATCTTCTATGAAGTATTCGGAGGAGGAACCGCCTTGCAATGCCGAAGACAATATGCGCGCCGGACTCGTCGTCATTGAAGCCTGGTTCAAGGGCTACTGAGGGAGTCCTGGACTAGGGGGTGTCCGGATAGCCGAACTATCATCTTTGGCCGGACTCCAAGACTATGAAGATACAAGATTGAAGACTTCGTCCCGTGTCCGGACGGGACTTTCCTTGCCGTGGAAGGCAAGCTTGGCGATACGGATATGTAGATTTCATACCATTGTAACCGACTCTGTGTAAACCTAGCCCTCTCCGGTGCCTATATAAACCGGAGGGTTTTAGTCCGTAGGACGAACAACAATCATACCATAGGGTAGCTTCTAGGGTTTAGCCTACTTGATCTCGTGGTAGATCTACTCTTATACTACCCATATCATCAATATTAATCAAGCAGGAGCAGGGTTCTACCTCCACCAAGAGGGCCCGAACCTAGGTAAAATCATCGTGTCCCCTGTCTCCTGTTACCATCCGGCTAGACGCATAGTTCGGAACCCCCTACCCGAGATCCGCCGGTTTTGACACCGACAGGGAGGATTTCCACCGCTCTGCTGAGGCGCCGCCCGCCGGCAACAAGTCACAGGAGATCGCCGGCTCCGCCGAGGCCCCGCCCCGCTGCCAACGAGGCTGCACCACACAGAAAATGAGGAAGAGTAGAACACGGTAGGTCGCCGCCGCTCGGGTCCAAGTAAGGACGCCGCTGCTACCCTCCGGTTGAAGCCAAGCTAGGCGGGTTGACCATTGACGGCCGGTTAGCTTCTTGGCGGCGACGTGCAGTCGGAGAGCTGCGCTGGAGAAGAACGCTGCTTCTACTTAACTGCTGGTGCAGTTGGCTGACTGACACGTGGGCCCAACGGGCCACATGTCTGTTACACAACTGCACCTGTAGTTAAGTCACTAAAGCTTCTCTTCAGCTCAGCGGGACACGGGTGGGTAGCTTCGGTTAATTAATTATACCTCCAGCGCACCTCTTTTTAGTTTTTTTAAGAAAAGGAGGATGACCCCCGGCCTCTACATCTGGGAGATGCATGCGGCCACAAACACCGCTTTTTAGTTGAAGAATGTATGAAATGTAATGAAATCCGGCATGTTTATATGAAATCTGACTGTGTATGAATGAATTTATTTCGATTAATTCGAATTCCTGTATCACTGACATTGGATGAACATGCAATACAGTATGTACTAGCATTATTCCCACGGTGATCACCACGTTTGCAGCAGTTTCACATGTACTCCCTCCGGTCCTTTCTAGTCTGCATACAAGTTTTGTCTGCAGTCAAAGTATCTCTACTTTGACCAATCTTATAAAAAAAGTATGCATATCCACAATGTGCGAAATAAAAAGGAACAGAAGGAGTACAAATAGTTTAAGCAGCTTTTTAGCGTTTCTGTACATTGCAATCAAACACACATGCCTGGCAATTCATAGAGAACATTCAAAACAATCGATGATTATGTATCTCAGTGACTCACATGTCAGAGGCAATATTTACTTCACAACTAAAGAATAAAGAAAAAATAAATCGACGCTGCTCACAGGAAAGGGCGTCCCATTCGAAAATATCAAACGCATATCCTGCTAAAATCAATGAGGAAAATTTGATATGGTTGTCCCATTCCAAAATATCAAATGCCTACGATTGTGGAATGGGCAGGGTTTGCCATCAGTTCGGACATTGACATGGCACCTCGTGCTAAATAAACCAGCTGTTCTTTTTGTGCAGTTCCACCAAAATCAACCAAATTCGCGCGTAGCTTGTATGATTTCGCCCTTATATGTTGCAACGCCTTCAAGTTATGGGCACCTCCTTTCTTGTGGTGGAAATGAATGATTCGATGTATTCATGAACATTTTGTGCAATTCCCGTTGAAATCAAGCTGAGCACCCCTGTCTGCACAAATACAAAAAGTGATTTGTATAAAGCAAACTGTACTATGAATTGACAGTTTCAACCGGCACATACATGGTCCACGTATAGCACACTTTTAGAAAAATGGAACTCACCAGAAGGAATCCTAGAACAACATTGTACTCGCGCATCACAGCAAAAAAATGGAGATTTGTCAGTCCTTCTGAGCTGAAGTTAGTTTGGTCTTGTGGGGAATAATGTAACCGTCCTTCAACTGCTCCTTTTGATGAGAAGATAGACAGGGCCTCTTCATCATGGCATAATTGGAACTAGTCACTTCACGTACTCCATATTCTTCTTTAGAGCAAGATGATCCTGCTGTGCAAAGACAAGAGGACTACTAAATGCTAGCATCCCTGTTTGCTCGGAAAAAAGGAAAGGAGATATTTAAAACAACACAGATGAAGCACTTCTCAAGGACAATACCACTTTTTCGTGACAATATCTAAACAGTGGCACAACACCAATAGAGATGACAAAGCTCAATCATATGGATGAAATCAGTGGGCGAGTACCAACATTTGTCAGGAGGCTGATTGTGTAGAGCATACAGATGAAGCACTTCTCCGGAACCATCTGTTGCTATCTACGGGGGTGGCCATGCTTACTATATACTCCTTGATTAGTTTAATGTTTCCAACATCTTCTTGTGCAGTTCCACTAAAATATATGGTATCTTCAAAGAAGATCCCTGTTTGCACAAGTAGAGATAATTACGTATGGCATCAAATCAGTGGCAAAACAATTGCTCGTTCCAGCCATAGCAATAAATTAAGATGCAAAACTATATCATTACTTGTGTCATAACAGTTCCAGTGCTTCATTACAGCACCGGGAGTTGATTTTTGTTTTTCTTCCGCTTGTTCTTCCCCTTGATCACTTGGTTCAATAACAGACAAGCTTCGCCTTCAATGTAAGATTTGGCATGTCAATTAGGGAGCACAAGTATAGTACTGAACTTAATTTTCTGATGAAAGTGGCAAAATACAGGCCAACAGTTGTGAAATATCCTTATCTTACCTCAATGGGATATTACGGTGCACATACAGATTGGAAGTCTTGTCTCCATTTGTGCAGTTCACGAAAATCAAGCAACATTATCGTACAAGTAGCAGAACATATGAATTCACACTGCAGAATGATGTGAAAGAAGGCTAGTACTGACCTCTCATGATGCGGAATTCAAACAACTCACAAGAAGAAGATCTGAACCAAATTCGCATTAACGGATAGGAAGTAAGATCTCCTCTTGTGCATTTCCACTAAGATCAAGCAATCAAGCAACGTTGTCGGTGTGACATTTTGGTTGAACTTCACAAATCACTCTTATAACAAAAGTGTTTTGTGTAGTGCAACAAAAGGTCACAATGGAAACAAGGAGAAGTAGATAACCCTGTTTACACAGAGGTGCAAAGGAAACAATTAGTGGTCAATAACGGTGGATGACACCGAAGCCAACAAAAAGAAGCATCTACCTTATCTAAATGGGAAAGAAAGCAAGACAGTAGCATTTCTCAAACGGTGGCATTGATTAATATTAACGTAGAGATTATATTAACAATAAAATTCGTTAAACATCAATTTTCCAGCGGCATTATTAGAGGGTGTTTGTTTACAGGGACATTTTGGTGTAGGGACAAAAAAACTCTGTGTCAGTCACTTCTAAACCAAACAGGAGGGACTTTTAGGCACTAAAAGTGGGCATTTGGGACTAAATAAAGAAGATCCCGAGGGAGTCTTTTTGGGACTTTTTCCAACAGTTGCCCCTGCCACGCATCGCACCTTGTTTCTATTAGTTCATTACTAGGGGTAACATGGTCTTTTAGCATGTCATTTAATAACCTCTAGTCCATGTTTAGTCCCTGGAACCAAGAAGGTAGGGACTAGGGAGTTTTTAACCAAACAGGGCCTTAGATTAACAACAGCTAATGAGTTGCACGGGATAGTGGACGCACCAGCACCATGTGCATGTACCGATGTATTGTGGTCATGCACAGTCTGTTGAAACAAAGAACAAACAACCAAGGATCATATTTGTGTGGTCCTAGTTTTGTTATCTTTAGACACCTTTCCCTATGTGAGCGCAACAAATCTAGTCCTGCTCAAACTCTACAGCCTTGTCCCTTCCTTTCCTTTTTGAACTAGTACTTTCGCCCCTTCCTTTCATCTTTGAACCACCTCCTAGATTTATGCGATACAACTCCCCATTCCTTTCCTCTTTGAACCATGTCCTAGATTCATGCTATACGACTTTCCCCCTTCATTTCCTCTTTGAACGACGTCCTAGATTCATGCTATATACAACTTTTCCCACTAGTTTCCCCCACTCCTTTCCTCTTTCAACCATGTCCTAGATTCATGGTATACATGCAGCTAGAGCAATGCATATGGAGTAAGTAAAATATACCTTAAGGTTCTAGGGGCGTGGTTCGGTGGGCGACGGGATGGCGGCGAAGAAGAAGGGGTCGGAGGCCCTCCCGCGCCACCACTGGGTAGAAAGTGAACAACTGCGCCGGTAGTGGATTCCCTTCCTCGCCGACGGCGACAGTGTTAAGCCTCCGACCAACGAAGTCTTGTTTAGATCAGGAGAGGCCGAGAGAGTGTGAAGATAGCAACTACAAGCGCTGAGGCTCCAGCGGGAGCGGGCGAGAGAGTGTGAAGAGAGCAACTACAAGCGCTGAGGCTCCAGCGTGTATATATATACAAGAGAGAGAGTGTGAAGCGTGCAAACCATAGAAAACTTTTAACCAGTCAAATAATCCTCCTGGCAAAAATTATGCTCAAGTGTAGTTATCGAACCCATGACCTCAAGTTTGATGAGCGCACAGGCTAACCAGCTACACAACCCTCTCGTTATGTTCAACGAGAGGAAAATAACCTTTGATACATTCCTGCATTCGTGTGACAGGCATGCCGTGTTTTTTTGTGTGTGTGGGAGTCATTAGGATTTCAATCATAATCGTTTCATGTGGCTTTGGTGGTAAGACTATCCAAAGTGGTGCAGAAATAATGCAGCCTTCTTAGTCACCTTACCTCTCTCCACGTAGTACGTTGGGTCCCACCAGTCATACGGTGAAACAAACAAATTAATAAGAAAAATTAAAAGCGCGAGCGGTGTATCATACTACCTCACACATCTCGCTACTGCTCGGGAACACTGTCCAATTGATCCCTCTGTTCGCTCACGTACTATTTTAAGTGAATCCTTATTGTAACATGCACACAAATTTTGGGCACTTGTATTCGACTTAAGTCTGTGTGCCACCGTATCTCGTATACTTACTACTCCCTCCGTCTAGGTGTAATAAGTCACGTTAGAAGGTGCAACGGGACCAAGGTGCGTGCATGTGCGTGTGTGTGTTTAACAGCTTGTGTGTGTTAGAGAGTGTGACAGATCGATCTACTCCTACAGAGAGATGGTGTGTAGTGTACGATTTTAGCCGCGAGAGTCGGTGCATCCTCTCGTTTCCGGGCATGTCCGGTAGGGACATGCAGACAGCTGCCATGCCCGCTCCTGACCAGCCGGGCCCACCCAAAGCCCCTCCATCGCCCGTGCAGGCTTCCTGCCCGAGACGGTCAGCGCCGCTCCTAAGAATCGGTGCTGCATTCATGCCCGGGCAGAGCGGACGCTGTAAGTGCATCTAGTGCCCCTTAGTGATTTTGGTGTATTGGAGACTTATAGGTTAAGGGATTAATGTGTTTATGAGTGTACACAGGTCTATAAGTCTATGAGGAGTTTGATATTTACAGAGAAAGTCGACCCCTAAAAATGAATATCTTCGACTGAAGATTTTGGTATTCCTGAAGACTTTCATGAAGACTTTGAAAGTCAAGAAATTGGTATGTCCGTGAAGACTTGATATTCATGCAAGGAATATGAAGCTTGAAGACTTTCATTTTCATAGTTTTGTTTTTCTCTTTCTTGAGTCATAGGAAACACTGTACTGTTAAAGGGGGTCGAGGAAATACTAAGGAAAAATTTCCATGTGATGCTCAACTCAAAATCCTACACCTACCAATCCCTTCGAGTGAAGCCATTGGAAATCTCATACAGTTCAGTCAATTTCTTCAGTGACAGAGACGAAGTTCTTCTGATCGCTGAGGAATTTGTTCTGACTGAGGAGTTAGGAATTCGCCCGTGCGGATTGCCTACACAGTGAGGAACATGATAGCCCTGAGGAATTTGAGAGTCAAATTTCCGCCCGTTGTTGTGCTACGCGCCAGCTGTCCCAAAATATCTTATCCACATAACGGTCATATCATTGAAGGGCATTTATGTCTTATCATGTCGGGCTGCTCCCTAGGCTATAAATAGCCGCCCCCTACAACCACTAGCTAGTTGGCTGCTCCGTGAGAAACTGACACTTGTCATTTGAGAGCAACCCATCCTCCGAGGACTTTGAGCAAAAATCATCGAGTGAGGAAATTCCCAAACCCCAAACACCTACAAACCCAAAGTGATTGAGCATCACTGAAGAGATTGATCCTGCATGGATCTGACGCTTGTTACCTTTGAAGATTGTGCTTCTTCCAGACGGTTAGGCGTCATGGTCTAGAGCATCCAAGAGGAATTGTGGATCACCGAGTGACCGAAGTCTGTGAAGGTTTGGAAGTCGCCTGAAGACTTACAACGAGTGATTGGACGTGGTCTGTGTGACCTTAGTTCAAGGAGAATACGGTGAGGACTTGGTGTCCTGAGCTGCATGCTCAGCAACTGGGTGTCCGGGACTGTGTGTGCTCGAGTTTAAATACTCAGCCACTCCAACCAGACGTACAACTGAGACAGCAGTTGGAACTAGTCTACCAAATCATTGTCTTCACCAGCCATACTGGTTCTATCTCCTCAACTCTTTCATTTCTTCATTACTGTGTTCAGTGATTGTTCATATCTGTGTTTGAAGACTTTCACTGAAGACTTTCTCAATTTCCTCAGTTCAATTTCTTCAGTCTGTTCGTCTTCATCTTGTGTTATCCTGTGTTTACGCTTTCTGTACTCTATGTTTGTCTTCATTTCATCATGATGACTACGTGTGTATTCTGTCATGCTTACTTCTGAGTACTTATTCCGCTGCAAGTAGTTCTTCGCTAAGGAATTTCCTCACCGGCAAATTCCTCAGTGAAGAATTCATAAAAATCGCATATTCACCCCCCCTCCAGTCGATATAACGCACTTTCAATTAGTATTAGAGCAAGGTACTCCCTTGTTCTATGTGATTTTGGTTTAACCACCTGGAGTTCTAGTTATGTCGACTGCAGGATCGAGGAACGTTTCCTGCCCCATCTTTGATGGTCATGAGTATCCTCGGTGGAAGGACATGATGAAAAAGTGACTCATGGCTATGGACAGCAAACTGTGGACCTTCACCGAGATTGGTCTTACCGATCTATGCAAGATGGCTGAGGCTGATGACATTCGCAAGTACATATTGCCGAAGGATGTCATCTGCTCTAGTCTGTCCCGAAATCAGTTCAGGAACGTCATGAATCTCAATCATGTGAAGCTAATCTGGGACCGTCTCTCTGAGGTCTATGAAGGTCATCGGACTCGTCATGATCATTGGTTTGAGGATTACAAGGAATCTCCCAATGCGATGACATTCGAACCAGAATCATCATCATCTACTCCCTGCCTTATGGCAAACGGTGCTGAGGTAACCGAATCCTACCTATCCGAATCTAGTGATGATGAATCTGGCGATGAGTTTGGACCTAGCTATGTCAAACTTGCTTCCCTTGCTACTAAACAACAAAGAGCCTTGGAAAAAGTTCAATACATGCTAAATAAGAGCGGTGATATGTTGGGTGAAGAAATGGATCAGTCAAAAGCCTTGGATGAAAGTCTTCAGGGACTCCATTGCAAGTTTGACGACCTTCAAAGTCATCATAACGCTCTCTTATCTGATCACGAGAAGATTTCTCTTGAATTTCTTCAAAGAAAGCAAGACCTTGAGAAGCTAAGAGTGAGTTATGAAGATCTTCAGAAGGAGCACAATTCATTACTTTCTCAACAAATCAGCGCTACTCAGGAAGAATTTGATCCTCCATGCTTAAAGTGCATTGAACGTGAATCTGCTGATTCTTCACCTGAATGTTAAAATGCTTCAAATGTTACAAATTCTTTACTTGCCTCTGCTATCACTAATTCCTCATCTGAGGACATTGCTAGTATCACTAACGATGCAGGGCTGAAGGAATTGTATATGACCGACATGTACAGAAGTCTCAAAGGGCATCAGACTAATTGTGATGTGCTTAAAAAGCAGATCCTCAACAGATACCCTAGGAAAGAGGGTATTGCCTTTGAGAGGAAACTCAATGCTGATGGAACATATTGGAAGCCTGAGCAGTACCCCAAAACCTCATGGGTTTCTGCAAAGGGACCTCCAGTAGATCCATCTAACTTATCTGGCTTTACATGTGAATCTCATCATTCTTCTGATGGTCATTTGACTCCAACTATAAACTATTCAAAAATCAAAATGGTGAAGTATTTGCTAGATATGTTGGCACTAACTGCAGGAACGGTTCCCCTATGAAGAAAATCTGGGTTCCCAAAAGTTATGTTGAAAGTCTTCAGGTGAATGTCCTCATGACACCACCAGTGAAGAATAGGAACCCTAGATCAAACTCTTCATATGGACCAAATTCTTCATATGGATCCAAGTCGTCATACGGACCAAATTCCTCACATGGATCAAATTCCTCAAAAGGATCAAAATCCACATATGAACCTCATCGTGCTAACAACTCTGTTTCACAGGGTAGAGCTAAGGGCTACGAATATGTGCATTATTCTTCAAATCATTACGTTCATAAGTCCTCGAAGAATTTCTCCGCTTCAACTCTGGTGCTCGCAGAGTGATGAATTCTTTGCCACCCCTCCAGATGTGGGTGGTGAAGAAAAAGAACTAATCTTTTATGTTGTGTCAGGTCTCCCGTCATGCTCAAGACGACTGAAGAATTTGCTGGAGACCTGAACAGTGCCTGAAAGGACGCAGGCGAATCATGATGAAATGAACTTTCATTTCACACGTCCTCACACTGCTTATCTGTGCTATTGCTTGATGAAATTGTACTGATGATACTGATGTCATATTCTTCACTGATGAAGTATATGAGTTTGTAAGCTGCACTAATTCATCTGCAGGGTGATCAACCCAAAGCAAATGAGTGGGTCCTCGATAGTGGATGTACAAATCACATGACTGGTGACAAGAATCTATTGATGGATGCTCCCTTAACACCGTCACATCTGAAGCATATGGTCTTCACTGACAAAGGCAAAAGTCAGGTATTGGGTCTAGGTAAGGTTGCGATCTCTAAGGACATACACATGGACAAATTCATGCTTGTCGAGTTCTTAGGATACAACCTCATGTCAGTCTCAATGCTTTGTGATCTTGATATGGTTGTTGTCTTTGTCAAGTATCGTTGTGTTGTGATCATTGAAGCTGACAATTCCAAAGTCTTCGAAGGCTTTAGGAGAGGAGACTTGTACATTGTTGATTTCTCTATAGGACCACAAACTGCCGTGTGCTTACTTGCAAAATCTTCAGAAGGCTGGCTATGGCATCGACGACTTGGTCATGCTGGCATGAGGAATCTGCACACGCTCGCAAAGAAGAAGCATGTCATTGGCATTGAGAATGTCAAATTCCTCAAGGATCACTTGTGCGGGGCCTATGAAGCTGGGAAGATGACTAAGGCCAAGTATCCAGCAAAGACTATCATGACCACCACTCGACCATTTGAATTGCTTCACATGGATCTCTTCGGTCCTAATTATTATTCTGCTGTGACTAATGATGCATCTCTATATGGCTTTGTTATTGTTGATGAGTACTCTCGTTACACATGGGTACACATTGTAACTTACAAACATGAAGTGCAGGAAGTCTTCAAACGATTTTCCTCGAGGGCTTCAACCAACTTTGGTGTGAAGATAAAGCACATAAGGAGTGACAATGGAACTGAGTTCAAGAATTCTGGTCTTAATGACTATCTTGATGAACTTGGTATCACTCATGAGTTATCTTCTCCTTATACTCCTTAGCAACATGGCGTCGTGGAGCGCAAGAAAAGAACTCTGGTTGATATGGCTCGCACTATGCTTGATGAATACAAAATGCCTCATTATTTTTGAAATTGATGCAATTGATACCGCGTGCCACATCATCAACAGAGTATATCTCCACAAATTCTTCAAGAAGACTGCCTATGAACTCCTCACTGACAAGAAACCCAATGTGAGTTATTTCAAAATCTTTGGTGCTAAATGTTGGATTAGGGATCCTCATCACAATGCTAAATTCGCAACAAAAGCACATGAAGGTTTTATGCTTGGTTACGGAAAGGACTCGCACACCTACAGAGTCTTCAACATCGCTCTTCACAAGATTGTTGAAACTGTAGATGTGCGGTTCGATGAAACTAATGGCTCGCAAAGAGAGCACCTACCTTCTGTGATAGATGAACCAGCACCTGAAGATTCTATCAAGGCTACTGAGGATGTCATTCCTACCAAAGAATCTACTGAAGAATTCATTCCAGAACGCGAAGATCGTCGAGCTAATGTACCTGAGGAAAATGCTGAAGAAAATGGTGCTAAAGAAAATGCTGATCAAATTCCTTGACGACAACCAGCTCATCCTCGCGTTGCAAAGGAGTGCAACTTGAAAAGATCATCGATGACATTGAAGCACCAGGTCTTCTCACATGCTCAAAAGCTTCACATTTATCTAACTTCTGTGGGCACTATGCTTTTGTCTTTATCACAGAGCCCACTAAGGTAGATTTAGCATTTCTGGAGCCTGAGTGGATTCTGGCCATGCAAGAAGAATTACATCAGTTCGAGCTTAACAATGTCTGGGAACTGGTCAAACGTCCAGATCCTCGTAAGAATAATATCATTGGCACAAAGTGGATCTACCACAACAAGCAAGATGAAAATGGCCTTGTGGTGAGGAATAAGGCACGACTTGTAGCTCAAGGCTACACATAGGTTGAAGGAATTGATTTCGATGAAACTTTTGCACCTGTTGCTAGACTTGAGGCTATTCGCATAATACGTGCTTATGCTAACCATCATAACATCACGTTATATCAAATGGATGTGAAAAGTGCATTCCTCAATGGTAAGTTTGAGGAAGAAGTATATGTTGCTCAACACCCAGGTTTTGAAGATCCAAAGAATCCTGACAAAGTCTTCAAACTCAACAAGGCCCTCTATGGCCTCAAGCAGGCCCCTCGGGCGTGGTATGATACTTTGAAGGAATTCTTCGTGAAGAATGGCTTCACACCAGGTTCACTCGACCCTACTCTCTTTACTAAATCTTATGATGGTGAACTGTTTGTGTGTCAAATATATGTTGATGATATTATCTTTGGCTGTACTGACCAACGTTATAGTGATGAATTTGCCTATATGATGAGTGAAGAATATCAAATGTCTATGATGGGAGAGTTGAAATTCTTCTTAGGTATTCAAATTCATCAACAGCACAATGGCATATTCATATCTCAGGAGAAATACCTCAAGGATGTTCTGAGGAAATTCGGCATGCAAGAAGCAAAGGAGTCAAAATTCCTATGCCCACAAATGGCCATCTATGCACTGATGAAAATGGTATTGACTTCGATCACAAGGTATACCGCTCCATGATTGGTTCTTTATTGTACTTATGTGCATCTAGGCCAGATATAATGCTTAGTGTTTGCATGTGTGCCTGATTTCAAGCTACACCGAAGGAATGACACCATAAGGCTGTGAAGCATATTCTTCGATATCTGGCTCACACACCAACACTAGGACTATGTTACCCCAAGGGCTCTACTTTTGATCTCGTTGGATATTCTGGCTCTGACTATGCTGGTGATCGTGTGGACCACAAGTCAACATCTGGTACTTGTCATTTCCTCGGACGATCTTTGGTCTGTTGGTCCTCAAAGAAACAGAACTACATATCACTGTCTACAGCGGAAGCTGAGTACATTGCTGCTGGTTCTTGCTATGCTCAATTGCTGTGGATGAAGCAAAATCTCAAGGACTATGGCATCAACATGAAGATTGTGCCTCTCTACTTTGACAATGAGAGTGCCATCAAGATTGCTCACAACCCTGTTCAGCACTCGAAGACAAAGCACATTCAGATTCGTCATCATTTTCTTCGTGATCATGTGTTGAAGGGCGACATTTCTATTGAGCATGTGAAGATTGAAGAACAGCTAGACGATATCTTCACAAAGCCCTTGGATGAGAAGAGACTTAGCAAGTTGCGGTGTGAGCTAAATATCTTAGAGTCGTCGAATGTTCTTTGAAAAGGACACACATCCTAAAATTTATGCAAAATTGATGACTTAGATGTGCAACACATGAAGAGATGTTTTTCTTCAATCAATGAAGAAATTAATGAAGAATTTGATTCTCAGAACCCTACGACAATTGTACACGGTGTCTGAAATCATCATTTTTATACGGTGGGTCACACCACCACAAAAGTTGAAAATCTTCAATTTGAGTTTTTCCTCAATTTTTGAAATTCTTCAGTTTTTCAAATTCTTCAACTTTGCAAAATCTTCACTGTTTCCGTCGTTTTTCTTCATTGTCTATATATATATATATGGGTTTATGTCCTCTACAACATTCACTTATGGCTATTTCTTCAAGTTGCATTTTCTGCTAAGTGAATGTGATCGGACCCTTCCACCTCTATGCTATACTCAACCCAATCTATTCACAAATTCTCCATGTGCATTCTATTTGAAACTCGTTCAAAATCTTCACTGTGTCCTTGTCAGCTGAAGAAATTTCGAACGGAACTTTAAAACTAATCTTATCCAAATTTTCAGTTTTGCCGCTCAAACCGTTCCGCATCCCATGATAGACTTATCTATTCACCAACGATCTAACACGATCTCCACTTGTAAAGCGAATGAGACGGGTCAGGGGCATGTTCGTCCTAAATCTTCGGGCAAACAGTTTTTCACTGCGACTATAAATACCCCCTCAGCCCTTCCTCACTTCCTTTACACCGCTCGACTGCTCTCTGTCTCGCTCGAGCTTCTCAAACCCTAGCGCCGCCGCTACTCCATCGTCGCCGGTGAGGAAGAGCTTCACTGCCTCGACCTCGTCGCCGCCGTACTCACGCCGGCCACGGAAATCTTCACTCCGCCGCCATCGTAGTTGTCTTCCTCCGCCAAGTTAGGGCGTGGAAGATCTGACGAGCTTCGAATCTACACTTCTCAGTTCGTCGTGTTCTTCATCCAGGGTAATTAAAAGTTACTTTTACTGCCCTCCTTGATTCAAATGTTCTCCACAAAATATTCAAAGGTGTTTTATTCTTCAAATCCTCACACACAAAACACCTCACTAGTCATCTGTTCTTGATTCGTTTCCCTAAGCATCATTTTTCTTCAAGATTCCTCAATTGTGTGGATCGTCGATCTATACAACTCTGGAACCTAATACAAAGTACGCTTAGTGAAATTCTTCAAGACTCATCTGGTCAACTTCCTCAAACTTGTTCATTTTGAAAACCTTTTGAGAACGCATATGATCTCTTCAAATTCCTCGCAACTATACTCTGTTCACAAGTACTCATGTCCGCTGCTGAATCACTAGGTTCTCATCAACTTAACTCATTTGCAGTGTTCCTCGAAGAAAAGTTGCATACTTCTTCAGAGAATTCGATTGTTCAAATTCCTCAACTGAAGAATATGGCAGAAGGTAAGAAACCACAAAAGGAGGAAAGAAGCCCGAAGTCATGACTGCGTTTGAAATACATGAGGACATCTATGCTGACTATTGCACACCTGATGAGGCTAAGTTCGGAAAGGAGAACAAAAATCAGCGCAAGGTGCGCATACAGAGGATTGAAAGGAGATGGGCAAGAGAATGGAGGGAGTACAGATATGTAACTCCAAAGTATATGAAAAAATTTGCTCTAAATCCTTCATGCCCAAGAGCTCCATTGGCACCTGGTCAAGAAGCTGAACCCACCAGCATCAGTCATGGTGAGGATTTTCCTGAAGAATGGGCCAAACGCCAAGCCAAGTTGGGAAGACAAGCCAAAGAAGCAGTGAGGAAATTTAATGAAGACTCTGCTGCTGCTGCTGCCACAAAGGCCTCTGCCAAGCCTAGAAAATCAATGGCAAAGAAGCCCACTCACAAGCCAAGTGCTTCACCAACTGTGCCCTCATGGCTAAGTTCCTCAGCAAAGTCCTCACAGACAGATTCTTCAAAGCCCTCACGGCCAGTTCCTCATGCTACTCTTGCTCCTACAAAGTCCTCAGTTGCTCCGACAAAGTCCTCAACACATGTACATTTCTATTGCCTCTGGTGTCTCAGCGAGTTCCTCGGCTGCACCAAACTCTTCATCAGGCCCCACTCTGCTGAAGACCAAGGCAACTGTTGGACGAGGTCCTCGGCCGAGTCTGAAGAAGAAACAGGTTGCCTTCCAAGTGCCATCTGACGATGAAGCTGATGATGATGAACATGCAGAAATCATCAGAGACATGCAAGAAAGGGCCGCTAGAGCCAAAGGCACAACTATGCCACTGCTTTTGGATCCAAAGGTGATCATCGACTACATTGATCTCTGGCACAAGGACCTAAACACTCCTATGCCTGATTTTGGTTTGACTCCTGGCCAAAGTCACGTGCTGACCCATTTCATCAATGAAGAAAAATGGAAATTTGAGGAGGCCAGACAAATCAATAAGGTTCAGTTCAGGAAAGAGAAGTTCCCGAGGAAAAACGTTGTCAAAATGACAACTGATGAACTCCTCACGATCCAGTCTGAAATCAAAGCCCTCGGCAATGATTTCAATGCTTATTATGCTGATTGGCAAGGAGCCAAAGTCAGGTTCGTTAAACTGACTGAGAAGTTCACCAATGTTGCAGCCCCATCGTAACAAGAAATTCCTCAAGCTGAAGCCTTTGTTCAGCAAACTGAAGGACATGCCAGCACCGCTGATGACTTTCAGGCTGCTGATGAAAATGCTAGCTCCAGGGCTGATGACTCCATTCCAGCTGCTGAAGACATTGCCAGGGCAGCCACTAGTGGTGCTCCTAAAGAAAATGAAGAAGTCAGGGCAACTGCATCAGTTGCGCCTGAGGAAATTCAAACAGATTCCTCAGCTCCTCCTGCGCCTACACCAACTTCTACCCTTCCATCTCCATCAGATGCGAGGAAGACCAAGGCTGCAGAGAGAGCTCCAGTGAAGAAAAGGAAAGCATCATCTGCTTCAGATTCTTCAGCTCCAAAGAAAATGAAGACTATGACCAGCTCACTTGAGAATCCAATTGATGTTGTTCCAATTTCCACCATGCCATCAAACGACCTTGTTCCTTTTGGTGAAGAATATGTGATCCCTAGCGGATCTGATGAAGAAAATAATTCTACTACTTCGTCAGAGCAGATTGATGAAGAAATTGAAGTGGATGCGATCCCTTCAACACCTGTTGCTTCCTCGCCAATGCCTCAGTTCATAGCTGAAGAGGCTGGCGTTGAAGAAATTGAATATGAAGATTTGGATATTGGATGCACTACGCCTGTGATGAATGATGACTTTTGGGAAAGTCAGCATCCCAATTCTCCACACTTCACCCCACTACAACAAAAACTTTGCCATCTATGTTTTTTATTACAGACGGCAAATTATGAGATTTGTCGTCTGTAATAAAAAACAAAGACAGCAAAGACATATTTTGCCGTCTGTATAAAAAACACATACGGCAAAGAAGAAGCACACCACGCGGATCGATCCCACGGATCGATGACGTGGTGATCCCTCGAAATATACGCAGCCCCACCCATCCTGACACACCCACTAACCCAAGCCCACAGCCCCACCCACCCACGCACGCACGTCCCCACCCACCCACGCACGCACGTCCCCACCCACCCACCCACGCCACACAGCCACTCACGCCACGGAACGCACATCACACAACCACCCACCAACTAACACATCCATGCCCACGGAACGCACACCACACAGCCACCCACCAACACATCCATGGCCGGCGCGGGCAAGCAGGCCATCCGCGCGGGCGGGGAGCAGGGCGGCCGCGCTTGGCGGATGCGCGGGCGGTGAGCAGGGAGGCCCTACGGGCGGGGAGCAGGGTGGCCTCACTGGCAGCGAGCTTGGTGGATGCTCGGGAAACGAGCTTGCCGGACGCGGGGGCGACGAGCATGGCGCGCAGCGGCGGCTCACTCCATCGTTGACTGCTGAGCGCAAGGGCGTGGCGGTTTCGTCCCTCGGGCGCACGGCGGCCTCTTCGCTCGGGCGCGCAGTGTCCTCTTCCCTCGAGCATGGCGCGTGACGGCCACTACAGAGGAGCTCCTCCCTCCGGCGTCGGCCACCCGACACTGCACTAGCGCGCGGCGGTCCCCCCCTCTCTCTCTAGCAACCAGCAAGCACGGCCGGACGGCAGTGCGGGTACTTGGGTCGGGCGAGCGTGGCTGTCCGGTGGCGCGGTGAGTAGGGCGAGGCGGCGGCAGTGGTGTCCTTGTGGTATTGTCCCCGGCGAGAAAAAGGACGGTCGGCGGTGAATTATCTGTTGCTGTGATGGAGGGCTTGATTGCTTTTCCTTTTTAGTTTCTAGGGGTCCTTGTGTAAATTTTCAGGACAACTGTGTAACTTCTTTGTAACTCCACAGACGATGAATGCAAGATACCAGGCCGTGTCCCCAATCCAAAATCTTTGTGAGCTGAACCTATTTTGGTCTGTTATTCCTGTGTCTGGCGAGATGCTCTGCTCGGACGTCACTTTTTAAAAAAATTGAAAACGAACTTTTGTCGTCTGCATTTTATTCTGGATGACGGCAAAGCACAGGTTTTGACTGACGGCAAAGCACGTGTTTTTTGCCGTCTGTTATGTTTGCGATAGGCAGCAAAACTGTAATGATTGACGGCAAAATCTTTGTCGTCATCTCGACAAAAGGCTGACGGCAAAGTACTTTTTGCCGACTTATCTTTGCCGTCTGAGTTTGCCGTCTGTTTCCTGACGGCAAACTCTTTGCCGTCTGGATTTGGGTCTTTGCCGTCTGTGATCCACAGACGGCAAATTACCTATTTCCTGTAGTGCAGGCCGCACGAACCAAATTCCTCATCAAGGAATTGTTGTATGTACCTCAGACTGTCTATCGCATTCAGACGAAGACAATGAGTCCTATCAAAGGCCACGACTCAAATGATGAAGAAGTCATTGGCATCATGAAGAATATGCTTTTAAATATCATTCATGGCGTTCCCGTCAACTTCCATGATTTCTTCATGAGGACTCTGGCAAATATTGCTATGTCACCATTTGAGCTGAAGCGTTATGCACCATGGATTATGAGGTTCATCAGGACAAGGTCTTCACTCAACTACAAGGCAGATACTTGCCTCCAATTGAAGTCCTCAAACGGACATTTTCCTCAGCTGATGACAAAGGCAAGGCAACTGCTGTGATAGATGAAGGCATTCATCCATTGGATGGTCAATTTCGCAAGGATGCATCCTACTCCACCAATGATGACTCTGCCACACATGACTCTGCCGCCAACACCTCTGCCAAGCAAATTCCTCAAGCCACAGCACCCAGGGTGATGACTGATCGTGAGTTACTCCTCAGTCTTCAACAGAAAGTTGATCGCAATCATAAATGGGTCAAGCGT
Source organism: Triticum timopheevii (assembly GCA_963921465.1). Classification (NCBI taxonomy): domain Eukaryota; kingdom Viridiplantae; phylum Streptophyta; class Magnoliopsida; order Poales; family Poaceae; genus Triticum; species Triticum timopheevii. Next base: position 77,825,884 of record OY997271.1, read on the forward strand.
CAGTTTGGTTCAATTCTTTACAACATGACCTCAACACACAATGCAGTGAAGAAAAAACAATACTACCTCCATGAAACCTTCAACCATACCTGGGCTGTTCTATCTCATGTCTACAGCGCAGAAGATCTGAAGAGCATGGGTCTCAAGGAAGAATTTGACAGGTCTGCACCAACACCGAAGAAATTCAAGAAGGTCAAGGTTCCTTCCTTGGTGTCGAGCTCCTATCCTTCATCGTGCGACACTGGTTGGACAGAGGTCACCGGCATCGCAGTCTCAACCTTCTTACGAAGGGGCCGCCCGCCGGACTCCGGAACCACTAAAGGTTCCAGCGCGGAATCCGGCCTAGTGCCGAACTCAGAACCCTTTGGGGGTTGGTCCCCCTCGTGCACAAAGTCTGGGAGGTTGCCTTGCGGCACCTCCGGGGCCTCCTCCTCCTCCTGGTCGGGCCCCTTTTGGGACTCCACCACGGCGTCATCTTCATCACGGGGGGAGGAGGCGGTCGGAAGTGAAGTGCTGTTCACATCCGACGAATCCAGGGAGCCGCTCGATGAAGCAGGGAGCTCGTCCTTGGGTGGGCTACATGGTTGTATTCGGTGTTAAAAGACACTACGCGACAAAAGAAAAATCATGAGTTATTATGGAATCCGGACACTTACGATCTCGCCAGGGGCTTGGCCCTCGAGGGACACTCCTCTTCTCCCCAGTCCGGAGGAAGGGTCCTTCCTTTCTTGGACCCTCCGGCCTCCCCAGTTGGGGAGGCCTTCCTTTTCTTCTCTCCCCCCACTGGGGAGAAGCCTCCTTTTTCTCCTCCTTGTCTTCACGGGAGGAGTCCGCCTCGAAGTCATCGGACGATAAGTCCGATAACACCTGATGACAGGAACTCTTTCGGGTTCCCGTGGCCTTCTTGTTGTCCTTTTTCTCCGGCACCACGTAAGGCGCCGGAGCCAGCAGCCTCGTTAATCGGGCGTCCGCTGGATCTTCGGGCAAGGGAGCCGGACAGTTAACCTGCCCGGACTTCTTTTGCCAAGCCTGTCAAAGGTAAGGGGGTTTAGATCCCGCATAGAGTCAAACTATGAACAACTAGCGTCCCGTAAAGGGTAAAGTAGCTTACCTCGCCGGCTTGACGCTGCGAGCTGAATCCGCAGTCTTCAGTAGCGGACGCGGGGGCCTCGGCGCCCTTGAACAGCACCTTCCAGGTGTCTTCGTACGTAGTGTCGAAGAGCCTGCTCAAGGTCTGGTGCTGTGCCGGATCAAACTCCCACAAGTTGAAAGCCTGTTGTTGGCACGGGAGGATCCAGCAGATGAGCATGACCTGGACCATGTTGACGAGCTTGGTCTTCTTGTTCACAAGGTTTTGGACGCAGGTTTGGAATCCGGTCAGCTCCTCCAAGTCACCCCATGTTAGGCCCTTCTCTTTCCAGGAGGTGAGCCGGGTGGGGATGCCAAATCTGAATTCGGGGGCCGCTGCCCATTTAGGGTCACGCGGCTCGGTGATGTAGAACCACCCCGATTGCCACCCTTTGTTGGTTTCCACGAAGGAGCCCTCGAGCCATATGACATTGGGCATCTTGCCCACCATGGCGCCTCCGCACTCCGCCTGCTGGCTGCCCACTACCTTCGGCTTGACATTGAAGGTCTTCAGCCATAAGCCGAAGTGGGGCTTGATGCGGAGGAAGGCCTCGCACACAACGATAAACGCTGAGATGTTGAGGATGAAGTTCGGGGCCACATCATGGAAATACAGGCCGTAGTAGAACATGAGTCCCTGGACAAATGTGTGGTGTGGGAAGCCCAGTCCGCGGAGGAAATGGGGAAGGAACACCACCCTCTCATGGGGCCTGGGGGTGGGGACGAGCTGTCCCTCGTCTGGAAGCCGGTGTGCAATATCGTTGTGAAGGTATCCGGCTTTCCTCAACTTTTTGATGTGCCCCTCCGTGACGGAGGAGGCCATCCACTTGCCTCCCGCTCCGAACATGACTGGGGAAGGTTGAGGCGAGATGTGCGGAGTTGGACGCTGGAGCTCGAGTGCGCAGAAATGGATAAGCAAAGGAGGAAGAAGGCGTAGGTAGGTGGATCCTATCCCCTTATATGGACGGACGAAACTGTACGTCCCCACCAGCCTGGTGAAACTCGCTTATCTCCCAAGCACCGTGATCAATGGCGCGATTGGGTTACCCACGCCCGTATTGATGAGAATCCCGGAATAAGGGGACACGATCTCTGCTTTGACAAGATGTGCCAAGGAAACCTCTTCGCTAAACGCGCTAAGGTGGAATAGTAAAAACAATTCGAATAAAGGCTTGGCTGTGGTGTGACATCACGCCATGAAATACGTCAGCAGATTGAACTTGCGTATATATTATTCTCTCTACGATGGCATGTGGAGCTTAATTTGCAGAGCCGGACACTATCCTTGTGTTCAAAATCTTCTATGAAGTATTCGGAGGAGGAACCGCCTTGCAATGCCGAAGACAATATGCGCGCTGGACTCGTCGTCATTGAAGCCTGGTTCAAGGGCTACTGAGGGAGTCCTGGACTAGGGGGTGTCCGGATAGCCAAACTATCATCTTTGGCCGGACTCCAAGACTATGAAGATACAAGATTGAAGACTTCGTCCCGTGTCCGGACGGGACTTTCCTTGCCGTGGAAGGCAAGCTTGGCGATACGGATATGTAGATTTCATACCATTGTAACCGACTTTGTGTAAACCTAGCCCTCTCCGGTGCCTATATAAACCGGAGGGTTTTAGTCCGTAGGACGAACAACAATCATACCATAGGCTAGCTTCTAGGGTTTAGCCTACTTGATCTCGTGGTAGATCTACTCTTATACTACCCATATCATCAATATTAATCAAGCAGGAGTAGGGTTTTACCTCCACCAAGAGGGCCCGAACCTGGGTAAAAACATCGTGTCCCCTGTCTCCTGTTACCATCCGGCTAGACGCATAGTTCGGAACCCCCTACCCGAGATCCGCCGGTTTTGACACCGACAGGGAGGATTTCCACCGCTCTGTTGAGGTGCCGCCCGCCGGCAACAAGTCACAGGACATCGCCGGCTCCGCCGAGGCCCCGCCCCGCTGCCAACGAGGCTGCACCACACAGAAAACGAGGAAGAGTAGAACACGGTAGGTCGCCGCCGCTCGGGTCTAAGTAAGGACGCCGCTGCTACCCTCCGGTTGAAGCCAAGCTAGGCGGGTTGACCATTGACGGCCGGTTAGCTTCTTGGCAGCGACGTGCAGTCGAAGAGCTGCGCTGGAGAAGAACGCTGCTTCTACTTAACTGCTGGTGCAGTTGGCTGACTGACACGTGGGCCCAACGGGCCACATGTCTGTTACACAACTGCACCTGTAGTTAAGTCACTAAAGCTTCTCCTCAGCTCAGCGGGACACAGGTGGGTAGCTTCGGTTAATTAATTATACCTCCAGCGCACCTCTTTTTAGTTTTTTTAAGAAAAGGAGGATGACCCCCGGCCTCTACATCTGGGAGATGCATGCGGCCACAAACACCGCTTTTTAGTTGAAGAATGTATGAAATGTAATGAAATCCGGCATGTTTATATGAAATCTGACTGTGTATGAATGAATTTATTTCGATTAATTCGAATTCCTGTATCACTGACATTGGATGAACATGCAATACAGTATGTACTAGCATTATTCCCACGGTGATCACCACGTTTGCAGCAGTTTCACATGTACTCCCTCCGGTCCTTTCTAGTCTGCATACAAGTTTTGTCTGCAGTCAAAGTATCTCTACTTTGACCAATCTTATACAAAAAAGTATGCACTTCCACAATGTGCGAAATAAAAAGGAACAGAAGGAGTACAAATAGTTTAAGCAGCTTTTTAGTGTTTCTGTACATTGCAATCAAACACACATGCCTGGCAATTCATAGAGAACATTCAAAACAATCGATGATTATGCATCTCAGTGACTCACATGTCAGAGGCAATATTTACTTCACAACTAAAGAATAAAGAAAAAATTGATCGACGCTGCTCACAGCAAAGGGCGTCCCATTCGAAAATATCAAACGCATATCCTGCTAAAATCAATGAGGAAAATTTGATATGGTTGTCCCATTCCAAAATATCAAATGCCTACGATTGTGGAATGGGCAGGGTTTGCCATCAGTTCGGACATTGACATGGCACCTCGTGCTAAATAAACCAGCTGTTCTTTTTGTGCAGTTCCACCAAAATCAACCAAATTCGCGCGTAGCTTGTATGATTTCGCCCTTATATGTTGCAACGCCTTCAAGTTATGGGCACCTCCTTTCTTGTGGTGGAAATGAATGATTTGATGTATTCATGAACATTTTGTGCAGTTCCCGTTGAAATCAAGCTGAGCACCCCTGTCTGCACAAATACAAAAAAGTGATTTGTATAAAGCAAACTGTACTATGAATTGACAGTTTCAACCGGCACATACATGGTCCACGTATAGCACACTTTTAGAAAAATGGAACTCACCAAAAGGAATCCTAGAACAACATTGTACTCGCGCATCACAGCAAAAAAATGGTGATTTGTCAGTCCTTCTGAGCTGAAGTTAATTTGGTCTTGTGGGGAATAATGTAACCATCCTTCAACTGCTCCTTTTGATGAGAAGACAGACAGGGTTCTTCATCATGGCATAATCGGAACTAGTCACTTCACGTACTCCATATTCTTCTTTAGAGCAAGATGATCCTGCTGTGCAAAGACAAGAGGACTACTAAATGCTAGCATCCCTGTTTGCTCGGAAAAAAGGAAAGGAGATATTTAAAACAACACAGATGAAGCACTTCTCAAGGACAATACCACTTTTTCATGACAATATCTAAACAGTAGCACAACACCAATAGAGATGACAAAGCTCAATCATATGGATGAAATCAGTGGGCGAGTACCAACATTTGTCAGGAGGCTGATTGTGTAGAGCATACAGATGAAGCACTTCTCCGGAACCATCTGTTGCTATCTATGGGGGTGGCCATGCTTACTATATACTCCTTGATTAGTTTAATGTTTCCAACATCTTCTTGTGCAGTTCCACTAAAATATATGGTATCTTCAAAGAAGATCCCTGTTTGCACAAGTAGAGATAATTACGTATGGCATCAAATCAGTGGCAAAACAATTGCTCGTTCCAGCCATAGCAATAAATTAAGATGCAAAACTATATCATTACTTGTGTCATAACAGTTCCAGTGCTTCATTACAGCACCGGGAGTTGATTTTTGTTTTTCTTCCGCTTGTTCTTCCCCTTGATCACTTGGTTCAATAACAGACAAGCTCCGCCTTCAATGTAAGATTTGGCATGTCAATTAGGGAGCACAAGTATAGTACTGAACTTAATTTTCTGATGAAAGTGGCAAAATACAGGCCAACAGTTGTGAAATATCCTTATCTTACCTCAATGGGATATTACGGTGCACATACAGATTGGATGTCTTGTCTCCATTTGTGCAGTTCACTAAAATCAAGCAACATTATCGTACAAGTAGCACAACATATGAATTCACACTGCAGAATGATGTGAAAGAAGGCTAGTACTGACCTCTCATGATGCGGAATTCAAACAACTCACAAGAAGAAGATCTGAACCAAATTCGCCTTAAGGATAGGAAGTAAGATCTCCTCTTGTGCATTTCCACTAAGATCAAGCAATCAAGCAACGTTGTCGGTGTGACATTTTGGTTGAACTTCACAAATCACTCTTATAACAAAAGTGTTTTGTGTAGTGCAACAAAAGGTCACAATGGAAACAAGGAGAAGTAGATAACCCTGTTTACACAGAGGTGCAAAGGAAACAATTAGTGGTCAATAACGGTGGATGACACCGAAGCCAACAAAAAGAAGCATCTACCTTATCTAAATGGGAAAGAAAGCAAGACAGTAGCATTTCTCAAACGGTGGCATTGATTAATATTAACGTAGAGATTATATTAACAATAAAATTCGTTAAACATCAATTTTCCAGCGGCATTATTAGAGGGTGTTTGTTTACAGGGACATTTTGGTGTAGGGACAAAAAAACTCTGTGTCAGTCACTTCTAAACCAAACAGGAGGGACTTTTAGGCACTAAAAGTGGGCATTTGGGACTAAATAAAGAAGATCCCGAGGGAGTCTTTTTGGGACTTTTTCCAACAGTTGCCCCTGCCACGCATCGCACCTTGTTTCTATTAGTTCATTACTAGGGGTAACATGGTCTTTTAGCATGTCATTTAATAACCTCTAGTCCATGTTTAGTCCCTGGAACCAAGAAGGTAGGGACTAGGGAGTTTTTAACCAAACAGGGCCTTAGATTAACAACAGCTAATGAGTTGCACGGGACAGTGGACGCACCAGCACCATGTGCATGTACCGATGTATTGTGGTCATGCACAGTCTGTTGAAACAAAGAACAAACAACCAAGGATCATATTTGTGTTGGTCCCAGTTTTGTTATCTTTAGACACCTTTCCCTATGTGAGCGCAACAAATCTAGTCCTGCTCAAACTCTACAGCCTTGTCCCTTCCTTTCCTTTTTGAACTAGTACTTTCGCCCCTTCCTTTCATCTTTGAACCACCTCCTAGATTTATGCGATACAACTCCCCATTCCTTTCCTCTTTGAACCACGTCCTAGATTCATGCTATACGACTTTCCCCCTTCATTTCCTCTTTGAACGACGTCCTAGATTCATGCTATATACAACTTTTCCCACTACTTTCCCCCACTCCTTTCCTCTTTCAACCACGTCCTAGATTCATGGTATACATGCAGCTAGAGCAATGCATATGGAGTAAGTAAAATATACCTTAAGGTTCTTGGGGCGTGGTTCGGTGGGCGACGGGATGGCGGCGAAGAAGAAGGGGTCGGAGGCCCTCCCGCGCCACCACTGGGTAGAAAGTGAACAACTGCGCCGGTAGTGGATTCCCTTCCTCGCCGACGGCGACAGTGTTAAGCCTCCGACCAACGAAGTCTTGTTTAGATCAGGAGAGGCCGAGAGAGTGTGAAGATAGCAACTACAAGCGCTGAGGCTCCAGCGGGAGAGGGCGAGAGAGTGTGAAGAGAGCAACTACAAGCGCTGAGGCTCCAGCGTGTATATATATACAAGAGAGAGAGTGTGAAGCGTGCAAACCATAGAAAACTTTTAACCAGTCAAATAATCCTCCTGGCAAAAATTATGCTCAAGTGTAGTTATCGAACCCATGACCTCAAGTTTGATGAGCGCACAGGCTAACCAGCTACACAACCCTCTCGTTATGTTCAACGAGAGGAAAATAACCTTTGATACATTCCTGCATTCGTGTGACAGGCATGCCGTGTTTTTTTGTGTGTGTGGGAGTCATTAGGATTTCAATCATAATCGTTTCATGTGGCTTTGGTGGTAAGACTATCCAAAGTGGTGCAGAAATAATGTAGCCTTCCTAGTCACCTTACCTCTCTCCACGTAGTACGTTGGGTCCCACCAGTCATACGGTGAAACAAACAAATTAATAAGAAAAATTAAAAGCGCGAGCGGTGTATCATACTACCTCACACATCTCGCTACTGCTCGGGAACACTGTCCAATTGATCCCTCTGTTCGCTCACGTACTATTTTAAGTGAATCCTTATTGTAACATGCACACAAATTTTGGGCACTTGTATTCGACTTAAGTCAGTGTGCCACCGTATCTCGTATACTTACTACTCCCTCCGTCTAGGTGTAATAAGTCACGTTAGAAGGTGCAACGGGACCAAGGTGCGTGCATGTGCGTGTGTGTGTTTAACAGCTTGTGTGTGTTAGAGAGTGTGACAGATCGATCTACTCCTACAGAGAGATGGTGTGTAGTGTACGATTTTAGCCGCGAGAGTCGGTGCATCCTCTCGTTTCCGGGCATGTCCGGTAGGGACATGCAGACAGCTGCCATGCCCGCTCCTGACCAGCCGGGCCCACCCAAAGCCCCTCCATCGCCCGTGCAGGCTTCCTGCCCGAGACGGTCAGCGCCGCTCCAAAGAATCGGTGCCGCATTCATGCCCGGGCAGAGCGGACGCTGTACGTGCATCTAGTGCCCCTTAGTGATTTTGGTGTATTGAAGACTTATAGGTTAAGGGATTAATGTGTTTATGAGTGTACACAGGTCTATAAGTCTATGAGGAGTTTGATATTTACAGAGAAAGTCGACCCCTAAAAATGAATATCTTCGACTGAAGATTTTGGTATTCCTGAAGACTTTCATGAAGACTTTGAAAGTCAAGAAATTGGTATGTCCGTGAAGACTTGATATTCATGCAAGGAATATGAAGCTTGAAGACTTTCATTTTCATAGTTTTGTTTTTCTCTTTCTTGAGTCATAGGAAACACCGTACTGTTAAAGGGGGTCGAGGAAATACTAAGGAAAAATTTCCATGTGATGCTCAACTCAAAATCCTACACCTACCAATCCCTTCGAGTGAAGCCATTGGAAATCTCATACAGTTCAGTCAATTTCTTCAGTGACAGAGACGAAGTTCTTCTGATCGCTGAGGAATTTGTTCTGACTGAGGAGTTAGGAATTCGCCCGTGCGGATTGCCTACACAGTGAGGAACATGATAGCCCTGAGGAATTTGAGAGTCAAATTTCCGCCCGTTGTTGTGCTACGCGCCAGCTGTCCCAAAATATCTTATCCACATAACGGTCATATCATTGAAGGGCATTTATGTCTTATCATGTCGGGCTGCTCCCTAGGCTATAAATAGCCGCCCCCTACAACCACTAGCTAGTTGGCTGCTCCGTGAGAAACTGACACTTGTCATTTGAGAGCAACCCATCCTCCGAGGACTTTGAGCAAAAATCATCGAGTGAGGAAAATCCCAAACCCCAAACACCTACAAACCTAAAGTGATTGAGCATCACTGAAGAGATTGATCCTGCATGGATCTGACGCTTGTTACCTTTGAAGACTGTGCTTCTTCCAGACGGTTAGGCGTCATGGTCTAGAGCATCCAAGAGGAATTGTGGATCACCGAGTGACCGAAGACTGTGAAGGTTTGGAAGTCGCCTGAAGACTTACAACGAGTGATTGGACGTGGTCTGTGTGACCTTAGTTCAAGGAGAATACGGTGAGGACTTGGTGTCCTGAGCTGCATGCTCAGCAACTGGGTGTCCGGGACTGTGTGTCCTCGAGTTTAAATACTCAGCCGCTCCAACCAGACGTACAACTGAGACAGTAGTTGGAACTGGTCTACCAAATCATTGTCTTCACCAGCCTTACTGGTTCTATCTCCTCAACTCTTTCATTTCTTCATTACTGTGTTGAGTGATTGTTCATATCTGTGTTTGAAGACTTTCACTGAAGACTTTCTCAATTTCCTTAGTTCAATTTCTTCAGTCTGTTCGTCTTCATCTTGTGTTATCCTGTGTTTACGCTTTCTGTACTCTATGTTTGTCTTCATTTCATCATGATGACTACGTGTGTATTCTGTCATGCTTACTTCTGAGTACTTATTCCGCTGCAAGTAGTTCTTCGCTAAGGAATTTCCTCACCGGCAAATTCCTCAGTGAAGAATTCATAAAAATCGCATATTCACCCCCCCTCCAGTCGATATAACGCACTTTCAATTAGTATTAGAGCAAGGTACTCCCTTGTTCTATGTGATTTTGGTTTAACCACCTGGAGTTCTAGTTATGTCGACTGCAGGATCGAGGAACGTTTCCTGCCCCATCTTTGATGGTCATGAGTATCCTCGGTGGAAGGACATGATGAAAAAGTGACTCATGGCTATGGACAGCAAACTGTGGACCTTCACCGAGATCGGTCTTACCGATCTATGCAAGATGGCTGAGGCTGATGACATTCGCAAGTACATATTGCCGAAGGATGTCATCTGCTCTAGTCTGTCCCGAAATCAGTTAAGGAACGTCATGAATCTCAATCACGTGAAGCTAATCTGGGACCGTCTCTCTGAGGTCTATGAAGGCCATCGGACTCGTCATGATCATTGGTTTGAGGATTACAAGGAATCTCCCAATGCGATGACATTCGAACCAGAATCATCATCATCTACTCCCTGCCTTATGGCAAACGGTGCTGAGGTAACCGAATCCTACCTATCCGAATCTAGTGATGATGAATCTGGCGATGAATTTGGACCTAGCTATGTCAAACTTGCTTCCCTTGCTACTAAACAACAAAGAGCCTTGGAAAAAGTTCAATACATGCTAAATAAGAGCGATGATATGTTGGGTGAAGAAATGGATCAGTCAAAAGCCTTGGATGAAAGTCTTCAGGGACTCCATTGCAAGTTTGACGACCTTCAAAGTCGTCATAACGCTCTCTTATCTGATCACGAGAAGATTTCTCTTGAATTTCTTCAAAGAAAGCAAGACCTTGAGAAGCTAAGAGTGAGTTATGAAGATCTTCAGAAGGAGCGCAATTCATTACTTTCTCAACAAATCAGCGCTACTCAGGAAGAATTTGATCCTCCATGCTTAAAGTGCATTGAACGTGAATCTGCTGATTCTTCACCTGAATGTTCAAATGCTTCAAATGTTACAAATTCTTCACTTGCCTCTGCTATCACTAATTCCTCATCTGAGGACATTGCTAGTATCACTAACGATGCAGGGCTGAAGGAATTGTATATGACCGGCATGTACAGAAGTCTCAAAGGGCATTAGACTAATTGTGATGTGCTTAAAAAGCAGATCCTCAACAGATACCCTAGGAAAGAGGGTATTGCCTTTGAGAGGAAACTCAATGCTGATGGAAAATATTGGAAGCTTGAGCAGTACCCCAAAACCTCATGGGTTTCTGCAAAGGGACCTCCAGTAGATCCATCTAACTTATCTGGCTTTACATGTGAATCTCCTCATTCTTCTGATGAGTCATTTGACTCCAACTATAAACTATTCAAAAATCAAAATGGTGAAGTATTTGCTAGATATGTTGGCACTAACTGCAGGAACGGTTCCCCTATGAAGAAAATCTGGGTTCCCAAAAGTTATGTTGAAAGTCTTCAGGTGAATGTCCTCATGACACCACCAGTGAAGAATAGGAACCCTAGATCAAACTCTTCATATGGACCAAATTCTTCATATGGATCCAAGTCGTCATACGGACCAAATTCCTCACATGGATCAAATTCCTCAAAAGGATCAAAATCCTCATATGAACCTCATCGTGCTAACAACTCTGTTTCACAGGGTAGAGCTAAGGGCTACGAATATGTGCATTATTCTTCAAATCATTACGTTCATAAGTCCTCGAAGAATTTCTCCGCTTATTCATATGCTTACCCTAACCCCTCTTATGTGGAACGAAGTGGACTAGCGTCCATGCCACCTTTATCATATGGTGCTCGCAGAGTGATGAATTCTTTGCCACCCCTCCAGATGTGGGTGGTGAAGAAAAAGAACTAATCTTTTATGTTGTGTCAGGTATCCCGTCATGCTCAAGACGACTGAAGAATTTGCTGGAGACCTGAACAGTGCCTGAAAGGACGCAGGCGAATCATGATGAAATGAACTTTCATTTCACACGTCCTCACACTGCTTATCTGTGCTATTGCTTGATGAAATTGTACTGATGATACTGATGTCATATTCTTCACTGATGAAGTATATGAGTTTGTAAGCTGCACTAATTCATCTGCAGGGTGATCAACCCAAAGCAAATGAGTGGGTCCTCGATAGTGGATGTACAAATCACATGACTGGTGAAAAGAATCTATTGATGGATGCTCCCTTAACACCGTCACATCTGAAGCATATGGTCTTCACTGACAAAGGCAAAAGTCAGGTACTGGGTCTAGGTAAGGTTGCGATCTCTAAGGACATACACATGGACAAATTCATGCTTGTCGAGTCCTTAGGATACAACCTCATGTCAGTCTCAATGCTTTGTGATCTTGATATGGTTGTTGTCTTTGTCAAGTATCGTTGTGTTGTGATCATTGAAGCTGACAATTCCAAAGTCTTCGAAGGCTTTAGGAGAGGAGACTTGTACATTGTTGATTTCTCTACAGGACCACAACCTGCCGTGTGCTTACTTGCAAAATCTTCAGAAGGCTGGCTATGGCATCGACGACTTGGTCATGCTGGCATGAGGAATCTGCACACGCTCGCAAAGAAGAAGCATGTCATTGGCATTGAGAATGTCAAATTCCTCAAGGATCACTTGTGCGGGGCCTATGAAGCTGGGAAGATGACTAAGGCCAAGTATCCAGCGAAGACTATCATGACCACCACTCGACCATTTGAATTGCTTCACATGGATCTCTTCGGTCCTAATTATTATTCTGCTGTGACTAATGATGCATCTCTATATGGCTTTGTTATTGTTGATGAGTACTCTCGTTACACATGGGTACACATTGTTACTTACAAACATGAAGTGCAGGAAGTCTTCAAACGATTTTCCTCGAGGGCTTCAACCAACTTTGGTGTGAAGATAAAGCACATAAGGAGTGACAATGGAACTGAGTTCAAGAATTCTGGTCTTAATGACTATCTTGATGAACTTGGTATCACTCATGAGTTATCTTCTCCTTATACTCCTTAGCAAAATGGCGTCGTGGAGCGCAAGAAAAGAACTCTTGTTGAGATGGCTCGCACTATGCTTGATGAATACAAAATGCCTCATTATTTTTGGATTGATGCAATTGATACCGCGTGCCACATCATCAACAGAGTATATCTCCACAAATTCTTCAAGAAGACTGCCTATGAACTCCTCATTGACAAGAAACCCAATGTGAGTTATTTCAAAATCTTCGGTGCTAAATGTTGGATTAGGGATCCTCATCACAATGCTAAATTCGCACCAAAAGCACATGAAGGTTTTATGCTTGGTTACGAAAGGACTCGCACACCTACAGAGTCTTCAACATCGCTCTTCACAAAATTGTTGAAACTGTAGATGTGCGGTTCGATGAAACTAATGGCTCGCAAAGAGAGCACCTACCTTCTGTGATAGATGAACCAGCACCTGAAGATTCTATCAAGGCTACTGAGGATGTCATTCCTACCAAAGAATCTACTGAAGAAATCATTCCAGAACGCGAAGATCGTCGAGCTAATGTACCTGAGGAAAATGCTGAAGAAAATGGTGCTAAAGAAAATGCTGATCAAATTCCTTGACGACAACTAGCTCATCCTCGCGTTGCAAAGGAGTGCAACTTGAAAAGATCATCGATGACATTGAAGCACCAGGTCTTCTCACACACTCAAAAGCTTCACATTTATCTAACTTTTGTGGGCACTATGCTTTTGTCTTTATCACAGAGCCCACTAAGGTAGATGAAGCATTTCTGGAGCCTGAGTGGATTCTGGCCATGCAAGAAGAATTACATCAGTCCGAGCTTAACAATGTCTGGGAACTGGTCAAACGTCCAGATCCTCGTAAGCATAATATCATTGGCACAAAGTGGATGTACCACAACAGGCAAGGTGAAAATGGCCTTGTGGTGAGGAATAAGGCACGACTTGTAGCTCAAGGCTACACATAGGTTGAAGGAATTGATTTCGATGAAACTTTTGCACCTGTTGCTAGACTTGAGGCTATTCGCATAATACTTGCTTATGCTAACCATCATAACATCACGTTATATCAAATGGATGTGAAAAGTGCATTCCTCAATGGTAAGTTTGAGGAAGAAGTATATGTTGCTCAACACCCAGGTTTTGAAGATCCAAAGAATCCTGACAAAGTCTTCAGACTCAACAAGGCCTCTATGGCCTCAAGCAGGCCCCTCGGGCGTGGTATGATACTTTGAAGGAATTCTTCGTGAAGAATGGCTTCACACCAGGTTCACTCGACCCTACTCTCTTTACTAAATCTTATGATGGTGAACTGTTTGTGTGTCAAATATACGTTGATGATATTATCTTTGGCTGTACTGACCAACGTTATAGTGATGAATTTGCCTATATGATGAGTGAAGAATATCAAATGTCTATGATGGGAGAGTTGAAATTCTTCTTGGGTATTCAAATTCGTCAACAGCACAATGGCATATTCATATCTCAGGAGAAATACCTCGAGGATGTTCTGAGGAAATTCGGCATGCAAGAAGCAAAGGAGTCAAAATTCCTATGCCCACAAATGGCCATCTATGCACTGATGAAAATGGTATTGACTTCGATCACAAGGTATACCGCTCCATGATTGGTTCTTTATTGTACTTATGTGCATCTAGGCCAGATATAATGCTTAGTGTTTGCATGTGTGCCTGATTTCAAGCTACACCGAAGGAATGACACCATAAGGCTGTGAAGCATATTCTTCGATATCTGGCTCACACACCAACACTAGGACTATGGTACCCCAAGGGCTCTACTTTTGATCTCGTTGGATATTCTGGCTCTGACTATGCTGGTGATCGTGTGGACCACAAGTCAACATCTGGTACTTGTCATTTCCTCGGACGATCTTTGGTCTGTTGGTCCTCGAAGAAACAGAACTACGTATCACTGTCTACAGCGGAAGCTGAGTACATTGCTGCTGGTTCTTGCTATGCTCAATTGCTGTGGATGAAGCAAAATCTCAAGGACTACGGCATCAACATGAAGATTGTGCCTCTCTACTTTGACAATGAGAGTGCCATCAAGATTGCTCACAACCCTATTCAGCACTTGAAGACAAAGCACATTCAGATTCGTCATCATTTTCTTCGTGATCATGTGTTGAAGGGCGACATTTCTATTGAGCATGTGAATATTGAAGAACAGCTAGACGATATCTTCACAAAGCCCTTGGATGAGAAGAGACTTAGCAAATTGCGGTGTGAGCTAAATATCTTAGAGTCGTCGAATGTTCTTTGAAAAGGACACACATCCTAAAATTTATGCAAAATTGATGACTTAGATGTGCAACACATGAAGAAACGTTTTTCTTCAATCAATGAAGAAATTAATGAAGAATTTGATTCTCAGAACCCTACGACAATTGTACACGGTGTCTGAAATCATCATTCTTATACGGTGGGTCACGCCACCACAAAAGTTGAAAATCTTCAATTTGAGTTTTTCCTCAATTTTTGAAATTCTTCAGTTTTTCAAATTCTTCAGTTTTTCAAATTCTACGCCTGTGATGAATGAGATTTGTCGTCTGTAATAAAAAACAAAGACAGCAAAGACATATTTTGCCGTCTGTATAAAAAACACATACGGCAAAGAAGAAGCACACCACGCGGATCGATCCCACGGATCGATGACGTGGCGATCCCTCGAAATATACGCAGCCCCACCCATCCTGACACACCCACTAACCCAAGCCCACAGCCCCACCCACCCACGCACGCACGTCCCCACCCACCCACGCCACACAGCCACTCACGCCACGGAACGCACATCACACAACCACCCACCAACTAACACATCCATGCCCACGGAACGCACACCACACAGCCACCCACCAACACATCCATGGCCGGCGCGGGCAAGCAGGCCATCCGCGCGGGCGGGGAGCAGGGCGGCCGCGCTTGGCGGATGCGCGGGCGGTGAGCAGGGTGGCCTCACTGGCAGCGAGCTTGGTGGATGCTCGGGAAACGAGCTTGCCGGACGCGCGGGCGACGATCATGGCGCGCAGCGGCGGCTCACTCCATCGTTGACTGCTCAGCGCAAGGGCGTGGCGGCTTCTTCCCTCGGGCGCACGGCGGCCTCTTCGCTCGGGCGCGCAGTGTCGTCTTCCCTCGAGCATGGCGCGTGACGGCCACTACAGAGGAGCTCCTCCCTCCGGCGTCGGCCACCCGGCACTGCACTAGCGCGCGGCGGTCCCCCCCCCTCTCTCTCTAGGAACCAGCGAGCACGGCCGGGCGGCAGTGCGGGTACTTGGGTCGGGCGAGCGTGGCTGTCCGGTGACGCGGTGAGTAGGGCGAGGCGGCGGCAGTGGTGTCCTTGTGGTATTGTCCCCGGCGAGAAAAAGGACGGTCGGCGGTGAAGTATCTGTTGCTGTGATGGAGGGCTTGATTGCTTTTCCTTTTTAGTTTCTAGGGGTCCTTGTGTAAATTTTCAGGACAACTGTGTAACTTCTTTGTAACTCCACAGACGATGAATACGAGATACCAGGCCGTGTCCCCAATCCAAAATCTTTGTGAGCTGAACGTATTTTGGTCTGTTATTCCTGTGTCTGGCGAGATGCTCTGCTCGGACGTCACTTTTTAAAAAAATTGAAAACGAACTTTTGTCGTCTGCATTTTATTCTGGATGACGGCAAAGCACAGGTTTTGACTGACGGCAAAGCACGCGTTTTTTGCCGTCTGTTATGTTTGCGACAGGCAGCAAAACTGTAATGATTGACGGCAAAATCTTTGTCGTCATCTCGACAAAAGGCTGACGGCAAAGTACTTTTTGCCGACTTATCTTTGCCGTCTGAGTTTGCCGTCTGTTTCCTGACGGCAAACTCTTTGCCGTCTGGATTTGGGTCTTTGCCGTCTGTGATCCACAGACGGCAAATTACCTGTTTCCTGTAGTGCAGGCCGCACGAACCAAATTCCTCGTCAAGGAATTGTTGTATGTACCTCAGACTGTCTATCGCATTCATACGAAGACAATGAGTCCTATCAAAGGCCACGACTCAAATGATGAAGAAGTCATTGGCATCATGAAGAATATGCTTTTAAATATCATTCATGGCGTTCCCGTCAACTTCCATGATTTCTTCATGAGGACTCTGACAAATATTGCTATGTCACCATTTGAGCTGAAGCGTTATGCACCATGGATTATGAGGTTCATCAGGACAAGGTCTTCACTCAACTACAAGGCAGATACTTGCCTCCAATTGAAGTCCTCAAACGGACATTTTCCTCAGCTGATGACAAAGGCAAGGCAACTGCTGTGATAGATGAAGGCATTCGTCCATTGGATGGTCAATTTCGCAAGGCTGCATCCTACTCCACCAATGATGACTCTGCCACACATGACTCTGCCGCCAACACCTCTGCCAAGCAAATTCCTCAAGCCACAGCACCCAGGGTGATGACTGATCGTGAGTTACTCCTCAGTCTTCAACAGAAAGTTGATCGCAATCATAAATGGGTCAAGCGTCAGTTTGGTTCAATTCTTTACAACATGACCTCAACACACAATGCAGTGAAGAAAAAACAATACTACCTCCATGAAACCTTCAACCGTACCTGGGCTGTTCTATCTCATGTCTACAGCGCAGAAGATCTGAAGAGCATGGGTCTCAAGGAAGAATTTGACAGGTCTGCACCAACACCGAAGAAATTCAAGAAGGTCAAGGTTCCTTCCTTGGTGGCGAGCTCCTATCCTTCATCGTGCGACACTGATGAAAATGAAGACTTGGACGACACTGCAGCAGGCCCTACTATGACAACTGACCCCGACAACGCTGGCGCTCCTCCATCAACTTGATATTCTTCAGGGGCGTTAGTCCTCAGTTTCGATCCTTTTGGTCATTCGATGACAAAGGGGGAGAAATCTGAGTTAGTCTTCAAGCAGGTCTATTATATGGGCATTTTTTTGCTAAGTTACAACTCTCACTCTTCTGAAACATTTATTGGATCGAGTTGTAATCTTAAACCCGATGGTGCTCTGATACTTTTGATGCACTATGCTCTGATTCTGCATGCTTGTTCCTCATTGATATTATTTCACGCATGCTGAATCACCTCAGGCACCATATTTCATCATGCATTTCAAATTCTTCATATTATATGTCAAATGCATGTATGAATTACAAGATATAGGGGGAGATCTCCATGATTCAACTCTTCAAGGGTGCATTGCTTCAAAAGCAAATTCCTCACTATGCACATCTTCAGGGGGAGTTCTTCTATATCTTGCAATCAAATTCCTCAATATCAGTACTTACACTTCATATGTTTATTCCCGCTGAAAGCTGAACATATATTGTCATCAATCACCAAAAAGGGGGAGATTGTAAGTGCATCTAGTGCCCCTTAGTGATTTTGGTGTATTGAAGACTTATATGTTAAGGGACTAATGTGTTCATGAGTGTACACATGTCTATAAGTCTATGAGGAATTTGATATTTACAGAGAAAGTCGACCCCTAAAAATGAATATCTTCGACTGAAGATTTTGGTATTCCTGAAGGCTTTCATGAAGACTTTGAAAGTGAAGAAATTGGTGTGTCCGTGAAGACTTGATATTCATGCAAGGAATATGAAGCTTGAAGAATTCCGTTTTCATAGTTTTGTTTTTCTCTTTCTTGAGTCATAGGAAACACCGTACTATTAAAAATTTCCATGTGATGCTGAACTCAAAGTCCTACACCTACCAATCCCTTCGAGTGAAGCCATTGGAAATCTCATACAGTTCAGTCAATTTCTTCAGTGACAAAGACGAAGTTCTTCTGGTCGCTGAGGAATTTGTTCTGATTGAGGAGTTAGGAATTCGCCAGTGCGGATTGCCTACACAGTGAGGAACATGATAGCCCTGAGGAATTTGAGAGTGAAATTTCCGACCGTTGCTGTGCTACGCGCCAGCTGTCCGAAAATATCTTATCCACATAACGGTCATATCATTGAAGGGCATTTATGTCTTATCATGTCGGGCTGCTCCCTAGGCTATAAATAGCCGCCCACTACAACCGCTAGCTGGTTGGCTGCTCCGAGAGAAACTGACACTTGTCATTTGAGAGAAACCCATCCTCCGAGGATTTTGAGCGAAAATCATCGAGTGAGGAAAATTCCAAACCCCAAAGACCTACAAACCCAAAGTGATTGAGCATCACTGAAGAGATTGATCCTGCGTGGATCCGACGCTTGTTACCATTGAAGACTGTGCTTCTTCCAGACGGTTAGGCATCATGGTATAGAGCATCCAAGAGGAATTGTGGATCATCGAGTGACCAAAGTCTGTGAAGGTTTTGAAGTCACCTGAAGACTTACCACGAGTGATTGGACGTGGTCTCTGTGACCTTAGTTCAAGGAGAATATGGTGAGGACTTGGTGTCCTAAGCTACGTGCTCAGCGACTGGGTGTCCGGGACTGTGTGTCCTCGAGTTTAAATACTTAGCCTCTCCAACTAGACGTACAACTGAGACAGCAGTTGGAACTGGTCTACCAAATCATTGTCTTCACCAACCTTACTGGTTCTATCTCCTCAACTCTTTCATTTCTTCATTACTGTGTTGAGTGATTGTTCATATCTGTGTTTGAAGACTTTGACTGAAGACTTTCTCAATTTTATCAGTTCAATTTCTTCAGGTTGTCTGTCTTCATCTTGTGTTATCCCGTATTTACGCTTTCTGTACTCTGTGTTTGTCCTCATTTCATCATGATGACTACGTGTGTATTCTATCATGCTTACTTCTGAGTACTTATTCCGCTTCAAGTAGTTATTCGCTAAGGAATTTCCTCACCGACAAATTCCTTAGTGAAGAATTCATAAAAATCGCCTATTCACCCCCCCTCTAGTCGATATAACGCACTTTCAGACGCGACCTCTCACTGGCGCAAGAGTGATGGTTCCTTCATCCGTCCAACTTACTGCTGGGTCTATGTGATTTGACAGCTCATTGGTCTTTATTATTGAGGTGGTAGGACTGCTGGATGTCCCATGCTTTCAGCGAAAGGGGGGTAGTAGATTACAATATTCTCCATTCTTACAGCGGAGGAGTGCAAGAGCAGTGAAAACACGCAGGCTCAGTGATTACATGTCCCACCTCACACTATCACCGTGCGACACCTAACTTTTTACATAGTACTCCCTCCATTCCTAAATATTACTAGATGAGTCCCCGCGCGTTGCCGTGGAACAGCGGTATATCTCTCTGCGCAAAATTATCAATTTCATAGAACTAAAAAAAAAATCTATAACCGCATGACAAATGTGGTAGCCAAACTAAAGAAACTACCATCATCATTTAGATCATCCCACGTAAGTAAAAAAGATCAGCCAACTCCTACTGCATAATGGGATTATATTTTTCTTTTTGACATGTTAACGGGACTTAAAAGCTCACTTACATGCATGATACTGGTGCATGCTTGCATGCAGACATGTTGATGTGATTTAAAACCCACTCACATGCATGTGCCACGGTATTTCTGCATACTTGCATGTGTCTTAGTGAGGAACCTCTCAACGTCTAGATCAGATGGTTATTATGACTGATTTACTTCATCTAACAGCTACTACCTCCGTCCGGGTTTATTGGTCCTCATTGTATTTTGTGTCAAATTTTGACCATAGATTAATCTAACAAAATGTTTACGCATGTTACCAAACATTATATTTTTTAAAACTATGTTCAAATACGAATCTAATGAGATAATTTTTTTTGACATGCATTAACATTTTATTAGTTAAATCCTTAGTCAAATTTGACACAAACTACAAAGGGGACCTGTAAACCAGGACGGAGGTAGTACATCAATTTTGATGATGTGGCTCAAGGAGAGGATAGAGAATTCCTAGTAGTGGGGGCTAGCTATTAGTAGTAGATAAGTCTTTGTAGAGATTCCACTAGGTGAACTACATACACTTAAAATGCATCTATATACATCCGCATGTGGTTCATGGTGAAATCTCTACAAAGACTTATATGTAGGAATGGAGGAAGTACTAGTATAGTACTAGTACGTACTGTAATTTATCAGCGAGATAAATTTGTACAATGCTATGAAGCTTCCAGCTCCTGTTACATGTATCTTGCATTCAAGGTTGCCCGTAGCAACATTTCATCAAATACAAAGTAGACTAACATGCATGCTGTTGCATCTCAATGATTGATAGATCATAGCAAATTTGTACTCCCTCCGTTCCAAAATAAGTGTCTCAACTTTGTGCAAACTTTAGTACAAAGTTGTACTACTACTAAAGTTGACACTTAGTTTGGAATAGAGGCAACTAAAGAAAAAACGATCCATGCAGTCCCTAGCCCTTGAACCGTGAACCCTGACCAGGCTTCAATTTGCTGGCAATGTTCGAGCTTCCTAATAAATGAAGTTTGCAACCTTTTGACCATCGCATCATTTTGTGTAGTTTCACCAAAATCGAGATGAGCATCCCTGTGGCAAAGAAATTGAAGAAGCGTGATTAGAATAAGATTACGGGGACTAGTTGATGAGACATAAACTCATCACAAATACAGTACGTAGAAGCCAGCAGAGGTATCAGGTATGCGCGGGGCAAAGAAGTAGAGAAATATCCACAGGGAGTGATGTGGGCAGCTGGAGCAGTGGTTCAAGCCGGTTGTAAAGGGAGTTGTACCTGAGGGACGTAGCTCAACCTTGAGGAGGGCGGCGGGAGGCGGCAACTGCCCACGTCGCGGCAGTGAGCAAGGGACGAAGGCAAACTCACCGGCTTTGAGAGAGAGAACGGCGGGGAGCCCTGATCGGGATGGGCCGACAGTGGGTTTTCGCCGTCGGCGACGGCCACCGCATCTACACTAAGCATCCACCCCTTCCCCAAGCGGACATGAACCGCCGGGATGTTAGAGATGTGGCCACAGTCGTTTTGTGTGAGAGAGTGTGAAGAGAGCAACCCCATCAAGCAACCGTGTAGGCTGGCCTGTCCTGACTATGTATATAGTGGAGCGGTTTCCTTTTCTCTCCATATGAACCTATCATATTGCGTACGTGCCACTGAAGAAAAAACAATTATTTATAAATGACGTGGCACCTACTACTCATTCTCCGATAACCTTGCGCTTGGCATCTCCAAAATATCAACCTTGCGATTGGCTCTTGGCCTCTTCGTGAAGTCGAGCAATAATGGTAGTGCAGTATATATCGTTCTGGCTATATGAGACCGAATGAATTGCTGCACATCCACCACGTGGGCGAGGGTCAAGGGGCGAGGGAGAGTGCTACTACATACGGAGCAAAATGAGTGAATTTACACTCTAAACTACGTCTATATACATCAGTGTTTGGAGTATGTACTAGTAGTTCATATTGAAATCTACTAAAGGACATATATATTCCAAACAATATGATATAATATCTATAACCAAGGTAGTAGGGACGAGGAGTAATCGGAGGGAGTAGTAAATTTTTCTCCTCGTCCTGCGAGCCACTGCGTGCATGGGCGAGGGAGCGGCCGTAAGGCGGAGCAAGGATCACCTCATCCTGTGAGCCACCGCGCCTGTGGACGGGGGAGACGGCGTACTAAGCAAGCTTCTCCTCGTTCTGTGAGTTGATAGGACACATCAAAAGTACTCCAGTGTATAGAGGCTTGCCTCTAAGGTAGGCCCCACATGGTTTGCCTCGTTTTTTAATTTAACATAACGCATCAAGTCGCAATTTGTTTGTTCACCCGTGGTAGATGATCCTCCCTCCACCAAGTGGACAACTAGTACACGTGCCAAATTACCACGTGGGCTGCCTTTTTCGTACAGAAATGAGCTCCACCATTTACCCGCGCAGGTGTGGTTGGGAAAGAGATGGGGGTATGTGCACCGTGCATGCACCTCTTCTCTTCGTGCACGTCCCCCACCTACGTGGGTGTGTGTGAGAGATACAAACCGCGTTTGTGAGTGTTTTTTGTTTTGTGGTCGGGGTGGGGTGGGGGTGGGGTGGGGAGTTGATTTTGTGAATTATTTGTGGGAATATGTGTCGATGACATCTCAAACAAAATTTTGCATGCATTTTGTGTGAAATGGAGGCCTATCCATATCATACATAGAGGGTCGGGCAATCTAGGAGAAGAGAGGGAGGGGTCATAGCTATTGATAGAGTCGAAGAGAGGATCAAGTGGGTGGGTGCGAGATCGATGAAGAGAGCCATCGAAATTGTGTGTGTGTGCAAGTCAAAGATATAGGGCGACTGGCCTACCGGAACGTTAGAGGGCACATGTCAAGTTTGTGTGTGGCAGGGAGACATGACTAGAGCGCTTGATGTATCAGTGTGTGTGGGGGGAGGGGGTGGGGGGAGGGGTAGGCAGAGGCCTAACTATAGAGGTAGAATGACTCTTATATGTGTTGAGAAGGAGAGACCCAGCTATGTCTTGAGGGAGATCGGTCGACATCCATACATAACTAAAGGACGGGAAATATGATGGGACAAAGAGAGAGAGGAGAGGGAGAGGGAGGGAGAGGGGTAGAGTGTTGGATGGGTGATGGAGTTGCTTCTCGGAGATGTTGGGAGAGGCCTACTAGACAAACTGAGGGTGGAACTGCAATGTTACCAATAAGAGTTGGATGTGTTTCTGTGTGTGCCTGTGCATGATAGATCTATTGGGACGCATCCATGGATAATGAAGGGGAACCATGTGTTTGGTAAGCAAACCTAACTAGATCGGTAGATCAATTGTTGTTTGTCGGAGGAAGGGAGAGACACAACTAATGAGGTAGATCGATCAACGTGTGGGTAAAAATGAGTTATAAGGACCTAGCTGGATATATCTATAGCGAGAGATCGCTCGGTGTACGTCCATCTGTTAGAGGCAAATAAGGCCCAACGAGACGGATAGATAGAGAGAATGGAGCTAGGAGGTGGTGCGAGAGGCCCAAGTACTAGCTAGATAGGGGGAGGAGTGTGCGGTTGTGACATCGATGAAAAGAGGGGCGAGAGTTTACACGTGTGTCTGACCGTATGAGAGACACGAGACAAGGACACATAAAGGAGGAGATTGAAGCTGTGTGTGTATGCTGTATGCAGGCATCGCTGGAGATGTTAATCGATCGGTGTGTGTCAGAAAGGAGTTGTGGAGACTCTGGGCGAACGACCTAATGAAAAAAATGAATGTGCCCGGTGGATAGAATGCTGAGGGAGGGGGAGGGCGAGGAGGGCGTGTGCAAGCACGAGAGAAAGTTAGTGGTTGCTACAAAGGTTAGAGGATTGTGTGGGTGTAAGAGACTAACAAAGATCATAATTTGATATGAAAGCGGATACATATATTTGAATAGGAGACCATAGTGTTTTAAACATTGCATGCATGAATATAGCGGTGATACATGTGCTGTGCACATGTTTTACCATAATGTGATAATGCATGGCATTTGCAACTCACAGCTAAATGCCGAACAATTTAAACCATACTATACATCAAACAATCTCACATTTTATTTGAATTTGTGATAATGTGCAGCGTTTGCAGCTTACAACTAAATATCGAGCAATCTAAACAATACTATATATCGAACATTCTCACATTTTATTTGAATTTGTGGTAATGTGTGGTGTTTGCAACTCACATCTAAATACTTGTAGGCGTAGGGGGCGGGGCACCATACATAATGTGATAATCACAATATACATATGAGACATGGTTTAGATTATGAAGATCTAGATAGAGCTAGAAATGTAATGTGATTTGAAATCAAACTAAAGTGGATTCAAAAAATCTAGTTCCAATTCATATAGTACACATAGTTCATATGTAACTCGAGACTAATCATGTGGTGTGCTGTCAAGATAATACACAAACGATGGTTTAACTTGACAATAATGATGATTGTAGATCTTATTAAAACAGAGAAATGAATTCAAATGCTTTGACTTCACAACAATCATTACTGTAGATATTATTCAAATTTAGTTCATATTGAAATGGTAGTATATACGTTTGGAATGCACTAAAATGTTCATTTGAGTAGTAGGTTGCATGCCTTATACACGTAGCGAAATATTTTATTTGAACATAACATGAATTCAATGTTTTGAATGACATTTGTAGTGCGCATTGATTTGGTACAGTACACGTTAGGCTTGTACGGAAATTTCAACACACGCCTTGTTAGCCCGAAATATTTAAGATATATCTTTGTCTCGTTGTGCTCCGACAACTCCCTCCATCTCAACCCACGCCTTGCTATTCTGAAATTACAACGCGCGCGAAAACTCCCACCTCCTTTGAAATCTCGACACACGAAATGCCCGTGGTACCCCTGAACCGAAAGAACTGCCTCAAATCGATGGGGGGTACTTTCGTAACTTACCCCACATTTCGGACAAGCGCATCTCTAAGCCATGGTTCCCCACTGCCATCCCATCCGCCCACCCATTCGTACACCGAGGCCACGAAAACCCGCGACGAAACCCCACACCCTGCTCCATCCGCCACCCAGCCGGAGCCTCTTCCCTGATGATGTCGTCCACAACAACACCTCGACGTCCCTCATCCACCGTACCGGATGAGGATCCGTCGTCGATCTCATCGTCCCGTCGGTTCAGCTACCCCATCCTCCATCTCCAAGGAGCTACCCCGCTGTTCCCCTCGTCTTTCGCGCCACCTCCATTCCCACACCGCCGTCTTCACCTGCACCACCGGAAGAGCATCATCATCACCGTTTCCTCGGATGAAGCTGCGGCCTAATCGGCGCCTCCAAAGAGGTTGTACACTAATCGCCGCATTTTCTTCTTGAGTCGATCTCACTGTGTTGCCGGCACTCAGTCCCGAGCCGACACGGCGCGGCTCCATCGACGGCGCCATCGCCGGCCACTTCCTCCACGACGTCACTCCCTCGGAAGCGACGTCCACATCAGTAGGAGCTGCTACTGATTTAGCTCTCGCTCGCACTGCTGATTTCTGCTCTTGCTCTCGGTCCCTTGCCTGGTCTGCTCTTGTTACTGTTCTTGCTCGCGCTGCTGCTCTTGCTCTTGCTCTTGCTTGCGATGCTGCTCTGATTTGGATACACTTCAGTCGGCTGAATCGTCTTTTGGGTTAGTCAATTTTCAAGAGGTGGGTTCGCCGGGGTGAAGGAAGAACCAGCCGCAGCAGGGAGGGGGGCTCGCCGGAGAGATACCCCACTATCTATCTTAGGGTTCACGATGGGGCCGGTGGTCGCCGACGGTGGCGGGGCGATGGCGGGGCGGTGGCGTGGGGATCGCCGGAGAAAAAGCTTGGCACGGGGGGCCTAGAGGGATGGCCGGGGCGGCGGCGGACCGGCGGTGGGGAGTGTTTTCGGGGCGGGCGGGGCGGCGCACCGCCTGCCGCGGGCGGCGGGGGGCGACTGTTTGGCCGGTGGTGGCTGGCGGCTCAGGGGGGTGGAGGTTGGAGATGAACCGCAGGCCCTAGATTTCGTATCCAACGGCTGCAAAATCGATTGACCAGAGATGAAAAAGTCAGTCGACCGATGTGTAGCCTCACCTTGCTAGTGCATTCAGTTTCGACATCAAAAGTCAGTTTCGGCAGTTAGGTTCAGTTTCGACAGTTAAGTTTAGTTTCGACAGTTAAGTTCAGTTTCAACAGTTAAGTTCAGTTTCGACAGTTAAGTTCAGAGATGAGCAGCTGATGTATTTTAAATCTAACACTGTGTGGTTATGTATTTTACGTCATGTATTGGAGATTCTATTAGAATTCCACTCAGGTTAACGTTGTTCGTTGTCTCTCTTGTCCTGCTTTAGCCTCGGCGTCGTACAACTCACCGGAGCTGCTCCAACGATGAAACCCTCCATCACAGTGGAGCAGTACCTCGGGCTCCATCTCCAGACGCCTAAGATCTTCTTCCCCTCCTCGGACAGCAAAGTCAGCCGGAGCATCCTCACCGGCCAACCCAATCATGCTAAGATCGACATAGCTTCGCCAAAGAGGTTGTACACTTGTTGCATCTCTTTTTTACTCTACATGTTATATATATTGTCCACTAAGCAAACGGATTTGTTCCTTTAGTGTGTCCTTGAAAGAAAAAACGTAGGAATTTTAATTTTCACTTGTCCTCCTTTTCAAATTCCTATTCATGAAGCACAAGACTAAGAGATAGTAGCATAAATGCATTATAACCGTACATTTTCTTGTGGTTTGACTTAATCTCACCATGCTTCTTTGCATCCTGTGATCTTCCAATTGTTGTGAATCAAACACCTAGATTGGCAGAAATCCTGTGTTTTTAAATTCTCTGTTTTTCACGTGCATTCCTATCCTATTCATGTCTTTTTCCTATGCCTGCATTGTTGGAATCCTCCAATTCAAACGAGTCCTTACATAATTGCTTCACTTACAGATAGCTGTCAAAGAAAACCTTGCGTGGTTTGTCCCGCTCCTGCTGCGCCGTCGTCCACCCCAGCTCAGCTGCTCCAACGACAAAAGGGTCCAGCACAGCAGGGATCCGGCCTCCAGACTGTCTTTCGCCGCCTTAGATCTTCCCTGCCGCTGGCAGCCATGAAAACTGCAATACCATCATCAACCGAGTAGATGACCTCGAGGACTACACGAGTCCGCAAGAGAGGTCGCACTCTTTCATGTCTGCTTACGTTATGCATCGCCTAATATTACATGCTACTTTATCGTCCTGTTCACCGATTAGACTCTGAGTCAGCTCCAAACTAATGGCCAAACTTGAGTTATTAAATTGTTGTGGGGTACATATCGGGGCCGCTATCAATAGTATCTATCTACGATCTGGTTAATCTCCGGTGTCTACTATGAGTTTCACAGCTTTCACCGTACGTGCATGCTACGAGACTTGCTAACTTCAACACAAGCATTCTTTAAATTCATAATCACCCAACTAGCATGAATCTAATATCACTACCTCCATATCTCAAAACAATTATCACTTATCAAATTGATCATAGTATCCAATTCACTTCCTATGATAGTTTTTATTATACCCAACTTGGATGCCCACTGAGGGAGTCCTGGACTAGGGGGTGTCCGGATAGCCGAACTATCATCTTTGGCTGGACTCCAAGACTATGAAGATACAAGATTGAAGACTCCGTCCCGTGTCCGGATGGGACTTTCCTTGGCGTAGAAGGCAAGCTTGGCGATACGGATATGTAGATCTCCTACCATTGTAACCGACTCTGTGTAACCCCAGCCCTCTCCGGTGTCTATATAAACCGGAGGGTTTTAGTCCGTAGGACGAACAACAATCATACCATAGGCTAGCTTCTAGGGTTTAGCCTACTTGATCTCGTGGTAGATCTACTCTTGTACTACCCATATCATCAATATTAATCAAGCAGGAGTAGGGTTTTACCTCCACCGAGAGGGCCCGAACCTTGGTAAAAACATCGTGTCCCCTGTCTCCTGTTACCATCCGCCTAAACGCACAGTTCGGGACCCCCTACCCGAGATCCGCCGGTTTTGACACCGACATTGGTGCTTTCTTTGAGAGTTCCTCTGTGTCGTCGCTTTTAGGCCCGATGGCTCCTTCGATCATCAACAACGACGCAGTCCAGGGTGAGACTTTTCTCCCCAGACAGATCTTCGTACTCGGCGGCTTTGCACTGCGTGCCAACTCGCTTGGCCATCTAGAGCAGATTGAAAGCTGCACCCCTGGCCATCAGGTCAGATTTGGAAATTTGAACTATACGGCTGACGTCCGCGGAGACTTGATCTTCGATGGGTTCGAGCCACAGCCAAGCACGCCGCACTGTCACGTTGGGCATGATCTAGCTCTACTGCCGGACAGTGCCTTGGAGGCAGCACAAGAGTCCGCTCCGACCCTTAGCTCGGAGCTGACTGCGACGATCGAGGACGGGTGGCTGGACACCGCCTCGGGGGCTGCTACCTCTACGGCGATAGAGCCGAATACCAACCCTGTCCTTTGTGAAGCTCGTGACTCCAAGGTGCCGGACTCCTCTCCGGACTCCAAACCTTCCGTGCCCCTGCCAATCGGATCCGATCGGGCGCCGATCATGGAGTTCACTGCTGCAGACATCTTTCAGCACTCGCCCTTTGGCGACATCCTCAAAGTGTCTCTCTTTATCAGGAGAGCCCTGGCCAGACTATGGTCAGGAAGGTTGGGATGTGGACGACGAAGAAATTCAACGCCCACCCACCACGCACTTTGTAGCCACTGTTGATGATTTAACCGACATGCTCGAATTTGACTCCGAAGACATCGACGGTATGGACGATGATGCCGGAGATGACCAAGAACCAGCGCCTACAGGGCACTGGAAGGCCACCTCAACTCACAATGTATATATGGTGGATACACCTAAAGGAAGCGATAACGAGGAACAACGGGACGCTGCGAAGGATAATTCCCTCGAAAAGCAGTCAAAACGCCAACGTAAGCGCCGCTCAAAGTCCTGCCTCGACAAAGATAGCACCCATATAGACCCATCCATAGAGCAGGGCGAATCGATGGACGACGAACATGCCCTCGAGCAACCATCCGAACAGGATAACTTTGATAAATAATCCGTCCCCAGCGAAGATAACAGTCCGGACGATCTCACGCCGGACATATCGTTGGAGCAGAAGAACCTCCACAAAAGGCTTGTCGCCACTGCACGTAGTCTGAAGAAGCGGAAGACGCACTCAGAATGAGATGGAGCAAAGTGCTCAACACCGCAGACAAATACGGCAATAGTCGCCAACCAAAGAGCTACCCGAAGCGCAAACTACTGCCCGAATTTGACGAGGAGGCCGTAGAGCCCCCATGATCAAAGAACAAAGAGGCCGCCTGGTCGGATAGACGACCACATGGCAAACATAGAGTGGCAAGCGGCGCCGCACACAAGCCGACACGCGATCCGCATAAGGATACGCACCACAAGGATGGCCCAGTCAGGTCTATCTATGGGCCAAGAAAGCAAGCTCTAGAAAGCAATCCAACACGTCGAGTATTCGAACATCACAGCACACCCAAATACAGAGGCTCCGTACATCCCCTATGCTTCACCGATGAGGTGCTAGATCATGAATTTCCAGCGGGATTCAAGCCCGTAAACATAGAGGCATACGACAGAACAACAGACCCTAGAGTCTGGAATGAGGATTACATCCTGCACATACACATGGCTAGAGGAGATGACCTCCACGCCATAAAATACTTACCCCTCAAGCTCAAAGGGCCAGCCCGGCATTGGCTCAAAAGCCTCCCAGAAAATACCATTGGAAGTTGGGAAGAGCTCGAGGATGCGTTTCGGGCAACTTTTCAGGGGACTTATGTCGGCCCTCCAGATGCAGACGATTTAAGTCACGCAACTCAACAGCCCAGAGAGTCAGCCTGCAAATTTTGGAACAAGTTCCTCACCAAAAAGAACCAAATAGTCGACTGTCCGGACACCGAAGCCTTAGTAGCTTTCAAACATAACGTCCGAGACGAATGGCTCGCCAGACACCTCAGCCAGGAAAAGCCCAGAACAATGGCCGCATTAACAAGCCTCATGACCCGCTTTTGCACGGGAGAGGATAGCTGGATGGCAAGATGCAGTACCAGCGACCCAAGTACGTCCAAAGTCAGGGATGGAAATGGCAAACCATGACACAGCAAGGACCAGCGCCAGACTAAGGGAAATGGTCCAAAGAGCATGACAGTCAACGCCGGATTCAAAAGCTCTCGGCAGAACAACAAAAAACTGCCTCTTAAGGACAACAGCGATGAGCTATCCAACCTAAACAAAATCTTGGACAAGATATGCCAAATCCACAGTACCCCCGGGCAACCTGCAAACCACACCCACAGAGATTGCTGGGTCTTCAAACAGTCTGGCAGACTTAACGCCAAACACAAGGGGCTCGACACACCAAGTAAGGACGATGACGAATCCCAGAAGCAGAGCACCGGAAAACAAAGGAATTTCCCACAAGAGGTCAAAACAGTAAACTCGCTTCAAGTTACAACGGGGAAAAATAGAGCGGCGCCCATTGAAATACGCGCCGCACGGTCTACCCCAGTGGAGTCCCAACACTGGTTGTCAAAACCAATCACCTTCGACCATCAGGACTACTCCGGAAGTATCCGGAGCACAGGATGGACTGCCTTGATATTAGATCCTATAGTCGACGAACTACCATTTACTCAAGTCCTAATGGACGGCGGCAGCGATCTAAACCTGCTATATCAGGACACAATCCGCAGAATGGGGATAGACCCAACCAAAATTCGCCATAGCAACACTTCCTTTAAAGGAGTAATGCCAGGCCCATATGCCCATTGTACGGGCTCTCTACTACTAGAAGTTGTGTTCAGCTCATCCGACAACTTCCGTCGCAAAAAGTTAGTCTTCCACATCGCCCCATTTAAAAGTAGCTATCAAGCACTATTGGGACGCGAAGCTTTCGCTCGCTTTAACGCAATACCGCATTACGCATCTCTTACACTCAAAATGCCCGGTCCACGCGGTATCATCTCATTAAAGGGAAACTTTGAGTGTTCCTCGAATATGGAAGAACGTGAGACTACCTTGACAGCCACACACTAATCCGGCTTTGCTGATCAAAGCACTTAAACAGGTCATTCAGACCCCGGACACGGTTTGGCAAGTCCGGTATAAATAAACAAGGGGCTTACTAGCCGCGTACCCCCTTACAAGGGGCTCCACGCATGCACAACAAGAGACAATAAAGCTCAGTTTTATTCATTTTTTAATCATACTCTGTTTATACTAAAATACATTTTTTGCACGATCTTTTTTTTCCAACTAAGTCTTCTCTTTAACAGATGAACATCGTGCTACACCCATCCAGGATACGGCACAACGGATACATAGGTGCAGACGTGTAGTAGGGACCCGTTGCAAGGATTCTTTCCGGATTAAGACCCTGCGTAAACCTTTTTTACTGTCTCTTGTTGATACACATCCCCCGGTTTCTTGCTATAAACGAGGAGGAGGCTGGCGTTTTGGCATCGGCCGCGTTAGAAATTTTTGCGTGTACCTGGACACTAGGGGCTTAGGGCATGGTTCTGCCCGTTTTCATAAAGACCGAATACCTTAGGGAGTGTTCGACGTCTTGAGTTAGGCCTTATATGCATCAGCTACGAATCATGTCTTTGGTCAAATGTTGGGTTTGCCCGGCTCCTGTGTTTTGCTGCCTTATGTTCCGCTTTATCGGCTAACGCAGCAGCAGGAGAACTACTGCGATTGTGCCCCGGTTCGGCCGGGTGAGCACCTCAGTAGAGAAAGCCGAAAATTGACTTTCATGATATAGCGTGAGACTGGTCAACCACTCGATGACCCACCGGAATGTTTAGAATTCCTCCGCTTTGATGAAGGACTGTTTCCCGGTCAGGCACATACGCGCCCCGAATTCGGAGAGCGCGGTGCCCCTAGGGGCTATATAGTAGCCCTACCATTGAACTCCTATGGCTAAGTGAAAGTGATAAAGCATTATAGTCCAGTTGCCTAGTTTGCTATGCTATCACCTCCTTCACAGGACCAAGACGTTGGATTAAGTGTGAAAATGCGCTTTTTTTTGCAAACACCCCCGCACTATGTGCGTGGGTGGATGAAGCCGAAGACTGCCATCTTTCAGGTTATATACACATATACATTAACGGCCGCACAGGAGGTATTTCAATACTTGAATGCACAAGTATAAAAAGACCTTATATTATATTGAAACATTGTTTCACAAAATCTTACATGTCAGTCAAACATAATATCCTTCAAGCACTGCGTCTCTATTAAACGAGCGCCCTGCAGGACTTCCTCAAAATAGTGCTCGGCAGGTACTCGGCTTCTGTCCGAATCCGTGGATGCAACGTCGGTGGCCTTCGTCTCTGCCCAGCATGTCTTGACACGGGCGAGAGCCATCTGCGCACCCTCTATGCATGCCGACCGCTTCATTGCATCGATATGCGGCACCGCATCAAGGAACTGCTGCACCAAGCCAAAATAACTCTTCGGCTCGGGCCTTTTCGGCCAAAATAACTCTTCGGCTTGGGCCTTCATGGCAAGTCCGGACAACCTATTCAGCTCAGCCCATTCGGCTAACCGATCGGTTAATGGAAGTGGACGCTCTGGACTATGGAACTGCGACCAAAAAAGCTCTTCCATTCCATGATCCTTTTGGCCTCGGAAGTGTGCGACCGCGTCTGCAGCACTCGCCGCCAAGTCCAGATAAGCATCCTCCGCACCCCACAGCTGGCCCAGCTGAGCATACTTCGGATCCGTGAACTTCCTCCGCAGCAGAAAGGACTTTCCAGCCGCGATATCCCTGGCTTGACGTAGCTCCTCCTTTATAGCTCTCATCGCAGAGCGGGCATCCTTGGCTTCGGTGGTGGCCTTCTTCAGGTCCTCTTGTTCCGCTTGGCGTTCTTTTTCAAGAAACTCGCAGTGGTCGGTAGCACTCTTCAACTTCCCGGCCATCTCGGCCATTTCCTCCCTGCTTCGGCAGTGAGCAGCCTGTTTGGCTTTTAGCTCCTCGGCCGCCCTCAAGGCAGCTGCATCACTTTTTCTGGCTTGCTCCTTGACTCGGGCTAGCTCCGCCCGAAGGTTCTACATAACAGCGGCACCATCTGCATAAAGCATACACGTCATAAGGCATGGGCGTCAAGCTCCCCTACTAGGTGTCCGCGGAGAAGTTGCATACCTTGTGACTCGTCAAGCCGCTTATTGACAAGCGCGATGTCCGCATTCTCTACGTCAAGTTGCCACTTCAGTTCGGCAAATTGATCAGTCCGGCTGGCCACCGGTCGCTCTGCCACCTATATAGGACAGGCGACATCTTAAAACTGAGATTATGATCCTCGGCGCGCTGTCACTTTCGACAGCGCACCGAGTCTTAGGGGCTACTATCTATACAGGGCGCATTCTATATGCAAAACTGTCAGAAGGTATATCATTTTCGTGTACCTCAAACCCTGTCAGTAAACTTCTGACGGCTTCGTGCAATCCGCTCTCGGCGGATGAAATCCTTCAGTAAACTTCTAACGGCTTCAATCACCGTACCCATTAACGCACGGTGATCTTCTGAGATAGACGCTCGCCCGAGCAGATACTTCAGCTCCTCTGACCGTACACGAGCTGGTGCCGGACCTCCTGGCCCCGCCGGACTAGGGGAAACCCTCCGCGATGACACCTCAGGATCGTCCGCCCCGCATGACGGTGTGGCAGATGGAGCCGTTTCTCTCTCCATCATCTCCGGACGAAGATCCCCCAAAGATGAGCTCTGCTGAGAAGGGCTGAGATCCGAACTACAAGGTAAAACTTCGATTATCTTCAGAAATTAAAATAGGGATGTCCCTTATTACAAAACTCCCCTTTCTACTTACGGCTCGCTGGAGGGCTGATTCCCTTGGGGAAATAGTGCGGCCAGGGCTTCTCCTAGCACAGGACCCTCTGGTGAGGATTTCTTCCCCCGCTTTGAGGCCTTGGCTTCCGGATCCTCAGAAGCGCTCCTCTTCTCCCCCGGGAGGGAGGGATTCTCGATCCCCCTTCCTTGAAAGCCTCCTTCGCGGAGGCAGTAGCTTCCCTGTTCCCCCCTTTGCCCTCTTCCAAAGGCGCAGCCTCCAGCATCTTGGTTAACACCGGATCCGGCGTGGTCTCAGGGAGGGGGGCCGGACACCTTATTAGTTTTGCTTTTGCTATCCAGTCCTGTTTAAGGGACAGCTCTTTAAAGGGCAAGTTTATGATAAATGTACGGATAGCGTGTCCGGGCACGGGGCTACTTACTTGAGTATCCGGGCGATTGCAGCTCAGGCATGCGTCCTCGGTCAATTCCGGACACATCTCTTGTGATCCGAAGAACAGTTTATACATCTCCACGGGCGTCGCGCCCATGAAGTGTTGGAGAGCTCGTGGTCCCTCCGGATTAAATTCCCACAGGCGGAGGGGGCGATGTTTGCAGGGTAGAAGGCGCCGAATCAGCATGACCTGCGCCACTACAACCAGATTGATCTCTCTCTCTCTCTTGGAGGTCTCGAATATGGCCCTGTAGCAGAGGAACATCCTTGGACGGCCCCCAGTCGAGCCCTTTGTTGACCCATGACGCCAGCCGCTGTGGAGGACCAAGGCGGAAGGCAGGTGGCGCCACCCATTTGGTGCCCCTGGGAGGGGTGATGTAGAACCACTCCTGTTGCCATAGACCAAGCACCTCTTGAAAAGAGACCTCGAGCCATGGAGCGTCAGCATTTTTGCTTATAACAGCCCCTCCGCACTCTGTCGGCTGCCCATTGATCATCTTCGGCTCCACTTTGAAGGTCTTGAGCCATAATCCGAAGTGAGGGGTAATGCAGAGGAAGGCTTCGCACACGACAATGAACGATGAGATGTGGAGGATGGACTCCGGATCCAAGTCATGGAATTCCAGCCCATAATAAAACATGAGCCCCCTCACAAAGGGGTCCGTCGGGAAGCCTAAACCCCGAAGGAAGTGAGACACGAACACCATGCTCTCACCAGGCTCGGGAGTAGGAATAACTTTCCCTTGGGTAGGCAACCTATGCGAAATTTCGCCGGTTAGATACCTAGCATCTGTCAGCTTCAGCACGTCTTCTTCCGTGATGGAAGAAGGCATCCAACGGCCTTGCAGGCCGGAGCCGGATATTGTCGAAGGTCCGAAGCGCCTAAATCTGAAACTTTGGGTGTTGGAACTCGAGGCGAGGGGCGGATTCGATTGGGATTGAAAGAAAGGAGCAGGCCTTGGTCGCGTTATAAAGAGGATGAATACCAAGAGCCCTCCCCGTGGCCGTTTGGGACTCGCCTTCAATAGAGGGGGCGTGCCAACGGGCACGGTTGGGTTACCCACGCCCATATTGATGAGAATCCCGGAATAAGGGGACACGATCTTTGCTTTGACAAGACGTGCCTAGGAAACGGCTTCGCTAAACGCGCTGAGGTGGAACAGTAAAAACGATTTGAATAAAGGCTTGGCCGTGGTGTGACATGTGGAGCTTATTTTGCAGAGCCGGACACTATCCTGGTGTTCAAAATCTTCTATGAAGTATTCAGAGGAGGAACCTGCCTTGCAATGCCGAAGACAATATGCACGCTGGACTCGTCATCATTGAAGCATGGTTCAGGGGCTACTGAGGGAGTCCTGGACTAGGGGGTGTCCGTATAGCCAAACTATCATCTTTGGCCGGACTCCAAGACTATGAAGATACAAGATTGAAGACTCCGTCCCGTGTCCGGATGGGACTTTCCTTGGCGTAGAAGGCAAGCTTGGCAATTCAGATATGTAGATCTCCTACCATTGTAACCGACTCTGTGTAACCCTAGCCCTCTCCGCTGTCTATATAAACCGGAGGGTTTTAGTCCGTAGGACAAACAACAATCATACCATATGCTAGCTTCTAGGGTTTAGCCTACTTGATCTCGTGGTAGATCTACTCCTGTACTACCCATATCATCAATATTAATCAAGCAGGAGTACGGTTTTACCTCCACCGAGAGGGCCCGAACCTGGGTAAAAACATCGTGTCCCCTATCTCCTGTTACCATCCGCCTAGACGCACAGTTCGGGACAGCCTACCCGAGATCCGCCGGTTTTGACACCGACACCCACCATTCTAGGACCAATTTTATAACCATAGCAAATACCATGCTGTTCTAAGAGACTCTCCAAATGATATAAGTGAAGAATTGAGAGACTAACAATTTCTTCAAAATTAATCCACCACCATGCTCTAAAAGATATAAGTGAAGCACTAGAGGAAACACTATCTAGCTCAGAAGATATAAGTGAAGCACATAGAGTATTCTAATAAATTCCAATCAAGTGGGTTGTTTCTCCCAAAAGGTGTGTACAGGAAGGATGATTGTGGTAAATTAAAAAGCAAAGACTAATATCATACAAGACGCTCCAAGCAAAACACATATCATGTGGCGAATAAAAATAAAGCTCCAAGTAGAGTTACCGATGAACGAAGACGAAAGAGGGGATGCCTTCTGGGGCATCCCAAAGATTAGGCTTTTGGCTATTCTTGAATATCTTGGCGTTCCATGGGCATCCCCAAGCTTAGGCTCTTGCCACTCCTTATTCCATAATCCATCAAATCTTTACCCAAAACTTGAAAACTTCACAACACAAAACTCAACAGGAAATCTCATAAGCTCCGTTAGTGCAAGAAATTAAAACCACCACATAAGGTACTGTAATCAACTCATTATTTATTTATATTGGTGTTAAACCTACTATATTCTAACTTCTCTATGGTTCATACCCTTACATATTAGCCAGAGATGCATCAAAATAAGCAAACAACACACGAAAAGCAGAATCTGTCAAAAACAGAATAGTCTGTAGCAATCTGTAACTCTCGAATAGTTATGGAACTCTAAAAATCCTACCAGGTTGAGATAAATGACAGCCAGCTTGGGTCTTTCTGCTCTGAAGGAGAAGCTGATCAACTCACCACCAGTAAGACGCATGCGAGCGACGAAACGGGCCCATCCATCTCCTCCAATGTCCGACATATCATCCTTTCTCGACCTCCATAGTGTACGGCCCCCCAAGAGCCTCAAATGTCACAGTGTCTCCTGTCAGCTTGTTGAATTTCAACCTCACATTGCATGGGACGATCTGTGTAAAATAAGCAAAATGACACAATGCAGTAATGCCAACACTAAAAATAAAATAGTTATTACATTTCATCTAATTTCTTACCGCCGCATGATGAAAACTCGGCTGGAAGTAGATGCCGCACATCTTGCCAGTTGCAAGGCTGCTGGCGCACCTTGACTTGCACAGTCGACATAGTGGTGGTGGTGGTGGCGCCATTTTTCCTAAAGCAATATGAGCAAAGGATTAACAATCCACTTCACAGGAAAGAAAAACAGTAGCATGTGATATTTTTGGTTCTTCCGTGAGAAGCAATTTGATGGCAATTATAATCCTAGGATCTAGTAACATATTAGATGACAAGGTACCACCTACATTTTGCCAAAAAGTAACTTATTAGAAAAAAGAAACTACATACCTATCCATGTACAGAAAAAAATAACAATAAAATAGTGCATACTAAATCAACTAAATGAAATAGCCTACTAAATCAACTAAATCAAAATGTTCTAAATCAACTAAATCAACTAGCCTACTAAATCAACTAAATCAAAATGTTCTAAATCAACTAAATCAACTAGCCTACTAAATCAACTAAATCATATCACCTAAATGAAAATGTTGCATATAAACTAGCCTACTAAATCCAAATGTAGCAGGCAGGAGGGAGAAAGAGGGGCGGCTCGAGGAGGGAGAAGAGAGTAGGAAGGAGGAGGAAGGCGGAGCGAGGAGGGGCCGGCCAGCGGCGAGTGGAGGGAGGACGGAGGAGGAGGCCGGTACCGAGTCTAGCAAGGAGGAGGAGGTGACGGTGGCGCAGAGGGAGGAGGGGCGACGGGGGAGGACCGGCGTGGGGGATTGAGATCCAGTAAGTGTGTGACTGTGAGTGGATTGGATAGAGGAGAGGGGGGGTGGGAGATGGAATGGCTTAGCAGTAGCACGCTATAGAGAAAGACTCTACTGCTAAACT
The DNA here is from genome assembly GCA_963921465.1 of Triticum timopheevii. Lineage (NCBI taxonomy): Eukaryota > Viridiplantae > Streptophyta > Magnoliopsida > Poales > Poaceae > Triticum > Triticum timopheevii. The sequence goes on from OY997271.1 coordinate 77,863,849, forward strand.
ACCTAGCAGCAACGCCTTTCACAAAGAAGCGCTACTGCTAGGTGTCAGCATGTAAAAATAGACTTAGTTCAATGTATCAAAAATACATTGAGCATCAACGATCTTTTTGTGTACAATCTGATTTATCAATATGAGTCCTCACCGGTTTATGAACCGGTGAAGACTCATATTGCAGCCACAAATTCTACACATAGAGTTCAATGAAGACCAAGTGCTTGTCAAAGTTTGAGAAGTAACATATTTAAGGTGGTAGAAACTCTGTTCACGGAGCGAGGTGGGACTAAATTTTTGTAGTAAACATAGCAGTAGCGCTTATTGGCAAAATGCGCTGCTACTATGCTACGTAGCAGTAGCGCTCGTTGTTATAACGCGTTGCTGCTATAACTAGCCTCGTGGCGGCCTCGTGGGAATTATAGCAGTAGCGCGTCTTTGGGCGGGCGCGCTACTACTATATTTATTTCAGCAGCGAGTTAAGCTTGAGCTCGCTACTGCTAATTAGCAGTAGCGCCTTATTTTAAAGCGCGCTGCTGATAAGATTCTGTGTATAGGCTTTTCCCTAGTAGTGGAAGGTAGATGAAAAATTTATTACTAAACAAAACAAAAAACAAAAAACAAAGTTAAAATTGGGTTGCCTCCCAACTAGCTCTATCGTTTAACGCCCCTAGCTAGGCATAAAAGCGAGGATAGATCTATGTAGTGCCATCTTTGGCAGTCAATTCATAAGTAGCTTGCATGATAGATTAATAAGGTAATTTGACTTTATTTCTTGGAAAGTGCTCCATGCCTTTCCTCAATGGAAATTGGAATATAATATTCCCTTCCTTCATATCAATAATCACACCAATCATTCTAAGGAAAGGTCTACCAAGAATAATAGGACACGAAAGATTGCAATCTATGTCAAGAACGATAAAATCTACGGGCACCAAATTCCTATTTGCAACAATGAGAACATCATTTATCGTTCCCATTGGCTTTTTAATGGTGGAATCCGCAAGGTGCAAATTTAAAGAGCAATCATCAATATCATGAAAACCTAGAATATCACATAAAGTTTTCAGAATCGTGGAAGCACTAGCACCCAAATCACACAAAGCATAACACTCATGATCTTTAATTTTAATCTTTATAGTAGGTTCCCACTCATCATAAAGTTTTCTAGGTATAGAAACTTCCAAATTAAGTTTTTCATCATAAGATTGCGTCAAGGCATCAACAGTATGTTTGGTAAAAGCTTTATTTTGACTATAAGCATGAGGAGAATTCAACACAGATTGCAACAAGGAAATACAACCTTCTAAAGAACAATTATCATAACTAAATTCCTTGAAATCCATGATAGCGGGTTCAATGCTATTTAATGTCTTGACCTCTACAATCCCACTTTTACCATCATTTAGCATCAAGATCTAAGAACTCTGAATCATTGGGACGCCTTTTAACTAAAGTTGAATCATCTCCAGTCCCATTATTATTAAGATTCATATTTCAAAACAAATATTTAATACGGGACACATCAATAACTTTTAGGTCTTCATCATTATATTCATGGAAACTAGAAGAACACGCCTTTACAAAGCAATCTTTCTTAGCACGCAATCTAGCGGTTCTTTCTTTGAACTCATCAATGGAAATTCTCATTGCTTTGAGAGACTCATTGGTATCATGCTTAGGAGGAGTAGATCTATGTTTCAAAGAATCAACATCAAGCGAAGGTCTATCAACGTTCCTAGCCAAATCATCAACTTTAAGCAATTTTTCTTCAAGCAAGGTATTAAAATTCTTTTGAGAGATCATAAATTCTTTAATGCTATTCTCAAAATCAGAGGGCATCTTATTAAAATTACCATAAGAATTATTGTAGGAATTTCCATAATTATTAGAGGAATAACTAGGGAACGGTCTAGGATTAAAGTTTCCTCTATAAGCATTGTTACCAAAATTATTCCTACCAACAAAACTCACATCCATAGATTCATTTTTATTCTCAATCAAAGTAGACAAAGGCATATCATTGGGATCAATAGAAGCACTCTTAGTAGCAAACAATTTCATAAGTTCATCCATCTTTCCACTCAAAACATTAATTTCTTCTATAGCATGCACTTTTTACTAGTAGATCTTTCGGTGTGCCATTGAGAATAATTATCCATAATATTATCAAGGAATTTACTAGCTTCTCCTAAGGTGATTTCCATAACGTGCCTCCTGCGGCCGAATCTAAAAGATTTCTAGAAGCAAAATTCAATCCGGCATAAAATTATTGTATGATCATCCATAAATTCAAACCATGAGTAGGGAAATTGCGAATTATCAATTTCATGCTTTCCCAAGATTGGGCAACATTCTCATGCTCGAGTTGTTTAAAATTCATAATATCATTCCTAAGAGAGATGATCTTAGCGGGAGGAAAATACTTAGAGATAAAATCATCTTTGCACTTATTCCATGAATCAATACTATTCTTAGGCAAAGACGAAAACCAAACTTTAGCACGATCTCTAAGTGAAAACGGAAATAACTTCAATTTAACAATATCATTATCCGTATCTTTCTTCTTTTGCATCTCGCACAAATCAACAAAGTTGTTTAGATGGGTAGCGCATCTTCACTAGGAAGGCCGATGAGGGAGTCCTGGACTAGGGGGTGTCCGGACAGCCGGACTATCATCGTCAGCCGGACTCCAAGACTACGAAGATACAATATTGAAGACTCCGTCCCGTGTTCGGATGGGACTTTCCTTGGCGTGGAAGGCAAGCTTGGCGATACAGATATGTAGATCTCCTACCATTGTAACCGACTCTGTGTAACCCTAGTCCTCTCCGGTGTCTATATAAACTGGAGGGCTTTAGTTCGTAGGACACACAACCATTACAACAATCATACCATAGGCTAGCTTCTAGGGTTTAGCCTCCTTGATCTCGTGGTAGATCCACTCTTGTACTACCCATATCATCAATATCAATCAAGCAGGAGTAGGGTTTTACCTCCATCGAGAGGGCCCGAACCTAGGTAAAAAAATCGTGTCCCTTGTCTCATGTTACCATCCGCCTAGACGCACAGTTTGGGACCCCCTACCCAAGATCCGCCGGTTTTGACACCGACATTGGTGCTTTCATTGAGAGTTCCTGTGTATAGTCACCGATAGGCTTGATGGCTTCTTCAATCAACAACAACGACGTCCAGGGTGAGACTTTTCTTCCTGGACAGATCTTCGTATTCGGCGGCTTCGCACTGCGGGCTAATTCACTTGGCCATCTGGAGCAGATCGAAAGCTACGCCCCTGGCCGTCAGGTCAGATTTGGAAGCCTAAACTCCACGGCGGACATCCACGGAGACGTGATCTTCGATGGATCCGATCCGCAGCCGAGCGTGCCGCACTGTCGCGATGGGCACGATCTAACTCTGGCGCCGGACAATACCTTGGAGGCCGCACACGAATCAGCTCCGACTCATAGTCTGGAGCCGATCGCGTAGATCGAGGACGGGTGGTTGGACACCGCCTCGGGAGCTACCACTTCCACGGCGATGGAGCCGAACACTGACCCCGTCCCTTATAAAGCTCGTGACTCCGAGGTGCCGGACTCCCTGCCGGACTTCGAACCTCCTGTGCCCCTGTCAATCAAATCCGATTGGGCGCCGATCATGGAGTTCACTGCTGCGGACATCTTTCAGCACTCGCCCTTTGGCGACATCTTAAATTCGCTAAAGCATCTCTCGCTATCCGGAAAGCCCTGGCCGGATTATGGCCAGGATGGTTGGGATGCGGACAACGAAGAAATTCAAAGCCCACCCACCACCCACTTTGTAGCCACTGTCGACGATCTAGCCGACATGCTAGACTATGACTCGGAAGACATCGATGGTATGGACGACGATGCCGGAGACGATCAAGAACCAGCGCTCACAGAGCACTGGAAGGCCACCCCAACCCATGATGTATATATGGTGGATACCCCAAAAGGAAGCGATAACAAGGACCAACGGGGCACGGCAAAGGATAATCCCGCCGATAAACAACCAAAACGGCGACGCAGACGCCGCCCTAAGTCCCGCCTCGACAACAACAACGCTCCTAATGACCTAGCAATAGAGCAGGGCAAACCAGTGGATGACGAACATGCAACCAAACAACCGTCCGAACAGGATGAATCGGATAATCAAGCCATGCCCGGCGAAACCAACAGTCCAGACGACCTCACGCCAGACACACCATCGGAGAATAAGAGCCTTCACAAAAAACTCGTCGCCACTTCAAGAAGTCTGAAGAAGGAAAAACGGAAGCTCAAAACAGTGGAAGACATACTCAGAATGAGGTGGAGCAAAGTGCTCAAAAATGCAGACAAATACGGCAATGGCCATCAATCAAAGAGCTACCCGAAGTGCAAGCTGCTGCCAGAATTTGACGAGGAAGCTATAGAGCCCCCACAGTCAAAAATCAAAGAGGCCGCCTGGCCGGATAGACGGCCAGATGATAGGCCAAAAATTACAAGCGGCGCCGCACACAAGCCGACTCATGATCCTGGGAAAACAGATGGCCCAGCCAGGTCAATTTACGTGCCAAAAAAGAGGGCCCCAGGAAGCATCACAACACGCCAAGTGTTCGAAGACAGCGGTACACCCAAATACAGGGGCGCCGCACACCCACTATGTTTCACCAATGAGGTGCTGGATCATGAATTCCCAGCAGGGTTTAAACCCATAAACATAGAGGCTTACGACCGAACAACAGACCCTGGAGTCTGGATAGAGGATTATATACTACACATATACATGGCTAGAGGAGATGATCTCCATGCCATAAAATATCTACCCCTCAAGCTCAAAGGGCCAGCTCGGCATTGGCTCAAAAGCCTCCCAGAAAACACAGTTGGAAGTTGGGAAGAGCTTGAGGACGCGTTTAGAGCAAATTTTCATGGGACTTATGTCCGCCCTCCGGATGCAGACGATCCAAGTCATATAACTCAATTGCCCGGAGAATCAGCGCGCAAATTCTGGAACAGGTTCCTTACTAAAAAGAACCAAATAGTCGACTATCCGGACGCTGAAGCCTTAGCAGCTTTTAAACACAACGTCCGAGACGAATGGCTCGTCAAACACCTCGGCCAAGAGAAGTCAAGGACAATGTCCGCGCTAACAAGCCTCATGACTCGCTTTTGCGCGGGGGAAGACAGCTGGCTAGCAAGATGCAGCACCAGCGACCCAAGTACATCCGAGATCAGAGATGGAAACGGAAAATCACGGCACAGAAAAGATCAGCGCCGGAATAAAGAGAAAAGCCCAAAGAACACAGTGGTCAACGCTGGATTCAAAGCTCGCGGCCAAACAACAAAACACTGTCTCTTAAGGACAACAATGATGAGCTATCCAACTTAAACAAATTTTGGATCGGATATGTCAAATCCACAGTACCTCCGGAAGGCCTGCAAACCACACCCACCGAGATTGTTGGGTTTTCAAACAGTCCGGCCGACTCAACGCCGAACACAAGGGGCTTGACGCACCAAGCGAGGACGATGACGAACCCCACTAGTAGGGCACCGGAAAACAAAAGACTTTCCCACAAGAAGTCAAAGCAGTAAACTCACTTCATGTGATAATACGGAAAAACAATGCGGCACCCGCTAAGATGGGTCTCGCACGGTCCTCCCCAGCGGAACCTCGAGATTGGATGTCAAAACCAATCACTTTTGACCACCTGGATTATTCCAGAAGTGTTCGAAATGCTGGATGGACTGCTCTGATATTGGATCCTATAATCGACGGACTACAATTTACACAAGTCCTGATGGACGGCGGCAACGATTTAAACCTGCTATATCCGAACACAATCCGCAAGTTGGGGATAGACCTTACTAAAATTCGACATAGCTGCACTTCCTTTAAAGGAGTGACGCCAGGCCCTTACGCCAAGTGCATAGGCTCCGTATTACTAGAAGTTGTGTTCAGGTCATCGGACAACTTCCGACGCGAAAAGCTAATCTTCCATGTCGCCCCATTCAAAAGTACCCATTAAGCACTATTTGGACGTGAAGCTTTTGTCCGCTTTAACGCCATACCACATTACGCGTCTCTTACACTTAAAATGCCCGGTCCACCTGGCATCATTTCATTAAGAGGGTCATTCAAAGACCCCGGACACGGCTAGATGAGTCCGGCATGAATAAGCTAGGGGCTCCCTAGCCGCACACCCCTTCACAAGGGGCTGTGTGTATAAGCAATAATGAGCTAATATAGACTCCGCTTTATTCATTTATTAATATTTTTCATGCACTTTTTCGCACGATTTCCTTTCAAACTAAGTTCCTCTCTTTTTATAGATGAACAAAGTGCATACCCATCCAGGATAACGGCACAACGGAGACACAGGCGCAGACGTGCAGTAGGGACCCGTCGCAAGGATTCTTTTCAGATTAAGACCCTGCGTAAACCTTTTTTACTATCTCTTGTTGCTATAATCCCCTGGTTTCTCATTATAACCAGAGTGGAGACTGACGTTTTGGCATCGGCCGCGTCAGAGGACCTCGCCCGTACCTGGACACTAGGGGCTTAGGGCATTGTTCTGCCCATTATTATAAAGACCAAACACCATAGGGAGTGTTCGGCGTCTCGAGTTAGGCCTTATATGCATCAGCTCCGAATCATGTCTTTGGTCAAATGTTGGGTTTGCCCGGCTCCTGTGTTTTGCTGCCTTACATTCCGTATCATCGTCTAATGCGGCACCAGGAGAACTACTGCGATTGTGTACCAGTTCGGCTGGGCGAGCACCTCAGTAGAGAAAGCCGAAAACTGACTGTCATGATACAGCGAGAGACTGGTCAACGACTCGATCGACCACCGGAATGTTTAGGATTCCTCCGCTTTGACGAAGGACCGTTTCCCAGTCAGGCACACACGCGCCCCGAATTCAGAGAGCGCGGTGCCCCCAGGGGCTATATCGTAGTCCCACCCTCGAACTCCAATGGCTAAGTGAAAGTGATAAAGCATCATAGTCCGGTTGCCTCGTTTTCCACGCTACCACCTCCTTAACAGGACCGAGACGTCGGATTAAGTGTGAAAATGCGCTATTTTTGCGAACACCCCCGCACCTTGTGCATGGGGGCTGAAGCCGAAGACTGCCATCTTCCAGGTTATACACACGTATACATAAATGGCCGCATAGGAGATATTTCAATACTTGAACGCACAAGTATAAAAAGCGCTTACATCATAAACATTGTTTTACAAAATTAAACATTCATTTGAACGTGACAGTTTTTGAGCACTGCGACTCTATTACACGAGCACCATGCAGAACATCCCCAAAATAGTGCTCGGCGGGTAACCGGCTTTCGTCCGAACCCTGGGTTGCAACAGCGGTGGCATCCATCTCCGTCCAATGTGTCTTCACACGGGCGAGGGCCATCCGCGCACCCTCTATGTAGGCCGACCGCTTCATCGCCTTGATATGCGGCACCGCCCCAAGAAACTACTGCAATAAGCCAAAATAGCTCTTCGGCTTGGGCCTATCCGGCCAGACATGAGTCACGATATCCGTCATGGCAAGTCCGGACAACCTATTCAGCTCAGCCCATTTGGCCAATCGATCAGTCAGCGGAAGTGAACGATCCAGACTATGGAATTGAGACCAAAACAGCTCTTCCGTCTTGTGATCCTTCTGACTTGAAGTGCACAACGGCATCCGCCGCACTCACCGCTAAGTCCATATAAGGATCCTCCGGACCCCACAGCTGGCCAAGCTGAGCATACTTTGGATATGGAAATCTGCGGTGTAGCAGAAAAGGCTTGCCAGCCACAATGTCCCCGGCCTGGCGCAGCTCCTCCTTTATAGCCCGCATTGCAGAACGGGCATCCTTGGCTTCGGTGGTGGCCTTCCCCAGGTATTCTCGCTCAGATAGGCGCTCCTTTTCAAGAGCCTCATTACGGTCGCTAGCATCCTTCAACTTAACGGCCATTTCGGCCATCTCTTCCCTGCTTCGGCAGTGTGCAGCCCTTTCAGCTTCTAACTCCTCGGCCGCCCTCGAGGCAGCCGCATCACTCCTTCTGGCTTGCTCCTTGGCTTGAGCAAGTTCTGCCTGAAGGCTCTCCACAGCAGCGGCACCATCTGCGTCAAGCACAAATATTGTAAGAGGTGGGCTTTTGCTCCCTTAATAGATGACTGCGGAGACACAACTTACCTTGCAACTCGTCAGGTCGCTTGTTGATTAGCGCGATGTCCGCATCTGCAACATCGAGTTGCCGCTTTAATTCAGCAACTCCATCACTCCGGCTAGCCCCCGGACTATCCGCCACCTGCATAGGAAAGGCGACACTCAACACCTGCGATTTTGATCCTTGGCATGTTGTCGCTTTCGACAACCTACTAAGTCTCAGGGGCTACTATCTATACAGGGCGCACTTTATGTCCAAAACTATCAAAAAGGGGTGTCATTTTTACATACCTCAAACCCCGCCAGCAAACTCCTGACGGCATTATGCAATCCTCTTTTGGCGGACGAAATTCTTCCAATCACCGTACTCATCAATGCACGGTGATCTTTTGAGATGGACGCCCTCTCAAGCAGATCCTTCAGCTCCCCGGGCGGAACACTAGTCGGTGCCGAACTCTTCGGCTCTGCCGGGCTCGGGGATACCCTCCATGATGACACTTCAGGCTCGTGTGCCCTATCCGACGGTGCAGCGGACGGAGGCGTCTCGCTCTGCACCATCTCCGGATGAAGATCCCCCGAAGATGAGCTCATCTGAGAAGGTCGGAGATCCGAACTACAAGGTAAAAATTCGGTTATCCTCAGAAGCACAAATAGGGATGTCTCTTATTACCGAGCTCTCTTTTTTCTACTTACGGCTAGCTGGAGGGCTGATGCTTTGGGGGAGATTGTGCGGCCGGGGCCTCTCCGGACGTAGGACCCTCTGGTGAAGACTTCTTCCCCCGCTTCGGGGCTTTGGCCTCCGGGTCTCCAGAGGCGGTCCTCTTCTCCCCTTGGAGGGAGGGATTCTCGATCCCCCCTTTTTCAAGAGCCTGCTTGGTCGAGGCGGTAGCTCCCTTATTTTCCCCTCCGCCTTCTTCTAAAGGCGCAACTTCCAGCATCTGGACTAGCACGGGATCCGGCGCGGTCTCTGGGAGGGGGGTCGGACACTGTATCAGCTTTGCTTGCGCTATCCACTCCTGTTGAAGGATAACGGGTTAAAGGGCGAATTGTAGAAAGACAAACAGACGGTACGTCCGAACACTGAGCTACTTACTTGATTATCTGGGTGATTGCAGCTTAGGCCAGCGTCCTCGGTCAATTCCGGACACACCGCCCGTGATCCGAAGAACAACTCGTACATCTCCACGGGTGTCGTACCCATAAAGTGTTGAGAATCCGTGGTCCCTCCGGATTGAGCTCCCATAGCTGGAGAGGACGGCGTTTGCAGGGCAAGAGACGCCTAATCAGCATAACCTGCATCACCACGACCAGATCGATCTCCCTCGCCTGGAGGTCTCGAATCCGGCCCTGCAATAGGGGCACGTCTTTTGACGGCCCCCAGTTGAGCCCTTGGTTGACCCACGACATCAACCATCGAGGAGGTCCCGAGCGGAATACGGGCGGCGGCTTCTGCCTGCTGCCCTTCGGACCGGTGATATAGAACCACTCCTGCTGCCACAAGCCGAGCTCCTCTTGGAAGGAGCCCTCGGGCCACGGGGCATCGGCCCTCCTGCTTACGGCCGCCACGCCTCACTCTGCTAGACGCCCCCCGATCATCTTCGGCTCCACATTGAAGGTCTTCAGCCACAGGCCAAAGTGGGGGGTGACGCAGAGGAAGGCTTCGCAGACAACCATAAACGCGGAAATATGGAGGATAGACTCCGGAGCCAGGTCATGGAATTCCAACCCATAGTAGAACATGAGCCCTCTCACAAAAGGATCCATCAGGAAGCCTAAACCCCGACGGAGGTGGGATACAAATACGACATATTCGCCGGGCTCGGGGGTGGGGATGGCCTGCCCTTCGGCGGGCAGCCTGTGCGAAATATCGTAGGACAGGTACCTGGCCTCCCGTAGCTTTAGCATGTCTTCCTCCGTGACAGAGGAGGGCATCCACCGGCCCTGAAGGCCGGAACCGGACATTGTTGAAGGTCCGAAGTGCTAGAATCTAGGGCTCTGGGTGTTGGAACTTGGAGCAAGGAGAGGATTCGATGGAGGATTGAAGAAAAGAAATGAGCCTTGGTCCTATTATAAGGAGGGAGAATACCAAGAGCCGTCTCCGTGACCGTTCGGGACTCGCCTTCGATAGAGGGGGCGTGGCGACGGGCGCGGTTGGGTTACCCACGTCCGTATTGATGAGAATCCCGGAATAAGGGGAACACAATCTCTGCTTCGACAAGACGTGCTAAGGAAACCGCTTCGCTAAACGCGCTGAGGTGGTATAATAAAAAACGATTCAAGTAAAGGCTTGGTAGTGGCGTGATGTCATGCTACAAGATACGTCAACAGATTGAACTTGTGTACATAATATTCTCTCTATGGTGGAATGTGGAAATTATGTTGTAGAGCTGGACACTATCCTGGTGTTCACAATCTTCTATGGATTATTCGGAGGAGGAACCCACCTTGCAATGCCGAACAATATGCGCGCTGGACTCATCGTCATTGAAGCCTGGTTTAGGGGCTACTGAGGGAGTCCTGGACTAGGGGGTGTCCGGACAGCCGGACTATCATCGTGAGCCGGACTCCAAGACTACGAAGATACAAGATTGAAGACTCCGTCCCGTGTCCGGATGGGACTTTCCATGGCGTGGAAGGCAAGCTTGGCAATACGGATATGTAGATCTCGTACCATTGTAACCGACTCTGTGTAACCCTAGCCCTCTCCGTTGTCTATATAAACCAGAGGGCTTTAGTCCGTAGGACACACAACCATTACAAAAATCATACCATAGGCTAGCTTCTAGGGTTTAGCCTCGTTGATCTCGTGGTAGATCCACTCTTGTACTACCCATATCATCAATTTCAATCAAGCAGGAGTAGGGTTTTACCTCCATCGAGAGGGCCCAAACCTGAGTAAAAACATCGTGTCCCTTGTCTCCTGTTACCATCCGCCTAGACGCAAAGTTCGGGAACCCCTACCCGAGATCCGCCGGTTTTGACACCGACAGCCGGGAAATTGATCTTTCATAACAAGATTCAGCAAAGCAGCATTGATTTCACAAGATTCAACATCATTAAGAGGAGCAATCGAAGTACTAAGGAAAACATTATTATTGGTATTGGAAAAATCACACAATTTGGTATTATCTTGCGCCATCATGACAAGTAATCCAACACACAAGCAAACAAAAAGGCAAGCAAAAGAGAGAGGAGATTGGGAAAGAGAGGGCGAATAAAATGGCAAGGGTGAAGTGGGGGAGTGGAAAATGAGAGGAAAATGGCAAAAAACGTAAATGCGAGGGAGATGAGTTTGTGATGGGTACTTGGTATGTTTTGACTTGAGCGAAGACTGAGGGAGTCCTAGATTAGGGGGTATCTGGACTACCCGACTATATACTTTGTCCGGACTATAGGGCTGTGAAGATACAAGACCCAAGACTTCGTCCCGTGTCTGGATAGGACTCTCCTTTGCGTGGAAGGCAAGCATGGCGATTCGGATATTATATTTCCTTCTTTGTAACCGACTTCGTGTAAACCCTAGCCCCCTCCGGTGTCTATATAAACCAGAGGGTGTAGTCCTTAGAGGGATGATCACAATCATAATCAGCATAGGCTAGCGTCTAGGGTTTAGCCTCTATGATCTCGTGGTAGATCAACTCTTGTACTACTCATATCATCAATATTAATCAAGCAGGAAGTAGGGTTTTACCTCCCTTGAGAGGGCCCGAACCTGGGTAAACATTGTGTCCCTTGCCTCAAGTTACCATCAGCCTTAGACGCGTAGATCGGGACCCCCTACCCGAGATCTGCCGGTTTTGACACCGACATTGGTCTATCATTGAGTGTTCGTCTGTGTCGTCGCTGCAAGGCTTGATGGCTCCTCAAATAATCAACAACGACATGGTCCAGGGTGAGACTTTTCTCCCCAGACAGATGTTCGTGTTCGGCGGCTTCGCACTGCGGACTAATTCGCTTGGCTCTCTGGAGCAGATCGGCAAGTACGCCCCTGGCCACCAGGACAGGTTCGGAAACTTGAACTACACGGCCGATATCTGCGGAGACTTGATCTTCAACGGATTCGGGCCTGTGCCAGGAGCACCGGACAGTCATGATGAGCACGGCCTAGACCTGCTGGCGGACAATGCTCAGGATATCGCCCCTGCAGGAGCACTGGACCTAAATCCGGGGCAGATTGCATCGTCCGAGGACAGATGGATGGACCCCGCCCAGAGGCCGCACACTCATCGGCGGTAGAGCCAAACACAGACTTCACCCTCAGGGAAGCCCGTGACACCGGACCACCGGACTCGTATTCGATTGTAGGTTCCAGTCCACGCGCCTCCAAGCCTGCCGAATCTGGTTGGGCTCCGATAATGGAGTTCACCGCTGCGGATATATTCTAGCGGCCTTTGGCGACGTGTTGAACCCCTTAAAATCCCTCTCTTTGTCAGGAGACTCTCGGCCGAACTATGTCCGGCTCGAATGGGAAGCAGGCGACGAAGGAATTCATTGCCCACCCACCACCCACGTCATAGCCACTATCGACGATGTATCAGACATGCTTGACTTTGACTTTGATGATACCAACGATATGGACGTTGGCACAGGAGACGATTGAGAAGCACTGGGGCGCAGAACTGTCGCCTCGTCATACGATATATACATGGTGGATAAGCCTAAGGAGGAAGATGGCGACAATCTGGAAGATAAAACCCCAGGGGAAAAGCCAAAACGACGGCGCAGACGCCGCTCCAAGTCCAGCAATAGTAAAAATAGCGATAAGAGCGCCAGAAAGATCGACACCCCAGACAACTCCGAAGGCAACAACAACCACATGGACCCAGCAATGGAGCAGGATGAGCTAGGTCACGCCGAACACAGCTCGGAGCAGACGTCCGATCACAATGATCCCGAGGGACGAATTCAGCAAACCGCCCCGGGACAAGAACACAGTCCGGATGACGAGGCATTCATCATCCCGGAAACACGCTTGGAACGAGATAACCTCCACAGAAGGCTTATGGCCACTGTGAGAAGTCTAAAGAAGCAGAAGCAATGGCTAAAGGCCGCACAGGAAACGCTCAATCGCAGATGGAATAAAGTCCTAGACACTGAAGAAAAGTACGGCGACGATTGCCATACAAAAATCTATCCAAAACGCAAGCTGCTGCCAGAATGCGATGATGAGGACGTTCCACCAAAGAACAACACGGCCAGGAGGCGGAACAAACCACTTCATAACTGCAACAGAGCAGCTACCGACGCTACACGCAATTTACGCGAGCTCCAGGATAAGAAAGACGACGTGGCTAGGTCCATCTACGGATCTAAAGGACACACCCCGGTGCAGAATTATGGTCACCAAAACGATCATACCGATCGGATACCAGTTCGGAATCAACACCTGACACAACAATAGTAGACAGCATGCCACAGCACGTCCAGATATAGAGGGGCTTCTCACCCCCTGTGCTTCACTGAAGAAGTACTGGACCATGAATTTCCACAGGGTTTTAAACCTGTGAACATAGAGGCATATGACGGAACGACAGACCCAGGGGTCTGGATCAAGGATTTTATCCTGCATATACACATGGCTCATGGGGACAACCTCCACGGCATCAAATACCTTCCCCTCAAGTTGAAGGGGCCAGCTCGACACTGGTTGAAAAGCCTCCCCGAAAATTCAATTAGATGTTGGGAGGAACTCGAGGACGCTTTTAGGGCCAATTTTCAAGGGACTTATGTCCGGCCTCTGGATGCAGACGATTTAAGTCACATAATCCAACAGCCCAGAGAGTCCGCCCACAAGCTTTGGAACAAATTCCTCGCTAAGAAGAATCAAATTGTCGATTGTCCGGATGCCGAAGCCTTAGCGGCCTTCAAACACAACACCGTGAAGTAGCGCGGACTCCTCAATGGGTGTCTGGATAGTTGGCTGTCATATCAAAAATTTGTTGGCATGCACGACTCGCTTCTTCGGAAGCTGTATGATTTCCGCTCTAAGGGCGGGGTTCGGCCTTGCCCATAAGTGTGATTATATCCCATGGTGTTGGCCTAATTGTTTACCATGTGGAATCTAGTCAACGTGGTTCATCCCGTTAGCATACGGTAAATTACCGTACGAGGGGAAGGTGCCGAAGAATTATTCTTTGGCGTGGCATTTTTTTTGGTGATCCAAAAACAACCGTTAGAGTGGTGGGCCAATAAAACTTAGCCTTTGCACCTGCCATCTTTTATACCCGCGGGGGCTTTATGTGTTATGGATCCCCCGGACTACTAGGTCTAGAGGTACTGCAATTGAATTGCTGTTGTTGGTGTGACCCGGGGTCATCGGTCGTACTTTTATGCTCTGGGGGGTCTCTTGACTAGACGCCTCCCCTCATTGTTTCCGGCACACGACCAGCCGCTTTGTTTTGAGGATCCGGCATTCTCTATTGGTATGCTTTGTCGTCCTTCTAGGAGTACCATGAATTTCACATGGTTGATCGAGTATGTGGCTCGGGCCCGATTGGCTTGAGCTGTTCTTTCTCCATTGACCGGACTGGGAGTTGCTGGACTTGGCACCATCTTCCCTGACTTGACGCTTATGACCATTGCATCGAGGCTTGAGGATGCCTCTTCGTGTATCCTTCCTATTGTCTTGGACCGTAGTGGTGTGTTGACGTCGGGGTATGTCCCTTGGGTTCTCCTGCTTTGGTTGAGGTAGCCGGTTGTGCCGTGTGTGCCCTTTGTCGGGGCGGTTGAGTCGGTAGTTTTCGGTAGCCAGGACCTTGGTCCACCTGTCCACGAGCAAATCTTGATCAGCTTTAAGCTGTTGTTGCTTCCTTTGCAGGCTCCTTGTCGTGGCCATGAGCCGTCGCTTGAAGCGAACTGTTTCCACTTGATCTTCAGGCACGCCGAATTCTTCATTGCCGAGGCTTACCTCGTCCTCGGAGGGGGGGTGTATAGTTTTCCCTCTCCAAGTATCCCACTGTGGCTAGTCCGGCCTGCTTGAAGGTAAGCTGATCAGGGTTGTATTCATCTTTAGCGCCATTCGGATTGTTTTCGTCTCCTGGGCCGGTATTGCTGTGGCGGGGCTTGCAGCGGCGCCGACAACGCCCATTCTTTGTTTTTCTCCCTGAGGGGTTATCCTCCGTTGCCTCATCGCCATTGGTTTCCTTCAGAGTGTCCACCATATATATATATCGTATGAGGAGGTGGTTGTCCACCGCCCTGTGAGCGGTGGTTCATGTACTTCTCCTGCATCGTCGTCCATACTGTTGATATCTTCGGAGTCGAAGTCAAGCACGTCGGTTAAATCATCGACCGTGGCAATGAAGTGGGTGGTGGGTGGGCAATGAATTCCTTCGTCGCCTGCTTCCCACTCGAGCCGGACATGGTTCGGCCAAGAGCCTCCTGACAGAGAGAGAGACTTTAATGAGTTCATCATGTCGCCAAAGGGTGAGTGCTGGAAGATATCCGCAGTGGTAAACTCCATTACCGAAGCCCAACCAGGCTCGACGGGCTTGGGAGCACGCGGATTGGAACCTACAACCGGGTTTGAGTCCGGGGTTCCGGAGTCACAGGCTCCCACAGAGGTGAGACCGGTGTTCGGCTCCAACGCCGATGAGTGTGCAACCTGCGGGGTGGGATCCATCCCTCCGTCCTTAGGCAACACAGCCTGCTCCGGATTTAGGTCGGGGGCTACTGCAGGGGTGATATCCCGAGCATTGTCCGACAGCGGGTGAGGGAGTCCTGGACTAGGGGGTGTCCGGATAGCCGAACTATCATCTTTGGCCGGACTCCAAGACTATGAAGATACAAGATTGAAGACTTCGTCCCGTGTCCGGATGGGACTTTCCTTGGTGTAGAAGGCAAGCTTGGCGATACAGACATGTAGATCTCCTACCATTGTAACGGACTCTGTGTAACCCTAGCCCTTTCCGGTGCCTATATAAACCGGAGGGTTTTAGTCCGTAGGACGAACAACAATCATACCATAGGCTAGATTCTAGGGTTTAGCCTACTTGATCTCGTGGTAGATCTACTATTGTACTACCCATATCATCAATATTAATCAAGCAGGAGTAGGGTTTTACCACCACCGAGAGGGCCCGAACCTGGGTAAAAACATCGTGTCCCCTGTCTCTTGTTACCATCCGCCCAGACGCACAGTTTGGGACCCCCTACCCGAGATCCGCCGGTTTTGACACCGACATTGGTGCTTTCATTGAGAGTTCCTCTGTGTCGTCACCTTTAGGCCCGATGACTCCTCCGATCATCAACAATGACGCGGTCCAGGGTGAGATTTTTCTCCCCGGACAGATCTTTGTATTCGGCGGCTTTGCACTGCAGGCCAATTCACTTGGCCATCTGGAGCAGATCGAAAGCTACGCCCCTGGCCATCAAGTTAGATTTGGGAGTTTGAAATACACGGCTGACATCCGCAGTGGCTTGATTTTCGACGGATTCGAGCCACAGCCAAGCGCGCCGCACTGTCACGATGGGCATGATCTAGCTCTGCTATCGGACAGTGCCCTGGAGGCCGCACAAGTGTCTGCTCCGACCCTAAGCTCGGAGCCGACTGCGCCGATTGAGGACGGGTGGCTGGACACTGCCTCGGTGGCTACTACCTCTAGGGCGATAGAGCCGGATACCAACCCGGTCCTTTGGGAAGCTTGTGACTCCAAGGTGCCGGACTCCTCTCCGGACTCCGAACCTTCCGCGCCCCTGCCAATCAAATCCGATTGGGCGCCGATCATGGAGTTCACCACTGCGAACATCTTTCAGCACTCGCCCTTTGGTGACACCCTGAATTCACTAAAGTCTCTCTCTTTATCAGGAGAGCCCTCGACGGATTATGGTCAGGAAGGTTGGGATGCGGACGGCGAAGAAATTCAAAGCCCATCCACCACCCACTTCGTAGCCACTGTCGATGACTTAACCGACATGCTAGACTTCGACTCCGAAGACATCGACGGTATGGACGACGATGTAGGAGACGACCAAGACCCAGCGCCTACAGGGCACTGGAAGGCCACCTCGTCATATGACATATACATGGTGGACATCCCAAAGGATGGGAATGGCGATGGAACAACGGAGGACGACCCCTCCAAGAAACAGCCTAAGCGTCGGCGTCAGCGGCGCCGCTCTAAATCCCGCCACAGCAAAAATGGAGATTCCGGCACCGGAGACAATAACACCCTGGACAGTGCCGAAGACAACCCCCTCCAGCAGGATTCAGCGTAGGAGGATGGAGAAGCCAGCCCTCATGAGAGAGTGGCAGACAGAAAGGTAGAAGACGATAATTATATGCCTCCCTCCGAAGACGAGGCAAGCCTCGACGACGACGAATTTGTCGTGCCTAAGGATCCCATCGAACAAGAGCATTTCAAACGCAGGCTTATGGCCACGGCAAGCAGACTCAAGAAAAAGCAGCAACAGCTTAGAGCTGACCAAGACTTGCTAGCCGACAGATGGACTGAAGTCCTTGCGGCCAAAGAGTATGAACTCGAACGCCCCTCCGAGAGCTACCCAAAACGCAGGCTGCTACCCCGATTAGAGGAGGAAGCACCTAAACCTACATCACCAGCGCATAATACGGCCTCTCAGCCACCTCCTGGCCGCGACAGAGAGGCCTCTCAGCCCTACACTCAAGCCGCACCCCGGCATCGCTCGAAAAGTACAAAGCGACGGGGGAATGCGCCAGACTTTTGAGAGATGTTGGAGGACAAGGCAAGGCAAACAAGATCGATCTACGGATCGCGTGGGCGCCCCAATATACGTGATGATAACCGTCACGCCGGATATAGCAATTCCGGCCAGGCCGAACACAGGAGACAAAGCTCATTTGAGCTGCGTCGTGATATAGCCCAATACAGAGGCACCGCACACCCACTATGCTTCATAGACGAAGTAATGGATCATCAAATCCCCGAGGGTTTCAAACCCATAAACATTGAATCATACGATGGCACAACAGATCCGGTGGTCTGGATCGAGGACTACCTCCTCCATATCCACATGTCCCGTGGTGATGATCTACACGCCATCAAATACCTCCCACTCAAGCTTAAAGGACAAGCGCGGCATTGGCTTAACAGCCTGCCAGCAGAGTCAATTAGTTGTTGGGAAGACCTGGAAGCCGCATTCCTCGACAACTTCCAAGGCACTTATGTGCGACCACTAGACGCCGATGAACTAAGCCACATAATTCAGCAGCCAGAGGAATCGGCCAGACAATTTTGGACACGGTTCTTAACCCAGAAAAATCAAATCGTCCACTGTCCAGATGCATAGGCCCTTGCAGCCTTCAAACATAACATCCGCGACAAGTGGCTTGCCCGGCACCTAGGACAGGAAAAGAAGCAATCCATGGCAGCCCTCACATCACTCATGACCCGCTTTTGCGTGGGAGAGGATAGTTGGCTAGCTCGCAGTAACATCCTGACCAAAAACCCTGGTAGTTCAGACACCAAGGACAGCAGTGGTAGGTCGCGTCGCAACAAGCACAAGCGCCGCATTAATGGTGACAATACTGAGGATACGGCAGTCAATGCCAGATTCAGAGGCTCTAAACCCGGTCAACGGAAAAACCCATTCAAAAGAAATACCCCAGGCCCGTCCAATTTGGACCGAATACTCGATCGCTTGTGCCAGATACACGGCACCCCCGAAAAGCCAGCCAATCACACCAACAGGGATTGTTGGGTGTTCAAGCAAGCAGGCAAGTTAACTGCCGAAAACAATGACAAGGGGCTGCATAGAGATGACGAGGAGGAAACCCGGACGCTGAACAATAGAGGACAGAAGGGTTTTCCCCCACAAGTGCGGACGGTGAACATGATATACGCAACCCACATACCCAAAAGGGAGCGGAAGCGTGCACTCAGGGACGTATATGCGATGGAGCCAGTCGCCCCAAAGTTCAATCCGTGGTCCTCCTGCCCGATCACTTTTGATCGAAGGGACCACCCCACTAGCATCTACCATGGCGGATTCGCCGCATTGGTTCTAGACCCAATCGTCGACGGATTTCACCTCACTAGAGTCCTGATGGACGGCGGCAGCAGCCTGAACCTGCTTTATTAGGATACAGTGCGCAAGTTGGGCATAGACCCCTCAAGGATTAAACCCACAAAGACGACCTTCAAAGGCGTCATACCAGGTGTAGAGGCCAACTGTACAGGCTCAGTTACAATTGAAGTGGTCTTCGGATCCCCGGATAACTTCCGAAGCGAGGAGTTAATCTTCGACATAGTCCCGTTCCGCAGCGGCTATCATGCATTGCTCGGACGAACCGCATTTGCAAAGTTCAATGCGGTGCCGCACTATGCATATCTCAAGCTCAAGATGCCAGGCCCTGGAGGAGTCATTACGGTAAACGGAAACATCGAACGCTCTCTCCGAACGGAGGAGCATACATCGGCTCTCACAGCGGAAGTACAAAGCAGCCTCCTAAGGAAATTCTCATGTCCGGCTGTTAAGCGGCCGGACACCATCAAGCGCGCCCGGAGTAACCTACAACAAGACCGCCTGGCACGTTCCGAGCACGCATAGCAATGCGGCCTCAACCCCAGCCCTCGCGAAATCGCGAAACCAGTACCACGCGTACATAACTACGCTCTGGAGATACCATGGGCATAGGGGTAGGGGCACGACCATGGCATGCCCGGAGAGCGGCTCAATCGCACCAGGGGCTCCCAATTGTGTCAATTTTTTTCCTCTTATTCACAGGAATCCGTTTTTTAGAAGCCCTGTACGGTAGTAGAATTGCCGAACTCACAATGCAACAGCCAGGGAAGCAGAAAAGCTACGTCGAATGTCCAGGTGGTCTCTATTACGAGCAGTATACCAGTTTTACATACCATCCCGCAGCCTACCCCTGGAGGGGGACATGTTAAATAGTCCCATCCCTTGCTTATCGCACTATTTGCATCGTTCTACTTTCATTGCAGTATTTTTTGAATAAACAATGCATCGCTTTTTGCCTATTATTGCATTCCCTTTTCTATCTATATATGCTCACTTATGACATGTTGCATCCGTACGTTTGGTACGGCCAAATACACCAGGGGCTTAAGTTCCCCAAAATATGGTGTGATAAGTCTGAACACTTTCACAAGTGCGGCACCCCGAACTTATAGCATTATATGCATCGGCTTCGAATCATGTCTTGGGTCAATAGTTGGGTTTGCCCGGCTCCCATGTTTTGGCAC
Source organism: Triticum timopheevii (assembly GCA_963921465.1). Taxonomy (NCBI): domain Eukaryota; kingdom Viridiplantae; phylum Streptophyta; class Magnoliopsida; order Poales; family Poaceae; genus Triticum; species Triticum timopheevii. Next base: position 77,884,184 of record OY997271.1, read on the forward strand.
CTTACGTTCCGTTATATCGGCTAAGGTAGCGCTAGGAGAACGCTGCGATTGTGCCCCAGTTGAGCTGGGTTGTGCACCTCAGTGGAGAAAGCTAAAACTTACTGTCACGATAGGGCGAGAGCCTGTCGCTGTTCGAGAGGTTTTTTCGAGTCCCTAAAGACTTATGCTGCTTAGAGCGAGGAGCCGGCTTTGTCCGGATCAGGCGTGGATAGCGCCCCGAATTCGGTCTTCCGAACACTAGGGTCTTCGCCGAAATTTAAAATTATAGAATTCTATGGCTAAGTGGGAGTGTTCAAGCATTATAAGTCCGGTTGCCTCGTTCGTTGTGTTGAGCGCCTCCCTCGAAGGACCCAAGAATGGGAATAAGAGCGCTCAAGTTTATCCCGAACACCCCAGCACTCGTGGCATGGGGGCTGAAGCCAACGGCTTGCCATCTCTCAAATTTGATAAATGGCCACACAGAAGGTAATATTTTAAATTAACAAGCATTGCTTAGCGCATATGAACAAAGTTTTCAGTGCACAGGATAACAAATGCGAGTCTACTCAAAAAATTACATCTTTGGAGCATTCGCCCGCTATAAGGCGGGCACCCTTCAGGACACCCTTATAGTACATCTCAGGTGTGCGATACTCCTTGCCGGCGGTGGCGTGTCCGTCACAAGCTTCTCGGTGTCCATCTTGCCCCAGTGCACTGTAGCGCGGGGAAGGGCCCGACGGGCACCTTCAATGCAGACGGAATGCTTCATGACCTCAATCCATGGACAAGCGTCCACTAGCCGCCGCACCAGACCGATGTAGCTCCCAGGCATGGCTTCTTTAGGCCACAGCCGAATTTTGAGGCTGAGGGAGTCCTGGACTAGGGGGTGTCTGGATAGCCGGACTATCATCATCGGCCGGACTCCAAGACTATGAAGATACAAGATTAAAGACTTCGTCCCGTGTCCGGATGGGACTTTCCTTGGCGTGGAAGGCAAGCTTGTCAATACGGATATGTAGATCTCCTACCATTGTAACCGACTCTGTGTAACCCTAGCCCTCTCCGGTGTCTATATAAACCGGAGGGTTTTAGTCCGTAGGAGGAACAACCATTACAACAATCATACCATAGGCTAGCTTCTAGGGTTTAGCCTCCTTGATCTCGTGGTAGATCCACTCTTGTACTAACCATATCATCAATATCAATCAGGCAGGAGTAGGGTTTTACCTCCATCGAGAGGGCCCGAACCTGGGTAAAAACATCGTGTCCCTTGTCTCCTGTTACCATCTGCCTAGATGCATAGTTCGGGACCCCCTACCAGAGATCCGCCAGTTTTGACACCAACATTGGTGCTTTCATTGAGATTTCCTCTGTGTCGTCACCGATAGGCTTGATGGCTCCCCGGACAGATCTTCGTGTTCGGCGGCTTTGCACTGCGGGCCAATTCGCTTGGCCATCTGGAGCAGATCGAAAGCTACGCCCCTGGCTGTCAGGTCAGATTTGGAAGCCTAAACTTCACGGCTGACATCTGCGGAGACTTGATCTTCGATGGATTCGAGCCACAGCCGAACGTGCCGCACTGTCACGATGGGCATCATTTAGCTCTGCCACCGGACAGTGCCCTGGAGGCCGCACATGAGTCCGCTCCGACCCCTAGTTCGGAGCCGACCGCGCAGATCGAGGATATGTGGCTGGACACCGCCTCGGGTGCTGCAACTTCTACCGCGATGGAGCCGAATACTGACCTTGTCCCTTACAAAGCTCGTGACTTCGAGGTGCCGGACTCCTTGCCAGACTCCGAACCTCCTGCGCCCCTGCCAATCGAATCCGATTGGGCGCCGATCATGGAGTTCACCACCGCGGACATCTTTCAGCACTCACCCTTTGGTGACAATCCTGAATTCGCTAAAGCATCTCTCGTTATCAGGAGAGCCCTGGCCAGACTGCGGTCAGGACGGTTGGGATGCGGACGACGAAGAAATTCAAAACCGACCCACCACCCACTTTGTAGCCACTGTGGACGATCTAACCGACATGCTAGACTACGACTCCGAAGACATCGACGGTATGGACGATGACGCCGGAGACGACCGAGAACCAGCGCCTACTGAGCACTGGAAGGCCACCTAAACTCATGATGTATATATGGTGGATACCCCAAAAGGGAGCGATAACGAGGAACAACGGGACGCGACGAAGGATAATTCCCCCGAGAAACAACCAAAACGGCGACGCAAGCGCCGCCCCAAGTACCGCCTCGATAACAACAGAACTCATAACGACCCAGCCATAGAGCAGGGCAAACCAGTGGGCGACGAACATGCAACCAAGCAACCATCCGAACAGGATGAATCGGATAATCAACCCATCCCCGGCGAAAACAATAGTCCAGATGATCTCACGCCAGACACACCACCGAAGCATACAAACCATCACAAAAGGCTTGTCGCCACTGCAAGAAGCTTGAAGAAGCAGAAACGGAAGCCCAAAACAGCGGAAGACATACTCAGAATGAGGTGGAGCAAAGTACTCAAGACCGCGGACAAATATGGCAACATCCACCAAACAAAGAGCTACCCGAAGCGCAAGCTGCTGCCCAAATTTGACGAGGAGGCCATAGAGCCCCCATAGTCAAAAAGCAAAGAGGCCGCCTGGCCGGATAGACGACCAGATGACAGGCCAAGAGCGACAAGCGGCGCCGCACACAAGCCGGCACATGATCCTTGAAAAACGTATGGCCCGGTCAGGTCCATTTATGGGCCAGAAAAGAGGGCCCCAGGAAGCAACAAAACACACCGAGTGTTCGAAGACAACGGCACACCCAAATACAGGGGCGCCGCACACCCGCTATGTTTCACCGACGAGGTGCTGGATCATGAATTTCTAGCGGGGTTCAAGCCTGTAAACATAGAGGCATACGACGGAACAACAGACCCCAGAGTCTGCATTGAGGATTACATCCTGCACATACACATGGCTAGGGGAGACGATCTCCACGCCATAAAGTATCTGCCCCTCAAGCTCAAAGGGCCAGCTCGGCATTGGCTAAAAAGCCTCCCAGAAAATACCATTGGAAGTTGGGAAGAGCTCGAGGACGCGTTTAGAGCAAATTTTCAAGGGACCTATGTCCGCCCTCCGGATGCAGATGACCTAAGTCACATAACCCAACAGTCGGGAGAGTCAGCGCGCAGATTTTGGAACAGGTTCTTCACTAAAAAGAACCAAATAGTCGACTGTCCGGACGCCGAAGCCTTAGCAGCTTCCAAACATAATGTCCGAGATGAATGGCTCGCCAGACACCTCGGCCAGGAAAAGCCAAGGACAATGGCCGCGCTAACAAGCCTCATGACCCACTTTTGTGCGGGGGAAGACAGCTGGCTAGCAAGACGTAGCACCAGCGACCCGAGTAAATCCGAAATCAGAGATGGAAACGGAAAATCACGGCACAGAAAGGACCAGCGCCGAAATAAAGAAAAGAGCCCAAAGAACACGGTGGTCAACGCCGGATTCAAAAGCTCGCGGCTGAACACCAAAACACTGCCTCTTAAGGACAACAGTGACGAGCTATCTAACTTAAACAAAATTCTGGATCGGATATGTCAAATCCACAGTACCCCCGGGAAGCCTGCAAACCACACCCACCGAGATTGTTGGGTATTCAAACAGTCCGGCCGACTAAACACCGAACACAAGATCCAGAATCCTTCCTATAAGGTACTACTTTAATAAGATATCACTTACCTTCCTTATCCTCGAGCTGCTTCTTGGCACGGCCGAGCTTGTTCACGGACTGCTCGAGGCTTTGCTTCAATGCATCAACCTTCGCAGTCAGTGCAGCAGAGGTCAGCAGTGCGGCCTGCATTCCCATATTGACATATTTATGTTAGACTCCTGCATATATCTTATTAGATCCTCAGTCCGGCTTTTCTTTCCGAACACCGAACTGAGCATCAGGTGCTACTGTCTATGCGGTACTATTTTTACATATCTTAAATTACATACCTCAAAGCCCATTAGAAGGCTGGTACACGCTTCAGTCAGCCCGCTCTTGGCGGACTGAACCTTCTGGATCACCGCACTCATAACAGTGCGGTGCTCCTCGTCGATGGAGGCGCCATTGAGCGCCTCCAGCAAATTATCCGGCGCCTCCGGTTGGACGGAGGTCACCGACATCGCAGTCTCACCCTTCTTACGAAGGGGCCGCCCCTCCGGACTCCGCAACCACTAAAGGTTTCAGCACGGAGTCCGGCCCAGTGCCGAACTCAGAACCCTTTGGGGGTTGGTCCCCCTCGTGCAGAAAGTCCGGGAGGTTGCCTTGCGGCACCTCCGGGGCCTCCTCCTCCTCCTGGCCAGGCCCGTTTTAGGACTCCACCGCGGTATCATCTGCGTCACGGGGGGAGGAGGCAGTCGGAAGTGAAGTGGTATTCACATCCGACGAATCCAGGGAGCCGCTCGACGAAGCAAGGAGCTTGTCCTTGGGCGAGCTACATGGTTGTATTCGGCGTTAAAAGACACTACACGACAAAAGAAAAATCATGAGTTATTATGGAATCTGCACACTTACGATCTCGCCAGGGGCTTGGCCCTCGAGGGCCACTCCTCTTCACCGTCGTCGGCGTTGGTAGAACAGTCCGCAGGAAGGGTCCTTCCCTTCTTGGACCCTCCGGCCTCCCCAGCTGGGGAGGCGTTCCTTTTCTTCTCTCCCCCCACTGGGGGAGAAGCCTCCTTTTTCTCCTCCTTGTCTTCACGGGAGGAGTCCGCCTCGGAGTCATCAGACGATGAGTCCGATAACAACTGAGCCGGGAACTCTTTCAGGTTCCCGTGGACTTATTCTTGGCCTTCTTCTCCGGCACCATGTAAGGCGCCGGAGCCAGCAGCCCCGTTAATCGGGCGTCCGCTGGATCTTCGGGCAAGGGAGCCGGACAGTTAACCTGCCCGGACTTCTTCTACCAAGCCTGCCAAAGGTAAGGGAGTTTAGATCCCGCATAGAGTCAAACTATGAAGAACAAGCTTCCCGTAAAGGGTAAAGTAGCTTACCTCACCGGCTTGATGCTGCAAGCTGAATCCGCGATCTTCGGTAGCAGACGCGGGGGCCTCGACGCCCTTGAACAACACCTTCTAGGCGTCTTCGTACGTAGTGTCGAAGAGCCTGCTCAAGGTCTAGTGCTGTGCCGGATCAAACTCCCACAAGTTGAACGCCCGTTGTTGGCACGGGAGGATCCGGCGGACGAGCATGACCTGGACCACGTTGACGAGCTTGGTCTTCTTGTTCACAAGGTTTTGGACACAGGTTTGGAGTCCGGTCAGCTCCTCCAAGTCACCCCATGTCAGGACCTTCTCTTTCCAGGAGGTGAGCCGGGTGGGGATGCCAGATCTGAATTCGGGGGCCGCTGCCCATTTAGGGTGACGCGGCTCGGTGATGTAGAACCACCCCGATTGCCACCCTTTCATGGTTTCCACGAAGGAGCCCTAGAGCCATATGACGTTGGGCATCTCGCCCACCATAGCGCCTCCGCACTCCGCCTGTTGGCTGCCCACTACCTTCGGCTTGACATTGAAGGTCTTCAACCATACACTACTAGGGAAAAGCCTATACACAGAATCTTACCAGCAGCGCTCTTCAAAATACCACGCTACTGCTACTTAGCAGCAGCGCATGTCTAACAAACGCGCTGCTGACTTGGAAGTAGCAGTAGCGCGTGTATCGCATACAGCGCTACTGCTATAGTTGCCATGACCTTGGTCCCCCCCGCTAGCTATAGCAGTAGCGCACTTTACTGTAGAGCGCTACTGCTACTCAGGTTAGTTGTAGCGCGTTTTGGCAAACGCGCTACAACTATCCCTACCTTATCCCCACGCGCACGACCGGCCCTCTCACTCACACTCTCACTCTCGCCCGCGTCAACCGTCGTCGTCCGTCGCCGCCGCCGCCGCCTTTGTTTGTCCGCCGCCGAGGTACTCCCCTCCTTCCGTCCCTCCTCCATCCTCCTCGCACATCCTCCCTCCGCCTGCGGCCGCCCCTCCCTCCTTCGTCGCCGCCCTCCTCCCTCCGCCTGCGGCCGCCCCTCCTCCCTCCTCCGCCGGCAGCCCTCCTCCCACCGCCCTCGACCTCGCCGCCCCTAGCTACCTCTCCGTCGCCCCCACCCCCTGCCACTAGTTAGTACTAGATTTAGTAGTAGTAGATGTTAATTTAGGGTTAGCTAGTACTAGATGTTGCTTAGTTAGTACTAGATTTTTAGTAGTAGTAGTGGTAGTTGAACTACTTTAGTTGTAGTTGAACTAGTTTAGTAAGTAAATTAATAAACTAGTTGAATTAACAGAACTAATCTATTTTTAGTAAGATAATTAATATAACTAGTTGAACTACTTTAATTTTAGAAAGAACTAGTTTTTTTTCTATTTATAGTAAGTTTATATTTAGTAAGAACTAGTTGAATTAATAAAACTAGTTGAACATGTCATGTTTGTTGTTAGTGATAACTTATATGGTTTCAGGTGACCTCCGTCGTCCCCGTCAACGACCTCCTCCGACATCCCCGCCGTCGTCCCAGTCACCGACCCCCTCCGACATCGAGGTGAGACCAGCCAAATATCCTTGTATATCTTGTGTTGTTGCTCAAATTGGATATGTGGTTGCCCAAGTGGCCGTTCATGTTCAGTTTACATCTCCGAGTGGCCTATGTTTTGCCGAAGTGTTCATTAATTTCCGTTCCGGCAAATTTCGAGCGCCCTATATGTCCTTTTTTAACAAAGGTCATGCCGGATTTTGTCGTGAATTCTGGCATGACTTGTGCTAGAATATGTACAAGTTTAATCTTTGAATTATGATTGTAGGAAATGTCGTACTCGGACGACGACGGTCTCCTGGGGGAGTGTAGCTAGTGCCACGACGATCGAGGTATGTGCGACAGGTTCGTTCGGCTGGACGAAGATCGGCGCTTCAGCATTAAGCTCGAGGAGACCTTCGATTGTGAAACGGTACGCAACAACGACAAGTGTTTTTTTCTCCATTAAGCATGACTTCAACTATTTCAACGTCTAATTTTCATATTTTACAATTCGACTAGCTTATCCCATGCCATGCAAGACGCTATGTCTTGGAGAGGATGGGTTTTGAAGACCATGAAAATTTCGAAACAAAGAAAATACACCTAAGGACCCATCATGATATGGATTTTGAAGTAAACCTGTGCAATGCTCAGAGCATAACCCATTTTGGTTGCCAAAATTGGGAAGCACTTTGCAAAATGTATGGTTTTTATGAGGGTATGATTGTCACCATGGATCTTGGTGATCCTGACAGCGAGGAAGACAATATGGACATTTGGGTCCTTGTTGATACGCTTCCGATTGTACCGCTATGTGAGTTTCTCAAACATAGTTATTAACTAATTTATATTTTTTATTTCAAAATAGTTGACAGCTTATTTCCATTGACAGCTTATTTTGATTCTTCAAAGACTGTGCGGAAGATGGTAGATAAAACCCACTACACCGAAGGCACCCAATTAACGTATAAGGAGAAAAATCATCTGATCGCATTTTGTACTCTTCTTGAGAATTACAATGACTATTATCGAACTCCTCCAAATTATGGTGAATACGTGCCACTAGTGCATGTGTTGAACAACGATAACTTCTTTGGAGATACCCTGGTAAGATTTTTTACTATTACGACATCCGTGCATTTTTTGCATACTTCTAAAACTAGTACATCATTGCTAACTACGAAGTTATTATTATGTTTTTCAACAGAAACTCCCGATGGATTGTGTGCCTCATCTGATGTCTCTGCATGGTCGCCTCTCAGTTCTGAACATACTGCCAGGTAAATCTACGGAGCTCACCTGTGCATATCGGATTTCTAAAACCCGTGAACACATGATCATCAGAGAATGGAAGAAATGTATGGACATTCGCAAGGAGGTTCTTCGAAGTAACATTCAGTGAAAGGCAAGAATGGGAGACAGGCTAATCTCCATTCTCCATAATGGAGAGTCAGGGGCTATCTTGTTTTCTGTAATTTTACCTTAGAAAATGTAGTAGGTCTTAATCGAATGTAATAGGTCCTATGAGGTACAATATGTTTATTATGTGGTAATGTGTTAGAGTTGATAATGATGATCTTGAGGAGGTGTTATGTGATGTCAATGATGAAAATGATGATATTGAGGAGGTGTTATATGACAATGATGTATTATGATGCTAAGTTGTTAATGATATGATGATGATGATGATGATATTATTATATCATTGGGTGAAAGAACCGCGGATTAGTTTCAAGTGGATGGACATCCACTTGAAACTAGTCCACGGTTCTTTCACCCCATGATGTAATAACTCATTATGATGTAAAAACAATCTCTAAATTCATGTTGTATGAAAACTTGTGTAAAGGTGTATGAATACAACATGAAAAAGAAAAGAAATAAAATACTAAATAAGAGTAGTAGCGCGGGTAAGGAGAAGCGCTACTACTAATTAACAGTAGCGATGTTCTAAAGAACCGCTGCTACTAAGTCAATTTAGAAGTAGCATGTGTCAAGACGCGCTATTGCTAACCATTAGCTGTAGCGCCTTATCAGTAGCGCTCCTGCCCGGGCTACTGATAGGCCCAAAACCCACGCTGCTGCTAGGCTTTTCCCTAGTAGTGATAAGCCGAAGTGGGGCTTGATGCGGAGGAAGGCCTCGCACACAACGATAGACGCTGAGATGTTGAGGATGAAATTCGGGGCCAGATCATGGAAATCCAGGCCGTAGTAGAACATGATTCCCCGGACAAATGGGTGGAGTGGGAAGCCCAGTCTGCGGAGGAAATGGGGAAGGAACACCACCCTCTCATGGGGCCTGGGGGTGGGGACGAGCTGCCCCTCGTCTGGAAGCTGGTGCGCATAATCGTTGTGCAGGTATCCGGCTTTCCTCAACTTTTTGATGTGCCCCTCCATGACAGAGGAGGCCATCCACTTGCCTCGCGCTCCGGACATGACTGGGGAAGGTTGAGGCGAGATGTGCGGACTTGGGCACTGGAGCTCGAGTGCGCGGAAATGGATAAGCAAAGGAGGAAGAAGGCGTAGGTAAAAAGGTGGATCCTATCTCCTTATATGGACGGACGAAACTGTACGTCCCCACCAGCCTGGTAAAACTCGCTTATCTCCCAAGCGCCATGATCAATGGCGCGGTTGGGTTACCCACGCCCGTATTGATGAGAATCCCGGAATAAGGGGACACGATCTCTGCTTTGAGAAGACGTGCCAAGGAAACCGCTTCGCTAAACGCCCTGAGGTGGAACAGTAAAAATGATTCGAATAAAGGCTTGGCCGTGGTGTGACATCACGCCACGAAATACGTCAGCAGATTGAACTCGTGTAAACATTATTCTCTCTACGGTGGCATGTGGAGCTTATTTTGCAGAGCCAGACACTATCCTTGTGTTCAAAATCTTCTATGAAGTATTCGGAGGAGGAACCCACCTTGCAATGCCAAAGACAATATGCGCGCCGGACTCGTCGTCATTGAAGCCTGGTTCAGGGGCTACTGAGGGAGTCCTGGACTAGCGGGTGTCCGGATAGCTGAACTATCATCTTTGGATGGACTGCAAGACTACGAAGATACAAGATTGAAGACTTCGTCCCATGTCTGGATGGGACATTCCTTGGCATAGAAGGCAAGCTTGACGATACGGATATGTAGATCTCCTACCATTGTAACCGACTCTGTGTAACCCTGGCCCTCTCCGGTCCCTATATAAACCGGAGGCTTTTAGTCCGTAGGACGAACAACAATCATACCATAGGCTAGCTTCTAGGGTTTAGCCTACTTGATCTCGTGGTAGATCTACTCTTGTACTACCCATATCATCAATATTAATCAAGTAGGAGTAGGGTTTTACCTCCACCTAGAGGGCTCGAACCTGGGTAAAAACATCGTGCCCCCTGTCTCCTGTTACCATCCGCCTAGACGCACAGTTCGGGACCCCCTACCCGAGATCCGCGAGTTTTGACACCGACAGCGGGTCTAAGCCGTGCTCATCGTGATTGTCCGGTGCTCCTAGCACACGCCCGAATCCATCGAATATCAAGTCTCCGCGAATGTCCGTCGTGTAGTTCAGGTTTCCGAACCTGATCTGGTGTCCAGGGGCGTAGCTATCGATCTGCTCTAGATGGCCAAGCGAATTAACCCGCAGTGCGAAGCCGGCGAACACGAAGATCTATCCGTGGAGAAAAGTTTCACCCTGGACCGTGTCGTTGACTATGATTGAAAGAGCCATCGAGCCTTGCAGCGGTGACACAGAGGAACTCTTAATGAAAGCACCAATGTCGGTGTAAAAACCGGCGGATCTCGGGTAGGGGGCCCCGATATGTGAGTCTTAGGCTGATGGTAACAGGAAGCAAGGGACGCGATGTTTACCCAGGTTCGGGCCCGCTCGATGGAGGTAATACCCTACTTCCTTCTTGATTAATATCGATGATATGAGTAGTACAAGAGTAGATCTACCAAGAGATCGTAGAGGCTAAACCCTAGAAGCTAGCCTATGATGATTATGATTGTAGTTGTGATCGGCCTTCGAAGGACCAACCTCTCCAGTTTATATAGACATTGGAGAGGGCTAGGGTTTACATGGAAGGATATATAATATTCAGATCACCAAGCTTGTCTTGCATGCAAAGGAGAGTCCCATCCGGACACGGGATGGAGTCTTGAGTCTTGTATCTTCATGTTCCAATAGTCTGGATGATGTATATAGTCCGGCTGTCCGGATACCCCCTAATCCAGGACTCCCTCAGTTGGGGAAGAGGAGGATGAGTGACGGCAGGAAAGAGGAGGACAAGGGGCGGCAGGGAGTAATTGGCAAAAGGTTTCACCAGAAAAAATGGGTTCGAAGGCTAAATAGGACTAAAAGTGCTAGTATTCGACTATTGGGGGGGGGTGAATAGCCGATTTTTGTGAAAGTCTTCAAAATAGGGGTGTTTTGAAAACAAACAATAGAAATGAACCTATTGATATGCAGTGGAAGGTAGACTAGACTAGACAAGCCATAGTCAAGTAAGAAATGTAGTGAAAGCACGAAGACTATCAGCAGCTAGGTAGTATGGATCAGGATGGAAGATAGTATGAAGCCAAACAGACAACAGTCTTTACACAGTGAAGTCAATCAGATCAGGCAAGTGGGCAAATACTTCACAAAGACAAACTGTTAGTAAGGTGAGAGAGGAAGGATAGAACTAGTTCCTCAAAGAGGACAAGGGATTTGTTGGACCAGTTCTAGTTGCTGTGGCAACTGTACGTCTGGTTAGGGAGGCTACGATTCAACTCAGAAGACCGTGTCTTCACCTTATTCCCCTTGAGTTAAGAACACTTAGTCCTTTCCCAATCACTTTGGTAAGTCTCCAAGGGAGACTTCCAAACCTTCACAAACTTCGTTCACCAGCAATCCACAATGACTCTTGGATGCTCAGAACATGACGCCTAATCGGCTGGAGGATTCACAGTCCTCAAGTGTAATAAGTCTTCAGATCACGCAGATAGAAAGACTTCAGTGATGCCTAACACTCTTTGGCTCTGGGTGTTTTGGGCTTTGTCCTCGCAAGGATTCTCTCTCAAAAGCTTCGGAGGTCGGTTGCTCTCAAACTACAAAAGCCGTGCACTAAGTCTGAGCAGCCACCAATTTATGGTGTAGGAGGTGGGCTATTTATAGCCAGGAGGCAACCCAAACTGATTTGTCCAAAATGACCCTGGGTCACTAGGGAACTGACATGTGTCCAACGGTCAGATTTCAGACACACACGGCAGATTAGCTTGCGCTACAAGCCAAGCTAACTCATCCAGCTCTAGATAAGATTTGCTCTCATTGTCTTTGCTCGAAAACATAGGACTTGGTTGAGCATCACATCAGTCACTCTGACTTTGTTCACTTGGACCCCACTTAACAGTACGGTGGTTCCTATGACTCAACAAAGAAGAAAAGGAAACTATGAAACAACTATGTCTTCGCACTCCACAGTATTCACGCGATGTCTTCTCTTGTCATGGTCTTCAAATGTGAATGTCTTCACAAACCACCATTGTCTTCAATGACTTCACTCATTTCTAGGGGTCATCTTTGGTAGGTAAACCGAATCAATATGGGACTACTACCTATGTTATCCTGCAATTCTCACAAACACATTAGTCCCTCAACCAAGTTTGTCGTCAATACTCCAAAACCAACTAGGGGTGGCACTAGATGCACTTACAATCTCCCCCTTTTGTGATTGATGACAAACTGGTTGAAGTTTTCAACGGCGACAAAAGTATGTGAAAGTTCAGTGTTGTGAGTATTGTATTCATACATATGATGAGGCTCCCCCTAAAGATGTGCATATAAACGATTTGCTTTTGAATGCAAATGCACATGGTAGGTTTTTCTTTGTGGAGGCCATCTTCAAGGTGTGAAGACAATACATTATGCATATAGAAAGTTAATGAAGATAATGATATGCATAATGGAAAATGGACGTCTGCAGAATGACTTCATGCGGAATTTATCATTGCATCACAGAATAGCAGATAAAGTAGCAGATGACCATCAAGTTTAAGTGTTACAACTGTGAGAACAAAATGAGTTGTAAAAGTTGGCAAAAATAATGTAGCCACCCAATAATGACCCGCTTGAAGACTATCAACTCATATGCTTCTCCCCCTTTTGTCAGTAATGACCAAAAAGGTTTGAAGACATAGAGCATCTACTCGTTCCTAGAAGGAGCAGATGGTGGAGCAGGGTCGACGTTGGAGTTTGGTGGTGCAGAAGGGCCTGGTGCAGAGTCGATATGCAGTGCAGCCATGGTCGGTGAAGCGGGTCTTCTTCATCGACGACATTCGCAACAACTGCTGCAGCCGCAGATGAATACTCAGAATCTTGAAGCGAGGGAGTACGGCGCCAGCTTGCATTAGGTGGAGGTCTGGAGTCAAACTTGAAGCTTGCGGTGAATCCAACTGCATCAAGATCATATTCAGAGCGCATCAGAGTTAGGCTCTTCCAGGGAATTGTGAGCCGGTGGAAACAGTTAAGCATTGTAAGCCGGCAACCGCCATGCATTCTCATGGGAAACAAAAGAGTTCTTGGTGGCTAGACTGTGAATGCGATTGACATCCACCAAGAGACTATGCATCTGACGCTTTAGCCAGTCGTGGTGCTTGTCCTGCATATGATGTAAGGCCACCAGCAGCTCTCGGTCATTGAGGACACAAGAACGCTTCCGAGGCCTTTGAGAAATAGTACTGGCAGTGGCTTCGGTATTTGCACGGTGAGGTAGACGCACATTGCCAGGAAGAGGATAAGCAGGAACATCAGCATTTGGAACATGAACTTCTTCTATGGGCTGCGTGATTCTTTGATGGTCAGCATTGTGAAGATATATTGGCTCCTTGACAGGCTCGGGGTAGATGGCTTGAACTGACAGATCAACCTCAGGCAAGAAGACAAGATGGTTGCGTGCTGAAAGCGGATACTTGACAATTGAATGGACCTTGATTAGGCGCATTACCCATGGATCATAAAACTTCAGGCCAAATAGATCAATCCCAGATGCAGCAAGTTGCCTGATGAAGAAATCCTAGGAGTTGAACTTGATGCCATTGACAATATAGAAAACCAAAGTCTTCATGGCGCCTTCAAGTTTGGCTTCAGAAGAATGTCCCTTGATTAGCCATAGAGTACACCTCAGTATATGATAGACTATGCGGGGCAAGTACTCGAGGTCCTGGACAAGGAATTCCTTGGGATATTCTGCATCTTGTGGCAATGTCTTGATCATGGTGAGCATGTGACTCATATTGGGTTCAGGCCGCTGAAAAATGCTCTGCAGTCCTTCTGTGTGTCGCTGACAACCAGGCTCATACAATTCACCTGGAGTGGGCAGGGAGGTATGCTTGATGATGTCTTGAGCTTTAGCTTCGTGGTGCACATCACCTGTCATCCACTCAAGGATCCATGTCTTTGGATCCCTGTTGTATCCACGTATGTGAAAAGTAGCATAGAACTGCAGCAGAAGCTCTTCATTCTAGTGCTCCTTAGCTGTGACAAATTCCAGAAGGCCAGCATCCCGAAAGCAATCCATAGCTTATTCAAGACAGGGGAGCCCAGTCATGGCTTCATAGTCAAGGCGCATGTGAGGAAAGATTCTCTTTTGGTTGTAAAGAACACAAGAGTAGTAGTTGCATTGTTGATGGCTTCAGAAGCGATCCGAGGAGATCCTTGGCTTCGAGTAGGGATTCTTGACGCTGTCAAAGAAGGTGTTGTGGGCTCTGAAGCTATTGACATTCAAGGTTCCAGGAGATGTAGCAGCACCTGGAAGTCTTGGCAGTCTTGGATTAGGCTTCTGTACATGTGGTCGCTGCTGCACATGATAATCATATTGTTGTCCGGGACTAGTGGGAGGAACCAGGACAGGCCAGCAAACAGTAACCAACTCCATATCATGGTTGTAAGCCAACTCCATAGTGTGAGGCCTTGGGGTGGAACAGCGCCATCAGTGGGGACCGGGGTAACAAAAGCTTCAAGATTCGCATTGGCTTCAGGCACAACATTGGCTTCAGGCTCCACACGATCTTCAGCCAAGACAGAGTCAGTGGCGTCAGCAGTGTTTGTGTTAGCCTGATTGTTCTCAACCTCCATATGATCAACGACCAGAGGGTCTTGCATAGTCACATTCTCCTTGAGAATGACTTGATCTGGGGTAGGGGGTGTAGCAACACTCTCTTCTCTTCTTTCTCTTTCTCCTTCATCTCCTGATGCAGCTGGAATGTCTTCAGCAGCTTTGGCTTTAGACTCAGGAACAGTCGCAGAAGGATTTTCTTCAGGGAACACTTGACATGCCACTGAGCTGGATTGTTGTGAATCTTCTTCTGGGATGGTTGACATGCAGACCGATGGCCTGAGGCCTTTGCGAAGCCATTGGAACACGAGCGATGCCTTTGGTGATGGAGTGGCCTGCATGCAGTCATCATCATTCACCATTGGGTTGGTGAGTTGCGCTGTTGGAGTGCGGGGTGTTTCATCATGAACTGGGTTTTTTCTCTTGCATGCACTCAGCCCATGAATCATCCTGAGCAATTGGCGTCAATGGGCAACCAATGCTGATGTATTCGCTGCTTGTTGGAGAAGGTGATGATACCAACTGGTGCTCTAGCTGAGGAAGGACTTCACCATCAACAACATTGTCTTCGTGACCAATGTCGTCAACTGTGTTGGGGTCAACAGCTGGAACTTGCTCTTCTTCATGAGCCTCTGTGGAAGCATGCTGGTGGAGTACAACTCGACATTCTTGGTTTGTGGCAGCAGGGGAGCAACTGAGATGGGTTCAACAATGAGTGGCTGAGAGGCAGCAGCACGTTCTTTCTTTGAATACTTAGATCCCTTAGTCTTCAGCTTCTTGTTAGAAGGAGCATCGTCAGATACATCCTTGTGCTTGCGCTTCTTGGCTTAAGCTTTAGCCGCTCTTGTCTTCTTCAGTTTAGAAGTTGCTGAGGGAACCTTATGCTTTGAGCCTGTCATACTGGCAGGGAAGACAATGCAAGGTTCCTCCTGCCTTGGTGCAGTGTGGGTCTCAGTAGACCTCTTCTTCTTGGCAACCATCCTGGGATCAATGCCAGGCCGCCCAAGAGCTTTTCGCTTTTCAGCTTCATTGTGGGCTTGAACACATTTATCAGCAAGACAATTCATGCGCTGCCTTGAGCCTTTAGCTTCAGTTCGTTTAATGTGGAACTCCTCCTGGAGGTCATTCAACATCTTCTTGAAGATTTGAACATCTGCCATGCTGAGCCTATCCATGTTCTTCTGGAAGTGAGCCTTCTCATAATCAATCTTGTTCTTCAGCTCGACAATCTTTTGAGCCAAGGGTCACGCCCAATATGTGACCCTATCCTAAAGGAACTCGAAGGTCCCAGCAAGGATAGAAGCGCATATTGGAGATGCTTTTGCAAGGTGGATATCATTACATCGTACCATTACATAATAGTTGGGGATACAAACAAAAGGCATACAATGTCACATGAATACAACAACATCATACATAAGAGCAACATCCGACTACGGATGAAACACAAACAGAAACTCAAATGACATCAACCCTGCTAGCGCAGGCTGCCGACTAGGAACCTAACCCCTGAATGATGAAGCAGAAGAATTCAAAACAGGCAAGCATCGCTCTCACGTCATGATCATCGCATTACCTGTACCTGCAACTATTGTTGTAGTAAACTATGAGCCACGAGGAGTTGGCAATCCCATTACCATGGGTATCAAGACTAGCAAAGCTTAATGGGGTATGGAAAGGATAAGTGGTGAGGTTGCTGCAGCGACTAAGCATATATGGTGGCTAACATACGCAAATAAGAGCAAGAAGAGAAGCAACGCAATGGCCGAGAAGCTAGAAGTGATCAAGAAGTGATCCTGAAAGTACTTACATTCAAACATAACCCCACCATGTTCTCTTCTCGAACCTCTCGAAAAGAGACCGTCACGGTTACGCACACGGTTGGTGTATTTTAATTCGAATCTGGTGTCCAGTTCTCTACAACCGGACATTAAAAATTCCCATCTGCCACATAACCGCGGGCACGGATTTCGAAAGTTTAAACCCTGCAGGCGTGTCCCAACTTAGCCCATTATAAGCTCACGATCCGCGGAGACAATCCTCCATCACGGCACATCCGATCAGACTCGGGATCCCGATGCACAAGACATTTCGACAATGGTAAAACTAATCCAGCAAAGCCTCCCGGCGTGTCGACACCCTAATAGTAGCTGTGTGTATCTAGTCTCAGGACACGTCCGGATGGGACATCTTACGAGTAGAACCAGATCCTCGGGTTTCCCCGTGGTGGCCCTGCAGCCTACCCATTTGGGACCAACACCATCAGCGCTAGCCCTCCCTTATATGTAGAAAAATCCTCGGGTTCATGACGCCCTATGCAAATATATTATTTAGTTTAAGTATTATTATGGAAAACGTTAAAACCAATGTTGGGCCTTGTTGGAAGAGTTTTATTCAAAGCGAACTGTCAAGAGGGGCCCATAAACCCACACCATGTTAGGGACACAAAATCAAGGAACATAACATCGGTAAGACGGAAACGGGGGCGCCAAGAGTGGAACAAAACACCGGGCATAAGGCCGAGCCTTCCACCCTTTACCAAGTATATAGATGCATTAATTAAATAAGAGATATTGTGATATCCCAACATAATCATGTCCAACATGGAGCAATCTTCAACTTCACCTGCAACTAACAACGCTATAAGAGGGGCTGAGCAAAAGCGGTAACATAGCCAAACAACGGTTTTCTAGGAAGGGTGAAAGCGGTTAGAGGCTGACATGGCAATTTGGGAGGCTTGATAAGCAAGTGATAGATAGCGCAGCATAGCGATAGAACGAAGCAACTAGCATAGCAATGATTATAGTGAGATCCAAGGTGATGGTCATCTTGCCTGAAATCCCGCTAGGAAGAAGAACGGGTCCATGAAGAAGACAAATGGATGAAGACGAACCAAGCATAGACGAACAAATCCTCACGATCGCCACGAAACAGGAACTGTCGAGAAGAAGCACAACCGGAAAGGAGCAAACAACATGGTAAACACACAACACATACACAAGACATGATGCACAACCAAGCATGATGCGAAGGCTATATGATACTCCTCATGGCAAGAGATGATGCATACAAGAATATCACATCAAAGCAAGTTTAAATGAGGCGAGAAACAACATTCAACAAGTCCGGTAAGTCCTCATATGCAAATTTCAAAATTGGTCCAGATCTGAACAAACCTTATGTTCAAGTTCTTAAACAGAAAGTGAAGATGCACCAAGATGATCTACACGAGATTCTAGTCAAGTTACATATAAAGTTCATTTAATTCGAAGCTACGGGCTAGAAGATATGAGCAAAACAAGTTACACATGGCATTGATGCAAAATGCATTCAAACATCAAGCAAACACCTCAAAACAAGGATGCAACATGATAATATGAAACTACATGCAATTGTAAGCAAGTTTCATATAGAGCATGCTCCAAACGGAGCAACGGTGCAACACATACACTCCAAACAATATATAACAACAATCTGCCCAAAACAGCAAGTAGTCACTTTGCAAACATCGAAACAACATGCTACAGGAACCATATGAGCATAAACTTGACATGCACTTCAAGTACAGATAACATGCTTCATATATCATTAAGGTTTAGGTTCATAGGCATCAAGATTAAACCAATATGATCAATGCAAAATGCAACTTTATAACACAGGAGTTTATGCATGAGCAGAGTTAATATGATGGCAACTGGATAACAAGAAAGAGACAAGCTACAGCAAGTAAACATAGCAACCAAGGGCATGGCATCAAAGTACACAAACAAAGAGCAAATAACATCCTGGCATCATATACATATGGCTCATGGATTAGTGGGAACCAACAAGACAAAATTGAATGTTGAAACAGTTTCAGCAACTGAAAACAGCAACATTATGATAGCATGTTTGCAAGCAACCAACAGAGGCAAATGAAATCCAAAATTATCAAACATGGCATGTGAACAGAGTACTCATAGCATACTTCAAAACATGTAATTGGAGATCTCCAGAAGAGGCATGGATCACTAAGTAAGAAGCTCATAAGATAACATCTTGAAGTTAATAGAAATCTGGAACATTATATAAGCATGTTCATGGCAATGAAAACATATGCTACAGGACATATATAGGGCTTCATAAGGCATGTCATGATAGAGCATAACATATACATAAAAACATTTCGACTAAGCATCTCGAGAATATGCATGGATTAATTGGTAGCATCAAGCAAACATGACATCATGATATGGCAGAACCAGACTTGACAGAAAGTTAACATCAAGTAGCCCACTTCACAAGCTTGATGCACTCACTACAGGACATATCAAAATACATGGATGGAACCACTATAAAAATAGCATGCAAATGCCCTAAAACATGTAGACATCATGCTCATAGGATGCACACACAGAATGCAACAAAAATGACAAATCAGCAAGTTACAACAGTTTTCAGCAGTTAACAGCAACATGCACTTTTGCAACAGGGATTAAGATATCAAGATGCATTCAAAGCACACCAACATGTAGTGCATGAAGAGTAGAACATGTGCATATCACGATCATCATCATAGCAACAACAGAGACCAAGTTATGACACTCACAAGATGCATAAATGATATTAACAATCAGCAGATTTTAGCAGCTTATATCACATAGCAATTTTGCAACGAAGATTAAGGCATCAATATGAAAAGGAACATGAATGCAAACTAGACCATCATGAAAAGCACTCTGAGATGAACATTTTGACATATTATGCACGCAAAACAGAGTAACGAGCATGGAGTTATGGTATGGAAAAGATGCAGACATGATGTTAAAATCCTGGGGACTTAGGCGTTTTTTACCTCCGCGAAAGTCAACGCGGGATGGAGGCGTGCAGGACGAGGAGATCCGGGGTGGGGAAGGCCTTTGGTTTGGGGACCGGAGGGGTCCCGGGACGGCATGGTGCAGATCGGCAGCGAGGAGCTCCGGCGAGCCCTCGACGGTCGGAGCGACTGGGGATACTGCCGGAGGAGGCCGGGGCCGACCAAATCTGGTCCGGCCCGGCCGGATCTACGGTGGGGCGAGCTGGAGGCGGACGGCAGTGAGGATCTGGGGCCAGCGAGCTGGGGCAGGGGCGGCAAAGCCTTCGGTAGCCGGCGGCGGAAGGCGTGGCGAGACGGCGGCGTCAGGTGGCGGTTGCCGGCGCGTTGGAGGCGCGGGGCGCGAGGCCGGGCGGCGGCGCCGGAGAGGAGGAGAGGGTTGGAGAGGCGGGGTCTGGCTAAGTGTGGTGGCGGCGTGCGCGTTGGAGAGGAGGAGAGCGGGCGGCAGAGGCGCGGGACTCTGTCGGGCCCGGTTTGGCCCAGCGCGGGCCAGATCTGTGCTTGGCGGGCCCGCGCGGTGGGGGCGATGATCGGCGGCGGGGTTAACGATGTGGCGCCCGCGGAGTGGCTCGAGGAGGCAGCGGCGGTGACATGGCGGCGCGCGATTCATTGAAGGGGCATGGTGGCTGGACATGTCCGGCGAGGGTGGGCATGTCCGGCGGCGTGGAGGGGAGAAGGTTATGGTTTGGACTGCGATTTCGGAGGGGAAGGACCTATATATAGGCGGAGGGAGCTTCGAGAGTCCAAATGAGGTGCGGTTTTCACCCACATGATCGTGATCGAACGGTTGAGAGCATGGAGGGGAGTTTGACGGGCTAGCGGGCTGTGTGGAGTGGTGTTAGGCTGCAAGGACAGAGAGGCTTTAGCGGTCACCCGATTAACCGTTGGGGCATCAAACGACCTCAAAATGGAATGAAATTTGTCAGGCGGTCTACCGGTGATATACGAAGGCCACTCGTTAAATCCCGGACCATTCTGAGAACGTTTTTCTCCCGCTCATGAAACAAGGTCTGAGAGGGGCGACGGGTGCAAGCGAGTGAGTCAGGATCCAAAACAGACAACGGAGAGAACCGGGGAAACCCGAGCGAATGCAAGTTTTGAAAAACATGCAGATGAAATGCATATGATGACACGGAAAAATTCAACACACAAGCAAATGACATGGCAACGACGGAGAATAACTGGAGGACACTTGGCGCATCGGATCCGGGGTGTTACAACTCTCCTCCACTAATAAGAGATCTCGTTCCGAGATCTTAGGAACAAGACGGAAGAGAAAGAGGAAGAGGTGAAGAAAGAACGCAAAGAGGGAAGATGAACAAGGTCGAGGGCACTCAATAGGAAAGAGAAATGATGAACATGAATAGAATCGAGAGCTCAAGGAATAAGATAGACTTTGAAACCACTTCGGTTGGAAGAAGATAGAAAAGGAATAAGAACGAAAGAATTTCAGCAGCACTCTAGATGAAAATGGAAGGAACCACCATAAGAATTCGAAAATGGCTAATGAAAGAGAACCAATCACCGGGAAGAATTCGAAGAACAAATAAGCTTGAGGGGATTTAGATGCAAAAGAACGAAGAGACATGAGCTGATTAAAGAATACTTGAAAGAAGCACCAGGATAATTGGATAACGATAGCTGGAATGTGAGGACGAAGAATTCCTCTGTAATGATGGCCTTCGGTGAAAAGAAACGGAAAACAATTCCTGACATATTCATGACATACACGTGCTTTCAGTGCTTGATCAGTCGGGCCGTGAAGACGTATGACTACATCACCGCGTTCTGCTAACGCTTCCACTTACAGTCTACGAGGGTACGTAGACAACACTCTCCCCTCTCGTAGCTATGCATCATCATGATCTTGCGTGTGCTTAGGAAAATTTTGAAATTACTACGTTCCCCAAAAACTTCGGCGCCGAACTCGCAGAAGGCCGCGGGCTCAAGCACGTTGGCCCAGGATCTGGAAACGGCGAGCGTCAGCTCGCCGGGGTGGACGCCGGGTGGCGGGACGGCCGTGCTGAACGCAGCGGCGCAAGATGTCCGGAACCGGCTTCAGTCTCAGGCCGCCGTGCTAAAGTAGTACAACCAAGAATTCTTTGCGACGCAGACGGCCATCTGGGTAAGCTTCTTGCCTTTTTTGCTTCTTGTTCTTGAATTCTTCCATGGGGGCGCGTCAGCGCCCCCACTGGGTGTAGTCCCTGAGTTCCAAGTCGTCTCCTGAGCAGGCGGCTTGGAACTTCTTAGTAGACTTCGGGTGCGAACTTGCCTTTGCTTGTTTGCCTGTCCCTTTTTCCTGGACTATCACAACCTCCGCGCAGCCGCCTTCAACTCCCACACCCGAGAGCTGACTCAGAAGACCGCCGACCTGTCGAATAGCCGGAGTAAGTGCTCCATCTTCTATCTCTCGTGGGGGCGCGTCAGCGCACCCACTAGGTTTAGTCCCCGAGATTCGGGCCGATTGCTAAGCAGTCGGGCCGGATCTTTCCTGGTGACTTCTTTCTTATTGCTTTTTCTTCTTTGCTATTTCTGTAGAGGCCAACGCCGACCTGCGACAGCAGCTGGGTGAGGCCCAGACCGCCTTGCGTGTCAAGGATGCCGAGTGCACCACCTTGGCCCAGGAGCGCGACCGCCTGACCAAGAAGTTGGCCGACCAGGAGGAGAGCCACAAGGCACCCCTGAAGGCTGTGAAGGACAACGAGGCGACCCTCCAAGCCGAATACGAGACCAAGGCGGCGAACTGGGCCAAGTTGAGGCAGGCGTTGAGCGAGGGTTATGGCTAGATCGAGGTCCTGGTTGACGGTGAGCCGCTTTCCTCTTCGTCCATTCTCTTGCCACATGTTGCTTGGTCCAACTTCTGATTTTGTCTTTTTCTCTTTTGTGAAGAGTACTTCCCCGGCTATTCTGTCGCCGCCAGCCTGATGTCTACTACACAACCTTCTTCTTGCAGACGTTGTTCGGCCTCCAAGTTGTCACGACCGGTTTTCCAATAAAACATTTATTGAGAAACCGACCCTTTTATCGGACCAGTATAGGAAAATCTTCCTTACTAGTAGACAAATCTTTGGTACAGAAGTCCAGAAGTACTAAATATTATACAAGGTTGAGCTGAGGCTGCTCAACAATTTATTACAAGCACGCCGATATTATACATAAAGGCGGATATGACACAAGGGTGTGGTGGCATAACTACTGACTCGCAATAAAAGTGGTGGTGCATATGTCACAGTGAAGTGGGTGACATGACTCCTAATATTACAGCTCATCGAGCGTCGGAGTGAGGCTTGATGATTTTATTCGGGTAGCGGAAGCGTATATGATACAAGTGACCAATTCCAGGATCGCACGGGAATGACTGGGTCTCCTCTAGGTGTCGGACTCGCTATCGTACTCTTCATCCATAAGATCGCCTTCGTCAACATCTGGCCAAATCAACAAGCCAGGTGAGTACATTGAATGTACTCGCAAGATAGTTCGGACATAAGATATAACAAATGCAAACATGATGCACACTTAGATAATAAATTTGCACGGCATGTTAAATAAAGAGGAAGTCAGGCGGTAGTCCTCCCGAAATCCCAAAATAACAAAAGACCGATCGGGTGTCTGAAGCGACGCCTCGAAAGGTAAAAATAAATTAACATGCCGTAGTCAGGCGTCAGGCGACACCGCATAAAGGGCTTATATTGAACGGTAAATGACAGTGCGTGCCACAGTCGGACATCTTAAGTGACATCTCGAAAAGGGCTTATAATGAAAGTAAATAATAGGGATGCCACAGTCGGACGTCTGAGCGACATCACATAAAGGGCTTATATCGAAAGTAAATAACAAGAGTGCCATAGTCAGATGTCTGAGCGACATCACATAAAGGGCTTATATCGAAAGTAAATAACAAGAGTGCCACAGTCGGATGATTGAGCGACATCACAAAAAGGTCTTATATCGAAAGTAAATAACAAGAGTGCCATAGTCGGACGTCTGAGCGACATCACATAAAGGGCTTATATTAAAAGTAAATAACAAGAGTGCCACAGTCAGACGTCAGAGCGACATCTCATAAAGGGCTTATATTTCATCTTTCGTATTCAATAAACTCATGAATTTAAATCACTCCAAGGAAATACTCTGTACATAATAATAAACGGGTTAGTCCATCCACAGGAATAACATTCAGCCGGGTTTAATACTCATATTTAGTCACCGGAGATTGTCACTAAGACTGACACTAAGACTGACATAGATAAGTTGAACACAGTCCTTGATCATAGATACGGTTACTCGAATGGTTTTGACTCTGCAGAGTTTGTACTCTTTAACCACAGCCAACGGATTTCAGTAGTCACAAGGGACTAGTTCCATTTACGGTATTTTAGAATAAAACACATCTAACCAGTACACACCCATTCCACATCTCGTTGCCAGGGATCACCCTAAGCAACGTTCAAGAAAAACATTGAGACGGGGAGGGCACAACCTCGAATAGCATGGGATCAAATTTATATCACGCGCTCTAAGGGGTGCCCCCCTCTCGGTCCCAACCGGAAACACCCATGCCCCCTGACCGGATGACGGGCTTTAATCCAGGGCCATGGAACCCTCATCACGGCCCCTCTATTTGGTGTGTACGTGGAAAGAGGTTTGCAACTTACTAAACAGTATTCTTTGCAAAAACATGTGGCAGCACAAAAAGGGGACGGACGGTAACGTGACTTGATCCACGTTAACACTGGAGTTAAACTGTTGACATAAGACTGGCATGCTTCAACAATACGATCTTACCACCTTTCATGTCACCACATGATCATGTTATCTCTCATCAAATGACACATCAAGTTTTGAAACTCACTTGTAGTTGTCTTGCATGCAATATAACACTTACTGATGCTTATATAAACATGCCATGAAGTAATTACTCAAGCAAACATGCAAAACACTCATCATATCAAAGGTTCAAACATGCTTGCCTGGTTCGGATGAGTCAGAGTCTAGCTCGGCGAAGTTTGCATCTCCGTCACCTCCGTCGGTATCTACGGTATAAAAGAAAGTCGGATTCTACATAAACACCGTACGTGTACAAAAAGTATTCCAAATATTTTTCGAATAAATATGATAAAAAACTAGACAGAAAAATAAAGATGACAGAAAAAGAATCAATTCAAAATCACCTTTTGTTTAAAAGGTATTAAGATTTTAGTCCAGGGACTCATTCGTAATGAAACAGAAAGTTTCCAGGGGGTAGTTTATAAAAGGGAAGAAAAACGTTTCAGTTAGAAAGCGTATTTTGCCCGAAGGCCTTTTCAGAAAACGGTTCAAAGAAAAGAAAAAGCTGACGAGGGGGTCCCACCCATCAGGTTTGAATCTTCAAAACAGAGTCACCGGCGCCCGAGGGCTGCGGTGGTCGCCGGCGGCGATCCATGGCAAGGTAGGGGGAAAGGAGGGTACCTACGGGTTCACTGAGTCCTTCCGCACCTGTGGGTGGTGGAGTTGGTCGTCAGCGAGCACCACGATGATGGCGGCCTCTACTCCGGCGGACGGCGGTTCGGGTGGTGATGGGTCTCGTCGAGGAGGGCTGCAACCTTCGAATTGAAGCTTGGGTTAGAAGTGTGGGTGCACTAGGAGGTTGTTGACATGGTACGGGAGGCAGGGTTGCTCTCACCGGAGCGGATCTTGCCGGATCCCGAAGTGGATCGGGCCGGCCGGAGTCGGGGAATAAGGCCTCCCCGAGGTCTTCCTAGTAGCTAGGCGTGGCTCTGGTGAGGTGGAGGGGTGATGCCTGGTCAAGATCGAGCTCGTGGCCCCGTTTTATAGACAGCCCGAGGCGTTTGCCGCGATCGGGATTACTCCGGCGTGATTACAGCGAGGCAGTGGTTGAACGGGAGGTTTAGGTGTCGGGGCAGCTACAGAGAGGTTCACCGGTTCCATCCCGAGGCTAAGTTTGGCAAAACTTGGGCGCTACTCCAAGCTCTCGATGGAACGGCCTCACGGGGCTCGGCGGCGGCAGAGTGCATGCCCTGTGCTGCTCAGGGCACGGCAACGGTGCCGCAGCGTGCCTAGGCAAGCAGACAGCCACGCGGAGGTTGCTGGTGGTTTGGGCGGTGCTGGACGGCGCCGAAAGGCAGGGCCGGCCCCTACTGGCCGCCACGGGTGGCTCTGCCACCGCAGAAGACGCCGGCGATGAGGTGCCACATCGCCACTGACACTTGCACCCGTCCAAATGATCGTGCGGTGCTCTGGATAAGAAGAAGGAGCAGTGCACAGTGATCCAAGGTGGCTACTGGTGAGATTGGCGCCGTGCTCTGAAGAAACAACACTGAGGACTGAAACTGAAACACTAAAACTCTGAATTTTACTGAATTTTGCCAGGAACAGTGCATGCCACGTGTTCCATGAAATGTTTTTGGCATGTGGAAAAGCTTTCTTGAGTTGATCTTTGGTGAGATGACCTCTCAATGCACCTGGGGGCTGCCTGATTTATCTCAGAATTTTTTGAGAAGAAAAATAATGTATTTCACCAAAAATGGCAAATCTGGTCCAAACTTGCAGCAAGCAAAATTTGAAAATTTTGAATTGTGGACAAGTGGATCATGATGGATCTAGGTTGAGGGTACTAAGGACTAGCCAGGGGAGTTTGCTTGGGACCAAATCTCAAACGGAAACTGGTACTTCCTTTGTAAATCACCTTGGTCCAAAATAAATGACAGAAATTGTTTTGAGGGTAAAATAAATAGAATAAAAATCAAAAATGGTTTGAGCTTGTTGGGATTGGATAATTGACTTGACCCAAAGTGGAGGGAGGGGTTTTGGAAGAAAATTTTAACATGTGACAAGGCAAAAGAGAAATATTTAAAAGATAAAAGAAATAAAACCAAATATCCCTAGGATTCCTTTTTAATAGAAATCATTGCAAAACCCTCCAATATTATTTGTGTTGAGCCAACACAATTCTGAAAAACCCTTAAGTCTAAAGATCAATGTTGAGAAGGACCTTTCTTAGAAAAGAAAAATATTTGTCATACAAAGAAAAGATTTGAGAAGAAGAGCCCCTCTAAAAAAATTCAAATACCCTCCTTTAATTTAAATAAAGATTTTAATGAAAACCAACTCAAAATTTTTGGAGTGTTACAACACCTACCCCCTTTGAAAAAATCTCGTCCTCGAGATTTTAGCTGATCCTCAAATAGGTGTGGGTGTTCTGTCCGAAGAAGGTCCTCTCTTTCCCATGGTGCTTCCTCCTCGGTGTGATTGCTCCACTGAACTTTGAAAAACTTTATTGTTTTCTGACGGGTTCTCCTTTCAAACTCCTCCAATATTTTTATTGGATGTTTCCTGTAGGTGAGGTCTAGTTGCACGTCAATGTCCTCATGAGATACATGCTTCTCTGGGTTGCTTACACATTTCCTCAACTGTGAGACGTGGAACACGTCGTGGACGTCTGACAGTTCTTCGGGTAGGTCTAGCTGGTAGGCTACTGTGCCTCTTCGCGCAACTACACGGAAGGGTCCGATAAATCTTGGTGCTAGCTTTCCTTCAACTTTGAATCATTGCGGGCCCCTCATAGGAGATACTCGTAGGTACACATACTCACCGGGTTCAAAGCTTACTCCTCGATGTTTTCGATCATAATAACTCTTTTGTCGGCTTTGAGTTGTCTTGAGTCGGTCCCTGATTAGCCTAACTTTCTCCTCAGCTTCATTGAGCATGTCTGGGCCGAAGATACGACTGTCCCCTGTCTCTGACCAATTTAATGGAGTACGACATCTCCGCCCGTACAAGGCTTCAAAAGGTGCCATTTGTAGGCTGGCTTGGTAACTGTTGTTGTAGGCGAACTCGGCATATGGCAAGCTTTCTTCCCAACTGGTTCCATAGGTGAGGCCACATGCTCTCAGCATGTCCTCTAGAATTTGGTTTACATGTTCAGTTTGTCCATCAGTCTGGGGGTGGTATGCTGTACTGAATGCCAGTTGACTTCCCAGAGCTTGTTTTAATTTATCCCAAAATCTAGAGACGAATTGAGTGCCTCTGTCAGATATTATAGTCTTTGGGATTCCATGCAGACAAACTATACGGGAGAGATAAAGTTTGGCAAGCTTCCGAGTGGTGTGGGTCATCTTTACTGGGATGAAATGTGCCAATTTAGTCAATCTATCTGTGATGACCCATATGGCATCATTTCCGTATCGTGACCAAGGTAGTCCGACAATAAAATCCATTCCAATTTCGTCCCATTTCCACTCAGGTATCTTGTTTGGCTGTAATAGCCCTGCTGGTTTCTGGTGCTCCGCTTTAATGCGCTGACATGAATCACAACATCCAATGAATGTGGCTATATCCCTTTTCATACCGTGCCACCAAAAATTTTCCTGAATGTCCTTGTACATTTTGGTCCCTCCAGGATGGATTGAATATGGAGCGGTGTGGCCTTCGGCTAGAATTTAATGCTTGAGGTCTTCTATATTTGGTACGCAAAGTCTGTCTCCGTACCATAATATTCCCTTATCGTCTATCACGAATTCTGAGGCCTTGCCAAACTCACTTTTCTTTTTATGCCTTCGATGCTGGGTGTCCATGCTGAGACTCCTTAATCTGTTCCATTAGGGTAGGCTGTATTTCCAAATTTTATACATTGCCCTCCGTGACCATCACCAAGTTGACTTTGGCGAACTCCTGCTGAAATTCATGTCTCAAGTTTGGTAGACCGTCGTTGTCGAACTAGGGTTCCGACTAAGAGCATCCGCCACTACATTTGCCTTTCCTGGATGGTAGTGAATGCCAACATCATAATCTTTCACTAATTCCAACAAGCGTTATTGTCGTAAATTGAGTTCTGGTTGTGTGAAAATATATTTGAGGCTTTTATGATCCTTATATATTTCACAACGATTCCCAAGCAAAAAGTGCCTCCATTCCTTGTGTGCATGAATGACTGCTACCAACTCCAAGTCATGAGTAGGATAATTTTCTTCATGCTTTCGTAGTTGCCTGGAAGCGTATGCTACTACTTTGCCTTCTTGCATTAATACACACCCGAGGCCCTTCCGGGATGCGTCACAATACACTTCAAAACTTTTGTGTATGTCTGGTACAACCAATACTGGTGCTGTTGTGAATTTCCTTTTGAGTTCTTGGAAACTTTTCTCGTAGGCTTCAGTCCATACAAATTTCTTATCCTTCTTGAGTAATTGTGTCATTGGTTTTGCTATGGTGGAGAACCCTTCAATAAACCTTCGGTAATATCCTGCCATTCCCAAGAAACTTCGTACATCCGTTACGCTGGCCGGTGGTTTCCAGCAAAGTACGGCCTTGAACTTTTCTGGGTCTATGGGAACACCTTCTTGGGTTAATACATGGCCTAGAAAACCAACCTATTTTAACCAAAATTCACATTTGCTAAACTTGGTGTACAATTGATGTTTCCTTAATTCTCCCAGTACAATCCTGAGATGTTCAGCATGCTATGCTGGTGTCTTGGAGTATACCAGAATATCATCAATGAACACCACAACAAATTTGTCCATAAATTTCATAAATACTTTGTTCATGAGGTGGACAAAATATGCAGGGGCGTTTGTCAGTCCGAACGACATTACTGTGAATTCATATAATCCGTATCTGGAGGTGAATGTTGTCTTGGGGATATCTTTTGTCCGTACTTTTAATTGATGATACCCTAACCTTAAATCTATTTTTCAGAAGACCTTGGCTTGAGCGAGTTGGTCAAATAAATCATTTATCTGTGGCATCAGATTTTTATTTTTGATGGTGACCATGTTGAGTGCTGGATAGTCTATACATAATCTTAGTGTCCCATCCTTTTTCTTTGCAAATAATATTGGTGAACCCCAAGGTGAGGAGCTGGCTCGTATAAATCCTTTGTCCAGTAATTCCTTTATTTTCTTCTTTAAATCTACCAACTCGGAGGGTGCCATTCTATAGGGCTTCTTGTAAATGGGGGTGGTTCCTGTTGCTAGCTCAATGATCAATTCTATTTCCCGGTCTGGTGGCATGCCTGGTAGTTCTTCGGGAAATACGTCGGGGAACTCACACACTACTGGAACTTTGCTTAACTCTGAAATGTCCACCTTGTTCAACCTTGGTTGCCGTGATATTTGTCTTTCCTGAGCTGCAATTTTTATTGTCTTCCCGTGATGATGGGTAAGAATTACAGTCCGATTGAAGCAGTCGATAAATCCTTTGTTGTTGGTTAACCAGTCCATTCCTAGGATAACATCCAGTCCCTTATTTTCCAATACAATGAGGTTTGCATGAAACTTTAGTCCCTCAAACTCAATAACCTCACCTTGGTAGTAACTCTGAGTAACTTGCTTAATCGCGGGGGACTCGGTGATCATGGATTTTTCCAATGGAAGCATCGAAAAATTATTTTGCAAAGCAAATTTCTTTGAAACGAACGAGTGAGAAGCTCCAGAATCAAACAAAACAGTGGCAGGTATTGTGTTGACAGGGAACGTACCGAGTACGATATCCGGGGCATTCTGTGCTTCCTCCTTGGTCACATGGTTCAAGTGACCCTTCTTGTGATTGTTATTGGGGTTGAAGTTGTTGCGCTTGGGTGCTGAATTATTTCCACCGTTGTTTGGCTTGGGAGCTGAGTTTCTTGGCTCTGGGCACTGTTTGGCATAGTGCCCTTCCTCTCCACAAGCGTACCAAGTAACACCTGGGCGGTACGTAAAATCCTTGTCCCTTGCATGAAAATTTTTGTTTAGGCGTGGAACATTGGTTGTGGACTTGTTTGCTCCATTCTTCTGAAAATTAGTCTTTGTTTCGGTTGTTGCGAGCATGAGTAGTCTGGTCCCTTTTGCACTTGCGAAAATCCTCCAAGCTGCTGCGCTCATTTTCCAATGTAATGGCTTTGTACACAAGTGTTTTGAAATCCGGAAAGGTGTGTACGACCAGCTGGCATTTAAGTGCTGGTGCCAGACCATCCAGAAATTTTTCCATCTTTTTATTTTCAGTCATGTGTTCTTCATTGGCATAACGAGATAATAGAGTAAATTGACTATTGTACTCAGTCACTGTCATGCTTCTCTTCCTGAGGTCATCAAATTCCCTTTTCTTGATCTTCATAATGCTTCTGGGAATGTGCGCCCCACGAAAACTCTCTTTAAATTCTTCCCAGGTGATGTTGTTTTCATCGGGGTGCATGTGTAGGAAATTCTCCCACCATGATGCAGCTGCCCAGTGAGGTAGTGAGGTGCATATAGTACCTTCTCATGGTCTAAACATTGTGCAATGATTAATTTCCTTTCAATGTCTCGAAGCCAATCATCATCCTCAAGCGGTCTATCAGTGTGAGAGAATGTTGGGCGACGTGTCTTTTGTAGTTCAGACAACCTGGAATGCTGCTGATATGTTTCACGGTGATTTCCCATATTGATAACATGATTCATCATTTCTTGATGCTGCTGCTGGCTTTGCTCATAAAGGCGGCATACTTGAGAAAATGCGGCTTCACTGCCTTGCTGACTTGACTGCCCCTGTGTGAAATTGTTACTTGTCTGCGTACCATAATTTTCTTCTGGCGGACTTGGCATGAACGAGTCCAAGGACGAGGCATTTTCAACTCTGGGGTATTTTTGTAAAATTAATGAGAAAAACCGAGTGGAAAAATAAATAATTTTGCAAAGGCGGAAATTTAAGAACTCCAACATTTTTTTCAAGAAAATACTTGATTGCGCATGGAGAAGGACTGCTCAGTACATATCTTACACGCAAGCCGTATACAATAGCGGAAGCGTATATGATACAAGTGACCAATTCGAGGATCGCACGGGACTGACTTGGACTCCTCTAGGCGTCGGACTCGCTATCGTACTCTACATCCATAAGATTGCCTTCATCAACATCTGGCCAAATCAACAAGCCTCACTCTGACGCTTGATGAGCTGTAAGATTAGGAGTCATGTCACCCACTTCGCTGTGACATATCCACCACCACTTTTATTGCGAGTCAGTAGTTATGCCACCACACCCTTGTGTAATATCCGCCTTTATGTATAATATTGGCGTGCTTGTAATAAATTGTTGAGCAGCCTCAGCTCAACCTTGTATATTTAGTACTTCTGGATTTCTGTACCAAAGATTTGTCTACTAGTAAGGAAGATTTTCCTATACTGGTCCGATAAAAAGGTCGGTTTCTCAATCAATGTTTTATTGGAAAACCAGATTTCCAATAAAACATTTATTGAGAAACCGACCCTTTTATCGGACCAGTATAGGAAAATCTTCCTTACTAGTAGATAAATCTTTGGTACAGAAATCCAGAAGTACTAAATATTATACAAGGTTGAGCTGAGGCTGCTCAACAATTTATTACAAGCACGCCGATATTATACATAAAGGCGGATATGACACAAGGGTGTGGTGGCATAACTACTGACTCGCAATAAAAGTGGTTGTGGATATGTCACAGTGAAGTGGGTGACATGACTCCTAATCTTACAGCTCATCGAGCGTCGGAGTGAGGCTTGATGATTTTATTCGGGTAGCAGAAGCGTATATGATACACGTGACCAATTCCAGGATCGCACGGGAATGACTGGGTCTCCTCTAGGTGTTGGACTCGCTATCGTACTCTTCATCCATAAGATTGCCTTCGTCAACATCTGGCCAAATCAACAAGCCAGGTGATTACTTTGAATGTACTCGCAAGATAGTTCGGACATAAGATATATCAAATGCAAACATGATGCACATGAGCAGTTAGCAATGCACACTCAGATAATAAATTTGCACGGCATGTTAAATAAAAAGGAAGTCAGGCGGTAGTCCTCCCGAAATCCCAAAATAACTGAAGACCGATCGGGTGTCTGAGCGACGCCTCGAAAGGTAAAAATAAATTAACATGCCGCAGTCGGGCGTCAGGACGACACCACATAAAGGGCTTATATTGAATGGTAAATGACAGTGCATGCCATAGTCGGACGTCTTAAGCGACATCTCGAAAAGGGCTTATAATGAAAGTAAATAACAGGGATGCCACAGTCGAACGTCTGAGCGACATCATATAAAGGGATTATATCATAAGTAAATAACAAGAGTGCCATAGTCGGACGTCTGAGCGACATCACATAGAGGGCTTATATCGAAAGTAAATAACAAGAGTGCCATAGTCGGACGTCTGAGTGACATCACATAAAGGGCTTATATCGAAAGTAAATAACAAGAGTGCCACAGTCGGACGTCTCAGCGACATCACATAAAGGGCTTATATCAAAAGTAAATAACAAGAGTTCCACAGTCGGACATCAGAGCGACATCTCATAAAGGGCTCACATTTCATCTTTCTTATTCAATAAATTCATGAATTTAAATCACTCCAAAGAAATACTCAGTACATAATAATAAACGGGTTAGTCCATCCACAGGAATAACATTCAGCCAGGTTTAATACTCTTATTTAGTCACCGGAGTTTGTCACTGGGACCAACACTGAGACTGACATAGATAAGTTGAACATAGTCCTTGATCATAGATATGGTTACTCGAATGGTTTTGACTCTGCAGAGTTTGTACTCTTTAACCACAGCCAACGGATTTCAGTAGTCACAAGGGACTAGTTCCATTTACGGTATTTTAGAATAAAACACATCTAACCAGTACACACCCATTCCACATCTCGTTGCCAGGGATCACCCTAAGCAACATTCAAGAAAAACATTGAGACGGGGAGGGCACAACCTTGAATAGCATGGGATCAAATTTATATCACGCGCTCTAAGGGGTGCCCCCCTCTCAGTCCCAACCGGAAACACCCATGCCCCCTGACCGGATGACGGGCTTTAATCCAGGGCCATGGAACCCTCATCACGGCCCCTCTATTTGGTGTGTACATGGAAAGAGGTTTGCAACTTACTAAACAGTATTCTTTGCAAAAACATGTGGCAGCACAAAAAGGGGACGGACGGTAACGTGACTTGATCCACGTTAACACTGGAGTTAAACTATTGACATAAGACTGGCATGCTTCAACAATACGATCTTACCACCTTTCATGTCACCACATGATCATGTTATCTCTCATCAAATGACACATCAAGTTTCGAAGCTCACTTGTAATTGTCTTTCATGCAATATGACACTTACTGATGCTTATATAAACATGCCATGAAGTAATTACTCAAGCAAACATGCAAAACACTCATCATATCAAAGGTTCAAACATGCTTGCCTGGTTGGGAGTAGTCGGAGTCTAGCTCGGTGAAGTTTGCGTCTCCATCACCTCCATCGGTATCTACGGTATAAAAGAAAGTCGGACACTACGTAAATACCATGCGTGCAAAAAAAGTGTTCCAAATATTTTTGAAATAAATATGATAAAAAACTAGACAGAAAAATAAAGATGACAGAAAAAGAATCAATTCAAAATCACCTTTTGTTTAAAAGGTATTAAGATTTTAGTCCAGGGACTCATTCGTAATGAAACAGAACGTTTCCAGGGGGTAGTTTATAGAAGGGAAGAAAAACGTTTCAGTTAGAAAGCGTATTTTGCCCGAAGGCGTTTTCAGAAAACGGTTCAAAGAAAAGAAAAAGCTGACGAGGGGGTCCCACCCGTCATGTTTGAATCTTCAAAACAGAGTCACCGGTGCCCGAGGGCTGCGGTGGTTGCCGGCGGCGATCCACGGCGAGGTAGGGGAAAGGAGGGTACCTACGGGTTCACTGAGACCTTCCGCACTTGTGGGTGGTGGAGTTGGTCATCGGCGACCACCACGTGAACGGCGGCCTCTACTCCGGCAGACGGCGGTTCGGGTCGTGATGGGTCTCGTCGAGGAGGGTTGCAACCTTCGAATTGAAGCTTGGGTTAGAAGTGTGGGTGCACTAGGAGGTTATTGAAAAGGTACGAGAGGCGGGGTTGCTCTCACAGGAGCGGATCTTGCCGGAGCCTGAAGCGGATCGGGGCGGCCAGAGTCGGGGAAGAAGGCCTCCTCGAGGTCTTCCGAGTAGCTAGGCGTGGCTCTGGTGAGGTGGAGGGGTGATGCCTGGTAGAGATCGAGCTCGAGGCCCCCTTTTATTGCCGGCCCGAGGCGGTTGCCGCGATCGGGATTACTCCGGCGTGACTACAGTGAGGTAGTGGTTGAATGGGAGGTTTAGAGGTCGGGGCAGCTGCGGAGACGTTCACTGGTTCCATCCCGAGGCTAAGTTTGGCAAAACTTGGGCGCTACTCCACGCTCTCGATGGACCGGCCTCACGGGGCTCGGCGGCGGCAGAGTGCATGCCCTGTGCTGCTCAGGCCACGGCGACGGTGTCGCAGCGTGCATAGGCAAGCAGACAACCACACGGAGGTTGCTGGTGGTTTGGGCAGTACTGGACGGCGCCGAAAGGCAGGGCCGGCCCCAGCTAACCGCCACGGGTGGCTCTGCCAACGCAGAAGACGCCGGCGATGAGGTGCCACGTCGCCACCGACACTTGCGCCCGTCCAAATGATCGTGCGGTGCTCTGGATGAGAAGAAGGAGCACTGCACAATGATCCAAGGTGGCTACTGGTGAGATTGAGTCGTGCTCTGAAGAAACGACACTGACGACTGAAACTGAAACACTGACACTCTGAATTTTACTGAATTTTGCCAGGAACAGTGCATGCCAGGTGTTCGATGAAATGTTTTTGGCATGTGGAAAAGCTTTCTGGAGTTGATCTTTGGTGAGATGACCTCTCAATGCACCTGGGGGCTGCCTGATTTATCTCAAAAATTTTGGAGAAGAAAAATAATGTATTTCACCAAAAAATGGCAAATCTGGTCCAAACTTGCAGCAAGCAAAATTTGAAAATTTTGAATTGTGGACATGTGGATTATGATGGATCTAGGTTGAGGGTACTAAGGACTAGCCAGGGAAGTTTGTTTGGGACCAAAACTCAAAAGAAACTGGTACTTCCTTTGTAAATCACCTAGGTCCAAAATAAATGACAGAAATTGTTTTGAGGGTAAAATAAATAGAATAAAAATCAAAAACGGGTTGAGCTTGCTGGGATTGGATACTTGACTTGACACAAAGTGGAGGGAGGGGTTTTGGAAGAAAATTTTAACATGTGACAAGGCAAAAGAGAAATCTCTAAAAGATAAAAGAAATAAAACCAAAAATCCCTAGGATTTTTTTTAATAGAAATCATTGCAAAACCCTCCAATATTTTTTGTGTTGAGCCAACACAATTCTGAAAAACCCTTCAGACTAAAGATCAACGTTGAGAAGGACCTTTCTTAGAAAAGAAAAATATTTGTCATAAAAAAGAAAAGATTTGAGAAGAAGAGCCCCTCTAAAAAAATTCAAATACCCTCCTTTAATTTAAATAAAGATTTTAGTGAAAACCAAATCAAAAATTTTGGAGTGTTACACAAGGGTAGAGGTTTGTAGGACAGTAGCAAATTTCCCTCAAGTGGATGACCTAAGGTTTATCAATCTGTGGGAGGCGTAGGATGAAGATGGTCTCTCTCAAGCAACCCTGCAACCAAATAACAAAGAGTCTCTTGTGTCCCAACACACCCAATACAATGGTAAATTGTATAGGTGCACTAGTTCGGCGAAGAGATGGTGATACAAGTGCAATATGGATAGTAGATATAGGTTTTTGTAATCTGAAAATATAAAAACAGCAAGGTAACTAATGATAAAAGTGAGTGTAAACGGTATTGCAATCGTAGGAAACAAGGCATAGGGTTCATACTTTCACTAGTGCAAGTTCTCTCAACAATAATAACATAATTGGATCATATAACTATGCCTCAACATGCAACAAAGAGTCACTCCAAAGCCACTAATAGCGGAGAACAAACAAAGAGATTATGGTAGGGTACGAAACCACCTCAAAATTATCCTTTCTGTTCTATCTATTCAAGAGTCTGTTGTAAAATAACATGAAGCTATTCTTTTTGTTCAATCTACCATAGAGTTCATACTAGAATAACACCTTAAGACACAAATCAACCAAAACCCTAATGTCACCTAGATACTCCATTGTCACCTCAAGTATCCGTGGGCATGATTATATGATATGCATCACACAATCTCAAATTCATCTATTCGACCAACACGAAGTACTTCAAAGAGTGCCCCAAAGTTTCTACCAGAGAGTCAAGACGAAAACGTGTGCCAACCCCTATGCATAGGTTCATGGGCGGAACCTGCAAGTTGATCACCAATACATACATCAAGTGGCACGTGATATCCCATTGTCACCACAGATAAGCACGACAAGACACACAACAAGTGTTCTCAAATCCTTAAAGACTCAATCCGACAAGATAACTTCAAAGAGAAAACTCAATTCATCACAAGAGAGTAGAGGGGGAGAAACATCAAAAGATCCAACTGTAATAGCAAAGTGGCGATACATCAAGATCGTGCCATAGAGAGAACAGGAGAGAGAGAGATCAAACACAAAGCTACTGGTACATACCCTCAGCCCCGAGGGTGAGCAACTCCCTCGTCGTCATGGAGAGCGCTGGGATGATGAAGATGGCCACTAGTGATGGGTTCCCCCTCCGGCAGGGTGCCAGAACGGGCTCCCGAGAGGTTTTTGGTGGCTACAGAGGCTTGCGGCGGCGGAACTCTCGATCTACCTTCGTTTTTGACGTTTTTAGGGTACGTAGGCTTATATAGGCGAAAGAAGTCGGTCCGTGGAGCCTCGAGGGGCCCACGAGAGTGGAGGGCGCGCCCAGGGGGGTGGGCGCGCCCCCCTATCTCGTGGCTTCCTCCACGCTTCCTTTACTTCAACTCCAAGTCTCCTGGGTCATAATCTTCCCAAGGATCACGCTCCCTAAGGTTACATTCCGTTTGGACTCCGTTTGATATTCCCTTTCTTCGAAATACTGAAACAGGCAATAAAACAACAATATGGGTTGGGCCTTCGGTTAATAGGTTAGTCCCAAAAGTAATATAAAAGTGTATAATAAAGCCCGTAATCATTCAAAACAGGTAATAAAATAGCATGAATGCTTCATAAATTATAGATACGTTGGCGACGTATCAGCATCCCCAAGCTTAATTCCTACTCGTCCTCTAGTAGGTAAATGATAAAAGAAAGAATTTATGAAGTGTGAATACTAGAAGGTGCACAAGTTTGATTAATGATAATTTCAATCACCTTTTCTAGCATGATAATATGTCATAACAGTAGTTCATCTCATAAAACTTCTCACGATAAAGTAACAAGCAATTCACATGTCAAAGCATAGACCATAAACTTTCCTGAAAACTAGAAAACATCATTCTCAGTCGTCAAACTTGCACCCTTCAAAGTATCAGCTGAGCTGCTGAACGAGGAAGCGGTAGCTCGCCATGTTTGCGTCCTTGGCATCCCAGTTGCCAGATGATTGCTAGATTACCAAGTCCGAGTCGCCATAGCACAGGATCCGGCGGATGCCGAGTTCTTTGGCCAGCCGAAGCGCATGTATGAGCGCCTGATAACCCACAAGTGCAGGGGATCGCAACAGCTTTTGAGGGTAGAGTATTCAACCCAAATTTATTGATTCGACACAAGGGGAGACAAAGAATATTCTCAAGTATTAGCAGTTGAGTTGTCAATTCAACCACACCTGGATAACTTAGTACATGTAGCAAAGTATTTAGTAGCAAAGTAGTATGATAATAAAGGTAAAAGTGGCAAAAGTAAAGATAGCAGTTTGGTAGTGATTGTAACAGTAGCAACGGAAAAGTAAATAAGCGAAGCACAATATGTGAAAAGCTCGTAGTCATTGGATGAGTGATGGATAATTATGTTGGATGCGATTCCTCATGTAATAGCTATAACATAGGGTGACACAGAACTAGCTCCAGTTCATCAATGTAATGTAGGCATGAATTCTGAATATAGTCATACGTGCTTATGGAAAAGAACTTGCATGACATCTTTTGTCCTACCCTCCCTTGGTACTGGGGTCCTCGTGGAAACTAAGGGATATTAAGGCCTCCTTTTAATAGAGAACCGGAACAAAGCATTAGCACTTAGTGAATACATGAACTCCTCAAACTATGGTCATCACCGAGAAGTATCCCGATTATTGTCACTTCGGGGTTGTCGGATCAAAACACATAATAGGTGACTATAGACTTGCAAGATAGGATCAAGAACTTACATATATTCATGAAAACATAATAGGTTATATCTGAAATCATGGCACTCGGGCCCTAGAGAGAAGCAATAAGCATAGCAAAGTCATAGCAACATCAATCTCAGAACATAGTGGATACTAGGGATCAAACCCTAACAAAACTAACTTGATTACATGGTAAATCTCATCCGACACATCACCATCCAGCAAGCCTACGATGGAATTACTCACGCACGGCGGTGAGCATCATGAAATTGGTGATGGAGGATGGTTGATGATGACGACGGCAATGAATCCCCCTCTCCAAAGCCCTGAACGGACTCCAGATCAGCCCTCCCAAGAGAGATTAGGGCTTGGCGGCGGCTCCGTATCGTAAAACACGATAAAACTTTCACTCTGATTTTTTTCTCCACGAAGCGGAATATATAGAGTTGGAGTTGAGCTCGGTGGAGCATCAGGGGGCCCACGAGACAGGGGGGCGCGCCCAGGGGGAGAGGGCGCGCCCCCACCATCATGGATAGGGTGTGGGCCCCCTGGCCTTGATTCTTTCGCCAGTATTTTTTATATTTTCCAAAAGTTATCTCTGTGGATTTTTAGGTCATTCCGAGAACTTATGTTTTCTGCACAATAAACAACACCATGGTAGTTCTGCTGAAACCAGCGTCAGTCCGGGTTAGTTTCATTCAAATCATGCAAGTTAGAGTCCAAAACAAGGGTAAAAGTGTTTGGAAATTA
The DNA here is from genome assembly GCA_963921465.1 of Triticum timopheevii. Lineage (NCBI taxonomy): Eukaryota > Viridiplantae > Streptophyta > Magnoliopsida > Poales > Poaceae > Triticum > Triticum timopheevii. The sequence goes on from OY997271.1 coordinate 77,923,450, forward strand.
GATACGTTGGAGACGTATCAACACCCCCAAGCATAAACCTTTGCTTGTCCTCAAGCAATTCAGTTAATACACTGAAAGTGATAAAGAAAAACTTTTACAAACTCTATTTGCTCTTGTTGTTGTAAATATGTAAAGCCAGCATTCAAGTTTTCAGCAAAGATTATGGACAAACCATATTCACAATAACACTTAGGTCTCATATTTACTCATATCAATGGCATAATCAGCTAGCGAGCAATAATAATAAAACTCGGATGACAACACTTTCTCAAAACAATCATAACATGATATAACAAGATGGTATCTCGCTAGCCCTTTCTGAGACCGCAAAAATTAAATGCAGAGCACCTTTAAAGATCAAGGACTGACTAAACATTGGAATTCATTGTAAAAGAGATCCAGTCAAGTCATACCCAATATAAACTAATAATAATAAATGCAAATGACTGTGTGCTCTCTAGTGGGTGCTTTTTAATAAGAAGGATGATGACTCAACATAAAATTAAACAGATTGGCCCTTTGCAGAGGGAAGAAGGGATTTGTAGAGGTGCTAGAGCTGGATTTTAAAATAGAGATGAATAATTATTTTCAGCGGCATACTTTCACTGTCAAAGCAACAACTATGAGAAGGCGATATCTTCCATGCTACATACATTATAGGAGGTTCCCAAACAGAATGGTAAAATTTTATACTCCCCCACCACCAACAAGCATCAATCCATGGCTTGCTCGAAACAACGAGTGCCTCCAACTAACAACAGCCCTGCGGGAGTTTTGTTTAATTATTTTGATTTTCTTTGATCTTTTCTGATCATGGGACTCGGAATCCCGGTTACCAGCCCTTTTCTTGTGAATGAGGAACGCAGTCCACTCCTCTTGAGATTAACCCACCTAGCATGGAAGATACAGACAACCCTAGATGAAACATGAGCTGCTAGAGCATACAAAACAGAATTTCATTTGAAGGTTTGGAGTTTGGCACATACAAATTTACTTGGAACGGCAGGTAGATACCGCATATAGGAAGGTATGGTGGACTCATATGGAATAACTTTGGGGTTTATGGAGTTTCGATGCACAAGCGGTATTCCCGCTTAGTACAGGTGAAGGCTAGCAAAATACTGGGAAGCGACCAACTGAGAGAGTGACAACAGTAATGAACATGCATTAAAATTAATTTACACCAAGTAGAAGCATGAGTAGGATATAATCCACCATGAACATAAATATCACTAAGGCTATGTTGATTTGTTTCAACTACATGCGTGAACATGTGGCAAGTCGAGTCACTCAATTTATTCAAAGGAGGATACCATCCCATCTTATCACATCATAATCATTTTGGTAGCATGTTGGCACGCAAGTTAAACCATTATAACTCATAGCTAATTAAGCATGGCACAAGCAACTATAATCTCCAAATGTCATTGCAAATATGTTTACTTCATAATAGGCTGAATCAGGAACGATGAAATCATCATATTTACAAAAACAAAAGAGGTCGAGTTCATACTAGCTTTTCTCATCTCAATTAGTCCATCATATATCATCATTATTGCCTTTCAATTGCACGACTGAACGGTGTGTATAATAATAATAGTGCACGTGCCTTGGACTAAGCTAGAATCTGCAAGCATTCAACTCAAGAGAGAAGACAAAGTAATATGGGCTCTAAGTTAAATAAACAATCATGCATATGAGAGCCACTAAACATTTTCAATACTGTTTTCTACTCTCGACCCCCATAGGAAAGAAAAGAAAATAAAAGTATTTACACGGGAAAGCTCCCAAGAAGCAAGAAGAAGAACGAGAAATCTTTTCAGGTTTTCAATTAATTACTACTACAAGCATGGAAATTAAACTAACTACTTTTTTTGGTTTTCCTAAGGTTTATCAAACACACAAGAAGAAAGCTTGAAAAAGAAACTAAACTAGTAGGGATGTCGGTGTCAAAACCGGTGGATCTCGAGTAGGGGGTCCCGAACTGTGCGTCTAAGGCTAATGGTAACAGGAGGCAGGGGACACGATGTTTTACCCAGGTTCTGGCCCTCTCGATGGAGGTAATACCCTACTTCCTGCTTGATTGATCTTGATGATATGAGTATTACAAGAGTTAATCTACCACGAGATCGTAGAGGCTAAACCCTAGAAGCTAGCCTATGATTATGATTATTGTTGTCCTACGGACTAAACCCTGCGGTTTATATAGACACCGGAGGGGGATAGGGTCACACATGCTCGGTTACAGAGAAGGAAATCTACACATCCGAATAGCCAAGCTTGCCTTCCACGCAAAGGAGAGTCCAATCCGGACACAGGACGAAGTTTTCAATCTTGTATCTTCACAGTCCAACAGTCCGGCCAAAGTATATAGTCCGGTTGTCCGAGGACCCCTTAATCCAGGACTCCCTCAGTAGCCCCTGAACCAGGATTCAATGACGATGAGTCTGGCGCGCATGTTGTCTTCGGCATTGCAAGGTGGGTTCCTTCTCTAAATACTCCACAAGAGATTAAGAACACAAGGATCGTGTCCGGCTCTTCAAAACAAATTCCACATACCACCGTAGAGAGTATAATATTCCACGAATCTGATCTGCTGACAGCTTTTCATAGCATGACATCACGCCATGGTTCGGTCTTTATTTGAACCATTTTCATGGCCAGCCACCACACGCGCTGTGAGGCGGTTTTACTGGCACGTCTTGTCGAAGCAGAGATCGTCTTCCCCCTTACTACGGGATTGTGTGGGTAACCCTACCGTGTTTGTTTTAATATGACTCCTCGATTTTAGGCAAGTCCCAAACGGTCACGCGGGGGATGCTTGATATTCGTCCTCTTTATAAAGGGGGCCAAGGCCTGTCCTTTTCTTTCCACGCTCGATCCTTCCCCTCCCGCACCTTGAGTTCCAACACCCAAGCACTACTAGGGAAAAGCCTAGCAGCAGCGCGGGTTTTGGGCCTCTCAGTAGAGCGGGTACCGGCGCTACAGCTAACGTATAGCAGTAGCGCCTGTTGTCCCACGCTACTTCTATACATGAATAGCTGTAGCGCTCTTTAGAAAAGGGCACTACTGATATTATCTGCAGCACTTCTTACAGGGAAGCGCTACTGGTACGGTGGCGCTACTGCTAAATTCCCCCCCCCCCTCGCTACTACTAGTTTTATTAGTTTTTTTCCTGCATATTTGTTTTGTATTTGAATAGGCTTTATACAATAATCTTTAGCATATCATCCACATACAAATGTAATCATAGCATATACATACAATTAGTCTCATCAAATCATGTCATCATCATAATCATCATCCAACACAACGGGGTCTCTCGTCATCAATCTCGAAAATAGCGATACAAGTCTCGATTACTTGCAAATACATCGTCATGCATCTAAACAATGTTATACGCGGGAAGAGCTATCACTTTGAGTACATGAGCTCGTAGGGTTCCCCGTCGTTGATCTTTGCTTTCACTCGATTTTTCCAGGCGGCCAACGCGTCGCTAAACTTAGTCATGGCGTGTTTGTTTATCTTCTTCATTGCCGGGTCCTTGTCTGGATCTTCACAATCCTTCTCATTCCGGCCCGAGAACAAGAATATCTGGTGAAACTTCTTTAGGAGTGAGCTCCTCATATTTTCTATCTTCTGTAGTTTCTCATCGTTGATGGTGGAGGTTGTCCGTACGATGCAGCCTATTTGATTGTCGTAGCACGCGCGTGCTTCCTCGGGAGCCTTTAGCTCAAAATTGCCGTCGTCCACCTCCATGACCACCAGTCCAGTAGTCCTGAGTTTGTTAGGAACCCATTGCCTCTAAGCGCCGGTCTCGATGCCGGTCTGAATCTCAGCGCCGGTCTCAGTCTCAGCACCGGTCTGCGTGTCGGTCTTAGTCACTGATGCCACCGGTGGGCCCAGCAACAACATCGGTTGATCGTCGGTAAGGCCAAAAAATTCGTCTGCCGCCCGGTAGACGTCGTCGCAATCACCAGAACCCTGTCCATCATCGTTGCTAGCCATGTTTCCTATGATTAAATCTAGTCAATTAATTCTAGACCTAATAAAATGAATAATGATATAAAAAAGGACTATTGTTTTGCAGGAATGTTGACTCCTTTCTGGTGCGGCAAATCCCGGGCACTCGATATGTCCTAGTTTGTAGCACAAGTCATGCCGAAATTCACGGAAAATTTCGGCATGACCTTTGCTAAAAAGTGGAAAAATCGAGAACCTGAAATTTGCCGGAACAGAAATGAATCAACATTCCGGCAAAACATAGGCCACTCAGCATCATTCCCTAGAAACAACAAAGCCACTTGGGCACAATCGAACAACTTCAATGAAAAGATACAACATGACCACTTCAATGAAAAATAAAATTTGCCTAAATTCTTTTCCTTGAAAAATAGTGGTCTTTTCAAAAATCAAAAACCTTTGCAAAATGACCTCACTAAAAACTTCTCTGCCTAGGACAGAACCCAAATTATGTTGATCTAGCTATTCCTCTCTCTCACACAAACACACATTATTATCTCTAACCCTTCTCTGCCTAGGACAGAACCCAATTAAATTGTAAAGGGACTCCATTTCTCTAACCCTTCTGACCTAATGCTCTAAAATAAAATTTTCCTCTAACCTAGCCAACCTACTTAACCTAGCTTGTTAATCCAATGAACCTAATTAACCTACCTATTTAACCTAGTTAGTTAATCTAGTTTACCTAGATAATTAACCCTAATTAAACTAGTTAACGCAGCTAGTCCTCTGTCAAAGCCCAAAATAAATTTTTGCACTAATTAACCTAGATAATTAACCTAATTAAACTAGTTAACCTGACTAGTTCTCTGTCAAAGCCCTAACTAAATTTTTGCACTAACCTAGATAATTAACCTAATTAAACTAGTTAACCTAACTACTTCTCTGTCAAAGCCGTAACTAAATTTTTGCCCTAACCTAGATAATTAACCTAATTAAACTAGCTAACCTATGCATGAGAGAGAGAGGAGGGGTGGGGGCTTACAGAGGATGGCTCCGGTGGTGGCGACGGAGGCAGTGGTGGCGAGGGAGGAAGGGGCGTCTCCGGTGACGGCGAGGGAGGCAGGGGCGTCTCCGGTGACGGTGAGGGAGGCAGTTGTGGCGAGGAAGGATCTGGTGGCGTCGACGGCGGCTTCGGTGGCGTTGACGAGGCCGCGCGACGACGTGGCGTTGGGGGCGGCTCCGGTGGCGTCGACGGCGCACGGCTTTGGTGGCATCGACGTCGGCAGGAGACGGCGGCGAAGTGGGGCGACAGCGAATCGGGGAGATGGCGGCGCGCGGGATTGGTTGAGGGATTTTTGGGGGAGAAGTGGTGGCCGGGGGGAAACAGTTTTTTGGTTAAGTCAAACTTAGCGGTAGAACGTTTAGTAAAACGCGCTATAGCTAAGATAGCTATAGCAGTTTTTACAAAATGCGCTGCTGCTATAGCTATGTAATTTTCTTCCATTTTTAAATTTCCTTTTTTGTTTCTATAGCGGGGGTCTAGGACACGCGCTGCAGCTACGTTAGCTATAGCGCCTCTTACAAACACACGCTGCTCCTATGCCTTCCTCCATTTTTTCGCTTTTTCATTTATTTTGCTTTACATTTTATTTTGTTCCTTTCTCCTTTTTCTATTTCTTTCATTTTCATTTACTTGTCTATTTGTTTTTCATCTTATTTCATTTCCGTTAGTAGTAGCGCTCTTCTTAGGAAACGCGCTGCTACTTATTCCGTAGCAGTAGCGCGTTTCTTCCAAGCCCGCTACTGCTATGCGTAGCCTATCATTCTAGCAATGGGAATATTAGTAGTAGCGCTTTTGCCACTACACGCGCTACTGCTAAGGTTGTATCTATAGCGCGGTTTTTCGCCAATCGCTACTGCTATCTAGCACTAGCGCCCTTTTTTAACCCGCACTGTTGCTAAATTTCTATGTATAAGGTTTTCCCTAGTAGTGAAGGCTCAAGCTAAAGCACCTCGGTCTTTCGACCATGTCTGGATCCAATCAAGGCCGATGGATGGCCTCCTCCATCACAGAGGAGGACATCCGGAAGCTTAGGGAGGCCAGGTATCTCACCGCCGAGATTCCGCACAGGCTACCTACTCCAGGGCAGGTCGTCCCCATTCCCAAGCCCAACGAGAGCGCTGTCTTTATCTCCAACTTTCTCCGAGGGCTAGGTTTTAGCGTTGATCACTTCATAAGAGGGCTCATGTTCTATTACGGGCTGTATTTCAACGATCTAGCTCTGGATTCCGTTCCCCAAATCTCGTCGTTTATCGTCGTGTGTGAAGCCTTCCTCCGCATCACCCCCCCCCACTTCGGCCTATGGCTCAAGACCTTCAATGTGAGGCCGAGGGTGATCGACACGGACGTCACGCGGAGTACGGAGGTGCCATAATAAGCAAAGGCGCCGATGCCCCATGGCCAAAGGGCTCTTTCGTGGAGACTTCTGGTTTATGGCAGTGGGAGTGGTTTTACATCACCGCTCCCCGAGGTACAAAGTGGGCGGCTGCCCCAGCATTCCGCTCAGGCCCTCCACCACAACTGGCGTCATGGGTCAATAAAGGGCTGGACTGGGGGCCGGCAAATGACATGCCGGCATTATTGAGCCGCATCCGAGACCTTCTCCAGGGGGATATCAGTCTTGCCAGGGTAATGCAAGTGATGCTGGTTCATTGAGTCCTGCCCTGCCAACGTCGTCCTCTTCGTATGTGGGAGTTCAACCCAGAAGGACCGCGAACTGTTCAACAATTCTTTGGCATGACGCTCAAAGAGATGTACGAGTTATTCTTCGGATCATGAATAAAGTGTCCGAACACCACCGAGGACGTGGGTCTCAATTGTAACTGCCCGAATACCCCGGTAAATACTTGTGCTGCCGAATACACCATCCTTTATACTTATTATAACATCATTCTCAAAAATGTTCTCTGCCAGGACTGGCTGAAGAAGGCTGAGAGGATTAGGTGTCCGGCCCCTCTTCCCAAAGGCTCGCCGAATCCTTTGTTGAACAGGATGCTTTACCGCGCGCTGTATGAGGTGCCATAAGGCGAAGACGAGGGGAGGAATAGAGAAGCCACAGACGAGCCTCATTTCTTACACATCTAGATTGGAGGAGTAGGCGCCTCTGCGAAGGAGGATAATCGGGGAGGGGAATCTAAAATCCCCTCTCCCCAAGGTAAGAAGAAGGGAGCCTCCTAGGATTTGGAAACGGAAGCTTCTAAACAAGGGAAGGAAACCTCGCAAGGGGGCCGGTCCTCCACCGAACCATAAGTGAAAGAGTACTTTGATAAGCATATCCTGTTTTGTTCTTTGAGAATAATGACCAAAACATATTCGTTGCAGTCCGGCTCGTAGCCTTTCTTCACAGAATTCATCCTCGGGGGATCTTCCTCCAGAGATGATGGAGAGCGAGTCGCCTCCCCCTGCCTCCCCGTCACATGGGGCGGACGAGCCCGAAGTGTCGTTGTCGGTGTCAAAACCGGCGGATCTCGGGTAGGTGGTCCCGATCTGTGCATCTTAGGCTAATGGTAACAGGAGGCAAGGGACACAGTGTTTACCCAGGTTCAGGCCCTCTCGATGGAGGTAAAACCCTACTTCCTGCTTGATTGATATTGATGATATCAGTAGTACAAGAGTTGATCTACCACGAGATCGTAGAGGCTAAACCCTAGAATCTAGCCTATGATGATTATGATTCTGCCCCTAAGGATTAAAACCCTTCAGTTTATATAGACACCGGAGAGGGCTAGGGTTCACATGGAGTCGGTTACAAGGAAGGAAATATAATATCCGGATCGCCAAGCTTGTCTTCCACGCAAGGAGAGTCTCATCCGGGCACGGGACGGAGTCTTGAGTCTTGTATCTTCACGCTCCAACAGTCCAAACAAAGTATATAGTCCGGCTGTCTAGATACCCACTAATCCAGTACTCCCTCAGTCGTCACGGAGGATTTGTCCGGATCCACCAAGGCCAGAAGTTGACACTTCAGCTGCCCGGAGTCTGAAGTATCCACCTCCCAAGGAGAGCTTCAGGAGGAGTCCGGGATTGTCCGGTGCAGAACCGGACACGCTAATGGGCCTTCTGGAGTGAGCGACCATCTCCGAGACGCGTCGTGCTCTGATCGGCACGGTAGTTGAGAGGATTTCATCCGTGAAAAGCGGTTTGAATGAAGCTTTTACAAGTCTACTGAGAGGCTTTGAGGTACGCAAAAAGTGTATTTTTGATGCTTCTGCACATGCTAAGTGTGCTCTATATAGATAGTAGCCCCTGGGACTCTGGTTGCATCAACATGCCGTATAGAGGATCATAATCTCTGTTAATAATTGCGCTGCTTTATGTGCAGGTGGCTGAGGGTTCGGCAGCCGACCGATCTGCTGATTTTGCGGAATTAAAGCGGCAACTAGACGTGGCCGATGCCGACATATCGCTTGTTAACAAGCGGCTTGACGAGGCCCAGGGTATGTATATTCGGCTTGTCAGCAAATCCTTTAAGAGGAGCATGATTATAATATGCTATTACTGCAGATGGAGCTGCTGCCATGGAGACCCTTTGGGAGGAGCTTTCCCGAGCCAAGGAGCAAGCCCAGATAAGTGATGCGGCCGCTCTGAAGGAGGTCGACGAGTTAAAAGCCGAACAGGCTGCTCGTCGCCGGAGCGAAGAAAAGATAGCTCAGATGGCTACCGAGCTGGAAGGTACCACCAACCGCCGAGAGCTCCTTGAAAAGGAAAATCAAGCAAAAGCGGCTGACCTGAAGAAGGCCCTAGAGGCAGCCAAGGATACCCGCTCTGAAATGAGGGGGATGAGGGAGGAGCTTCATGAAGCCGGAGATATCGTGGCTGGAAAGCACTATCTGTTGCGGATGAAATTCGGAGATCCGAAGTATGCCCCTCTGGATCAGTTGTGGAGTGCAACGGACGCATATGCGGACCTGGCAAAGAGTGCCGCTGATGCATCCGAGTTTTACAAAGATCGGAAGGACCATAAGGCTAAGAGGTTATTCTGGTCACAGTTCAGTGCCCCGACGCGTCCGCTGCCACTAAATGAAAAGATGGACGCATGGGCCGAACTCCACAGGTTGTCCGGGCTTGCGATGAGGTCTGTCGTGGATCATCTTTCGCCTCAAGGGTCATGGCTTGACATCTATTTTGTATTAGTGCAACAATTCTTGGTGTTGTGTCACATATCGACGCTGTGAAGAGGTCGGCGTGCATAGAGGGTGCGCGGATGGCTCTTGCCCGTGTTAAAATATACTGGTCTAGGATGGAAGCCACCGCTATTGCAACCCGGAGCGCGGCGGACGGCCAGTACCCGGCCGAGCACTATTTCGAAGAAGTCTTAGGAGGCTCCCGTTTAATAGAGGATCAGTGCTCGAAGAGTGCCATGTTCGAATGACATGTATCACGACTGTAAAGACAATGCTATTTTTATTATAAAGGCTATTTTTTATACTTTTGCCCGAAAGTATTATAATGCCTCCTGTGCGTCTGTTTATGCATATATATATCCTGAAAGTTTGCAGTCGCCGGCTTCAGTCCCCACGCACATAATGCGGGGGTGTTCGAAAAAACGCGTAGTCACACTTGATCCAATGTCTTGGTCCGTTAAGGAGGTGATAGCGCGGCGAACCAGGAAATCAGACTATATAGCTTTAACACTTTCACTTAGCCATAGGAGTTTGGCGGCGGGGCTACTATATAGCCCCTGGTACTTTCGCGTTCAGCCGGATGTGGTGCGCGTATGTATGTGACCGGGAAACCGGTCCTTCATTAATGCGGAGGAATCGCGAAGATTCCGCTGGGTCATCGAGTGGTTGACCAGTCTTGCGCTGTATCATGACAGTCAATTTTTGGCTTTCTCTACTGAGGTGCTCATCCAGGTGAACTAGGGCAGAATTACATTAGTTCTCCCGGTGCCGCCTTAGCCGATAGAACGGAACGTAAGGTAGCAAAACACGGGGGCCGGGCAAACCCAACATTTGACCAAAGACATGATTCGGAGCTGATGCATATAAGGCAAAACTCGCGACGCCGAACACTCCCTAAGGTATTCGGACTTTATAGTGCGTATTGGGCTGAATAACACCCTTAACAATAGGCCCTGATTTTCCAGGTATGATTAGTAGTCTAGTGTGACAAAACTGCCAAAAACGCCAGTATCCCTCCTGGTTATATGAAGTTTCCGGAGGGGAAGAAGCAACAAGAGATGTTAAAAAGGTTTACGGAGGGTCTTAATCTAAAAAGAAACCTTTGTGCGGGTCCCTGCTGCACGTCTGTGCCTTTATCTCCGTTGTGCCATATCCTGGAAGGGTGTAGCACGATGGTCGTCTGTAAAACAAGAAACCTAGGTGAAAGACTTTGTTCGAGGTGTTCGTTAGTCTGAATAAATCATGAAAATGCAATATGCTATTTTTATTGATAGGGTCGAGCCGAACTACGGGCTCCTTTTGCGAGCAGCCCCTAGCATCTAGTGTCGGGAAGTCCCCACTGGGCTGTTACGTTAGATGGAGTGCCGGACTAGTCTAACCGTGTCCGTGGTCTTGACGACCGGCCATTAGTCCTGGTTGGAGGGACCGCTCAGTGTTCGGCTGCTAGAGTGGCCACATATTCTTCCGTGTGTAAGGAATGCTCCATGTTTCCGCTAACTATGATGACGCTGCATGGACCGGGCATCTCAAGTTTGAGGTAGGCGTAGTGCGGTACTGCTTTAAAACGAGCGATGGACATTTGTCTGAGTAGTGCGTGATAGCCACTCCGGAATGGAGCGATGTCGAAGGTTAATTACTCACTTCTGAAGTTGTCGGGGGAACCAAATACAACCTCTAGTACTAGGGAGCCAATATAGTGGGCCTCCACGTCTGGTATTACTCCTTTAAAGGTAGTGTTACTTAGGCTGATCCTTGAAGGGTCTATCCCCATTTTGCTGACAGTGTCCTGATATATCAGGTTTAGACTACCGCCGCCGTCCATGAGGACTCGTGTGAGATGGAATCCGTCAATTATTGGGTCGAGCACCAAGGCAGCCGATCCTCCGCGCCGGACACTAGTCGGATGGTCCCTGCGATCAAAGGTGATCGGGCAGGCCGACTAGGGATTAAATTTGGGGGTAACGGGCTCAACAGCGTGTACGTCTCTGAGTGCGTGTTTGTGCGCTCTCTTTGGAATGTGAGTTGCGTAAATCATGTTTACTGTTTTGACTTCTGGTGGGAATTTTTCTGTCCTCCAGTGTTTGGCTGACGAGGCTCATCCTCGTCCTCACTAGGCGTCTCCCTACCCTTTTGTTCGACGTTCAGCTTGCCGGCCTGTTTGAAAACCAACACTCTGTGGGTGTGGTTTGTAGGCTTTTCAGGGGTGCTGTGAATTTGACACAATTTGTCTAGAATCTTTTTTAGGCTAGACGGTCCATCTCTACTGCCTTTAAATGGCTTCTTCCGTTGACCAGGGTGAGAGCCCCTGAATCAGGCATTGATTGTCGTATTCTCTGGGATGTCATTGTTATTTCGATGCTTGTTTTTTTTTGCGTCGCGGCTTCCCATTGCCATCCCTGACTTCGGATGTGCTTGGGTCGTTGGTACCACTACGGGCTAGCAGCTGTCCTCGCCTGCGCAAAAGCGGGTCATAAGGCTTGTTAAGGATGCCATATTCCTCGGTTTTTGTTGGCCGAGGTGTTTGGCAAGCCATTCGTCCCGAATACTGTGTTTGAAAGCCGCTAAAGTCTCGGCGTTCGGGCAGTCGACTATTTGATTTTTCTTAGTAAGAAATCTGATCCAGAGCTTTCAGGCTGACTTTCCGGGCTATTGAATTATATGACTTAGGTCGTCAGCGTTCGGAGACTGGACATAAGTCCCTTGAAAAATGGCCCTAAAAGCATCCTCGAGATCTTCCCAACTTCCAATTGAGTTTTCGGGAAGGCTTTTCAACCAGTGCCGAGCTGGTCCCTTTAATTTGAGGGGTAGATATTTGATGGTGTGGAGATCGTCTCCACGAGCCATATGGATATGAAGGATAAAGTCCTCGATCCAGACCCCAGGGTCTGTAGTTCCATCGTATGCCTCTATATTCACGGGTTTAAATCCTTCCGGAAATTCATGATCCAGTACCTCATCAGTGAAGCACAGGGGGTGCACGACACCCTGTATCTGGTTGTGTCATGGCATGCTGTCGACGGTTGTTGTGTTCGGTTCTGATTCCAAGCTGGTATTTGATCGATGTGGTCGTTTCGGTAGTTCTGATCCTGCGTCGGAGCGCGCTTCCTAGATCCGTAGATGGATCTGGCCATACTGGACTTTCTGTCCAGGAGCTCACGTAAATCGTGTGCTGACTTGTGGGCGGCATCATTAGCTATCTTGTCACGGCCACGGGGCGGTCGGTTTGGCTGATTGGTCATTTTCGGCTGGGTGGGCTCTACGGTCTCGTCGTCGAATTCAGGCAGTAGCTTGTGCTTTGGATAGCTCTTTGTGTGGCGATCGTCGCCGTATTTTTCTCCAGTGTCGAGCACTTTGTTCCTCCTGCGGTTGAGTGTATCCTCCGCGGCCTTAAGCCTTTGCTTCTGCCTCTTTAGGCTCCTCGCGATGGCGATAAGCCTTCTATGGAGGTTCTCTTGGTCCAAGAGTTTTTCTGGGATGATGAGTGCATCATCGTCCGGGCTGTTCTCCTCTCCAGAGATAGGTTGTTGAATTTTACCCTCGGGATCGGCGTCGTCTGACGTCGGCTCCGGACTGTTTTCACCGTCCCCTGGCTCATCCTGCACCATCGCTGGGTTCATGGGGTCGTCGTTTCCTTTGGAATCAACCAGGGTATTATTATTTTTTCGCTGTTGTTGCTGTTTTTACTGTGGCGGGATTTAGAGCGGCGTCTACGGCGCCGCTTTGGTGGCTTATCGAGGGGATTATCCTTCGTGGTATCATCACCATCGCGTTCTTTTAGTGTGTCCACCATGTATATATCGTATGATGAGGTGGCAGTCCAGCGCCTAGTGGGATGTGGTTCCTGTTCTTCTCCTGTGTCATCGTAGATACCGTCGACGTCTTCGGAGTCGAAATCAAGCGTGTCGGTTAAGTTATCGACAGTGGCTATGAAGTGGGTGGTGGGTGGGGAACGAATTTCTTCGCCGGCCGCTTCCCACTCGAGCCGGACATAGTTCGGCCACGAATCTTCTGACAAGGACAGAGACCTTAATGAGTTTAGCACATCACCCAGGGATGAGTGGTGAAAAATATCCGCGGCGGTGAACTCCATGATGGGTGCCCAATTTGATTCGATAGGCACGGACGCACGTGGTTCGGATCCTGTAACCGGGGAAGAGTCCGGGGGTCCGATGTCACCAACCTCCCAGGAGGTCGGATCAGTGTTCGGCTCTGACGCTGATGGGTGTGCGGCACACCTGTCATGTGCTCGAATCCACCTGATGGGTGTCCTCGGAAGGCATGATCTGCTCCGGATTGATTCCTGGCGCCAACGCGGGTGCGATCTCCTGAATACTGTCCGATGGCAGATCAAAGTCATGCCTGTCGTGACTGTTCGACACACCTGTCATGTCCTCGAATCCATCAAAGATCAAGTCTCCGCGGATGTTGACAGTATAGTTTAAGCTTCCAAACCTAACCTGACGGCCAGGGGCGTAGCTGTCGATCTGCTCCATATGGCCAAGCGAGTTGGCCCGAAATACGAAGCCACCGAATATGAAGATCTGTCCGGGAAGAAAAACCTCCCCCTGGACCGCATCGTTGCAGATGATCGAAGGGGCCATCGAGCCTTATCGCGACGACACAATGGAAATTTCAATGAAAGCACCAATGTCGGTGTCAAAACCGGCGGATCTCGGGTAGGGGGTCCCGAACTATGCGTCTAAGGCTAATGGTAACAGGAGGCAGGGGACACGATGTTTTACCCAGGTTTGGGCCCTCTCGAAGGAGGTAATACCCTACTTCCTACTTTATTGATCTTGATGATATGAGTATTACAAGAGTTGATCTGCCACGAGATCTTAGAGGCTAAACCCTAGAAGCTAGCCTATGATTATGATTGTTGTTGTCCTACAGACTAAACCCTCCGGTTTATATAGACACCGGAGGGGGCTAGGGTTACACAAAGTCAGTTACAGAGAAGGAAATCTACACATTCGAATATCCAAGCTTGCCTTCCATGCAAAGGAGAGTCCCATCCGGACACGGGACGAAGTCTTCAATCTTGTATCTTCACAGTCCAACAGTCCAGCCAAAGTATATAGTCCGGCTGTCTCAGGACCCCTTAATCTAGGACTCCCTCAATGGATAATACAATGAAAGAGTATGAGCACCGATAACTAGAATAGGTGTGTAAACATGAATGTAAAGTCGGTGAGAAATACGTACACCCCCAAGCTTAAGCTTTTGGCCTAAGTTGGTTTATTGCCAAGGACCGCTGCTACTCTCCTCGGTGTACTGAGGAGTGTAATCAGGATACCACTGACTAGCGATCTCCTCTGGATCCCACTGATAAGATGATGGACGATAAGGGTCCAGTGGGGGTTCCGGCTAATGCTCTGGAGCGGATGCCTGGCCTCTATGGGTGTACACCGCTTCCGGCGAGACAAGATAATTAACTGTAATCAAATCAAACAACAGAGGCGCAGGCAGGGTAATAATCTCATTTTGTTTCTTATTAAATCTTAGGTTATACAGGAGCATCTTATCATCATTGCGAACAATAAACTCATGTGCTACCATGCTCCAGTAATCTAAAAGGTAAGAAGGCAATATTGTCTCCTCTTTCTCATAGTGTCAAATAGGTATCTCAAAATGTTTAGCAAGGCATGCAGCATAGATACCTCCAAAGATGGGGCCCTTTGTACGGTTCAGGCTTAGCCGTTTAGCAATAACGACACCCATACAAAAACTGTTATCACCAAACAAGGCATGGAATAGAATAATAATAATAGGAACACTGAAGTTTCCACTATTTCCATGACCAATTAAGCATCGACTAGCAAATATGGCAAAGTAGCGTAAAATAGGAAAGTGTATGCTAGCGATTCTCGCATCGGAACCCTTCTTCGGATCCCCTACAGTAATGGTGTTAATGAAACCATCCACATCTTTACGATGTGGTTCATCTAATCTGCCCTCAAAGGGTATTCTACATACCGCACAAAAATTACGTAAAGACATTTCCTTGAATTCATCATATAAATAAAATGATACTGAAGGAGGTGAATTCTTAGGATAGTAATAAAAGTTTTGCACGAAAGTATTGGTAAGTAAGAGATACTAATCGATCCGGTCGTGGAGGAAGTCGGTTAGGCCCACATTTTCAATCAAGGAATAAAATTCTTCATAAATCCCAGCTTCTCTCAAGAAATTATCACAAGGCCATTCACATGGCCGTACTTCCACTACGCGAGGAAGATTATACTTGGCCTTCTCCTTCTCTTTACCTTGTTTGTCCTTGGAGCCTTGGCTAGAAGAGCCCCTCAAAAGTCTCCTTATCATTTTCTGAAAATTACTGAAATTTTAGTAAATTTAAAAGAAAAGTGAATAAAACTAAACAAGATTGGTAGCAATTACTCCTCCAAGTGCCTAGAGCCTGTATCATGCATTAGAATTACTTGGGACCTCATAAATTTGACATGCAAGCTCAAGAACAGGGTCACCTATGTAGCAAAATTTTGCAATGAATTAAACTAACTGGACCAATGGAGGAGTCACATACCAAGCAACAATCTGCCAAAGCAGTTTTGGGAATGGAGCTTTGAGCAAGGAGATCGAAAATCGCAGCAAAATGAGCTAGAACTCGTGCCTTAGCTGGATGGGGATTTTTTGGGAAGAAGATGGAGTGTGTGGGTGCAGGAATAAGTGGAGGGGGGCCACCGTGGGCCCACGAGACATGGGGGCGCACCCAGGGGGTGTGGGCGCGCCCTCCACCCTCGTGGCCAGGTGCTTGCCCCCCTGTAGTGTTTTCAGTGCCTAAAATCCTCAAATATTCCATAAAAAATCATACTAAATTTGCAGGGCATTGGGAGCACTTTTATTTTTGGGATATTTTTTTATTGCACGGATAATTCAGAAAACGGACATACAATACTATTTTGGCTTTATTTATTCTAAATAACAGAAAGTAAAAAGAGGGTATAGAAGGTTGTGCCTTCTAGTTTCATCCATCTCATGATCATCAAAATGAATCCACTAACAAGGTTGATCAAGTCTTGTTAACAAACTCATTCTGAGTAACACAGAACTGGAGAAATTTTAAATAACACTAGGTTACCTCAACGGGGATATGAAAATCCCCAACAATAAGAATATCATACTTTTTCTTAATAGTAGGAAAAGGAAATTCAAAACCTCCAATAATGACAGTTGGAATTTTTCCAATAGAATTGATACTTTGAACTTGAGGTTGTTTCCTCGGAAAGTGTACCGTATGCTCATCTATTATATATAAAAAGTATTTGATGGGATCACTAGAGAAAAGAGAATATTTTAGAAATTCCCACAATAATTAGAAAGATCTGTCCGCTTAATTACTAGAAAAAGAAAGCATAACCCTTGGATGGAGACTTTTTTTTTTGCAACATAAATCACTGAAAATTACCCACCATTGCCATTATGCAAAATAACTTTTCAATATAATAAGAAAAGAATAACACTTACCTCTCTTTCCCAATGACTCACGAGCCTTCCCCATGTTTAAAACCTCACGAGCCTTCCCAGTTAGATCTTCCATCGAAAAACAACGCACGAGCCCTAACCTCTCGACCCTTCAAGCTGCCGCCACCATCCTACACATCATGCATCAAACGAACATCCTTCTCTACAGAATTGGACACTCAACCCAGCCCTAACTCCCTCATCACGTCCTCTCCCAATGGCCAGCCCTCGCGAGATTTCTCCGGAGGACCACGGCACGACCGAGGAGTCCTTGAAGCCACATGCTTGCCTAGCTATTTTTATGATTCCTTTCCAATCTAAGAAGATGGGCAACTACGATGACAGATGCATGCTCACAACTCCATCTGCCGTTGCCACATGGACCGCCACAGGATACCTCTGGTGGCTGCTATAGTGGCTGATGTTACAGCAGCATCAATCTGGAGATGAAAGCTGATGCAGACATGTGATCTATTGCTGCCATGCAAAAAAGCCATGGAACTTGAGATACGACGGAGGACCTGATAAGTAATTACTACAGCAAAGCACAAAGAGAAGAGGATGGAGTAATTGGTGCAAGAACAACAATTAGCGACTAAGAAGAGGATGGATTAATTAGTACAGCCAGTTGAAGAGGGTGTCGAGGTGCACAGTCTGAGAGGACTCCTGCGGAGAATTTTGCTAGGTGAGTTCGGCAAGTTTGTTGTGAAATATTTTTAGTCTGCTTCAGCAGGTCAGCTTGCTAAGTGCACGTACAGAAAAATACAATCATTATGTATCACACACACGTACACAAAATGCATGCACACATGTATGCGAGCAAGCATGCATTAACATGCCTCTGGACCCTTGTGTCCAGTTCTGATCAGGAGAGCTCAACCACCTCTTCCACCGGTGTGGAGGTGAACGGATTGCGGAGTAGGCACCAAAGGACAGGAGGAGAGGTAGGGATGGCGCTGGCGACAAGGCTGCCAAAAATTGGCTCAACTTCCTCTGCCTCGGCGCAGGCCAAACTGCCTCCATTTAGGTATGCAGTTTTGCCAGCTTTCATCGAGCAGTTTCTTCTATAAGCTCGGTGCTCTCCGGTTCCAACGTCGTTCCATACATCACAACAACCAGCTGCTTCCATTCGCTTTTACATCAAGGGGTCCATCATTGATTTCTGAACTTAGAACATGGATCGAGGTATATGTCTGAGGGGAGATCCATCCACACTAAGATCGATTTTTTCTTCCGGTAACGGAACTTATTTCCTTTATTTAGATTCTCTGATATGTATGATTTGGGTTTCTTATCGCCTCTTCAATAGATTGTGTTGTAGTATTCACAAGAGTGCAAATCGTCTACGTGAAGATTCAGATGTGACTGCAGTAGCGATCTTTCAATTATCTATTAACTATTTAGTATACGTCTCATGTTTTCGCCAGCCTACACAATTTTTATCCTTTGGTTCACTTACATTTATAGTCCATTATATGATCTGATAGAATATGCATTGCATCCTTTGGTACGGATGGCACAACTATTTAGGCGGCCATAGAATATGCATACCATCCCCACGGCATGCAGGATATTAGCTGTACATATTTAGTTAACTCCTATCTTTACTACAGTGCTTGGTTCAATTAATTTTTATCTTTACAATTCGTTTGTGTAATTAGCATGAGCATGCGACACACTCATAGATGTACTAATTACAGGGGAAGCGTAGTTTGTGCATGTAAGCTAAAAATGCTACTAATCAGTTTTATGCCACCTGGAGTAAATTTTGTACCTGTCCTGAAATCTCTAAAATTAGGTAGGTTCTGATGTAGAAAATACTATATCCTAGAGAACATCATATGACTCAGTACTTTGTTGTTGGGAGTTCTTGGCACATGAACAAGCATTTTCATAACTTCATCTAAGCATTAGGTTTTTCTTGGTCTGCAACCGAGATCATAGTTCTTGGCACAAGAACAGGCATTTTCATAACTTTATCTTAAGACACAAGAACTAATCTGACTAAGCTTGTCTGAATTAATTTACTTTAGCTTGGATCAAGCACTAATGGCATGATGATGACATGGTATTACAATCTATATATCTACCTATCTATTATATACTTATAAAACGATAGAAAAGGAAAGGTATATATTTGACTAATTATGTTACCTTTTATCAACGGTTGAGATTCTTTCCATCGCAAGAAAAAACATGGCTGAGATCCTATTTCATCAAACAACTCGTAAGGAAGGCACGGAAGGGAAGAGTCCCATCGTACGATGATGGAGACCGTGAGTCCCTCAAGAAAGAAAGGATGAACATCGTCAGTTTCAAAAAATAAAGTTTGGTAATCGTGACGTAGAGGGAAAGAGCCCAATAGTACTAGGACGGAGATCATGACGTAGAGGGAAATAATTTCCAAATCCAACTCAGGTTTATTTAGAAACCTGAAGAGGTACGTACTAAACAAGACTGGATGTATTCCGTCAAAAAAAAGTAAAAAGAAGATGCATATACGTACATATATAGAAATTCTTTCCTGGGTAGATGCATGATCGTACGATGTATGTACGACTCCACCTATTGATCCGCCCCTGTCAGCCCTCCCATCACTAATCTTTCTTTTTGTCTAATCAGCTCATTACTGCCTCTCGAGAGTTCCCATGGTACGACATCAGCAGAAGGGGGTAAATGTGTTGATCTCCTGGAACTGAGAATCTGAGAATCTGAGAATCTGATTCTCATGTACCTACAACTGAGAATCTGAGACCAGGAAAGGCATGTATGAGTAGACCATTTGTAGCAGAGTTCATGGCTGTTAAAAACTACAGATGATCGTGGTACATTTGAAACAATGAAAAAAGACATTTATGCAGAAAAAATGTGTACAGGGCTTGCATGTCATCATGTAGGAAGAATCAACGAGTCAATGGAAATGTGCTCTCTATGTGCAAGTGAACATATCCCGCAAATTAAGGAGGCAAAATAATGTCATGGCTAGAACACTAAAGGTTGGAGGCAACAAATTAAGGCATGTATGGCGTTGTCCACTATGTGACAATGTGTTAGACATTACCAGTGAATATGCTCAGATAAGCATGTTTTCTCATGTTTGGAAGCACATAGAACCATGATATTAATAATATGATAAAAAAAGGAACTACAATACACCCATAGGTATATCGAGGGAGGAAGAGAATATCCGGTGTGCTACTAGCAACAAATATTTATGTTTCATTTAGTCATGTAGATTCTCTCAAAATAATTGGGAAGATAGTTAATATAGATGAGGTATGAAAGAGAGGAAGTTCAGATTAGAACCGTGGTATGTGATTTTGCATGATTGGTGCAGACCTTGGCATCATTTATCAAAAAGGGTCCTTAGCATAATTAATGGATTTTTTAATACAAAATAATATCATTTTTCTCAAGATGTACATTAATTTATCTATAAATCCGTTTGATTTTGAACAAAAGGGGTTCCCCGTCCCATTTTTATTAAAATGGGGCAAATCATCACATGCTGACTACGCAGGGCACATGGAGGAGACATAAACTACCCAGCAAGTCTTGCGGCTAGCACTAAAACCCTTCTAATATATGAACAATTTTTTAATGTATCAACATAATTTGGAGATAAAGTAATCAATTTGAATAACAATCCATGCCATAAGCATATGTTTTCCTATTGTATTCATTCAGTATTGGTAATGTTCATGTATTCTCTCAAATAAATTGATAAAACTTCAACTTAGGATATACTTATATGCCACTTACTCGGGTTATAGTGAAAATCAATTAAGACAACACATATTAATCACTTATTAAAAAAGGAAACCAATAAGGATGATGCCAATTTCTCTTTACACAAATCAAATAATATGTGCCATTATTAAATTGTCTTAAAAACTAGCCCGCGCATCGAGCGGGCCACTTTGCTAGTTACCATTAACATGAAAAGTGACACTGCCTTTGTTGCAATCTATAACAGCCCCTGCAGTATTAAAAAAGGGTCTACCAAGGATAATCGACATACTATCGTCCTCGGGAATATCAAGAATAACAAAGTCCGTTAAGACAATGACATTTGCAACCACAACAGGCACATCCTCACAAATACCGACTGGTATAGAAGTTGATTTATCGGCCATTTGCAAAGATATTTCAGTAGGTGTCAACTTATTCAATTCAAGTCTACGATATAAAGAGAGAGGCATAACACTAACACCGGCTCCAAGATCACATAAAGCAGTTTTAAGATAATTTTTTTTAATGGAGCATGGCATAGTTGGTACCCCTGGATCTCCAAGTTTCTTTGGTATTCCACACTTAAAAGTATAATTAGCAAGCATGGTGAAAATTACAGCTTCCGGTATTTTTCTTCTATTCGTAATGATATCCTTCATATACATATCATAAGGATTTTATTTAAGCATATCAGTTAAGCGCATACGTAAGAAGATAGGTCTAATCATTTCGGCAAAGCGCTCAAAATCCTCATCATCATTTGTGGATGGTTTAGGAGGAAAAGACATGGGCTTTTGAACCCATGGTTCTCTCTCTCTACCGTGCTTCCTAGCAACAAAATCTCTCTTATCATAACGTTGATTCTTTGATTGTGGGTTATCAAGATCAACAGCAGGTTCAACCTCTACATCATTATTATTGCTAGGTTGAGCATCAACATGAACATTATCATTGACATTATCATTAGGCTCATGTTCATCACCTGATTGTGTTTCAACATCAGAAATAGAAATATCATTGGGATTCTCAGGTGTGTCTATAACAGGTTCACTAGAAGCATGCAAAGTCCTATCGTTTTTCTTTTTCTTCTTAGAAGAACTAGGTGCCTCTAATTATTTCTCTGAGAATCCTGCTCGATTCTCTTAGGGTGGCCTTCAGGATACAAAGGTTCCTGAGTCATTCTACCAGTTCTAGTAGACACTCTAACAGCAAAATCATGTTTATTATTTAATTCATCGACAAATCACTTTGAGCTTTAAGTACTTGCTCAGCTTGAGTGGTAACCATGGAAGCATACTTGCTAATGAGTTTAAGTTCACCTTTAACTCTAGCCATATAATCACTCAAGCGTCCTATCTCGAAAGCATTATTCTTTAATTCTCTACCAACATAAGCATTAAAACTTTCTTGTCTAGCTGTAAAGTCATCAAATTCATCTAAGCATGAGCTATGAAATTTAGTAGACGGGATATCAACTTTATTATATCTATAGAGAGAATTTAGCTTTACAACCTGTGTCGGGTTATCAAGATGATGTATTTCTTCAACATGCGGTATATTAAGACCATGTATTTCTTCAATAGGAGGTAAATTCTTAACATCTTCAGCTTTTATACCTTTTTCTTTCATTGATTTCTTTGCCTCTTGCATATCTTCAGGACTGTGAAATAGAACACCCCTCTTCTTCGGAGTTGGTTTAGGAATAGGCTCAGGAGTTGTCTCAATTGGCTCATGAATTACCTTAGGAATTGGCTCCGGAAGAGTCCAATTATTTTCATTAGTCAACATATTATTCAATAGTAATTCAGCTTGGTCAACTGTTCTTTCCCTGAAAACACAACTAGCACAACTATCCAAGTAGTCCTTGGAAGCATCGGTTAGTCCATTATAAAAGATATCAAGTATTTCACTTTTCTTAATAAGATGATTAGGCAAAGCATTAAGTAATCGGAGAAGCCTCCCCCAAGCTTGTGGGAGACTCTCTTCTTTGACTTGCACAAAATTATATATTTCCCGCAAGGCAGCTTGTTTCTTATGAAAAGGAAAATATTTAGCAGAGAAGTAATAAATCATATACTGGGGACTACGCGCACAACCAGGATCAAGAGAATTAAACCAAGTTTTAGCATCACCCTTTAATGAGAACGGAAATATCTTAAGGATATAATAATAGCGAGACTTCTCATCATTAGTAAACATGTTGGCTATATCGTAAAACTTGGTAAGATGTGGCATAACATTTTAAAATTCATAGCCATAAAAAGGATCATATTCAACCAAAGTAATAATCTCAGGATCAACAGAGAATTCATAATCCTTATCAGTAACACAGATAGGTGAAGTAGCAAACGCGGGGTCAGGTTTCATTCTAGCATTAAGAGATTGCTACTTCCATTTAGCTAATAACTTCTTAAGATCATATCTATCCTTGCAAGCAAAAATAGCTCTAGCAGCTTCTTCATCCATAACATAACCCTCAGGAACAACAGTCAATTCATAATCGGGGGGAGAACTTTCATCATCACTATCATCAATAATATCATCATTAATAATTTCATTCTCTCTAACCCTAGCAAGTTGTTCATCAAGAAATTCACCTAATGGCAAAGTAGTATCCCGCACAGAAGTAGTTTCATCATAAGTATCATGCATAGCAGAAGTGGCATCGTCATTAACATGCGACATATCAGAATTCCTAGCAGTAGCAGGTTTAGGTGTTGCAAGCTTACTCAAAACAGAAGGAGAATCTAATGCAGAGCTAGATGGCAGTTCCTTACCCCCCCTCGTAGTTGAGGGAAAAATCTTAGTTCTTTCGTCTTTCAAGTTCCTCATAGTGATCAACAGATATAAATCCCAAGTGACTCAAAGAATAGAGCTATGCTCCCCTGCAATGGCACCCGAAATTAGTTTTGATAACCCACAAGTGTAGGGGATCGCAACAGCTTTCGACGGTAGAGTATTCAACCCGAATTTATTGATTCGACACAAGGGGAGCCGAAGAATATTCTCAAGTATTAGCAGTTGAGTTGTCAATTGAACCACACCTGGATAACTTAGTATCTGCAGCAAAGTATTTAGTAGCAAAGTAGTATGATAATAAAGGTAATAGTGGCAAAAGTAAAGATAGCAGTTTTGTAACAGTAGCAACAAAAAAGTAAATAAGCGAAGCACAATATGTGAAAAGCTCGTAGGCATTGGATCAGTGATGGATAATTATGTCGGATGCGATTCCTCATGTAATAGCTATAACATAGGGTGACACAGAACTAGCTCCAGTTCATCAATGTAACGTAGACATGTATTCCGAATATAGTCATACATGCTTATGGAAAAGAACTTGCCTGACATCTTTTGACCTACCCTCCAGTGGCAGCGGGGTTCTAGTGGAAACTAAGGGATATTAAGGCCTCCTTTTAATAGAGAACCGGAACAAAGCATTAGCACTTAGTGAATACATTAACTCCTCAAACTATGGTCATCACCGAGAAGTATCCGGATTATTGTCACTTCGGGGTTGTCAGATCATAAGACATAATAGGTGACTATAGACTTGCAAGATAGGATCAAGAACTCACATATATTCATGAAAATATAATAGGTTCAGATCTGAAATCATGGCACTCGGGCCCTAGTGACAAGCATTAAGCATAGCAAAGTCATAGAACCATCAATCTCAGAACATAGTGGATACTAGGGATCAAACCCTAACAAAACTAACTTGATTACATGGTAAATCTCATCCAACCCATCACCGTCCAGCAAGCCTACGATGGAATTACTCACGCACGGCGATGAGCATCATGAAATTGGTGATGGAGGATGGTTGATGATCACGACGGCGACGAATCCCCCTCTCCGGAGCCCTGAACGGACTCCAGATCAGCCCTCCTGAGAGAGATTAGGGCTTGGCGGCGGCTCCATATCGTAAAACATGATGAAACTTTCTCTGTGATTTTTTTCTCCCCGAAACAGAATATATAGAGTTGGAGTTGAGGTCGGTGGAGCATCAAGGGGCCCATGAGACAGGGGGGGCGCCCAGGGGCAGAGGGCGCGCCCCCACCCTCGTGGATAGGGTGTGGGCCCCCTGGCCTTGATTCTTTCGCCAGTATTTTTTATATTTTCCAAAAGTTATCTCCGTGGATTTTCAGGTCATTCCGAGAACTTTTGTTTTCTGCACAATAAACAACACCATGGCAGTTCTACTGAAAACAGCGCCAGTCCGGGTTAGTTTCATTCAAATCATGCAAGTTAGAGTCCAAAACAAGGGCAAAAGTGTTTGGAAAAGTAGATACGTTGGAGACATATCAACTTCCCCAAGCTTAAACCTTTGCTCGTCCTCAAGCAATTCAGTTGATAAACTGAAAGTGATAAAGAAAAACTTTTATGAACTCTATTTGTTCTTGTTGTTGTAAATATGTAAAGTCAGCATTCAAGTTTTCAGCAAAGATTATCAACTAACCATATTCACAATAACACTTAGGTCTCATATTTACTCATATCAATGGCATAATCAGCTAGCGAGCAATAATAATAAAACTCGGATGACAACACTTTCTCAAAACAATCATAATATGATATAACAAGATGGTATCTCGCTAGTCCTTTCTGAGACTACAAAACATAAATGCAGAGCACCTTTAAAGATCAAGGACTGACTAAACATTGTAATTCATGGTAAAAGAGATCCAGTCAAGTCATACCAAATATAAACTAATAATAATGAATGCAAATGACAGTGTGCTCTCTAGCGGGTGCTTTTTAATAAGAAGGATGATGACTCAACATAAAAGTAAATAGATAGGCCCTTCGTAGAGGGAAGCTGGGATTTGTAGAGGTGCCAGAGCTCGATTTTAAAATAGAGATGAATAATCATTTTGAGTGGCATACTTTCACTGTCAACACAACTACTATGAGAAGGCTATATTTTCATGCTACATACATTATAGGCGGTTCCCAAACAGAATGGTAAAAGTTTATACTCCCCCACAACCAACAAGCACCAATCCATGGCTTGCTCAAAACAACGAGTGCATCCAACTAACAACAGCCCCGGGGGAGTTTTGTTTAATTATTTTGATTTGCTTTGATCTTTTTTAATCATGGGACTGGGCATCCCGGTTACCAGCCCTTTTCTCGTGAATGAGGAGCGGAGTCCACTCCTCTTGAGAATAACCCACCTAGCATGGAAGATACAGACAACCCTAGTTGAAACATGAGCTGCTCGAGCATACAAAACAGAATTCCCACTTATGGAGTTTGGATCCACAACAAGTATTCCAGCTTAGTACAGGTGAAGGCTAGCAAAAGACTGGGAAATGACCAACTGAGGGAGCGACAATAGTTATGAACATGCATTAAAATTAATTTACACCAAGTACAAGCATGAGTAGGATATAATCCACCATGAACATAAATATCGCGAAGGCTATGTTGATTTGTTTCAACTACATGTGTGAATATGTGCCAAGTCGAGTCACTCAATTTATTCAAAGTAGGATACCATCCTATCATAATCATTTTAATAGCATGTTGGCATGCAAGGTAAACTGTTATAACTCATAGCTAATTAAGCATGTCACAGGCAACTATAATCTCTAAATTTCATTGCAAATATGTTTACTTCATAATAGGCTGAATCAGGAACGATGAACTCATCATATTTACAAAAACAAAAGAGGTCGAGTTCATACAAGCTTTTCTCATCTCAATCAGTCCATAATATATCATCATTATTGCCTTTCACTTGCACGACCGAACGGTGTGTATAATAATAATAGTGCACATGCCTTGGACTAAGCTGGAATCTGCAAGCATTAATATGGGCTCTAAGTTAAATAAACAATCATGCATATGAGAGCCACTAAACATTTTCAATATGGTCTTCTACTATCGACTCCCAAACGAAAGAAAAGAAAATGGATTTGCAACGTGTATCTGAGCTTGTCGCCCTTGGAGCCGTCGAAGTGCATACGCCAATGGGTGGAGTCTGGTGCCGGCGGCAGGTACTGGGTCTCGGCCCAGTCGACAAGGAAGTCGGCCAGCACTTGGGACTTGATGGCGGTGTGCGGCTGGTAGAAGATGGTGTAAGGTGCCAGCGCAATGGCCCACTTGGCCACCCGGCCGGATGCATCTCGGTTGCCTATGATCTCGGCGAGCGGGGCAGTGCAAACGACCGTGACGGGGTGCTCTTGAAATTAGGGCTTGAGCTTCCTGGCGGCAAAGTACACGCCATAGCACATATTCTAGTAGTGGGGGTAATTCTGCTTTGAGGTTGACAGCACTTCGCTCAAATAATACACCGGCCTCTGGACCATCTGAACTCGGCCTTCTTCTGGGCGCTGAACCATGATGACAGTGCCGACCACCCAGCTGGTGGCGGTAATGTAAAGGAGCATGGGCCCTTTCTTAGGTGGTGCCGCCAGGACAGGGGCGTGGCCAACATTTTCTTCAACTTGTGAATAGCTTCGTCCACATGGTCATTCCAATCGAAATGAGTGGATTTCCTCATGAGCTGATACAGGGGGATAGCCTTCTCCCTAGCCAACTGATGAAGTGGTTGAGGGAAGCCAGGCACCCGGTGAACTTTTGGACATCTCGAAGCCGGGTGGGAATCTCCATCCTTTCTATGGCCTTGATCTTCACTGGGTTGCACTCAATGCCGCGTTCAGAGACCAGGAAGCCTAGGAGCTGGCCGGCTGGCACTGCGAACACGCATTTCTCAGGGTTGAGCTTGATCTAAAATCAGCACAAGTTGTCAAATGTTTCTTTGAGATCTTCCAGCATGGTGCCGTGCTTCTCCGTCTTCACCATAATATCATTTACGTAGACGTGTGCATTTTTGCCGAGTTGCTTGAGGAGGCATTTCTGCATGCAATGCTAAAATGTGGCACCGGCATTTCTCAAGCCGAATGTCATAGTCAGGTAGCAGAAAGCTCTGAATGGTGCGATGAAGGTGGTCTTCAGGCGGTCTGCTGGATCCAACTTGATCTCATGGTAACCCAAGTAGGCATCCAAGAAACTCAATAGCTCGCATCCGGTAGTGGAGACTATCACTTGGTCAATCCGGGGTAAAGCAAACACATCTTTGGGGGAAGCTTTGTTGAGGCTGGTATAATCTATGCACATGCACCACTTCTTGTTCTTCTTCAACACAAGGACCCGATTGGCAAGCAATTCCGGAAAGAACACTTCCATAATGAAGTCGGCTGCCAAAAGTCGGGCTATCTCTTCACGAACAATTCTTCTCTTCTCCTCCAACAGTCGCCGGAGGGGCTGCTTGACTGGTTTCGCATCTGCTCGGACATGTAGCTTGTGCTCGGCAAAATCCGTTGGGACACCAGGCATGTCCTTTGGGGACCATGCAAAGATATCCCGATTCTCACGGAAGAAATCGACGAGATCGCTTTCCTATTTGCTGTCCAGGTTTGCTCCTACAACAGCAAACCTCTCCGGGTGCTCAGGGTCCAGAGGTATCTTCTTTGTTTCCTTGGCTGGCTAGAAGGAGCCATGAGCTTCCGACTCCTTGGGGTCAGGTGACAGGTCCGGCTGCTTGCCGGCCATGGCCACAAATCGGTCAAGGCTTTTCTTCTCAGCAGCGATTAAGAGGGACTCGGCCAGCTGACTGCTAGGTGCAGCAGAAGTAGAAGATTTCTTGTAGTCTTCGACTATGGTGATGATGCCTTGGAGCTCGACATCTTCATCTTGAAGTAAGCATAGTGGGGCACAACCATGAACTTGGCCAAAGCAGGTTGGCCAAGTAAAGCATGGTAAGGGCTCTCTAGATCCACCACTTCAAACCAGACTGCTTCACGCCGGAAGTGATCCTTGTCTCCGAAGAGGACATCTATCTTGATCTTGCCGATTGGTGAGGAGGACAAGCCAGGTACAATGCCATGGAACATGGTCCGACTGGGCAAAAGTTGCTTCGTCTTGATGTCCTGCTTTTCCATGGTGTCACGGTACAAGATGTTGATGCTGCTTCCACCGTCAATCAAAACTCAAGAGAAGCGAGCAGCTCGCCTCACAGTGGCGAAGGTGGCATCCAACACCAATGCGTAAGAGCTTGGAGACGGCATCACCTCTGGGTGATCAGCCCAGCTCCAGCTAATAGGATTTTCAGACCAATGCATAAATTCTGGATCCTTGGAGGCAACTGCATTGACTTCTTGGTGTTGTTGGCGCCGGCTGCGCCTGTCCTCAGCTTGGCTCGTGAACACGACGTAGACTGCATGCTCATCATGGAACTCATCCTGAATGGCTCCGACTGCTGGGCAAGCGTCCGGCCGCTCAGGAGCCGGAGGTGGCTGGCCTGCAGGCGGAGGGGGAACAGTCCTTCACCCTTGGAGAACCGTGTGAGCCAATGACATTTCCGGGTTATGTGGTTGGACAGCTTCGCGCTGTTGTGGAACTTGCAGGGGGCATCAAGGGTTTGCTCGTAGGAGAAAGCCGAGTGCCAAGCCGGCCTGCCACCTTTCGGGCGCTTGGGCGCGGGCTGCCCTCCAGGCTGCTTGCCTTCGACTGTGGCCACCTGCCGACTGGTGGAAGGCGGCATAGGAGCCTTGCTCTTGTTGTCGTTCTGGTGTGGGAGTCGATCGGAGTCTCCAGCCGGCGTCCATGGAGCCAGAGGAAGCACCTTTCCAGAGGCATCCACTCAGTGCTCGGTCTCCATCAGGAGTCGGACATGGCGTACTTGTCTGCTATGATCAGCAGTTCGTCGAGTGTAGCCGGCTCATCGTAGACAAGTCGGTGCTTGAGGAGGGTGCCCTCTCGGCACCCTGCGGTGAAGTACTCTATTGCTTGTACCGCATGCACGCCCTCACAAGATTTGGGGAGCTCGGCCCAGCGCGTGAGGTAGTTGCGAGTCAATTCGCTGGGGCCTTGGACGCACAAGGAGAGCTAGCGGGGCTTGGGAGGCCGCTTGTATGTGCTGGTGAAGTTGCGAATGAAGACTTCCGTGAAGTCTAGCCAGCTGTTGAAGCTGTAAAGCTTGAGGTTGTTCAGCCAGGTGCGTGCCGTGCCTTGAAGCATGAGGGGGACGTACTTCATGGCAACATGCCTGTTTGCCGTTCGCTATGCTAACTACAGTGGAGTAGTCGATCAACTAGTCCCCCGGCTTCACCGAGCTGTTGTATTTTGGCGTGTCTCTTGGGAGCGAGAACTCTTTGGGAAGGGCACGTCGCGGATGTGGGGGCCGAAACAGGGCGGTCTGACATCGTCTTCTTCTTCTAGCGCCAGGGATCGCGCCTGGTGGTCGATCCGATGGCGAACATCATTCTCGCCGATTCCCTTGGCGCGGCCCAGTCGGCCACTGAGCGTCGGGTGCGTGACAGGCGGCGGGGTGGGATATCTCTCCCCGCGAGGCGGAGGAGGAGGCGGGTTGCCTCGTCGCTCCACGGCACGGGGGCGACCTTCTACGTCACGCTTGATGGGAGGCGAGTTCGACTGCGGCTAGCAGTCGGCCCCTTGTCTTTTAGCTCACGGGCGCCGCCTGCAGTCGGCGTCTGGGATGTCGCACCATTCTCTCAGCGTGGGGGAGGACTTTCAGCAAGGGCGCCGGCTTCATGCCGCTCTGTGGCTGTGTCGATCAGCTGCTGAACGTGCCTGGTCATGAAATGAAGCTCATTGCCCTCTGCTATGTCTTGAGCTTGCGTTGGCTTTCCTTGAAGAGGAAAGGGTGATGCAGCAATAGTAGCGTAAGTATTTCCCTTAGTTTTTGAGAACCAAGGTATCAATCAGTAGGAGGCTCCTCAAAAGTCCCACGCACCTACACAAACAAACAAAGAACTCGCAACCAACGCAATAAAGGGGTTGTCAATCCCTTCACGGCCACTCGCAAAAGTGAGATCTGATAGAGATAGTATGATAAGATAAATATATTTCTGGTATTTTATAATATAGATGTGAAAAGTAAAGATGCAAATAAAAGTAGATTGAAAGCTTATATGATAAAAGATAGACCCGGGATCCATAGATTTCACTAGTGGCTTCTCTCAAGATAGCGTAAGTATTACGGTGGGTGAACAAATTACCGTCGAGCAATTGATAGAAAAGCGAATAATTATGAGATTATCTAGGCATGATCATGTATATAGGCATCACGTCCGCAACAAGTAGACCGACTCCTGCCTGCATTTACTACTATTACTCCACACATCGACCGCTATCCAGCATGCATCTAGAGTATTAAGTTCATAAGAACAGAGTAACGCATAAAGAAACATGACATGATGTAGAGGGATAAACTCAAGCAATATGATATAAACCCCATCTTTTTATCCTCGATGGCAACAATACAATACGTGCCTTGCAACCCTTTCAGTCACTGGGTAAGGACACCGCAAGATTGAACCCAAAGCTAAGCACTTCTCCCATGGCAAGAAAGATCAATCTAGTAGGCCAAACCAAACTGATAATTCGAAGAGACTTGCAAAGATAACTCAATCATACATAAAAGAATTCAGAGGAGATTCAAATATTTCTCATAGATAAACTTGATCATAAACCCACAATTCATTGGATCTCGATAAACACACCGCAAAAAGAGTTTACGTCGAATAGATCTCCACAAGAGAGGGGGAGAACATGGTATTGAGATCCAAAAAGAGAGAACAAGCGATCTAGCTAATGACTATGGACCCGAAGGTCTGTGGTAAACTACTCACAACCCATCGGAGGGGCTATGGTGTTGATGTAGAAGCCCTTCGTGTTCGATTCCCCCTCCGGCGGAGAGCCGGCGAAGGCTCCAAGATGGGATCTCGCGGATGCAGAAGGTTACGGCGGTGGAAATTGTTCTTTGTTGGCTTCCTGGATGTTTTTGGGGTACGTAGGTATATATAGGAGGAAGAATTACGTTGGTGGCCGCCTGAGGGGCCCAGGAGATAGGGGGCGCCCCCTCCTATCTCCTGGCTGCCTCGATTGCTTCTTCACTTGCACTCCAAGTCCTCTGGATCACGCTCGTTCCAAAAATCACGCTCCCGAAGATTTCATTCTGTTTGGACTCCGTTTGATATTCCTTTTCTTCGAAATACTGAAATAGGCAAAAAAACAACAATACGGGCTGGGCCTCCGGTTAGTAGGTTAGTCCCAAAAATGATATAAATATGTAAAATAAAGCCCATAAACATCCAAAAGTGGTAATATAATAGCATGGAACAATCAAAAATTATAGATACGTTGAAGACGTATCAAGCATCCCCAAGCTTAATTCCTGCTCGTCCTCGAGTAGGTAAATGATAAAAACAGAATTTTTGAAGTGGAATGCTACCTAGCATCATTCTCAATGTAATTTTCTTTATTGTGGCATGAATGTTCAGATCCAAATGATTCAAAATAAAAGTTCATATTGATAAAAGAAATAGTAACACTTCAAGCATACTAATCAAAGCAATCATGTCCTCTCAAAATAACACGGCTAAAGAAAGTTCATCCCTACAAAATCATATAGTTAGGCTATGCTTCATTTTCGTCACAAAAAGATGTTCCCAAATTCTAGACCCCCGATGACAAGCCAAGCAATTGTTTCGTACTTAAATAATCTCAAACTTTTTCAACCTTCACGCAATACATGAGCGTGAGCCATGGATATAGCACTACGGGTGTAATAGAATATGATGATGGGGATTGTGTGGAGAAGATAAAAAAGGAGAAAGTCTCACATTGACGAGGATAATGGACGGGCTATGGAGATGCCCATCAATTGATGTCAACATGAGGAGTAGGGATTGCCATGCAATGGATGCACTAGAGCTATGAATGAATGAAAGCTCAACAAAAGAAACTAGTGGGTGTGCATCCAACTTGCATGCTCATGAAGACCTAGGGCATTTGAGGAAGCCCATCGTAGGAATATACAAGCCAAGTTCTATAATGAAAAATTCCCACTAGTATATGAAAGTGACAACATATGAGACTCACTATATGAAAAACATGGTGCTACTTTGAAGCACAATATATGAGACTCGCTATATGAAGAACATGGTGCTACTTTGAAGCACAAGTGTGGAAAAAGAGATAGTAACATTGCCCCTTTTTATTTTATTTTCTTTTTTTTCTTTTTCTTTTTTTCTTATTTTTCTTCCTTTTTTTTCTTTGGCCCCTTTTTTTTCTTTTTGGCTTTTTTTTCTTTTTTCTTTGGGACAATGCTCTAATAATGATGGTCATCACACTTTTATTGATTACAACATATGAATTACAACTCGAAACTAGAACAAGATATGACTCTATATGAATGCCTCCGGCGGTGTACCAGGATGGTACAATGAATCAAGAGTGACATGTATGAAAAATTATGCATGGTGGCTTTGCCACAAATACGATGTCAACTACATGATCATGCAATGGCAAAATGACAAAAGTAATGTATGTCATGATGATAAATGGAATGGTGGAACGTTGCATGGCAATATACCTCGGAATGGCTATGGAAATGCCATAATAGGTAGGTATGGTGGCTGTTTTGAGGAAGATATAAGGAGGTTTATGTGTGATAGAGCGTATCGTATCATGGGGTTTGGATGCACTGGCGAAGTTTGCACCAACTCTGAAGGTAAGAAAGGGCAATGCACGGTACCGAAGAGGCTAGCAATGGTGGAAAGGTAAAAGTGTGTATGATCGATGGACTCAACATTAGTCAAAAGAACTCATATACTTATTGCAAAAATTTAGAAGTCATCAAAAATCAAGCACTACGTGCATGCTCCTAGAGGGATATACTGGTAAGAAAATACCATCGCTCGTCCCCGACCGCCACTCATAAGGATGCACAATCCAAGTACACTTCATGTTTCAAATTTGTTACACAACTTTAACCATACGTGCATGCTATGGGGCTTGCTAACTTCAACACAAGCATTCTTTAAATTCATAATCACCCAACTAGCATGACTTTAATATCACTACCTCCATATCTCAAAAAAATTATCAAGTATCAAATTGATCATAGCATCCAATTCACTTCCTATGACAGTTTTTATTATACCCAACTTGGATGCCTACCATTCTAGGACCAATTTTATAACCATAAAAAATACCATGCTTTTCTAAAAGACTCTCAAAATAATATAAGATAAGCATGAGAGACTAGCAATTTCTACAAAATTAAGCCACCGCCGTGCTCTAAAAGATATAAGTGAAGCACTAGAGCAAAAACTATCAAGCTCAAAAGATATAAATGAAGCACATAGAGTATTATAATAAATTTCAATCAAGTGGGCTTCTCCCAAAAGTAGTGTACAACAAGGATGATTGTGGAAAACTAAAAAGCAAAGAATAATATAATACACGACGCTCCAAGCAAAACACATATCATGTGGCGAATAAAAATATAGCTCTAAGTAAAGTTACCAATGAACAAAGACGAAAGAGGGGATGCCTTCCCGGGGCATCCCCAAGCTTAGTCTTTTGGCTACTCTTGAATATCTTGGGGTGCCATGGGCATCCACAATCTTAGGCTTTTGCCACTCCTTATTCCATAGTCCATCAAATCTTTACCCAAAACTTGAAAACTTCACAACACAAAACTCAACAGGAAATCTCATAAGCTCCGTTAGTGAAAGAAAACAAAACCACCACATAAGGTTCTGTAATGAACTCATTCTTTATTTTTTTGGTGTTAAACCTACTGTATTCCAAGTTCTCTATGGTTTATAAACTATTTTAATAGCCATAGATGCATAAAAATAAGCAAACAACACACGGAAGGTAGAATCTGTCAAAAATAGAACAGTCTGTAGCAATCTGTAACTAACGCAAACTTATGGAACTCTAAAAATCCTACAAAAATAGGAAGTCCTGTTCAATTTTTCTATTGATCAGAAGCAAAAATAACCAACGCAAAAGCACGTTTCTGTGATTTAACAAAACTAATTTCATGCGTCCAAAGTTTCTGTTTTTCAGCAGAATCAAATTAACTATCACCATAGGTTAGCCTATAGGTTCTACTTGGCACAAACACTAATTAAAACATAAAAACACATCTTAACAGAAGGTAGATGCAAAAATTTATTACTAAACAGAAACAAAAAAAGACAAATAAAATTGGGTTGCCTCCCACCTAGCGCTATCGTTTAACGCCCCTAGCTAGGCATAAAAGCGAAGATAGATCTAAGTAGTGCCATCTTTGGCACTAAATTCATAAGTAGCCCGCATGATAGATTCATAAGATAATTTTACTTTCTTTCTTGGAAAGTGCTCCATGCCTTTCCTTAATGGAAATTGGAATCTAATTCCCTTCCTTCATATCAATAATCGCGCAATCGTTCTAAGGAAAGGTCTACCAAGAATAATAGGGCAAGAAAGATTGCAATCTATATCAAGAACGATAATATCTATGGGCACCAAATTTCTATTTGCAACAATGAGAACATACTTGATCCTTCCCATTGGTTTTTTAATGGTCGAATCCTCAAGGTGCAAATTTAAAGAGCAATCATCAAGATCATGGAAACCTAGAATATCACATAAAGTTTTCGGAATCGTGTAAACACTGGCACCCAAATCACACAAAGCAAAACACTCATGATCTTTAATTTTAATCTTTATAGTAGGTTCCCACTCATCATTAAGTTTTCTAGGTATAGAAACTTCCAGATTAAGTTTTTCATCATAAGACTGCATCAAGGCATCAACGATATGTTTGGTAAAAGCTTTATTTTGACTATAATCATGAGGAGAATTAACAACGGATTGCAAACAGGAAATACAATCTTCTAAAGAAAAATTATCATAATCAAATTCCTTGAAATCCGAGATAGTGGGTTCAATACTATTTAAAGTCATGACCTCTCCAATCCCACTTTTACTAAATTTAGCATCAAGATCTAAAAACTCTGAATTATTGGGACGCCTTCTAACTAAAGTTGACTCATCTCTAGTCTCATTATTATTAAGATTAATATTGTGAAACAAAGATCTAATAGGAGACACATCAATAACTTTAAGATCTTCATTATTATTTTCACGGAAACTAGAAGAACACGCCTTTACAAAGCAATCTTTCTTAGCACGCAATCTAGTGGTTCTTTCCTTGCACTCATCAATGGAAATTCTCATGGCTTTGAGAGACTCATTGATATCATCCTTAGGAGGAGTAGATCTAAGTTTAAGAGAATCAACATCAAGCGAAAGTCTATCAACGTTCCTAGCCAAATCATCAACTTTGAGGAATTTTTCTTCAAGCAAAGCATTAAAATTCTTTTGATAAATCATAAATTCTTTCACACTATTCTCAAAATCAGAGGGCATCTTATTAAAATTACCATAATAATTATTGAAGAATTTCCATAATTATTAGAGGAATTACTAGGGAACGGTCTAGAATTAAAGTTGCTCTGTACGCATTATTTCCCAAACTATTCCTACCAACAAAATTCACATCCATAGATTCATTATTATTCTCAATCAAAGTCGACAAAGGAATATCATTGGGATAAAGAGGAGTACTTTTAGTAGCAAACAACTTCATAAGTTCATCCATCTTTCCACTCAAAACATTGATTTCTTCTATAGCATGCACTTTTTTTACTAGTAGATCTTTTGGTGTGCCATTGAGAATAATTAGCCATAATATTATCAAGAAGTTTTGTAGCATCTCCTAACATGATTTCCATAAACGTGCCTCCCGCGGCCGAATCTAAAAGATTTCTAGAAGCAAAGTTCAAACCGGCATAAATTTTTTGTATGATCATCATAAATTCAAACCATGAGTAGGGCAATTGCGAATCATCAATTTCATTCTTTTCCAAGATTGGGAAACATGCTCATGATCAAGTTGTTTAAAATTCATAATATCATTCCTAAGAGTGATAATCTTAGCGGGAGGAAAATACTTAGAGATAAAAGCATCTTTGCACTTGTTCCAAGAATCAATACTATTTTTAGGCAAAGATGAAAACCAAACTTTAGCACGATCTCTAAGTGAAAACGGAAATAACTCAATTTAACAATATCATTATCCGTATCTTTCTTCTTTTGCATATCACACAAATCAACAAAGTTGTTTAGATGAGTAGCGACATCTTCACTAAGAAGGCCGGTGAATTGATCTTTCATAACAAGATTCAGCAAAGCAGTATTGATTTCACAAGACTCAACATCATTAAGAGGAGCAATCGGAGTACTAGGAAATCATTATTATTGGTATTGGAGAAATCACACAATTTGGTATTATCTTGCGCCGTGGAAACAAGTAATCCAACACACAAGAAAACAGAAAAAGGCAAGCGAAAGAGAGAGGGAGAGAGGTTGGGAAAGAGAGGGCAAATAAAACGGCAAGGGTGAAGTGGGGGGTGGGAAAACGAGAGGCAAATGGAAAATAATGTAAATGTGAGGGAGATGAGTTTGTGATGGATACTTGGTATGTCTTGACTTGAGCGAAGACCTCCCCGGCAACGGCGCCAGAAATCCTTCTTGCTACGTCTTGAGCTTGCGTTGGTTTTCCTTGAAGAGGAAAGGGTGATGCAGCAATAGTAGCGTAAGTATTTCCCTAATTTTTTGAGAACCAAGGTATCAATCTAGTAGGAGGCTCCTCAAAAGTCCCACACACCTACACAAACAAACAAAGAACTCGCAATCAATGCAATAAAGGGGTTGTCAATCCCTTCACGGCCACTTGCGAAAGTGAGATCTGATAGAGATAGTATGATAAGATAAATATATTTTTGGTATTTTATAATATAGATGCGAAAAGTAAAGATGCAAATGAATGTAGATTGAAAGCTTATATGATAAAAGATAGACCCGGGAGCCATAGGTTTCACTAGTGGCTTCTCTCAAGATAGCATAAGTA
Source organism: Triticum timopheevii (assembly GCA_963921465.1). Classification (NCBI taxonomy): domain Eukaryota; kingdom Viridiplantae; phylum Streptophyta; class Magnoliopsida; order Poales; family Poaceae; genus Triticum; species Triticum timopheevii. The sequence goes on from OY997271.1 coordinate 77,960,594, forward strand.
TTATGGTGGGTGAACAAATTACTGTCGAGCAATTGATAGAAAAGCGAATAATTATGAGATTATCTAGGCATGATCATGTATATAGGCATCACGTCCGCAAAAAGTAGACCGACTCCTGCCTGCATCTACTACTATTACTCCACCCATCGACCGCTATTCAGCATGCATCTAGAGTATTAAGTTCATAAGAACAGAGTAACGCATTAAGAAAGATGACATGATGTAGAGAGATAAACTCAAACAATATGATACAAACCCCATATTTTTATCCTCGATGACAACAATACAATACGTGCCTTGCATCCATTTCTGTCACTGGGTAAGGACACCGCAAGATTGACCCCAAAGCTAAGCACTTCTCCCATGGCAAGAAAGATCAATCTAGTAGGCCAAACCAAACTGATAATTCGAAGAGACTTGCAAAGATAACTCAATCATACATAAAATAATTCAGAGGAGATTCAAATATTTCTCATAGATAAACTTGATCATAAACCCACAATTCATCGTATCTCGACAAACACACCACAAAAAGAGTATACATCGAATAGATCTCCACAAGAGAGGGGGAGAACATGGTATTGAGATCCAAAAAGAGAGAAGAAGCCATCTAGTTAACAACTATGGACCCGAAGATCTGTGGTAAACTACTCACAACTCATCAGAGGGGTTATGGTGTTGATGTAGAAGCCCTCTGATTCCCCTCGGGCGGAGCGCCGGCGAAGGCTCCAAGGTGGGATCTCGCGAATGTAGAAGGTTACGGCGGTGGAAATTGTTCTTCGTTGGCTCCATGGATGTTTTCGGGGTACGTAGGTATATATAGGAGGAAGAAGTACGTCGGTGGACGCCTGAGGGGCCCAGGAGACAGGGGGCGCGCCCAGGAGGGGTGGGCGCACCCTCCTATCTCCTGGCCGCCTCGATTGCTTCTTGACATGCACTCCAAGTCCTCTGGATCACGTTCGTTCCAAAAATCACGCTCCCGAAGGTTTCATTCCGTTTGGACTCCATTTGATATTCCTTTTCTTCGAAATACTGAAATAGGCAAAAAAACAGCAATACGGGTCGGGCCTCCAGTTAGTAGGTTAGTCCCAAAAATGATATAAATATGTAAAATAAAGCCCATAAACATCCAAAAGGGGTAATATAATAGCATGGAACATTCAAAAATCATAGATACATTGGAGACGTATCACCCTCCAGCCCATCCAGCTCGTCTACGGCCGCCTGTGCAACGCACAGGTTCTTGAGTGGCGTGACGTAGACACGGCGGGGAGCACCCAGCCTGCTGGCGATGGTCGCGCCGCCCTTCTTGATAGCGCCAATCCGGCTAGGTCCGCTAGCATGCGGCGTGCCCGAGGCGGCATGATCAACCTTGCATTTGTAAGTTCGGTGAGGTGTCTCATCGAGGCTATCTTCTTACCGTTCTCGATGAGGACAAGGCGGCGGGCCTCGAGTGTGTCGGCGTCGGCATCGGCCGGGATGGGGGCAGACAAGTCATGCAGCGCCGTCTGCAGGGTGTCGTGGATGTTCTCACTGGAGCCGGCGTCGTGACTGATGACCAGCACCTCAGTGACGGTGCTGTCGCAACTGTCGGCTCGAGAAAGAGGGTCGTTGATGACCACCGCATTGGTGGGGAAGGCATCAAGTCATGCCGTGTCGGAGTCGACCAGCATCGGGTCGGTGGAGCCGACCGACTCCAAGTCCACCGCAGACTCGCTGGCAACGTGGAGCTGGTCGAGGAGGCTGATGAGGCGGATCTGAAGGCCGTCTGTGCCCACGTCGGACGCAGGCTCGTCGGAGAGGCGAAACTCACCGGGAAGATCGGGGAGGCAGCTCGCTGCACGGGCGTTGTCGACGCCATGTAGCACGTTGCAGTAAGCGCCATCGGGTGTGCCAGGCTGGTTACGCTCGCTGGGGAGGAAAAGGGTTCCCGTCCAAAGTAGATCTCCGGACGACGGTGCACCTGGCCCCATGGTGGGAGCCAAATGTCGGGTGGTAGGTGCGACATATGCCAACGGGTGGCTTATCATTTTGGGAGCTAGTAAGACATCGCCGGTGCCTGGAAATGGGATAAGGCGAAGACATGCATGCCGGTGAATCTTACCCATGTTTTGGGCTCTCCTAGGAGATAACACCCATACTCCTACTCTGCGGGGTCTCCGCATGATCACTATATCAAAACAAGTAGCTACAAGAGGCTCCTTGAGCTGTTCAGCTTGAGGATGAAGAACAGCAAGGCTAGCTCTCCTCTTCTCTCTATGTGGTGTCTAAAACTCTAAGAGATCAACCCTTTGCATGGGTGCCCTGGAGGGTTTATATAGGCCTAAACCCCAGGGGTACAATGGTAATCCGGCTTGATGTGGGTCCATGCCGTCAGTGTCTATAGTCGCCGGCTTCTCTGCCGGCCGCTGGGGCCCACCGACTGATGGGTCCCGCCGGCTGTCGGCTTCTTGGCCAACAGGCTGAGCCCACCGCCTGGTGGTCTTGTCGGCTGCTGGTGACTATAGCGTTGCTCCTGATGACGATGGCTTTGTCGTGGTGAGCATGGCTACAGTGCCGCCGCCTGGCGGTCTTTCACTGTAGCCTTACCCCATCTTATCTGTTTAATGGCGCACAAACTTCCAAGGCGGGGTGAGCCGACTGTTCGGAGCCAGCTGCTCCCCAGGCGGACTGGAGAAGCTTGGCCACCTTCTGGTATCTCTCTGGCGGGAGGGGCCCGCCGCCAGCGGGCCGTACTGACAGGCTGTCGTGGGTGATGTCATGGTCAACATGGCAACAGTGTCGCGCTTGCTCCAGGATTCGGGGGTGGCAGGCTTCATTGTTTCCACGTCCCGTCCTATCGCCATTATGTGGATGCAAACTTTGAGGGTGTGAGCCGGGCCGCCTGCTAGGAGCCGGCCCTTTGATGGCCGGCTGCTAGGAATCGGCCCTCGCCGAGAGGGCTTGCAGAGCCTTGCCGCCTTCTGGCAGCCGGCCGGTGGAACAGCCGGCCAGGAGAAGGCGGCCCTACGTCTTCGATGTTTGAGTGCGCAGTCAGCCCGATATTTTTTTTGAAGAGCCAGGTGGAGCAACACCCCTCCCGATCATTTACTCCAACAACGCCACACCCCTCCCGATCAAAAGGACCCCGTTTCGACCATAGGAGGTCCAACACAATTTCGTTTCCTCCATTTTGCGGTACGCCAGACCCCTCCCGATGAACAGGACCCCGTTTCGAACGTGGCCGGTCAAACACAAGGCCTTTTCCTACGTTCTGCGGTACGCCAGACCTCGTTTCCATCGCCTGTTCTGTCCAAGCCCTCCCAATGAACACGATGACGCATTCCGTTCCGACCCAGCCGGCTAGCTCCCCATTAACATGACGACGACGCTGTTTCTGCGTTCCGACACAGCCATGTACACGAGCCCTGGCCGTACGTATGTGCGAGTAGGCGTTCGAGACCACGCCTATATGTACGTACATGGCCGTATTTACATTCTTGCACCCTGGCCGCTGTACGTATGCTTACATGCTATGTGTGCGCCTCTACTACGATACATGCGCCCCTCTAAATCAACAAGTATGTACGTACACGTTCATGAGCAGAATGACAACGCTACGTACGCTTCGACCAGGTGGGTCCAAACTGTCAGGCACTTCCTTGCGTGCGAAGATGTAGCTGGTGGTTCCCAGCAGTCAGGGAGCGAATCATTTTTTTAGGACGCACTTCCTTGCATGCGAAGATGTAGCTGGTGGGTCCCAGCAGTCAGGGGGAAACTTTTTTTCACGAAATATGGTGGACTGTCCGGTGGGTCCCAGCTGTCAGGTGGAGGAATAATTATTTTGCGCGTAATAAGGAGGCACTTCCTTGTGGCCGCCGTGGACCCAGCTGTCAGTCTCTCCACGTACAGTACTCTTCCGATGGAAGTCGTTCCTTGACCACGTTGACCACACCGCGCCGAGAGCACCAGCGCGGCGGACGAAGGTGAGGCCTAGGAAGGGGACGGTGCGGAGTCGGGGAAGACGCGACAGTGGATGCCACTACTAGGAAAATGCTTATAGGTAGACATTTAGCAGTAGCATTGGTTATATACCCATCGCTACTGCTATTTAGCAGTAGCGCCGGCCAGCACCCGCGCTACAAGCACACGTTAGCAGTAGCGCTGGATTTCACGGCCAGCGCTACTACTAATGGGCCACGCTCTCAGCCCCCTGTTGCAGCTTTAGCTATAGCACTGGGCCTCCTCCCTCGCTGCTGCTGCTAAGCCCACCTCTTCCTCCCGCACCGGCCCGCGCACCACCCCTCTCCCCTCACTCACACTCACACGCTCACACCACCATATCGAATCCCTCAGCCGGCCCCCGATCCGGCCGCCGCCCCCATGTCGTACTCCGGCCGCCCTCCCCCGCGCGGCCCTCCTCCCCTGCCGCACCCCCCCCCCGCATCGGCCCTCCTCCCCTGCCGGACGGCCTCCCGCACCGGCCCTCCTCCCCTGCCGGCCGTCCCCTCGCATCGGCCACCTCCCCCGCCGGTCGCCCTCCCGCGCCGACCCTCGTCCACCGAGAGGTACTCCTCCCTCCTTTCTCCTCCTCCCTCCCTCCCTAGTTATAGTTATCAGAGAGTAGTTAATTATTTTGAATCCTAGTTCAAAAAATGTAGGTTCTTAGAATAATGTAGGTGTTTTGGTTGAATTTTTAGGTGTTTTAGTTAAATTTGTAGGTGTTTTAGTTAAAAATGTAGGTTCTTAGAATAATGTAGGTGTTCTTAGAATAATGTTGAATTTGTTTTAAGTGTATTTAAAAGAGTTTTAGGTGTTTTAGTTCTTTTAGGTGTAGTTAACAGAATTTTAGGTGGTTTAGTTGTTTTAGGTGTGGTTACCAGAATTTTAGGTGTTTTAGTTGTTTTAATTGTAGTTAACAGAATTCTAGGTATTTTTTTAGTTAAAGCAATTGTTGTTATTTTTTTAGTTAAAGCAATTTTTCCTATTATATGCAAATTTGCAGCGGACATGCCATATTTTGAACATGTCACATTTTGAACATGTCATATTTTTCCGAGTGGCGTATGTTTTGCCAGAAATGTCGATTCGTTTATGTTCTGGCAAATTTCAGGCGCTCGATTGGTCCTGTTTTTAGCAAAGGTCATGCCAAATTTTGCTAAGTGTTTATTAATTTTGTTTTCATAATTAAGTATTTTTTTCACGACATCGACGATGCCTATCCCGCATCATCGTCGTCGACTCGGAGCTTCTTCTGGTGAGCCGAGGGGCCATGTCCGTGACTGGGCTCCGCCGGGCTGGTACTGGGGTGTGCTATCTTCTGGTGAGCACAGCTTAGCGAGGAGCCAGCCCGTCGTCGACCCGGAGCTTCTTTGGTGGCGGTCACGTGGGCCTGCATCGGTGGAGAGGATTGAGTCCCCCGCATAGGTGGTGTAACACCATGTCATGGAGGAGAACACGCACGTCCAGCGCTACTTGGTTGAGTTGGCGAATGGCTGATTCTCCAATACCTGGCAGTTTCTTTGGGGATCTGACCGGAGCTATGATCCGGTGATGGTTCCTTCTCTTTGGGTGTCCACCGCGGCACACTGAACCTAGAGGAGCTATTATTCGAGATGTATTAGTGATATTATATGATGATCTCTTTGCTACAAACTACTATATATGTATTCGATGATGGATTATTAATTACCTATCAGTTATTGCTTATTGAATGCAAAAGATATGTATTCATGATGGATTATATGATGATCTTTGCTACAAACTACTACAAACTACAAATTTTAGGTGTTTTAGTTGTTATATGATGATCTTTGCTACAAACTACTATATATGTATTCAATGATGGATTATTAATTACCTATTAGGAAATGTCTGACAACGAAAGGGAATTCGCTATGTGCGTTTACTAGAAAGATAAGCGCGGTATGTGCGACAGGCCTCACCTGGTAGAAGGTCGGCCCTTCAGCATCAAGCTCCAAGAGACCTTTGATGTTGATACGGTATGTAACGATGACAAGTGTTTTTTGTTATTTTGGCACGACTTCTATGCTTCTTCAACGTGTAATTTCCGTCTTTTACAATTCGACTAGCGTATCCCATGCCACAAGACGCTATGTCTTGGAGAAGATTTGGTTTGAAGATCATGAAAGCACGAAGACAAAGATAATTCAACTAAGGACCCATCATGGTTATGATTTTGCTGTAAACAATTCTGTGAACTCATCCAATTTTGTTTGCCCAAATTGGGAAGCCCTTTCCAAGGCGTATGATTTTCATGAGGGTATGCTTCTCACCTTCAATCTTGGTGATCCTGACATCGATGAAAATGATATGACCATGTGGGTCCTTGTTGACACGCTTCCAGTTCTACCTCTGTGTGAGTTTCTTAAACATATTTACTAAGTAATTTATATTGGTTATATCAAAATATTTGACAGCTTATTTCCATTGACAGCTTATTTCCATTCTTCAAAAAATGTACGGAAGATGGTAGACAGAACCTACTACTACAATGATGAAGCACAATTAACTTATAAGGAGGAAGATGGTCTGATCACATTTTTTACCGATCTTGAGAATTACAATAGCTATTATCGAATTCCTCAAAATTATGGTCCATATGTGACACTAGTGCATGCGGTGTGCTACGGTAACATCAATGGATATATCATGGTAAGATTTTGTACTATTACGACATCCGTGCATCTTTTGCATATTTTTTTATAAAACTGAACTACATTGCTAACGACAAAGTTATTACTATGTTTTTGAACATAAAATCCCGATGGATTGTGTGCCTCATCTGATCTTGCCAAGAGGTCGCGTTGATGTTATGAGCTTACGGCCACCACGGCCAGGTCAGCCACAGTATCCACATCACTCCTGCCCATACCGGATTTCTAAAAGCAAGGAAGCCATGACAATAAAAGATTGGAAAAAATGTTTCAACCATCGTAGAGAGCTACTTGGAAGCAACATTGTGCGTAGGCCAAGACTTGGAGACAGGATGATCTCTGTTCTTCATTATGGAGAGTCCAGTTTCCTTAATGAAGAGTCAATGCCTATCTTGTTTTATGATATTTTACCTGAGAGAGGGTAGAGTAGGTTCTATGAGAGGAGTAGGTCCTAGGTAGAATGTGTTATTATGTGCTATAATGTGTTAGAGTTGGTGAGGAGGAAGAGGTGTTGTGATTATGACTAGTGACCAACTTGTTATATATATGATGTCTCATTGACGAACATTGTTTGGTGGTGATGACTAGTGGTAATGAATATGCTATTTAAACAGACTAGTTCATGATGAGTTGTTATTGTATAAAAGATATATCTGTTTAAACATGTACAACGCCAAAATATTAAAAAAAGACATAAATGTTAGCAGTAGCGCTGTCCTAAAAACACGCTACTAGTACTTGAACTTACCAGTAGCGCTGGTCCAGAAAATGCGCTACTGCTATGAAATAGCTGTAGCGCCATAGCAGTAGCGCTGGTCCCCGTGCTACTGGTAGCAAAAAAGCCAGCGCTATTTGTAAGCTTTTCTCTAGTAGTGTGCCCACGCACAGAGGAGTATGAGGGTTCACTGGTTCGGCTGCGGTGTGAGCTTGTCATCGCCGCAGAATAACAGGGGGTGTGGGTGAGTAGAGGGATGGTCTGGCCAGCGGTGGGAGTAGTAGGGGGCAGTGAGGCCTCCGCGGCATCACAGCCGGCCACGGGTGGCAGGAGCATGCGGCACGACCACTAGTAGAAAAAGGACCTACAGTCCCGGTTCGTAAGGGCCATTAGTCCCGCTTTTTGAACCGGGACTAAAGTGTCGGTACTAATGCCCTACACCTTTAGTCCCGGTTCTTGTATAAACCGGGATAGATGGGCCTCCACTTGGCTGGTGCGGCGAGCCCAGGCAGGAGGCCCTTTGGTCCCGGTTGGTGGCACCAACCGGGACCAATAGGCATCCACGCGTCAGCATTCCAGGTGCTGGGGTTTTTGTATTTTTTAAAGGGGGGGGGGGTTATGGGGTTTGGGGGGGGGGGTTAATTTACGTGTTTCATATATTGTGTTAGCTAGCTAATTAATAGACAGAAGTGTCCTCTCTTATCTTCGTGCTTGGTCGACGCTATGTACTATATGTATAGAGAGGACTAAACACGATATCTAGTAAGCAAATGAAGGAAACAGAAGATAGTCATGAACATATGCATATAGAGAGAAGTGATATCGACCACCTCTCCTTCTCTGAGAGATTTTTCGAACAACAAGTTCTCGTATATCTATCCGACGCTACGTACTGGCTACATATATAAAATATAATTATCTCTTACAATATAATCTCCTAATTACAAATGAACTCAGGGTCCACATGGTATTCTCTGTCTTTAGTGATCACGTGGTCAAGAAAGAATGCCGCCAATTCCTCTTGAATTCCTCGCATACGATCTGGTGGTAGGAGTTGATCCCGCATCCGAAATATCTAATTTGAAGAAGGGGGTCAATACATATCTATGAATAAATGAAACTGAACACATATGATGGTATTAAAATAAAATTTTGAATATTATTATTTATGCACTTCATATTGTTTATCAGAGTAGCCCCGCTCACAGGTTGTGTGTCAGATGGATGACAAATATAGTATCCACAGTAATCATTCCCTTGTTCCTGCCACAACCACTTAACAAGAAATAGAGGTCAATCAAACTGATAATTAGCAAGCATGCTAAATGGTATCGGTAAAACTAGCGCATGAATCACTAGGAGATGCGTGGAACATGCTACTATAGTACTTACTTTCGGGTGTCTAAATTGCAGCTTCTTCGGCAGTCCTGGAGTTTTTGTGGTGATTTTTTTCCAAACCCTGCCAGCAGACAAAGAAAACAATTACTTGATATCAGGAAATGAACAAAGTTGCTGATATCACTACCAAAAAAATACACTTCCGTGATGATACGTGTTTGTCACAGTAGGTCGCGTCTTTTGTCATGCATGTACATCCATGAAGATTTTATGACAGAATCAAGATAGTCATACCTATGCTATCATAGAAGTGTTCCATGACATTACCAAAATTATCATCACGGAAGTGTCCACTTCCATGATGATAAAACGCGCGTCACAGAAGTGCTTTCGTCAAGGGTGACCGACACGTGGCATCCACCGTAACGGAACGTCGTTAAGCTATCGGGTCGGGTTTTGGATCCGATAACCCGTTAACAGCCCCGACCAATGATGATTTTCCACGTGTAAAATCATCATTGGCTAGAGGAAACACGTGTCGGCTCATCGTTGGGACAGATGTCATCCACTCATTGGACAGAAGGCTCCTATGATACGTCGACACGTGGCATGGCCCACCAGAGGCCCATTCCTGTGAAAAGGCTGGCCCGTTTGACTTGGTCAAAAGATGGCGGGCCGGCCCATGGAAAGCCTGTTAACGGCCTTTTCGCATATAGCCCATTACAACCTGCTAACCCAAGGCCCGTTACGCCCTATCCGAATTAGGCCCAGTAGCGTCATCTAGGCCATCCAATATGATTCCAGCCCATTTTCTCTTCTGGCCCATGTATGGCCCATGACGTCTTTCGGCCCATATGAGGCCCTATGAAACTCTTGGCCTATTAATGGCCCGTGGTGAAACTGGCCCGCAATGAACAGTGTATCACTTTACACCCATTAACGGCCTGTGGTGAAACTGGCCCGTCATGAACAGTGTATCACTTTATACCCATTAAGGCCCTGTTATTCAGTTCGGCCGTTTCCAGCCCATGTTATCTTTCGGTCTTCTCAGAGCCCATTTATTCTTGGGCTCATTTCCACCATTCGTTTACTTATGGCCCCTTACTGTCATTTTCTGCTTGTGGGCCAAATTCAGCCCGTGGTTACAGTCGGCCCGTTTGTGGTCTGTTAATATGTTGGGCCGTTTTCATAACGTCATCAAATACGGCCTATTAAGGATGGCCCGTTATGGTCGGCTCATGAACGGACGATTCCAACTCTAGCCCGTTTACGGCCATAATGCGGCCTGTTATTGGCCCATGTTTGGCCAATCGATCATATGGCCCGTATAAGGCCCATTGATGATTCGGCTCGTAAAAGGCCCATTGTTTCTACGGTCCGTAGAAGGCCCACTATTTCTACGGCCCGTAGGAGGCCCAATGTCACTACAGTAAATATTAGCCCATGGTTATTGTGGCCTAGTTTTAAAAATAGGTTATTGCAGCCACTAGCAAACCGCGGAAAAAGAACTGCACTGACTACAAGCAAACAAATAAACAAGACAACAAGGAAATAAATAAGCAAGCAACTTATGCTAGGCTATCACGGCTATTACACATATTACATCCACTGGGCATCAAAGTTCGCCACCAGTGCAAATATAGGGAACAAAGCAGCATATAAACGCCACAGCAAAACAAGTCCAAAACTGAAACCACTTCAGAAGAGTTCAAGAAACAATATCCTGGGTACGCATAATGCTGGCAAGATGCTTAGCAAGCTTATTAACTTTCTCTTGTATGGCGCTTAAATCCTCCAGCCCTTGTTGTTGCACAAGAAAGTACGCATCTGAATTCTGCATGGACTTCCTCGGTCCTTCGGCTTCTTGCCGCAGCACAGCTGACTGATGCCTTTCAGCTTGTAGCTGAGACTGAAGAAGCCGAAGTGATTCGGTCAGCAAGTTCGAAGAGCTTGTGCCAGTGGTACTGGCCAGTAACTCAAACACTACATCAACGCAGGACTGTGGGGTTTTCTCACTGTCTACAAGATCGTTTTATCACCTTTCTTGGAGACCAACAGGGTTGTCTCACTATCTTGAACCTTATCTGCATTGCTTTCTCTACCATTGCATAGTGGGGTGCTCTTCTCCAATATCCTGTTTGCATACTACAAGAGAAAGAAGCAGACACATCACATGTTTAGCTTGTAGTATACAAAACTCATTTTGGTAAACCAGTTCAGTAGTAAGGTGGACAGGATAATAGCATGAAACACACAAATATCTATGTACTATGGTCACTGTATTGTCCATATCATTCTAGTTTATGTTCCCTAATCAAGATAGAGACACAACTCAATTCATATATTTTTAAGACACAACAGCATAGACAGAGTATAAGTGTGAGAAACTACACAGCATTGGCAACACTTGTAACGTGCATCACATGAGAACATAACTGTTTATACAACTTAAACTGAAATCAACATAGAGAAAGAAGTTAGAACAACAATCCAATTAAAGAAATAGGTTTAAAACATACCTGTTGCGCCATTGGAGTTTCAATTGGATGCTTCAAATTCGAAAGTAGTTGGTATGAATAAATAGACTGATGCAACAGCAAAGGAGTATGGACCAGAGCTACGGAATCTGACCTGAGAACAGTTGCTCTTCTGCTTTAAACGTGGAGTTTGCGTTAGCTGTGGTGGTCTTCGTGCTTTGGGCACTGCAGTAGCTTTACAAACTGCTCGTGTGGGGGTACTTTGTGGTGGACATGGTGCTTTGTCAACTATAAGTGGGTTACTATCCGCTGGGGTTGCGGTTAGATGGGTTGTAGCTGGTTCTCTGCCCAACGGTGTAAGTGTGCAATCTGGAAGAGTCTCAATTATGTGTGGTGGGGCTAGTTTGTGGGCCAGTACAACCATGGTTCTATCTGCATCGACGGGTAGCACTGTCTTTTGTGAAGAACGGGTTTTTGCTCTCTTAGATACTGCCATCACCCCCTCCAATTCAAATGGCTGATAAAGAAGAAAAGAAATTGAATGTACAAACATTGTATGATAGACAGATGTGGTAATTCACATATATGTTGTCTAACCAAACAGGACATCTTGACACAATTTCACATATATGATGCCTAACTAAACAGGATAGCATGACACAGTTTCAAATATATGATGGATAACTTAACAGGATATAATGGCATAATTGAACACATGATGAGTACCTAAACAGGTTGACATGACAAAACTATATGATGTCTTTCTAAAATAGGTTGGCATTAAATAATTCACATACATGTTGTCTAAGTATACAGGATGGCATGATATAATTGACGTAATTGAATCATATACTAAGCAACTAGCACTCGCATGTATGATCTCTAAACTAAGAAGATAGAATTCAATATTGTGCATATGATGTCTAAACTAAGCAATGCAAGACACCATATGCATCATATGAGAAATATAAACATTGCAACTTAGAGCATACAACTCAGGTGGGATATAGGACTGGTCATCTGTCTCTGAATCCTCCTCTGAGGAGCTCCCTGTAACCATCGAGATATATGCTTCAACAGGTACCATTGTCTGCTCTGAAGACCTTGTTTTCACTCCAGATTTTTTCATAACCGGCTCAAATGGCTGATACACATGAAGAGTAGTTCAATATACACAGACTGTCGACAAATGGAATACGTAATGAAAAAAGAAGATGGCATGAGATAATTCACATATATGATTCCTGGCTCCATGGCGGTTCATAATTCACATATATGATAACTGGCTGAAAAACATGGCATTGCATAATTCACATATCTGATATAGAAAGCAAACAGGAGGCATTCACACAAAGCATGTCTAATCTAAGCAGATGGCATGGCAATGCAAGACACCATATGCATGATATGAGCAATATAACCCAGCCAAGTTAGAGCATGCACCTCGGGGGGCGGGGAATACGACTGGTCATCTCTCTTTGAATCCTCCTCTGAGGAGCTATCTGTAACCAACAAGAAATCTGCATTGACAGGTAGCACTGACTACTCAGAAGACCTTGTTTTCACTCCAGATTTTCCCATGACCGACTCAAATGGCTGATGCATAGGAAGAGTAGATGAATGTATAAACATTGTTAACAAATGGAATACATTATGGAAAAAATATGACACGATACAATTCACATATACGATGACTAGCTAAACAGGATGGCATTGCATAATTCCCATATACTCCCTCCGTTCCTAAATATTTGTCTTTTTAGAGATTTCAAATGGACTACCACATACGGATGTATATAGACATATTTAAGAGTGTAGATTCAGTCATTTTGTTACGTATGTAGTCACTTGTTGAAATCTCTAAAAAGACAAATATTTAGGAACGGTGGCAGTATGATATAGAAACCAAACAAGTGGCATTCACACAAAGCAAATATAATCTAAGTTGATGACATATAAGATGTATAATGTAAGCAATGCAAGGTGCCACATGCATGATATGAAAAACATCGGCATGCCAGGTTAGAGCAAACACCTCAGGTGTTAAACAGGCATGGTCGGCTCCTTCTGAATCTCCATCTGAACAGTTATCTTCCTCTGGAATACAATCTGGAAATGCAGGAGAGGGGGGGCACTTCGCCCACCATGGAGCGGCGTCTGCATGACATTATATTCGCACGCAACGGTCTTCTCTATTTCTCTACATTTTCAGGACGATTGTGTACAATATCTGACATGCATAATAAAAAAAATAGTTAGATTTTGTAAGGCCTAAGGGGTGCATGAAAAAATCAAGACTGATGGTAGCAAACGAGTGGATGGATCCAAAACTAATGATAGTAGGTAGATTAAAGCTTCAGTTTAAAAACATAGACAATGGATCATCTATTGTTTGTTGCCCACCCAACATGAACCACATAGAAGACCCCAGATGAACTAGATAGTAGACAGATACTTCTCGTTGATGGCTCGATATGAGACCCATTGGCAATTCAAAACTCAAGATTGAACGATAAAGTAGCAGGTAATAATAACCGATTTATAACATAAGAAAATACGAAAGACTACAACCTCTCTTCCGAAACTGTGTAGTCCTCAGGTTTATCTGCTTAGTCGATGATGGTAATGCAGATTGCGTGGCTACCAACAATGGGGAAGATGATCTGAGGCGGCGAAAGAAAGTCTGCAGGGGGGGAACTCTGCTGCAGTGAACGCTTCTGTCCATGGTGCACCTCAGGTGGGGTGGATGATGGCACGGCAGGAGCAGGACATAACACACGGAGTTTTCTTTGACGCCAATCTGAAAATGAAGTAAAACTATAAGGGCTCCTTAGAATTGGAGGATTTTATAAACGCAGCGACAGGAAAAACACAAGAATAGGATAGGAATGCACGTGCAAAACAGAGCATTTGGAAACATAGGATTTTAGTCAACCTGGGTGTTTGGATCACATGAATTGGAAGAACAGAGGAATGGAGAAACAAAGTGATGCGATGAGTGTACAACCTCATTGGCATAGCCTTGTGAACTCAGCATCATTGGGTTGGTCGTGGGGGATGGTGATGATGCCGGTCTGACTCTGGGTGGCCGTGAAGAAGATCCGAGGCCTCTGGAAATGGCACCGAGGGTACTGCTCCGGCTGTGCTGGATGGTTCTGTCATCGGAGCAGCTCCGCTAAGGTGTACGGTGACGAGGCTGAAGCATGACAAGATAGACAACGTTAATCTGAAGTGGGACCCTAATATCATCTGCAATAGATGATGTAAAATACATCACCAAAAAGTGCTAGTTGTAAAACGCATCAGCCGCGCCACGGCCGCTCCGACAGATGTTGTAAGTACTGTTCACTCTGAACTTAACTGAAGAAAATGAACTTCACAGTCGAAACTGAATTTTAGTGTCGAAACTGATTGAACTAGTAACAGAGCATTGCAATAGATGTTTAGGGCGTTCGAGCACTAGTAGCAGAGAAGCAGTGATCTAAATCAGCAGACACTCGAGCAGGGAATGCACTAGCAAAGAGAAAGTCGTGCAGTAGCACCGCGAGCGAGTGCTAAAGCAGCAGCTCCTGTAGCTGCCCGAGGTCGTGCAGCAGCAGCAGCAGCAGCGCAAGTGAGAGCAAGAGCAGAGCAGCAGCACGAACGAAAGCAGGAGCAGTGCAGCAGTGCGACCGACAGCAAGAACAGAGCCACAGCGCGAGCAAGAGCCAGAGCAGCTGGAGCTAGTGCCGTTGTGGAAGTCGCCGTCGAGGAATCAACGACATGGGGGAGAGACGCCGTGGATGATGTGGCCGGCAACGCCGCCGTCGATGGAGACGCCATGTCTTCTCGGTATCGAGCACCGGCAGCCCCGTGAGATCGAATAAAAGATAAAATGCAGCGGTGAGTGCAGAACCTCCTTGGTGGCGCCGAGTTTGCCTCGGCTTCATCGGAGGAATTGGTGAGGGTGCTGCGGTTCCAGTGGGGCAGGTCAAGACGGCGCTGTGGGGATTACGGTGGCACGATAGACGAGGTGAACGTTGGGGCAGCTCCTTGGAGGTGGAGGACGGGCGGTTGATCTGGCAGGACGATGAGATCGACAGCGGATCCTCATCCAGTGCGGTGGATGAGGGACGGCGAGCTGTTATGGTGGATGACGTAGTCGGGGAAGAGTCTCCGGCTGGGCGGCGGTCGGGAGGCCGACGGAGGAGCGTGGGGTTTCGCGGGTTTTGGCGGCGTCGGTATACGAATGGGGGGCGAAGGGGGAGGGGGAGCCAAGCTAAGGGACGCGCTTGTCCGAAATGTAGCATAAGTTACCAGCGTACCCCCGCCAGTTTTGACACCGCGACATGGAGCTTCATTTCCGACTGAGGGGTAGAAGGGGGATTTCGCGTGTCTGGGCTGAGGGAGCGATTTCGGATGAGGAGGGAGTTCTCGCGCGCGTCCAAATTTCGGGATAACAAAGCGCGGCAAGGGTTGAAGAAGCGGGAGTTTAAAAGCAGGTGAGACAAAAGATACTCGAGTTTGAAAATTTCGGGATAACAAGGTGCGGATTCCTTGTTCGGCAGAACAAACTTAATGTGTAAAAAAACAATTCATACAAGACAAAAGAGAGTCATGTCCCCTTTTACTATATTCCAATAGATGCCATTGAAAAAACTACAAGAAAAATGTAAAAAAAATCGGGAGAACAAGATTACCCTGCACAGTACCAAATCGACTAGCATTTCCACAACAATAACAAAAAACAAATCAATTCCCACCAAAGAAAGAGTAATGTCCCTTTTTATATGATTACAGATTCCATGATCTTGAATTTGAATTTTTGAATCCACGTTATGTTGAATTCGAATATATCATTAGGTGACCTTGCGGTTTATAATTGATGTAGTCGTACATTTTGATCTTCCATCATATATGAACATTTTACTCTACCATGTGAACATATATATTGTCGTCTACCGTATGGACTAAATTTGAATCAATTTTCCTTATTTGAATACGATTGTTGTCAAGTTATACAATAATTTAAATATTATCTTGATGATAAAAAGACATGCATATATCAGTAATCATATTTCACTATGAACTACATGTACCATACGCTCTCCAATTCAAATATTTGTATCCATTTTATGTTGAATTCAAATCATAGTACCACTACTAGAGAAAAGCCTAGCAGCAGCGCGGGTTTTGGGCCTATTAGTAGCTCGGGGGCCGGCGCTACTAATAAGGCGCTACAGCTAACGTATAGCAGTAGCGCGGGTGCGACCCGCGCTACTACTAATCTCTAATCTCTGATTTATTTTTTTGAATATTTTTTTAAAAAAAAATTCAATTTTTTGAATTTTTTAACCACAAATCTCTAATCACCCCTCATGCTGCTCAATTTAATCTCTAATCACCGCTCATCATTCCAAATCATCTAACTTCCCGGACGGTCACCCATCCTCTCACTACTCCAGCCTAAGCACGCTTAACTTCCGGGTTCTATTCTCCCTCGTTTCCAAGTCTGCACTTGTTGTTTTCTTGACAATAGTAAGATGTCAATCCTATTAACCTCAGGAATTTAGCTTGAGCATGAAGTCACATATTTCATTGTTTGAGTTTGAAACTATTGTTCTAAAAAATTAGTAACACTAATATTTCTTGAATAATTAGTTTGACCATAGTTTGACCAGATTTGACCGTAGTTTGACCATAGTTTGACCAGATTTGACCAAAATTCAAAAAAACTAAAATAATTATTTAGTAACACTAATATTCTTGAATAATTAGTTTGACCCTAGTTTGAGCAGATTAACAAAAATTACAAAAAAAAACTGATTTTTTTGAATTTTTTTGCCTCCAGATCTTAAAAGCACCATAACTTTTTTTCTGTTAGGTTTCTGAGGAATTTAAAAATGTTTAACCATGTTCTCCCAGTTAAATTCGGATGTAACTTTTCGAGTAGATGACTTTTCATATAAAAAACTTTTTCATCCGAGTTAGTATGCAAAAGTTATGCCCATTTTTACAAATTCTCGAGAGATTTTGCAAATAAAGTCGAAATTCATATTTGCAAATTTTCCCAACAACTAGACCACATATCACATGGGAAACTTATTTTCTTTTATTTTTTTGACATTTTCATCATTTTCTTTTATTTTTTTAAACTGAAAAGGCGATCCATAGGGGGGGTAGAGTTTGAAAATGGGACCTTTAGTAGTAGCGCGGGTTTTTAACCCTCGCTGCTGCTATGGCACCACTTAGTAGCAGCGAGGGCTAAAAACCAGCGCTACTGCTATCTCCCTTAGTAGTAGCGAGGATTAAAAACCCGCGCTACTACTATGGCATGTCCCGGAGGGCACGATAGAGACCGCTTAGTAGTAGCGAGTGTTAGAAACCCGCGCTACTGCTATCTAGTTAGTAGTAGCGAGGTTTAAAAACCTGCGCTACTAGTAAGTAGCAGTAGCAAGGGTTTCTAACCCTCGCTACTAGTAAGATTCTGTGTATAGGCTTTTCCCTAGTAGTGTACATTATTGGTCTAGGTAGCGAGATGTTCGGGATATTCTAAACCATGTTTTCATACGTATAATTTCTGGCTGAATTGGGACAAGTTTTGGTATAAGCCTCTTACAAAACCGGAGATTCTCTCAACAAGCCTCGTGGTTCCGAGAGGGAACATGTCACCTTTGTGTGTGAAACGATATACGCTGCCTCCCCCCTGATTTTACTTAAATAGGCAACATAGAACTATATAAGTGCCCTGTTAAATTTTGGAATTATTTCGGGTTCATTTGGCCTTTTTATACATTAATTGAGTTTCTGGACTTTTAATGTGCATAATATAAATATGAATTGCATGCACATGCTCCGGTGCACCAAAGTGGGTTGAAAAATCACACGTGTGTCCTTGGTCGAATTTCTAGGTCCCATGGAAGAAATGAGAATGAAATTCAAACATCTCGGCGTCATGACTCTGCTGAGAACATCGAGAAACTTAGATTTTAAATTCATGTAAATCCAAAACTCGGCTGGAAATCATGAAAATTGGCATGGTGTCATGTCATGGCACTAAGATGCTGTGGTAACAAAATTGGGCCGATTTGGAAGCTCGTGGTTCTAAGAGGGAACGTGCCACCTTAATTTGAGTGTGAAACGATATACGCTGCCCCCCCTCGAGTTTCTTAACAAAGGCAACATAGAACTACCTTAGTGCCCTGTTAAATTTTGGAATTATTCCAGGTTCATTTGTCATTTTTTATACATTAATTGAGTTTCTGGTCACTTAATCTGCATAAGTCAAATTTGAACTACAATCACATGCCCTCATGCACCAAAGTTGGTTGAAAAATCACATCTGTATCCTCGGGTGAATTTCTAGGTCCCATGCAAGAAATCAGAATAAAATTAAAACATCTGGGCATCGTGGCTCGGCCGAGAACATTGAGAAACTTGGTTTTAAAATTCTTGTAAATCCAAAACACGTCTGAAAATCATGAAACTTGGCATGGATGTCATGTCATGGTACAACCATGTTGTGGTAAAAAAATGGCCGAATAGGAATAAATTTTTGTATAAGCTTCTTGCAAATTGAAGCTTCTCTCAAGAAGGCTCGTGGTTCTGAGAGGGAACGTGCCACCTTTGAGTGCAAAACGATATACGTTGTCCCCCTTGAGAGAGTCCTGGATTAGGGGGTATCCGGACAGCCGGATTGTGTACGACATCCAGACTATTGAAGCGTGAAGATACAAGACTCAAGACTTCGGCCCGTGTCCGGATGGGACTCTCCTTGGCGTGTAAGGCAAGCTTGGCGATCTGGATATTGTGTTCCCTTTCTTGTAACCAACTCCATGTAAACACTATCCCTCTCCGGTGTCTATATAAACCAGAGAGGTTGGTCCTTAGATGGCCGATCACAATTACAATCATAGCATCATAGGCTAGCTCTTAGGGTTTATCTTCTACGATCTCACGATAGATCTACTCTTGTACTACCCATATCATCAATATTAATCAAGCAGGAAGTAGGGTTTTACCTCCATCGAGACGGCCCGAACCTGGGTAAACATCTGTGTCCCTTGCTTCCTGTTACCATCAGCCTTGACGCACAGATCGGCACCCCCTACCCGAGATCCGCCGGTTTTGACACCGACATTGGTGCTTTCATTGAGAGTTCCTCTGTGTCGTCGCTGTCGGGCTCGATGGCTCCTTCAATCATCGTCAACGACGCGGTCCAGGGCGAGACTTTCCTCCCTGGGCAGATCTTCGTGTTCGGCGGCTTTGCACTGCGGGCCAATTCGCTTGGTCATCTAGAGCAGATCGACAGCTACGCCCCTGGCCATCAAATCAGGTTTGGAAACCTGAACTACATGGCGGATATCCGCGAAGACTTGATCTTCGACGGATTCGGGCCAGCGCCAGGAGCGCCGAACAATCACGACGAGCATGGCCTGAACCAGCTGTCGGACAACACCCGGGATATCACTCTGGCAGTAGCCCTGGACTCAAATCTGGAGCAGACTGCGTTGCCTGGAGATGGAGGGATGGACCTCCCCCCGTAGGCCGTACCCTCGTCGGCGGTAGAGCCGAACACATGCCTCCCTTCTGTGGAAGCCTGTCACTCCAGACCCCCGGATTCATATGCGGATGTAGGTTCCAGTACGCGTGTTCCTGGGCCCGTCGAGCCCGGTTGGGCTCCGGTAATGGAGTTCACCACGGCGGACGTCTTTCAGCACTTGCCCTTTGGCGACATGCTAAACTTATTGAAGTCCCTCTCTTTGTTAGGAGACTCTTGGCCGGACTATGTCCGGCTTGAGTGGTAAGCGGACGACAACGGAATTCGTTGCCCACCCACCACCCACTTCATTGCCAAGATCGATGATTTAGCCGACGTGCTAGACTTCGACTCCTAAGACATCGACGGTATGGACGACGATGCAGGAGAATTACAGGAGCAACCGCTCACAGGGCGGTGGATGGCCAAATCGTCATATGATATATATATGGTGGACACTCCGAAGGAACCTAATGGCGACAAGGCAACGGTGGATAACCCCTCTGGAAGAAAAGCAAACCATGGGCGTTGTCGGCGCCGCTCCTAGCCCCACCACAGCAATACCGGCCCCGGAGACGAAAGTAATCTGGATGGCGCCGAAGAAGAATATGACCCTGACCAGCCCGCCTTCGAGCAGGCCGAACAGGAAGATGAGCAGGTCAGCCCAGAAGAGCAGGCGACAGACGGATACCTGAAGGAGGACAACTACATGCCCTCCTCCAAAGACGAGATTAGCCTCAGTGACGATGAATTCGGCGTACCTAAGGATCCCGTGGAGCAGGAGCGCTTCAAGCGTAGACTTCTGCGAGGAGCCTGAAGAAGAAGTAGCAGCAACTCCAAGTTGATCAAGACCTGCTCACAGATAGATGGACTGAAGTCGTAGCAGTCGAGGAATATGGACTCGAGCGCCAAACGGCTGACCAGCCACCACGTGGCTGGGATAAAACGGGATATCAGCCCGAATACCAGCCCGCACCCCCATGCGGATACACTACGGCCCAGGTCAACATGCAAGACCTGCAAGATATTTTGGAAAACAAAGCAGGACAGCCAAGATCGATCTACGGATAGCGGGGGCGTGCCCCAGCGCGCGACGATGCTCGTCGCACCGGATACATCATCAACAAGTCCGGCCGGGCCGAACACAGCAACCCGGACCAATCCAAGCTGCGTAGCCACATAGCCCGGCACAGAGGCGCCACACACACCCTCTGCTCACTGATGAAGTGATGGATCATGAATTCCCAGAATGGTTTAATCCCATAAACATCGAATCATACGATGGCACAACAGACCCCATAGTATGGATCGAAGATTTTCTTCTCCACATTCACATGTCCCGCGGAGATGATCTACACGCCATCAAATATGTTCCCCTTAAACTCAAAGGACCAGCCCGACACTGGTTAAACAGCCTGCCAGCAAATTCCATTGGCAATTGGGAAAACCTGGAAGACGCATTCCTTGATAACTTCCAGGGCACATACGTGCGACCACCAGACGCTGATGACCTGAGCCACATTACTCAACAGGCCGGAGAGTCAGCCCGGAAATTCTGGACTCGGTTCTTAACTAAAAAGAACCAAATAGTCGACTATCCGGACGCCGAAGCCTTGGCCGATTTCAAGCATAATATCCGTGATGAGTGGCTCGCTCGACACCTTGGCCAGGAAAAACACAAGTCCATGGCATCCCTCACAACACTAATGACCCGCTTTCTGGCTGGCTCGCAGCGGCACCACACCACATACCGGCACTTCGGACGGCCACGATACTAATGGCAAGCCACGGCGCAACAGACATAAGAGATGGAACAACGGTGACAGCACTGAAGACACGACAGTCAACACAGGATTCAGCGGATCTAAGTTCGGACAGCGGAAAAAGCCGTTCAAAAGAAATAATCAGGGACCGTCCAGTCTGGACCGCATACTGGAGCGCTCGTGCCAAATTCATGGCACACCGGACAAACCAGCAAACCACATCAATAGGGACTGCTGGGTGTTCAAACAGGCCGGCAAAATAAACGCCGAAAACAAGGACAAGGGGCTGCACAGCTACGATGACGAAGAGCCCCGGCGTCTGAACATGGGTGGACAAAAGAAATTTCCCCCCCAAGTGAAAATGGTAAACATGATCTACGACACCCACATCCCCAAGCGGGAATGGAAGCGGCACTTCGGGACGTCTATGCGATGGAGCCAGTCGCCCCCCAAGTTCAACCATGGTTAGCTTGTCTGATCACCTTTGATCGTTGGGATCACCCTACTAGCATCCGTCACGGCGGCTCAGCCGCATTCGTCTTAGACCGAATCATCGACGGATTCCACCTCACGCATGTCCTTATGGACGGCGGCAGCATCCTGAACCTGCTTTATCAGGACACAGTGCGCAAGATGGGCATTGACCCTTCGAGGATAAAGGCCACCAAAACCACCTTTAAAGGTGTAATTCCTAGAGTAGAGGCCCGCTGTACGGGCACTATGACACTGGAAGTGGTCTTCGGATACCCGGACAACTTCCGGAGCGAAGAGTTAATCTTCGATATCGTCCCTTTCCGTAGCGGCTACCACACACTACTCGAATGAACCGCATTTTCTAGATTCAATGCGGTACCTCATTATGCATACCTCAAGCTCAAGATGCCAAGAGCGCGCGGGGTCATCACTGTCAATGGAAACATGGACCGCTCCCTTCGAAAAGAAGAGCATACGGCAGCCCTGGCGGTAGAAGTGCAATGCGGCCTACTCTGACAAACCAATCCAGCAACAACTTCGAGCACCGTCAAGCGAGTCTGAAGCACCCCGCAACAGGATCATCAGGAACGCCAAGAGCATGATTAGCAGTCCGGCCTCCGCTACACATGTCCTCCACATGTCATCGACGGATTCCACCTCACACGTGTCCTTATGGACGGCGGCAGCAGCCTGAACCTTCTTTATCAGGACACAGTGCGCAAGATGGGCATTGACCCTTCGAGGATAAAGCCCACCAAAACCACCTTTAAAGGTGTAATTCCTTGAGTAGAGGCCCGCTGAGGGAGTCCTGGACTAGGGGGTGTCCGGACAGCCGGACTATCATCGTCAGCCGGACTCCAAGACTATGAAGATACAAGATTGAAGACTTCGTCCCGTGTCCGGATGGGACTTTCCTTGGCGTGGAAGGCAAGCTTGGCGATATGAATATGTAGATCTCCTACCATTGTAACCGACTATGTGTAACCCTAGCCCTCCCCGGTGTCTATATAAACCGGAGGGTTTTAGTCCGTAGGACGACAACCATTACAACAATCATACCATAGGCTAGCTTCTAGGGTTTAGCCTCCTTGATCTCGTGGTAGATCCACTCTTGTACTACCCATATCATCAATATCAATCAAGAAGGAGTAGGGTTTTACCTCCATCGAGAGGGCCCGAACCTGGGTAAAAACATTGTGTCCCTTGTCTCTTGTTACCATCCACCTAGACGCACAGTTTGGGACCCCCTACCGGAGATCCACCGGTTTTGACACCGACATTGGTGCTTTCATTGAGAGTTCCTCTGTGTCGTCACCGATAGGCTTGATGGCTTCTTCAATCAACAACAACGCAGTCCTGGGTGAGACTTTTCTCCCCGGACAGATCTTCGTATTCGGCGGCTTCGCACTACGGGCCAATTCACTTGGCCATCTGGAGCAGATCGAAAGCTATGCCCCTGGCCATCAGGTCAGATTTGGGAGCCTAAACTCCACGGCAGATATCCGCGGAGACTTGATCTTCGATGGATCCGAGCTGCAGCCGAGCATGCCGCACTGTCACGATGGGCACGATCTAACTCTGCCGCCGGATAGTACCTTGGAGGCCGCACACGAATCCATTCCGACCCACAGTCCGGAGCCGATTGCGCAGATCGAGGACGGGTGGCTGGACACCACCTCGGGAGCTGCAATTTCCACGGCGATGGAGCCGAACGCTGACCTCGTCCCTTATAAAGCTCGTGACTCCGAGGTGCCGGACTCCTTGCCAGACTCCGAACCTCCTGCGCCCCTGCCAATCGGATCCGATTGGGCGCTGATCATGGAGTTCACCGCTGCGGACATCTTTCAGCACTCACCCTTTGGCGACATCCTAAAATCGCTAAAGCACCTCTCGCTATCCGGAGAGCCCTGGCCGGACTACGGCCAGGATGGTTGGGATGCGGACGACGAAGAAATTCAAAGCTCACCCACCACCCATTTTGTAGCCACTGTCGACGATCTAACCGACACACTAGACTACGACTCCGAAAACATTGACGGTATGGACGACGATGCCGGAGACGATCAAGAACCAGCGCTCACCAAGCACTGGAAGGCCACCCCAACACATGACGTATATATGGTGGACACCCCAAAAGGAAGCGATAACGAGGAACAACGGGGCGCGGCAAAGGATAATCCCACTGACAAACAACCAAAACGGCGACGCAGACGCCGCCCTAAGTCCAGCCTCGACAAAAACAACATTCCTAATGACCCAGCAATAGAGCAGGGCAAACCAGTGGACGACGAACATGCAACCAAGCAACCGTCCGAACAGGACGAATCGGATAATCAATCCATGCCCGGCGAAACCAAGAGTCCAGACGACCTCACGCCGGACACACCACCGGAGCATAAGAACCTTCACAAAAGACTCGTCGCCACTGCAAGAAGTCTGAAGAAGGAAAAACGGAAGCTCAAAACAGCGGAAGACATACTCAGAATGAGGTGGAGCAAAGTACTCAAGACCGCAGACAAATATGGCAATGGCCACCAAACAAAGAGCTACCCGAAGCACAAGCTGCTGCCAGAATTTGACGAGGAAGCCATAGAGCCCCCACAGTCAAAAAACAAAGAGGCCGTCTGGCCGGATAGACGGCCAGATGACAGGCCAAAAGCGACAAGCGGCGCCGCACACAAGCCGACTCATGATCCTGGGAAAACAGATGGCCCAGCCAGGTCCATTTACGGGCCAAAAAAGAGGGCCCCAGGAAGCAACACAACACGCCAAGTGTTCGAAGACAGCGGCACACCCAAATACAGGGGCGCCGCACACCCACTATGTTTCACCGATGAGGTGCTGGATCATGAATTTCCAGCAGGGTTCAAACCCATAAACATAGAGGCATACGACGGAACAACAGACCCTCGAGTCTGGATAGAGGATTACATACTACACATACACATGGCTAGAGGAGATGATCTCCACGCCATAAAATATCTACCCCTCAAGCTCAAAGGGCCAGCTCGGCATTGGCTCAAAAGCCTCCCAGTAAACACTGTTGGAAGTTGGGAAGGGCTTGAGGACGCGTTTAGAGCAAATTTTCAAGGGACTTATGTCCGCCCTCCGGATGCAGACGATCTAAGTCATATAACTCAACATCCCGGAGAGTCAGCGCGCAAATTCTGGAACAGGTTCCTTACCAAAAAGAACCAAATAGACGACTGTCCGGACGCTGAAGCCTTAGCAGCTTTTAAACTCAACGTCCGAGATGAATGGCTCGCCAGACACCTCGGCCAAGAGAAGCCGAGGGATATGGCCACGCTAACAAGCCTCATGACCCGCTTTTGCGCGGGGGAAGACAGCTGGCTAGCAAGATGCAGCACGAGCGACCCGAGTACATCCGAGATCAGAGATGGAAACGGAAAATCATGGCCCAGAAAAGATCAGCGCCAGAATAAAGAAAAAGCCCAAAGAACACGGCGGTCAACGCCGGATTCAAAAGCTCGCAGCCAAACAATAAAACACTGCCCCTTAAGGACAACAGTGATGAGCTACCCAACTTAAACAAAATTTTGGATCGGATATGTCAAATCCATAGTACCTCCGGAGGGCCAGCAAACCACACCCACCGAGATTGTTGGGTTTTTAAACAGTCCGGCAGACTCAACACCGAACACAAGGGGCTCGACGCGCCAAGCGAGGACGATGACGAACCCCACCAGCAGAGCACCGGAAAACAAAAGACATTCCCGCAAGAAGTCAAAGCAGTAAACTCACTTCATGTGATAGTACGGAAAAACAATGCGGCACCCGCTAAGATAGGTGTCGCACGGTCCACCCCAGCGGAACCTCGAGATTGGATGTCAAAACCAATCACTTTTGACCACCTGGATTATTCCAGAAGTATTCGAAACGCAGGATGGACTGCTCTGATATTGGATCCCATAATCGACGGACTGCAATTTACAGAAGTCCTGATGGACGGCGGCAGCGATTTAAACCTGCTATATCCGGACACAATCCGCAAGTTGGGAATAGACCTTACTAAAATTCGACATAGCCGCACTTCCTTCAAAGGAGTGGCGCCAGGCCCTTACGCCAAGTGCACAGGCTCCTTACTACTAGAAGTTGTGTTCGGGTCACCCGACAACTTCCGACGCGCAAAGCTAATCTTTCATGTCGCCCCATTTAAAAGTAGCTATCAAGCACTATTGGGACGTGAAGCTTTTGTCCGCTTTAACGCAATACCACATTACACGTCTCTTACACTTAAAATGCCCGGTCCACGTGGCATCATTTCATTAAAAGGGTCATTCAAAGACCCCAGACACGGCTGGACGAGTCCGGCATAAATAAGCTAGGGGCTCCCTAGCCGCACACCCCTCACAAGGAGCTGTGCGCATAAGAAATAATGAGCTAACGTAGGCTCAGCCTTATTCATTCATTAATATTTTGATTTTTAAATTTTCGCACGATTTCCTTTCAAACTACGTTCCTCTCTTTTTACAGATGAACAACATGCACACCCGTCCAGGATATGGCACAACGGAGACAAAGGCGCAGACGTGCAGTAGGGACCCGTTTCAAGGATTCTTTTCAGATTAAGACCCTGCGTAAACCTTTTTTACTGTCTCTTGTTGCTATAATCCCCTGGTTTCTCATGATAACTAGAGAGGAGACTGACGTTTTGGCATCGGCCGCGTCAGAGGACCTCGCCCATACCTGGACACTAGGGGCTTAGGGCATTGTTCTGCCCATTATTATAAAGACCGAACACCTTAAGGAGTCTTCGGCATCTCGAGTTAGGCCTTTTATGCATCAGCTCCGAATAATGTCTTTGGTCAAATGTTGGGTTTGCCCGGCTCCTGTGTTTTGCTGCCTTACGTTCCGTATCATCGGCTAACGCGGCATCAGGAGAACTACTGCGATTGTGCCCCAGTTCGGCTGGGCGAGCACCTCAGTAGAGAAAGCTGAAAACTGACTGTCATGATACAGCGAGAGACTGGTCAACCACTCGATCGACCACAAGAATGTTTAGAATTCCTCCGCTTTGACGAAGGACCGTTTCTCGGTCAGGCACATACGCGCCCCGAATTCGGAGAGCGCGGTGCCCCCAGGGGCTATATCCTAGCCCCACCCTTGAACTCCCATGGCTAAGTGAAAGTGATAAAGCATTATAGTCCGGTTGCCTCGTTTGCTACCCTACCACCTCCTTCACAGGACCGAGACGTCGAATTAAGTGTGAAAATGCGCTATTTTTGCGAACACCCCCGCACTTTGTGCGTGGGGGATGAAGCCGACGACTGCCATCTTTCAGGTTATACACACGTATACATAAACGGCCGCACAGGAGATATTTCAATACTTGAACGCACAAGTATAAAAAGCGCCTAAATCATAAACATTGTTTTACAAAATAAAACGTTCATTTGAACGTGACATTTTTTGAGCACTACGACTCTATTACACGAGCACCACGCAGAACTTCCCCAAAATAGTGCTCGGCGGGTAACCGGCTCTCGTCCGGACCCTGGGTCGCAACAGCAGTGGCATCCATCTCTGTCCAATGTGTCTTCACACGGGCGAGTGCCATCCATGCCCCCTCTATGCAGGCCGACCGCTTCATCGCCTTGATATGCGGCACCGCCCCAAGAAATTGCTGCAATAAGACAAAATAGCTCTTCGGCTTGGGCCTATCCGGCCAGACATGAGTCACGATATCCATCATGGCAAGCCCGGACAACCTATTCAGCTCAGCCCACTTGGTCAACTGGTCGGTCAGCGGAAGTGAATGCTCCGGACTATGGAATTGAGACCAAAATAGCTCTTCCGTCTTGTGATCCTTCTGGATTCAGAAGTGCACAACGGCATCCGCCGCACTCGCTACTAAGTCCATATAAGGATCCTCCAGACCCCACAGCTGGCCAAGCTGAGCATACTTTGGATCCGTAAACCTTCGGCGCAGCAGAAAAGGCTTGCCAGCCACAATGTCTCCGGCCTGGCGCAGCTCTTCCTTTATAGCCCGCATCACAGAACGGGCATCCTTGGCTTCGGCGGTGGCCTTCCTTAGGTCTTCTCGTCCCGCTAGGCGCTCCTTTTCAAGAGCCTCATTGCGGTTGGTAGCATCTTTTAACTTCACGGCCATTTTGGCCATCTCCTCCCTGCTTTGGCAGTGTGCAGCCCTTTCGGCTTCTAACTCCTCGGCCGCCCTCAAGGCCGCTGCATTACTCCTTCTGGCTTGCTCCTTGGCTTGAGCAAGTTCGGCCCGAAGGCTCTCCAGAGCAGCAGCACCATCTGCATTTCACACACATGTTGCAAGGAGTGGGCTTCGGCTCCCTTACTAAGTGACCGCAAAGAAACACTTACCTTGCGACTCATCAAGTCGCCTGTTGACTAGCGCGATGTCTGCATCCGCAACGTCGAGTTGCCACTTTAGTTTAGCAACTCCATCAGTCTGGCTGGCCCCCGGACGATCCGCCACCTGCATAGGAACGGCGAAAATTGAAACCTGCGATTTTGATCCTCGGCACGCTATCGCTTTCGACAACCTACCGAGTCTCAGGGGCTACTATCCATACAGGGCGCACGTTTATGTGCAAAACTGTCAAAAAGGTGTGTTGTTTTTATGTACCTCAAACCCTGCCAGCAAACTCTTGACGACATTATGCAATCCTCTTTCGGTGGACGAAATCCTTCCAATCACCATACTCATCAATGCATGGTGATCTTTTGAGATGGACGCCCTCTCAAGTAGATCCTTCAGCTCCCCCGGCCGAACTCATGTCGGCGCCGAACTCTTCGGCTCTGCCGGGCTCGGGGATACCCTCCGTGATGACACTTCAGGCTCGTCCGCCCTATCCGACGGCGCAGCAGACGAAGGCGTCTCGCTCTCCACCATCAACGGACAAAGGTCCCCCGAAGACGAGCTCATCTGAGAAGGTCGGAGATCCGAACTACAAGGTAAAAACTTCGGTTATCCTCAGAAGCACAAATAGGGATGTCTCTTATTACCAAACTCCCTTTTTTCTACTCACGGCTCGCTGGAGGGCTGATTCTTTAGGGGAGACTGTGCGGCCGGGACCTCCCCGGACGCAGGACCCTCTGGTGAAGATTTCTTCCCCCGCTTAGGGGCTTGGGCCTCCGGGTCTTCGGAGGCGGTCCTCTTCTCCCCCTGGAGGGAGGGATTCTCGATCCCCCCTTTTTCAAGAGCCTCCTTGGGCAAGGAGATAGCTCCTCTATTTTCCCCTTCGCCTTCCTCTGAAGGCGCAACCTCCAGCATCCTGACCAGCACGGTATCCGGCGCGGTCTCTAGGAGGGGGGCCGGACACTGTATCGGTTTTGCTTGCGCTATCCACTCCTGTTTAGAAGGAAACCGGTCAAAAGGCGAATCATAGAAAGGCAAACAAACGGTATGTCCGGACTCGAAGCTACTTACTTGTGTATCCGGGCGATTGCAGCTTAGGCCAGCGTCCTCGGTCAATTCCGGACACGCCTCTCGTGATCCGAAGAATAATTTGTACATCTCCACGGGTGTCATACCCATGAACTGTTGAAGAATCCGTGGTCCCTCTGGATTAAACTCCCACAGCCGAAGAGGGCGGCGTTTGTAGGGCAGGAGACGCCTAATCAGCATGACCTGCATTACCACAACCAGATCGATCTCCCTCGCTTGGAGGTCTCGAATCCGGCCCTGCAGTAGGGGCACGTCCTTTGACGGCCCCCAGTTGAGCCCTTGGTTCACCCACGACATCAACCGTCGTGGAGGTCCCGAGCGGAAAAGGGCGGCGGCTTCTGCCTGCTGCCCTTCGGAGTGGTAATATAGAACCACTCCTGCTGCCACAAGCTGAGCTCCTCTTGGAAGGAGCCCTCAGGCCACGGGGCATCGGCCCTCCTGCTTACGGCCGCCCCGCCGCACTCTGCTTGACACCCCTCGATCATCTTCGACTCCACATTGAAGGTCTTCAGCCACAGGCCGAAGTGGGGGGTGACACGGAGGAAGGCTTCGCAGACGACAATAAATGCGGAAATATGGAGGATGGACTCCGGAGCCAAGTCGTGGAATTCCAACCCATAGTAAAACATGAGCCCTCTCACAAAAGGATCCATCGGGAAGCCTAAACCCCGACGGAGGTGGGACACAAAGACGACGTACTCGCCGGGCTCGGGGGTGGGGATGGCCTGCCCTTCGGTGGGAAACCTGTGCGAAATCTCGTAAGACAGGTACTTGGCCTCTCGCAGCTTTAGCACGTCCTCCTCCATGACGGAGGAGGGCATCCACCGGCCCTGAAGGTCAGAGCCGGACATTGTTGAAGGTCCGAAGCGCTTGAATCTGGGGCTCTGGGTGTTGGAACTTGGAGCAAGGAGAAGATTCGATGGAAGATTGAAGAAAAGAAACGAGCCTTGGTCCCATTATAAGGGGGGAGAATACCGAGAGCCGTCTCCGTGACAGTTCGGGACTCGCCTTCGATAGAGGGGGCGTGGCGACGGGCGCGGTTGGGTTACCCACGTCCGTATTGATAAGAATCCTGGGATAAGGGGAACACGATCTCTGGTTCGACAAGACGTGCCAAGGAAACCGCTTCGCTAAACGCGCTGAGGTGGTATAGTAAAAAACAATTCAAGTAAAGGCTTGGTAGTGGTGTGATGTCATGCCACAAAATACGTCAGCAGATTGAACTTGTGTACATATTATTCTCTCTACGGTGGAATGTGGAATTTATTTTGCAGATCCGGACAATATCCTGGTGTTCACAATCTTCTATGAATTATTCGGAGGAGGAACCCGCCTTGCAATGCCGAACATTATGCGCGCCGGACTCATCGTCATTGAAGCCTGGTTCAGGGGCTACTGAGGGAGTCCTGGACTAGGAGGTGTCTGGATAGCCGGACTATCATCATCAGCCGGACTCCAAGACTATGAAGATACAAGATTGAAGACTTCGTCCCGTGTCCGGATGGGACTTTCCTTGGCGTGGAAGGCAAGCTTGGCGATACGGATATGTAGATCTCCTACCATTGTAACTGACTCTGTGTAACCCTAGCCCTCCTCGGTGTCTATATAAACCGGAGGGTTTTAGTCATTAGGACGACAACCATTACAACAATCATACCATAGGCTAGCTTCTAGGGTTTAGCCTCCATGATCTCGTGGTAGATCCACTCTTGTACTACCCATGTCATCAATATCAATCAAGCAGGAGTAGGGTTTTACCTCCATCGAGAGGGCCCGAACCCGAGTAAAAACATCGTGTCCCTTGTCTCCTATTACCATCCGCCTAGACGCACAGTTCAGGACCCCCAACCTGAGATCCGCCGGTTTTGACACCGACACCCGCTGTACGGGCTCTATGACACTGGAAGTGGTCTTCGGATACCCGGACAACTTGCGGAGCAAAGAGTTAATCTTCGATATCGTCCCTTTCCGTAGCGGCTACCACACACTACTCGAACGAACCGCATTTTCTAGATTCAATGCGGTACCTCATTATGCATACCTCAAGCTCAAGATGCCAGGACCGCGCGGGGTCATCACTGTCAATGGAAACATGGACCACTCCCTTTGAACAGAAGAGCATACGGCAGCCCTAGCGGTAGAAGTGCAATGCGGGCTACTCCGACAAACCAATCCGGCAACAACTTCGAGTACCGTCAAGCGAGTCTGAAGCACCTTGCAACAGGATCATCAGGAACGCCAAGAGCGTGATTAGCAGTCCGGCCTCCGCTAAAGCCCCTTCAAGGCAGCATTCATGCCACGCGTACACAATTACACGCTCAAGATACCATGGGCATAGGCGGAGGCACATCAACGACTCAGTCAATAGTGCTGGTAACCGCCCAATACCTTCATAATCTTTCCCTCTTACCTTTCAGGACATCGCTTTAGTGCAGCAACCTCAGAAGAGCCGCATTGCCGGACTTACATGGGAGAGACATCCAAGGAGGCAGCAAACATTGTGCGTAGAAGGAAATTCCCAGGTGGAATCTATTTACGATCATTATACCTGCTTTATCTATCTGTACATAGCCTGGCCCCGGATAGGACATGTCAAATAGTCCTATTTATCTCCGCTTAATGCATGCATTGGAAACATATGCTTAAACGTATTATTCGTCAATGGGAGATCATATATAGCGTCAGCTTATTATTCTTATTTGAGCATTTTTTCTCTTTTAAATGTTTATTTGATATTGCATCCGTACACCTTGGTACGGTCAGTTTGCCAGGGGCTTCTCATGGCGCCCCGTAATATGGCAAGTCAAGTCCGAACACTTCCAATAGTGCGGCACCCAGAACTTATAGCACTATATGCATCAGCTCTGAATCATGTCTTGGGTCTACAGTTGGGGTAGCTCGGCTCCCTTGTTTTGCTGCCTTACGTTCCGTTCTATCGGCTAAGGTAGCGTAGGGAGAACTACTGCGATTGTGTCCCGGTTCTTCCGGATGAGCAACTCAGTAGAGAAAGCCGAAAACTGACCGGCATGATGTAGCGAGAGCTTGTCGCTGTTCGACAGGTCTTAAAATCCTTAAAGATTTTCCACTTTAGGCGATAAATCAGCTTTGTCCGATCTAGGCGTATATAGCGCCACAATTAGGCCTTCCAAATTCTAGGGGCTTCGCCGAAATTTAAAATTGTAGACTTCTATGGCAAGGTGAAAGCTAAAAAGCCGCATAGTCTGATTGCCTAGTTCATTGCGCCGGACACCTCCTTAAGGGACCAAACATTTGGATAAAGAGTGTCCGGGTTTTCCATGAACACCCCAGTACTAGTTACGTGGGAGCGGAAGCCGACGACTGGCCTACTTTCAGAATTTTATAAACAACCGCACAAAAGGTAATATTTTAAATAACAAAGCGCTACATAGCGCAAGTAACTTCGTCCATAAAATACAGACATGATAGAAGTGAATTCATTCAAAAATGGTGTCCTTGGTACATTCATCAACCAAGAGACGAGCACCCTTCATAATGCCGTCATAGTACAACTCGGGATGGCGATGCGCCTTGCCCTCCGGCGGCCCGCCTTGACCAGCTTCTCCGCATCCAGCTTGCCCCAATGGACCTTGACGCAGGCAAAGGCCCGGCGGGCACCTCCGATACAAACGGATCGCTTGATCACCTCAAGCCGCGGGCAGGCATCCACCATCTGCTTGATCAGGCCAAAGTAGCTACTGGGCATGAGCTCACCAGGCCAAATCCGGACTATGAAACCTTTCATAGCCAGTTCGGCCGCCCTGTGGAGTTCAACCAACTAATTCAGTTGGTCACTCAGAGGCATTGGGTGTTCGGCCCCAGCATACTGGGACCAGAACAGCTTCTCCGTTGAGTTCCCCTCCTGGGCACGGTACAACTCCGCAGCGTCTGATAAGCAGCATGGCAGATCTGCGAATGCCCCTGGAGAGCTCCGAATTCGAGTAAGTAAAAGAAACGCCTCCTCCACATGTTTGCTTTGCATAAAGAACTTCTTACCCGCTGTTATCTTCTTGGCCTCCTGGATCTCCTGCTGTGCTTTCTTGGCTTCGGCCTTCGCATCTTTCAAATTCACAAGGACCTTCGCAAGCTCGGCCTCTTTCCCCTTCAGATCATGCTCCACGGACTCGTACTTCTTGCCAAGGTCCTGGAGCTCTTGTTGTACCTCACCTACCCTAGAACTTTGCTTTTCGCGCTCCTTACATTTCGAGGCCGCCTTATCTTCGGCCTCGGACAACGCCTTTTTCACGGACGCCACTTCGGTGGTGGCCCCTGTTACACAGTCATGACACTTAGGTGTTCGACTCACCAATTCTGCCTATCCTTAAATGCATAAGAGCGGGAATCACTTACCCTTGTTCTCTTCGAGCCGCCTCGTCGTGAGGGTGAGCTCTTCCTGCGCCTGCTCCAGGTCTCGCTTCAGTTCGGCAACCTCGGCAGTACGAGCAGCAGTAGCAAGCAGCACAACCTTCTTATTCACAACAATACTTATTATTGGACTCCTACGGATTATAATTGACCCTAAGTTTGGCTTTTCTTTCCGAACACCAAACAGAGTATCAGGTGCTACTACCTATCGGGTGGTAATTTTGCACATATTTATTACTTACCTCAAAGCCTGTCAGGAGGCTGGTGCAAGCTTCGGTTACTCCGCTTTTGGCGGACGAAACCTTCCGAATCACCGTACTGATGAGAGTACGGTGCTCTTCATCCATGGAAGCGCCGCGAAGCGCTTCCAGCAGACAGTTCGGCGCCTCATGCGCAACGGAAGTCCTCGATACAGACGGCTTGCCCTCCCTAATGAGGGGTCGCCCGCCTAAGCCCGGAACCATCAAAGGTTCCGGAACTGTGTTTGGCTAAGAGCCTGGCTTGCCATGGCTCTCAGCGATACGATCCACGGGGATCTTGAACTGTAATGCCCCGGATTCGATGCGCTAGGTGTCTTCCAGTTATTCGCCGTCATTGCCATGTCATTTTCTTGTGTATTGCACTTTGCCATGTCATCATCTGCATTTCATCTGCATGGTTTTCAAAACTTGCATCCGTTCGGGTTCCGCCGGTTCTCTCCGTTGTCCGTTCCGAGTCCGGTCACACTCGCACGCACCCGCGGCACGTCCGAAATATTATTTTATAAGTGGCATAAAAATGTTCTCACAATGGGTTGAAACTTGTCAAGCGGTCTTATTATAGTGTAGACTAACCGCTTGCCAAATTTCATCGCATTCTGAGTCCGTTTGATAGCCCAACCGTCATTCGTAGCGGCACCGTTGCCGGTTTTTCGTCGGACGTTTCAGTCCCCGAAACTGCCATCGGGCTGCTCTATTTCTTTCTCTCCTCTCCCGCATGCCTCTCCACAGCCCAGCTACCCCCCTCCGTTCCGGACCGTCAGATTATGATCGGAGGGTCGAGAAAGCCCCCAAAACTCCCCAAACCCAAATCCCTAGGCCTCCCTGCTATATATAGCAGCCTTCCCCCTTCCATTTCTGTCTAAACCTACCCCCTACACTACACGAAACTGCTAGTTTGCCGTCAGTGAGCAGCTTTGCCGTCAGCATTTCGTCGGGCTAGATGGCAAAGAAATCTTTGCAGTCAGGAGCTTACGCCAAAGTATGACCAACGGCAAATCTGCGCTTTGCCGTCTGTGAGCGCGCTGGCTGATGGCAAACCTAGCGAAAGGATGATGGCAAAGAAACCAAGACGGCAAACTAGCTCTTCGCCGTCTGTTGTTTCACTGAGTGACGGCAAAGGATGGACACGTGTCTAGTTTGACGGTAGGTAACGGTGCCCCAGTTTTGCCGTCTGTGTTTGTCATCCACTGATGGCAAAGTTAGTTTCTTTGTCGTCTGCCTTCTATCCTACTGACGGAGAACTAATAGAAAAAAAACCTGGCACCGAGCCTTTCTTTGTCGTCTCCTTTTGGTCCCACTAACGGCAAACTAATGGAAATTAAGAAAAAAAAACCCCACCCGACCGCATCATCCCCGATTCCTCTGTCTCTATCGCGCGCGCTAGGGTATCCCCGCCCGTCCCCGGCAGCACCGCGCCGCCGCCGCCGCCCGTCCCTGGCTCCACCGCGCCACCGCCGCCCGTCTCCACCTCCACCGCGCCGCCGCAGCTGGTCCCCGCCTCCACCGCGCCGCCGTCGGGACCGTTGTCCACTGCGCCCCCCACCCGTCCTCCTCCAATGGCGCGACCGCCATCGGGCCGTCCTCCCCTTCCCTAGCTGACCCCCACCGGGCCGTCCTCCCCTGCACGGCTGCCGTGGGTAGCACCGCCGCCGGTTCCCTCCTGCGCCCCCCACCCGTCCTCCCCTGCGCCCCCCACCCGTCCTCCACCGGGCCGTCCTCCCCTGCATGGCTGCCGTGGGCAGCACCGCCGCCGGTTCCCTCCTGCGCATCCACCGCCGCTGGTCACCACCGAAGTGGGGCACCACCTCCCCCTCTGCCCCAAGCCCCCCTCTGGCCCACCCCACGGTGAGCACCGCTCCCCATCTCTGTTTGTATTCTTTTAGATGGATAGATGTATGGATTGCAGTATGTGGATGGATTTATAGATGTATGTAAGGATGGATGCATAGATGGATGTATGTATAAGGTTGTTCTGCCTAAATTTTTTAGGATAAGGTTGTTCTGCAAGGCAAAATTTCAACTTTTGATTAATGCTCGTAGGAAATTAAATGCTCAGTTTTTTGCAACATGCTTAGATTGGAGAAGACAAGCCAGAGAGCCTAGTCTTGCTATTCATGATTTAGAGACAAGTAGCTACTTACTTTCATGATTTAGAGACCATTTGAAGATCTCCATGATTTAGAAACTTGTAAGTAGAGACCGTTTGAACCATTTAAAGATCAGAATTATAAGTAAAGATCTAGTGTTAAATTAGCATGTTCAAAATTGGATAAGTGTTCAAGAAACTCCATATGTACTAGAAGCTTTTTATTTTGGAAACTCACTATGGAATATGGATCACTATTTATTTTGT
The DNA here is from genome assembly GCA_963921465.1 of Triticum timopheevii. Taxonomy (NCBI): domain Eukaryota; kingdom Viridiplantae; phylum Streptophyta; class Magnoliopsida; order Poales; family Poaceae; genus Triticum; species Triticum timopheevii. The sequence continues at coordinate 77,996,969 of OY997271.1, forward strand.
AGTGTCGAAGTACTTTCATTTGTCTATTTGGCATATTGATGATTTCAAGCACGTTATTTGACACACACCATTCAATCTTGTAGGTTGCCACCTGGATGCTCTTTGGACTACGACATGGACATGAAGGCGTTTGTTGTAGTGCCAAATTTTACGTAGTGATGCCATCTTTGTTCATTGCCTATTATATGCTGTGGAACTTTGTTTTGGGACTATATGCTATGGAACTTTGTCCCGGGACTATATATATGCTATGGAACTTTGTTTTGGGACTATATATATGCTATGGAACTTTGTTTTGGGACTATATGCTATGGAACTTTGTCCTGGGACTATATATATGCTATGGAACTTTGTCCTGCGACTATATATATGCTATGGAACTTTGTTCTTATATTTGTTCATTGTTTCTTATATTTACTATGGAACTATGCTGTCCTGTTATGGTTCTGTGCTATTATGGTTCTATACTGTGTATTAAACTGTTTAATTTCTTATCTAAAAAAACAGGAGCTTTGCCGTCAAGTGACAGACGGCAAAGATGCCACATGTCACCAGCCTGTGCTTCCGCTGGCATTTTGCCGTCTTGCCAACAGGCAGGTTGACGGCAATGAGATATAGTTTTGCCGTCTGGGCCAGCACCAACTGACGGTGAAATATAAGTCTTCGCCGACTGGGAAAGGAGCACCAGACGAGAAAGTCCTGCTATTTTGCCCACTGGGAGTACAGTGACAGACGGCAAAGTATGCTTCTTTCCCGTCTGCCAAAACTGATAGTTGACGGCAAAGATAATAGACTTTGTCGTCTGGTTGGACGGCCGGTAGACGGCAAAACACTTGACGCCGGCCGTTAGACTGTTCGTTCCGTCTGGTGCAATATTTTGCCGTCAACTTTCCACAGACTGACGGCAAAAATATAGACTGACGGCAAAGTCTTTGCCGTCAGGGAAAAAAAAGCAGACGGCAAAGTATTCTTTGCCGATTAATCTTCGCCGTCTGACTTTGCCATCTACTTCCTGACGGCAAACTCTTTGCCGTCTGGATTTACGTCTTTGCCATCTGTTATGCCCAGACGGCAAACTAGCAGTTTCCTGTAGTGCTAGCCTCCTCCCACCTCTGTCCCGCCGTCACCCTCCTCGAGATCTATGCCTGACCACAGCCCCGCCGCCACTTGGCGTCGCCGCCAGCGCCCTACGGCCAATCAGGCCGCGCCACATCGCCTAGCCACGCTCTTCAGTCCAACCCGCAGCCTCCACCTGTCCTCCCCAGCCGGCTCTCCACCCCGCAGCCCGCGGAGCCCGGCGCAAGCCCGCCCGGGCCCGAACCGCGCTGCCGCACGCTCGCAGGCCCCCGCTCCCACGCCCCGCTCGATCGGGCTCGATACCGAGCGCCTCCTCCTGCCGCGCCGCCGCCTCAGTCCCACCTCGCCGCCGTCCTCTATCGCCGCCGTTGGCTCCACTGCAGCAGACCCCCAGGCCGATCCGCCACCCTTTCCTTCTTTTTCCTCTCTTTTCTCTCTTTCCCTCACCCGATCTCTCTCCCTCTCTGCCCCAGGGACCCGCACCGCCGCCTTGGATGACCGCCGCCGGCCATGGAGCTCGCCGCCGGCGCCGTATTCACCGGATCTGGCCGGGAGCCGCCGGATCCGGAACCCTGCGACCCATTCCCGGCCTTGCCAGCGACCAGACCCTGCCGCCATCGCCGGAGTTTGTGTCGCCGCCGTGGATTGGGAGGAGCCCGATCCAGCCAGCTTCCACTCAGGCGCGTTGACCTCCCCCGCGTTGATGTCCCACGCGAGGCCTAGCCCAGCGCCCCGGCCTTCCCTCGCCCGTGACGCTATTTAGCTAATCTGCGCTCACTCCGTTTTTTCCTGAAAAATGACGTCCCAGATTCTCTATGTTAATTGTGCATGTTTGACCTAGCATATCTTTGTGCATGTTAATCCGTTTGGAGCATATAATATATCAAAATGTTGGTTGTGAGATGCTCTTCATTTCATTCCGTTGTTCCATGTTCATGTGAGTCCATCTTGATGCCCTAATCATCGTTGCAAGAGTGCTATATGGTGTTAACCTGCTGAAACTGTTATAACTTGGTGATTTGTCTTTTTAGTTGCATTTCGTGTGTGCATCCTATGAGCATGAGCTCTACATGTGTTTTGTACTACATCATGCCATCTTTACAGTGGTTCCGTCCATCTATTTTTGTGTGCCCTGTGGTGAGTGCATCGATCTCGTGAAGTAGAGTACTTGCTGTTACTGTTTTGCTAGGCTGAATCTGCTATATCATGATGCTATGTTAACCTGCTGCTACAAGTCATTCTATGCATACTCTGGAGATGCTTACTAAGGATGTTTTGTTCTACATGTCATGATCTATCCATTCACACCCCTGGTTGCATTTATAGGTTTTTGTGACATGTTGTTATCTTGCTCCAAACTTGCTAAATTATGTTGCTATCAGTCTGTTAACATTAAGTTCAGTTTTGCTATGCCTTTTGATAGTGATCCACGCACCCTATGAACTTTCTCTTGCCATGTTTACCTTCATAATCATGTCTGCTTACTGTAGGTTACCTTGCCATGCCATGTACTTATCTGTGGTGAGTGGTACAAGCTCACCAACATGCCTACTAATTGTTGTTCCTGCCATGTTTGAATCTATCATATCATTTGCCATGTTTGCATGGATGCTACCATATTTTCTTTTGATCTTCCGAATTAGTTCAGTAAGGGAGTTTTATTATTTGTGTTTAGTACTAGAATTTCATGCCTTTATTTGCCATGATAAGTTCCTGTAGCATGCTGCTTGATAGCTCCAAACATTGCAACCTGATGTTATTTTTGCTAAGCCTGAAACTGTTATTATTTGCAATCTTGCCATGTCATTTTGAGCTTGTTCTAGTGATTTCTCGAGATAGCTCAGTGTTCATGTTTTGTCATGCTTCACCTGTACTTCATGTACATGCCTTTTGTTCTTATGTTTAGGTGCTTTAGCATATTGTTTTGATGCTTGTTAGATGCGTAGTTGCTGTTTTGGACAGCTTGTCCTTTAAACTTGTATAGAGTATGTGTTGAACCGTTGCCCCGTTTCAAGTGTGCTCTATATGAAACTTGCTTAGAATTGCATGTAGTTTCATATTATCATCTTGCATCCTTGTTTTGAGGTGTTTGCTTGATGTTTGTATGCATTTTGCATCAATGCCATGTTTAACTTGTTTTGCTCATATCTTCTAGGTCGTAGCTCCGAACTAAATGAACTTTATATGTAACTTGACTAGAATTTCGTGTAGATCCTCTTGGTGCTCTTTAACTTGCTATTTAACAACTTCAACTTAATGTTTGTTCAGATCTGGACCTACTTCTAAATTTTCATATGAGGACTTACCGGATTGGTTATATGTCATTTCCGGCCTCATTTAAACTTGCTTTGATGTGTTGCTCTTGTTTGCATCATCTCTTGCCATGAGTAGCTTCATGTAGCCTTTGTCATGCATCATACTTGGTTGAGCATCATGTCATGGTTATGTGTGGTGTGTTTACCATGTTGTGTGCTTCTTCTCGATAGTTCCCGTTTCGTTGCGATCGTGAGGATTTGTTCGTCTACGCTTGGTTCGACTTCATCCGTTTGTCTTCTTCATGGACTCGTTCTTCTTCCTTGCGGGATTTCAGGCAAGATGACTGCTACCCTGGATATCACTACTATCATTGCTACGCTAGTTGCTTCGTTCTATCGCTATGCTGCGCTACCTATCCCTTGTTCTATGAAGCCTCCCAAATTGCCATGTCAGCCTCTAACCTTGTCACCCTTCCTAGCAAACCATTGCTTGGCTATGTTACCGCTTTGCTCAGCCCCTCTTATAGCGTTGTTAGTTGCAGGTGAAGTTGAAGATTGCTCCATGGTGGACACGATTATGTTGGGATATCACAATATCTCTTATATAATTGATGCATCTATATACTTGGTAAAGGGTGGAAGGCTCAGCCTTATGCCTGGTGTTTTTTTCCACTCTTGCCGCCCTAGTTTCCGTCATATCGGTATTATGTTCCCAGATTTTGCGTCCCTAACACGGTTGGGTGATTTATGGGACCCCCTTGACAGTTCGCTTTGAATAAAACTCCTCCAGCAAGGCCCAACCTTGGTTTTACCATTTGCCTCACCACCACCTACTTTTCCCTTGGGAGTAATTAACCCAAGGGTCATCTTGATTTCAGCCCCCCCGGGCCAGTGCTTCTCTAAGTGCTAGTCCAAACCGAGCAAGCTGCGGGGCCCCCTCTGGGAAACTCGAGGTCTGGTTTTTACTCGTAGCTTGACTTATCCGGTGTTGCCCAGAGAACAAGATATGTGCAGCTCCTATCGGGATTGTCGGCACATCGGGCGGCTTTGCTGGACTTGTTTTACCATTGTTGAAATGTCTTGTAAACCGGGATTCCGAGACTGATCGGGTCTTCCTAGGAGAAGGAATATCCTTCGTTGGTCGCGAGAGCTTATCATGGGCTAAGTTGGGACACCCCTGCAGGGTATAAACTTTCAAGAGCCGTGCCCGCGGTTATGTGGCAGATGGGAATTTGTTGATGTCCGGTTGTAGATAACTTGACACCAGATCCGAATTAAAACGCATCAACCGCGTGTGTAGCCATGATGGTCTCTTTTCGACGGAGTCCGGGAAGTGAACATGGTTTCTGTGTTATGCTTGACGTAAGTAGGAGGTCAGGATCACTTCTTGATCATTACTAGTTGACGACCATTCCATTTGCTCTCTTCTCGCTCTCTTTTGCGTATGTTAGCCACCATATATGCTTAGTCACTGCTGCAACCTCACCACCTTACCCCTTCCTTAACCATTAAGCTTTGCTAGTCTTGATACCCATGGTTATGGGATTGCTGAGCCCTCATGGCTCATAGTTTACTACGACAATAGTTACAAGTACAGGTTATGCGATGATCATGACGTGAGAGTGATGTTTGCTTGTTTTGGAGTTCTTCTTCTGCTTCTTCTTCGATCAGGGGATAGGTTCCAGGTCGGCAGCCTGGGCTAGCAGGGTGGATGTCGTTTGAGTTTCTGTTTGTGTTTCATCCGTAGTCGGATGGTGCTCTTATGTAAGATGATGTTGTATTCGTGTGGCATTGTATGCCTTATGTATGTATCCCTATCTATTATGTAATTTTGATGTAATGATATCCACCTTGCAAAAGCGTCTTCAAGATGCGCTTCTATCCTTTGTGGGACCTTCGAGTTCCTTTAGGATAGGGTTGCATCTTGGGTGTGACATGAACCCCACATGTCCGACATCTGGAATCCCGCCGTGGGGCGTCTCCAGAGTCACCTCCCCTGCTCTGGGAGCCTTCGAGACAACACCTCCGTGTCATCCGCGTGTTGAGGGGTAGTGGCCGTCGGAAGCGAATTTATCGCCGAATCGCTCAGGGACACGGAGGAAGATACCTCGGGGTGAGCCCTGGCCGGACTGCATATATGTTCGGCATTATAAGTATAAATCTATGAAATGAAACCATGATAGAATGCGGACACTTACGATCGCACTGGGGGCTTCCCCCTGGGCATCCACCCCTCCTCGCTGTGAGCGGCCGTGGTGGAATAGTCCGGAAGGGATACCTTTCCCTTCTTGTACGCCCCAGCCTCCCCCTCCGGGGTGGCTTTTCTCTTTCACTCCTCCCCAATGCGGGGAGGTAGAGTTTCTTCCTGGTTCCTCCCGCTTCCATAGGAAGAATCTATCTCGTTGTCATCAGATGACAGGGGTATGATGGCCTTACGCCGAGGGCCTTTCCCGGCCCCTTGGTCCGCTTCCCTGGGCCCCTCATCCTTTCTGGATGAGGCGTCTTCTTCTTCTTCCTCCTCCCCTTCGTGGGAGTGGTGCACCTCGTCGTCTTCGGATGAGGCCTCTGGCACAACCTTACGACGGAGACCCTTTTGGATCCTCGGGGCCTTCTTTTTGGCCTTCTTCTACGGCACCTTGTACGGTGCCGGGACCAGCATCTCCGTCAGGACAGCATCGGCCGGGTTTTCTAGCAACGGAGCCGGGCAGTAAACCTGCTCTGCTGTCTCCACATAATCCTGAACTAGTGTGCATAACTGCTTAAAATTCTCTCATGAATATATTGGGAAGAACCGAATCCGGTGGTAGTTTGAGAACTCACCGGACTAGGAGCCCGCGCGGCATGAAGCCCGCGGTCCTCGGATGTGGGGGGAGGTACTTCGGAGTCCTTGAACAACATCGTCCATGCGCCTTTGTGCGTCATGTCATAGAGCTTTCGGAGCGTCTGGTGTTCGGCCGGGACGAACTCCCACAGATTGACTGCCTCCCTTTGGCAGGGCAGGATCCGACGAACGAGCATGACCTGGATCACGTTGACAAGCTTGATGTTCTTGTCCTTCATGCTTTTGATGCATGTCTGGAGTCCGGTCAGCTCCGTACAGTCGCCCCAGGACAGGCCCTTCTTTTCCCAGGAATTAAGCCGCATGGGGGCTCCGCATCGGAACTCGGGGGCCGCCGCCCAGTTGGCGTCGCGTGGCTCGGTGATGTAAAACCACCCCGATTGCCACCCTTTTATGGTCTCCACAAATGAACCGTCGAGCCATGTGACATTGGGCATTCTGCCCACCATGGCCCCTCCGCACTCTGCTTGTTGGCTGCTTACAACCTTCGGCTTCACGCAGAAGGTTGGCAGCCATCGGCCAAAGTGAGGCCAGATGCGGAGGAAGGCCTCGCATACGACGATGAACGCCGAGATGTTGAGGACGAAATTCGGGGCTAGATCGTGGAAATATATCCCGTAGTAGAACATGAGCCCGCGGACGAAGGGTTGAAGTGGGAACCCCAGTCCAGGAACGAAGTGGGCAACGAACACGACCCTCTCGTGGGGTCCTAGTGTCGGGATGACCTTCCCAGCATCCGGTAGCCGGTGCGCAATGTCTGCGGCCAAGTATCCGGCCGCCCAAAGATTGGTGACATGCCACTCCTTGACGGTGGAAGCCACCCACTTGCCTCTTGTTCCGGACATGTTTAGCTGTGCGGAGAAGCCTTGGGCTTGGGCGCTGGAGCTCGAGGGGCTCGGTGCGCCTCCCCACTTGCCCGTTGGGAATTTCTTGCTTCCGAAGCACGAGGATTGATGGCGTGGTGGGATTACCCATACCCGTATTGATGAGAATCCCGCGATAAGGGGACACGATCTCTGCTTTGACAAGACGTGTCACGGAAACCGCCTCGTAATATGCACTGTAGCTGGTTGTGGGAATACGGTTCGAGTAATGATCTGACCGTAATAACGTGTCATGTCATCAGAAAAGTTGTCAGCAGATTGCGTTCGTGAAATATTGTTCTATCTACGGCGGCATATGAAGATTGTCTTGCAGATCCGGACACGGTCTACGTGTTCAATAATCACTTTGGAGTATTCGGAGAAGGAACCCGCCTTGCAATGCCGAAGACAGTACTGCGCGCCGGACTCATCGTCATTGAAGCCTGTTTTAGGGGCTACTGAGGGAGTCTTGGATTAGGGGGTATCCGTACAGCCGGATTTTGTACGACATCCGGACTATTGAAGCGTGAAGATACAAGACTAAAGACTTCGGCCCGTGTCCAGATGGGACTCTCCTTGGCATGGAAGGCAAGCTTGGAAATATGGATATTGTGTTCCCTTCCTTGTAACCGACTCCATGTAAACCCTAGCCCTCTCCGGTGTCTATATAAACCGGAGAGGTTGGTCCTTAGAAGGCCGATCACAATTACAATCATACCATCATAGGCTAGCTCTTAGGGTTTAGCCTCTATGATCTCGCGGTAGATTTACCCTTGTACTACCCATATCATCAATATTAATCAAGCAGGAAGTAGGTTTTTACCTCCATCGAGAGGGCCCGAACCTGGGTAAACATTTGTGTCCCTTGCTTCCTGTTACCATCAGCCTTGACGCACAGATCGGGACCCCCTACTCGAGATCCGCCGATTTTGAGACCGACACCCCTTGAGTTTATTTGCAAAGGCAACATAGAACTACATGAGTGCCCTGTTAAATTTTGGAATTATTCTGGCTTTGTTTGGCCTTATTTACACATTAATTGAGTTTTTGGTCATTTAATGTGCATAATTCAAATTTGAACTACAAGCACATGCTCCCGTGTACCAAAGTTGGTTGAAAAACCACATTTGTGTCCTCGGGTGAATTTCTACTCCCTCCTTCCATCTATATAGGTCCTAATGCGTTTTTCGAGGCTAACTTTGACCAAACGCTAGAGCAATAATATATGACCTGCAACTTACACAAAGCATACCTTCAAATTTGTATGTCAAAGGAGCTTCCAATAATATAATTTTCATAGTATACATCTCATGTGCTATTAATATTGTCAATAGTCAAAGGCTGTCTTGAAAAACACATTAGGCCCTATATAGATGGAAGGAGGGAGTAGGTCCCATGCAAAAAATGAGAATAAGATTCAAACATCTAGGCATTGTGGCTCGGTCGAGAACATTGAGAACTTGGTTTTAAAATCATGAAACTTGGCATGGTGTCATATCATGGTAGTACCATGTCGTGGTAAAAAAATTGGCCGAATAGGAACAAATTTTGGTATAAGCTTCTTGCAAATCGGAGCTTCTCTCAATAAGGCTCGTGGTTCTGGGAGGGAACGTGTCACCTTTGTGTGCATAATTCAAATTTGAAATACGAGCACATGTTCTAGTGCACCAAAGTTGGTTGAAAAATCACATGTGTGTCCTTGGGTAAATTTCTAGGTTCCATGCAAGAAATGGGAATGAAATTCAAAATTCTGGGCGTCGTGGCTGGGTTGGAAACATTGAGAAACTTAGTTTTTTAATTCCTGTAAATCCAAAACACGAATGAAAATAATGAAACTTGGCTTGGTGCCATGACATGGCACCAACATGCTGTGGTTAATTTGCAGTACAATTTGCGAAGGCGCACACATTAACAATCAACAAAGTCATTTTGGAACAAGTTCTCTCATGTTACAATCGGAAACACAAGTATTAATGAAACCTTGGGCGTTCTACTTACTAGTACCATTTACATGCCGCCACGCGTCCCCATTTATTATTAGCTAGGAGGCGCTGTGCAGGGTAGCTATTTGAGTACGAGAGGAATGCGATTAGACCGCTGCGCGTGCTTATCGGGAGGAGAGCCCTTTGACCTCCATCTGTCGTCCACCTCTCTCCCAAGGTCTCCATTAATGGCGCCCGAGCCTCTGTTTAATGGCGTGGCTATGTCTCACTCGACTGAGATTTAAGAGAGAAAAAAGAAAATCTGAAAGCACAGATCTTGATGTAAGATCCGACAGACCTATATAGCATCTACTGTGACTTATAGCAAGACTGATGGGTATATAAGGCCGATTAAATTTTTTTTTTGATTAAAGAAGGGCTTGCCCCTTCCGATTTTCATTACTGAAAACCACCACAATTCACAAGAAGTTCAACACAACTCCAGCCTAACACGAAGGACTAAAAGCTACCAGATTAAAATCGCAACATCCCAAGAGGCCAAATAAGGCCAAACATCCACGCTAGAACCCAACATTTCACAACCGACGACACAATCCACATCCTAAACCGATTATTACATCAAAAGAAACCAGGAAACTGAAGGAAGCTCAGCAGCAACTAGAAGAACAGCAATGCCAGGGTCGCCACAGAAAGAGTTTTCTTCATTCCAGCCTCGCAACATTGATCTTCCACACAAAGATAAGGACGATTAATTGTATTAGATAATTAGAAAGATAATTAAAAAAGCCACATGCGGCTATGCCCGAAATACACAAGGGAAAAAGAAGAAGGAAGACAAGGATCTGGCTCAATGATCTCTACTTTCTTGATGCGTTGCTGTAGGCCGCGGGAACTAGTCTCCGCGGCGAGTGGCGATGAGCTCTTTCGTGTCCTCAAGACGCTGCTTGAGAACATCCACGGATTCCTCGACCAGCCTTTGGCGCTCGTTGAGTAGCATGTCATTCTCGTCCATAAGTTTCTTGACGATGACGCCGGTCCACTTCAACAAGGCACTGGTCTCCTCCTGCTGGTCTGCACTTCGGACGATCTTCTTCCTCAGTAGGTCACGCTCGGCCCGGAGCCTCTCATTGCCCTCGCTTAGTTACCGGATGACGCCGGTAGCCTATTCAAACGAGGCTTTCACGTCGTCCTGCAACCTCGCCCAGCCGGATATCTGATCCATCTGGCTATGGACGATCGCAGGCATGCGCCTGTAACAGTCGTCGCCTGCCCGCGAGAAATTTTCCCAGACCACCGCGGGACATCTCTGCTGCATTCGTGGCGCGGCGGGACATCTCTGCTGCTCCCGCGGCGCGGTTGGACCAGTCTGCTGCATCGACAGCACGGCAGGACCTCCGTGCTACTTCAGCGGCGCGGCGGGACCTTTGTGCTGCTACTTCCGTGCGGCGGGACATGTCGGCTGCTCTCGCAGCAAGGCGGTACATCCCTCGTGCTTCCGCTTCCATGCTCGCCTCTCCCTGGTGGCAATCTCTCGACCCAGATCTCACACTTGCCATGGCAGACGCAAGGGAAGGATACTGAATGACTTGTTTGTTTTTGTGTATGAGGAGTTGAGGAGGAATGTGCAGTCATCATGGCATACTAGTATTTATAACCGAGTACTAATACGCTCCTAAGTGGGAAACCGTTTAGGTTGTGAACAGGTTTGGAATTCAATATAGCGTGGTACTAATACGCTCCTAAGTGGGAAACCATTTAGGTTGTGATCGGTGTGAACAGGTTTGCAATTCAATATAGCATGGAGTAATTTGGAATGTGACGAGACGCAAGCTCAAAATTTATTGACAGTTCTAGTTTCGAAGTGCGGCACTATTCCTGGATGGAGTACTTCTTTTTCTACTCCCTCCTTTCCGGATTTATAGGGCTTAATTTTTTCATTTTATAAGGCTCAATTTGGTTGTTCCCCAACACATGTTCAGATTCCAAGGTGCATTAAATCATTGCATGCAAGTATTAAGAGAAAATTGACCAATGCATGTACTTTATGCATGCATGCATTGCAATTAATGCATTGATAAACATAATTTTTTGAGAAAAACAAGAGCATTAATTAGGTGCTTTTTGCAAACTACAAAAAATATTCCACCACTCACCATCTTGGTTGGTGAGATTTTTGAATTAAGCCCTATAAACTGGAAAGGAGGGAGTACTGCTGTGTACGTGCAATAACTGGCACTGTCATATACATATCTTACGGTTAATGGGTCGTTCGACAGGAGTAGCCACGTGGCGAGCTCTTGGCTAGTCCTTTTTTCAGACGCATTAAACATATCTCTCGGGACTTCTCGCCTGCACCATCGTGCCACCCACAAAAACTTGTACTCTGAGTTTAGTAGTATGTTATACAGGAAGAGAAGAGGTGCACGCATGCACTCGTCCTCTCACACACGTGTATTCTTTTTCTCGAAAAGGAGGATGATGACCCCCGGCCTCTGCATCTGGGAGTCACACACGCATCCGTAGCTATGAATTGTAGTGTTCTCAACCATTCGATTGGCTCTGTCATGGATGTACCTATATACTAAAACATGTCTAGATACATCTATATTTTAACAAATGGAAGGCATGTATTGTGGAACGGAGGGAGTGCTTGTCATCAAAATGTATAAAAAGGGACATATCTAGAACTAAAATACGTCTACATATATCGCCTTTTATCCATTTTGATGACAAGTGGTACTTCTTATCCAAAGGAATTTTATATCCACAGATACAAAATATCCGTTCGACTGTTTGAAATTACTGATCTGATGTCTAAGTAATTTCTGCATCGCCACCAAAACCCACCATTTCTTAAGCTAAAGTAGACCAAGGTAATCCCTATATTAGCATACTACTAAGATAAACAGAAGGCACTGTAGAAACATTTAGGACGTGAGCTTGTCAATCTGAATGTGGAGGGAGACAAGCTTAGCCCCGGCTAGCATCTTGGGCCGAACTGTCAAGAAGGTCAGCTCCTGCACGTCGACGTCGCCGGGATCCTTTCTGCTTGTCATCTCCATTTCCACCTTGACGGTGTCGGTGGTGCCTTTGGGCTCCCCCGGTGGGCCGTTCGCCCACAGCTTGGCCAAGTAGTGCGTCAGTGGGGACGCCCCCGCTCTGATGCAGACGACCGACACGGTGATAGGCACGCCGATGTCAAGCACGCCACCGACCAAGAAAAATGCGCAGCGTTCCTCCTCCGTGAACAGCAAGAGCCATGGCTCTGATAGTGGCACTTGTAGCTGGAGCACCTTGCCGTACTGGATCTTGTGCACGGGCATGGGATGCGCGGTGCTGATGTGGTGGTAGAGTGCCGGTGGCGGGCCTTCGTAGCCGCAGACGGGCACAGGGCATTTGCAGGGCGCGAGCGGACACACGCTCTGGTGATCGGCGAGCTTGTGGTAAGTGACTAGAGCCCACAGCCTTCGTGCGGGCACTCCACCCTCACCGATGAAAGGACAGAGTCCACTGCCGTGTTCCACACGTTGAAGCCACCGTCGCGCTTGCACTTCTAGCACTGCCGCTGGTTCTCGGGGCGCTCGACGCAGCAGTCCGCGCAGGCCAGGCGCCCTCCCTTGCACTTCATAGATTAATCGAATAGCACATCAATCAAGAACCCTGCACCTTGCTCAATCAGCCGAATGGACGAGGTGTATTCGAACCTCATACACTGGAGGCGTCAAGGGGCAGAGGCACAAGGGGCAGTGGAGCACGGTGAGGTCCATCGAGACCTTAGAGAGCTCCATCGTCGTGTCATGTTCGGTCTGCATGATCTCGCCCTCCTCGTGCACAACCATCTCTCGGCTTGGGCCGGGGTATTACAAACTTTACCGTCACATATTTTATACTCCCTCCGTTCCTAAATGTATGTCTTTATAGAGATTTCACTAGGTGGACTACATATGGAGCAAAATGAATGAATCCACACTTAAAATGCATGTATATACATTCGTATGTAATTCATAATGGAATCCCTACAAAGACTTATATTTAGGAACGGAGGGAGTACTACTTCAAGGTGCATTAAATCAACACATGCAAGTATCAAAAGAAGAGTCATGACATGCATGCATGCGTTGTAATTAATGCATCAATAAATGCAAATTATTGAAATATATCGAGTGCAGGGCTTTGATGTGTCGCGTCAACTCGTACATCAACGAGAAGTTTGATTATAGAACTTGGCTTGTATATTCCAATGATGGGCTTCCTGAAAATGCCCTAGGTCATCGTGAGCAAGCAAGTTGGATGCACACCCACTTAGTTTCTTTTGTTGATCTTTCATATATTTAGGGAAATGTTAACGCCCACACGTGTGGGCATTCACCATCTTGACCACACGGAACGATCACCATTAGGTACTTTGTGCATGAATCTTGGAACAATCCGGTCGTTTTTCTACGCCACATAGGACGAGGTGCGTGTGCGGTGTGCGAGACAGTTCGCCCGCACGTTGGTTGCCCTCCCGCGATCAGCGGTTGCCACTCGGGTGCGTGCGGTGGAACTGCTATGCGCCCGCACGCCACGCGCCGACTGCGGTTGATGTCAAACATGTCGCACACTTCTTCCCCCTCTCCCTCACGGTTCCATTTAATCACCCCCGCACCGCAGTTACTGGCACAACCCACTTTGCATTTCAAACCATTGGAGGAGAAGGCGACAACGGAGGCGGAAGAATCAACGGTGTTCGCGGCCGTCGATGGTGCTCGCCGGAACGGAGCAGCTTCGCCGGAGCGCCTGCGGGTTGAAGGTAATGCTCGCTACAACTCTCGCAATCCCTTCCTACATTTTCCCCCCTACCCTCCCTGTTCGATTCCTCACTCGAGATTCGTAGAGATTCAAGCAATTTGGCGATGCGTCGGCGTTCCCGCCGGTGGTGGAGTCATATGCTAGCCGTTTTCGGTGGCACTGTGTAGTTTCGTCGCTGCCGTAGCGGCCGCCTCGTTGGTGTGGTTATGCCTGTCCGGAGGCACGCACTAGTTGTGCCTTGGGATTGGGCAGGTGTCTCCCGGTTTGTTTGTTGCACATTGATTCGAATTGGTATTTGCAATCAGTTCGGGGGAGAACTTTGAGGTTGAATTTGAAGTCACTGTAGTTGCCATTGAACCCTCGATCTAGTTAGTTGGTTTTTGAAACTGCAGTATGAGGCAAATGTGGTAGTTTGAATAACTATCACGATTGTATGGCAACTAACTCCCTGAATGAATGTGATAGTTGCCACAAACGTGCTTTCCCATGCGGCAACTAATTTATTGAATGACTGTGATAGTTGCCAAACACACGCTCTTCCATGTGGCAACTAATTTGCTGAATTACTGTGATAGTAGCCACAAACATGCCTTTTCATTGTGGCAACTAATTTTTCTAAATGGTTTCTGATAGCTGCCACACTGTGTGAATGGTAAAGTGTAGTAAATCGGTAGTCAATGCAGTTTCAGCAACCAACTGCACTGGACGGCAACTAATGTGCACATCAAGTGTGCCTGTTTCCACTTGGATAGTATATTCATGTGGCAAATAGAATGTGAACACACTGTGTCTGTTGCCATACTATAGATAGGACAATGTGGCAAATTGGCTGCATAACATGGCAACCAAATTTGCATATCAATTGTGTCAGATGCCATACATATGCTTTCCATGTGGCAAGTTTTTGGCTGACCACATCATGTCTGTTGCCATGTTACAGCTAGTACAATGTGGCAAATTCATTGTACTGCACACGCAATTTTTGTGTTTTGCCACAATGACTTGTGATATCTGAACACACTATGGAAATTTTCAGGTTCTTGATTAGATGTGTTTCCATCGCTTTTTTGTACTATGTGTTGCATTTTAACAGGACAATTTCACCCTAGCACATTTCTGCCGCTGCACACATGGCATTTGATTGGTGTATTTTTAGGACAGGGTGTGAGCTGCCACATCTTAGTTCTTGTGATGTGGAGGATTTTATGATTTTCTATCGTACTATCTTGGGCTAACATGGCAACTTCAACATTTTTGTTTTCAAGTGCATTTATGATCTGTACACTTTTTTTTTGAAAATGCAACCAATTTGCTTACTTGCCACGTTTATGTTTTCGACAATCATAGGAGGGGTGTGTGTGTGTTCATGTCATATTTTGCATTCACTAGTTGACATTTTCTGTTAGGTGGCAACTGCTTACCTCTTGCTGCTCCTATCTCAGCAGAATGATGATTTGGTCTGTTCCTATCTCAGCAAAATGATGATGATGATTTCATGGATCCACCACAGCGTAATCGGGCAACTGGACGAATAAAAGAGGGTGATGAGGTAACTGCCCACACAGCCCCCCCCCCCCCGCTCCTCCTGCTTATGTTACTGGTTGCCACCTCGAGCTTGCAGTCGTCTGTCATGAACTAAAATTTCATGACATTGCAAAACATGGCAACAACTGATCACTTTTTGTCTATTTTTTGCAGAAGAAGAAACGTATTCGCAACAGAGCCTCCCAAGAACGACTGACTGCATTGACTGACAAACTCACCGACGATCAGAAGGGAGCTGCTGCTGAGATGGGTATGCAGGCTCTGATGAATGTCCGGTGCACGAACCTTGTCAACCCTGTATGCGACTGGCTTGGTGAGATTTACGACCCCGCCTCCAGGGAATTCGTGATTTCGGGATGTGGAAGACTACCATTGAACGAGGAATCTGTGTTCTACACTTTGGGTGTGCCTCGTGGACATATCAAATTCCCATACGAGGTCAATAACGAGATCGAGGAACAATTGTTCCCCCTTTAGTTTCCTGGGTTAGAATCCATGTCGAACACGTCTGCACTGGCAGATTCGCTGCAGGCCATGACGACGCATGGAGATGTTTTCAAGATGAAGCCACTCATGTACCTCATCTCAGCTGTTTTCGCGCCGACCACTTCTCTTCGCCCAAGCAACAAATGCTTCCCCATCCTGGTGAATGATCCATCTTTACTACTATATTTTCCTTCAATCTTTTGGCTCCGTTGTCATGTGTAAAGCTAGTCACTCCCAGTGTTTTCGATGTTTTTTTCCATTTGATTTCTGATGAGGCAACCTTTTTGTCCTGAAATTTTCTGCGGTGCAGGCGGATCTGAAAAATGTGAAGAACATGAATTGGTGTAAGTTTATTGCCGACTTCTTGCACGATGCATTCTCAAACAAGATGTACCAAAAGGGTTGTCGACTGCATTTAATGGTATTTTTTTACCAGTCCTTTCTGTGAGCACTTATTTTTAACACACTTTTATTCATGCATGGCAACCTGATCATAACAAGATGGCAACAGCCATAACGATAATATGGAAACTGGCATAATGACAATATGGCAACTGCCATCATATTAGTATGGCAACTGTCATCATACTATGATGGCAACTGCCATCATGGCAATATGGCAACTGCCATCACACTATGATGGCAACTAGCACATACAGATGGCAACTTCTTCTTTTTTCTCTTCTTTCATGCACATCAACTTGATTATCATGGGAACATAGATTATCCTGTTTTTTCCACAAAGTACCCATGATGGCAACTGATATTTCTTTCTTTGTTAAATTGTTTGAAATCATCTCATGTACGTCGACTGTCTTCATCTGTCCACCGTGGATTTCACTTGGACAGGAGGCCCGCCGCCTACGCACAAGTTTGTTGTTTCTGCATGGACTATCAACGTTGTCAAGGCTGTGCTTGCCGCAGACAGGGTAACTGATACCAAATATGGAAAACTGCAGGTTAGTTCTGGTTTCTATCTCCACACGGCATGCTTACAAATTTGACATGAGGCAACCGTCCGTGGTTCATAAGAGATGACTACCTTTGTTATCCATGGCTATCTGCGTATTGTATCCATGTCTCACTCCACGTGGGAACTCTTTCATTCGTGCTGAAACTTACATTCTCTCTCTTACATCCTAGCTATTTTTTTTGTTTTTTCTAGCTGATGGCCAAGCATGCTATAGACTACAACGTGTTTGGGAGGCCTCAAAACTTTGGAAAGTGTATGGACATGCACTCAGCTCCGTCTTGCTCTACTGAGGTAATCAAAATATCTACATCTATGGTTTGTCGTGGATTATTTTTTGATGTCACGCAAGTGACTGCAATATGGGTGGTTATTGATGCTTCTTGTTTCGTGCACAGGCGAGGGCACCTGTTGAGCATCTAATTGGGCAGTTTGCATCCGGAATGACCGGCTTTCTCAGGAAGTTGGTTGAGGGGTGGACTTCCCTCAGCGGCCCTGACAGCGACGCGGTTGCGAGGCAGTTCACTTCATTTATCCCAGAATGTACACATCGGCCAACCGGTTGCCGTGGCCGGTATGACTACAACAGTTCCCAAGAGCCTGGTGACACACAGGATGAACTAGATGGAGACGCTGGTCTCAGCAAGGATGAAGACGATGACATGGAGAATGTGCAATAGGACACCGATGATGATGAACATGCTGAAGTTCGCGCAGGCGGTAACAAGGGCAAGGATGCATCAGATGTCCCCCCATCGAAGAAAGTCAAAGAACATACGGCTGCAAGAGGCGAGGGGGTGTTGCCATCAAAGAGGGGGAGGTCTCCAGAGGATGTTGGGCAGGGTTCTCCTGGCAAGAGGTCTAGGACCGATCCCGTAGCTGCCAGGAGGAGGTTCGACTTTAATTTTAGTTTTTGCTTTGTCTATTTTCTTGGAACAGACTCATCCCTTTTTGCACTTGTTTTTATCAAGCGCTTCAACGAGTTTGCTGTCTGACAATTGCCACCTTTTTTTCCTCCATCTCATACGTGCAGCGAGCCGACAGCTGGTGGACGAGCAGTTACGAAGAAACAGGCGCCAACGCCAACCCGTGTTTCTGCTCGGCTGAACAAAGGTGCCCCCATTGCCGGTGACACCCCTTCGACCAGGTCATCTCCTCGTATGATGACGATCAACACCGGACATCCTGTCGTGTTGGCAGACCTGAGGAAGCCAGTCAAGAAGTAGGTTTTTCCATGCGCTTTCATTGACAAAGTGCTATATTTTCTTGATTTTCGAATGGATCTATTCAGCTTGTCACATGGTCTTCTGTCATCGTCCCCCACGTGGCAACTACTGTTTTTCAAATGATTTTTTCCTTCCTTTTTAAGTGTATGGCAACTCCTATTGGTTTTTACATTGCAACTGGCATCTAGGCCAAATGGCAACTCTTACTGTACCTAATGGCAACTGCCATATTTATCGTTGGATTGTGTGCTCATCCCATAGCTAGGTTTGAAATTTCTTTCATGGGAGATCAGACATTTTTATCATTCTTCAAGTTGGCTAATATGGCAACTACTTCTGGATTTTGTATGGCAACTACCGACTATGTCACATGGCAACTCATGTTCCCCTTACATGGCAACTACCAGCTTTTCCACTTGTTTTTCATTTTTTTAAGATTTCTACCATGGAAAATATATTTTGTTCATTTTTTAATACTTTTTTCATGTGCTTTCTTTTTTTTGCAGGGTGAAGAAGACTACTACGCGCGGGGCCAAGCATATCAGTAAGGACCCACTCGAACGCGTGCATTCAAAGTTGTCAACAGGGGGCAACTCAGATGTTCATGAGGCGCCAGGCGACAATACTGTTGCTGCACCGTCAACTGCTCCCACTAACTCTGATGCAAGTGGCCGACCATCTCCGCCAGCTGCAGATGTGCAGGCTAGAACAACAGGCATCCGTACATCGGGGAGTGACGAGTTGGTATCTGCCAGGACAGCTGAAATATTGCCAACTCTTCTGGCAATGAAGGATGCTGCTGTGAGCCATGCCACCCCATCAGCAAGCATTGAAGTGGACGCTCCCGAGACCAACTTAAGCAAGGAAGATTCCCGCTCATCTGACACTGATTTCAAGCGCGTGCGAGGTGGCACTCCTGTGTCCACGACAGAAGCGACTGAGGCGGCAGTTCACAATGATATGCAATCTACAAGTGAGAGTCTTGGCACAACAGCTCCAGCTCTTGTCGGTGCAAATACTACTAAGGCGACCGTTTCGCGTGCTGGTCTTCCACCTAGGCGTCGTAGCCCCCGCAAGCAATCAACAGACATACCCAATCCACCGGTTGTAGATAGGAGCAGTAGAGATGAGTCTGGTCATGTTCCTGCGTCCACACTATTCCCCCCACCTGCCAAAAGCAATGCGATGGAGAAACCGGAAGACCGGAGCACAACTGATGCAGGTGTCAAGCCGGGCACGAGTGACGCAGGTGAACGTCCGGAGCAGACTACCCCTTTACCCGCAATGGAAATCCCCAGCTTAAATCTGCGCACTTCCAGGCTCCCAGTCAATGTGGGTGTCCCATACAGCCCAAACAAGAAGATTGTCAAGAAAGCTGCGGCTGAAACCACTGACAACACGCCCCGCCCTACAAATAAGCCCAATCATTCTGTAGCGGCCGATTCAGATATGTTTGTTGATCTTTCACCCTTGGATTCTGCCCCGCAAGTTGTTCGTGGTCCGGCCAGTAGGCAAGAGAGGCACCCAATGGACTTCACCCCATCGAGCTTCAGTCTTGGCATCAGTCAAGATGAACCAGTGGTGCCAGATCCTATGCCAGTTGCCTTTGATTTCCTGGGAGGCATGCCCGCAATGATGGCGCAACCAATGGTAGAGGGTAGGAAGGCTGTCAAGTTCGCAGAGCCGATAGTTCAAGGTACATTTATCATGTGCTTATATCATTTTCTTGTATACATCTTTGTAGTTTGACTTTTGTCGCAAACATATTTTTTTGGGGGTCCTCAATTATGATGGGTAACTGATATGTGATGACATGGCAACTGGATTTGATGCACCATGTCACCTACATTTTTTTTGCTGCCATGTTGCATTTCACATTTTGGGCAACCACATGGCAACTGAAGTTGATTCAACATGGCAACTGTAGTTGCTGTCACATGGCAAATACAGTGCATTACACATGGCAACTGGATTTGCTGCACTATGTCACCTGCATTTTTTTGTTTCCATGCTGCATTTTTCCACTCGGCAAGCACATGGCAAGTGTAGTTAGCACAACATGGCAACTGTAGTTGCTGTGACATGGCAACTACAGTCCAACCAGATGGCAACTACAGTCCAACCAGATGGCAACTATAGTGCAACTACATGGCAACCGTAGTTGCTACAACATGGCCACTGTAGTTGCACCACTCATGGCAACTCCCCACTTTTTTGTACATACATCTCACATCATGCACCCTATCTTCTCACAATGGATCTGTTTTTGATTTCTAGGTATCCTAATCCACTTTTTTGATCCTTGCAACCACCCTTGAGGAGATTTCACCGTCACTTGATGAAGCTTACCGCAGGATCGAGGAGCCAGCATTGCAGAGGAGGTCCTCACGAGGGTAAGGGCAATCAAGTTCCAATGTGCCTGCAGATACGGTATCTGAGGATACCATCAGGAATGCCACCCCTGGTTCTGTGAGGCAGCAGAGGGTAGTTCACCCACCTCCCGCGGAAGACTACGAGCCCGAATTCAGGGCCACTAAGGAAGAGACCCGGTTGTACGATATTGTCAAGCGTTTTGGAAATGCGAGGTCCAGCAGCAAGCACATGAAGGAGCTGAAAGCGTAAATGACAACACCCCCATAATCTCTCATTTTGCTTTGTTCCTTTTTTACCATTCATCTTTTTTTGTACTTTCTATACATGATCCGCTTACATTTTAGTTATTTCATTTTTTTACTTAGTAGGCATTATTCTTTCATGTTATATCGTTTTCATATAGCTCATGTTTGGACAAAACCAAGGTCATTCAATGCGAAACGACGTACGTCGACCTGGGTGATCTTGCCGAGTCCGTGAGGCCAAACGGTAATATGTCGACGAATGTAGTTGCATGCGGGATTGGCTACATCAACAATCATATGGATGTGTATGCCGACAAAACAATGATGCATTACAGTGTGACCTGCCAAAAATGGGATGGTCACTTCCACCAAAAAATCCTGAGGAAGAATTTTGCACAACACGGTGAATTCAAGCTCACACTGAAGAAATATGTGAGTATTCCTTCCCTGTTTGCACTTTTTTTCCACACGGTATGGTTTTTTGCCATCTCTGCACTCTGTTTATGTGGCAGATGTTTCATGTGGCAATAGCTGCCGTGCAACCTGACTTTTTGATTTTTGCATCTCGTGCAAACTATGTGGCAACTTCATAGAAAAATACACGGCAAATTTTGTTCATACATGGATGGCAACTTTCTTTCAACTACCCCCACCCATAACCAAACATTCTACCTGATTCTACTTTTTTTGTCCCTCTGTTGTTCTTCATGTGAACTCTGCTTCTCATTTCCCTCACTTTTAAATGCAGGTCATGTTCCCCATGTTCCAGGATCTTGCACCACATGACCAACATGATAAGTGTGGTCACCACTATGTGATCTGTCTTGACCTGAAGAACCAACGTTTTGAGGTGCTCGATTCAATTCGTTCGGCAGCTGATGCAGACCTTACTACGCATGCTGAATTTTTCATCAACAACCTCAAAGAGACATGGAACCGTCACTACGAACACTCAAAGGTCCAGATCAGACATTTCCCGATTGAGTACGTGGTGACTACGAAGCAAGGGAACACGTAATTTCCTACCCCCCTCCTTCATGTGCCATTTACATCAATCCAACCCCTCTTCCGTTGTTACATCTGAATTGAAGTCTATCACTGCTATGTCTGTCCTTTTTTGCGAGTTCACCTGACTCTTTTTCTGGTGCAGGACGGATTGTGGCTTTCACATGTTGGAATACTTTGCAAAGTGGGAAGGTATACTTGTCCCCGCTCTCACAGATGCAACGATCGTTGAGCTCCGGAAAAATCTACACATGGAACTAGTTGACGAATGAAGCTTTCAACAAGCGGTCCGGAGCATGCGAGTTTGTGGAGGAAGCTATCAAGAAAGTCATCAAGAGGTACAAGTGATCACGCGGCAATACACACCAGAAGCATATCTTACATTCTATTGCTGAGGAATGTAAGGTACTATCTCTTTTGTTCTCGTCAAAAACTATGTTCGTGTGCTATGTTATGACTGCAACCCCGGGTAGCATACTATGTAGTGGTGGTGTGTGAGCGACATTTGAATAGCTTCTGTAATATATGTGTGGATGTGAACCTATTTAGGCGTGACAGCAGATATGTTTTTATGTTTATCATTATTACTATGGTTTCATCGTTTGTAGCACCCATTTGCTATTTCGAATGTGTCACAATGTTTTAAAACATGGCAAATGTAGTTCGTCAGACATGGTTAGCAAAAGTCATCATCGTTGTTCATTTGGACGTTTTGCTTCTTCTCTTTCATCACTAACTTCACCGGCTAGCATGGTAGGTTGATCATGTAGCCACAACCTTTGCTGCGGTTTATGCACGTTACGCTTTTTCCAACTTGTTTCCCATACATTACACACAACACAATATGTGTCACTGAACCGCGTTGAATTGTTATGGAAATATATGCGATGCAGAGTCATTACAAATACCATGGCATATTTTCAGTACAACTAACATGGCAAATCCAGTACAAAGAACACGGCAGATCCAGCATAATTAACATGGCAGATCCAGCATAACTAACATGGCAGATCCAGTACAAGTAACATGGCAGATCCAGTGCAACTAGCATGGCATATTTTTAGTATAAGATAGCATGGCATATTTAGTATAAAATAGCATGGCAGATTAACTACACATAACATTGCAGATTAAGTACCCATAACATGGCAACTACATTTATCCATTCAATGCATTTTCCTTCAACTTCTGGAGCCCCTCAAGAGTCATTATCCCAATTTAAAAAAAACTCACAACATCTAGGGTACAAAATAAAATGTCCACAAGGACCATGTCACAGCGCCCCAATTTTTGCTTATGGATTGCCCATCCATTTCTTTGTTTTCTTGTGTTTTGCTTGAATCTCCAATCCCGATTTGTACCTTATCTCTCTTGGACGACCCTTTGTGATGGAACGGGGTGGGTTCCTGACATGGGTTTGTGTGCTTGCTGTTCCAGATCCTATCTCAGAGTTTTCAGATGATGGCCTCGTGGATGAAGGCACACTTGATGTGCAGGGGAACCGGTGTAAGGCTTTCTCAGCTTTCCTCTTCTTGATCTCATCAAGCTTTCATTTCAGGGCCTTCATGTGTTCTTCTGCGACTCTTGTTCTCTCACCACTCTTGCACGCTTCATCAATTAGCTCAGCATAGTTCTTTGTCAGCACAACGTGCCTCACAGCTTCCATGGTTGCCTCAGGTCTCTCGTCATGCATAGCCAGAACTGCGTTTGTTGTCTGCGGCGCAAACGCGTCGTCAGCGTCCCAAGTCCATCGCCGCCTTATGAAATGGCGGGGCATCCGTGTCACAACGTTCATGTCCATTACTTTTAGTATGTGAAAGCACACAATGCCATCCCGTTCAAACTTGCAGCATTGGCAGTAGTATTCGCCTTCTCCTATCGAGGCTTTGACGAAGTAGTTCCTTCCTTTGTCCGGGTCTTCAGGTTCTGAATCTGACATGCACAAAATAGAACACACCTTGAACGTGTGTTCGTCCACCTGGAAAGCCGTGAACATGCTGGCACGCTTTATTTCTTCCTGGAATCTGCAAGTTTTGTGTGTTTTCTGTTAAACTATCGTGCGATCTTTTTTTGTAGAACCTTATGTTGTCATGGAAATAGAAATACATTTTGTTTGAACATGGAAAACATAGTACATTGAACATGGGAAACATAGTACATTGAACATGGCAAACATAGTACGCTGAACATGGCAAACATAGTACATTGAACATGGCAAACATAGTACACTAGACATGGCAACTGAAGTAAACTAGACAAGGCAAATGTAGTGCATTTTCAACTGGCCATTGTCATTTCCACACCAACATTCCTCACTGGAAGCACTTTGCATAAAACATGGCAACTGCATTTTTATTGACCATGGCATCTACAGTTGAGTAAACATGGCAATTGCATTTCAGCATATGTGTCGAGAATATAACATTTTTTAGTTGACATTGGCATTTGCATACCAACATGCCCCAATGGCTGTATAGTGCATTAAAATGGCAACTGCACTTCATTGAACATGGAAAATGCATCCGAGCAAGCATGGCAAACAGAATTTTCATTGAACATGGCAACTGCAGTTGAGTAAGCATTGCAAATAGTATTTCATTAAACATGGCAACTGCATATCATGGCAACTAGATTGCACTCCATAAGGTACCTACTGCCTTAGTGCTTTTTGCGCAAATAAGACTATAACACAACTGACTTACTTGTTAAAGATCTTGTTTGTGTATATCTTGCTCATTTGCCTCTCCATCGGTAAATATGTTAGCAATTTCGGCTGCTTTAGCGCGGTGGTATCTTCTTGCTGTAGCTCAGATCCCAGAATTTTTTGTTGCAAAGCTGTGTACTGCTTGGCAAACTGTAGCAATGAGTTGCCAGGGCTCACGTACCGCTCCAAAACAGCATTGAACCCCTCGCTGCATTGCGTAGTCTGCAGAAAGGGGAAGAAGCACTGCATGAAGTAAGCCGGCACCCAGTACATTCGCTTCTCCCATAGGTTAGCAAGCGTCTCATTGTCTTGGACTTGATATGTTTCAGTCATGGCCATCCAGCTCCTTTCAAACTCCTCCACCGTCAAGCTGTGGTCCACGCACAGCTCGAACGCCTTGTGGAGCTCTGGACAGTCAGCAAAGAATGGTCCTAGCGTCTCTTCAGCCTTCTTTATAATGTGCCACCTGTAGTGTATGTGCACTGCCAATGGAAATACTTCCTCTATGCCTGCACGCATGCTAAAATACTGATCTATTATTATGTTCATACGAGCAAGTCCATCCATGCACTCCAAGAAGGTCTTGAACAGCCAAACGTACCCATCCGTGTCTTCGTTCCGAACGAGCCCACAGCCGAACTACAACGATTGATTGTGGTTATTTATTCCTACGAACGGAGCGCATGGCATCTTGTACATATTAGTCAGATACGTCGCGTCGAATGAAATGCAATCTCGGAAATGTTTGTAGGCTCTCCTTGCAGCACCATCCACCCAATACATGTTTCTGACACGGTCCTCATCGTCCAACCTTATCCTGTAGGAGAAATCTGGATCTTCCTTCACTTTCTCATCGAAGTAGGCCATTGTGGCCTCTATGTCCGCCAACTTCCTCTCTCTACGGTACTTGGCCTGTAGGTTTGTGACGTCAGCTGGTATGTAGGGCATGCTACTCAGTTTCCCCTTTTTGCTGTGGATGGGTGATAGTATCTGGACCATTCTTGATGGACCGACGTTACAATCATGTAGCATCTTTACGAATTGCCTTTCGACTGGGGTGAATCCTCTGTGGGCGGTCAGAAATTTGACCAGGTCAAACTTCTTTATGAGTTTGTGGTTGTGCTCGTCAAAATATTCAGTGACCACATACTGTGTTCCATCTACGTTTAGATTACACTGGACAGGGCATCCCATCGAGAATGATCCCTCTCTTTCGTTCCGGAACGACAGGCGCAACACCTTTCCCTTTCTCGCTCCTTCGTGCCTTGTGGCACCTCATCTCACCTCTGCTGTACTCGTTAGTTTTCTTAATTTTCCTATGGTATTCGGTGTTGACAGCAAACCCATGGAACTTTGCATATGTCTGGTAGAATTCCTTTGCTTCTGCAAACGATTCAAATCTCTGCCCAACGTACGGTGGCTGAGGTACCATGATCTCTGGTTGCCCATCATCTTCATCCCCTTGTGCCTCGTCGTTAGTTTCATCATTCACTTCAATATCGGCGATAGTTTCATGTACTTGAGTGTTGTCAGTGCTTGCGTTCAAAGGGGTGGCTGTGGGAATTGCTGGAATGATTGCCATTTCCGACACTGACTCGGCATTGTTTGCGGCATGATTGTCTGCTGGCTGGGGGAACGCGTCTTCCGTGCGCTCAAAGCTCCCCGTAGTAGATGTGCCTGCGCCACTGTTCACTATAGTTGTAGGCCCTGTAATGGAAAAAACAGGTACGAGAGTAAGATTTTTTTGTTTGAATAACATGTTTATCGCAACGGATGACATCAACGTCGAGTGATTTGGCATTACATTATTCGAACAATAAGATGTGAGTTTGCGCGTGGACATGGGTGGCAAATGTAGCTGTCCAGTCATGGTAGCTACAGTCCAACAAACATGGCAACTATTGTTTGCCAATGCACGACAACAAGCTCCTTTTTTTAGTACGAAAACTTGGGTTCTATATGCATGGCAGGTGCAGTCCTGCATACATGGCAAATACTGCTGCCAACAAATGGCAACCACTGTGTTCTAGCAACAAAACTATTGCATTCTAAGCTCGATCTCACTAGGCGAAATGCGTTCGACCATTAGTGATGCAGACATGCTTTTAGCAGTTTGCAAATTCTCAAAGACAATACATGACTCATTTACACGCAACCACTTGTCAGTGTTTTATGCTTGGTTTTTGTCCACCATCATGCTACAAATCTTTTCTTTCATCACGTGCTTTTTTTGCCACAAAAACAAATGTAGTGCCGTTTTGTGGTTCAATTTTTTTCCTTACCTTGTTGTGCTGCATGGGACCATCTTGTGTGGTCTGTGACACCAAATTGACGTGCTCCACCTACAATCTGTGAAGCTTGACACGAGACGTTTGCCGGGTTACCACCACCGTAATAACCTGTAAGCATAGTAGTAGTTGGTCAATTCATGGCAAATGCAGTTTGTGCTAGCATGGCAACTTTGGTTGCCCCTCGCGTGGCAACTGCAGTTTTCCTGGCATGGCAACTGTAGTTGCACTGGTATGGCAACTGCAGTTGTTCCTCCATGGCAACTGCAGTTGCCCCTGATGTGGCAACTGCAGTTGTCCTGGCATGGCAACTGTAGTTGCACTGGCATGGCAACTGCAGTTGTTCCTCCATGGCAACTGCAGCTATCCAGGGATGGCAACAACAGTTGTCCAGAGATGACAACTGCAGTTATTTATCCATGGCAATTTTAGATGTCCAGTCAAGGCAACTGCAGTTGTCAACTATGCTCCTTGTGCTAATTGACCATCCGCAACTTCACTTTTTTATGGACTCACCTGTGTATGACGACGATGGCAGGTACATGGGTGCTGCCTGATGCCACGTGCTGCATGAAGGCTCTGCATTTTCACCCGTGATAACTCGTGAGTCCTTTCGCCATTTTTTTTGCATGTTTATTTTTCATGTCCAGACCAGTATGTGCTCTTTTTCGTATGCATTACCTTGATTAGCCATATTAGCTAGTTGAAGTTGGCTGCCCGTACATTTGTCAGTATTAGCTCCTTGTGACTGAACATGTCACAGGGGCCCCCTTAGTGTGTTTTGGTCATAAGAACCTGCGAAAAAATGACAGTGTACAACATAAGTATAATGTCATCTTCATCATTGCGAAGATGGCAACTGTTCTCTTCTTTTGTTATCACGCATCATAGCAATGCCTGCATACTATTCTAGTAGTGGCAGCAACGGGCCTGCAGAGATGAGTTGACTATACTCTGATGCATCCCAAGGGGGCGTTTGTGGCCTTTGAGAACCCCAAGTATCAGCGCCATCTTCATGATTCATTCTTTCCATGTCTCACTTCTTCCAATGTGTTCTCAATCACTGCAAGAACAAGAACGCATCAACAATCCACAATAATTGTATTCTTCTGCTGCTTGCACATAGAAGATAGGGATGGCAAGCAACAGGTCAACTAGGTGGCAGTTACTGACAACGAAAGGTGGCAACTGTCGTTATACACAAGTGGCAATTAATTTTTCCCACCCCCTTTATTCCAAAATTGTCCTTCCTCTCCTTTTTTAGGGATTCCTACTAATCCATTTCATACCCAACTACTTGCATCAATCAAACTAGGAAATTAAGTTAGTCTCAAACGTAGTGCATGGCAGATCTGGTGTATTCTGCTTGGCAATTGCGAAGATACACTGAATCATGTAGAGTTTTACCCTTGTAGCATGGATCCAGTGGAAGCAGAAGAAGGATGAGAAGAAGTACGAGATCGGGAGATTTCACCTGATTTTAGTTGATCGTCTTTTGGAGGGCTGGGTTGGAGTGGGGGGCTGGGGGTGAGGAGGGTTGGGGTGTGGTTTGCGGTGGGAGTGCCCTACGGATCTGCTCTGGTTGCCATGGCAACCAGAGAAGGCCGGCGGCGGAGGTAGGGGTTCAAGAGGTGGGGGACGATGGCGGCAGTCGATAGAGGGGATCGATCGGAGGCCGGGAACGGCTGGGTCGTGCGGGCAGCGGGTCGTCTGGCCCGGACGGGGCAGTGCGGGCGGGGTTGCCACACACCGGACGTGCGGGCTGTGCAATTGCGCGCCCGGACGCGGTCGTGCGGGCGGGTTCCTGTTCACGCCACACGAGGCGTGTGGGCGGGTTCGTATCCATGCCACACATGTGGCAGTTATCACGACCCTATATTTCTAGCTCTAGTGCATCCGTTGCATGGCAATCCCTACTCACTCACATTGATATCTATTAATGGGCATCTCCATATAGCCCGTTAATACCCCTAGTTGATGTGAGACTATCTTCTCCCTTTTTGTCCACACAACCACCACCATATGCCACCATAGTGCTATGTCCATGGCTTGCGCTCATGTATTGTGTAGGAGTTGCAAAAGCTGAAACGCGTTAAAAAGTATGAAACAATTTCTCGGCTCGTCATCGGGGTTATGCATGATGGGAGTATTTTGTGTAATGAAAATGAAGCATGGCCTAACTATATGCTTTTGTAGGGATAAGCTTTCTTTGGCTATGTTATTTTGATAGGACATGATTATTTGTTAGAATGCTTTGAAGCATTATTATTTTTATGTTTTATAAGCTTTTATTTTGAATCTTTTGGATCTGAACATTCATGCCACAATAAAGAAGATTACATTGAGAATTATGCTAGGTAGCATTCCACATCAAAAATTTCTTTTTTATCATTTACCTACTCGAGGACGAGCAGGAATTAAGCTTGGGGATGCTTGATACGTCTCCAACGTATCTATAATTTTTGTTCCATGCTATTATATTACCCCTTTTGGAAGTTTATGGGCTTTATTTTACACATTTATATCATTTGTGGGACCAACCTACTAACCGGAGGCCCAGCCCATATTGCTGTTTTTTTGCCTATTTCAGTATTTCGAAGAAAAGGAGTATCAAACAGAGTCCAAATGGAATGAAACTTTCGGGAGCGTGATTTTTGGAACAAACGTGATCCAGAGGACTTGGAGTGCAAGCCAAGAAGATGCCGAGGCTCCCACGAGATAGGAGGGCACGCCCCCCCTGTAGGGCGCGCCCCCTATCTCGTGGGCCCCTTTGGTGGCCACCGACGTACTTCTTCCCCCTATATATACCTCCATACCCTGAGAACATCCAAGAGCACCACGAAACACAATTTCCACCGCTGTAACGTTCTGTATCTGCGAGATCTCATCTTGGAGCCTTCGCCGGCACTCTGCCGGAGGGGGAATCAACCACGGAGGGCTTCTACATCAACATCCTTGCCCCTCCGATGAGTTGTGAGTAGTTTACCACAGACCTACGGGTCCATAGTTATTAGCTAGATGGCTTATTCTCTCTTTTTGGATCTTAATACAATGTTCTCCCCCTCTCTTGTGGAGATCTATTCTTTGTAAACTCTTTTTGCGGTGTGTTTGTCGAGATTTGATCAATTGTGGGTTTATGATCAAGTTTATCTATGAATAATATATGAATCTTCTCTGAATTATTTTATGTATGATTGAGTTATCTTTGCAAGTCTCTTCGAATTATCAGTTTGATTTGGCCTACTAGATTGATCTTTCTTGCCATGGGAGAAGTGCTTAGCTTTGGGTTTAATCTTGTGGTGTCCTTACCCAGTGACAGAAAGGGTTGCAAGGCACATATTGTATTGTTGCCATCGAGGATAATAAGATGGGGTTTATATCATATTGCTTGAGTTTATCCCTCTACATCATGTCATCTTGCTTAATGCGCTACTCTGTTCTTATGAACTTAATACTCTAGATGCAGGCAGGAGTCGGTCGATGTGTGGAGTAATAGTAGTAGATGCAGGCAGGAGTCGGTCTACTTGTTATGGACGTGATGCCTATATACACGATCATGCCTAGATAATCTCATAACTATGCGCTTTTCTATCAATTGCTCGACAATAATTTGTTCACCCACTGTAATACTTATGCTATCTTGAGAGAAGCCTCTAGTGAAACCTACGGCCCCAGGGTCTATCTCTTAACATATTTGCTTAAAATCTACTTTTTTGCATCTTTACCTTTTGCATCTATATTATAAAATACCAAAAATATATTTATCTTATCATACTATCTTTATTAGATCTCACTTTCGCAAGTGGCCTTGAAGGGATTGACAACCCCTTTATCGTGTTGGTTGCGAGTTCTCAATTTGTTTGTGTAGGTGCCTAAGATTTTTGAGGAGCCTCCTACTGGATTGATACCTTGGTTCTCAAAAACTGAGGGAAATACTTACCCTACTATTGCTGCATCATCCTCTCCTCTTCGAGGAAAACCAACGCAAGCTCAAGACGTAGCAGAGGACTGTATGTGGAGAGCCTGACGGCTGGGGCCCACGAGGTCCATGGTCGCACGCAAGGAAAGTTCCTACTCATTACGCACTGTACGCGCACTGTACATGGGAAGGGCTTCTGTATTTCACGAAAAAATGTTCCCCCCGCTGACAGGTCAGACCCACCAGCTATATCTTCGCACGCAAGGAAGTGCCTCCTTATTACGCACCCAAAATGAATACCCCCTGGTAGCTGGGACCCACCATAGTGGGTGGCTGACTTGTGGGCCTACTAAGTTGACCAGGACGGAGGGCTTTGTCAACTTAGTCAATATGAACGATTCGAGCTCCAGTGACCCTATGATGTCCATCCAACGGCCATAGTGCTTCTTCAACCTCTGGTCTTCTTGCTCCAGCCGCCCAAAGCAGCGCCGGTCGTGCCGCGTGTTCCTGCCTCTCGTTGCTGGCTGTGATGCCGCGGAGGCCTCACCGCCCCCTACTACTCCCACCGCTGGCCCAGGGTATCCCTCTACTCACCCACACCCCCTGTTATTCTGCGGCGACAGCAGCCTCACGCCGTAGCCGAACCAGTGAACCCTCGTACTCCTCTCCGCGTGGGCATCCACTACCGCGTCTTCCCTGGCTCCGCGTCGTCCCCTTCTTAGGCCTCGCCGTCGTCTACCGCCTTGGTGCTCTCGGCGCGGCGTGGTCAATGTGGTCAACGACCGACTTCCATCGGAAGAGTACTGTACATGGAGAGGCTGACAGCTGGGTCCACGGCCACAGCCCAGTTTTTTGTGATTTGCCAAGTAAGTCGCTTTGTCAGGCCTGTTGGGCTGCAAATCTTTCAAGATGAGGAGAGCCTCATTCAGCTGGCCAAGAAAATGGCCTATCAGTGATGAGAAATGGGTTGTAAATTTTAAAAACACATCAAACCGGCAATTAGTTTCAAATATCTTTTTTTCGTTTCGAGATTTTAAATTACATTAATTTTTATGCGTGGAGAATTTGTTGGATTTCATATTGATATAAATTTATTTTTAAAATCAGTTTGAATGTGACTCAAAATTTCGGGATTAAAAACAGTTCGGACCGCACCGAAATATGCAAAATTTCGTATAATTTTTTAACTGTGGCCACAATATGGGTTGTAATGCTAACAAAAAGAATATGGGCTCCAAAAAACCTTAAGAATTAGCAAATGGGCTGTAAATTATTAAAAATAATGGCAGATGGGATGTATGCGATTTTCCACAGATTTGAGGCTTTCCTAAAAAAAGGTTGATGCACAAGCACTGACTGTTAGATGTCCATCCACCGGCCGTCGTGCTTCTTCAATCTCTGCTCTTCCTGCTCCAGTCGCTCAAAAAAGCGCTGGCGGGACTGCTTGCTCCCTCCTCCCCACGGTCGGCTGTGCTGCCGCGCAGGCCTCACCGCCCCACCATACTCCCATCGCTGGCCTGGCCATCCCTCTGCTCACCCACACCTGCTGTTATTCTCCGTCGACGGCAAACGAAGCAGTAAACCCTCATACAGTCGTACTCCCCTCCGCGTGGGAAACAACTGCCGAGTCTTCCCTGCCTACTTGTCATTCCCTTCCTAGGCCTCGCAGTCGTCCACCGCCCTGGTGCTCTCGGCGTGGCCTGGTCAACGTGGTCAACGACCGACATGCATCTGAAGTGGACTGTACGTGGAGAGGCCGATAGCTGGGTCCACGGCCGCAAGCAAGGAAATGCCTCCTTATTACACGCAAAATAATGATTCCTCCACCTGACATCAAGGACCCACCGAAAGGGCCTCTGTATTTCCCGAAAAAAACGTTACCGCCGTTGACAGCTCAGACCCACCAGCTATATCTTCGCATGCAAGGAAGTGCCTCCTTATGACGCACAAAAAAATGAATACTCCCCCTGTTAGCTGGGACCCAGTTTAGTGGCGGGATGACTTGTGGGCCTACTAAGTTGACGGGGACAGAGGGCTTTGTCAACTTAGTCAATATGCACGATTCTAGCTCTAGTGACCGTACGATGTCCATCCAATGGCCGTAGTGCTTCTTCAAGCTCTGGTCTTCTTGCTCCAGCCGCCCAAACCAGCGCCGGTCGTGCCTCGTGCTCCTGCCTCCCGTGACTGGCTGCGATGCGGCGGAGGCCTCACCGGCCCTACTACTCCCACCGCTGGCCAGGCCATCCCTCTACTCACCCACACCCCCTGTTATTCTGCGGCTACGGTAGCCTCATGCCGCAGTGAACCAGTGAACCCTCGTACTCCTCTACGCGTGGGCATCCACTACCACGTCTTCCCTGGCTCTGCATCATCCCCTTCCTAGGCCTCGCCGTCGTCCACCGACCTGGTGCTCTCGGCGCGGCATGGTCAACATGGTCAAGGAATGGCTTCCATCGGATGTGGACTGTGCGTGGAGAGGCTGACAGCTGGGTCCACGGCCGCAGCAAGGAAGTGCCTCCTTATTACGCGCAAAATAATTATTCCTCCACCTGACAGCGGGGACCCACCGGACGGGCCATCGTATTTCGCAAAAAAATGTTTCCCCCTGACTGCTGGGACCCACCAGCTACATCTTCGCACGCAAGGATGTGCGTCCAGGCAAAAAAAAAATGATTCGCCCCCCTGACTGCTGGGACCCACCAGCTACATCTTCGCAGGCAAGGAAGTGCCTGACAATCGGGACCCACCTTGTTGAAACGTACGTAGCTTTGTCATTCTAGTCCCGAACGTGTACGTACATACTGGTCGTTGTAGAGGCGCGCACGTGTCGTAGTTGATACGCGCACGTAGCATGTATACGTACGTACAACAGCGAGGGTGCAAGAAAGAAAATACGGCCACGTACGTACATACGGGCAGGATCTCGAACACCTACTCGCGCATACGTACGGCCAGGGCTCGTGTACATGGCTGGGTCGGAACAGAGAAACAGCATCGTTATCGTGTTCATGGGGAGGCAATGGAGTGCGTCGTGTTCATCGGGAGGCAACGGAATGCGTCGTGTTCATAGGGAGGCAACAAAATGTGTCATGTTCATCGGGAGGCAACGGAACGCGTGGGACCCAACCGGCTTGGACGGAACATGCGATGGAAACGAGGCCTGGCGTACCACACAACGAAGGAAACATACCTCCTACGTTCGGAACAGGGTCCTGTTTATCGGGAGGGGTGTGGCGTACTGCAAAATGGATGAAATGGACCTCCTACGGTCAAAACGGGGGTCCTGTTGATCGGGAGGTGTGTGGCGTACCGCAAAACAGACGAAACGGAACACCAACGGTCGAAACGGGGGTCCTGTTCATTGGGATGGGTGTGGCGTAGCGCAAAACGGGACTCCATGGGATACTGTTCATCTCCACCGTCGACCTCCTCCAGCCTCCATGGGCTACCGTCGACTTCCTCCAGCCTCCATGGGCTCCTGTTCATCTAGCCTCCACCACTCACTACTCCACCGGCTACTGTTCAACCACCCCTCCACGGGCACCCCTCCACCGTCTACTATTCATCAAACCCTCCACACCACGGGGTCCTGTTCAACCACCCATCCACGGGCTCCCCTCCGCCGTCTACTGTTCATCCAGCCCTCCACCCGACGGGGTCCTGTTCATCCAGAGGCAAGGACACCGCTCAACCCCCCCCCCCCCCCCCCCGCAACGCTCACTATTCATCCCAGAGGCAGCATCAATCGGCTTCAGTTAGCAGCAGTAGCGAAGGAATCGCTCGATCGGGTTCAGTTAACAGCCATCGATCGACTGCTCGCGTTCAGTAACGCGTAGCCTGCAGTGCAATCGCTCGGGTTCAGTTAGAGCCCAACGCCTCGCACACACGCACGTATGTGTACGAGAGAAATGCGCATCGCTCGGCCCCCGACCTCCCACCATAACCGGCAACTCCCCGAAATTTTCCTCCCCCTCGCTTCTACCACGGTTTTTCCGTCATGGATGGCCCAAAGAATGCCATGCAGCTGCGTCTCCGGCCCGCCCAGGATGAGAAGCCCATTTTCTGTCATGATTTTTTGTCATAGAAGTAGGAGCCCACCACATCTATGATGATACCGGGTATTGTCACAATTATCGTCATAGAAGTGTCATATGTATGACCGTAAAAAAATTCGTTCGGCCCAAAATGTCACAGATGTGTCTTTTTTTGTAGTGTATGGTGTGATAATGATCGATTTAACTTACTTCTCTAGAATTTCAGTCATGTCTGCATACTCCTTGGGATCTTTTCGTCTCAAGTTTAAGAGGGTTACTAATCCCTGCTCAAGCTTAATCTCTAGGAGAATATAGTGGAACCTGCGCACGCATGCATAACTCATCAATTACATTACTACTATAACCTCAACTCATAAGGGAAACCGAATATGCACAAGACAGTAACACTCACTTGAATTCGTAAGGGAGGAGTATTATAGCTTTGTTTTGATTTAATACAAACGATTGTAGCAGCTTGGCCTCGGTTTCTTTGGCCTGAGATTTAACCATATATGCATCTATGAGATTTGTGTTAATGAACCCAATATCACCGACTTGTCGTTTCTTCAATTCGGCGATCTTCAATCTGCATAATATAGTGAGGATAATTAAAAATACATGCAATGAAAGAGGTGACCTATATATAGAGACTTAATGGCAGAAGTAGTACTGTACTTACAGGCAGTAGCAAGTGATCATTAATTTATCGAGGGCCTTTAGATTGAAAAACGCGAAGAACTCCTCAAATGGAACATTCAACATTTCAAGTCCAATGAGGTCATGCTCCTCTATGACTCTCATCGTCAAAATATTCATCCCCTCAGACACTCTGCAGGTTTTCATGTACCAATCATGGAATCTGAACATCATCCTTGGTAGATATCTTTCATCTTTGATGAGAGGCTTCCCGTACACATATTTGTGTTCGTCCACCTCCAAGAAATCATAATTTACATCATCGGGCAGGTAATCTTCAAGATTGTTATAACCGGGCACCATCCTGCCCGGAACATTAGCAACGAACTCGCTAGACACCTGGAGCGGGGGGAACTACTGGTTCGCTTGTTCGCCGAGTTGGGCAACTTTTTTCCTAGCTCATTGTTGACCACTGATAGTACTTCCCGACCGCGACGCTTCCACAAATGACTTTGTAAGAATGCGCTCCTAGTTGCCTTTCGCCGGAGACTTTGGCGGTTTCTGCAGGGCAGCCAGAGTACACTTCACTTTTACCGAATCTATCTTCTCCTCCGGAGGTGGATGTTTCTTTGCTTTCACCCCTTCAAAGAAGTTATCCACTTCGGCTTGCATGATCCGCGTGTTTTCCTCCACGGTTCTCTCGTATGATAACTTCTCTGGAGTCTTGAGAGAAGGACCGTATTTGTATTGCCTCCCGGCTCTAGCTGTGCTGCTAGATGCCGGAGCAGACGGAGCGGCTGCGGCTATCTTTCCTTTGTTACCAGGCGGAGGCGAAGGACTATGACGTGCTGGAGCAGCCGGAGCAGCAGCGAGTCTCTTGATCCGCCCTTGTTGACGAGGCGGAGAAGGAGGAGACTGGCTGCTCAGGAGCGTCGGCTCAGACGGAGAAGGAGGCGGAGTGCCGCCACGCGCGGGAGAAGGAGGCTGAGTGCCCTTATCACTCGCCGGAGGAGGAGGCGGATTGCCCTGACTCGCCGGAGGAGGAGGAGGAGGCGGAGGCATCCAGTTCGGAAGATTGATGAGCTCCTTCCGCCATAGGCATGGAGTCTTCAGAGAAGAACCCAGCCGAATCTCCCCTTCACCCGTAGGGCGGTCAAGCTGAAGGTCCTCAAATCTGTCTGTTATTTGATCCACCATCACCCTAGCATATCCTTCTGGAATCGGCTAGCCGTGGTAGGTTGAGCCAGGTTCATTAGGTATAACAGAGCCAACAGCCGCCTTGACTTTCAATGTCATCCATCGCGTCATAAGGTGGCAATGTTGAGACTCCGTGATAGCATCCACGGGGTAGCTAGTAGGAGCCGTGAAGACATGCTCCAGCTGCTGAGTCTGCTTGGTTGAAGCCACACTGATTCTCCGCTGAGATGGCGGGGTAGCTTCAGGGGAAGATTTGGCAGGTCATTTGCTGCGATCTGCTTCTCGTTCCTCTAGCCCATGTACCCTTTCGTGCAGCGCCTGCAGTTGGCTATGCTCCACTTTTTTCCTCCTCTCCTGGGTTTTGTAACCCCCTGCGTCCGGAAAGCCAGCCTTCCATGGAATGGAGCCTGGCGTGCCTCGTGTCCGTCCAGGGTGCTCAGGATTCCCGAGGGCCATTGTGAGCTCGTCCTTCTCTCTATCTGTGACGAACGTCCCTTGCTGTGCTTTCTCGATATACTCCTGAAGCTTTTTGACGGGTATTCGCAGTTGCTCATCCATCAAAACGCACTTTCCTGTTACAGGGTCCAAGGTTCTGCCAACCCTGAAGGACCAAGTCC
This sequence comes from Triticum timopheevii, assembly GCA_963921465.1. Taxonomy (NCBI): domain Eukaryota; kingdom Viridiplantae; phylum Streptophyta; class Magnoliopsida; order Poales; family Poaceae; genus Triticum; species Triticum timopheevii. Next base: position 78,033,982 of record OY997271.1, read on the forward strand.
GCAATGGTCTGGCCAGTTCAATGTCTCTGGTTCGACCCCTTTAGCAATCAGTTCATTCTCAGCCTTGTCCCACAAAGGTCGGGCTTTGAGGTAGCCACCTGACCCCGTGCGATGGTGATGATTCTTCTTCACAGCATTTATCTTGTTTATCGCTGACATCTTCTTACTCTTTTCCGATGTCTTGATCTTCTCTTACTTTTCGGTGAATTCTCGTGTCAAATCTTCGTCGACAAACTCTGTTTTCAGCTCATTCTTCCACCTCCTGAATAGTTCTACCATCTTCTTAAGAGCATGGGACTTGATCAATTGCTCTTTAACTGGCTTCTCCAGATCCTCCTTTGGCGGTAGGGTGAAATTTGCCTTAAGCGATGTCCACAGATCTTCTTTCTGCATATCGGAGACATAAGACACCCAAGGGTCTTCCTTTTTAGGTTTTAACCATTGCTGGATACTAATCAGGATCTTGCCCCTAACAAGAACTCCGCACTAAGCACGTAATGCATCCCTTGTCCAGATGGGTTCAATCGGCTTGCCATCGCGCGCGATTGCTGTGATCTCAAACCTTTCATCCGAGCGCAACTTTTTCCGTGCCTCGTTTCTTTACCGAAGATGTGCTCGATCCGGAGGGCTAGAGAAAAGAAGAAAGACCAGAGTTAATTAATATGTGTACATACGAAAAAAATGAATGCATCAATTAGCTAGTCAGCACAGGCTTAACTAGTATATATACCTGGCCGGACTCGGTTCGGTCACCGGAGCCGTCATGACGGTCTACTTGTACCGGAGCCGTCATTGGGTCACCGGAGCCATCATAATCATAACCTTCTTCTTCACTACCCTATCCTTCTAGACCATCGGTGTCGTTGAGAAACGACATAACGACATCACTTCCTTTTGTGATTATGTCCCCCAACATCTCTTCTGTTTCTTCGTCTCAGGGGTGCTCCATAGTTTCTCCAAATATTTACAACATGGCAATTATTATTCAAACATGACAGCTGGATATATTAGTGGCAAACGTAGAACTAGCTAGCTAATATAATCACAATAAGGAATCATATTAGTGGCCTCGACACTGCTTCTCTAGGGTTTGGGGTGGCCTCGGCAATGCTTCAAGGGTTTAGGGTGGCCTCGACAATGCTTCAAGGGTTTCGGGTGGCCTTTTGAGAGTTTGTCGGGTAGGGGCACGGCAGGAGGGGGTAGGAGACCAACATCATTTTCTTTCTAGGATTTGGGTGTCCTCGGGAGTTTTGGTCGAGCGAGAGGGCCGAGGGGGGTGCTCCCGTGGTATAAGGTATCATGGTCGAGAGGGGGTATATATATCGACCGCCCCTCATGTCGAAGTTATCCGGGAAGGGGTTATATCGATCCCCCCCTCGTGTTGAAGTTATCGGGAGGTGGTATATCGACAATGACATACCCGATAAAAAATAAGAAGACAAAAGAATAAATAAAAAGAGGAGAAGAAGAAAGGAATAGAAGAAAAGCAATCGAAGAAAAAAAGGAGAAGAAGAAAGGAATAGAGGCGAAAGAAGAAAAAAAATAGAAAATTTTCTATTTTTTTTCTTCTTTCTCCTCTATTCCTTTCTTCTTCTCCTCTTCTTTTTCTTCTTTTTTCCTCTTTTTATATATTTCTCCTCTTCTTCCTCTCCTCTTCTTCTTTCTTCCTCTTCTTATTTTCTTTTTTCCTATCCCGTGGTCTAAAATCGGTCTATGCACGATAGAAAATTCTGAAAACATTATATCTATGATCCCTCGACGTCCCCGCCCCTCTCATGAACAAAAAAACTATGAATAAAAAAACATCATGTTCTATGAACATAAAAGTATCATATATTTCATCCACAACCATGCATACATCATATATATATGCGATCATCTATGAAAAAAAACATCATATTCTATAAAAAAATCATCATATATATATGAACAAAAACAATTATGATAACAAGCATATATATCGGCATATATATGAAAAAACAAGCATATACATATGAAAAAATAAGCATATATGAAAAAAAATGCTGCACCGACCGTACCAAGTAAGGAGGACGGCAACGGCGACGGCGGGGCGACGGCGACGACGGGGGCGGGCCGGGGCGGTGCGCGTCGGGGCAGTGCGCGTCGGGGAAGGGGAGCGGGCGACGGTAAGGGCGCGGGCAACGGCGAGGGCGCAGGTGCGGGCAATGGGGACGGCGGGGGAGACGGCGACGGCGGGGGTGGCGGGCGGTGTCGGGGCAGCCTGTCGGTGTCGATGACATCGGCGTCGTCGGGGGGGGGGGGGGCAACTACGAGATGAGTGTGAAAAATTCCTAAGTGTGAACTTATATAGCGAGGCCTTCAGTCCCGGTTGGTGCCCCGAACCGGGACTAAAGGGTGGCATTGGTCCCGGTTGGTGCCACCAACCGGGACCAAAGGCCTCTTTTCAGCAGCCCAAAGGGCGGGAAGGAGAGGCCTTTGGTCCCGATTGGTGGCACCAACCGGCACCGAAGGGGGTGCATTGGTACCGGTTCGTGGCACCAATGCCCCCCCTTTGGTCCCGGTTGGTGCCACCAACCGGGACCAAAGACCCCTGTGCTGCTCGCGTCGCGGCCAAAGTTTAGTCCCACCTCGCTAGTTGAGAGGGGCGCGCAGTGGTTTATAAGCCCCACTGCCGCACCCCTCTCGAGCTCCTCTACATTCCAGGCTTACGGGCCTAATTCTTACTGCTACGCCTGATGGGCCTTCTGGGCCTTCTGCGGGCCTGAATCCTGGCCCATGGATGGTTTTCTAGTCGTATTCACGCCGTGGTGGCCCAATTGGTGGCAATTTTTTTTATTTTTCCCCAGTTTTTTTGTTTTCTTTTATGATTTGTTTATTTTGTTTCGTTTCTACTTACAACAAAATACTTATTTATTTTATTTTATTTTGTTTATAATTACTTATTTATTTTATTTTATGATAATTCTTTTTGCTATTAAAGCTTCTAACAAAAAAAGTTCTTTATGAAAATTCTTTTTGCTTTTAATGATTTTCAACAAAAAATACTTTGATAATTTTAGTTGCATCAATTTTATATAATTTTAGTTTCAATAATACTAGAGGTTGCTTATAATGTTTTGAACAGAAAATAATTCGATAATTTTAGTTTCATAAATTTTATTTATGTTATTAAAGTTTTTCTGTTTCTACTTATCTATTTTATTAAATTTTATATTATTTTGTTTCAAATTACTTATTTATTTTATTTTGTTTTGTTTCTGACTTCATTTGTTATTTTTCATGCATTTACTGATTATTTTGAGCTATAAGACTATGAAATTGTAAAGCATTTGAAATGAACTCTGAAAAGGTTCCAAGTTGGCATGGTATCATCATTTCACCCACATAGCATGTGCAAGAAAGTACAGAGGCTTACGGCAAAAACTGGATGCACTTTGTGTATAAAACAGACAACCTCCTTTGAAGTATCATGGTTTCATAGGGAAACTCATCTGTTACAAAGGGATTTCATTTTTTCAACTTATTTGAAGTCCGTAGTTTTTATATGTTCAAAATGCACCATTCAAAGCCACATCATCAATTTACAACCCTTTCTGACTACATTTATTATTTTTCATGCATTTACTGATAATTTTGAGCTATAAGACCATGAAATTGAAAAGCATTTGAAATGAACTCTGAAAAAGGTTCCAAGTTGGCATGGTATCATCATTTCACCCACATAGCATGTGCAAAAAGTACAGAGGCTTACGGCAAAAAGTGGATGCAATTCATGTACAAAACAGACAATCTCTTTCGAAGTATCAGGGTTTCATACGGAAACACGTCTGTTATAAAGGGATTTCATTTTTTTGAACTTATTTGAACTCCCTTGTTTTTCTGTGTTCAAAAGGCACCATTCAAAGCCACATCATAAATTTACAACCCTTTCTGACTTCATTTGTTATTTTTCATGCATTTACTGATTATTTTGAGCTATAAGACCATGAAATTGAAAAGCATTTGAAATGAACTCTGATAAGGTTCCAAGTTGGCATGGTATCATCATTTCTCCCACATAGCATCTGCGAGAACGTAGAGAGGGTTATGGCAAAAATTGGATACACTTCGTGTACAAAATGGACAATCTCTTTCGAAGTATCAGGGTTTCATACGGAAACTCGTCTATTACAAAGGGATTTCATTTTTTGAACTTATTTGAACTCCATTGCTTTTCTGTGTTCAAAATGCACCATTCAAAGACACATCATCAATTTACAACCCTTTCTGACTTCATTTCTTATTTTTCATCCATTTATTGATTATTTTGAGCTATAAGACTATGAAGTTGAAAAGCATTTGAAATGAACTCTGATAAGGTTCCAAGTTGGCATGGTATCATCATTTAACGCACATAGCATGTGCAAGAAAGTACAGAGGCTTACGGCAAAAACTAGATGCACTTCGTGTACAAAACAAACAATCTGCTTCGAAGTATCACGGTTTCATACAGAAACTCATCTGTTACAAAGGGATTTCAATTTTTTCAACTTATTTGAACTCAATAGTTTTTCTGTGTTCAAAACGCACGATTCAAATCCACATCATCAATTTACAACCCTTTCTAAACACATTTGTTATTTTTCATGCATTTACTAATTATTTTGAGCTATAACACCATGAAATTGAAAAGCATTTGAAATGAACTCTGAAAAGGTTCCAAGTTGGCATGGTATCATCATTTCACCCACATAGCATGTGAAAGAAAGTACAGAGGCTTACGGCAAAAACTGGATGCACTTCGTGTTCAAAACAAACAATCTCTTTCGAAGCATGAGGGTATCATACGGAAACTCGTCTATTACAAAGGGACTTCATTTTCTTGAACTTATTTGAACTCCCTTGTTTTTCTGTGTTCAAAATGCACCATTCAAAGCCACATCATCAATTTACAACCTTTTTGACTTCATATGTTATTCTTCATGCATTTACAGATTATTTTGAGATATAAGACCGTGAAATTGAAAAGCATTTGAAATAAACTCTGAAAAGGTTCCAAGTTGGCATCGTATCATCATTTCACCCACATAGCATGTGCAAGAAAGTAGAAAGGGTTACGGCAAAAACTGGATAAACTTCGTGTATAAAATGGACAATCTCTTTCGAAGTATCACGGTTTCATACGGAAACTCGTCTGCTACAAAGGGATTTCATTTTTTTGAACTTATTTGAACTTCATTGTTTTTCTGTGTTCAAAATGCACCATTCAAAGTCACATCATCAATTTAAAACTTTTTATAAATAAATTTGTTATTTTTCATGCATTTACTGATTATTTTGAGCTTTAAGACCATGAAGTTGAAAAGCATTTGAAATGAAATCTAAAGCCAAAGTACATACATAGTTCTCCAGAGCATTAAAACCAAAGTACATACATAGTTCTCATTGAACAACATATAGCTCTCTAGAGCATCTAATTAAACCATACATTGAAATTATGTAAAACATTTCAATGCAACAACAAATGCGATCTTTATCACAACCAAGATACAAAAATGATCCAACTGCATAATGATACCAAGCCTCGGTATGAATGGCATATTTTATAATATTTTTAATCTTCAACCGCGTTGCATCCATCTTGATCTTGTGATCATCGACGACATCCGCAACATGCAGCTCCAATATCATCTTCTCCTCCTCAATTTTTCTTATTTTTTCCTTCAAGTAATTGTTTTCTTCTTCAACTAAATTTAAACTATCGACAATAGGGTCGGGTGGAATTTCCGGTTCAACAACCTCCTAGATAAATAAAATCTATTTCACATTGGTCGGCATAATTGTCATAAACAATAAATGAACTAAATAGTTATGAAAAGATAATATATACCACATCTAAATCATAGACAGGACGAGGGCCGACGGGGGCGGATACCAAAACCATCGCACTATATAATAACAAGGAATAATAAAAGTAAGAGAATCGGACAAGTATCTATCTGAAGTTAGAATTTTTTTCTTTCAGAAAGAAGATAAGAACAAGAGGCTCACTACGGTGGTGTTGGCGATGAGATCGGTGCGGGCGATCTACGGCGGTGAAGACGGCGTGGGGACGGGGCGTGACGGACCGCTAAATCTAGACAAATCTCATTGAAAATGGAGCTCGGAGGTCGAGTTTCGAGAGGAGAAAGCTTAACTAGTGTGGCTCGAGCATTTCATTGAACACCTCATGTGCATAGGAAGTGAACTAGAGCACCCAAATGCCCTCCCCTCGCCGGCTTGACAAAACAGAGCAATCTGGACTGCTCTGCCGTGGCGGTGGGTATATATAGGCAAGTTATTTGTCCTGTTTCGTGGCATGAACCGGGACTAAAGCCCGCCCTTCTGTCCTGGTTCAAGCCACGAAGCGGGACCAATGGTTGTGGGCCAGGAGCGAGGACCATTGGTCCAGGTTCGTGGCTTGAACCGGGACAAATGGTTCCACATGAACCGGGAGCAATGTCCACGAGGCCCAGGCCAGCCCCGTGGGCTCGCGGACCGGGTCTAATAGCCCCCATGGGTCCCGGTTCTTGAAGAACCAGTACTAATGGGCTGGCCAGGCCCGAACATTAGCCATGTTTTCTACTAGTGGACTGGCGCTGCTTTGGGCGGCTGGAGCAAGAAGACCAGAGGTTGAAGAAGCATACGGCCGTTGGATGCACATCGTACGGTCACTAGACCTAGAATCATTCATATTGACTAAGTTTACAAAGGCCTCCGTCCCAGTCAACTTAGTAGGCCCACAAGTCAGCCTCCCACCAAGGTGGGTCCCAGCTAGCAGGGGGAGTATTCATTTTTCTGTGCATAATAAGGAGGCACTTCTAGTGGGTCCGAGCTGACAACAGGTGGAATGTTTTTTTCGCGAAATATTCAGGGGGGAAACTTTTTTTCGTGAAATATGTGGCCGATCCGGTGGGTCCCTGGTGTTAGGTGGAGGAATAATTATTTTCCGCGTCATAAGGTGGCACTTCCTTGCGGCTGCCAAGGACCCAGCTGTTAGCCTCTCCATATACAGTACTCTTCTGATGGAAGTCGGCCGTTGACCACATTGACCACGCCGCGCCGACAGCACCAGAGACGGATGACGGCGATGCCTAGGAAGGGGACGACGCAGAGCCTAGGAAGATGCAGTAGTGGAATCCCGCGTGGAGAGGAGTACGAGGATTCACTTGTTCGGCTGCGGTGTGAGGCTGCCGTCGCTGCAGAATAACAGGGGGTGTGGGTGAGTAGGAAGGGGCGGTGAGGCCTGCGCGTTAGCACAACCAGCCATGGGAGGAGGGAGCAGGCGGTCCCGCTGGCGCTGCTTTGGCGGTTGGAGCAAGAAGATCAGAGATTAAAGAAACACGACGGCCGTTGGATTGACATCCAACGGTTACGTCTGATAGAATCGTTTGTTGATGTATATAATAACTAAAAAAAATCTTGCATACACGTCAACTTAACAGGCCCGCAAGTCAGACCATTCCCTCTTTTTATAATAATTTATATATAGCTCATTGCAACTTCTTATGCAATTTATTGCAGTCCGTTTTTTTGGTTGGCCAGGGCCAATGTCGCATATATCTGTGGGTTCCAAACTATTTTTAATACCGAAATGTCGAGCTAGATTTAGAGTACTTTGAAGATATATTTAAATTAGGTTAATGCCTAGTGAAATAGGAATCTGAAAATGTGAAAAAATTCAGAAATTATAAAGTAATTGCCAATTTGTCATTTGTTTTTATATTTACAACCCATTTCATATTACTTTCAAGATTTCAGGCGTCTTGAAAGAGTTGCAGCCCATAAGGGCATAGAAAAAAAGTAGGCATGGATTGGGCATTCTTCGGAAAAAATAAACCGGGCTCATTTTCACAAAGAAAAAATAGCTGGGCTGGTCACATGGTGAACATAAAATATAAGCCTGGGCTAGAGGGGCCACAACCCAGTTCAAACCCTTCTCCGTCTCAACAATAACAAAAAATACTGCTCGAGCAGCTACGTCCCAGGTCAGCCGATCTTGTGTTGTTCTCTTGTCTATTGACTATATACGCTCACAATGTCATGGGTCCCAGATGTGAGGAAAACACTAGGATGAAGTATTTTATTTTTCCATATGCTGACATGGTGGTCCCCTACTGTCATCCTCTCCATGTACTTCTATCGATTCCTGTTGTTTTTTGACCATGTTGACAATGCGAGAGGGTGGCGTCGTGACGAGCGCACCAAAGCGCGCGGAGGACGACGACGAGGCCTCAGACGTCGGTGCTAACGAATTAGGAGACAGTGGGGCGTCGATGCATGCGCTGAGGCGCAGCCAGCCGTGGGAGGCGGAAGCAGGCGGTCCCGTCGGCCCTGGTTTGGTTTTGGCGGTTGGAAGAAGACAGGACTGAAGAAACACGACAGACTGTAAAAGCAGCAGGAGTACTTAACAACCTTAAATGAAACCAGTAGGTGCACTTAACAACCAAAGCTGGAAGCAGTATGAGTAATTATACAGGTTCAACCTCGAACAGTGCTACTTTGCCTACAGTTAACCAAGGGTGAGGCCGCCAAGCTCGAGGGCAAGGCTCAGGCGCCATCCCGCACATCCACAACCTTCTGAAACCGGCTTCATCTCGCAATGTGGTTATTAAACAGGATATTCGCTTTAGACCCATGGAAAAGCATGAACATAATCTTCTGTCCTATTTTCCAAGATGGACGGGCCTTCATTATTTGAGACCACCCATGAATAAGTATCTTTTCACCTCCAAGGGGAATGGAGTAGGTCGACATAAACATCATGTTGTGACCAAGCGCAATACTGACCCGACCATGGCCAGGCATCTATATAGGAATAATAGAACTGGGCAATTTCTGTTTCAAGAAGATCACAGCTGTAAAACTGTGTATAAAGAATAGTTTATGAACAACATATATAACAGAAAACATCTCATACCATAAGTTTCTTCACACAGTTGGACCTGCTCAACGAGTACAGCAGTGGCACACATATCCCACGTGGCCTGCCACTATTGAAACGCCACACAAGGACCTCAAGACGATCAATAAAGTGTAGGAACTTGTGGATGTCGTCCCAGTCAACTTCAGTGCCATCAGTAATAGCCGAGTTATTACAGAATAACAAACGAGCAGCCTGCTTATCTCTGAAAAAACCTACATGTGCCACCAATTATAAGAAAATATTAGTTATAAGTAGCATCTTCGTGAGAGATTTGTTGCTACTTCTAAAGTTAAATTGTGATTGGTTAGACAGAATAGGTGGATTAAGAAGTAATCGAGGAAACAAGCGAGAACCAGATACAAAAATAACATGGATGAAAAATTGGAATGACGTGAGGGTGGAAGATCGCAGTGAAGATGAGACCAGGTTCTGCTATTTCCAGCAACATTCGTGCGCCAACATTCACTCCGTAACACTTGAGAAAGTTTATCCAAGTTCGGCCATAAAAAAAGCAGTGATCTTCTTGGTTCATAAACCCAACTCGGAACTTATATCCATGGCTTTTCTTCACTGAGACCATTAAACTGGTGTATTCAGTTATGGCAAGGCCGAGCATCTGGAGTACATGTGTTCAGGCAGAGCAAATAATGCACTACAGGAAAAATAATATGAGAACGGAATGTATTCCCTATCCAAATCTAGAAATAACTTCCTCCTTCATGTCAGTGTTGACCATCGTACTAGTAGTACCTTTTATCCAAATATAGCAATCCAAATTTCCAAATTAGTCGAGAGCATGTTAAAAAAAACCACCCTCTCGGATTGAAAACAGGATTCTAGGAACATACTGTGCACGTTTTAGAATCCTGTGTTAGGATGAGAAGGAACAACTGTGGCGTCTCGCCAAGGGCGCAGAAACCTGTAGGGTCCTCACACTTTGGGCACTGCCACTACAAAAAAAAAGACACATCCATGACATATTGGCCGAACGATTTTTTTTCTGTCATACATATGAAACTTCTATGACGATAATTGTGACAAAACCCGGTATCATCATAGATGTGGTGGGCTCCTACTTCTATGACAAAAAATCATGACAGAAAATGGTCTTTTCGTCCTGGGCTGGCCAGAGACGCAGCTACATGACATTCTTTGGGCCGTCCATGATGGAATAAACCGTGGTAGAAGCGAGGGGAGGAAAATTTTGGGGAGTTGCCGGTTACGGTGGGAGGTCGGGGGCCTAGCGATGCGCGTTTCTCTCGTACACGTGCGAGGCGTTGGCTCTAATTGAACCCGAGCGTGGCGTTGGGCTCTAACTGAACCCGAGCGATCGATCAATGGCTGTTAACTGAACTCGATGGAGCAATTCCTTTGCTACTGCTGCTAACTGAAGTCGATCGATTGGATGAACAGTGAGCGTTGCGGGGGGGGGGGGGGGTTCGGTGAACAGGGAGCGGTGGCGTTGCCTCTGGATGAACAGGACCCCGTGGTGTGGATGGCTGGATGAACAGTAGACGGTGGAGGGGTGCCCGTGGAGGGGTGGTTGAACAGTAGCCAGTGGAGTAGCGCGTAGTGGAGGCTGGATGAACAGGAACCTGTGGATGCTGGAGGAGGTCGACGGTAGCCCGTGGAGGCTGGAGGAGGTCGACGGTAGCCCGTGGAGGCTGAAGGAGGTCGACGGTGGAGATGAACAGTATCCCATGGAGCCCCGTTTTGCGGTACGCCACACCCCTCCCGATGAAATGGACCCCCGTTTCGACCGTAGCACTCCAACACAAGTCCGTTTTGTCCGTTTTGCGGTATGCCACACCCCTCCCTATCAACAGGACCCCCGTTTCGACCGTAGGAGGTCTGTTTCCTCCGTTTTGCGGTACGCCACACCCCTCCTGATCAACAGGACCCCCATTTCGATCGTAGGAGGTCCGTTTCCTCCGTTTTGCGGTACACCACACCCCTCCCGATCAACAGGACCCCGTTCCGAATGTGGCTGGTCGAAAACAAGGTCGTTTCCTCCGTTCTACGGTACGCCAGGCCTCGTTTCCATCGCATGTTCCATCCAAGCCGGTTGGCTCCCACGCGTTCCGTTGCCTCCCGATGAACACGACGCATTCCGTTGCCTCCCCATGAACACGATGCATTCCGTTGCCTCACCATGAACACGACGACGACGCTGTTTCTCCGTTCCTACCCAGCCATGTACGTATGCGCGAGTAGGCGTTCGAGACCCTAGCCGTATTTTCTTTCTTGGACCCTCGCCGATGTACGTACGTGTACATGCTACGTGCGCGCCTCTACTACGACACGTGCGCGCCTCTACATCCACCAGTATATACGTACATACACGTTCACGACCAGAATGACAACGTTAGTACGCTTCGACCAGGTGGGTCCCGACTGTCAGGCACTTCCTTGCGTGCGAAGATGTAGCTGCTGAGTCCTAGCAGTCAGGGAGGTGAATCAATTTTTTTTGCCCCGCCGCACTTCCTTGCGTGCGAAGATGTAGCTGGTGGGTCCCAGCAGTCAGGGGGCGAATCGTTTTTTTTGCCCGGACGCACTTCCTTGCGTGCGAAGGTGTCGCTGGTGGGTCCCAGCGGACAGGGGGCGAATCGTTTTGTTTTTTTTGCCCGGACGCACTTCCTTGCATGCGAAGATGTAGCTGGTGGGTCCCAGCAGTCAGGGGGAAACGTTTTTTTCGCGAAATACAGTGGCCCGTCCTGTGGGTCCTGATACGTCTCCCACGTATCTATAATATTTGATTGCTCCATGCTACTTTATCTACTGTTTTGGACTATATTGGGCTTTATTTTCGACTTTTATATTACTTTTGGGACTAACCTATTAACCAGAGGCCCAGCCCAGAATTGCTGTTTTTTGCCTATTTCGGTGTTTCGAAGAAACGGAATATCAAACGGAGTCCAAACGGAATGAAACCTTCGGGATCGTGATTTTCCAACCGAACGTGATCCAAGAGACTTGGACCCTACTCCAAGCAGTGCCAGAGGCGGTCACGAGGGTGGAGGGCGCCCACCCTGGGCGCTCCCCCTACCTCGTGGGCCCCCTGACGCTCCACCGACGTACTCCTTCCTCCTATATGTACCTACGTATCCCCGAACGATCAGCACAGGAGCCAAAAGCCCTAATTCCACCGCCGCAACCTTGTGTATCCACGAGATCCCATCTTGGGGCCTGTTCCGGAGCTCCGCCGGAGGGGGGCATCCACCACGGAGGGCTTCTACATCATCACCGTAGCCCCTCCGATGAAGTGTGAGTAGTTTACTTTAGACCTTCGGGTCCATAGCTAGTAGCTAGATGGCTTCTTCTCTCTTTTTGGATCTCAATACAATGTTCTCCCCCTCTCTCGTGGAGATCTATTTGATGTAATCTTCTTTTTGCGGTGTGTTTGTTGAGACCGATGAATTGTGTGTTTATGATCCAGTATTATCTATGGAAAATATTTGATTCTTCTCTGAATTCTTTTATGTATGATTAAGTTATCTTTGCAAGTCTCTTCGAATAATCCTTTTTGGTTTGGCCAACTAGATTGGTAGTTCATGCAATGGGAGAAGTGCTTAGCTTTGGGTTCAATCTTGCAGTCTCCTTTCCCAGTGACCGAAGGGGCAGCAAGGCACGTATTGTATTGTTGCCATCGAGGATAACAAGATGGGATTTTTATCATATTGCATGAATTTATCCCTCTACATCATGTCATCTTGCTTAAGGGGTTACTCTGTTTTTACTTAATACTCTAGATGCATGCTGGATAGCGGTCGATGAGTGGAGTAATAGTAGTAGATGCAGAATCGTTTCGATCTACTTGTTTTCGACGTGATGCCTATATACATGATCATTGCCTAGATATACTCATAACTATGCTCAATTCTGTCAATTGCTCAACTGTAATTTGTTCACCCACTGTAGAATATCTATGCTCTTGAGAGAAGCCACTAGTGAAACCTATGGCCCCCGGGTCTATTCTCATCATATCAATCTCTATCAATTTATTTACTTGCTTTGTTTTTCCTTTGCCTTTTACTTTTTACTTTGCATCTATCTATCAAAAATACCAAAAATATTATCTCTATCAGATCTCACTCTCGTAAGTGACCGTGAAGGGATTGACAACCCCTAAGCGTTGGTTGCGAGTTGCTATCATTTTGTGTAGGTACGAGGAACTTGTGCGTGGTTTCCTACTGGATTGATACCTTGGTTCTCAAAAACTGAGGGAAATACTTATGCTACATTGCTACATCATCCTCTCCTCTTCGGGGAAATCCAATGCAGTGCTAAACAGGTAGCAAGAAGAATTTCTGCCACCGTTGCCGGGGAGGCTCACGCAGGCAAGTCAACTATACCAAGTACCCATCGCAATCCCTATCTCTCGCATTATATTATTTGCCATTTGCCTCTCGTTTTCCTCTCCCCCACTTCACCCTTGCCGTTTTATTCGCCTCATGCTTCACTTAGATTATTTTGAGAGTCGTTAATAGCATGGTAATTTGCTTAATGTTATTATACTTAGTGTACAAGACATGTGAAACTTTCTTTTGAGTAAATTGAATACTAAGATAAATTTGATGCTTGATAATTGTTTTGAGATATGGAGGTAATAATATCAAAGTCGTGCTAGTTGATAATTGTGAATTTGAGAAATACTTGTGTTGAAGTTTGCAAGTCTCGTAGCATGCACGTATGGGTAAAGTTTTGTAACAAATTTGAAACATGAAGTGTACCTGGCTTGTGCATCCTTATGAGTGGCGGTCGAGGATGAGCGATGGTCTATTCCTACCAATCTATCCCCCTAGGAGAATGCGTGTAGTACTTGAATATTTTGATGGCTTCTAAATTTTTGCAATAAGTATATGAGTTCTTTTGACTAATGTTGAGTCCATAGATTATACGCACAATCACCTTTCCGCCTTTGCTAGCCTCTTCGGTACCGTGCATTGCCCTTTCTCTCCTTGAGAGTTGGTTCAAACTTCGCCGGTGCATCCAAACTCCGTGATACGATTCGCTCTATCACACATAAACCTCCTTATATATTCCTCAAAACAGCCACCATACCTACCTATCATGGCATTTCTATAGCCATTCCGAGATATATTGCCATGCAACTTCCACCATCATCATCATGACATACATTACTTTTGTAATATTGCCATTGCATGATCATGTAGTTGACATCGTATTTGTGGCAAAGCCACCATGCATTATTTTCCATGCATGTCACTCTTGATTCATTGCACCATCCCGGTACACCGCCGGAGGCATTCATATAGAGTCATATCCTGTTCTAAGTCTCGAGTTGTAATCCTTATGTTGTAATCAATAGAAGTGTGATGATCATCATTATTAGAGCATTGCCCAAATAAACAAAAAGAGAAATGCCAAAAGAAAAAAAAGAAAGGCCCAAATATATATATATATATATATATATATATATATATATAAGAGGGCAATGCTACTATCTCTTTTTCCACACTTGTGCTTCAAAGTAGCACCTTGTTCTTCATGTAGTAAGTCTCATATATTGTGCTTCAAAGTAGCACCTTGTTCCTCATGTAGTCAGTCTCATAAGTTGTCCTTATCATACTAGTGGGAATTTTTCATTATAGAACTTGGCTTGTATATTCCTACGATGGGCTTCCTCAAATGACCTAGGTCTTCGTGAGCAAGCGAGTTGGATGCACACCCACTAGTTTTCTTTTGTTGAGCATTCATAGCTCTAGTGCATCCGTTGCATGACAATCCCTACTACTCATGTTGACATCAATTGATGGGCATCTCCATAGCCTGTTGATTATCCTCGTCAATGTGAGACTTTCTCCTTTTTGTCTTCTCCACACAATCCCCATCATCATATTCTATTCCACCCATAGTGCTATATCCATGGATCACGCTCATGTATTGCGTGAAGGTTGAAAAAGTTTGAGATTATCTAAGTATGAAACAATTGCTTGGCTTGTCATCGGGGGTATAGAAGTTGGGAACATCTTTGTGTGATGAAAATGAAGCATAGCCTAACTATATGATTTTGTAGGGAATGAACTTTGTTTTGCCATGTTATTTTGAGAAGACACGATTGCTTTGATTAGTATGCTTGAAGTATTATTATTTTTGTGTCAATATGAAATTTTGTCTTGAATCTTTCGGATATGAATATTCATGTCACAATTAAGAAGATTTACATTGAAATTATGCCAAAGTATCGCTCCGCATCAAAAATTCTTTTTTATCATTCACCTACTCGATGATGAGCAGGAATTAAGCTTGGGGATGCCTGATACGTCTCCAACGTATCTATAATTTTTGATTGCTCCATGCAACTTTATCTACTGTTTTGGACTATATTGGGCTTTATTTTCCACTTTTATATTACTTTTGGGACTAACGTATTAACCGGAGGCCCAGCCCAGAATTGCTGTTTTTTTGCCTATTTCAGTGTTTCGAAGAAACGGAATATCAAACAGAGGCCAAACGGAATGAAACCTTCGGGATCGTGATTTTCCAACCGAACGTGATCCAGGAGACTTGGACCCTACTCCAAGCAGTGCCAGAGGTGGTCACGAGGGTGGAGGGTGCGCCCCCCTGGGCGCGCCCCCCTATCTCGTGGGCCCCCTGACGCTCCACCAATGTACTCCTTCCTCCTATATATACCTACGTATCCCCGAACGATCAGCACAGGAGCCAAAACCCTAATTCCTCCGCCGCAACCTTCTGTATCCACGAGATCCCATCTTGGGGCCTATTCTGGAGCTCCGTCGGAGGGGGCATCCACCATGGAGGGCTTCTACATCATCACCATAGCCCCTTCGATGAAGTGTGAGTAGTTTACTTTAGACCTTCGGGTCCATAGCTAGTAGCTAGATGGCTTCTTCTCTCTTTTTGGATCTCAATACAATGTTCTCCCCCTCTCTCGTGGAGATCTATTCGATGTAATCTTCTTTTTGCGGTGTGTTTGTTGAGACCGATGAATTGTGGGTTTATGATCCAGTATTATCTATGGAAAATATTTGATTCTTCTCTGAATTCTTTTATGTATGATTGAGTTATCTTTGCAAGTCTCTTCGAATTATCATTTTTGGTTTGGCCAACTAGATTGGTAGTTCTTGCAATGGGAGAAGTTCTTAGCTTTGGGTTCAATCATGCGGTGTCCTTTTCCAGTGACAGAAGGGGCAGCAGGGCACGTATTGTATTGTTGCCATCGAGGATAACAAGATGGGGTTTTTATCATATTGCATGAATTTATCCCTCTACATCATGTTATCTTGCTTAAGGCGTTACTGTGTTTTTACTTAATACTCTAGATGCATGCTGGATAGCGATCGATGAGTGGAGCAAAAGTAGTAGATGCAAAATCGTTTCGATCTACTTGTTTTGGACGTGATGCCTATATACATGATCATTGCCTAGATACACTCATAACTATGCTCAATTCTGTCAATTGCTCAACAATAATTTGTTCACCCACCGTAGAATATTTATGCTCTTGAGAGAAGCCACTACTGAAACCTATGGCCCCCGGGTCTATTCTCATCATATATATCTCTATCACTTTATTTACTTGCTTTGTATTTACTTTTCCTTTTACTTTTTACATTGCATCTATCTATCAAAAATACCAAAAATATTATCTCTATCAGATCTCACTCTCGTAAGTGACCGTGAAGGGATTGACAACCCCTAAGCATTGTTTGCGAGTTGCTATTGTTTTGTGTAGGTACAAGGGACTTGTGCGTGGTGTCCTACTGGATTGATACCTTGGTTCTAAAAAACCGAGCGAAATACTTACGCTACTTTGCTGCATCATCCTCTCCTCTTCGGGGAAATCCAACGCAGTGCTCAAGAGGTAGCAGTCCCAGCTGTCCGGTGGAGGAATCATTATTTTCCTTGTAATAAGGAGGCACTTCCTTGCTACGGCCGTGGACCCAGCTGTCAGCCTCTCCACGTACAGTCCACGTCCGATGGAAGTCGTTCCTTGACCATGTTGACCATGCCGTGCCGAGAGCACCAGGGCGGTGGACGACAGCGAGGCCTAGGAAGGGGATGACGAGGAGCCGAGGAAGACGCGGCAGTGGAAGCCTGCGCGGAGAGGAGTACGAGGGTTCACTGGTTTGTCTGCGGTGTGAGGCTATCGTCGCCGCGGGGCCTGGCCAGCGGTGGGAATAGTAGGGGGCGGTGAGGCCTCCGCGGTAGCACAGCCGGCCACAGGAGGCAGGAGTATGCGGCAGGACCGGCGCTGCTTTGGGTGGCTGGAGCAAGAAGACCAGAGGTTGAAGAAGCACTACGGCCGCTGGATGGACATCGTACGGTCACTGGAGCTAGAATCGTTCATATTGACTAAAGTTGACAAAGGCCCCCTGTCGGGGGAAACTGATCCACGAACACCTATGGGGACCGGCGGACCGAGCCCCTTTCGGTTCGGAGGGGGAAGGAGGTCGCACGAAGAGCGGATCGAGGCAGTGCACACGAGCAGTTTACCCAGCTTCGGAGCTCTCCGGAGAGATAACAGTCCTACTGCTGCTTGTTTGATCGTATTCAGTTCTTGCTCAGGAGCGAAGAGCGCTACCAGACCGAGCGTGAGAGTGTTCTAGGTGTTTTGAATGAGCCGAACCCCCCTCTACGTTGCACATGGGCCTCCTTTTATACGCTCAAGGGGTCACCGACAGGTGGCAACGTAGAAAGAAAGGGTAAAAATGGAAAAAGAATGTGGTAGGTACAGCTACCTATACTGTAGCCACAGTGTATCATACCTAACCCTGACGGCAGGGGACAAGGGCATTAAATGCCCATCTGTGTCATCTAAAAAGTACAGGAAGAGACCGTTAGGGGCGCCAATGATCGCCACGATGGCCTTCTTGTCAGCGCCGCTTGCCACTGCGCACTGCTGGCTGCACAGCCCCTCGCCACGCATGCCTAGAAGGGTCCCAGGACGACACATTGGTGGGTGTGCTGGAGCCTGGGCGCGGAGCGACCGCTTGCTGCGGCAAGTGTCTTGCCGCGCTCGTCGTCTTGTCGGGTGCGGGAGCTTGTCGCTCACCGTGCCTTGCCGGGACGCGTGCGCATCGCGGCAAGTGCTCTTGAGAAGCCTTGGTTGGCCTTCCCGGCAAGCTCCTCTTGCCGGGGCCTTGTCTTCTCGGTTTGAATACTTTGTTCTGGAATGGCTTCCCGGCAAGCTCCTCTTGCCGGGGTCTTGTCTCTTAAGAAGTCACGGAGGACCTTGGCGGTGACCCGGCGAGCCCTGCTGCGGGGTGCTGCAACTGCCCGTGCACAAGTTCAGGATACTAGGTACCCCTACTCTAGTACACCGACAGGAGCCCCCGGGCCTGGGCCACACACGGTGCCGAGCGCTGTTGGGCCAAGCCCAAAACAGGGCATGGGCACACGCGGCCTGGGTCATGCCATTTCATACTCCGCATCCACCGCGCCCTCCCCGAACGGCACGTGTTGAATGCGGCGTCGTGGGAGAGATCGTGGGGGATTCTTTATTCGGAAAATGCGTAACGTTCGCCCCCTCCCTCTTTATAAGAAGAGGAAACGGAGGCAGTTGCTCACCTTGTCCGTTTATTACTCCAAAATCTCTGCCATTCCCCTCTCCTCTGAGAAATCAGTGCTCCGCCCCCCCATCTCCGCCGTCGCCACCAACGCCGTCGACCTCCTCCACCACCTTCGCCATGGCTCCGAAGACCGGGAAGGTCATGAAGTCGGCCGACGCGCTGCGGCTCGAGGCGCTGCGAAAGGAGCGGGACACTTTCCCCGCCGAGCTCGACGCGGCGGGGCTGAGGCAGTGGTTCTATCTCTTCTGGTCGATGGAGACGTGTGCGCACCCGCGCACGAAGGTACTCTCCGCCGCCGCTTCGACACGGGCTCCATACGGGTATCCTTTCTTCCCGTTGTTCTTCAACTTTGGCCTCTGTCCGCCCTTCTTGGAATTTTTCTATGACATCATGAACACCTACGGGTTTCATCTCCTTGATTTCACTCCAACGCCATCTTGACCATGTCCATTTTCGCACATCTGTGCGAAAACTTTGTCGGAGTCCACCCAAATGTTGCTCTTTTCCGCCATTACTTCATGCCCCGGGTCGAGAGAGGAGAGCCGCTTTCCGGGGGGATCGCCTGGATCTCGAGGGCCGGCAAGAAGGAGGCATATCTGGAGGGGGAGCTCCACAGCAAGTGGGAGGAGTGGAGTGCTGAGTGGTGTTGGATCATGGAGGAGGACCCGCAGCCATTCACCGCCTTGCGCCAAGTTCCAGTAGTGCGCGGCAATGATTGGAGTAGCCTGGCCCCGGAGGACGCTAGGCTGAAGATTGCCACCACCAGAATCTTGCGTCTCAGGGTTGTCGGGTTGACTGTGGGTGCCGTAGGCGCAGATTTTCTCCTCCGCCGCATCGCCCCCCTGCAAGAGAGGAAGAGACCCGCTTGGGAGTTTGGCGGCCCAGCAGATATCATGTGGCTGCGCCCTGGCCTCAATTTCAACTTCACCATGCTGGAGCTGGATGCGATGCTCAAGGAGCTGTTCAAGCATGATCCCCAGCATCTAGAGTGGTTCAGGTTGCCGGCGGGGGTCGTCCCGCTGTGCAACAATTCTTCCCTCGACCGCATCCGCGCGATGATGCCGCAGTGTGAGTCGCATGGCCTTGTCCCAACGTGGCAAGAGCCAGCCGACGATGTTGTGCAGCAATTCTTCGACGGGCTGGTGGAGGTGGAGGTGTGTGCCGACGAGAAGAAGAGCCTCACCCGCGATACCACCGAGGAGGAGATGCGACGCATCGCCACCAGGGCGGAAGAGGCGGCGGCAGCCGCTGCTGCGGGTGAGTTTGGCTTCACTATGGAGGAGGCGGAGGCAGAGGCGGCGGCAAGCCTTGCCATGCGAGAATGGATTGACGGTGAGGAAGAAATTGCCGCGCCGGAGGTCGAGTCGAGCGATCCCGCCGAGGGTGAGCCCGCCGAGGGTGCGAGCGGCCCGCCATCTCCAGGCCACTTGCCGCAGACGGAGCCCACAACGCAGCCCCCAGCTCAACCAAGGAGGCGCCTTCGCAGGGGCGGGGACGTAGCGGGGCGGCAAAGGAGTCAGCAACCGACGCGCCGCGTGACACGCTCCATCGCGACAAGCGATGTTGCCGCGGGAGCGCCTCGTGCCGCTGCGGCAACTGGAGCTGGAACTTCCCGCGCCACCGCTGCCGCGCCCGCCAAGCGGACAAGGGATCCTACTCCTCCGCCTCGTCGCGCCGCAGGTGGGCCGGACTTCGACCTCTCCGCGCTCAGCTCCGACGAGGAGGAAGAAGAGTAAGCCTTTTCTGCTTTACTTGTAGTTCTTTGATTTTGTATCTTTACCTTGTATCTGACTTGCTTCGATCTGAACCTGTTCCCTTTCAGGACATTGGCTCAAAGAGCAGCGAAGAGGGCCAAAGTTCCGATGGTTATCATCGAGGACGAGCCCACTGTGACGGCAGGCGGCATGCCCGAGACTACCTTGCCGGACCCTGACACCCCTCCACGAAGCAGCCCCCAGCGCAGCCCCCAGCATAAGTACATGGTTCAGTTTTTGCTCTTGGGCTTGCACGGGTGCTCTTTTGCTGATATCCAAATGTTGGTTTGCTTGTGCAGGAGCAGAACAGCTTCACCGGGAGGGCTCGGAAACCGTCTCTGACGTGCCGTCTGCTTCCTCTACACCGCCAAGGGAGGATTCTCCGGCAAGGGAGCGCTCTCCGGCAAGGGAGCAATCTCTGGCAAGGGAGGAGTCTCCGGCGAGGGGCAGCACTAGTGACCCCCCGGTGGTGGAGCCCATGACCATGGACCCCAGCTCAGGTACTCCCTTGCCCGAAGCCTCCCTTGTGTTCTTCTAATTTTTCTCTCTCTTTCTTGGATATTTGCTTGACTTCTTCTCCTTCTCCGGTCGTCAGACCCACCTTCCACAGAGCAAATGGACACCGAAGCGGGCGGTGAGGAGAACGTGCGCGGCGATGCTAACGATGCCGCCGCTGCCGAAGAAGAAGCCGGTGCTGAAGATCCCGCTGGCGAGGAGGCCGCCAAGGCTGCTGGCGCGGGAGCTGGCGAAGGATCCGGCGGTCGCACTGCCGGCCCTGAGGCCGCAGGAGCGCCAGGCGCTACGCCGACCACTGATCCCTCCGCCGCTGCCGCGGCGCCAGACTCCGAGGAGCCCCAGCCCGGCGCCTATCTGAAGGCCAGCAAGGGCATTTTCATCAAGCTCCCCTGGGCGTCGAGCTCCAAGGCGCCAGTTGAGGGAGAAGCTCTGGACGGGGAGGTGCTTGCTTCTGCCGGGTTGTCGATCATCGACGCGCCGGGAAGCAGCAGCGACGAGCCTGAGGAGGAGTGGCTGCTGCGGAGGCTGCTGGCGCTCTACCGCGCCCGCCAAGCTAAGCTGGAGTCCCAGCAAGCGCTCATCGCGAAGGCGAGCATGGACATTGAGAAGCGCGCGGAGGAGCTCCGGGGTCTCCGCCAGGAAGCTCTCCGGGCCTTGGCGGAGGAGCGGGAGCAACTTGCTGAGGAGCGGAAAGCTTTCCTCCTCGAGAAGGCCGAAGCCGAAGAGCAGCAGTGGCTCGCCGGCGATAAACTGTACGCGCAAGAAGGCGAGCTGGCTCAACGGAAAGTGAACCTGGACAGCCACGAGGAGGAGCTTGCCGCGCGCGAGCAGGCACTTGGCGGGGCGCTCACCGAAGCTAAGGACGCGGCCGCGGCTGCCGAGGCCGCCAAGGAGGGATTGGAGGCAAAGGTGGCGCAGCTAGAGGCTAATCTAAAAACGAGCAGCGAGGAGCTTTCCGCGCTCAAGCTTGAGCGCGAGAAGGACGTCCTCGCCCATGGTGAGCTGCAGGGCCAACTCGCCGAAAAGGGCAAGGAGCTGAGTGCCGCCAAGGATTCCAATGCCGATCTGGAGCTGAAGCTAGCCACCTTGATGGAGACGCTGGACGGCGCCAAGAAGCGGGAGGCGGACTTGAAGGAAGAGATTAAGGGCAACGAGGTGCTGCTGGCGAGGGCCGCCGAAACCCAGAACACCTTCAAGGATAATGTGGAGCTCTGGACGGAGGGCCTCGTGAACATCGCTGCCGTCATTGACGAGGAGCTGGCGTGGCTAGGAGTGGAGGACTTCGGGTACTCCTCCGACGAGAACCTCCCGCCAACTGCCAAGCTCACCCTGTTCTTCAAAGGCGTGGCGACTGCCCTCCAGCAGCTCCGGGAGAAGATCCCGAAGCAGCTGGCCGATGAGTCGCGCATGATCTGCGCCAGGGTCCTGGAGAAGGTGTTGGTGAAGGTGGCCTTCTGCAACCCAGGCCTCAACTTCACCAACGTCTTGAAGAAGCTGCCGGCGGATGCTGATCTTGACGCGCTCAAAGCCCTTGTCGCACCCATTGTGGACAAGGTGAATGAGGTCAAGAGGGTCGATGGTGGCCGCGTAGATTAGGCCGCCAGTTTTCTTCTTTTCTTGTCACTGTTAGCCATGTCATAAGAACACTTTATTAGATCTGCGACAAGTTATTTTTGTAATATAACTCTATCTTAGGTGATGGTTGCTATGTACTTCCTTTACTTGACTCTTGGCTTTGTATGTTTCTACCCTACGCTTTTTAGGGAAACTTGCCGGCGCGGGCACCCTTGTCGCGAGCGCTGAGTGCGGAACTACAGCAGCCTGCTGGCGGTGCCGCTGCCGACAAGCAACCTTGCCGCAACTAGTCGCAGCTCACTTAAGTTGTTGAGCGGACTCGAAACAAAGTAAGGGCGCAACTAGCTACGAGTTGGTTCCACCGCGCACAGGTTTTCCATAAAAAGCACGGTCGTTCAAGGAAGATAACTTAAAAATTTGAAATCTGATTGCTCAAACTTTGGCAACTTAGCTTTTCTGCCGTTTGCTTCCTGGCAAGACGAATCTTTTCTTGAACGATTCCTGATCCAGACCCTTATCTTCTCCTTCCCCCTGGGAAATCTTGTGTGCGAGGGAACCTTTTCCTTCTTGAGAAAAAAGAAAGGATAGGAAATAAAGATATGGAGCCTTATGGCTCATTATTGCTTACCGGAGGCTGGTGCTGCACAAAATGTTAGATAACATATGCAAAAAGGAAGAAAGCATGTAACTGACAAGATGTGCAGAGCACATGAGTTTTATTTATGCACGGGGTCTGCGCCCGGCTTTGTACAAAGGATTACATGCAACAGCGGCAAGACTTGTACAAAAGGTGGTTGCCGGAACGGGTTCCGACAACCGCGCCCTACGGGTAAAACTTAGGAAGATGCTCAATGTTCCAGGAGTTGCTCACCGGAATGCCATCTTCGGTCTCAAGGTGGACAGCGCCAGGCCTAGTGACTCATTTCGCCCGGTAAGGGCCTTCCCACATCGGCGTCAACTTGTTGGGATTCTTGGCGGACTGAACTCGCCGAAGAACAAGGTCGCCTTCCTCGAAGCTTCTGGCTTTAACTTTGTGGCTATGGTAGCGACGCAAAGCTTGCTGGCAGCGAGTGGCTCGCACAGCAGCCTGAAGACGGTCTTCCTCAAGGAGCAGCGCGTCGTCTTGTCGCAGCTGCTCTTGCTCGAGCTCATCGTAAGCAAGCACTTGAGGCGACCCATATACGAGTTCCGTGGGGAGAACTGTCT
This sequence comes from Triticum timopheevii, assembly GCA_963921465.1. Taxonomy (NCBI): domain Eukaryota; kingdom Viridiplantae; phylum Streptophyta; class Magnoliopsida; order Poales; family Poaceae; genus Triticum; species Triticum timopheevii. The sequence goes on from OY997271.1 coordinate 78,057,513, forward strand.
CTGCTCCATAGACTAGAGCGAAAGGTGTCTGGCCAGTGGCTCGATTTGGCGTCGTCCTGATCGACAAAAGAACCACCGGTAGCTCCCCGATCCAGTTTCTTCCGCACCTGTGCAGCCTGTCGAAAGTTCTGGTCTTGAGGCCTCGCAGCACTTCAGCATTTGCCCTCTCCGCTTGTCCGTTGCTTCTGGGATGAGCAACAGAAGCGAAGCAGACCTTGGCGCCAAGATCTTGGACATACTGCATGAAGGTGCGGCTCGTGAATTGCGTGCCGTTGTCGGTGATGATCCTGTTAGGGATCCCGAAACGGCAAACAATCGACCTGAAGAACTTGACTGCTGACTGTGCTGTCACCTTCCTCACTGGTTCCACTTCCGGCCACTTTGTGAACATGTCGATGGCGACGTACAAGAACTCAAAGCCCCCGACAGCTCGGGGAAAGGGGCCGAGGATGTCGAGCCCCCAGACCAAAAATGGCCAGGATAAAGGGATCGTCTGGAGAGCTTGAGCTGGCTGGTGTATCTGTTTGGAATGGAACTGGCACGCTTCACACTTGGTTACTTGTGCAGTTGCATCCTGGAGGGCTCTCGGCCAGAAGAAACCTTGCCGGAACGCTTTGCCGGCAAGTGCTCTTGCGCCAATGTGGTGACCACATATGCCTCCATGTATCTCTGCCAACAGCTGTTGTCCATCTTCCCGGCAAATACACTTCAATTTCACACTGTTGAGTCTTATTCTGTATAGTGTGTTGTCGACAAACTTGTACATACTTGACTGCCAGGCTACTCTTTCCGCTTCTTCTTGCTCTTCGGGAAGCTCTCCTGTCTGAAGGAAATGGACAATCTGCTGTGCCCATGCTGGAGCTTGCGGCTCGACAACAAGGACTAAAGGCGTATCTGTTGCTGCGGGAACATCCGCTTCCACCGCAGGAACCTGTGGCTCAGCCGGAGCATGATGCTCCCCAGCAAGCTTGCCGGAGCAAAACTTGTCGGGAATGTCTGCTTCAACGGAACAAACCATAAGGCTTGCCGGAGCAGACTGCTCCTCAGCATTCTTGTCGTCGATCTTGGGGACCTTCTTGGCGGCGGCTTCGGGAAGCTCTGCCGGAAAGTAGCCGCCAGAAATCAACATCCTCTTCTCGCTCTGTCCAGTTGATGGTGTCACGGATGGTTGAGTCAGCTTGAGCACGAAGATCCCTGGTTCCACAGGTAACTTTAGTGCAGCGCACTTTGACAGACTATCAGCAACGTCATTCTAAGCTCTTGGAACATGTTCCATTTGTAAGCCATCAAAGTGTTCTTCTAGCTTTCTCACTTCGTCAACATAAGCTTCCATCAATGGACTCTGATAGTTCTTGTTCACTTAGCGGAGGACAAGCTGCGAGTCACCCCTTACAATGAGCTTCTTGATCCCAAGGTCTGCCGCGATCCTAAGACCGGCAAGCAAGCCTTCATACTCTGCAGTATTGTTCATTGCTTGCTCCTTGGGAAAGTGCATCTGGACTACGTACTTGAGGTGCTCTCCGGTGGGTGCGGTAAGCAGCACGCTAGCACCGGTGCCTTGCAGTGAGAAGGCACCATCAAAGTACATCAGCCACTCTTTGCTTGCCTCCTTGACGGGGATGCTCGTTTCTGGAATTTCTTCGTCTGGTGTTGGCGTCCATTCTGCTATGAACTCTGCCAATGCTCTGCTTTGGATAGTTGAAGTGCTTTCAAACTTGAGACCAAAGCTTGACAGTTCCAGTGCCCACTCGACGATCCTGCCTGTTGCTTCTGGATTCTGCAGTATCCTCTTCAGCGGAAAGCGAGTGACAACTGTGATCTCATCTGCTTGGAAGTAATGGCGCAGCTTTCTCGAGGCCATGAGAAGGCCGAAAAGCAACTTTTGCACACTAGAGTACCTAGACCTAGCCCCCTGCAGAAGGGAGCTGACGAAGTAAACTGGGCGCTGCACCATTTTCTTCTGCACCTCTTTGCGCACCTGCGCAGATCCATCCTTGTCAGGACCAGAGCTTGTCAGCGAAGCCCCCTGCTTGTCGCTGGATGCATTTGCCGCGGTTTCTGGCTCGTCATCCGCCTCCCTCTCCGCTACTAACGCAGCACTAACCACTTGATTGGTTGCCACTAAATACAGCAGCAACTTCTCTTGTGGCTTAGGTTAGACAAGTATTGGAGTGGAGGACAGGTACCTCTTCAAGTCCTGCAGCGCAGCCTCCGCTTCTGGAGTCCATTTCATTGGACCTGCCTTTTTCAATATTTTGAAAAATGGCAGGGCGCGCTCAGCAGACTTAGAGATAAACCTGCTGAGAGCAGCCACGCAACCGGCAAGCCTTCGCACATCCTTGACGCGCTTCGGTGCTTCAATCTGCTGGATGGCCTTGATCTTGTCGGGATTGGCTTCAATTCCCCGCTGAGACACAAAGAACCCGAGAAGCTTGTCGGATGGAACTCCAAACACGCACTTCTCGGGGTTGAGCTTGAGGTTGATGTTGCGCAGATTTGCAAAGGTCTCATCTAAATCTTGAATTAGAGTAGCCTTGTCTTTGCTTTTGACCACTATATCATCCATGTAGGCTTCCACATTTCTGTGTATTTGGGGCTCGAAAGCGACATGGACTACTCTTACAAACGTTGGACCAGCATTCTTCAACCCCAAGGGCATCCATATGAAACAGTATGTGCCACAAGGGGTGATGAATGCGGTTTTCTCCTAATCCTCTTCTGCCATGAAGATCTGATGGTATCCTGAGTATGCATCAAGAAATGAAAGCAAATCACATCCGACTGTGGAGTCAACAATCTGGTCAATGCGCGGCAAGGGAAATGGATCTTTAGGACAAGCTTTATTGACATCGGTGAAGTCTATACAAAGCCTCCATTTTCCGTTAGCCTTGCGCACGACTACAGGATTGGCCAACCACGTAGGATGGAGCACTCCTCTGACAAGGCTTGCTGCTTCCAACTTCTTGATTTCTTCTGCAATGAACTCTTGGCGCTCCACTGCTTGCTTCCTGACTTTCTGCTTGACGGGCCGCGCATGAGGACAAATGGCTAGGTGGTGCTCAATTACTTTCTTGGGAACACCGCGGATATCAGACGGTTGCCATGCAAACACGTCGACATTCGCCCGCAGGAAAGCAATGAGCGCGCTTTCCTATTTAGGGTCAAGAGTGGCACTGATGGTGAAGGTACAACCAGTGCCGTCCTCCTTGGCGGACACCTTTTTGGTCTCTGGTGGAGCTGCCATCGTCTTCTTACACTTGCCGGTGGAGCTCGATGGTGTGTCCTCGACGGTAGCGCAGCACTCCGAAGAGGTGCGCTTGCCGGAGTGGGTACCAGAACTCTTGCCGGACTTGGTCTTCTTCCCCCCGGGAGTTTCAGCGGCAAGTGACTTGCGATCAGCTGCGGCTGCTGCTTCCCGGTAAATCTTGTCGGCACAGATAAGGGCATCCTTCTTGTCGCCAGGAATAGAGATGACACTTATCGGGCCTGGCATCTTGAGCACGTTGTATGCATAGTGAGAGGCTGCCATGAACTTGGCGAGTGCTGGACGGCCGAGGATCCCGTTGTAGGGTAATGGAAAGTCAGCAACTTCAAAAGTGACCCTCTCAGTTCTGAAGTTCAGTTCGCTGCCAAATGTCACCGGCAGCATGATCTTTCCCGTCGGCTTGCTCCTTCCTGGGTTGATTCCTTGGAATGTGCCGGTCTCTTCGAGCTCGCTGTCGGGCATCTGGAGTTTCTGGAGGACCATGGAGGATACCAGGTTCAAGCCAGCCCCGCCGTCAACTAGCATCTTCATGACTTTGAGGTTGCGGATAGTTGGTGAAACCAACATCGGCAAGCACCCGACCACAGTTATGCGATCAGGGTGATCCTCAATATCAAAGATGATAGGCGTGCTGGACCGTTTCAGAGGCCTGCGTGACTCCGTGGATGGTTCCGCTGCATTAACTTCCCGCATCCACTGCTTGAGTTGGCGGTGTGAAGCATGCAGGGAAGCACCGCCGTCAACGCACAGGACCTCTGTTGCTTTCTGAAATTCCTGCTCATCGGCCTCATCATCTTCCATATCTTCGTCATCATCGTCGTCTTCATCCTTGTCGTGGCCACGGGGATGCCTATCTCCTTGCCGCTGCTTGGCCTTGCCGCGGCGTCCTCCCCAGCCGGGGCGTTTCTTGCTGGCTCCCGCAGCACCTTCCTGGGCTTTCTCCTTGTCGCGTCGCTCGTACTCAGCTTTTTGCTGCTCAACCAGCTGCTCAACTTTCTTACAGCTCTGGAGGTCATGGCCCTTGGTGCGGTGGATCTTGCAGTATTGTTTGCCGGAGCTGTCCTGCTTGTCGGTGGCCTCCACAGCCTGGCCCTCCTTGCTGGAGTCACCGGCTTTAGCTTTATTGGCGCCGCCTCCATTGCCGAACTGCTCGACAACTAGCACTTCTTTGCCCTTCTTCTTTCTGTTGTTCCGCCGCCGGCCTTTCCTTGCCGGGGCAGCATCCTTGCTGTCCGATCCTCCTGCTCCTGTGTTCTCTCCGGGGAGCCTCCTCCCCTCTTCATCACGTGCACACTTGTCGACCAGGGCATAAAGCTCGCTGACGTCCCTGATCTTGCACATCGCCATCCCCTCCCTCATCTTGCGGTTTCGCACGTTCTGATGAAACGTGCTGATGACCGCGGCAGGGTGGAAGTCTGGGATGTTGTGCTGTACACGGCTGAATCTCTGAATGTACTTGCGCAGAGGCTCTACTTCCTTCTGGGCAAGCAGATGAAGATCGCTTTATTGGCCATGAGGCTTGTGGCCGCCTGTAAAGGCGCCAACAAACTGATGGCATAGATCTGACCAAGAAGAGATGGAGTTGTCCGGCAAGTGCATGAGCCAGGATCAGATGTTAGGCTGGAGCACCAGCGGGAAGTAGTTGGCAAGGATCTTGTCGTCTCGTCCCCCGGCAGCCTGCACCGCGATGGTGTAGATGCTGAGGAACTCCGACGGATGCGACTTGCCGTCGTACTTCTCCAGTACATCTGGCTTGAAATTCTTCTTGCTGGGCCACTGGACTTGTCGCAGCTCACAGGTGAACGCAGGGCAACCTACCGCGTACGGCAAGTCGCCTGGTTCCCCTGGCGCATGCATGTCGACAGAGGGCCCAGCGCACTGGTCGGATTGACGTCGCGCTTCTCTTCGGCACTCGATGCAGGTACGAGCGTCCTCTTGCTGTCATTCGTGAAGAACTTGGCACTAATCGCGACGAGCCCACGGATCTGATGACGCGGTGGAGTCGCTGTCGAGGTGGACCCGGCGAGCTGGCGATCTTGGCCTTCGTGGTGGAGAGTGCATGGAAGTTGCACCCCCGTCGGTCTTGTCGCCATCGGCTCGCGTCCGGCAGTCTTGCCGCGGCAGGGAAGTGCTTGGTTGCCGCGCAGTGTCGCCGTTTGCGAAGCCGATGAGACTCTAAATGGTGGCCCTCCACTCGTCGGTCTTGTCCGCCGTCGGAGGGTAATCTAGAAGCAGTTGGGCTCGCGCCAAGGCTTCTTCTGGAGTGGTGGGCGGCAGCGGCGAGCGGTGCGAGGAGCGGGATATGCTCGGACTTCTAACTATGTTAGAAGGAGCAGTATCCCGTCCAGGCGACCGCACTTCGCTGGGGCCAGCATGCTGGCGTGCATGCTGGTCTTGACTTCCACGAGATCCACCAACTTGATCTTGGCCCAGCGGATGTATGGCGTTGCGAACGCCATGACGCTGCTGGTCCCGCGCCTCCTGAGACGGGCGCGGTGCGCGTACGGACCCCGAGGTCTGTGCTGCCTTGTCCTTGGATTTGGCAGCACTGTGAGCACCCTCGTCGACGCCCGTTCTTCCGCCGGCGTCCACTCCACCACCCGTTTGCTCCGGGGGCGGTCGAAGCGACGCGGACGGAACAGCTGCCTCCGAAGCCTTCTTCTTCGGTGGCATGTCAATGAAGATGATGAAGATTTAGCTCGTGTGCACACCGGATTGGGTTCACACGATCTCAACGCCCCCTACCTGGCGCGCCAAAGATGTCGGGGGAAACTGATCCACGAACACCTATGGGGACCGGCGGACCGAGCCCCTTTCGGTTCGGGGGGGGGGGGGGGCGGAGGTCGCACGAAGAGCGGATCGAGGCAGTGCACACGAGCAGTTTACCCAGCTTCGGAGCTCTCCGGAGAGATAACACTCCTACTGCTGCTTGTTTGATCGTATTCAGTTCTTGCTCAGGAGCGATGAGCGCTACCAGACCGAGCATGAGAGTGTTCTTGGTGTTTTGAATGAGCCGAACCCCCCTCTACGTTGCGCATGGGCCTCCTTTTATATGCTCAAGGGGTCACCGACAGGTGGCAACGTAGACAGAAAGGGTAAAAATGGAAAAAGAATGTGGTAGGTACAGCTACCTATACTGTAGCCACAGTGTATCATACCTAACCCTGACGGCAGGGGACAAGGGCATTAAATGCCCGTCTGTGTCATCCAAACAGTGCAGGAAGAGACCGTTAGGGGCGCCAATGACCGCCACGATGGCCTTCTTGTCAGCGCCGCTTGCCACCGCGCACTGCTGGCTGCACAGCCCCTCGCCACGCGTGCCTAGAAGGGTCCCAGGACGACACGTTGGTGGGTGTGCTGGAGCCTGGGCGCGGAGCGACCGCTTGCTACGGCAAGTGTCTTGCCGCGCTCGTCGTCTTGTTGGGCGCGGGAGCTTGTCGCTCACCGTGCCTTGCCGGGACGCGTGGCGCGTCGCGGCAAGTGCTCTTGAGAAGCCTTGGTTGGCCTTCACGGCAAGCTCCTCTTGCCGGGGCCTTGTTTTCTCGGTTTGAATACTTTGTTCTGGAATGGCTTCCCGGCAAGCTCCTCTTGCCGGGGTCTTGTCTCTTAAGAAGTCACGGAGGACCTTGGCGGTGACCCGGCGAGCCTTGTCGCGGGGTGCTGCAACTGCCCGTGCACAAGTTCGGGATACTATGGTACCCCTACTCTAGTACACCGACACCCCCGTCCCAGTCAACTTAGTAGGCCCACAAGTTAGCCTCCCACCTTGGTGGGTCCTAGCTAGAAGGGGGAGTATTCGTTTTTTTGTGCGTAATAAGGAGGCACTTCCGGTGGGTCCGAGCTGATAGCGCGGGGAATGTTTTTTCGCAAAATACACTGGCCCGTCCGCTGGGTCCTAGTAGTCATGGGGGTAACATTTTTTTCGCGAAATAAGGTGGCCCATCCGCTGGGTCCCTGTTGTCCGGTGGAGGAATAATTATTTTGCGCGTAATAAGGAGGCACTTCCTTGCGGCCACCTGGACCCAGCTGTCAGCCTCTCCACGTACAGTACTCTTCCGATGGAAGTCGGTCGTTGACCACATTGACCACGCCGCGCCGAGAGCACCAGGGCGGTGGTCTAGACGACGGCGAGGCCTAGGAAGGGGACGACGCGGAGCCGGGGAAGACGCAACAGTGGTAGCCCACGCAGAGAGGAGTACGAGGGTTCACTGGTTCGGCTGCGGTGTGAGGCTGCCGTCGCCGCAGAATAACAGGGGGTGTGGGTGAGTAGAGGCATGGCCTGGCGAGTGGTGGGAGTAGTACGGGGCGGTGAGGCCTCCGCAGCTTCATAGCAGGCCACGGGAGGCAGGAGCACGCGACACGACCGACATTGCTTTGGGCGGTTGGAGCAAGAAGACCAGAGGTTGAAGAACCACTACGGCTGTTGGATGGACATCGTACGATCACTGCAGCTAGAATCGTTTATATTGACTAAGTTGACAAAGCCCTTGGTACGCCTCAACTTAGTAGGCCCACAGCTCGGATTTGGCATTGAACATATAGCCCATTTGCGATCTGTAAGAATGTACAGCTCATTTTTTTAATTCTAATGGAATTTACTACAGCCCATTTATAGTTTGTTAAAAGTACAGCCCAACTTCTAGCTAGGACAATGATTAATAATTTCAAAAAACCGTTCAAAACAAAATTCAAAAAAAATTCCCACATTTTGATGGGATCCGAAATTTCTAGTCAGGTTAAATATAATTTCAAAATAAAGTTGTATCATGTTAAAATCCAACAAAATATTGCGCGTGCAACAAGTAATGAAATTAAAATTTCCAAATTCCAAAAATAATATTTTTTTTCAAACCAATTACGTGTTTGGTGCATAATAATTGCCCAGTTATTATAATTACATCCCATTTATTATTTCTTAAGTCCATTTTCTTGTTAAGCCTAATGCATACCTCCTAGGAAACTTTGCAGCCCAGCGGGGCGGATAACAAGTTGACCCTGATCTGTGTACAACTGTCGGCCTTGTTGCATTGCTGATGTTGAAAAAAAGGCCTGTGTAGTACAGTACAACCTAACATGGTTACTCAGCCCACATTCAGCGACGCCGAAAAGGCCCAAACAAGGCTTCTGTACAACTTTTTGAAGTCACTAAGCTCAATTAATAACTTAAGAAAAAAGTTAGTTTACAGTGGAACCTAATTAAAAGTTGTCATGAGCAAATAAATAATTCAACGGGTCCCACTTTTGCGTGTGCACATGTGTGTGCATGTGTGTGTGTGTGAGAGAGATAGAGAGAGAGATAGAGAGAGAGACCCATCAGTCGATGCTCGTAAATACATCTTTCAGCCATATGCATTGCTGATGCTCAGTAAAAACTTATATAGTTGACACAATCATATAGAACATCATATCACACTGAACTTGCATACAAAAATTTCACGCAGGCGGCACAATCAGGATGGAAGCAGTGGATCGCTACGGGAAGCGCTATGTTGAAACCAACGAAGTCATACATAATGGTTCATCGTCTTTATAAATGATGGGGAAATATCTAGAATGTTGTGCAAAGAAAATAGACAGACAACACAATAATTTCTGCTAGCACATTAAGTTGACATACAACCCTTTCCAAAAGAAGTTTAGGTACAAAATTAGAACAGGTCACAATCAAATGTACTGGCATATCAGTGCTTTAGACCCATAGCTCGGATTTAACTTGTACTATCTGACAAGATTCAGTTGTTACCTCAAATTAGAGCACATCCAGGCAGCCAGCCCTGCCTCTTCTCCCAAAGAAGTTGTGGCCTCCGCCGCGCGATGGAGTAGGCCCTGTGCCATCCATTGTTCCGAGCAACACGGGGAAAGTCTGACGTTGACTCCTGTAATGGACGTCGTCGATTGACCCTGGCACCAGCGGAGGTGGCAGGACTTCGATTGACGGATTGACCACTTCTTCGACATGCACGAACACTTGATACAGGTACATCCCTAACGTGGTCCGCGGCGGCCTTGGTGGCGACGAATAGTACAACCCCAGTTCCTGCACCGGTATCTCAACACCAATCACCTTCGGTATGGTGGACGGCTTCTTCATCCATGCCATAACAGTCAGAGCCCAGTTGTCTGGAGGAACAAACAAACTTACGAGATCACCAAAGGCGCCGCCATGCCACTGTTGAGCGACAGCACGCAGCAACCAAAGGCAGGACGGACCTCAGGATCTCCGGCTCGGAGATCCTCATTGACCGGCGACAAGATAGTGCGCTTGAGCACAGGAAGTATAGGAGGGGTATTTGGGGCAACTGGAGTGGGAATCGAGATTCCAGAGGTGGGGGAGGGGCGGGAGACTGGGGATGAAAAGGTAGCATGAATTTCGAGCACGCGCCAATATGCTCTCGGCGCGCAAGCGCACTAGAACACCGATGGCGCCCACATGTCGGCCTAAGAGTCCTTATTCTTTCTTTTTTGGAGAGCCCGGCCTTTTTTTCAGGATCTTTTGAGAGCCCGGCCCGAGAGTCATAATTGACCTCTTTGGCATTGCGTTACTACTCGGCCCATATTCAACGACACCTCACTGGCCCAAACAAGTGTACATCATCGAAAAGATAGTGAGCTCAAATTATATAACTTGAAAAAAGGAGATATACTCTGAACACTGGAGAATGGTGATGCCCTCATTTAGCCCACCAGTAGTTCGAGACAATAAACAGTTTGAAACAACGATATATACAACAATCAAACACTGACTATTGACTACTACTGACATAAACAGCAAGACATGATAGTTCATAATAAGTCTTGCTACACAACCAAACCGTACCCATCTGCAGCGCTCAAACTCTCATGATCCAGATGAGAATGACATTCTAAACAGAAGCAACTACTACATAGAAAGAGTGACATAGACGAGGATGACCAAATGACAAGGAATATGCATAACAAAAAAAAGAACTACCCATCCAGAACCAGCAGCAAAGACAACAATGTCATTCGAAGAGATGATCCAACACCATCATAATTTGCAGCCCCGCTTCAGCGACTAGTGATCCGGAGACACCAGTACTCCACCCTTTCGATGCAACAACCCAATTACCTATCAACAAGAAGGCTTGAACCACATCACTGCCAGTGATCCGGATGCCTTTGTCATTCTCACCTTCTTTTGGCTGCCGGCTGTATCGTTGACAATCAGGGGAGTTTTCTCCCGAACTCCTAGGGCTCGCCGTGTAGACACAATTTTCCATAGCAAACAGAGCCTCTCTGCCATCAAGGTCCTTGCCAACGGTGATCTCCTGGTTAATCAGATAACTGAGTCCAAAAAAAGAGTGTGAACCAAGGCTGTTTACCCGCCTCCAACTAAAAAATCCTAAAGTCCCCAACAAGCTGGTATCCTGCTCATAGACGTAACAGCCACTGTCCGGATACTCACGTATTACACGGTGCTTGTGTATAGTGGGGTTTTTGCAATATAACTTTTCCGGATCATCTGTCCGAATGATCATCAGTCTTTTGCTGTCGTCTGATCGAGCAAGGAACCACTTGTGCTTCCCTGTTTTTGGCAGAGGTGGTGTTATTACAAAGGGCAGTAACTATAGGGACACATCATCATATCAAAAAGGACATGCATTGTTAATGTAAGATCAGCATTGTTCAGAGTATGAGTAGGATAATGCAAGAAACATCATTGATATGTCCCTGTTGGAACTGGGAGGAAAATACAGGGAAATGTATACTGGGTTCAAAAATATAGAAGTGCCATGCATGGTTATAATCATGTTATCTCGCAATCGATTCTTTACAGGAAACTACCATGTCATGCATGTTATGTAATCATGTTCTGTCCTCACAAAAAATTCTTCAAGGTAACTAGCAGACCATGCATTGTTATATACTCGTGTTCTGTGGGCAAAATTTTTGTGAGGATATTATTCTAGCCATTGATTGCCGAAGGTCGAATGTAGGTATGTACACATGGTAAACATTGCAGGCTTTCACTACTTCCAAATATAGAGTTCTCCATATGCACATTTACTTCCCTAATGTATGGTTAGATGAAACCAACAGTGTGGTGCATGTTTCTACAACATGAAAAGGAGGAAACTAACATGGCCATTGATACACACTCATATTTAGTAGTAGTATATAGATTACTGTAAAATAAGGATAATATCCATATATTCCTAACCGTTTGATTATTTAGGGTACAAATTGGTTGTAATGGCATGGTCACAAAAGCATGAATTAACTCATTCCAAATATAGCTCATTTACGGCGTCTCTAATATATTGCCATAGTTCTACTCAAATTCTGCTCAAACAGGGATATGCCAATCATCACAAAAAGTTCAAACAGTGTCATGGCATCATCATTAACATGAGACGAAAACAACTTACACGCGCCGTCCCAGCAATACGTGGTGACATCTGCTTTGTCGATCGTGTAGATGATGCCATTGTATTGAATAGCATCACAGAAGTGTGTATCAGCTTTGACGATGATCCACAGCGATCCGAGTTGTCTCCAGCTAAAAAAGGCACCGGCGTAAAGATAGGCGAGTCCGTGGTCGAACAACGCAATTAGCTTGAAGTCTGCGTAATTTGCATGTCATGTGGGCACTTAGCAGATTAAAATCTTCTGCAAAACAAGGTCCGTCCAACTGAAGTAGTAATCTAGATGACTTGGACCGCGATGGTAATACTCTATATAATCCAACGGAGGAAGGATAATCTCATGGGAGGTCATGAAGTTCACGAGCACCAACCTTTTACCATCTTCTCTGAAGGCAGCCATCCAGTGGGAGTTCATGCCGACCCAGTACATACCTGCCAAGAAGTTTCGAGCAATGGTGATCGGATCGATGTCGAGGGAAATGATGTATGGTGACACACTACATACCTGCAAAGAAGTTTTGGCTAATGGAGATCAGATTGAAGTCGAGGGGCATTATGCAAGCCTCCATATCATGGTGAGCCAATCTCGCAAGACCAGATAGCAGCAAGCAGGGTGTCTTGAAAAGCTTAGGCCTCGCTTCGACGATGGCCGTGTGCATGTCCCTCGAGCATGCAGCCAGCCGCAGGGCGGTCGACATATCCATACACGAACAACAAAGGCCGAGGATGTCACTTGGGAGATTGCTCCAATCGCGGCTAATATGGATGCTGCGCGGTTCACGTTCGGCCATGGTGGAGTTAGGAAGGGGGCTTGATTTACGGGGGAGAAGGATGTCGGTGCTGGAGCAGCTAGCGAGGGAATAGTGGCACTGGTGGAGGCGAGTGAGGCAACGGTACACGGGGGCACAGTGAGATGGAGACGGAGATGGAGATGGAGATTGAGTGGTGCTATGGGAGCGGAGAGGGAGACGAGGCGAGGCGCCAATGTGCTGTACAGTGGCGGTGACAGACTGCAAAGTGCACAGGGTGAGGCTGACTTTGGAACCCGAACACGCCGCCTCACCTGGACTAGTGTCAAGTGCAGGGTGTTGTCACTTTACTTTGAGGACCGGATAAATAGTATTTTGACCATCAAGTGTACCACAGTTGTACTACTACTACTACTACTAGTAGTAGTAGTAGGAACATGAATACTCCAGTGTTGTATAGCGGAAATAGGTCTCCCGTGCTAGCATGCCTATTCACTTCATCGTTCAGTTATAATCCATATTGCGAGCAGAACCAAATTCTCGTGCATGCCCAATCAACGCCCCTGCCGTGATGCATGCAGTGGTCGTTCTGGTGCATCAAGGACGGCATGCAGATCGTTCCACACTTGAGAAGAGGAAAAATGGAAAGGTAGAACGCGGCAGCAGAGGAAGAGAACGCTGGCTAACGAGGCTGGGAGGGGATCAAGCAGGAAGTTAATGCTCCATGCCTAAAGGTTTTGGGAAAACCAGATTTTCATAAGGTGACTTATACTCACCTAAACGGAGGGAGTATTCCTTAACCAGAGAATGTTGTGTCTCCCGCTCACGCGATCAAAAAAAAGCTATGACACATTTTTTATCTGTTTGCATAGGTCCCACCTATCAGGAAGGATGGGAACGTAAACGAACAGGTACGACTCCTCAGTCTACCTGCATAGCCTTTTCGTTTAGTCTACCTAGCCGTCTAATCAACTGCCTGCACTCCACTTCTCCCATTTACTTCTCCATCGGGAACAGATTCGCCTCGGCTTCTTCACCTCCCCTTCGTCTTCATTTGCATCCAAACCCCACTGCGTTCACATTGTTTTAACCTCTTTAAATAATCATCTACTACTTCAGTTAGACTAGCCATCTAATCCTAATTCTCCAAACCATAGCCCTCCATTCCAGCGGTTCCAAATGGCGAAAGAGTTCGAGATGCAGGTTTTTAGCGTCCAACATGTCCTCGTCGAAGGCTCGATGCGCATAGTTGCCACCGTCACCGTCAACCCAAGGGTTGTTCGGCAGTGGATCAACAACGTATGCAACTCCCTCGAAAAGGTAGAGACGAGGGTCATCGGTCTCGACGCATAGTACACGGAGCATGCCCCTGGGAAGATCCAGCGCACCGACGTCCTTCAGCTGTGCCTCGAAGATGATGTTTTGGTGTACCACATCATACACTCGCCCTCCATACCAGGTGAGCTTCATGATTTCTTGTCTCGGGAGGACGTATACTTCTGTGGGGCAGCCATCGAAGGGGACAAACAGAAGCTAGAGCCGTACAACCTTGATTTGAAAAGCATAGTTGACCTACAAACTAGAATCAAAATTCCTGTAGAAGATTGTGCTAAACAAACACCATCCCTATTCGATGTAGCAAATTTTGTGCTTGGTACAAATCTTTAGAAGGGTGATGAGACGGTGGCATTAAGGTCGTCTAGATGGGAGAATTATCCCTTGACGTACGAGCGGATAAAATATGTTCCCTCGATGCCCGTGTGAGATTCGAGATAGCTGCAAGGTCCAAAGAGCTTGTTGCGAAGCCGTATCCCACAGAGAATCAGAACAAGAAGAAGAATTAGAAGAAGAAGAAGAAGAAGAAGAAAACGTTGCACCAGCAGGAGGGCATTATGGATGGATGAACTATTTCCCCTCTTGTAAAAAAATTATTCCCTCTTGGTGTATATTGATATAGATGGACTATTTCGATGGTGTGCATGTCTTTGGAACAGAGTAGTAGCATGGGTCTGCTTGACTATAAGGAACTATTTATCCGCATATATAGCTTTCTCTGCTACTCCTTCTAGTGATCGGTATGCAGTGCATGTGTCCGGAAGTTCAACTACGGCGGCCATCACGTTTCATCTCACGATTCGCACGACACCACTCCAACCCACGGCACCACACCGCCCGACGTGCGCCTCACCCGTCTCGGCCACACCGCCCCTCTGCCTTTGTGTGCATGCCATGTGGGCCACCTAAAATGCGGTGAGCATGAAGTTTCTACCATAGCCACCGCGATTCCCACGACGCCGCTCGAACCCATGAAACCACACGTCCCCCGACCTGCGGCTCACCCCTCTTGGCCCCACTGCCCCTCTGCCTTCGGGAGCATTACATGTGGACCAGTCACCTATCGGGTCCACATGTTATTGACTCAAAGGTAGGTGTAGTAAGGCGCTGAAGCTCAGTCCCGATGCCCCTGAGAGGGAAATGTAACTCCTGCGCCAGGGCTTGTGGTGCTCCCGCAACATGAACTCGTGCAAAACTTGAGATTTGTTTCTTTACTATACATGCACGCAATGGTTTAATGAACATTGTAATCTCAACATGTGATGGGGAGCTCTAAATTTGAATTTGAAACTTATAAAATGAAAAGATTCAAAACAAATAAACTGGGAGAGAGGGAGTATATCGTAGGATGTGTCCCATACAAAATAAGTCCCCTGGTTTGTCACCGCGAAGATGTGGTAAGAAAGGAGCACAGCTTCTTCCTACTCATACGGCAACAAATCGGTCGCAGACAGCATGGTCCGACTTTTAATGCCATGTGCAAGGTTCGTGCTATCTTATTCAATCTCACCGTGGTTCCATCGTACCAATTCATGCGGTGGCCCGTTGCATGGCTGATCCCAATGTTGGACAAAGGTTCTACGGGAACGGTGTCACCATTGTAAATGTTGTGCAAATTGATGTCGGTACCCTCCCGTACACATGCAAGCCAATCTCCACTCGCACCGAGCCTAGCCTGTGAAACAGTCGGCAGGGGGAGAATTAGGAAATGGACATGGAAGTAGTCTTTAGAATGCATTTACTACATGATCAAACTCATCTTACCTGCTCATCGGAGGAAATCCGAGTGCCCCTCAACGTCGGCATCTCAAGGGGCGTCAACTTGCAACTACGGCCACGCCGCACTGGAGAGACCCCCAAGGAAACATCCTCGTGCGTTCGACGGAACATGAAGATGCATTTGTATGAGTAGTTTATCTTGTGAGAGAAAAATATGAACGAGGGAAGGCCTCTAGAGATAGAGATGGACACTACTACTACCAATGTGCTGGCCTGTGCGTTGCAATGGATCCAAACTAGTAGAATAATACTTGTTCACGTGCTTGAAATATAAACACTCTAGTTTTCATATACATGTGTCAGCAGACACGACAGCTTGTCCATGGAAGTTGAACCACGGCGACCATCACGTTTCTTGTTTCTACCACTGCCACACCCACACGCGATTCCCACGACGCCGCGCGCTCCAACCCACAACACGATGTTCCCCGACGTGGACATGGATCCTCTGACGTGGCTATCACTGCCTTGCCCTGCCTTTCCTTCGCTGACGGGTCCCACCTGTCAGTGACAAAATGGTAGGATTGTTCGTGCCCCTCATCCCTCTCGGCCCAACCGTTCCTCTGCCTTTGTGCGCATGACAAGAGGGCCAGCTGAACTCCGGCAACCATCAACTTTCTACGACAGACACACCCGATTGGACGCGGTTTGCCTGCTCCGCTGCTGTGCTCCTATCCGTACTACCACACCATCGAATTTTCATCTAGCGGCTGTGACACATTTCGTCCCGGGCATCAATCCTTAGCTGGAGTACTTATGTACTACAGGTAGTACCCGCCGGTGTGGCCATCTCTGCCTCGTAATGCCCTGACGCCCAGCTGTGGTACCCTCGCCACGGCCACGCCACCACCGGCCGGTTCATCTCGAATGAGTGAGTCGCGAACCACACCACCACCACCATGAGAATGACATGTGGGCCAGCCGCATTTAAGGTCTGCATGTCATTGACTCATAGGCCGGGCACTAAGCCACTGAAATTCGGTCCCGTGGGCCACGAGAGGGAAATGTAACTCCTGCGGCAGGCCTTGTGGTGCTCCCGCAGTACGAGCTCGTGCCAAAACTGGAATTTGTTGCTTACTACTACCAACTAGTACTAGTAAGGTACACGTGCATTGCACGCATGAGATTCTGATGGTTTGTGCATTATGCTTCTACATGTGGAGTTTTCTGGATTCTAACATGTGGAAAAATCTGGTGGATTGTAAGGTTAGGAAAGTTTGATTAACTTAGGTGAGTGTTTGGTTCAAACCACACTAAGGCCCCAGATGACATACACACAAAAAATGTGGCAAGATTCCCTTAGGCTGGCCAACTTGTGGCTCTCATTTTGAAGAACTGATAACTTTGCCTAAGCTTAGTTGTGGCAAAGTTAGTCATGAATTAAGTTCAGCCATGGAGTCTTCTAGATTATACATGTGGAAGAATCTGGTGGATGATATCCAATGGCCAGTAGTGCTCGGATTTGCCTACTTTGGTCGTTGGATTTGCTTCATCCAACGACCAACTTTCAAAGTTTTTCACACACTATATAGGGGGTATAGATATAGATGTGCCGGTCCGTTGCAATGGATCCAAAGTATATCTATTTAGTGGAGTGCACTCTAAACACATTATCTATTTATTTTTCTCTAACCTTCCGTAGCCATGTAACCAAGCCACATAAGCTTCATGGGTGCCACCCACATCATATTATTCATACTACGTTGATTAAAAAAAGATAAATCACCCAAAACAAGATTTTCCCGTTTTTTGTTCCTACGATGTTGTGTTGTGCACGTATCTACTAGTTGTATAGTGGTAGTACTAGTAATATAGTATTAGGAGTACAAACTTGGTAGTACTAGTAGGAGTTGTACTAGTACGGAATGCTCCTACTATATCAACGAGCCCCGTCTGACACAAAATTTCTTGGCTTCCGTGCTACAGCTAGATCTTCCCCTTGTTTCTGTTTTCCAACCCGGCGGCGGGCGGGGTGTCGGTTTGCTCAACGGCGGTCCCACATGAAAGTGAAAATTCTAGGCACAGGGGCGGAGCTACGTGAGGGCCAAAAAGTGCTCTGGCCCGCCCAACCTAGCAGAATTTTCGTAGTTGTACATCCAGTTTTGAGGCATGGAACATCAACACAAGGGTAATTTCTATAGCCTGGCAAGACTGGCACGCCCAACGTTTTGCTTCAAGCTCCGCCACTGCTAGGCAACACGCCTTCCCTAAGCTATGTGTCGTGCCGGACGGGCCGTGTTGTACTCCTGATTCCCGGGCGTGTGGTGGTGCGACGCGAACGCGGCAGGCCTTTTCCTTTTTACTAGCAATGTGCCAGTGCGTTGTGACAGATCCAAAGTAGTAGAATAGTAGTATTTGTTCACAAACTTGAAAGAAATCACTATTTTTTGATATACTCCTAATATATTACTCCCTCCATACCTAAATATTTGTCTTTTTTGAGATTTCAAATGGACTATCACATAGGATTATATAGACATATATTAGTGTTTCTAGCAAGATGCCCATGCGTTGCACGAAGTTGATGGAAAAGGTAAGCCCAACTTATAAATTGACGGATGGAGTACTAGTTACAGTGATGCATATAATTAAGCAAATGGATCGCACATGTCGGTATTGACTGGAACGAGAATGCAACAGCACAATAAGAATTAAGGCCACGATGATGCGATCGCAGTGGTGGTTACTGAAGGAAATAAGAAAGATGGATCCATGAATGTACGACCTCCTCCTCCTCAACTTAGTGCATCGGGCCACCGACTGGCGGCTAAGGAGTGGCGGCTTTTGTGGCGAGGTCGAGGTGCTTCTCAACAAAGGCATCCAAGGCTTCCAGCTGGTTGAGGAACGCCAACGTCGTAGTGTCCTCACTGGCCTTGTAGATACCTATGTACACGATTTGCTCGTACACATGGACGTGTAGGTCAATGAATTCTTGCAGGGCGAGGCACCTCGCGGCGAGCACGACCTCCAGGTGGACATTCTTCGTGGCGTCGGCGCGCAGTCGCAGGGCCACCAGTGCTTGAAAGAGGTTCCGGCCATGGAGGCCGATTAGGGTGGCAGGCAATGAGGAGCTCGGGCGCGCGGGCTGGAGGAGTATGGCGATGTTGTCTGCGAGCTTCTTGAGGACGTTGAACTTGTTGCTGGTGGAAACGATCATCTGGTCCAACTGAGAGTCGTAGTTGGCATCGACGGCGGCCATCCACCAGCCGGTCCCCAACACCGTCTGGAGACGATCCTCGGCGCCATGTCGCAGGCCGGCGTCATGGACCATCTGGCGAAGCCGCTGGCCGCTCACACGAATCGCTGCCATGGATCTGGAGCGAGCTCTTTTGCGCCTAGTGTAGGTGCTTAGGAAAATTCTTAGGTGCGTACGATGTGGTAGATGCATTGGAATGGAGGGGCACCTTTATATGAGGGCAATGAGGGCAAACTGCATTGCATTCACATCGTGCAGCCTCTTTTCCCGGACGTCCTCCCATTACTTCCCTCATGCATTAATTGAAGGAGGATGCATTGGTCGTTCGACATATCGGGAACCGCTACTCCCTCCCTCGTCTGCATTAAATCCGTATCGGGAACTGCGCCGCCCGCTGTCAAATTGAATACTCCCTCCGTCTAGGTGAGTATTAAGTCACCTTACGAAAACCAAATAGTAGTAAACACATAGGCGTGGCGCATTAACTCTCACGTTGTTTCTTATTTTTTGACATGAATAGAGGAATCAACCAAGAAGAGATGTGGGGCTTGTATGCTTTTAATGACTTGAGACTATCAAACATGACATGCAGTGGTCAGTTCGTTGCACAAGAACAAATACAACCCACGTCAGCACACACGCATCTTATAGCATCACATCCAATGGCTATAAAAGATGAATTAGACCAAATTATATCTCATCTAGATGAGTTCTAGCAAAATTGTATTAATAATACTTAGTACTCCTGTGGCATGTATCATATATTAGTATCATGTAGTACTTTATTTATTGCCATGTAAGACACATAGTTCACAAGCGCTCTCTATATGTACCACCTTTTTTTTAATTTCAAGTTTTTCTTCATGGCGCAATACATCAATACTAGTACTGTACAAAAGTGGAGTATATACATTTTTGAAAAGGCTAGAGGGCGGGGCAGTCTAGCTCGGTCGGTTTCACGAGAGGCGAGGGACTTTGTGATTTGATGGCTCATTAATGCTATCAAATCGAATACTACTGCACCGCCCGCTGCACGCCCGGTGCCTCCATTAAACCCCTCCGTTAAACCCGCATGCAAACCGAGAATCCTACTCCGACCACACGTCCGTTCATGAGTGGGCCGGAATTAAACGCAACACCGACCGAGCTCCTCCCGTCCGCCCTCAGTTTAAACGAGGCCAGACGCCGGCCAAGCTCCTACCGTCCACTCTCTATTTACACGAGGCTAGCCAGACAACGGGCAAGAATCGCACCCCTCCGCCGCTCCTCCATCTCCTCCTTCACCATTGTCTCCACCCTTCCGATGGCTTTCGATGAGCCGTTCTCCAGCATATTAGCCGGCTGGGTGGCCCGCCGAGACCTTCGGATACGGGCGAGGCCACTCGGTGCTTCACCAACCTCGCTTGGCCCGACGGAGCCAATTGCCGCCCCAAGAAGGCGCGTGGTTCAGCAACTCACCGCTCTAGTTCAGCTCGATGAGGAGTGGCGAGTTGCTCCACGCCGGCATGGCGTCGAGCACGCCGGTACAGGCGCCGTCGCTGCCGCATTATACCGCGCCACCAGTGTCTGCGGTGGCCGCGCCTCCCGCTTCTGTGGGCTCGCCTTCCGTGCCTGTGGCAGCGCCATGTACGCAGAGACAGAAGCCGGGTGCGTGGAGAGCGACGAGTCAGTGGCCAGCTTCTCCGTGTCCGCCACCATCATCGAGGAGAAGTAGAAGATGGGAGGCCGCCGCCACTTGGGACCCATGAAGGCCACCGCCGAGGCGACGACCGCGGATTCAGGTGGTTTCTTTGCTACTTCGTCTCTTCCGAGGACCTTCGTCGACCCCGCAAGTGTCTTACGGACATGAGGAAGACAAAGGGATCCGCGGGCGGCCATTTAGAACTAAAATAAGTCTAGATATATCCATTTCTGGGACAAGTATTTCCGGACGGAGGGAGTATTAATTATACAAGAGAGCCGGATTGGCACCTCTTAGTTCATGTAAATGTAATGAAATCCATCATGTTTATATGAAGATCTGGCTTTTTTATACGACATCCTTCATGCTTATATGAAATTAGTCCATGTTTGCACGAATTTCATCTGGTTGATTAGAGTTGTAAAAATGTATGCCGCTGGCGTTTGATGTCGTCCTCCACGGAAGGAAGCGGGAGGAAATTTGCCGGCTGCCGTTGGAGATGCTCTTTATGCTGGAAATAATAGAGTGACATCCAATTCATTCGAGTTAATTGCCTGTATGATTGTCCCTCTATAAAAAGTTAATTGCATGTATAGTGTACACGTGACTTGCAGGGTGGCTACAGCTTCGTACAGAAAGTTAAAAAGAAACAAGTCCATCCTTAATATTCTAAGTACTCTGTGGGTTCCACTGCCAGTACAGTAGCGAAAGAAGTATATATTAAATAAGTAGAGTAATATATAATAAAAAAAATCTAATGTTAAAAGACATAATTCGAACTCATGTCATCGCGTTGCGAGCATCCAACGCTAACCAGCCCAGCACATTTTTGTTGTAGACCATGCTGGAGATATATCTCCATGTCTACTCTTGTATGTACTCCATTCGTTCCTAAATATTTGTCTTTTTCAGATTTCAAATGGACTACCACATACGGATGTGTATGTAGACATATTTTAGAGTGTAGATTCACTCATTTTTCTACGTATGTCTTTTTAGGAAGGGGTCAGATTTGTCCTTGATTCATTTATGAGGTATCGAGATGGCACTACACCGCCAAGAAAAGAGGGTAACATAAAAATTATGGACTACTTTTTTGAGTATGTTGGTAAGGTCCGGTCATAGTCACTTGTTGAAATCTCTAAAAAGACAAATACTCCCTCCATCCGGAAATACTTGTCATCAAAACGGATAAAAGGAAACGTATTTAGACGTATTTTAGTTTTAGATACATCTATTTTTATCCATTTTGATGACAAGTATTTTCGGACGGAGGGAGTAGAAAACAGAGTTGGTGATGATGGTGTGTGTGCCATCCTGCAATATAGGTTGTCTGATTTATATCTAACGAATAGGAAGGAAACTATGGCAATTTTGCAAAAATATACCCACACGTCTCTCCACGTTCGCAAATAAGGCCTTCCCTCGTTCAGCCTTTTCTCTCACAAGATAAACTACTCATACAAATGCATCTTGATGTTCCGTGCAACGCACGGGGCAGCTAGCTAATTTCTTTTAAAATAGTTGCTGCGATAATTGGGTTGAAGTGATATATTTTATGTCTGCCCCGAATAATTTCAGATACACTAGTAGTAACAAAGAAAAGGTTGCCTTGTTAATGAAAAGAAAACAGGGTGAAAACTATGACATGAGGCCGGTAAAAACAAGGCACACTGGGTTCAGCGTCATCGTCACAGCTGTGCGCACGCGAGAAGTCTACATATCGAGAGTGTGCGCAGTAGGCACAGAGGCACAACTAGTGAGTGTGTGTGTATGTGTTTGAAAGAGGAGTAGATAGATTATTATCAAGATCGATGTGACACCCTACTCCTTCGGTGCCGGGTAGTGTGTGTGTGTATGTTTGAGAGAGAATCCAGTTGATAGATTAGTATCAAGATCGAGGTGTCACCCTACTCCATCGGTGTCGGGTAGTGTGTGTGTGTATGTTTGAGAGAGAAGCCAGTCAATAGATTAGTATCAAGATTGAGGTGTCACCCTACTCATTCGGTGTTGGGAAGTGTGGGTGTGTGTGGGGGGGAGGGGGTGAGGGAGTCCTGGACTAGGGGGTGTCCGGATAGCCGGACTATAATCATCGGCCGGGCTCCAAGACTATGAAGATACAAGATTGAAGACTTCGTCCCGTGTCGAGATGGGACTTTCCTTGGCGTGGAAGGCAAGCTTGGCAATACGGATATGTAGATCTCCTACCATTGTAACCGACTCTGTGTAACCCTAGCCCTCTCCGGTGTATATATAAACCGGAGGGTTTTAATCCGTAGGACGGACAACCATTACAACAATCATACCATAGGCTAGCTTCTAGGGTTTAGCCTCTTTGATCTCATGGTAGATCCACTCTTGTACTACCCATATCATCAATATCAATCAAGCAGGAGTAGGGTTTTACCTCCATCTAGAGGGCCCGAACCTGGGTAAAAACATCGTGTCCCTTGTCTCCTGTTACCATCCGCCAAGACCCACATTTTCTCCCCGGACAGATCTTCGTGTTCGGCGGCTTTGCACTGGGGGGCCAATTCGCTTGGCCGTCTGTAGCAGATCGAAAGCTATGCCCCTGGCCATCAGGTCAGATTTGGAAGCCTAAACTTCACGGCTGACATCCGCGGAGACTTGATCTTTGATGGATTCGAGCCACAGCCGAGCGCGCCGCACTGTCACGATGGGCATGATTTAGCTCTGCTGCTGGACAGTGCCCTGGAGGCCGCACATGAGTCCGCTCCGATCCTTAATTCGGAGCCGACCGCGCAGATCGAGGACGGGTGGCTAGACACCGCCTCGGGGGCTGCAACCTCTACGGCGATGGAGCCGAATACTGACCTTGTCCCTTGTAAAGCCCGTGACTCCGAGGTGCCGGACTCCTTGCCGGACACCGAACCTCCTGCGCCCCTACCAATCGAATCCGATTGGGCGCCGATCATGGAGTTCACCGCTACGGACATCTTTCAGCACTCACCCTTTGGCGACATCCTGAATTTGCTAAAGTATCTCTCGTTATCAGGAGAGCCCTGGCCGGACTGCGGTCAGGACAGTTGGGATGCGGACGATGAAGAAATTCAAAGCCCACCCACCACCCACTTTGTAGCCACTATCGATGATCTAACCGACATGCTAGACTACGACTCCGAAGACATCGACGGTATGGACGACGATGCCGGAGACGACCAAGAACCAACACCTATGGGGCACTGGAAGACCACCTCGTCATACGACATATATATGGTGGACATCCCAAAGGATGGGAATGGCGAAGAAGCAGCGGAGGCAGATTCCTCTAAGAAACAGCCCAAGCACCGCTGTCAGCGGCGCCGCTCTAAATCCCACCATAGCAAGAATGGAGATTCCGGCACCGGAGATAATAACACCCCAGAGAGTGCCGAAGACAACCCCCTCCAGCAAGATTCAGCACAGGAGGACGGAGAAGCCAGCCCCCACGAGAGAGCGGCAAACGAAGAGGTAGAGGACGATAATTACATGCCTCCCTCCGGAGACGAGGCAAGCCTCAACGACGACGAATTTGTCGTGCCCGAGGATCCCGTCGAACAAGAGCGTTTCAAACGCAGGCTTATAGCCACGGCAAACAGCCTAAAGAAAAAGCAGCAATAGCTCTGAGCTAATCAAGGCTTGCTGGCCAACAGATGGACCGAAGTCCTCGCGGCCGAAGAGCATGAACTCGAACGCCCCTCCAAAAGCTACCCAAAACGCAAGTTGCTCCCCTGATTAGAGGAGGAGGCATATAAACCATCATCACCAGCGCACAATAGGGCAGACCGACCACCTCGTGGCCGTGACAGAGTGGCATCTAGACCCTCCACCAGAACCGTACCCCAGCACCGCTCGAATAGTGCGAAGCCACGGGGGAAGGCGCCAGACTTGCGAGACATATTGGAGGACAAGGCAATACAATCAAGATCGATCTATGGATCACGTGGGCGCCCCATGATGCGCGACGACTACCGTCGCACCGGATACAGCAACTCCGACCGGGCGAACACAGTAGGCAAAGCTGTCTAGAGCTACGTCGTGATATTGCCCAATATAGAGGCGCCGCACACCCACTATGCTTCACAGATGAAGTAATGGATCATCAAATCCCTGAAGGGTTTAAACCCATGAACATTGAATCCTACGATGGCACAACAGACCCCGTGGTTTGGATCGAAGACTATCTCCTTCATATCCATATGGCCCGCGGTGACGATCTCCACGCCATCAAATATCTCCCACTCAAGCTTAAAGGACCAGCTCGGCATTGGCTTAACAGCTTGCCAACAGAGTCAATTGGGTGTTGGGAGGACCTGGAAGCCACATTCCTTGACAACTTCCAGGGCACATATGTGCGACCACGAGACGCCGATGACCTAAGCCACATAATTCAGCAGCCAGACTAATCGGCCAGAAAATTCTGGACATGATTCTTAACAAAGAAAAATCAAATCATCGACTGTCCGGATGCAGAGGCCCTCGCAGCCTTCAAACACAACATCCACGACGAGTGGCTGGCCCGGCACCTAGGACAGGAAAAGCCGAAATCCATGGCAGCCCTCACATCACTCATGACCCGCTTCTGCGCGGGAGAGGACAGCTGGCTAGCCCGCAGTAACAACCTCAGCAAAAATTCTGGCAGTCCAGATAACAAGGACCGCAATGGCAGGTCGCGTCGCAACAAAAACAAACGTCGCGTTAACGGCGATAGCACTGAGGATACGGCAGTCAACGCCGGATTCAGAGGCTCCAAACCCGGTCAGCGGAAAAAGCCATTCAAAAGAACTATTCCGGGTCCGTCCAATTTGGACCGAATACTCGACCGCTCTTGCCAAATACATGGCACCCCGAAAAGCCAGCTAATCACACCAACAGGGATTGTTGGGTATTTAAGCAGGCAGGCAAGTTAATTGCCGAAAACAATGACAAGGGGTTGCATAGCGATGACGAGGAAGAGACCCGGCCGCCGAACAGTAGAGGACAGAAGGGTTTCCCCCCACAAGTACGGACGGTAAACATGATATACGCAACCCACATACCCAAGAGGGAGCGGAAGCGTGCACTTAGGGATGTATATGCGATGGAGCCAGTCGCCCCGACGTTCAATCCATGGTCCTCTTGCCCGATCACTTTTGATCGAAGGGATCACCCCACTAGTATCCGCCATGGCGGATTCGCCGCATTGGTTTTAGACCCAATCATCGATGGATTTCACCTCACCAGAGTCCTAATGGACGGCGGCAGCTGCCTGAACCTGCTTTATCAGGATATAGTGCGCAAGATGGGCATAGACCCCTCAAGGATTAAACCTACAAAGACGATCGGTGCGGTCGGCTCCGAACTATGGGTCAGAGCGGACTCATGTGCGGCCTCCAGGGTACTGTCCGGTGGCAGAGCTAAATCATGCCCATCGTGACAGTGCGGCGCGCTCGGCCGTGGCTCGAATCCATCGAAGATCAAGTCTCTGCGGAAGTCAGCCGTGAAGTTTAGGCTTCCAAACCTGACCTGATGGCCAGGGGCATAGCTTTCGATCTGCTCCAGATGGCCAAGCGAATTGGCCCGCAGTGCAAAGCCGCCGAACACGAAGATCTGTCCGGGGAGAAAAGTCTCACCCTGGACTGCGTTGTTGTTGATTGAAGAAGCCATCAAGCCTATCGGTGACGACACAGAGGAAATCTCAATGAAAGCACCAATGTCGGTGTCAAAACCGGCGGATCTCGGGTAGGGGGTCCCGAACTATGCGTCTAGGCGGATGGTAACAGGAGACAAGGGACACAATGTTTTTACCCAGGTTCGGGCCCTCTCAATGGAGGTAAAACCCTACTCCTTCTTGATTGATATTTATGATATGGGTAGTACAAGAGTGGATCTACCACGAGATCAAGGAGGCTAAACCCTAGAAGCTAGCCTATGGTACGATTGTTGTCATGGTTGTTCGTCCTACGAACTAAAACCCTCCGGTTTATATAGACACCGGAGAGGGCTAGAGTTACACAGAGTGGGTTACAATGGTAGGAGATCTACATATCCGTATCGCCAAGCTTGCCTTCCACGCCAAGGAAAGTCCCATCCGGACTCTGGACGAAGTCTTCAATCTTGTATCTTCATAGTCTTGGAGTCCGGCCGATGATGATAGTCCGGCTATACGGACACCCCCTAGTCCAGGACTCCCTCAACCATCATTTAGCATCAATCATCATGCGACCATCCTTGAGCAGGTTCATTCACACCAAGGCTGTGCATGCTAAGAGAAACTTGGCCACGGTCGCCCGGATTGTTGACAGACTCCCTCGTTGCTCTAGGAATTCTCTGTTTGCAAACAAGAAGACATACCCAAACAGTTAGATCAACACGGTGAATCATGTGAAACAACAGTGAAAGAAAAAAGAACAAAGCACTTGGGCGGCCAATTCTTACCAAGAAGGTGGACATGTCTGTTTTTGTAAGGACTTTGGTATATGAACTGCGAACTGTAGCCCAGTCTTTTGCCGGTGCAACTGCTCATTCGGTTGCCGCTGCACGGGTCGGAGCAGATGCAAGTGCAAGTGTTGGTGCAGGTGCCGAAGCCGCTGCTGCTGCCGGAGATGGTGCTCCTTGTAGAGCTGGTACCGGTGTCGCAGCAGGTGCCGGTGTCGATGCCCATTCCTCCAGTAGATCGCCAGATCTGCTGACACGGTCGGTGCCCAATCCTCTGCTAGATCAGATTGAGGTGCTGCCGCTGTCAAATGCTAGAGCACCTGCCAGTGCTCGATCTATTGTTGAAGGTGGTATCGATGTGCGAGATAGCGGCGATCGTGTCTGGTCTGCTATGATTAGCTTTCTAACTTAACTAGGATCCGTGACTGTGATCCAGTTTTTTTCTTCATTTCTTTTAAACGCAAGAAGGACTAATTGTGGCGTTTTTGTTAAACCAAACTGCAGTTCATCATAGGGATTCAGCTTGTACTCAGACAATAGACTAATCCAATTTTTTCCTGCAAAAATAGCCATTGTAGAGCAAACCAAACGGTTTATTCTATTCTGAATGTCACATGGCAAAACCTGCATCATAAAATTGTGGGAAAATAAAGAAAACCAGACACTAAATAAATAAGATTTACTTGATGTGACATGAGTGAATCCTTACCAGGAAATCACTATGTTGAAGTACTAAACAGAAGATTGATCGTCCAACTACGGTAGGCTTGCAGGGGCCTTGCCAAATCCCACAAGCAGGACAGTCCAAAGGTCGTGACAAATCGTATGGACCGAACATCCATGGGACTGGTAATCCTGGTGGGTGCGATAAACACTACAATGCATATAGATATTGGAGTGTAACCATAATTGATAAACCGTCCCCACAAAAAAAGATTATCTGGATACTTCAAAATATACAGACTAAATTGAGTGGACAGACATTAACATAGACCGTTCTCAGGACTCACCACACACCAAGAGCAGCAGTACTAATAAACAATACAGGGTTCACAAACACAAATCAAGTATTGAACAATAGTACTTACTATAGACAAGCAAAGTTGCACTAATTAAACTCTACAGACTATTTCTTGCCACCGACCTACGGGATGAACCCCGCATAACTGACTAGGCCATGGACTTCGTGAGACATGTCAACATGCACCATCACCATCTCGTCAACGTTGGAGAACCTAACTGAGTGGTCTTTACACTCATAAACATAATGATGAAGACAGGCCGCATCAGAGTTGTTGGGAAGCTTTACAAGAACCACACCCTTCGTAATCAAAGGCAAAACTAGGAAATTGTTGTGGTCAAGTACAGCCTCGAGAACACACCTGGCAACAATGCTACAGGAAAACACTAGTTCAGGACACATGGCGACAAGGACACAGCAGCTGGATAGTTTAGCAGTAGAACTCATCCTCAGGTCTTCCAGTTCACACGGCATGACTTTGAGAACTTCATCTCCACCGCGGACATGGTTCTAATTCAAATAGAAACCATATTTTATTATTACCTCCGTTCAGAAATATAAGATGATTTTCGGTATTATACTCCATATATGACTACATATACGCACAGAAATGAGTGAACAAAGACACTAGAACATGTCTTCAAAGGCATGAGAGGAGAGAGATTACTTGCAGTATCCATAACACAAGTTACTGAGGCAAATACACACTCTCCAAATGTAGCATTAATGTTCATAAAGTAGTTCCTCCATCCCAAAATTCTTGTCTTAGATTCGTCTAGATACGGATGTATATTAGATATATCCGTAGCTAGAAAAATCTAAGAGAAGAAATTTGGGACAGAGGGGGTAGTTGAAAGTAATCTATAAGAAATCTGTGTCAACCTCTCGCATGTTTTGGTCAAAAGAGGAATTTAGAACCGTCATTTGGCACACTAAAATCACATGCAAGATCACCCAGAAAGTTGAACTACTAGTACTAGTACTGCGTGTTAGATGCAAAAACACGATCAAGATCGAGAAAAAGATCATCAAGAAGAGATATTACATGGACTTGCTTAATGAGGGATCCCGAAGAGGGGGGCTTGGATAGGGCGATGGCTTTGAGCTTGTCTGTGGTTGTCTTGGCGGGGTGCTTGCACTTCTTGGTACCATGAGCCTCGACGGTTTTGGCCAGAGCCATAGACATCATGGCGGCCGGTGCTCCAGCGTCCATCCAAGAGAGGAAGCTGAGAGAGAAGAGTGAAATGAGGAACGAGATGAGGGAGAAGCGAAGCGAGTGGGGGTTTGCTGCAAGAGAGGAAGTTGAGAGAGAAGAGTGAAATGATGGTTGCTTCGTCCATCCAACTTACTGCTGGAAAGGAGGGTGTTTTGTGATTTGACGGCTCATTGGGCATTACTGTGGAGCTTCAATCGGGGTAGTCTACCGTCACTCTACTATGGAGTAATTTAGTGCATGGCTGGTGGACCCAGATGCTGGCTATCCCACACGTCAGCGAATGTGAGTAATTTAGTGCATGGCTGGAGGAGGATTCACACGGTAGAGCGTGTCCACAGTTTTTCTGAAGAAAAAATGATTACATCAACCATTTCCACTCCTACAACGGAGGAGTGCAAAACACGGCAGCCACTTGAACATACACAGTGATCCTACTACTAGGCATGTGAAGTGGTTCATACATCAGTACTACATAATCTTGTTGCTAGCGTAGTAAGATATGACGATAACAAATGATGTTGTGCGCATGTCAACTATATGAACAGTAATGTAGTAACATAGTACCGCTTTTTCGACTATCCGATCAAGAATGAACGGTGAGATCAATGTTAACAGAACTAGGTCTACATCGCATGGAGAGTACGATACTACAGTACACCACAAAACATGAACCATATGAAGCACGAATAGTGTTAGGTACGGTGTATGAAAGGTGCACAGGATGGGAGCAAAAGTTCCCTTCTCGACCCAGTTTTGGGTATTTGGCAGAGTGCATGAAGGGTGCATGAGTCCACACTAGTAGGTTAACACAAATACACGAAGAGAAAACAACTATATTGAGATGAGAATGCAACCAAACACACCCACACGCTTTGTGCTACAATGACTAATCTGCACCATCTAACTTTGATCCAACGGTCATGTTGAACCGAGACATGGACATGCCCATGCAGAGAGCGCCTAAAGACCCCCGAAGTCCCTATGCTTCTCGAGGCGCATTGGTGATGCAGGGTGCAACCGCCCACAGAGCCTGCTCCCGGTAGACGGGAGCCAGCTCGTCAAATACGGCGTCCAATGGCACGAATGGATTCTCGTGATGGAACCCTGAAAGGATTCGTCCGGCAACGGCGACGGCAGACCACAATGCCTCCTTGTCCAGCTCCGCCTCCACCATCGCGCAGAGACGGCTCAGGTCCTCGAAGATATAGGTGAAAACGGAGACCAGGATAGGAAGCCGCAACACATTGAAGTCGACCGGGTGGTCGAACGGGTTTAACCCGACGGCCGGCATGGTCGCGCTGGCACGATGGTAGGCATCGCGCAGACGCAACACGTGTGTGGCAACTTGGTTCACCAAATGGCTGAGGCGATCCTGGACCTCGTCACGATCGGCCTATCGTATCTCCCGCTTTCTGCACCAATGCCGTAGACACATCGAGCATCTTTGTGGTGGACGTCTGCCGCTTTTGAAGCTCTGTGAACTCCCGCAAATGACGGAGGAGCGTGCCACTCCTCTCCTCCTTGAGCTCACGGAGCTCCACGTCCTTGGCCCTGAGCTCCGCATCCTTGGCCTGGAGCTCCTGTGTCAGGTGCCTCACCTTGGACTTCGTGATCTTCTGCACCGCCATGGCACCAGTAGAAGCAACGGGGAGAGGTAGCAAAGGGGGCAAAATGGCTGAAAGCTAATGCATTCTACGTGAAGGCGGAGGGAGCCAACAGAGGAGCGGTGAATCTTTTCGTTTTCACCATGGTAAAACACCAGTCGACAACTTATCACATCAGCGAGCAGTGGGTTTTACAAGCGGAGTCATCGTGACTAATTGCTGCCGCGCCTGCTCCCGTCAATCAAAAAAATAAAAATCCTGCCGCGCCTGCTCCCGTCAATCAAAAAATTAAAAATCCTTCCGCACCCAAACACCAGAGCAATGCTGTGGTGGATATTTAAATTACCTGCCGGCAAGTAGATAAAAAAAGGGGTGAAAAAACAAATGTGGCGAAGGCCTAGCTAATCGGTCGAACTATCCCAACTAGCTAGCCACCGTGCTTCACTGATGTACTCGGCGGGAAAGGTGGTCTTTCCTGATTTGACGACTCATTTACTTGCTTCGGCGCTACGAACGAGGTGGACCCAGAAAACACGTGGTAGGGCGTCCCACGTTAGGAAGAATATATGCGTGCACCACCCGGGAGGACCCCAAAACCGCGCGGTTGGGTGTGCCACGTCTCGGCACGGAGGAAAAATGTGCGTGTAAAAATATATTGTATCAGACGTAGTACCTATGGTTCGACCTTGGGACCCAGCCAGTCGGTCGAAAACACCCCACTAGCCACACAGCTTCATCATGCTAACGTGGCACGGAGGATAGATGTGGTTAGCTTCGTCTCGACCAGCCACAATGTTTTCGGTGTCAAAACCGGCGGATCTCGGGTAGGGGGTCCTGAACTGTGCGTCTAAGGCTAATGGTAGCAAGAGGCAGGGGACACAATGTTTACCCAGGTTTGGGCCCTCTCTATGGAGGTAATACCCTACTTCCTGCTTGATTGATCTTGATGATATGAGTATTACAAGTGTTGATCTACCACGAGATCGTAGAGGCTAACCCTAGAAGCTAGCCTATGATTATGATTGTTGTTGTCCTACGGACTAAAACCTCCAGTTTTATAGACACCGGAGGGGGCTAGGGTTACACAGAGTCGGTTATAGAGAAGGAAATCTACATATCGGAATTGCCAAGCTTGCCTTCCACACAAAGTAGAGTCCCACCCGAACACGGGACGAAGTCTTCAATCTTGTATCTTCATAGTCCAATAGTCTGGCACAAGTATATAGTCCGGCTGTCCGAGGACCCCCCTAATCCGGGACTCCCTCAGTAGCCCCTGAACCAGGCCTCAATGACCATGAGTCCCTGCGCAGATTGTCTTCGGCATTGCAAGGCGGGTTCCTTCTCCGAATACTGCAAAGAAGATCTTGAACACAAGGATCGTGTTCGGCTCTGCAAAACAAATTCCACATACCACCGTAGAGTGCACAATATACCACAAGTCTAATCTGCTGACAACTTTTTCATAGCGTGACATCACGCCACGGCACGGTCATTATACGAACCCTTTTTTTCAGCCTGCTCCTGCACATCCTGCGAGGTAGTTTTATTGGCAAGTCTTGTCAAAGCAGAGATCGTGTCCCCTTATCATGGGATTCTCATCAATACCGGTGTGGGTAACCCAACAGTGCCATCAACACAGCGCTTGGGGAATCAGCGAGTTTACAGGGCAAGTGGGGAGGCGCATAGTTTCTACCGCCTTTATAAAGGGATAAGGATTCCTCCTTTTTCACCCACGCCTTCTTCTTCCTCTGCTCATCCATTCTCTCTCGCTTGAGCTCAAGTGCCCAAGCTTTCACCTTCTCCGCAAAAGTCATTCTGAACATGTCCGAAGCGGGAGGCAAGTGGACATCACAATGCCTCTGAAGGCCGGATACCTGTCCGCAAACATTGCGCATCGGCTTCCGGTCGAAGGGCAGAACATCCCTACCCCGAAACCCCAGGAAAGGGAAGTATCCCTCTCTCACTTCGTCCGTGGACTAGGATTCCCCCTCCACCCATTCATTTGCGGACTTATGTTTTACTACGGGTTGGACTTTCATGATCTGGCACCCAACTTCATCCTCAACATCTCGGCATTCATCGTCGTGTGCGAGGTCTTCCTCCATATCATGCCCCACTTCAGCCTATGGCTGAAGACCTTCAATGTGAAGCCAAAGGTGGTGGGCGGCCAGCAAGCGGATGATACGTCTCCAACGTATCTACTTTTCCAAACACTTTTGCCCTTGTTTTGGACTCTAACTTGCATGATTTGAATGAAACTAACCCGGACTGACGTTGTTTTCAGCAGAACTACCATGATGTTATTTTACGTGTAGAAAAGAAAAGTTCTCGGAATGTCCTGGAAATCCACCAAGGCACTTTTTGGAATTAATAAGAATTTTTGGCGAAAGAATTAATGCCAGGGGGCCCACGGCCTGTCCACGAGATAGGGGGCGCCCCCCAGGGCGCAGCCTCCTATCTTGTGGGCCCCTTGGACATCCACCGACCTCAACTCCAACTCCATATATTCACGTTCGGGGAGAAAAAAATCAGAGAGAAAGTTTCACCGCGTTTTGCGACACAGAGCCGCCACCAAGCCCTAATCTCTCTTGGGAGGGCTGATCTGGAGTCCGTTCGGGGCTCTGGAGAGGGGGATTCGTCGCCGTCGTCATCATCAACCATCCTCCACCACCAATTTCATGATGCTCACCGCCGTGCGTGAGTAATTCCATCATAGGCTTGCTGGACGGTGATGGGTTCGATGAGATTTACCATGTAATCAAGTTAGTTTTGTTAGGGTTTGATCCCTAGTATCCATTATGTTCTGAGATTGATGTTGCTATGACTTTGCTATGCTTAATGGTTGTCACTAGGGCCCGAGTGCCATGATTTCAGATCAGAACCTGTTATGGTTTCTTGAATATATGTGTGTTCTTGATCCTATCTTGCAAGTCTATAGTCACCTATTATGTGTTATGATCCGACAACCCCGAAGTGATAATAATTGGGATACATCTCGGTGATGACCGTAGTTTGAGGAGTTCATCTATTCACTATGTGCTAATGCTTTGTTCCGGTTCTCTATTAAAAGGAGGCCTTAATATCCCTTAGTTTCTGTAAGGACCCCACTGCAACGGGAAGGTAGGACAAAAGATGTCATGCAAGTTCTTTTCCATAAGCACGTATGACTATTTACGGAATACATGCCTACATTACGTTGATGAACTGGAGCTAGTTCTATATCACCCTATGTTATAGCTATTACATGAGGACTCGCATCTGGCATAATTATCCATCACTGATCCATTGCCTATGAGCTTTTCACATATTGTTCTTCGCTTATTTACTTTTCCGTTGCTACTGTTAGAATCACTACAAAAACCCAAAAACATTATCTTTACTTTTTCTATCGTTACTATTATTATCATACCACTTTTGTTACTAAATACTTTGCTACAGATACTAAGTTATCCAGGTGTGGTTGAATTGACAACTCAACTGCTAATACTCAAGAATATTCTTTGGCTCCCCTTGTGTCGAATCAATAAATTTGGGTTGAATACTCTACCCTCGAAAGCTGTTGCGATCCGCTATACTTGTGGGTTATCAGCGGAGTGCGGGGGCGCCATGGTGGGAAGATGCCCAATGTCACCTGGCCCGAGGACTCTTTTGTGGAGAGTGTGAAGGGGCGGCAATCGGGGTGGTTCTACATCACCGAGCCACGTAACACCAACTTGGTGGTGGCCCCCCAATTTTGATACGGTTTAACCATGCGGCTCACCTCCTGGAAAGAGAAGGGCTTAGCCCTGGGCTCAGCGGTGGAGCTGACCGGACTTTAGACCTGCGTCCGAAATATGGTCAGCAAGAAAATCAAGCTCGTTAACGTAGTCCAGGTTATGCTCCTCCGCTGGATCCTTCCGTGCCAGAGACGGGTTTGCAATCTGTGGGAGTTCGACCCGGCCGAACACCAAACGCTGCGAGAGCTCATCGGCATGACGCACGAAGAGGTCTGGAAGGTGTTGTTCAAGGCCACCGAGGTACCACCGCCCATGACCGAAGATCGCGGACTCAGCACAAAGCTCCCACCAATCCGGTAAGTTTTTATATTTTGCAAGATGTTCCTTTTACCAGCACATTCGCGGGAGGAATCTAAGCCTCCATGCCAAATTAACAAGACTGGATAGCGATAGCGGAGCGGATTGACTGTCCGGCTCCGCTACCTGAAGATCCAGAATCGTCTCTTCTAATGAAGATGCTGTTTCCAGCGCCATACGAGGTGCCGGAGAAGAAGGCCAAGAAGAAGACCGCAGGGACCAGAGAAGGTCTCTGCCGCAGGGACCTATGAGGCGTACGATATCAACGGCGACACATTCTACACCGAGGACAAGGACATGAAGAGCGATGGTTATCAGAACTCCAGGGTAACTATGGAATCCTACACCGACAACGACAAGGACAGATAGTACGGAAGGATCGAGTAGATCTGGGAGCTGAGCTACGCTGGAGAGAAGGTCCCGATGTTCTGTGTCAGATGGGCCAAGAGCGTCCTAAAAGAAGACCGGTATTTCACCACCATGGTTATACCCGAAGCCAAATCAAAGACCGCGGGCGCAAACGTCACTGCAAAAAATGAGCCATGGGAACTGGCTTCCCAAGTGGACCAATGCTTCTTCATTACCGACCCGCCAAAGCCCAGTCGTGTTGTCGTGAGGAGAGGCAAAAGGAAGATCATCGGAATGGACGGAGTAGCCAATGAGCAAGACTTTGACAAGTACGGCGACCCGAAGATCGAACATGACGACGACGATGAAGTAGCAGCACACACCACAAGAAGAAGCAGGACCACCCAACCTAAAGGACGTCCGTTCAACAGAAGAACTCCATTTGCGAAAAAGGAAGGCGAGAAGATTGTGAACAGATAGCTAGCTAAGATCGAATGTATTTAAATCGTAGTCTTCATTTCTCGATTGTATTTCATGGGCACTTTTTGATATCATGAATATTTTTAAATTTCATGGGCACTTTTTGAATTCATGAGGACACTTGATCTCGATCCCCCTCCATCTCAATCTCGATTCCCCCTCCATCTCGATATCGATTCCCCCTCCATCTCGATCTCGATCCCCCTCCATCTCGATCCCACCCGCACCCTCCTCCGCTAGCTCCACCGACGCCGACGACCCACCGCAACCCTCCACCACTCCACCGCCGCTGACGAGCACCCGGCCCCCCGCACCCTCCCCCGCTCCACCGCTGCCAACGGGCACCCCCCGCACCCTCCCTGCTCCACCGCCGCCGCCGATGATATTTTCAAGTAACAATTTTGAACATATTTTTTAAAAAATTATTACTGTTTTTATAACAAAATATTGCTGTTATGATTTAAACAAGTTTGAACATATTTAAACACAAATAAATATAAAAACAGAATTTAAAATGCATAAAAAATATTGGGGATCCTGGGAATCGAACCCAGGACCTCCTGGTGTGTGTGCTGCGTGCGGACCAGTCGGGTTAGTGGGTGGGTTCTGTTGTAGATAGGGTTAGGTAGTAGATAGGGCTAGTGGGCTAGATTAGAAAAAAATTCTAATGGCGCACCGAGCGCTGGTGTGCCATTAGAATAGTCGTACTTATGGCGCACGAGATGGTGGTGCGCCATTAGAAAGTTTCCCCCCACACTAAATCCCCAATCTCTCTAATCTCTCCCGCTGCCCCTCCCCCCCCCCCCCCCCCCGCATGTTCGCTGTCCCCCTCGCAGCCCCCTCGCCTCCTTCGCCGTCCCCGAGACGAGCGCCGCCTCCCTCGCCGTCCCCGAGCCGAGCACCGTCCCCCTCCGCCCGCGCCAGCGCCCTCGCCGTCCCCCTCACCCCGCGGCCCCGCCTGCGTCAACCTCCCTCCCGAGCGCGACAGCTAGGATTCCTAGCCGTCGCCACCGCTGCCGGCCCGCCACCGCGGCGTGCCCAGCCGGCCGAACCCCCCTCTGCCCCGCCTCCGGTACAGGACCCCAGCAGCGCCTCCCCCCATCAGTGGCGCCCCCTTCCCTGGAGCAAGCGCTCCTGCCCAGCAACGCTGCCGCCCGGAGCTACGCCGGTGACCAGTCCGTAGGCAGGTAGCCACCACTCCCTCCTCCCTCTTCCCTCATCCCCCCTCCCTCCTTCCTCTTGCATCCTCTGTTCAATTTTTTTTCTTGATTTTTTTAGTGGATGAGTACTTGATGTAGATTCGATACTGTGGGAATATAATGATAGTTATTTCTTGCTATGATGATTGTAGCCAATATTAGTAAGTAACTATTGCGTTGTGAGGTTTCTGGATTAACTAACACGTTTAAGTTCAGAGCCAAACAGTAGAGGTCAATAATCATAATTATTTTATTCCAAACTGCATCCATGCTAAGGTAGTATCTTAGCAAGCATTTGATGCCTTTGATTATTAAAAGGAATCAAACTGTCATTTTTGCCCATTTCTGTGGTCATTGCAGTAGCATCCTCTGCTTTCTCTTACCAGCAGAGCATGACTGTTACTGCATGTTTCGCAAGA
This sequence comes from Triticum timopheevii, assembly GCA_963921465.1. Classification (NCBI taxonomy): domain Eukaryota; kingdom Viridiplantae; phylum Streptophyta; class Magnoliopsida; order Poales; family Poaceae; genus Triticum; species Triticum timopheevii. Next base: position 78,094,682 of record OY997271.1, read on the forward strand.
TATACAATCAAGGAGAACATCTGGAAACAAAATATGACTTAAGATACACAACAAGTAGCAGGTAACATCACAAATTAGGATTTTTCTACTAGCTAGTATGCTGAAGCAGGTTGCAGGGGCC